>JAEIFL010000243.1:1250000-2500000 GCA_018901835.1 Scaptomyza graminum
AACTCGTTGGCTTGCCCCCAAGTGCTAATCAAATAAGGTCCAACTTAGTTTCAATTAAACACCTTGACTAATGTGTACACTGTCTATATAACGAGTTGAGTCTCGAAAGGGTTTGATGCAGACTCAGAATGGGCCTGCACCAAAATTCATCTAGCAACTGGAGGCTGGCTAATGCCAAGGTTTACGAGAAACACTAGTAAAGTCTGCCAAGTCTGGATATATTCCCGATTTGGAAGAAGTGAGTAAAGCTTCTCAGTTGATACCTTTACAACAGCGTCAGGCCGACAGCGTTTAACCTTTGAATACTTTCCTTAAGTTTGTGCAGATGACAAATTGTAACTTGAGCCTGGCCAGATTGGGATCTGTACGAAAATCTATTGGAAAAATCAGATCGCTATTCTTTTTCAGCTTGGGCTGTGCCTTGATATCAGTCAGACAACTCAGGAAAAAGAGTTTTGTGTTAATTTTTGAATAAAGAACACATAACGTAATGCAAAATTTGTATTCAAAATAAAGTCTTCTGAATTTGTGACAATATTTCAAAAAGTCACTTTATTTGCAATTATATTGAGATCATGTTTGTGTAGGGAAAATAAAGTTGTTGTTTCTCCAATCTCCAAAAATTGTCTTTCATAAAAACCATCTTCTGGCAATTGCCAACATCTAAAAGTTATAAAGGTTCATTAAAGGGTTTCATTTTTATATTATTAGGTTTAGAAAGATTGTTTATAAAGATAAATATCTACAAAATTAAAGCTCTTTTCTATTAGCTTAAAGGTTATCACTGCTGCTTCCCTGTAAATTTCCCACAATTTAATAAATTTTATCATAAAATTCGATGGTTTTTTTTGGCTTTGAATTTTTTTTATCGTTGTTTCAGTTTAATGCGTAATATAAATGTTCATTATTATTTAGAATTTTATAAATTTTCATTACAATTAGATTTAAAGCTCTTTGTCTCTGTCTTCTCTCACTTTTGGCTGTTCTTTCTCGCTCTCTCTCTCTTTGTCTTTACTCAATTGCCTCTTCTGGCAATTTTGCCTTGCCTTTTGGCCGACATCCAGACTTGCAGCTGCTGGCGTCTATAGTGTAAATGACGCTGTAAGTTTTTCTTAAAGACCGTTTCTCTGGCAAGGATCTCGAGATCCTCGTGAGTGCAATTCGCAATGTTCTCCTTGGTCCTGGCAATCAGTTCGTTGGTCAAATGAATCTTTGTCATTGAGGCACGCGCCGAGTGAGCCTTGCGGCGACGCAACTCCTCGCGATGCAAGAACAAGGCATAAGCAGCTGTTGGCGAACTAGGAGGCGAACTCGGTGGTGTTGAGTTGATAGACACATCCTGTTCTTGATCCTGTTGTTGTTGTTGCTGCTGCTGCTGTTGCTGCTGCTGCTCCTCGCTTTGCTCGCTTTGCAGTTGCTGTGGATTGCACATCTTTGCTAATGGAATGCTGTGTTGCGTTTGCTGTCGTTTTGAGTGCAGCTCCTTGTTTTTATAGCAAACCATTTCTGACCTGCTTGTGGCCGGTCATTCATGAGCACTCAGGTCAGTGTTTCAGACCCTATAAACACAGGCAGCCTGTTGTTGGCTTGGGTCGTCGGCGTCGTCGTCTTTTTTTGGTTTTACGATCGTTGTGTCGCATCGCAATCGATGCATTTTTTTATAGCTATGCCAAAAGCGTCGCTTCGCTTCGTCTCGTCGCTGTGTGGATTAAAAAAATGTAATCCCATTCATTACCCTAAAAAGTGTCATAAAGTCAGCAGCAGCAGCAACAACTCTTGGCACAGGACTCTCTCAGCTTCAGTCTCACTCTCTGCTTCTGCTTCTACTTCACACGTTAATCCAGATGCATGCATAACCAGATTAGGCCAACAGAACGAACGAACGAACGCAAAAACAAAGCGAACAGCAAACTGTTTATGGGTCAACAGACATTGGTAGTAGCAATCTGGTCCTCTTACATGTTGATGCATGTTATAGTGATGCACACGTTGCACGTAGCGCTTGTTGCAGCGCATTTGCGCCTCGTTAGCTAATCCTTTTTACTCCGCTTCTCCTATTTTTGTGTTTGGTTAGCTTGCAATTAGCATCATAATGAAGCGACGACAGCTGATAGCTTTTTAGATTTTAGATTTTAGATTTTTACGGGTATTTCACAGTTGACCAGAGAATGTTTTTGCGGCCAAGCCGTTGAGTGTTAAAAGCCAAATTTGCCAGCTGACCTAAATTGTTAGACCAGATATAACCAAGCTCAAAATGGTTGGCTTTAAGCGCTGACATTAAATACTTAAATGAATTTCAAGTTCATTGAACGTGAGTGAAACTTTTGGCATTCTTGGGTTGATAATGAACTATTCGGTAATTAAGTAAAATGGCATGGATCTTTGATTGAAACAAATTTCAGTGTTCTGGCAATGAAAACAACTTCGTTAAACAAAAGCTCGTTATATGGAAGATCAACGTTATAAGTTTTTATTAAAATTAAAGCATTTCTCAATGTCCTCAAAAATGTTTGAAAGATTTTCTTATGCAAAGCCAAATATCTCGGAGAAATATCTCAGATTTTTCGACGCTTGTCGCCTTTTTTTTTGCATAAATTGTTGACTTTAAGGCAAAAAATAAAAGTTGTAAACTCATTAAATTGACACCCCATTGCTGCCACAGCGCCTTGTCTATCCGCGTCTTCTCTCTCTCTCTCTTTGCATTTTCAATAAGCCCAAAATAAAAGAAATAGTCAAAAAACAAACCAAAATAAGTAGCAACAAGAGAGAGAGAGAGAGAGAGAGAGAGCGTTCCTTGTTGTCGCCTCGTTGCACATTTCTTGTTGTTTTTCATTATGATAAAAAGGGGTTTTACTCGAGTCGAGTTGGGAACTTTTGTCGCGTGGCTCGTGCGAAAATCACAACATTTTTAATCTTATAATCTGAATTTATGAGCAGACTCAATTTCGTTATGCTTAACGACATTTTATGCGGTTATTTTTAATATGCAGGCAAGCTCGAAGTAAGGCGATGAAGCAAGCTGACTACACTCTGACCCACACACACACACACATACGATTACATATGCATGTGCTTTGTGGTTTGTTAGCATCCTAAATGCCAGCAGCTGCCAACTACAACAGCAAAACATAGACGAAAACGACGAAAGTTAAGTACTTCGACGAGTGTGTGTGCGAGTGTGTGTGTGCTAACGTGTGTGTGTTTCCATGTGTGTGTAAGTGGGTGCTTGAGATTTAGTTGAAAGTACTGACCAACAAAGCCACTAACAAGCTGTTGGTTGCCTTGCCTGCCTACCCTCTCCCCCTTCGCACACACACACACGCACCCACACCCATACACCTACATACATTACATATTGAAGTGCCATTATGTGTGTACAAAAATATTTCCATGCTTTTCGTTTTTCCGGCTTTTTGCTGTGCTGTTGTCAATTTTTGCCGTTTTGCTGTCGCCAACATTTTTTGCTCGAAACTTTTTTAATAAAAATCATTTAAATAAAATGAAAATTAATATGTGTATGTATGAAAGTTTTTATGTGTGTGTGTGTGTGTGTGTGTGTGTGTGTGTGTATGTCTTTGTTTGCATGCATTGTGTGTGTAACTCTGTTTAATAAGAAGAAACAATTTAAAGTTGGGCTTTTCGTTTCGCAAGAATGAAAAGAAACTTTTATTACCTTCATACACGTTAACAAACATACACACATACATACAAACATATATCACAAAACACAAACACGCGCATGCAACGAACGAAACAAGCTGAGGAAAAGAGTTTCTTAAACTTAATACACTTGAAAATTTTAAATTTTCCATCTAACGACTTTCTACAGCAAAATATAAGTAAGTGAGACCCTGGAACTGAGTTCAGAAACTCTCGACACGCTAAAGTCAGCTAAAAGGTCTTAACAAGTTTTAAGGACATTTCCTTAAATTGAGTAAGAGATTTAGTTTAATAAGCCTTTACTAAGTCCTTTAACATTGTTTGACTTTATGCTTGAAAAATCCAATAATTTTGAATATTTATCCCATCAAAGTTTTTTTTATAAAAAAATATAGTAAATATTCTTTTTGATTTATCTACAAGATCTTTTAATGCATTTTTGATTTAAGCTCTAGCAATCACTTTCAAAACGCTTGTTCCATTATTATACATATTTTTACAAACTAAAAAGACTCAAATGTTGTATTTCCCATTCTCTTACTAAAATTGATAAACATTTACAGTTTCTGGAACAAGTTTTTCATCCTTGATGATTATTTCCTTTTATACAAATTGTTTTGTTCCAAAAACTAACCTTCAACTTAGCCATACAATTATTTCGAAAATGCTACTTTAGTTTTAAGCTAATTTAATCTCTTGAAATCTTAATTTTTCTACTGTATATCGACACACTCTTTAAAAACTTGAATCCACTTAGTCCAAGATATTCGATTTAAAATTGTGATTCAAATAAATCAAAAAGAAAAGATAAGTCGTATCACTTAAACGAAATTCCTTCGAATTCGCAGCATGCAAAAAACAGGAAAATACTGAGAACAATAATTTTGTTTTTCTCTGTTGCTTGTTAGCAAATAGCATTAAATATACATAAGTATCCGTTATATTATATATTCTCAGTATTCTGATTTGTTTTGCTCGTCTTTAATCCATAGTTAAAATTGCTATCGTATTTGTTGTTTGGTTTGCTTTTGTTTTTGTTTTCTGGACCTATTGCCTCGCCTAAATATTTATGCGCTCTTCTATGATATATATTTTTATGCATATTTCTTTTGTTTTGCTCGTTTCTCGCATTTGCCTCAATTGCGAGTCGTTGTTGTTGGTGTTGTTGCTCGTCTATTGACGCCATGGTAGCCGTTTTGTTTGGTTGTCTTGCGGCTGGAGTCCTTGTTGCTTGTCACATTGCCCCCCGTTGTGGCAGCTGGCAAATCTACATCCGTTTCCGCTACTGTTGGCGGACCCCATGACACTTGTCGTCGCACAGTTGGTGCAACAGTCGCTCCTCCTCCGCCCTTGCCCCGTCTGCCCTTTGAGCTCTGCTGTTGAAGTGTTGCAGCCCTTTGTAGCGGTTGTCTCTGCTGCTGCTGCTGCTGTTGCTGAGGTTGCTGCTGCGGCAACGTCTGTTGCTTTTGAGTTTCATGTTTCTGCTGGAGATGTTGTTTGCCATTGGATTTTATTAAAAACTTTTTTTTATTTTAATACTTTCTTTTAAATATTCTTTTCATATGTTTTTTGGTTTGTGTTGTTGAAATCATTCTCGCTCTGGGTGCTTTCTTTTTTTGACGCTGTTGCGCATATTCTTTAATTAGTTTTGTTGTTGCGGCTGTTGTTGCATGCAAGCGTTTCACAGTTAACAGCCAAGTTGGCATACCTTCATGCATAGTTTTTAATTAACATGCTGCACACAATATGCTCGTGCTTCTATTCAACTGACGTGCATTGTTTTATGTCGACAAGGTTCAAATTGGATACACTACGTAATATTTACATGGAAACACCTTTCACTCTCCACCCTCCGCCCCTTTTTTTTCGTTAGTCAAACTCAAGTTTTAATAAACACTTAATTGGAAATTGCAGGCGAAGGAGGAACAGAGAGTTTAATTATATCAACTGGCATTTTTAATTGCAATAAGACATAAAATCTTAAGGTGAATTAAATCGATAGCAACAAAAATCTTAAAATTTGAATATTTTGTTTTTAGTCAAAATTATAAAAACTTTGTGAAGTTTTCATCAAAATTGGTTAAGAAACGCCGAAGATTTCTCAGCTTGAAATTTAGTCAGCCTTGTTTTTATTTCTATTTCGTATTTATCAAAGCTAAACCAAACCAAATGTATACCAAAGACAAACTCTTTGATTTCTTTTGACTCTGTTCAATGTTGCTGTATCATCATCACATTTAAATTTTATTTGGCTAACTTCCTTTTTGGAAATCTGTTTTGATTTGTGTGGCCAGATTGCGCATACGTCGCGTTGTCAATTTATTTATTTTGTTTGTGTGCTTTAATTTACACATCATTAGCCAGACTTTTTGCCTTCATTAAGATTAATAGAAAAGTTAGCCAGAACACGTACATGTTCATTTATATATATTTGCATTTTTTGTTTATTTATTGTGTGTCTGCTGCTTGGTGTTTTTGGGTTTTTGCATTCTAAGCTCGTAATGAGTTTCACCGCAGCATTGTGGTAGCCGGCAGCAAAGTTAAGTGCGTGCTGCGTTTTGCGGCCATGCCAAATGAACAGAACTGAGAAGCAGCAACAAAGAAAATGCAAAGAACCAGCAGCAGCAGCCACAAAAACATTTTCGGCATATAAAGAAAGCATGATGTGTAGGGAGAAACAGCAGCAGCAGCAGCAGCAGTAGCCACATGCAACAGCAGTTGTGGCACTTGCACTTTTTTCTATGCCATGCTGCCGCTTAAACAAAAGCTTCAGACAACTCTTCTACTACTCCCCCACCTATGCCTTGTTGCCCTGCGGCTGTAAGCGAAACTTTTTGATTTGGGGTGCGATGCACACTCAAAATATCAACAAAAAAAATAAGAGCCGAAGAAAGAAACTTTTTAGGATGCGCTTTAATTTCGGGTTGGGCCGTTGCAATCAGGCAGGAAGACGCCAAACGCCGCAAGTCAGCCGGAAACGGCTGAAAGGACGAGTTCTAGCTGCCTAGACAATGCTGCACGCACTTTGCCCGCACAACTTTCGCCATTTCAAATACCCTACAAACGCACAGTTGTGTGAGGAGAGGTTTGGATTGGCATCGACTTTATCTGAACAAAAATGTTGAATGAAATGAAATATCCTTGCTATAGAGTAACTGTTAGCCTATCATTGCTAATAATATTGTCACCAGAT
Source organism: Scaptomyza graminum (assembly GCA_018901835.1). Lineage (NCBI taxonomy): Eukaryota > Metazoa > Arthropoda > Insecta > Diptera > Drosophilidae > Scaptomyza > Scaptomyza graminum. The sequence continues at coordinate 1,256,854 of JAEIFL010000243.1, forward strand.
TTAAATGGAATGTGAAAAGAACTCAACTCTCAACTCTAGGTTTGCAATGCAAGGTTCTAGATTTTTTTTTCTTTTATTTTCTGGTAGCAACAGCATTTGGCGAAAAATTCAATTTGGCTGCAGCTTAAGTTCAAACTCTCTGGCAAAGTACATGCTAAGTAAGCTCAAAAGTAACACGCAAGCGGCTTCCCTTACCTAAACCCCCTTCGATAGACGCCTTTGACGCTCAAACTTAAACATAAAAGCCAATAAGTTCAATATTTTGCCTTTACACAGTCAGTGAGCAGTGAGCAATCTGAGGAGGGTGGGAAACAAAAGTTTGGTTTTTTAGTCGTGCCGAAAAGTCGATTGCAAGTTTCGCAAGTCTCAAGTATAAGTCATGAGGTGCGCCTTGAAAAAACACAGTCTTCCGATAATATGCAGGTAGTGTAATAGTTATATAATAAATAGAAAGTTTCATCTTCGCTTCGCAATGATATCACATAAATTGTGGTTTGGCTTGCAGCAATTGTTATTATTGGGGGTTTTTGGAGCTTTGTTTGCTTTGTGTGTGGTTTCTTTGTTCGCATTTTTGCTACCTTGCCTCAACTGTTTGCCCCAACGCATATTAATTCTGTAAATGTCTTTTGCAACAAAAGGCCAATTGCAATAAGCTTTGCCACAAAATGCAGTTCAATTATATTCTTTGTAAAACTTTTGTGCTGAACTTTTTTCTATTAAAATAAGGAAGCATTTTAGACAATTGCACATTCCCGCTGCAGGCCAGAAAATCGCGTTTAAGGGTAGAATATAAATAAACGTTATTTGTGTGCAACATTTAAAACCCGATAAACTATTTTAGTGCAAAATTGCATTCTTTTTGCTTATTAAATAATTTATATTTAATTAAAAGAGCCGCGTTTTTTCAACATTTTATTTGATTGGTTTTTCGCTTTTTTCGTCTATCAATAAAAAAGTTGACAAAAAAAAAACAATTGTTGATGCCACATGCCATCAAAATATTTGCATAAATTCAATCCTATTTAATGCTAAAGCCCCGTGTCCTGCCAATTTGTTAAGCACTTTCTTTGTCAAAGCCGCCACGCCTACAATTGATGTTGAGCTGATTTTAATTAAGCAGTTGCATAATAATAAGCGCATTTTAAATCAACAACAATTAAAACAACACGCATAAATACACAATGTGACATTAAATTACGATTATATAAAAATAAATCTCAATGTTTGATGTACCCATTAAAAAAGCAATGCCGTCGCAAAGGGTAGCTTCAAAATAAATATCAACATGTTTAACGGTTATAAAAAAAATAATAGTACTGCTTTTTTACAGGGTATCCCTTAAGCAAACACCGCTGTTGTTTGTCTTCACGCCAAATATAGTGCAAATAACGACAAACTGCATGACAACAAGTTGGTTAAAAAATAAAAATAAAAAAATCTATTTGAGTATGGGAAGAAAATGTTTGATTTCGACGTATTTATTGTTTGTTTATTTTGTTAAATTTTAAATCAATTTAATTAATCAGCATATTCTCGCCAGCGATTCAAGTTGAAACAAATGCAATACTAAAAAACAATATCCGCTTAGGTACAACCCGCTTTGTTGCATAAGCTTTATAAGCTGCAGCAGATGAAAGTACTTAAAAGGACTTTTTTTCATGCTCAAACGAGAATGCTTAGTTAATAATAATAATAATAAATTGAATTAAGTATCAAATAATGTTATAATAGTTTTATTACAACAAAGCCACAAAGACTAGATTTAGTAAAACTTAAAGTTGCATTTTTTTATATCATCATAAAAGTAAATATATTATTTTTATCCATTGTCAGATGCTATAAGTACTTAATGCATTATGTAATGACATGCTTGGGTTGTTTGTTGATGTTATTTACAGGGGTGTGTGTGTGTTGGCAAGAAGGTGGGCGAGGGGGGACGCTCCGCTTATAGCTCATGCAAGTTCGTCTCACTAATTGTGACGAGCGGCGCCAATTTGTATAAATTTACACGGCTTACCGGTAGCTGTGTTGTTGCTGTTGTTTCTTTTTCTGTTTCTGTTGCTGTTGGTGTTGTTTTTGTTACCTCCGGCTGTCCATTTTGCAATGTTGCCGCCTCCTGCATTGCCGTTGATGTCTCAGCAGCTGTAAAAGATAAAGACGGTGACAAAATTGTATGTCAGACTTTTTTTTTTTGCATTTTTTGGTGCATGGCCTTTTAAGTAATTTACATGACGCACCATTTGTGGCAGGCGTTGCAGGCGTATCCTCTGTAAGGTTAAGCAGCTGCACCGACGGCTTCTCCGCATCCGCTTCCTGTTCCTGTTCCCGTTCCATATCCTTTTTTTCTGGGTGCTGCAGAGTTTGTGTCGTCTCCTCTTCATCATCTTCTTGTTCCTCTTCAATGCGTGTTGCAACATCGCCATTCTTTGTTGCCGCAGTGGGCGTACCGGGTGCATTGCCATTCTTGAGAATGCCTACCAAAGGCGCACCATTGCCGGGCTTCTTGTTATCCTCCTGCGGCAGCTGCAGCACAAGAAAAAAAAAAATGGTTGGAGATGCAAATAAATCTCATTAGGGAAGCATCAACATGTTGCCGTTGCTGTTGTTACTTACCGCCTTGTAGCTATAGGGTGGCAAACTGTTGTTGTGGCCTGCTTTTATGCCAGACATTGGCTGCCCAGCCCCTGTACCTTTGACACCTGGCGATTCGTGCATTTTGGTTGCCTGCTCCTTGGACCAAATAATATCCTCGTCCGTTTCGCGCTCGATGCGCTTCTTGTAGGCCAAATGGCTGCGATATACCTCGAGCAGGCAGCACACAACAATGATGACAAACACACTGGTCAACGTTATGAACAGCACCTGTGTTGAGTCCTCCTTCTTGTCGACATCATAAACGAATTTCGATATGTACGGCACTCGTTGTGGCGGCTCCTCGACCCACGGCTCAGGAATCTACACATAAAAGTTGGATTAACAAAAGGCGCATTCGTTAGCAGCAACATTTGACAGTTGCAAAGACCGAGTACACAGTAAGAAATTGTGGATTAAAGTGAGAAAATTAAACAGTTTATTTCTTCTATAGAAAAGTTGAATGAAAATGGCAAAAATAAATAAAATTCCCGCACGAAGTGCTTTTCTTTACTTTTTTTTTCACACAATTTCTTAACGTGTATTTTGTATAAACTCCTCCTTACTGCTTACCATGCTAACGTTGACCATTGGCTCCTGCGTTGGTTGTTCGCTCACATCAAATTTGGCATTGCATTGAGCGCTGCGTACGCCCTGAGGATTAATGACCGTTATGTTGTCAGCACCGGATTTGGTGAATAGCATATATTCCTCCAGTGGCTTCATAATGTGTCCATTCACCTGTATGTAGATGTCTGCCATTGCGTTGCGTTTGCGTTTGCGTAGGCATTACGTATTCCAATCGGGAATATTTGGGATGAAATTTTCATTAGTATTGGTCATTAATTCAAAATGATATGCAAATGTGTTGTGTTGCCTTTAGTTTGAAATTGGATTTGTCGAAGTTCAAGGAGACTATGACTAGAGGGATGGGGAGTGGTTAGGGGGATTTGTAAGCATTCGTGCATATTTTATGCCTTATGCCAATATAAGCAATACAATTTCTAATACCCCAAAACGTTAATTGCCTTCAAGCTGCCTACTGTATATAGACTTGTGACAGGCTCCCAAAAAATAGAGGCGTGGCTGCCACAGTGTTGCAAGATCATTCCTATCATTCATTTAACTATTTAACTATTAATATGACTTTTTTGGGTACTTTTTAATTGACACTATGCACATTTAACAGAGTTTGCATAAAGCTCTAAACTTTTCCAATATGCAATTTTTAGACGCCACTGTGCCAGGTGTGTTTAGGGCTGAGATTGTTTGACTCCATCCTGTTTATGGCCATTGGCAAACTAACGCGCTTCGATGGCGCTTTAATGGGCCACGTTTAACGGCTTGCACACATGCGCTTATGTATGGTGTGGCGCGTGATGTGGGCGAGGGCGTGGCTAGAGCTAAACTAACAGCTGGCTGGAGCTACTAGTTTGGAGAATTTTAATCAAAGTGCTGGCCACTGCGGTTGGCTGCTGTTGTAAAAGCAGCGGGAACACCAACAGCAGCAACAATTTAAATATGAGCCCCAGTAAATCTTGAGCGCAAAAACTGATAAAATTTATGGCATCGGCCACGGAAATGACTTTTTATGGCAGCGAATAAATTTAATTTTTGGTCAACAAAGTGCTGTGCAGGATGGGGGGTCTCCCTTCCACCACACTCCCTCCCCCTTCCTTTAGTGTCTGTTGATAAACTTGCAGCAAGGCTATGCAGCCGCTGGGCGTGGCATTTGATGAGACCACACACAATAACAACAACAACAACAGTGATAAAAAAAAAAACAATAAAGGCAGCAATTTAAGTCTGACGAAAAAACTGTAAAAATCTATTTTATTTTTTATTGTTGCTACTTGAATACACTTAAATAAAATAATATTTAAGTTTGAGCTTAAAAAAAAAAAAACATTTAAGTTAACTATGAGAAGAAAAATTTTTTTAATTTCATGACTAACTCTTTCCTGGCGTTACGTACTATCTAACAGAATTGAACAACTCTTTGGTAGTGTATGCAAATAAATGGCAAGGCAAGCTTTAATTTATGACTTTAACTTCAACTACAACTTGACATTGGGGTAGCTTGGTAGCAACCCCTTCGCATTACTCACTTGACAGGCAGCCGCTGTAGCTTTTAAAGACCGCAAAGCGGGAGTCTGTGGTATTGATGCCACCAATCTGGGCACGGTTCGCTCCCTCGTCCAACGTGGTGGTCAGCACGCGGGCAGCAAAGTCCGTAAGGGCAACTTGTTCACGATCAATGTAGAGAACGGCTTGGGTACCGTTGCGTACGTAGTAAACGGAGTGCCTGGCGCTGTTCAAAAAATTCCGATCGATTCGTGCTCCAACTGTCTTGCCCTTCTCGCGATCCTCTTCGAACTGCAAATAGCCGTCCGAGGTAATGGCCAAAAGAAGATAATAACTACGCTCCGCTGCTGTTTGCAGTAGCAGCATAATGCGATTAGCTCTCCTCAAGTCGAACGAGGAGAAAGCCAGCTGCAGACGCACATAATTAACGCTCCCGGAGCTAGGCAACTCGAATTTGCGCTGCAGTGTGGACTCTCCACTAAAATCGGCGCCCTTCTCCACCGAACAGAACTCGCCCAGGAAACTGGTATGCTCACAATCACACGTGGACATCTGTTCGGCAAAGTGTTCCTTGCAAATTCCACCATTCTTGCAAGGTTCCGCATCGCATTTAATCTGGCAATTGGGCAGTACGCCTCCCAGACCTATAAAGAATGTGATTATGATTAGTTTGTTTGTTACTATAGTCGAACTTTCATATAACGAAGCTTTCTATATTTCCGAATCCGCCAATTTGGTTCAATCGAAAACCCATTCTTTATTAAGAATTTTGTCTTGCCCTCTTGAGATTCGTTCTATGAAAGTTCGACTGTTTGTTGGTTGGTTTAGTGTTTGTGGCTGCCGCGCCTAAACGTGATAGAGTTAATCGTATCAATGTCACGAGGCAATTTCCGTGCCGTGTGGCCGCATAAATCATACGCCACGTAGTCTGCGGCCTGGGCTGCGTTTATCGCATTGGCATTAATCTTGAGCGCAGCAAATAAGTGGCTTCACATACATACACATACACTCTGCGGAAATTGCCTGCATATTAAGTTGCAGCTGTGTGGTGGCAGCCACAAAACTAGAGGCCCAAAGCCGTACCGAAAATAGTATTAGGCTGTGCTGCCTTAGAGCCATGCAGTCGGTAGTGAAAATTGATTTATAGTCGTACTTACTGGGCGCTATATTCCTTTCATTGATTTCCGCCAAGTCGATCAACTGGGCGCCAATTTTGAGACCGCGCACACAGCCAATATAACCCTCGAGACTGGGCGCATCCACATTTGGGCGTAGCAAATTTGCCGGATCGTAGCCGCCAACATGGAACTGAAAGTATTCGGTGGGTGGTGCGGGTGGTCGATGCGGCGATAGGACCTCTGCCAAATAAACAACAACAACAAAATCAAATGAGAGTCAGTCAGAACTGTTAAAACGTTTCGGCCCACGTTACTCCATCGCCCTCTCTTCGAGTTGTGCGGAAATGAGCCTTCATTGCTGTGGCATTTGGGTTTTGTGTGTGTGTGTTTGTTGGTGGGGAAACGCTTTTGGAATTTCGAGCTCAAGTTTGTCTAATTGAAATGTTTGCAGGCCAGAAAGCCAAATAGCTAGCCTGGCTCTAACTGAAATGCCTGACTGTTGTCTGTCCGTGTATAATTTCCAGTTAACGCATTTAATTGCATAAGTGCTCATGTGTTATTTTGCCTGCAAAAGTATTGATGATTTGCCCCCACCCCATCTCCGTCTGGTAACACAATTTTCGAGGCCTAATTATGATTGATTTTGTGCGCTGGGCTCAATAACTGACTAGCCTGGTCGAATTTGCTTGCAATTTGAGGTGCATTTGAGTTTGCTGAATAGTTCTTTGGTTGATTTACCACAGCCAAATGTTCGTTTCAAATTCAAGTAAGATTTTCAATGCAAAACGAAACTCCCCCAAAGCTAAATATATATGAGCATTTTTGGTGCACTGTTGTTGCATCATGATTTAAGTCTAGTTAAACACAAGTGAAACTTAATAATTTGTAAAGCTAATTGCAACTAATTAATTCATTTATTTCACTTGCATCTTAGGCAAAATTCAAGTGTTATTGTTTTGAAATACTTCAAATAATTTGAATGAGGTAAGAAATTGATATATGCTAAAAGCTAGATAATTAATTGGTAATTGAAGTAGCTTAAAGTTGAACTAAACTATTTTAAGGGTCGAATCAGAGCTGTTAAATGTTATCCTCGCTTATGAGTAAGCCAGTTGAGATAAACTATATGCAAATGCCTGTGTTGTTAGCGTGTTAAATTGAATTCGGATATGATTTAAATTTAATTGATATTCAATGTTTATTAAAAGCTAATCCAATGAATGTGAAAGGCACGGCGCGGTGGGCCTGTAGTGTTTCAAAAATGCGATTTCCGCTTCAACAATTCAGCTTTTATTAACATATTCATGTTGCCAAACATTTTCCCCAAAAACAACTCGCTACACATATTTTGTATAAAGCAACTGAATGCTTTTTGTGCCATGCATCGAGTTTGAAATCCATTCGAATTGCTTTCATTTTATAAAACAGTTTATTTTTAGTGTTTTCTGTTTTTTTACACACACTCACACACAAATAATTTGGCGATCGTTGTGCAGGGATTTTTTTGTTTTGTTTTGGTTTTGTTTTTAACAGTGTATAAAGTGTTTGTGCGTGATTTTGAACATTTTTGGCATTTTGTGCAACTTTGGTTGCTGAAACTATTTGCGAAAATTTGCATGCTGCGCTTGGCGGCGCATTAAAAAAAAGTCACAGCAGAATTTGCCGCAGGAGACAGGGGGGGAGTTAAAGGCAATGCTGCTTGGCAACCGCTGGCGCTAAAGAGTTGTGCATAAATTTTCGGCGCTATAAACAGCAGGACGACGACGACGGCAAGCTTTGTTGGTTCAATAAGTCGCAGTCAAAAAATCAAACAAGTAAAGAAGGCAGCTAGGCAACGACAACAACAACAAATGCAGGGACATGCTAGGCTACACGGAGGAGATGGAGATGGATTTGCCGGGATAGCACGGGACTGGACGCAGCGCATTTCCAGTCTGCAGTCGACAATCGACTCGAGCATTGCCACAATGTACGGTCGTCTGCCTGGCACGGCAGGTGGAGCAGGCAATGGAGCCACGAATGGAGCGGCTGCTGGTGGTGGTAATCAGTGTCATGACCGGGTGAAAATTGGCTTCTGCACGGATTTGGATAAGTCGGTGCTGGTGAATAACTTTGAGAAGCGCGGCTGGCATCAGGTGAATGGTGACGATGATTGGCACTTTTATTGGGCCGGCGTGCAGACGTGTCGCAATATCTTTAGTGTGGACAGCGGATATCGGATGCACGACAATCAGATGATCAACCATTTTCCCAATCACTATGAACTGTCGCGCAAGGATCTGCTGGTCAAGAATATCAAGCGTTATCGCAAGGATCTCGAACGAGATGGCAATCCCTTGGCAGAGAAAACTGAATCGAATAACTCGAGTGGCACGCGATATCTCTATTTGGATTTTGTGCCTACAACATTTGTTCTGCCCGCGGATTATAATATGTTTGTGGAGGAGTATCGCAAGTTTCCGCTCAGCACATGGATTATGAAGCCATGTGGCAAGTCTCAAGGTGCTGGCATATTCTTAATCAACAAATTATCCAAACTCAAAAAGTGGTCACGCGAAGCGAAGGGTCCATTCCATCCTCAAATAGCCAAGGAATCGTATGTCATCTCTCGCTATATCGATAACCCCCTGCTTATCGGAGGAAAGAAATTCGATTTGAGGTTATATGTGCTAGTTGCCTCATTTCGTCCCCTCAAAGCGTATCTCTTCAAACAAGGATTCTGCCGTTTTTGTACTGTGAAATATGATACGAGTGTCACGGAGCTGGACAACATGTATGTCCATCTGACCAATGTCAGTGTGCAGAAACATGGCGGCGAATATAATACTTTGCATGGCGGCAAGTGGTCGGTGCAGAATCTGGCGCTCTATTTGGAAGGTACACGCGGCAAGGAGGTCACAGATCGTCTCTTCGGTGCAATATCCTGGCTGATTGTGCACTCATTGCGTGCTGTTGCACCGGTAATGGCCAGCGACAGACATTGCTTTGAATGCTATGGCTACGATATCATTATTGACAATGCTCTCAAGCCCTGGCTAGTGGAAGTGAACGCCTCACCCTCGCTCACATCGACAACGGTCAACGATCGCATTCTCAAGTATAAATTAATTGACAATATTCTGTCGGTTGTGCTGCCGCCCGATGGAGTACCGGATGTACGCTGGAACAAGGTGCCCAGCGCCGATGCTTTGGGCAACTTTGAGCTGCTGATCGATGAGGAACTCGCTGCACAGGACGAGGCACAAAACAACACCAGCTCATCGCATACCAAATCCTCAAAGCTAAGCAGTCGCTGGAAGTGACGAAGGTAAATCGGGAGCTGAACGACTAACAGGGTTCACTTCAAGTATTCATATTAAAACTAAGTTAAAAATAAACTATTTACTAAAGAAATGCGAGTTTGACTTACCCTTTTCGGGATTGCTCCATGGCTTGTTGGCGTACTCATCTAGTAAAAGAGTGCCACGATCAATGCTCACACTACGCTGATTGACATGCATGCGAGTCTCCTGCTCGCCCCGCACAATCGCAACCTGAATGCTCTTCAGGTTGATCATTAGGGTCTCATCCAACAGCGTAAGATTCACAATCTCATCACCATAATTGTAGAGGAAAACAATCTCGCGCGCCTGACTTATGTACAAATGTATAAAGTTGTTGTAATGATCGTTGGCGTACAAAACCAAGGCATTCGTATCGTAGGTACGCAAATTGATCAATAGATTCTGGCTAAGAATGCCCTTAAGCATTTCACGTTCAACCGCGATGCGATGCAGCAGAATTGCTGGCGTTGATGTTACGCTAAGATAGTTTCGCATCAAAAACGACTCTCGATTGATAAAAGTCAGCGCCTTCTCATTGATGTCTACACGGCAGGGGGAAAGAAATCAATTTGCTTGAGTATTATTTTTCGTTTTAGTTTCGCAGCTTCTTTCTACTCACTCGTCTCGCAGAACTCGCCAACGTGTGCCCAGGGATTGTTGCAGACGCACTTGAAACTGCTCCAAAGCTCCTTGCATTGGGCGCCGTTGCGACAGGGCGAGGGCACGCAGGATGGCTTACAATCCTTGATAATCTCCGACAGATGCACAGACATGTAGCTGTAAATGTCGAGTATCTCGCCGTTGACCACCAAACCACGAAAGCAACCGATAAGACCCGCCTTCACCGACAACTTCTTCAGCAGGTCACTGTGGAAATGCAGAGAGGGGGTTGGGGGGATAAGGGATTATTTTTATATTATGGCGCTTGTCATGACTATTCAATAAGCTGACTAGTATCTGGGCTGCAAACAAAAATATCGGCATCAGCATTTGTGCTGGCTTTATGCAAATATTTTGTTGACCCCAACGAATCCCAACGAGAGCCAAAAACTTCCAATGTTGACTTGGTCGCGACGCCTTTGGGCTTTACAAGTTGGTCGTCCCCTACAACCCGTCCCAAAAAATCTAAGTAGCAAACGACAGAGAGAACTGAGTCCGACTTCAATCAGCCCAAACAGTTGCAAAAGTTTTTACTGCCCCCAAATCGCCGACGGTTTGTCCCCTTTTTTGGCAAACCCGTCTACTTTTCCTTTTTTTTTTTTAGTTTGGCGCTCCTTTTTTAGCTTGTGAGTGGAATACCCTTACGGAACGCAGACTCTTGTGATTTATACATTGAATGTGTAAGTTTATAGGGTTAGGGTATTATCGTTTCTCCTTTACTTAGATTACTTCCTAATCTTCTTTAAAATACCAAAGATAAATTCTCATACGTTCATTGTTATTTATGTTTAGGGTATCATCGCATCATCTATGCTCAGCTGACCCTTTTTTTTGTCCCCATGCTTTTTGCACACTTTTTTTTTTATTCCTTTCTTGCTTGCTTGCTGGCTATATTCCCGCAATTTGCAAGTTTCGTTCGCTTTTAACTTTTGTGCACAGAATCCAAACCCTCCAAATTCTTCTTTACTCCTCGCCCCGCCTCGCCTCTCCTCTCTCCCCTCTGCTGCTTCCCCATTTTCTTTCTTGGTCTTGGTGTGTAGCCAACAATGAATTGGCCAATAAAATCTCAAGTGTAAGCTTTTCAAAATTAAAGTGGCGGAAATGTCTTGTTTATACGCGTGCAGCGTCAACTTCTCCTCTCCCCCTCTCTAGTTCAAGAAGAACAAGCAAAAGAAGAAGAAGAACAGCAACAGCTACAGCAAAAAGTTGCTCAAAAATGTCTTTCTAAATTATGTAAATTTCATTACAAGTCCGCTCGCCGCATTCGCTGACTGTTGTCGTCGTTGTCTGAAGCGAAAAGCTCTAAGTAAAATTAAAATTCTTGTTTTAAATAAAAGAAATTCCCAACTCTCTTGGTTAATATACCCTTGGCGCGGGCATTATACCATTGTCTTGGAGTGTTAAGTAAATGCTTGCTGTTAGGGTATGTTTTTTTCGGCTTGTTATTTGAGTTTTTTGCGTAAGCTGCTGCATTACTTTTTTTTTGTATTGTAATTTCTTTTCACTTTGTCGCCGCTTTGGTTTGTAATTGTTTGCTAAGTTTGGTAATTGTTGCTTAAGCGCAAAACTTATTGAATAATGCCAAACGAATTGGCCAGCAGGCAACAATCACACAGAGAGAGAGGGCAAAAAAGAGAGAGGGAGTCCTTGAACTGCATTGTGCCCTTTAACTTAATTGCAATCTGCAGCTCTTAAGCTGTACAGCTATTAAGTCATTAGTTTTTGCAACGTGTATGTGCATGTGCTGCATGTGGCACATGTTAAATTTTGTTTATTTTTTTTTTTTCGGTTGTGTGCGTGTTTTTCACTTTTCAAGCGAGCGAATGTGAAGCCGCATCAACGTCAGCGACAGGCACAGTGTATAGACATTGCGCATACGCCGCGTGCAACGTGTGAAACGTGTGGAGTGTGAAGAGCTCGTTGTAAAATGAAATTTAGCGTTTTGCCTTGCAAATGTGATGGGTCTGCCGCTGCCACGCTGGCTGACACTTGGCTAAAAGGATTTGCACACGCTGGCTGGCCGCCGAAATAAAATAAAAACGTTCTCTGCGTCTGTGTGTATGCACGAAATTAACGGCAATAAAATGAAAGAAGTTTGACAGAGAGAGAGCGAAAGAGAGATATAGAGAGAGCGAGAGAGAGAGAGGACAGATGGCGGCAGAGAGTAGTTTTCATGAGGCTGTTGCAATGCAACAGAGCAATGTGCTGGGCGGAAATCCTATTAACGTTGCAAACGCGCAAAGTGCGAAGCAATTAAGAATTTATTTAACACCGTCACAAGCAATTAAGCACTTTTCACTCATTCATGGCCACACACACACACACAAACTTGCAACCATCGACAGTGACACATTTTCCCCAATGGCAACCAACCATTGCAACCGCTGCTGCTGTTGCTGCTGTTGTCGCTGTTCTGTTTCCTGCCCGGCGCGGGCGGCGGACAAATAATTCGCATATTTGGCATGCCAGAGTTGTCTGTCTGTGTGTTGGTTTTTTTGGCCATGTGCTGTGTCCGCCGGGTAATCGATGACCATGCAAATGATCAACAGGACCCCATATCCTTGCTGCAACAGCTGCAACTGTTGGTCGTGTGTGTGTTTCTAAACAACATGACAACAACAACAGCAATAATTGCACAGAAACCACCAACTGCTGTAAGTTTAATGCTCGACTGCTGTTCTCACTTAACTCTACTAATAATCCAAGCCAGAACATAAAATTCCATTTAATTAATTGTTCGCACAAAAAGCTCTCGCGCATCATCTCTCTGTGTTTGTGTAATAAGATCATTACATTGAAGCTTAAGCCGGAAAATTGTTGTACAACATTATAATTGGGACCACACAACGACTCGTCTCTTGGGATTAATTGAAAAGCCATCAGTTTGGCCATTTCTCTGCTTAAATGTGTCCCACAACGTTAAGGTAAAGTCTGGGATCGTCTCGTCGCGTCTCGCCTTGTCTGCTGCCCAATATGTTGATTAACTCATTTATTTATGAGCTGGCACTGATTCCGCTTAATGGCTTACACTGCTGCACTCGCTACACTGCACACTGAGTAAGACACACGGCGGCATCCTGGCTGTCGTCGTGGCCTTGTAAGTGCCAAGTGCAATCAATGTTTGTATACCCTCTACTTAATAAGCGTGAAGACATTTTGCTGTTAATTAAGGCACTCTTTCATTCACTTATGAGTATGAAATATTTATTTTTGTAATGAAATATTTAAGAGTTGAAACTATTTTAAATCTTATTTGAAGTATCTCAAAATGCATTTTATTTCGCAATAAATTTTTATAGCCTCATCAAGCTCATTTGTTTTTCAACTTTAATGTTTGTAAAGTTTGTTAAAGCGTTTTCCAGGGTATATTCACAGTCAAACAATCTTGTTTGCTTGTAAATCTCCTATTTACGTTGACGTTGGTTGCTCTTATTCTTTTTGCTTATCCATTTTTTTTGCTTCTTTTGGATAAATAAATTGAACTCTATAATTGGCCGACTGAAAGCAGCTCTTGGCTCTCGGCTTGGCTCGTTTTGGTTTGGTTTGGTTTGGCTGAGGCTACACATAAAGTGCAGCACTTTAACGTTAATTACTCTGCGTGTTTACCGCTCATCGAAATTTTATGAATGGTTTACGAGTGGTGCGGTGCGGCGGGTTTGAGGTTAAGTGCAAATGTGTACACATTTCGTGTAATTCCTTTTTTTCTGATTCTTTTTTCATATTCAATTTAATTTTGCACATTTTTAATAATTAAACAAACAGACTGACAGACAGAGGCAGACAGAAATACTCACTGCTTATTAAGTGCCCCAGACTCTGAAATCTCCACTCATTTCTCATCCTATCTATGAGTGTGCAGCAGCAGAAAAAAAAACTTTATAAATTATGCCAATCAGGCATAAGCGCGTTTTAAGTGCGCCAACTGGCAAATGGGGAAAAAACTCAGCTCGCGTCGCCAGACTCAAAAAAAAGGGGGTAAAAAACGAATAAGCCGGAGTTGTGGGCGATACTTGACTCCCCCCCCTTACTGGCTGCTGGCATGCCCAGCCACGATTATTGATAATGACTTTGAAATGAATTTCCAGCGGGAAGTTAATTTAATTATGGCAATTCGTTTGATACGAACACATTGGTGAATAAAAGAGTTTCTATGTGGTGTGTGTTGAGCCTCATCAGCAATGATAACTAGTTAAAACATATGTACATATATATAGGTCAATGATTAATAACGGAGCTGTATAAAATTGTTGTAAAAGGGGCAAAGTTTGTGTCGAAAGAACTCAAATGAGAAATATATTAAACTAGGTCAGTTTTGTTTTTAATTAATCATTGCAATCAGCTTTGAAGCATTGATAACGAAACTGCCTCAACAAAGGGACTGAAATGTTAAAGAGAACTCAATTTATTTATGTTAAAAGTCAAGAAACAAATCTAAAGATAGCCAATCTCATTAAATTCTGAATGAATAATGAAGTCAAAAGTAATTTAAGAGCTTTATGTTTGAATTTGATTTAAATAAGGACTTGGCTTATGCTATGCAACAATTAAGAGCAAAACTCCAGTGCCGTCATTATGCCAAAGATAATCACTAGCCATGCCTATACAAATGAGTCTTAGGAGTGCCTAGTTGCCCTTGGGCCACATTTTGACCGCCTTTGAGTATCTACTTTAATTTTTTTTTTAGGAGTAGCGCGCGTTTATAATTAAAACGTAATTGCCGCAATAAATTGCACAGACCGCAATGTTGCCAATGTAGCCAAAGGCAAGCGCACAAAATGGGTGACCATTGAAGTGAAGTGAAGCCGCGAGTTTTTTTGCACTGTGGTTGTTATAGCAGCTGGCATTGTTGCCACTGCTGTTGCTGCCGTTGCAAGCAGCCATAAAAACCGACTGCAGTGGAATGCAGAATTGTATGATTAGATCCTTATATCATCGTACTTACAATGTGGCGCCACCAATATACATGCTGCCCTCGAATGGGCCAAACTCCTCCTCGGGCAGAAGGTCGAGCATCTGGTAATCGGTGTTTATCATGAAGCGTACATGATATTGATTATAATCAATCCATATTTTATGCCATTCACCGCCATTCAACCTGCAAAACAATTACATATAGATAGATACATCATTGTTATAAACCCAGCTAATGTGGATGGATGCAGTTGACGCACCTGCGATGTGAGTTAATCACCAGTTCCCTTGTTGTTCCTGTGCTCAATGTGAAATTAAAAGTCAGCTGATAGTCACCCGTTAATGCCACCATAAACGAGGGATAGTGTGCTCGTATTGGTGGCTGAAAGAGCAATATGGCCTTCTCTCCCGTTGTGCGAAAGGAGAAGGCAATGTCGCCCTTACGCCAGCCGGGCACCTCAATATACGATTGCGATGTGGTAAATGTTACTACATACTTTTGTGTATCTACCAAACAATGAGAAACCCACATAAAGTTACTTTTGTACCTTGAAGGATAGAATCCTTCCTATTTCGCAATACTCACTTGTCTCCACACATTCGAGGGGGCCGAGTGTTATGCGTCCCTGGGCTTCATCGTCGAGGTCCTTTTGCTGCAGGAAGTACATGTTGGTGATGCCCAAACTGTGCGGTTCCTGATAGTAGCCCTCGTCCGAATTCCATTTGTTCTCCTTTACATCGCAGTTGCACGATTGATTCGGGTCCACGCACGTCTTGTTAACGGAACACGGGCAAGCGCCTCTGTGTCACCAGACCGAGCAGAGAGAGAGAGAAAAAAGGTGAAAGATATTTCAGAAAAAAAAAAAATATAGCCACAACTCGCATATATTTGCATCTATTTTGAGGCGACTCTGTCGACAGAGCGCTGCCGGCAATTTGACGACGAGTCCACTTTAAATGAATGGAAGGGAAAGGCAAAAGAGGATTGGGCTTAAAAGCGGATTCTCCTTTTGGGTCTAGAATATTTCTTTTGGCGATTTATTGTCGACATTTTTGCTTTGCCATTTTTCTAAGTGCCATTCGAATGTTCTTTAAAAGCGGGTGCATTGAGTTATTCGATTGCATTTTTATTATTATTTTAAGTGAAGTTTGAATTTACAAGGCTTGAAAGTGGATTTTTGCTTAATTAGCATAGTAATTACCTGCAAAGTAATGTCTTTTGTAAGCACTAAATTCGCCAGTTCTTTAGATACACTTCCAAATTATGGATCTATAGAGTATTGCTGAATGCTATAACAAAACTTGCCTCAATCGTCGCCATGGCTTTTTTTTTTTGGCTCATGTGCGTATGCGGTTTTGCAATGCATGTGCCACATCCGTTTCCGCTTTAGCAATGCAAGCATAGAAAAGCGGCAAGCGGCACAGTGAGTGCCCACAACACAATCCAAAGCTAGTACAGAGGGAGTATAGCACACCAACAACAACAACAAACAAACGATGCTGTCAAATTTTGAATGAGTGAAGACCAAACTAAAATCCAATGATGGATGGCTCAACGGGTTGCCTCTGTGCGCAAAAAACACGTAGAGCAAAAGAAAACAAAGCTTTTTTGTTTTGTGTTTCGTTTTCATTTTTTTTCTGTTTGTCAGACTTTGGCTGGACTTTATAAAAACACACACACACACTCGCACACCCATAAGAGAATTTTGGTTTGGAATTGTGCTAAAACGCATTTTGATATTCCTAGCCAAGCGGAACGCCATTTGTTTTTAAAACAACACAACAAAAAGGCAAGCCGAATGCCTGTTTAGGGTTTCACTCTCGAATTGATTTAGTGAAAAACGGAAATTAGTGACGCAAACCGAAGAACAAACACCAACAACTGAAAGAATAACGGGTTTTTGGCATCGAAAAAATAAACTGGCAGGTTTAAATTGCTGCCAGCAGCTGTTGCCTACTTCGCTGCGCATGATGTATTGTCAAAGTGTCCTTCAGGACACCATATGCACCTTCTGCCTTTCTCTCTTTCATCAGTGTTGTTAGTGAAAACCGGCAAAGAAATTAGGCGTAAAGACTAAATTTGTGTACAAAGCCATTCATTTAAAATAAAAAAAGGCAGCCATAAGAAAAATGTTCACCAAGCTAAAGTTGAAAAAGAGTTGTTCGACAATATGGTGGCAAAACACAAATACACACAAACACACTGAAGGATACACATGAGCGGGGCTCAGTCATAAACCTTATTAGCGCTGAGCCGGAAACATATTTGCCCGACATAAATACAACTCAGCCTTTTATGCCCATATCTATATGTATGGTATATGTATACGTATTTGCGTTTGTGTGTGTTTTATGCTCTGCTCCTGTTTTTCCACTTTTGCAATTTTGTATTTTGGCTTCATATATGTTTTACTTTGGCATTTGCCATAAATATTTTCGTTGTTGTTGTAAGGCACATTCAATTGGGCATAAAGAGTGTTTTGTTCAGATGAAAATGATAGGATTGAAGCTATTAAGAGTTGAGAAGCTCTAGAAGTGAGGCAGGTGCCAATAAAGTTTCATAAATGAACTCAGTAAACAATTAAAAATATTCCAAAATTTCTTGGTTAGAGTAACTTCAATTCGGCATCGATTCCCTTGTGTAGTTTTAGTATAGTATTCGCTTTGGGTTTTCAGCGTTATAAAATGTTATGCTCCAATGAATAGAAACAAATGCCACACGCATATAACTAAGATGGATAGAGGGGTTAGGGGAAAGGGTCATGTGAGCTTGAGAAGAACAAGAAGAAGAAGAAGGCAACAGTTTAGTGTTTTGTGCCCGAGCACACATATGAAAAATCAAATTTGAAGAGCTCAGCCAACAACAGGCTGGCCAGACACTCGATTGTTGACCAGGCCGAGCAGCATGACAAATGATGCAACTGACAAGCAAACACACACACACACACACATACCGGTACAATAGGCAGTGGCAGTAAAGATGACAGTTGTAGACGTGGCTTGGATGTTGATGCTTAGCTTTCCCGGTAGCAGTTGCAGCAGTTGTTGTTGTTGTTCTTGTTGCAGCTGACACAAATGTACGCAAATCGAAGCATTATGAAAGTGAGCAGCTGCCTATGTGTGTGCGTGTGTGTGAGTGTGTTCAGGTCTGTGGGCTGCCTTCCCGTGTGAATAAATATGTCAGTTAGCATTAAGTGCACGCCCAGGCGCCTATATTATGCATGTTCGAGCAATTAATTTAAGTTTCGTTTACATTCCAAATGCCAGAGACAATAGATGGGGGATGGTTTGAGGTTTTTGGATTTCGGTAGGCCCAACTATGCTCCAAAACTGCCAGCAGTTTGATTTGAAGGATTTATACTGTTGGATAACCGCACGTACGCAAAGTGGAAGAGACAGAGAGCCATTCACTGGACCAAAATACACATATAGTACAATGCTGCACAGTTGTCCAACGACCAACAAGTTAAGCAAATAGACTGCAACATTAATTGTGTGGCATGCGGTGGACCGAAGAGAAGAGCAGATGGATGTAAGCTGGCCATGAGTTGAAGGATGAACAGACAGAAAGCAATGGTACTTTCACTATTTACTATTTTACCCACTTTGCTCCACTGTTCGTTCATAAATCACAAAATGTCCCCCCGCCGCGAAATGACATTTGACTGTTCGCTTACCTTTTGACATTGCCGAGAAAGTCGACAGTGAGATCCTTGGCCGACGATGTAAACCAAGTGGACGAATGCAATTCCAATTGTGCCCGATAGCAATCGTATTTGATGTACTGTGTGCAGTAGAGCGAATGTGAGATCAGCTCTTGCAACATGTGCGGCGAGAATTCTCTGTAGCGTATGGTGAAACTAAAGTCCGATTCACGAGCAGAGCGCACATCCACCTGACTGGGCAGATTGTGTTCCACAATGGTTTTGGTGGCATTCTCGAGACTCTGGAAGTCGCATTTGACATGCGCGGGTGGAAAGACGCCATTGCCATCGATATCAATGAGATAGACATCGGATTTGGTGAAGCCCAACAAAGCGAGTTCCTCGCAAGTCTTGCGATACTTGGTAAAGTGACAATTCTTGCCAATATATCCGGTATGCTTGCAATCGCAGGTGACACGATCATCCTTGACGAAACACTTGCCGCCATGCTCACAGGTATTGGGTCGCTTGCAGGGATCAATGTAGTTACAATTATCCAACGCCACTTCACCAACGACACGTTCCGTTTTCACCACATCTCGGGGCTCAATCAAATGCCCGTTGATCTCAATGTCACGAATGCAACCAACTAGACCCATTGCCGCCGACTTTAGGCTGCTGCCAATGATCAGTTTGTCGCCAATGTTAAATGTCAAACCGTACATTTGGCTTAAAGTGTGGCGATAGTCGACCGTAAAGCTGATCTCACCCTGCTTATAGTCGAGTTCGACGCTGTGCCAGCTGGTTGCTCGATTGATTTTGATTGTTGTTGAGTGGGTTATATTGTCAAATGTTACCAGATCAAAGCTTAGCTTGTCTGAGCTTAGGCGTATCTGTCGCATGCCAATGAACAGGCGCCAGCCATTTTGTAATTTCCGTTAGTTTTACATTTCCGGTGCGCAAGTTGTGTGCGTGTGTGTGTTATCGTCAGTTCGATTTGGGGTTTGCAGTTGTCGGTTTTATCGCAATGCCGTCGTCAACGGATGTTGCACGTTGCAGATGGAGCAGCAGAGGCAGCAGCAGCAGCATCCAGAGCCAGCATTAACGTGTTGCCAAATATTAGTTTTGTCATCGGAATCGCAAACGCAGCGCAGCGCATGTAAAATAGACAGGAAAAATACAAAACTCTTGTTAGCATTAGAAAGTTCAAACTGCGTGCGTGGTGGAAAAATAAATCAAAATTGCCAAATTCCCACAAAAGTCCACAATGTGCACGATTTTCAACGCACACACACACACACACACACTTGTGCGTATATTTCAATTTTGAAATGCCTTTGTGCATTAGCGAACGCTTAAATCATATTACACATACGCCGCGTGCAACACACATCAATACGAATGCATCAAACTCGAATGCGGGCGGTGGGCCTGTTAAACTGTTAGCCAGCCAAACAAAATCGAATATTTGTAAGGGGGCCTTGGGTATGTGGCATTTATGACACGCCCAATTCCCAATTCGATTTAATATGATGCGCTTACTTTACAAGCTTTTCCTCTTGCCCTCTTTCCTTCTCTGCATAATTGAGTAGAGTTTTAGTACGAGCTTTCAGAGCTTAAGCTCTATTTATAAGTCTGTCATAGTTTTGGTTGAGGATTGTCTCTGTTTATGACTAAATATTTATAGATTTATCTTTAAATTGCTGTCAGTTCAAACTGTAGGGTGTGCTCTATATATTTTTACTGCAGATATTTGGATTTTTATTTTACATTTTGGTACATTGTAAATTGCGCGTTTGCGACACTGCCGAACAGCGCCTGACCTCGCATTTATTCAAAATGCCAAACACTAAAATTTTATTGCATATTTCATTAGACTATTGGCAGCGTGTTATAGTTTAAGGCATATAGTACACACATACACACTCGCACTCACACACACTCTTATACAAATGCTGACAATATTTCAAATGCTTGTTTTGTTGGTTTTTTTAATGTTTCGCGCGACTGTCAATAAATTCGATTTTCGATTTGTGATGCGCGAATTTCGATGTGCGGGCTCTGAAATATCTTCTTTTTTTTGTGTCCGCCCTCATTGTCAATTATATGAGCCGACACATTTTATTTATGTGTATACGTTGGGCTGCCATGCCCTGCCCTGGCCTCATGGAATATTTATGAGTCTTCTAAACGCTATACAAATCGCAGGTGGTAATTTTGTGGCCAGATCGACAAACAGTAAATAAATAAATAATCAAATAAACTACAAATCCAATGCGAATAGTCAGATAACACTGATGCGTTCAGAAAATGGAAGAGAGAAGGCAGTGAAATATATATAGAAATATGCAGGATAAAAATCGTAAATTTTTAGGCGAATGAGTATTTTTAGTATTATTCTATGTGCTTATCACAACATTTGGCAATTGCCATTTATGACGAAATACAATATCCATATACATAGATATAAATATATATATGATTAACATTTTTTTGTGGCACGTTGCATGTATGTTGCATACCACAGATGCGTATGCGTGGCAATCAATATCGTTTTAATTTTGTGGGACCAGACTATAAATCGTTCGGCAATTTCAATAAGCCAAAAAGCCAAATGGAAAATTAAACGGCTTTCGTAGCATAAATATTCATTGCTATTACAACATTTTACGAGATGGCCAGCAATTTGTATTGCCCTTTAACTCTCTCTCTATCGCTCACTCTCTCTAAGCACAATTCTATTGACATTTGAGTTTATTTTTGTGATAGAGACAAGGGGCATGGTATGGAAATAGGAAGGGCATGCTAGAGGCAGCTTTTGCAATCAAAAGCAAGAAAGTCAACAATAAAATGCAAATAAATATTACACACATTGCATAGAACAACATATATGTATGTGTGTGTGTGTGTGTGTGTAAATGCCCTTAGTGAATTTTACAAAATGTCAAGTAACCAAATAAACGTTCGAGGCCAGGATGTTTGTTTGTTTAAATATAGATAAATGCTACTGACATTTATACAAACACACACACACACATACACATGTATGAGTTGCATAATCAAGTGTCGGTATGTGTGTGTGTGTGACAAGTAGCTTCGAGCCTGATGCTATATTGCTATCCGGTTGTGTCCTGTCAAGCAGGGAGGGGTCAGACTAGAGTTCTCTCGTTGAGTGGCATTAAGCTGTTGAGGGCCGGTTTTTGTGGCCAAGTAAGAACGCACTTTTATAAGCCATATTGCATTGGCAATCATAATAAATGCATCATACTTTTGTTCTAAATTGTTGCACCAGTGTCATAAATCTATTCTGCAAACTGCAACAGATTACGAAAATAAAATACAGACAAGCGGATAAAAAAGGAGAAGAGATAAAAGAAGAAGGGAAAGAGTTTAAGTTACTTAGCTATGCATTCTAAGAATCAATTTAAGCTTCAGAAATTCTTGACAAACGAGTAATTCCCAAAATATTCAATTAAAAAGCAGTCCTACTCTAGAGCCTGTTATCTTCTTAGCTATAATTTCATAGTTCACAAAAATATTATTTTTATTGCAGATTTTTCAATTTGGAATGAGAAAACCCTGAGTTTAATTGTGAGTAAAATTTATTTATTATTCTTTTACCAAACACAAAAGAGTATTAGAGCTTAGGATTATTATATTGTGAATCTATGCATTGCTTTTTTCCGTCAACCGAAACCATATTGTGGAATGTCCCTGCTGCATTATTCGCTTGCTTAGCTCGTTCACACGCTCCCTCACACACATATCCTAAGCCAACACACACACGTATACGTATGTATGTACATTTGATTTGCATTCCGCTTGGCCCCAAAACATCGTTTGCCAAGTCGTCTTAAGCACACGCTGCACATTGCTGTCGCTGTCGATGTCAACGCACTTCGTCCCTGCTCCGTCCAGTCCACAAACACCATACACACACACACACATAGCGTACACATAACTCTCTCTGTGTGCGTGTGTGTGAGTGTTTAAGCTGGCGAATATATGCTTGAATGCTTCAACGCACACTTACCTCCCAAAAGCCGTTTCCGGCTGTGGTCGTGACGTCACTGTAGGCCAACACTGCGCCGGGTCGACTGCTGCGGAAATCGAATTTAATATTAAATTCTTGGGCGTGATTTATGGGCCACCAAATGTGTGATGTCGCAAAGGGATAGGTGATGGGTATGACATTCACTTCGTTCTCAAAGAACTCAGCCTCCAGGACACCTGCAACGACAGCATTGTGCGAGAGAAACATGTTATGGAAATGTTAACTGAACCAAAATTCCAAGCATGCCCTTGCGTTAAGCAATAGTTCTAGTTTCATGAAGGATAATCAAAAGCAAATCGCTTGGTATTTCCATATCTAAAATATTCTCTTTGAAACTTACCGTGATAGTGCACCTTTGGATTGCCTCGCTGCAGTTCGTACAATATGGAGATATCATTGTAGTAGACATACTTGAGGCTGCCCACGAAATTGTTATGTGAGCCGAGACCCTTTTTCTTGTTCAACTCTGGGCCACCGCCAAAGTAAATCTCTGGATCGAAGAGTAGATTGCCACTAACTGTTGCCGGCAGCTCTAAGATCTTTTGCTGACGATCAAGTATGATTCTAACAGTGCGTTGTTCATGGAGTATAGTAAGATTGTGCCAATAGCCACGTGTCAGATCATCTGTTAGAGTTGCGGACATAACATTGTCGCCAAAATCCATTTCCACATAGATCGATTGATTCCTAATGGCAGCAGCAATATACTGATGCTTCAACGACTCACCGCTGGCATAAAACAGCGCCGAGTCATCAAAGTTGGTGCGAAACATTAAACTGATGCGTATAGTTGACGAGTGTACACGATCCTTCCAATCATAGATTCTATAGGAAACATAACTGGAGCCGCGCAGTGTAATAATTGTGGCAGCTAAAAGGGAAAGAAAGATATTGATAAAATTGCCAATGGAATTGTAAGCTTCAATATGTTTTAACACTAAGTTAAGGCCTAAAAGCATATGTGTATGCTAAATTGTTTTGGACTGGACAAAACCCCTTTAAAACTTTGCCACTTTGTCACTTAATTCAGCTGTTGGCATATTTGCAGTTTGGTTGCCACGTTCGCAGCTTACCGCAAAAACCCCTTGCAAATTTAAACAACTTTTCCAGCCATATACGTAGATGTTTTTTTGTGTCTCTTTGGTCGTTTGCTCAGTGCTTCAGTGCGGTGGTTTTGCGTTGTCCTTGCTAGCCAGCCAGCCAGCCAGCTAGCCAGTCAGGCATTCAGTAGTGCTCTGTGCCCGCTGCATTATCTGCATGGCGCACACAAAAAACGTTGAGAGGCGGCACAGAAATAGATTATATTGTTTGG
Source organism: Scaptomyza graminum (assembly GCA_018901835.1). NCBI lineage: Eukaryota > Metazoa > Arthropoda > Insecta > Diptera > Drosophilidae > Scaptomyza > Scaptomyza graminum. The sequence continues at coordinate 1,280,592 of JAEIFL010000243.1, forward strand.
ACCATGTGACTGGTGGTGGCCTCTAGGCGTTTATGCAAGCGCCACACACCCCCAGCACGCCTCCACTCTCGCCGAACAGAGTGCGAAAGTGCAAATCGTGTAGCGTTTTTTTGATATCCTGCAACCTTAAATGGAGTTCAACGGGTATATAAAACATGTGCAAAAAGAAAGAGAAATGATTTCGACAACATTTTAATCGGAATAAAAGATAGCTTAAACTAGGAACATAAGTATAATCTTAGAACTAGCAACAGGGTATCTTCTAATCCGAAACTGTCATTTTTTTATAAAACTTCTATACGTTTTTTGTCGCTTTGCACGTTTGGGGCCAAAGTGACAGCGAAATGTGCTGTCCGCTTATCTGACACACATATTCGCGCACACACACACACTTACGTGAGGTGTAGGCGGCGGCCACGATCCATCGATAACGCTATGCAGTCATACTTAATAATTTTTATGCTGCGAATTTGGTGCAAATGTGAGCGCAATGGCGCACAAAAGTATGATACAGATTTTGTTATCTCAATGGACACTCTTAGGCCTCCAAGGATGCAACGCCGCTGTTGTTCCAGAGATTGCTAGAGCAATCCACACTTGATAACAACCACGCTCTTCCTGAGCTTGCCACTCCGTGTGCCATATTCGCGACAAACCTCAAGTATCCGTAAACCATACAGAACACGACCGAATACAACCCGTTTTTCGGGCGCCACCGACAGTGTCTTCAAGCCAATGGTATAGGGCACAAGGTCCTGAGGGAAATGTTTACGATGGCTCCAGGAATAGGAGAGCAAACCCTTTAACATACTCGCATTCGGCGGGGATTCATCACTCTGAAGATTATCGAGGGCATTACGAGATTGTGGAACCAATTCACCTTCCATCCAGAGATCAGGAAAGATGTGCGTAAATCTGTGAGCCTGGACATTATTGGTCTTTGCTAGGCGCACAAATTCAAGCACAACCTCGGGACTCACTTCGGTGTAGAGTTGAATGGAGATGCGACCAAATGGTCGATCCCCTCGCACTGCCAGATCAAAGTAGATGATTGGTCGTAGCAATGCCTTAAGATTAGGTGCATGCCTAGGTGGTGCTAATATTGGCATATAGCAGCTATATTTACGCAATAGTTTTCGGCCAACACGATGAACTTTAACGGTTGGAGGACACAAGGCATTGTGACAATCCACTTTGGATTTAACTTTCAACAAGCGGCAACCCAGTCGTATGTTTTTCCAACTAAGTTCAGCTGCATCCGCTTTGGTCTTTTTGAGATTCAGGGAAGATAACGTAATGCTGCGACTAAAACTATTTACTCCTGTTTCCACCCTTTGAATTTCGTTCAAGCGACGCATCATACTTAAATTTTCACGTAGAATAGCTTGCTTATGGTCAATATCCCGAGGTCTGGTCCTAAAGTCTATCTGAGATGTGCGATTTAAATCCGAAAGTCGCGTACTCAACGAGGACTTAATTTTCTTGAAATGCTTCCGATGCATCCGTTTAAAATAAAGATCTCTTAAGCTCTGATAAACACGCACATTATTGATACGATTGGGAATCCGGCTACTACGTCCGTAAGCGGATTGAATCATCTGTTCAAAGTCTCTAGAGCTGGGCAGATGATTCTCGGTGAGACTTCCATAATGAGACAGCAGCTCACTGGCCAATGATTTGGAGATCCTTTTATCGCTTTCCTCCGAATAGATTGAGCCAAGTTTACTTGCATAGTTCATTCTACTGTTTTTTTTTTTGAAAATAACCAATTCTATAAATAACTAAACGAAAATATTTGTTCTTAAGTCAACTTTGACATAAACTGGAGCTGACGAAATTGTTGCGTTGACAAGCAGAGTTGCCCAAACATCAAAACAACAGTGTTGCCCTTTAAAAATTAGTTTAACGTTGCCAAAAGCAATAGCTTTAAAAAGAGACCTCTCTTTCTGGCTCTTAAAATTAAGGCTACTCTGTCTCTGCTGTTCCGTTGACTGCCAGCCGACAGCTGACAGCTGAACCAAAGTTGAGTTCAACCACGTTTGACAGCACACCACACGCTGCTTCTGCTGCTGCTGTTCTTGGGGGAGTTGGAATTCCATTCTCGGCTTTGCTGGACTATGACAGAGAGAAAAAAAAAATCTGGCCGTCTCATTCAGAGAGAATTTGATTTTCACGCTGTTCGCATTCCGTTGACACTTTGAGCGGCAAAAAGAGCTCAGTCCGGAGTTGTTGTTGCAGTTGTACAGACACAGTCGGGCGGCCGTCTGACTGTCAGTTGGTTGTCATTTTAGTTATTGCATTACAGAAGCGTCTGCGTTTGATTATGTTGCACATTCATGTCCTCTCCTACCTATATGCGTTCTTATACCTCTCACTTCCCACTGCGCTTTTTAATGGCCTGACACTGTTTCCGTTGCAGCTGCAGCAGCATCAGCCGAAAATGTCGACAACTGCAACATGCAACTAACGACAACCGGGACTTGCAGCGACGTACCTTTCCCATCTGACGAAGGAGGGGAGGAGGGGAGGGATGCTACTCGACTACATTTGTGCAATTTGCTTCCAACCTTTTCTCTCACCCTGTCTCTCTTTCGCTTTGTCTGCGTGTAATTGTGATCAGTGGCAGCGCAACTGTAATGCAGCTCGAAACATACTCGAAACACACGTCACGACGCCATTTGTCCTTGACAGACGCCATTAAGACAGACAGACGGACAGAGAGTAGTATTTGCCAAAATGGCTGCCACATGCCGTTTGCCCTGCCAGCCAAATTGTGCAATTTGCAGCTGTCCATTGCCTCAATTTTTAGTTTGCGCTTTCATTAGTTGCAATTGTTGTTGTTGCTAGAGTTCCACACGGTTATTTTTTGTTTGTTGTTGTCGCATTTGTTGTACAATATTTGCATGCAAATTTGTAACTGAAATATCAACCAAGATAAAGTTCCTTAATGCAATACACTTTCCTTTTTTTTTGGGCTGATATTAAATACACTTTGAAATTACTTTATATACTTTTAATGCTTGTTAGAGTATACAAAAGTACACCCAAATCTCTTGCAGTTAGTAGAGTACCATGCTTAGCCGCTTTGTTATACCCTAAACTCATTCAAAAGGAAAAAAAAAGTAAACGAGCTGCTCAATTTTTAATGGCTCTCTGGCATTTTTAATGGGCTCGCGTGACTTAATTGGAATTATGGCGGCATGGAATTGGCTTTATGTCATTAACTAAATGCCTGCCAAACTACCGAATGACGGGAAGAACGAAGAGAGAGGAGGGTAGTGGTGGTATTTAGTGGAGTTCAGAGGGGAAGTGTACTTTGTATGTGTGTGAGTGGTATAAAAGGCTAGTTAGTATATATATATTTAGAGAGCTCAACAAACTAATTTTGCACACATTTTGCCTGGCAGTCAAAAAGTCAAACACTATTTTGCATAATTTATGGTCAGGTCATTAGCGTGTTTAAAACTGCAGGCAGTCGGTTGGTCGGTTGGATGGTCAGTCAGTTGGACTGTCGGTCGGTTGGTCAGTCGGCTGGTCGGTTGGTGAGGCTTAGGCAGGTTAACCGCAAGCAAACAAACATATAGTTTATAATTAAAACAAAATGGCGCCGGCAGAAACCTCTCACTCCACTCATTGTCTGGTCGTACACACACACATATACTTATGTATACTCACTGTAGATGTCACAATGTTCGCCCTCATAGTGTGTGCCAAAGCAATCGCAGGAGATGCCAGCAAAATGGTTGATACAACGGCTGCCAACAAAGCATAGATTGTGCCTCGAATCACACATATCGGTACAGCCCTCATTGACATTCTCATGCTTGGTGGCCACCAACGGTGCTATTGGCAGCAAATCAGATGCTGCCTTTCCAGAACTTAGAACCACATTCCTGATGCAGCCAACAAACGATTCCGTAATGTATTTGACGCCATGCAGCCATTCCTCGGACGAAAGGCCTTTAAATAGTAATTAAAATTAGAAATGGTTTTGAGTTACGAGTTTTGAGCTTAATAGTTGGTCAACAACAACAACAACACACAAACACAACAAACAAAAACAATATTAATTAACATGCAACGCAATATCTGCAAGCGGATTTAAGTTGCGGGGGGTGAAAGCTTCCATCAAAAGTTTGTGTTGGCCGAGGCTTTAAATATTGTTTAATTAGAAAAGTTGCAGCTTTTTAGTATTTTTTTTTGCATCTAAGCCATTTAACATGACTAAACATAAAGACCGTAAATCTGTTTAAGAACTTAAATGCAAGCCGCCTGTTCAACAATTTATAGGCACAAAATTTTGATGCGCTGCAAAATCCATTCCTAAACAAATTTTTCATTCAATTGTTAAGTCAGATTTTTGCGTGTTTCACATGCGGATTGCAATCACTGAAACCATTTCATGTCAGCTTTTCATATTTCGTCAGGCCGTGTGTCGGGGCTTAATAATTAAATTTTCAAATGGCATACAAAAGCAGCTTGCCAAGTCACACATACACACACACACACAAACACACGTACTCATACTCATACGGATGCATGGAATACCTGCAAAATGCATAGCCGAAAAAATTTCAATGGCAAATGAGCAAATTCGATTTTCAATTTTCATTTTCAGATTTTGTCGTATCGAACATTTTGATTTTTCTATTTTTTTTCTACACATTTTTTTTTTGTATGTGTTCCACTTTTTTTTGTGTGTTTGCTTGCTATTGTTGTTGCACGTTGCATAGAATCCGGCGCCGGCTTTAATAGCGCCAGCTAGATTTTGAGGTAGAGAGCAAGAGCGATAGGAAACAGAATTGATTTAGCACTCACCTCCGACCAGCACCACCGATGGCAGATTCGTGGAGACACCATAGTTGTACTCGTGATTCAGACCTTTCAGATAGACCTCCTCCTGACTATTGTCGACGCGTGCAATTAATCTTGCCCCATGGACATCGATGCGCACCTGTGCACCGTAAACCAGACCAGACAGAAAGAGAGAGAAAGAGAACGAGAAATGGATGTGAAAGATATGGAGCATAAAACCAATAAACCAGCTAGCTAGAAGGCGTGGTTGTCGCGCCCACACACACACACACACACACACACACACATACTTATATACAGACAAATGATAAAAATTTATGAATTTATGCGTTTTGGCCCAGAGTTGAAGTTGCAAGCGCCTGTGCGATAAATTGTTCTTGTTGTCGTTGTTGGTGTTGTTGTTGCTTGTTTGTTGCGCATGAAAAATCTACGAAAATGAATTGCAACTGCTGCGGCGCCACATTGCAGGGATCAGCTGAAATTCATTAGGAATTTGCGTGTTATTTATGATAGAAAGCTCTTGCCTCTGTCTATATATGTGTGTGTGTGTGTTAGTTTCTGCATGGGTGTGATTAGTAGTTTTTTTTTGTTTTGTTTTTAAATATGAAAGCACGCAACACGATCTGAATGTGCTCTGCTGACGATAATGATGATGATGATGATGCTGGCTTGGATTATTGATGATGATGCTGTATAGCTCGCTCTGCAGGAGGTCCTTAATTCATACGCACTACAAACTGGACTTGAACAGGAAAAAAATCCTTTACATCCGCTTGTAGGTGAGTTAACAAAGTTGAGCATTCATAAATCAAACAGCTGGCTTTTGTTCTAAAACTTTGATAAAGCGTTTTACACCAACAAGCAACACAAACAGCAACAAGCACGTATACGCATTGCAATCTAGCTAATTGCTTGCTGAATGTATGTGAAGGCTAATGTGGTCAATAGTTGATGTGTGCATATATACGACTAGACAGAATACCCTAAGGGCATTTTTGTAAAAAACCTTTCTTGCAAATATTTTCTATCAATATTTCAAGTATTTTTTCGTTTGTCTCTTCTAAATTGATGATTGAGCAACAGCTTCGATTAGTTAATATGCCCGAAGTAAGAGCAATAACTGGAGCAATTACAGCAACAATGCTTTGCGCATGCAAATTTCAAATGCAGGCCAAAAGTGCACAGAGCAAAAAAAAGAAGAAAACTTAAAAGCCAGGCAATTCTCCGATTCTTAACAGCTGCAGCTGGAGGAGTCAAAGGCTGTTTGGAAGGAACATACTACAATATATATAGTTTATCTGGTTGCGTACTCACCATTACACTGTGCCATTCATCTCGATTTAAACTTTCGCCCACTGTGACACTCGTTGAATGCTTGCCAAAGACATGTACAACCTTTAGCTGACCCTTCTCAACAATCACATAGAGTGCATAGGGGTCCAAATTAATGCGATCCGGATTCTTAACGTTGTGATAGACGAGCAGGCCGTGCGGCAGTCGTGTACGAAATTGAAATGAAATCTCACGACAAAGTCTGTAAAACAAGACACACAAAAAAAGAAAGTAACAGTTGTCAGTTAGAGAAAAAGATAGACAAAGAGAAAGAGAGGTGAACACTTTGCCTGACAGACTTTGAAAATTTAGTATTTGTATGCCGGCGACAACATGAGTTACAATTAAAACTACAGCTCAAATTACCAAGCAACAGCCAGCAACAAATGATAACAATAAACTTTTGTGTGTGTGCAAAACAAAGTTGTGTATGAATTTTATTTGTCTTCTTTTCTCCCAGCACAAATTTGTGTGTGTGTATATTTGTTTAATAAATATTTTTTTATCTTAATTTAATATGCAAATGCCAAATGTTGTCAAATTTTTGGCCAAGGTCCTGCTGCATTTGAGCGAGAAAAATCAAATATCAAAGGAGTTCCTCAAAGCTACTCAAATATCTCATGGCCAAAACTATTGAAGACAACATACAAAAGTTAAAATCTTTAATTATTGTATCCAGTTGAATGATTTTGTATGGAACATCTACATTTGATATAAAGAGTCTATGTGACGAAGCTTTCTATAATTTTTTTAGCTACAAAACTAGTCGATGTTCTTCTGAACAAAATTTATTTAAAATTGCTCTACTTTTTGGGTGCTACAAAAACATTTCAAGCAAACAACACACAACAATCTGGCAAATGTCGTTTGATTCGCGGCAAGCTTACCCACCCTCCCCTAGAGAGGGTTATGAAAAATGCAAAAAAAAAGTCTTCAAAAATGCCAGCACAATGGAAATTGAGGTAAGTGTGCCGAGCTGTGCTGGCACAATAATATTCACTGGACACGAGACTGGACTCGCCGGTGCTGTTGTTTGGAACTGTTGTAACGTTCAACTCTCAACCACTCACCCATTCACCCACTCACCTTAATTGAAATGTCTGTATGATGTCGCCGTCCATTTGGATGAACGTGTTGTTTTTGGCGAACACGAAGGTCTTGTCCTGACCCGTTTCCGCAAACGTCAACTCGGGTCCACGCTGCTCAATGGGCACTGGCGTGGTGCCACCACCACCACTATAACCACTGCCACCCATACCACCAACACCACCGCCACCATAGCCCAGCGGTGACTGCGCGGGGCTCTGCGTGTAGCTGGCCAACGATGATTCTGTGGTGCTCGGTTCGCGAGTGGTCGACTGCAAAAATGGTGGCAGCGTGTCTGCGTGGAGCAGAGGAGAAGAGGAAGAGAATGAAAGGTATTTTACAAATTTGAGTGACAGAGTTGAGAGATTTGCTTACGTGGTCCACCAACGCAATGGAAAAGGCATTCGGCCTCGGTGCTAAAGCGATTTTGCGGATTGCCATCGCAGCCGCCCCAAATGAATGTGGTGCATTCGCTGGTGGTTGGCTCGTAGCGCCACTTGTATATATATTGCTTGCAAGGACCCGGATCACCAGGACCTGTGCAACGCTCGTAAAGCTTCTCCTTGGGCGCTTGCATCATTGCCGAGTTGTTGCCACTGCCGCCGACGCCTCCACCGCTATTGATGTTCACCGAGTTGCCCGGATTGTTGCCAGCATTTGTCTCGCTGTTCGATTGCGTGCCACCGCTGCTGCTACCTGGCAAATTGGCACCGCTGTTTGCACCACCGCCAACACCACCGATGCCGCTGCTGTTGTTATTTGCGCCAGAACCTAGGCCTACGCCCATTGCAGGCTGATTGACAATGCCAGCAATGTTGCCGTCACCGCTTAAACCCACAACAACAGTGCCATTCGACAGACTCAAACTTGCAACGGGGCAGACCAACAGTGGCAACATTGCCAGCAGCCACAGCAACAGCAGCTGCGACATCAACAAATGCAGCTTTTGCGGCATGCTGAGACAGTTATGTGTTGTTTTCTTAGTGTTGTTCGAGACTGCAAGGAGATCAAATTTAGAGGCTTTAGAATGTTTAATTTACTTAAAGATTTAATAAATTTATTGTATTTGAGAAGTTGAAAAACCATTCAAGCGGATTTTGTGCCAAAAAGTTTCGATTGAAAATCACGGTTTCAAATTAAAAGGGTTTCAAAAGTCGAATTAGGAATTTTATGGCTTTGTAATGCTAATAATCATTTAGCCTGGACGTTTATTTGAACTAAGATTTTTTTATGTAGGCTTTTTTTCAGAAATAAAATTATTACTTTTCCGCCATTGCATTTGTGAATCAAATCAATTTTTACAAAGCTATGGCATTGGCAATCATTTCATCATTTGCTATGATTTTTACATGCTTTTCTTCTTCATTCAAGTGCCGCTTTTTCATTAAAAGAGGTTCGCTTTTGACAAAGTTATATATTTGATTGGATTTGATTGCAAGAAGTTGTAATTATTCATGAATGCATTTACTGCTAAAGTCTTAAATCTCTTTGCCTAGTTTTTTCTTGTTGTCTGTCAGCTGCCCGATAAAGTATGCAGCATAAAAAATGCTGGCTGTCAGCGCGACTTTAGACACACTGCAGTGTCGTTAGTACTGTTCCTTGGTTCCTTGGCTTTGGGGAACGAATGCCTTGTGCTCATTAGATTTCTGGTAATTGTACTATAAATTCACTGAGGCAATTTACTGGCTCATCACAAAAGTCGCACAAAGAAGAAGCTATCACAGCTTATGATTTCAGCTACTTGTTATCCGCAATATGTGTGTTTGGGTGTGTGTTCGTTTGGGTGTGTTGAAGCAGTTTACTATTGTCATGGCGCACTATAAATCCCATTTACATCATCATGCTCATCATCATCAGTCAATGTCTGGCTGGGAAAATGAAGCGACGTTGCATTTCTTGCTGGCATTTAACGAAAACGAACTTTTGTGCTTACACTTCCGCCGGAAATGTGACAGCACACACACACACACACATTCACCCACACATACATGCATACTAAGAAGTTGCTGTTAAGATGCGTGAGTTTTGAGCTTGAGCTTGAGTTGATTTACAAGTAGCTTATCGTCGTGCAAAAAAAAAAACCAAAAACTGTCAAAAATCTAAAAATAATGATGCGCAAGAACTTACACTAAATGCCCAGATGGGCGTAGAAGATAACTGAGGTGTCTATATATAAGTTAGGGGGTGAGGGAGTTGAAGGAGTGAAAATAATGCCCAAAACGTCAAAGTGGAAATGGGATAAAATGGGAAATTAAGTTTCACTCTCACTCCCTCTCGTGCCCGAAAAACTTTCGGTAAATTTGCATAACGTTCAAAATGGGACGGTTTTTTGTTTAACTAAGTTATAAATTGAAGTTTCAAATTTCAAGGTATTTGAAATACTTTTTGAGATGTTATTAACTGAAAGTAAAGTGAGTTTTGGATATGCTTTTTTAAATTTCTCTATTTTAAGTAATGCGAGAAAGATTTGATTATGTTTTCCATTCAGTTTTTCATTCATACATTTTTTTTTATATTGAAGCCAACATTTTTTTTCTTACAGTGTAGCTTGACTTGCCATTTTCTCGGTTTTTGTAGCCATTTCCGTTTCATAAGCAATTTTTAATTGCGGCCTTAGCTTCGACTTCGAACAGTAGCCATCCCATTCTGCCATGCCATGTCCTGCAGCATGAAAAATGAGCATTGCCAAAGTTTATGCAAATTAATAAACCTCAGCAACAGAGCGAGATAGAATGTGAGTGAGATAGAGAGAGAGCTAGCTTTAGCATTATTCGTCAAGTTTTGTGTGGTCATGTCAAGGATGCGTCGTTGGCCAAGTTATTGATGCATGCCTGCGCCGGGGACCCCGAGGACGCCAGGACGTGTTTCCATTGCATTTAGCTGGCAGAAAAAGTTTGCTCGTTGCTGTGAGAGGTTTCGGATTTTTGTATTCCTCCACAAGGCCAGCCAAGCGCGAAAGTTTACCTAACTTTTGGGGTTTTAACTGCAGGCTGTCTGCTAGTGTGAAAGAAAGGAAGTCGACGTCGAGTGAGTGTCATGCATATGCGCGGGATTTGCCTAAAGTGCATTAATGCCACAACACGTAACGCCCCAAAAAACCGTCCAGGCTTAAGATAACAGCTGCTACCTGCTGCGGCTACCTCACACGAGATAACATAGCATCATAGCAGGTATAAACGACACCCCAAAGAGTTGGGCATGAAAAATCATGTGTGGATCCAGGCCACAAAAAAAAGGGAAAGGAAAAAAACGGACAGATAAGGTAAGGTGCAGGCAGGCAGTCGGGCAGTCTGGCAGGCAAGACGGAGAGGCACCTGCATGCAAAGCGCAGGATATAAAAGACAAACGTCCCCGATGATCGTCACACATTCAGTGAACAATCGTCATGGCAGCAACATCATCATCACCATCAGAAGCTCAGACCGCTTACGCTCTGTTTCTGCATCGTTCGGAGCTTCAACGTCGCCGCACCCATTTCGCCAAAGTATCCCTGACGAAGATTCAATTGACCAACCAGCTGATAGCCAAATTGAAGCAGCGCATGGCCACATGCAGCTACGAGGACCTGCAGATCTTGGTGCGGGAGCAACAGTTCAAGCGCCTGCTCGAAAAGAAACTCAAACATCGTTCCAAGCAGCTCAAAGTATTGGCCAAACAATCACGCAAACTAAAACGCCTGCAGTAGCAACAAGACAAACTCGCAACGGAAAAGCTCAACCGAGTTATATTTATTAGTTTTTAGTTTATTGCCTTTGGCATAAGGTCAAAGAAATGAAATTTCTCATGTTAATTAATAGTTAATAATTACATTAAGCTTTAACGAACGCAACGAATATTAGCTTCCTGACAATCTTTGCAATGCAAATGTATTAATTAGTTATAGTCGAGATTTAACTATAATTTTTATATATTTCTTAAAACATAATAAATTTTAAAATTCAAAACAAACACATAAATATCTTTTGATTTTTAAGCACAAAAACAGGAAAACAATTTTGGGAATTCTTAACCTATTTCCTTGCAGCGAAAGGTTCAAAGAAACGAAAAGCCACTTGATAAAACGACTCAAACGCAGCTAGCATACATTGCATGATATGCATATGTGTGTGTGTGTGTGTACGTTCTCTGTTACGTTTAAAAACATCAATTTATTGGCTAAGTGTATGCAGAGTTCGTGGTGTTGCAAAAGTTATTCTTCCCCACCATTTGCCAAGAACGACAACGAATAACGTTTAAAATTATGCGTGCGTGTGTGTGATGCAAAAGAGCGCAGTAATAACAGCTATAACAACAGAAACTGCACGCTGTCCCTGCTCTACCTTCTTGCCGTCTCTCCCTCTACCTCTCCGTATCCTACCTTTGCGGCAGCCACCCACAAAATTGCACGTTTTAAAGCCAGGCGTCGACGCCTTTGTTTGGAATAAAAAGCGCGCAAAAGTTGCACCAACGGGGAAGGGCAGAGAGAGAAGAGAGAGAATGGGAGAGTTGAGTGTAAAATGAAGAAGAAAAAGATGCCAAGATGGAAAAGCGAACGCAAAGGCAAAGGCGAAGGCGAACAAATGAAAGCAAGTGAAGTCAAATTAAATTAAATGACAGATGTCTGACATTTTGATATGTGTGTGTGTGTAATATAAACACATGCAAGTATAGAGAGCAACCCAAGACAATCCTGCCTCATCGCCTCACAGGGGGTGTGGCTCCCGTTGTTGTTGCTGTTGTTGTTGCATGTCTCCAATGTGTTGCCCGCGTAAGCGTAATGAATTAAAATAACTTGATTGCTTGAAATTGAACGAATTGTTGTGCAAGGCATGGCGGAAGGAGGGGAGAATTCATTGAGATGACAGCTCTAAGGGAATATGCACCAACGGAAACTTGCAACACCTCTATATGCGTATGTGTGTGTGTGTATTTCAGGGTGTTTGCATGTATAAATATTTACTGAAATTTCGTATATTAAGTGACGTCGAAAGCGGCGCCAGTTGTTGTTGCTGTTGCACGTTGTTAGCAAATGGCATCAGCCACAGCGGGAAGTCATGCACACACACACACACAAACCTCTATGTAGTGTGTGTTTGTCACGTTGCATGAATGAAATGTTCCTTTATATATATATAGTGCGCGCGGCTAACTGCCTTGGTGTTTGATAAGAAAGAGAGAGCTAGCACATTACTCTTTCTCTCTCACTCCGTAGCTAGACTATAGAATATAGTGTAAAATGCTTAAGATGGCTTATGTATAAAGCTATATATCTTTTAGGTGCCATAAAACATATTTTATTGCCGCTGCTTAGGCTCAATTTATGTCTTAAAACTTGATATTCAGCTACTTGAACAACCATTTCTTTACCTTTTTTTTTGTTTTGTATAAAATATGTTTAGAGATTTATTTCCAAGTATGTTTTAAAATATTCATTACTCAATGTATTATGTCTGAGGCATAAACCAAAGCATATGTAGTATCTATTTTATATATAATCTGAAGAAAGTTCATTAAGATTATGTCTGAAACATTCTTTGATCTCTTTTAAACAATAAATAATATAAAATAAATTGGTTAATAATAATTCATAAATAATCAAATGAGCGCATTGAATTATAAGTTTTAAAACTTGTTGCTTTAGGAACTAAAGTACAAATTAATAATTCTTAGTTCCACGTTAGCTAAGCTGCACTGTATCAACATTTGTGCACTAATAAACTAAATTATTTTGCCAGCACTTTAACAATTATTTAATCGCATTTATGTTGACGTCAAAAACTATTCCATGGAATTAAACAATTTCGCCAAAAGTTGTTGCAACTTTGATTCACTTACACACACACGCATACAACACTCGCATACGCAGAGCGTTTAGAATATTAAATGAAATTTACACGGCTGGCTGAATTCTTGACTTTGTTCTCGATTGTCTATGTTGTTGTTGTTTCCGTCTCGCTTGCTCCATGTCATAATTGTATGTGTGTGTGTATAAATAATTATTGTTTAATTTGCTTGCTACTATATATATATATATATAGCTAGTGCATCATACTTTGTAATGAAGTTGTTTGTTTGCCCATTTGCCGCTGACAGCCAACGTTGACGTTCGGAGTGCAACGGCCTAAAAGAGAGTTGGCCAACAACAATAACAAATGAATTATGCAAATTCAGCTGAACACTTTTTAATGCTGCTGACGTGCCGGGCATTCGAATTAAGCTCTCTCTCACAACCGACTTTATTAAGCATAAATAATTACATCTTTCTTACCCAATGTTTCATGTCATAACTTGGCCATTGACAGGAGTCTGTTGCTTCTTCTTCTCTATGTTTGTTTATATTGCACTTGTAATAACAATTTATGCACTTGAGAACATATTTGCACAACGCAACGAACAACAGAAAGTATTATAAGCAATTACGTAATTGCTTGTTTGCATTTTCATTCTATTTGATTATTTCTTGAATTTTCTTCTACTATTTTGAGGCTTTCAATTATATATTTATTTACACACAAACATAACACGAATAATCCATTTATTTGACACTTATTTGCATGGATTTTCCACATTCACTTAACTATATTAAATTAAAATTGATGGCTTTTATATTGCTCGACTTTAATTGGCATCATTTACATTATTTTTATTTGATTTTCCTTCTGCGAACTGTAATAATATTACAATAATAATAATAATGAAAATTGCTTGCACTTCAGGATACAAATTTATTTTTATTAGCTGAAAATTAGCATTAAAAATAAATATTTATTCATTTTCACATTTGTTTATATATTTTTTTCGCCCCCCAGCTAATTTTCCATTGACACATCGAAAAAATGGTGTAAAAATGGCGATTTGATTTTTTCTTTCGTTATTTGTATATTTACTCTTTTTTTTATGACATTTTCAACAACTGCCGCACGTTCGATATTAATTCAATTGGATTTTTGTATGAGAATTAAAATTATTAACTGATTAAGTGACTGGGCAAATGGGCTTAATTACTCCTGCAATATTGAAAGTGACACATTAAAAAATTTCCAATTGAGATTCGAAATTTTTTCATTCTTATTCTCTGAGCTGTTGTTGTTGTTGTTAACTGTTTAAACTGATGATATGCCAGCTTATCGATTTAAGTCACTTCCTGCGTTCCACTGATAATACCTGTATGTGTGTGTAAGTATGTGTGTTTAACGCACTAACACACGCTCACATCATTATAACGCGGCACAAACAAAACAAGAAAAAACGAAAAACGAAAAACTTGTGCAAACACACACTCAACGCAGAAGGGGTTGAGGGTGGAGCATTGGCAAAACGGTTGCCCCCAAAAAATGAGGTCAAAGTGTGCACAAGCTCTTGCGTGCGTTTATTGTACTACTATATGGGCGAGGATATATTCCAAGGATATGTTGTTGTTTCAGTAGTATTGCGTTTTATATATATGTATATTTATTTTTGTTTTCACTATTTTATTTTTTCTGCTGACGAATGCGAAAATAGCAGCGAACAATTGAGTCAGAACACGAGTGTGTGTGTGTGTGTGTGTGGGTGTATCCTGCGGCTGATGAATCAACTTTTGCCTTTACTCAAGTCACGAAACGCAAACGGTAAAAACGCAAAAGCGCAAACGAAACGAAACGAATCCGAACAGAAAACAGAAGGAGACGCGGAGCGTTCAAAGTCGAGGATTACATTTGCGTGAAAATCAGACACAATTGAACATGGCCAATGTTTTCTTTGCGCCCCGCTCCCGCCATCGCCATCGGCCGCTCCTTTTAGCAGGACACGGGACCTGTTAAGCCGCAGCGTCGCTTGATTAAACGAATCAGCTCTGTGTTGTTGGGCAGCCTGTGGCGACTCCGCAATGAACGAGACGAGTGTGGATGACTTATTGAATCCTTTGAGGCGGCGGCATTGAACCTTTTAGTGCTAATTGCTCGACACAGAATATCGAGACAGAAAGCAACACTCTCTCTCTTTCTCTCTTTCGGTCTCTCTTTTCTAAGTTTTTCACTTTGGGCTTTTAAGGGCTTAGTTTTGCATTTAATCCACTTGCTTTGACCTACGCGGTGCGACTAAAGCTAGAGCAAATGTTTAACTTAAAGCGACGATGGCGGCGTGCGTTAAAGACGACGACGCCGACAGCGACAGCGACGTCAGCAGCAACAGCGACAGCGACTGCAACAATGCTAGTTAGCACGCTAAGCAGTAGCTAACAACAACAACAACAAACTATTATAATAACAACAAGTTGAGAGAGTGCTTGACTTAAAGATAATCTGTAGCCGGTTATCAAATTGAATGTTCAGTTTTACTCGTTTCTTGATGTTTATCTTTATTTTACGTATACTTAATATAAGCTAAAAATTTCATTAATTTTGTTTTGTGTAGTATTTGTTGTTGTGTTTACAGGGTATTTAAAGAACAACAACAACTATCCACATATACAATCAACTACAAGCTCCCCCCTTCAACTCCCCTTTCCCGTTCTCTCTCTGTTAAACTCTACACACACATTTTGTAGATGCGAGACAACACGCTGTCGTGCGGTCTTCTATAGTGGTTTTGTAGTGGGATCCACAAACACACACACTAACACACACATACGATGGATGTATCTGGGATTGGCTGAGGCGATTTGATGCGGCTTAGCCATTAAACTGGGCACATTATTAGTTTAGGTACGTCTGGGCTTGGGTCACTGCTACCGATTAACCGTAATAGGCGTCAATTGAAAAATTGCCACTGATATGCCGCAAACAGCAACAGCAACAAAAAGTCTCAGACATAAGTGTAAAGAGTGTATATATATTTGCATAAAAACCCTGAGCTAGTGCAAGGCTAAGGCAAAAACTATTCCCAACGTGTTTATATAAATGTTACAGTATCTATATCTGGGAATAATATTTGCCGGACAATAAATACACTTTTAAACATGTTTATTTTGTTGTTATTTTTCGTATTAAAAAAACTAAATTATTTTGATTTTGAAACAGTTTTAGAATATTTCCAAGTATTTTTGTCTTGAAACTTTATTTAACAGCCTTTTCTATAGAGTAACTTCTGTTCGCTCTTCTTTATCACATTTTTTCTACATTTTTATGTATTCTATTTCACACTGGCTTTAGTCTAATGTAAATTTTTTATGAGGCTGTTAAGGCTTTTGTTCTATATCTCAAATTTTCACTATCCTGCTTTTTAAAAATTCAATTTATTTATGGATAAATTTTTGCATTTGCATTTTTGGCATTGATTTGACGACAGTTTTGAGTGTTGTTTTCGGTTTTCAGTTGTTGTTTTACTTTCAATCTCGTGTTCTCGGCTTTTATAATTCACAGCTCAATTGTCTTAATTCGAAAATTGCAGCTTTTCTCTCTCCCTCTCTCTCTTGGAGAGACAAATTGCATAGCCTTATACGCATCTGGCAATGATAATCATCTGGAGCTCTATTTGTATCTGTATCTGAAAGATGCGACTACGATACACAGATAAGTAGACAGCATTGACAGCGACGTTGACGTTGACGTCGACAGCGACAGCGACGTTAACGTTGACGTTTTGCTTATCTACGTTGCCCATCGCAGAACGTTGGCGAAATATAAATACTCGTAAATTGTTCGCGCTTAATGTTACTGTAAACTGTTTGTGTGTGTGTGTGCGGAGTGACATGTGTGTCGCGACGGCTTGACGCTTGACCTTTGACCTTGTCCGGCTTTAATGGACTTTCGCGTGCCCCAGACCAATAAGCCTTGTCCCATCATCCCATCGCCAGCTGCATATTTTAGCAATATAAAATCGCGACATTAAAAGTCATCGTCATCATTTCATACATTTCTTTATTGTGTATTCTCTTCATATTTAATTGGCATTAAGCTTTAACGATTTTTATTCTAATTTGTTAATTGCATTTGATGTGCCGTAAAGTATTTAGTATAAACATTTTTTCTTTGCCTTTCGGCATGCGAGCAAAAACAAAAGCCAACAGCCAGACGAACGAATCAAACGTCTGTTAAACCAGTTGTACGATTGCATTTGTGTACAACAACAACAATTACCATAAAGACAACAACAACAACAAATATAGACAGGCCGGGGCAGCATCTGAGCTGAGATCACGTGCGGTTTGTGTATTTGTCTCGTTGTCAGTATCCGAATTAATATATTTAAAATTATTACTGAATGCGTTAGACTGGGAAATACCCTGTAACAAGTAGGGTTAGACTTGGGTGTAGATTATGTAATCGAATGGGTTATGATAAAAAAATATATATAAATATATATATATAAAAAAATATAAATATATTTTAAATATTTTATGTTTTCATATAAAACACTTCTTTTGCAGCGAAAATTTTGAATAATTTTCGAATATTTTTTTATCGTTCTTATATTTAATATCCCAACATATAACACTTCAAAAAAATACGAGGACAGCTGTGACAACAACAGCTTTAATCAAACAGAAATTGCTCTAAAATTGTGGTTAGTTTTTTGACTTGTTTTTTTTTTTTGTTAGTTTGCGTTTGCCCTTTCAATTGACGGCTTATTAAATGCTCTAACTGATTATTCAGCAAGCGAGCGAGCGAGTTAACTTAATCTAAATTTTATCGTGCAATTGTAATTTATTTGTAAATTTTTATTTAGTTGCTTAAACCGCTTGATTTCCAATTATATTATCGAATAATCAACAAATCGAGCACGAGTTAAACTGATAATTGTTGGTGTTGTTATGTACAATGTTTAATTATAATTGTTGACATTATATTCGTAGAAATAGAACAGCTAATTTGTTAGAGAGCCAAACAGACAATTGTTTGAAAATTTATGTAAATTAGACTTCAAACCGAAAAGTGTGTCAAACTGTCTGCAAAACCAAATGAAATAGATATTGTCGGTCTGCCATCAATTTGGGAATAATATAATTAGCTCCAAAATGTAACTGATACCAAATTAGACATTGATTAAATTAACATTCTCTTTGCCAAAAAGGCATTGTAACAATTATGTAATTAAATTTTCATAGACAGACAAGGTTTAAGGTTTTCTTTTGCAAACAATTTAAACAAATATTTTGTTTTAATACTTCCTTGTTTGCGTTGCAGCATTTTAATCAAGAAGTCAGCTGATAGCAACAAGAATAACACAGATCTTGGCCAAGTCCAATATAAATCGTAAGTAAACAAAACGTTCTTAATTGCCATAACAAACAAAGCCCTAAGGCGTTGACTTTGTGAATACTTTACATGAAGTTCAAAATGTATGAAAAATACACTTTACAATTATAAATAAATTTCCATAAATTATTAGAAACTTGTCTCTTAAATCAAATCTTCTCACCTTCCTAAGATTATCTTGTAGAACTGTAATTTAAGTAAATTAAATTTTTTTTTTCGTTTTTTTATTATCTAAATCTTTTCATTATCTATGCGCAAATAGTGTGGCAGTAGTTCTAGGCGTTGCCATTGACAGAGCTTTTCTCATTATCAAGCATATTCAAATTCTATAAGTAAATATCTAATTGTTTTTCAGCCTCGCACCTATTTTTTTTGTTTCTCGGTTTTTTCCACTTTTTACGAACAGCAAATGGGAATTTAGCTGAATGTTAATCGCTTATCTCGAATTGAGGTAGATTTCACAGTTAAAATATCGAAATTTGCAAGTTGGATAAACAATTCGAATCTTGTTTTATATAAGTATTTAATGCATTAACTCACTTGCACTGTTTCCAAGTCATTCAACTTTGAATGAATGCCAATCAATCAAGCTGAGATCTGTGATTCATATTTAGCAATCGATCGATTGTTGCCCCCTACACAAAATCTGACTTATCGCAATTGGAAGTCATAATTCAATTACAAAAAAAAAAGATTACACTTACCTTTATAATGAGAGGCGCGTCGCAGATAGCTATCCCTTTGTAGAGTGTCAAAAAATAAGTAAAGAAGACTTTTAACAAATTTACAAACGCACTTTTAAATTTATTAGTTGAACATAATGACACAATTTTATACATATAATATTTATGAGAATTGATAAAAGCTGCTCTTCTTTTATCTACAGATTTTTTTTAAGTAGCTGCCAAACTTGTTTGAAAAGCACTGATTTATGTCAGCCGTGTTGTGTATTTAGGCATTTAATTAACACTTCCGCGACGCTTGGTTGATTCACGTTTCTATCTGAGAGAGATCTGACGAATTCAACTTGGATTTAAGTGGCATCAATTTAGCACCGTCTCGCCTGCAACAGGAATGGGCTTTTGTTGTTTGGCGCCACACACACAAACACAAGCACAAAGCACACGCAACATTCAACTCAATGCCAACATGTACCGAACCGAACCGCACGATCGAGCTGCTTAAGCCCAACTGACTGCCACTGAAAACGAAAAAATACTGATAACATCTCGACTACACGATCAGCTGAGAGAGCGAGAGAGAGAACAACGAGCCAGCGAAATCTCTATTTTATTATCGCATGCGATAAATGTGTAACATTTGGATTCTTAAATACCCGATCCCGAGCTATCCTCGCCTAAAACATATTTATAGTACGCCTTGTTGAGCTGCTCGAGAAAGACAAAGGCAAAGACGGTGTGCGGTCCAAGGCGACACAGATAGGGTGTGAAACCCTTCCACAGTGACAAGAAGCCTTCGTTGCGTACGACCTTGAGTATGACATCGGCAGCGCCTTTGTATTCGGGCTTGCCATCGATGACCTTCATCTGTTGTATACGCGTCTTGGCCATGTCCAGTGGCATGGAGGCAATCGTTGTTAGCAGGCCAGACATCATGCTTGCCACAATATGCAAACCAAGACCCTCGTCCAAATATTTCTTGAAAGCCGTCTTGAACTGCGAATACGAGGCGAGCTGCACCATATTCACAATCATGGCACGTGCCACAGTCGGTGTACAGCCACGCCACAATGTCAGCACGCCCTCCTCTTTGACGATCCGTGTCAGAGCATTCGCCACATTCTTGTAGTTACGCCGCTGGTCCGCTGGCAAACGATTGTCGGACATCATGCGTATGAGTGATACCTCAGCCGGATTGCCAACCATTGCGCCACAAGCGCCAGCAAACATGCCCATTGCCATGCTGGCCAATACATTGGGATTCTTGTTATCGTTAAGTTGCCTGTACTTTTCCACCTCCATTTGATAGACACCCATGCGTGCTGTTGTATAGGTTGCCTGACGCAACAATCCGGCACTCACACCATTGTAGAACGCAAGGAAACCCTCCGACTTAAAGACTTTCGCTATGCAATCAAAACTGCTGCTATACTCTTTGGCTCCACTTGCGCCGGCTATTTGCATTCGTGTCTTGACCAAATCCAACGGTTGCACTATCACACTGCCCATCATGCCCGCCGTGCCGCCAATAACATATTTCATAAAATTTGGTATCGTCTTTTTATTTTCCACATCTTCCACCATGATCCTGCCCTCTGATTACATCCAATTAGATTGTTATCAAATTTTGAGTGAGTAAAACTTTAATTTTCAGTTAGTGTTAGTTTTGGATAAAAATTGGATTGTGTTTCTCAGACAGTTAAGTCAATAATAACATTTGAATGGAAGTGGCAAGCTTAGATAAGACACACATCCTTCTTCGAAACCCTCTCATACCGAATTTCATTTTATATTTTTTTAGCGCTGCTTTTGCTGCGATAATATTTAATTGGTTGCCTTGCGGATTTGGGTCGGTTGGGCGGCATTGATTTGGAATTGCTCGAGTTAACAGGCAACAAACACGAACAGAGATCAATTAACGGGTGAGTATAATTTTCTGCACATGTTAGATAATTGTCGAACTTTGTCTTTTGACTGAATGAAAAACACCCACAAATTAACATCCTTAACACCCAACTGGCTCATTATGTCTATGTGTGTGTGTGTGGGTGTGATTGTTTTTGGCCTGGTTGTCATCATTAGATGAGTGCACTAAATTATTTGCCACCGATTCGAGCTGCAATTAGAAGAACATACTACTTTACCCCTTTTGTAGGAGGGGGGGTTGCTTGTAATTAGACAGATGGGCACAAAAGTTGTTATGTCAGCAGCAAAAGAAAAAGAATATACAAATATGGGCAACTCATTGTGGTCTAATTAAGAACTCAGCAGCAAACAACAGCAACAACATTTCGCGTGCTACAAACAAAAATCGCATGCAGCAGACGAAAGTGTCGACTAATTAGTAAAAATGTGGTTTGTGTCTTAGCTACAGCAAGTGCGAATTTAAAGCCTACTTTCAGGCTGCAAATATAATAGAGAAAATTCAAAAGCAGATTGCTGATGCTGCTACACAACCATATTTAGTAAAAGTGGGGCAACAGCAACAACAACAACATCAACGAATTGAATCTATTACAAATGGCAATTGTGAAAATTGTAAATAAATATTTGCTGCAAATGACAACAAGCCGGCAACAACTACTTACCTCCATAAATCAGATCATATCGCAGCAGCAGCTGGTTTGCGGTTTCCAATCGCTCTCCCCAGCAGCAGCGGCAGCAGCAGCCCTACAAGCGTGGCATGAAAAGCACAACAACAAAAGCAACAATGTTGACAACGAGATGTTGTTGATAAGGGCAAGCAGAGAGAGAAACAGTGAGAATGAAAACCGCAGAAAATGCACGAAACTGAGGTGAAGCTGCAGTAGAAAAGCAAAATGACAATAACAGCTGCAATTGAAAGAGGTCTCCACAAGATAGTGTGTGTGCGAGGGGTGGGGGGAGGGGAATGTCAGCGTGTGAGCGACAAAAAGCGACTGCAAAAAGGTACACACACAATAAAAAGCCAGGCATTAAGTGGCGAACCGTTAAGAAGTCATTGGGTAGACGAAAAACCTGAAACAGCAAAATGTAGCGTCGACGTTGACGTCGCATGAAAAACTTAATGCGGCAATTTAGTGAAGTAAACAGAGCAAACTACGAGAGAGACAGAGAGAATAAGAACAAGCAGTGAGAGCCATTCTCATAATTGCACTAAGCTTGAGAGTAAAAGTTTTCTCAGCGAGAGAGCGCAGCGAAAGCGACATAAACTATGCACATAAATTTAAAAAAAAACTATTATCACTATAAGAATATTTATTCATAGAGAAGCATAATTGTATAATCTGAACATAGAACCTAAACAAAGGCGCTCAAATGTGTGTCAATTCAGCCCGGTTTTAGTTTTTTTTGATGGTGTTAACAACTGTTAAGAACCGAAGCTGAAGGCTTAACAGGCACAATGTAATAAACAGTTATAAAATATGGTTCAATAGCTAAACAAAATTTTAATCAAAAGACTTGAGCAGCAAACTTGCGATCGCACATCGCACTCTCTCCATCACACGCTCTCCCACGTTCGAAAGAGCGCCAAAGCCAGTTTCGAGCTCGAAGCCGCGTACGCTTTGTCGAACAGAAAGCTGACGCAGCGGCCGAAAACTTTGGTCATTCATTCGTCAGTGAACCGTCGTGTGGCACGCTTAAGCTGCGCTTCAAGCCGATCTCTCGGATCGACTCAAAAATACAAAAAAAAAATAAAAAATTTGTAGCGTCTTCTTCTTTGCCAAAGAACGAACGTTTTACAAGCAAATAGAGTAGCAGCATTTGCTCTCTGCATTTGTTTTTTCCATTCCGCTTATTGTCGGTGCGAGTTACCATCTGCATTTTTGTGTAGATCTCACGTTTTCTGTCGTTGTTTTCATTTTCGCTTTTTTTGTCTACTGTGTGCTCCAAATTAACGTCGCATCGCTTTGTTTCGTTCAGTTCGTTTTGGTTTGGATTGGGTCGGATCAGATCGGTTTCGTTTCGTTTCGTTCAGTTCGATGTGATTCGATTTGGCTTAAAAATAGTCTTTAATATTTAAATACTGAGCCGCATCCGAATTAACGGAGATTGTTGTGTGCTTGTGAAATGAAAATTTCACCCGAAAAAAAAAGAAATGTGCTTGAAAAAGTTTTCAAAAAATTAAAATAAATAATCTTTAATGATAAATAATAATACAAAAATAAAAAAACGGCACTAGTTCTGTTTGCCATGTTATTAACATTGTGTTCATAATTCCACCTCTGCGTATACAAATATAAATACAACAACAAATAAAAGAAATATGCAAATAGAAAGCAACAAATCTGTAAAGCAAACAAAAATCAACAGCAACAACAACAACAAGCGGAATAAATCGAGAAACTTAACAAGAGGTATGTAAATGGAAAACGCGAAGAAATGCGTGGAAATAGAACAGAAAATTCATTTAACTGTTTGATGATTTTATTACCAACAGGAAGAACCTGTAAAAGTATATGAACCTTGTTGTTGTAATTCTCAAAATTTCCATTTAATTTATTCATTAAGACATTTCTCCTTCTCGTCTCTTCAGTCTCAGTTTCTTCATAATTTAAACAGTTGGAGTCAAAGTATTTGATTTTTGTTGTTGTTGTTGTTGTTCAGGTTGAATAGTTTAACGAGTCTAAAACCCAAAAAAAATAACACTTGCTGCACGATTGAACTTTAAGCCGCATTCTTGCGTCTCTTAGACGCGTCTATCAGTTGGCGAGTCAAGCTGGATCTAAAGTTGAAGTTGAAGTTGAAGTAACTAAAAACTGAAGCTGGCCAATTTTTGCTTCGTGGGAACTGTTCGGCTCTTCTGGTGCCAGCTCGTTGGCATTTGCCTGCTGCGGCACACATTGGGCCCAGACCAAACTGGCTTTAAGAACAGGCATTTCCACTCCTACAACAACAACAACTATCAAGTACACTTCAGCAACCACAAATAGTCGATCTTAAAGTGCTAAAATCATGAGATGACCATTGCTTGAAAATATTATGACAAAATACAGTCGAACTGCCATAAAGCGAATATCAAGGGAACAAAAAAAAATCTTTGCTGTTGAGAAAATTCGAAATACAGAATGATTTTTTGACTCTGAATGATTTCGTTGTATAGATAATTTTCCTATACGATAGTTCGTTATAGAGATGTTCGACTGTGTCAACCAAAAATATTATTATTTTAGTGTTTTTCTTATAAAAAATTTTTATTTTCATCAAAAACACATTTTATACACTTCCAAAGATTTTTTTTTTTAGAAGTTCTTATCTAACAAAGAACTCGTAATTTTTCCTCTCAGTGCAGCCCATTTGTAATTGACATTTTTGTGTAGTTTTTTTACGAAAAGTCTTTGATTTTTAATCGTCAACAATTAACGCCAAATTAACTTAAATACAATTAAACTAAAATTAAACTTAAATTCTATTCGATGGAAATTCAAGTTAAACAAATATTTCCGGACCAAAAATGGTCACCTTTGATTGATTGTGGCAACGTGGCTTGGGCGGTGTGCGTGGCGGTTGAGCTGGCGCCGTTGACGAAACGCTTTTGGAACTGGAACTTGAACTATTGTTGTTGTTGTTGTTGTTGCTGTGGTTGTTCTTGCGACGCCGCATGGTGCGCAACTCATCCCGCAATTGCTCCTTGTAGACGAGCTCCCGCTTGCAGGCCTGCAACTCCTCGAAGCTGCACTGCTTCAGCTGGCGAATGGTGCGTGAGACAAGGTTGTCAATGATGTGGATTTTGGTGCGTGATAAACGCGTGGGTTCCGCATGCCTTCGCGTCAGTTCGCTCTGATATTGAAAGAGTAAATAACCCACACTTGGACGAGCGCCACGGCGATTATGTTGATTGCTGTGATTATTGTTGTTGTTGTTGTTGCGTTGGTTTTCCATAGCTGCGAACAAATTTGTCAGTGGTTAACAATCAACAAATCTGAGTTGGTTCGGTTGATTCGGTTGAGCGTTTCACAGTTGTGACTGCTTGGCAGCGTGAGCTGTGAATGATGTCCTGTTGTACTTTACCAGGATTATTTATATATCTGGGGCGCTTAGCATCTAGCGCCTGCAACACAATTGCAACAAAGTTTTCAAAACTATAGCTACCTGTTGTGTGTGCGTTTGGTGCGTAATTACCTGGTGTCAAAGTGCCAAATTGAAATGCGCGTGGTTTGCTTTGCATTTGGGTAAAACCCTCCTCTCGTTTGTACTTTATAACTTGTACGTTTCGGGTATTGTAAAATATTTTCTGTTATTTTTTTGTTGTTATATATTTGGCATTTGACATCCTTTGCAAAGGTTGCTTTTTAAATGTGTTGATTTTTATTTTTGCGTTGCTCTAAAACTTTAAAGTAGCTGCCGTAATTTATTGGTTGACCTTTACATGTGCTAGAACAAATTAGCTGAAACTAGATAACTTAGAATATGTAATTTAAAATATCTTACTTTAAAGCAAAAGTCCCAACATTCAACAACATAATGCAACATCTTAAAACTAGAAACTTCGAACCAGAATCAGAGTGAATTTAATCGTTTTTTGGCGCACCTTTAATTTAAAATTTTTCAACTACTTGCAAGCTTTATGCTATTAATAAATATGCTGAATTTTCGCAGAAATATAGTTCTTTAGCACACACTTTTCCTCCCTCTTCCCCTGTCTCTAAAAGTGCTTACTAAATATTTATTTATTTAACAATCTCTGCTCCGAAATTGCGAGCTAGTAAATTAAGTTGGTACTCCGGAATGCTGATCCTCTCCTCGCCCTTCCCAACTTTAATGCGCCAGTTTAGATTGTTAGAGAGGGTAAGCGAAGGGAGAGGGCAGAAAAAATAAAAATTGCCTTGCACATAATTATTATTTTCACTTTAGTTAATTGAGATAAAGCCCGAGAAGTGAGTGAATGCACTAAATGCTTATGTTATTTTTGTTTTTGTTAGCTAAAAACATTTTCTCAACAAAAATGATGTTAAAATGTGTGCCAAAAAATAACGAAAAAGTGAAAATTCCCTTAGCTCTTCATTGTTTATCTTTCACTTAACAATGAATGCTTAGCTAAGTGTTGCGACTTAACAAAATTCTTTTAAATATATGCTCGAGACTGCATTAAGCTCCGCAACAACACAAACAACAACAATCACAATTATAACAAATGAATAAAGCGAATGAGCAATTTTGAGTGAAAGCTAAAAATGAAGGGCACAATTCGTAAATTTAAGCTTATATGTAAATGCGTCTTGTTTGGCTTAAGTGCTGTCTGAATGCCCATTTCGTGTTTATTATAAATTTATGTATTATAATATATAGTTTTCATTTTGTTGGTTGGTGCTCAATGCGGGTTGTTCCCCCCTTTAGGCAGACATTCAAAGTTGAGACACAGAAAATCACCTAAAGAAAATCCAAACTGAAGTTAAACATTCCCTTCAATAGTACCTTATTAACTCGACCTCGACACACTTGAAAGCAGCCCAAGAAGAGACATCTCTCGATATGATACACAACAATAATCATTTTTGTGTCTTGACTTGATTGTTATTATGATTGTCTGGGTCAGCTAACCCATCAAGTTTTTGGTGTATCATGTTTGGACACGCACAATAATACCCGCCCCCTTTTGTGTCCATCCGTCTGTCCGCCTTGAGTTGTCGCTCATTGAGTTTAGAGAGCGGGCGCGTTGAATTGGATGCTGTCTGAAGTGCTGTCAAATGCAGTCGCAATCTCTCTGCCTGTGCCCGCACTTTTCTCCGCCTTTGACCTGTCTGCTTGCCTCTTTGGGCAACGAAGGCAACCCGGTCATAAAACGCTGATGCTTCGCATTTGCCTAATCCGGCGCGTGGTCTTTCCCAATGTTCCTAATCCGGCCTGTGAAATCCTTTTGTTCTCTACACACACATTCCGGCTACTCGATGCAATTATAAAAGGATTTGGCAATTTTGTGACCTGACGCAGCCGACCAACCTTTTTCCCCTTAGCCACTTGAATTTTTCATTATGACGCACTTTAATGAATTACCTGGAAGTTGTTAACTGCAACAACAAAAGTTAAGAGGGCTAGCAGCCGGGAAAAGTTTTTCTAATCTATTCCAAAGTCTCATGTGTATGTTCTAGAAAATTCTTTTGTGACTCTCAGAATTTGTGTGAGTGTGTGTGTGGATGCTAATGAGCTAACGAACTAAAATGCGACACATGACACATGACGAATATGGTTGAAGAGGCATCGAGGCAACAAAGATGAACCTAAATAAACAAAATTTCAAGAAATGCGATCGAAGAAGTGTAACCGAAAAGTCGAGAACACAAATATTGATGGATGTACAGTAGTCACTCGATAATAAGATCGCTTTAACGTTACCATTAAATCATCTCCATACTCAATAGCATAAGGTTGCGTCTCGTTAGCAGGCTGAACGTCATTGAATCAAGGGAGTCCAGTCGAGTGGTTCGAAACATTTGAAAATTGTAAATTAACTAACTGTTTTCGTTGAGACAGAAATCGCTATTTCGAGTGGTAGAAACTATATGAAACTTTAGTCTGGCAGAGGAATTATATATCTGTAGTAATTTTAGTATTTATTGTCATAAAGTTATTTGCTTCAGTGCTTTCAAGTACTTCTTTTGTACGTTTTGTCTAGCTGACATATAAACTAAGGGTAGTGACCTGTTTCGACTCTTTTTCGTTTCTTCCTGTGCCTGAGAGCGCGAAACTCAAGTTTGTTCATGCAAGGCTGCATTCACAGCTGGCGAATTAACGTTAACGTTTGCTGCAGCATTTGGTCGGTCATCATTATTGCGCTTATTTATGGTAAACCAAACGGTTAGCAGCCAAAGTGGATTAGGACGGATTAAGCCACGGAATATTTTGGCACAAATATTTGTTTTTACAGTTCCCTGACCTGCCTGCCTGCTCAGCCACTCCACTCCGTCTGTCTTTCAGGTAAAGGAGCAACAGGTAGCATCACAAATCGGCACATTATTCTTAGGAATATAAGCCAAGCTCGTTGCAGCAACATTATCATTCGGTCAACAGCCGTCGAACAGTTAAAACGAGTCTAATAGTCAAAAACTCAAATATGGAGCACAACAAGCAGCTAATGAAGCCAACAGTTTCTTATCATCTTTTCCTGTATCGCGAGGAGCTGGTAAGGCGCAATGCTCGCCAGTTGAGACTCTCGCGTACCAAGCTGGAGATAACGGATGAGCTAATCTCGAGAACTGTAAAGAATATCAAAACCTGCAGCATGGATGATCTAAAGGCCGTTAATCGTGAGCTGCAATTCAAGCGCAAGTTGCGCCACAATGTTTCCAAGCTAAAGAAACAACGGCGAGAGGAAAGAGAATCTTCTTAGCTATGATAATAACAATTGTAAATAAAACATTTAATTTTTCTATGTAAATAAATACTTTGATAAGAATAACTGAACTCTTAACGTCTTTGTGCAAATTATTTTCGCAAAACTTGTTAATTTTATGGTCTATAAATAAAAAAGACCAAAGAGAGAAGCTTTAAGCCACATTAAAACTGGTAGCTGAATCAGCAAACAAACCGCACACACACACACACAGACGCAAAGGCAAAATGTAAACTTCTCAGACAACGATTTTTTTTTTGCATTTTAGTCTCTCTGGTCGAAACGGAATACGAAAAAAAAAATAAAATTGGTTGAGAAAAAAAGTCGTTTGCATTGAACAAAAGTAAATGGCTTAAAAGCTGAGCAAAATGAATTTCATGTTAACGGCAAAGCAAAGCCAAAAGAGCGAGAAAGAGAGAGAGAGAAAAATAACTAAAGCTTCAGCTGGCAACATCCCCTTCGCCCCTTCCCCTTCTCCAAGAAGTTGCAAGTATTTTTGAGACTTTTTATTTTTGGTCAACAACTTAATTAGAAATTGCAAATGCAATTAAAAATGCTGCTGCTGCTGCTGCCAATGTTTTTAATCAAATATAAATATATTTACTATATATAGCTAGATGTATATATATGGATTCAAATATATATATACATATTTCTGGCTTGCAGCAATTTTGTAGCGCCATGAGAAACCGAAACAAGTTCGCTGCATAAATTAACTTAAGCCAAAGCAACAAAATCAAAGTGCCAAGCAGCAGAAACAGCAGCTGAAAAGCGCCGCAAAAGATCAGAGTTGATTTAGACCAACTGCTATATAGCTTGAAATAACAGTTAGTTAAAGATACCACGAAGATTAAATGCACTATAATCGAAATTGCATTCAAATTTATATTGCATTATGAGTTTTTTCAAAGATGAAAATCTTATCTTCAAAAAAGTTAATTCTTTTGTTTCCCAACCAAATCTCACCTGTCATCAGCTCAACAAGCTTAAGGACCCTACCTAATCTAGTGTATTCAAAAAGTTAGCAACTAACAACAAAGTCACGATATAAATAAAGAGCAGTCAACGTTAACAGCGAACAGTTTTGTTTGGTTTTTTCTGTTGCTGTTTGGCCTTTTTGGAGCTGCAAAATTTATAACGTGACATTGTTAAATTTATGTGGCCAAAATGTTGTAATAAAAACTTTAACTTCAAAGAGACACCAGCACGTAGCATTGGCCCCAAGTATCTATATATCTATCTATCTATCTATCTGTCTCTCAGGCTGTCTGTCTAGCTTTGAGTTTGGCGGCGCCAGTGCTAAGATAATTGCAAATATCATTCCCAATTCAATAATTGACTTAATTATATATGTATGTGAATAACACTAGACATTTGCCGCACAACATTCTTGGCAAATTCTTTTAATTTTTTGAACTTATCGACCCTAAAGCCACAAAGTAAATAATGAAACTTTTGCTTTTTGGTTGAGCATAAACATTTTTGTTTAATTAAGCTTAATCGAACTCGAAACAAAAGACAAAAAAAAAACAAACTTTTCAAAAAGTCTTTTATTGATTTCGCAATTCGCTTTCAGCACCCAAAGCCGTCCCAGAATCCGTACATATATATCATTAAATGCTGTTGTTTTCATTTCATGTCATTATAAAAGTCGCTAAAGTTTCATTGCATGACAGACAGACAATGTCTAAGCTCCATATCGAAGGACAGGACAGGTCAGCTTAGAGAGAGACAATCAACTTCTGGCTGGGGCCTGCTGTTCTGTATTTTGACAAATGGGCATTTTGGTGGCTTTGGCCAAACAAAATCATCAAATCACGACTTGAGCGCCTTTGATTGACAACAGAAACAGCAAAAAGAAACGACATACAAATAAATAGCAACAACAACAAATTGTTCATAATTAAAGCTTAAATGCCTTGAAGGCATAACGAAAAAAACAAAACACATTTTTCGCAATGATTCTGTGGGTCGAATCTCGACATTCGCCATTCAAAGTTGAAGCCGTCGCAACAAATGGCAAAAGGCAAACTGCTAACCGACCAGCAAAATTATCCACCTCTGTTTCTAGCCTAGACCCGTTAACAGTACATATAGCTGTCTATACATATATATAGTTTGTATATTGTATATACGGATAGACAACGCCCCTCACCACACACTTCTATCTAGCCGCAACAGCAGCCGAAGCAGAGACAGACTGCTTATTAACGCATAATTAGCATATATTTAGTCTTGCGCTAAGATTGCGCCCTCAAGCTGTCGCACAGGTCGACCAACCACTACTACCCCTCTCGTACACAGCAAGAAATTGTGAATTGCAATCAGCTCAGCTTTCAGCTTGTCCTTGTGTAACTAACTCAACTGTTTTACTCACTGTGTAGCCCTGCTGCTAAACAATTTGTCGATTTGTCACACAATACTACGAATTCAGTTCAGTTCACTCTGCCTCTTCGTGGCCATTTGCCAGTTAAGCCTCATTTAGTTGCAGCACTCAATTACTTGGTTGTTTGAAACTCAAACTGCCGCCCACCTTAACATTGTTCTTGTTGTTGTTATATGTTGCCATTCACTTTCAGTTTGCGGCAACGCCAAGCAACAATTGTCGCTTTGACATTTAACAACAATTACTTTTTAGTGGCCGTTGTTGCGACACTTTGGTTTTGGACTGTAAAATTCAAACTTGTTATAATTAAACTATGCAAAACGGTTTTCTAGTTTTCTTTCTTTGTTCAAGGTGTAAGATATTTATACCTTATGTCCAACCACCGACAGGTGAATAGTAGAAGCTGCTGTATGTGACAGCCATGCCATAATGCGTTAACTGTATCTAATGTGGTCATAATTATGTTTGGTAGTTGGGCCTAAAGTTAGTTCAGACTTATAATATCCACAGTATCCTAGCTAGCTTATGAATTTTAGTTTGTGTGGTTTCTAGCTTGAACTCCCTAACCTGTTGTTGCAACAACAAAAACAACAACAACAAAAAGGCTTTAAAGGTGTGTTGGCCTGACTGTTGCATTTGTTGTTGTGGGCGATTTGGTTGCAAGTGAAGGAGCTTGGCTTACTTCTAGCTTACAGTCAGAGCGCCTGTTCATAACTTTGGCATTTACAATATTTAATCATATTTCAACAACGAAGGCAGGTCGCTCTCTCGCTCTCTCTCTCCCACACTCTCAGATGTCGTCGTCAAGTTCTCTGGGCGATACATGATGCCAAAATGTGGCTTGGGCTCTCGTGAGTTGCCAAGGCAGGCTGGCAGGCTGGCATGCGGCATGTGGCATGTGTGGCATCGAGGCTGCAATTTAAGCATTTTCATTTTTTATGCATGCATAGCATTTGTAGCTCATTTGCATTTGTTGTTGCTCTTGCTAGTGTTGTTGCTTCGTAGTTTTGTCTGTAATGCAATTTGCTGCAAAATGAAACCGAAACAAACCAAGCGCTGAGCATTTGCCAGCATTAAATTTAATTTTATTAAAAAACTTTTACACACACACCAGAGTGTTGTGGGTGTTTGTGTGTGTTTGTTGCCTGGAAATTATACAATTGACAACATGAGCGAGTTGCCGCTGCTGTTGCTGTCGCCGCATGTTGTTGACGTGCATGTTGCCGCCGTTTGTTGCTTGCAGCTTACTGCTGTTCGGCTTTTTGTGTTGTTTTATTGCGGCTTCGTTGCGTTGCGTTGCATTGCTTTGATGACAACTCGATGCTCGATAAAGTTTACAGTTTTCAGAGATTTTAAATTGCCAACAATTTAATATTATTTGCGTCTTGGTTGAGCTTTCGGCTTGCAATTTAAATTGCACTGTACGCTCGTTATCGTTATCGGTATCGACTGTCATTGCACTCTCAGCTTATCTTATGCATATTCATTTATGCCAAACTCTCCCCCACCCCACAAGGACATTATTCGCAAGTCGATATTGATATCGAACTCTCTTCCTCTTTCTATGTTGATTCTCGCTTTTCGATTCTCATCATCATTTGCATATGTTACACTTTTATTTATTGTGCTTGGATGTTGTGTTGCGTTCGCTGTTTTGCATTACAACACACTGAATATAACTCATACGCAGCGCTAACCTCGCCAATTTCTTTGCCTCTCGCTCATTGTATTCGCTCGTATTTATAGCCGTTACGTGAGACTTTGTTTATGCGACAATTGGTTTTTGTTCGTTGTCGTACATACAGCAATTTTTTGTATCTTATTATTTTTTGTGTACTTTGCATCTGCTTCTTCTTCTTGTTGCTTCGTGTAGGCTGTGTTATAATTTTGATTGTTCGGCATGTAATTTATGCTTTTAAGTTGTGCAAGAAATTTGCAAAACATTTATTAGCCACATTTTTGCACTTGCTGTTATTTGGAGCTCACTTAAATGAGTCACCCTGTATTTACATATTGTATAATCGGCCATTCTGCTCGACGGAGGCAGATTGAAGTGCACTTTGTTCGTCTCTGCTCGTCTTATGACAAAAGAAGAAACTCAATGAAAAAAAGAGAGAGATATGAGATTTTGCTGATAAATCGATATTTTATTTGTAAACATTGAAACCCTTGAGCAACATTAATAAATAATAAAATCAGCACAGGGCCATTTGCAAAAACTGAAAATTTCAACTTTATTGGTGTAATCGATTATAATCAATATTTTTTTTATCCAAACATTAATAGCTTGGTACTTGATTTACATATAAAACCCAACACTTTTTACAATCAAAAAACTTTTATATTACATTTCTCACATAGTTGGAAATCTGCCCTCGCCATCCCCTCGCCCACTTTTCCCACCTTACCGGTTTTTGTATTTGTAAAGAATAATTCAATAGTTTTGCCTTTTTTTTTGGCCTGTTGTTGGTCAACAATGAACAAACGATGCCAGTAAGAATATCATTTTCGCATTTTGATGTCCGATTACAGGCAGACAACAACAACAACGACAACAACAATTACAACAAAAGGCAATAACTAGAGCAGCAAAGCATGCCAACAGCAACAAAAGGTACAAAACCAGCAGCAGCTATTATGACAGCAAACAACTAAGACAAGAGCAATTTGTTGCACACACACACACACACACACACACACACACACACATAAAGAATATAGACAGAAAGAGATACAAATGTTGCTTGAGACACAATTCAATGCAATGCTCGCTGCTTTGGCGCAAAGTTGTCGGCTATGAAAAATGGATCTGCTCCAGAAGATTTCAGTAATCTCGTTCGTCACACTTGGCCGCTCAAGTACAAATTTATGAAGCCCCATCCAAGCTGTTTTGGTTCTGTCAAGGGGAGGAGGGGTGAGCTAACTAACAGAGTGTCCCAAGTCCAAGCTTAAAACTTTTTTTTTTTTATTAACTTGTAACGCTTGCTGCTCGATCTCGAATGCACTTTACCCAGCCAAGGAATATATATATATGCACTCAAGAATGTAACGCGCGACTGGCCAAAGTATCTTTGAAACAGAGAGGAGTATCTAAGCAGCTATATAGCTATCACAGTGTGTGTGTGTGTGTTGTAAGTTCAATAGATTGTTTGCTGCAAAAAGCCATTGTCTGCATAGTTTTCGTTTTCGCCACGGTTATAAACAATGCGGCTGCAGGTGAATTAGATGAATTGGTGAATTAACAGATTGCATTTTGCAACTCATTTGCATGGCACAACAACAAAATGACGAAAAGTCAGCTACAAATGGGCGTTAACTTGGCTTACAAATCATTCAGCCCCGCCATCATCTGCTTACCTCATTTGCCTTTGCGAAAATGCCAAAAGATATGGCATACAATTATTATTATGTCGTTGTTTTGCCGTTTGGGGCGCAATGAACTTTTCGCGCAAATATTTAATTCCATTCACCTTTTTTGTCTTTGGCCAAAAAGGGCCTCCTCTGTCTTATCGGCCAGCGCCACTCAGATAGAGAGAGAGAGAGATGTTGCCGTGGTAACCGTTTTATTTGTATTTGGTTGTACAGCGCCTAGCCCTTTATTATTTTATTTTATATTTTTTGCATGCAGCCAAAAGTCATTTAATGCCATTTCGATTGCCATTTTGGCATTTCCATACACTCACACACACACACACATTCACACGTTTTTCAATTAATTAAATGAAAAATGGTTTTGTTGCTTTCAGCCGAACGTTTTACAATTGACGTAAAATATAATTAAAATTGCGTATACGCAAAGTGAGAGACGACAACAAAAAACAGGGAAACAATCATACAAACAAAAAAAAAATGTGTGTTTGTGTGTTTGCGTGTGTGCTGATGCAACAAGCGCTCTGAATTCGTTGCGACGCATTCAATCAATGAATTGCAGACAAAATGCATAAAATACACTTTTATTGCATTTAACAACAACAGCAACAAAAGCTACGACGGGGCATGCACGTTGTAATCTAACGGAATTTGCAGAAGCAGATAATAATAATAATATTTAAATGGCATTTTTTCAATGCTCTTTCTTTGCCAAGAGTTGAGAATGAGATAATATCCAACAATAAGTATTAGGCAACAAACAGGTTTTGATTCTTTTCTCTAAAATTTGCAAATTTGCTAAGAACGAAAATTTCATTGCTATCTTTGTTTATCTACAACATGTGCTAATCACCGAACTGCTTCTTTATTTTCTTTAAAAACGATTCGGTTTTATAGTCAATTAACTGACATTAGTCGGCCATTTACACTTCTTGGCGTTGATACCGTTGGCAATGGGTCTAGATTTGCATCATGTGAAACAAACTTTGGGTTAGAGCATTTCGAATGCCGCAAACAACATCACCAATATACAATTCAACACAGAAAAGAAATGCGCATTGCACCGATTGTAACCGATGTAAATGTAATAATAAATATTTGTTGGCTTTTGTAGTGCAGCGTTCTTTTTTTTTTTTGTTGCATTTGCATTTGCTTGTTGCATTCTGTGGCTCGCTCGACATTTGCTCGACTGTCGATCTTTTTTGTTTCTATCTTTTTGTTGGCTGATTGTTTTTTGCATTTAATTTTGCATTACTTTTGTTGCAGCTTTGATTTCTGCTGGCAACAGCATCAGCAGCCACATTCAAAAAAGGGCGTCTCCCACCCTCAATAATTTTTTTTCGTTGGTCTTTCTGTCACTTTTGTTTATTCATGCAAATGTTTTGCTCTCTGTGTGTGTTTGGCTTGCTTTGTTTCATTTATTTTTACTTTCACTGCTCGTTAACAATAAATACAACAAGAAAAAAGTGCAAGCTGAAAATGTTTGGAATGGTTTTCCTATACATATAGTCGGGCTAACTGGCCCACCCGCAGGGCCTGGAAAGAAAACTCGGAATTTCGACTTCTTCTTTTACCTTGTCAAGACGACGACCAAATGTAGCGTTAAGCTTATTATGAGCACAATTATGATCATCGCGTTGAGCGGAGGTAAAAAGCTTAGAAAATTTTCCTAATGAAGCCGGCAAATGCTACAGAAACAACAACAACAACGAACGGGGCAACAGTTGTAACTGTAATATGGCCATGGGCAAACTGAGAGATGCTGCTTGTAGCTGTTGTTGCAGCTGTTGACTTTTATGATTTCCATTGCATAGCATTATTATGGACGTGTGGCAAATCAACAACAGCAAATAGAAAACACACGACAACAAAAACCAGAAAATCAATAGAAAATAGAAAATCCCCCCCGCGCAACAAAACTTGCAGCATTGTAAATGAAGTGTGTGCGACGGGTGAGGTAGGTTGAGGTGGTGGCAGGTTGAGGTGGTGGTGGCATGTGTGGAAGGTGAGTTAGGTGAGGCAACACGGTGTTGGGTGGTGGGAGGAGAGCTCACGACTTTTCAATACGGCACAAAACTGATCCGAGTGCGTATATGCCATAAATTGTAACAATAACAACCCACTTGCCACTTGCCAGTTGCCACTTGGGCAGCAGCTGCTGCTACTGAAGATGGAGCTACAAAACTGAAGCTGGACACAAACGATTTCACTTGACAAGCACGACCACAAAAAAAACAAGATAACAACAGACAACACACAGAGAGACTTCATAAACTACACAGCTAAGAGACTCTAGAGATGCACAGTTAAAAAAAATGATCAACTTTGCTACAAAAAATTAATTAATTTTGTTGCATTTGAATGTTTTGAAGGGATATAAACTTATAGCCAAAACAAGGAATATTGGGATTGAAGAAAGAAGAGTTTTCCGACTGTTTAGGGCTTCGAAATAATCGAAACAAATGCTTGAAGATGTCAAATTCTACAACACAAAATTATTCAATGCCAAATAATTAATGCAAAACTATTTTGTTACAATTTCCTTAATAAATATTTTGTATTCATTGTTCATTGTTTCCGTTTTGTTTGTACAAGCTGCACTGTAAAATTGTTTACTGTGTGACTGTTTGGCTTTAGTTAACGACATTTCGTTTGTCTTTTGAGCACATTTCAATTGAGTGACTTTCTAAGCATCATCAGGCAATATTGCTTCGCTTGTTGTTACAACTGTTGCAACATGAGAAATGTGGAGTTGATGCTTCTGTTGCTTCTTGTTTAAATGTTATCAATTGAATTGAACACGAAGTGAAAGAAGAAGAAGCAGAAGCCATTCATTTGTTATTACAACACGTCAACTAAATCTCTTTCCCTCGCCCCTCGCCATGGAAAGTATTGTCGCACACAACTCATAAAAAGCCCATTTATAACTGTTAACTTGAACAAAAGTATTTACAGGCGATTTAGCCGCTCACCGAATTACAACCAGCTCACAATTGCAATTGTTTATTTTGTGTGTGCTTTTGCCACAACAGCTTCCCGACACCCCTCGCACGTCCCCGCCTCCACCTACCTACCTTTCTCTCTCTCCTGTTGCTTAGTTCTATGGCACTTTTGGTTGAGCCATAAAAAGTATTGTTGTTCTGTTCTGCAGAATGCTTTTTGTTTTGTGTGTTATTTTGTTTGTTAGCTGATATTTTGTATTGTTTTGTTGCCATTATTACAGTTGCTGTTGTTTTTGTTGTTGTTGTTTAGTGACCAACACAGCTGCTGCTGACACGCACAAAATTTTCAATGCAACAACAACAACAACAGCTCAAGTGCGAAAAACAACTACAAAAACACACACACAATATAAATGTTGATATTTATGTACTCGATTTATCATCGAGCGACAAAAAATGTGCTGCTGCTGTTGCCTTTGTTCTATGGCTGAGTGCGTTCAAAGTACAGTGAAACACACATTAGAAAGCAAACTACATTTTTGAACCCTTATTACATTCAATTAACATCATGCAAATGTATGCAGTCAAAAAGTTAATACCAATTCTGATATTGTTGAATGACTGCGTGGAGTAGTTTGTAGAAAGGTAAAACTCTTTAAAAGCTTTTCCCAAAAACATTTACTTTTTTTTTTGTGTAGAAAAGCCAAATTGGAAATTGCCTAGAAAGGTAGCGCTCTAACTTACTTTCACATCGGTGTAATCTGTTTTTTTGGTTTTGTGTTTTTGTTTTTTTGTGAAAAACTTGAGTTTTTCTTGGGCTTTGCAAATATGTGCAAGCTGCAAATTAGAAAGAGACAGCAATCACTCAGTCAGTCCATCACATGAGAATCACATAGAAAGGCAGCCAACAATTGACCCTAAAACATTCACCATTTACAGCGAACTAACTGTCATGCTGAGTTTGTTTATTTTGTTTGTTTTTCAACTCGCAACGATTACAAACAAAAACAAAAACAACAACAGCAGCACGAAGAGAAAATAAACAACAACAACAATATTTGCATTATATTTTTATCTGCTGTCGCACAGGTATATAGATAAATGTATGTATGTATATAGTATGGGCATTAAATTGATGTCAGCCGCCCGACTATTGTTGTTGTTGTTGACTTTTATGCGTTTGTCAGCGGCAATATTGCATATCGATTTCGTTGCTTTAAATAATAAACTAAAGTCTATATTCTTTTGTTTTTTTTTCAGCGCTTGAAGGCCGATCGATCGATGCAGCAAAGGTAAGTGTGATAAAAAATAACATATTTTTTGTTGCTGCTTATTAAAAAGTTGGCAGGCATTTTTTAAAAATGGGGGAAAACCGCACGCAAACACCAACACACACACCTAGGACGACGATGTTGCATGCAGCATTTTACCAGAATTGGGACAACAAGACGCATAAATAACCAACATGCCAGCCAGCCAGGCAACAACAACAACACACAGATAGACAGACAGATAGAAAGAAAGAAAAAGCAATAGCAAAACGAAGAAGATGGCAGAAAAAAAAACTCTAAACCAGCACTTAGAATAGCAAACAAACAAACGACACAAACACAGAGAGTAAGACAAAGTCTGGAGACAGGATTAGACGTATGTATTGCGGTGTGTGGTGGTGTCGAGGGGGGGTTCAAAAGTGCGACTGTGTGCCAAGAAAATGGGAAGATGCTAAGCGAAGACTCATAGCTGCGGCAGCAAAAAGAAAGCGCCTAGCAAAACAGATTCCGGTTCTCAACCGAACGGACAGAACGGACAGGTTTACTTTTCCGTTGGGTACACACTTCTCGCACTGTGTGACTGTGTGTGTGTGTGTGTTGTTGTTGTTTTGTGTGTGACAAATCAAGCGTGTTGCAAAAAACAAAAACCAAGCACAAAAAACCGAAGAAGAATTCTGCAAAAAGTTCGCGCGCGAGAAAATGTCAATGGCCAGAAAAGCATCTGGCAGCAATAACTGCACTTGGAGAAAAATATCAGAACGCATCAAGCAACAATATCAAATGACTTTTTAACAAAAAATACAGTAATTTCTATTACAAAAATCGTTTTTAATAAAATATATATTGTTGCTAAGCTTAACAAAATTCTATTAACAAAAATTACAACTTTACTCGAAGCCTTCGATTTTTCGGCATTCTAGAACATATTGTTTCTCGGTGTAGCTGTATGCGCATGGCGTAATGGCTGGTGGGAAATTGAAAAACTTGCCCTGTTTTTGTTGTTCTTGTTGCATTTCCCCCGAGTGCGGCTGTATGTCAGCCAAGTCAAACACTTGGCTTGTTTCCTTTTTTTTTTCGTTCACACCAAAAAGGCCCCGAACGCAGTTGTTGTTCTTCTGTTGTCCTCTCTTTGCGTTTGATGATTTATGCGCCTTTATTGCTTATCGCCTAAACCAAGGTCTTAAAACTTCTCAAACTCAAACTTAAACTGTTTAAAGTCTCTGCCCCACCTGGCCGTGCCCATGCCCCCAAGACTGTTGGCAATATATCTCTCTGTTGAATGGGGTGCTGCCTATGTCTACATCTATGTCTGGTATCTTTGGTGTGTTCGATGCTGCTGTTGCTGCAACTGCTGCTTTTCCAACTGGCGTTGCATGTTGCGCTTTAATATATCTCGATATTGGCGCTCACGATTTAGTGCACTCATCTGCTGATAGCTGGGCGCCTGTAGCTGCCATTGGCGTCGCTTCAGACGGATCAGCTCATTTGTCAGCTGCAACTTGGTGCTTGCCACGTGCATCAGGCGACGGTTGCGCCTCAGGCGTTCCAACTCCTGCCGATGCATATACAAAGCATAGCTAACAGACTCAACACCACTCGACGGCCAGTGACGCTCCATCATCCTCCAACCACCATCATCAGCAGCATCACAATTCTCTGACATTTTGTCCTATGTGTCGGTTTGTATGTATTTTCTATGCAAATCAAAAACGCTCAAATGCTTCCGTTGCGTGTCTGACGCCAAATGATGCAATCCGTGCAACTGTGCCACGCATTTAAACTCTCTCACTCACTCGCCTTTCGTGTCTATCTTATTCAGTCAGGTAGGTGGCAAACACTCAGCCGTCAGCCGTCAGCAAGTTATCCAGGCAACAGACCGTTTATCTGTGTGTGGGATAGGTTTTGAGTTTGGATTTGAATATCAATGGCACACGTGTTCAATTTATCACACACACACAACTCCTTCACCTCTAGGTAGCAGTCAAAAATATATATAGAGCTTAAATAGGTCAGCAATTTTGTGTAAACAAAAAATATAAATATTTTCTTGACAGATTTGTCATAGAGAAAAAAGTTTGGTTAAGCATAAATTTGAAGATGGCATTGTAAAGTATATATGTATCCATAAATATTTATTTCCAAAGATATCATAAACAAACTATCATAATGATAAAACATTGCTTATTTCCACAGCAATAGATCAAGCTGATAGCGAAATTTGAAAGAACTTTTCAAACAGCTTTAGAATAAGAAAAATAAAATTATAAATTTTCTTATGAAGAACTTTATTTCATCTGTGCAAGAAGCTATAACAAAGGTCTCAATAAAAATTGTTCAGCTGTTCTTTAACCTGTCTCTCTCCCCCTTTCTCTCTCCTCAACACATCTAATTGCAATCAAGTTTATGCTTTTATGCATAGGTTAAAAAAGTCTTTGCGGAACTTTAAAGCCTTTGCAGCAATCTAATCACATCCTCTGCTATTTACAATAATGGATAAATCATTGGCTAGCGGAAAATCTAGCGTTCTCCTTATGTGCAGCCCCCCGCCCGTCTGTTGTTGTTAAGATTTGCAAATGCGCTTTGCATGTTTGCTGCTAATTGGCAACAGTTGTCGATACAAACAAACAAACACAGAGAGCGAAGAAGGAGAAGAGTTATCTGTTGTTACCTTTGGGTTTCTATCTAGCCGGGTCTAGCCTCGTTTTCGTTTTGGGTTGCGTTTCTGTTTCTGCGTTTTGCGATTTGCGTTTTGCGTTTTAGACGTGGATTGCATGATTAATGAACGCCGTTATGCTTTTACGAGCAGCTCTATATAGTTTTTTTTGTTACCTGATGATGGTGTTGCTGCTTGAAGCTGAAGCTCTGAAAATCTGAAGCTGAAGCTGAAGACAGCAGCTGCCATGTTATTTGAGCGCATGCGCCGCTGCCTCTGCCTCTATCAAGCTGGGTCTAGAGCTGGGTCTTAAGGCCTCAGCTCAGTTACATAAGTTTTTTTGCTTTAGTATTCGTTGTTGTTGTTACATCCATAAAATTGCTCGCACATGAAAAACAATAAAACACCAGCAAATTAGAAATTACCTTTTATGTGCAAACACACTCGTAAAAAGAAGAAGAAAATGGTAACAAATTTACACACAATGAACACTTGGTCAGAGACCCAGGGTAATTTCGGTGACCATGCGGGGGAGTGTAGAGAGGGTTTTTCCTCTTTTTGGTTTTTGTTGTTTGTTGTGCCTTCTGGCAGTGCGTGTGCATTACATCAGCAACAGTCGG
Organism: Scaptomyza graminum; assembly: GCA_018901835.1. NCBI lineage: Eukaryota > Metazoa > Arthropoda > Insecta > Diptera > Drosophilidae > Scaptomyza > Scaptomyza graminum. The sequence goes on from JAEIFL010000243.1 coordinate 1,322,212, forward strand.
CACTCGACATCGGCTCATTAAGGCTGATTATCGCTTTGCTACAACAAACAAACGTTAAAAATCGGAACTGCGATGCGGAAATTATAGTGCTCTACTAATGCGCCTCTTGGGCAGATAGTTACAAACAATAGCTAGAGATACAAAAGGTATACGCAAAATGTACCATTGGCAAATGTTAGTTGATTTTGATTTCTCAATGGTTTTCGATTTACGCAATGCAAATCTATTTTGCTAATTAACTGAATGTGTGAAGTACAAATAAAAAGATACTCTGAAAAGGATAAAAAGATAGAAACGAAAACGAAAACTTGTGCTGGCCATGTTATAGTTTTTTTTTTGTATTCAACTGATGCTCACAACAAAACTTTGTCAGCTGCTGTTGCATTACAATTTTATATCCGACAATACGCAAAAATTGTATCCCTCGAACGACAAAACAAAACTTTTTGGGTCTTGGCAATGCAAAAATTGTATTTTTGCGAAATAACATAACACAAAATTGCAACAAACACACACACACACACACAGAGAGAAAAAGCGACTGCAACTACATAAAACTAGCCACATCAAAATGCACATAAATAATAAAAATAGCCAGGCAAAGCGAAACGAAACGAAAGGACGAAAACTGAAACTCTGAAACAGGAACCGGTACAGAACACTCACACACACAAACCATAACTGAACGAGGAATTGCAAATGAGAAAGAGATATAAAGAGAGAGCGAGAAAGAGAGAGTATTACAACAGCTAGAAACTCTCTATGGCAGCAAAGGGCTTTTGTTGTTTTACTGTTAATAATAAAAGCGTTGCAAAATTATGAAATTAATTTCAAATTTTAATTATGCAACAGTGGCGTTTGCAACATGTAAATTGACCGTCTAAAGTTGGCAAACAACTATATAGAACTATATAGAACGTGTTGGCCGAAGGATTACTGATTTTTAGTTTCGTTTTCTGTTGCTGCTTTCGCCATGACATCAACATCGATGCGAGTTTCATTTTAGAGTTTGTTGCCTGAACAATCACAGCGACTGTTATTAAATTCTGCTCACAAAAACACACACACACACACACACATCGTGAGCCGTGAGAATCGTTTGCCGCTGCTCAACTTTGATTAGATTTAAGCCCTAAATTAGTTGCCGCTGTGTGGACGACCTTTGGCCCTTTCTAGATTTGAATGTGAAGCTTTTTGTTCACTAGGCATAATAATAAAAACTTGAAGTCAAAGCTTAATTAGCATGCCGAGTGATGAGTTGATTTTCAAACGATTAGCATATCCATAAGAATAGCTATAATATATATAAGTCAGAGAATAGTGCTAAGTAGGGCAAATTTTATTCGTTGAAGAGCATTGAAAGTTCAATACAAAGTTCTTCTTAACTTTGTTGTGGAACGTGGCCGACAAAGAGGCGTGTTGTATGCTGTTAATGTTCAACATGCTCTTGAAACAGTCCAAGTGTTAATCGTTCCGATTCCAGTCAGCTGACAGACGGAACAAGCTTGATAACAACAACAACAACCACAACCAATTTTTGGTTAAAAGGAAATGGAAATGGTAAAATACGCAATTTATTTCTCTCCCTCAACGCATTGGAGCGCCGCTTAATAGGCTCAATTTATGTCAACTGATGTCGCCCTCGGCGGGTCCAAGGCGAATTCTCTCTGGTCAAATTGCGAAACGAAAGTTTTGGCTTCGATTTTATTAGCAATTATCGATTCGAGGAGCGCTGCGCTGAGGCAAAGTTGAGCACAAATTCAAACATTTGTCGAAATGCATAAAAATTAATTAACAAGCTGGCTCGCTGGCTCGTAGATGTCTGAGAGAGCTGCTAACTGAGCTTGAAGAATTATTATTAGAAGAAGAAAAACGAAAATGAAAATCAACAAAAAGCAAAAGCATCAGAATTTTTAATTGGCTTTTCGTTCCAAGCTTCAGCTTCAACGTTCGCTTGAACGTTGTTCCGTGTTAACGTCAACGGCTTCTTGCACATTTAAGCCTAATTAACTTTCTACTTAGTGTTCAGTTTTCTTTATTGTTGTTCTCTGTTGTTGTTGCCGGCCAGAGTGAATGAATCTTGAGCTACACTCAACTGTGTGTGTGTGTGTGTGCATTTTGCATTGTTTGTTTTTATTTTTTGCCTTTGTTACAATGTTGCTGTACTGCGTCAACTTCTAATTTCATTTGAAGCCTTCGCGTCGTCCGCTTTGATGCCACGGCCACGGCGTTAAATTCTCCATTCAAAAAGTGGCAACAAGGTGAAAAGTAGGTGAATGTTAAGCAGCCAGCAGTTGGGCTTGGGCTTTTGGATTTGGTAAAAACAAAAGAAAAACGTTAAGCAACACCAACAATGACGAAGAGTAAACAACATTTAGCGAGAATGCTGAAAACAACAACAAAGCACACAAGAAAAACGTGCAGCAATAAAAAAAAGGGTTGAAAGCAACAACAACAGCAACAAAAGTCGTCAAAAAGAGACAAAAGACAAACAAAACAAAACATATCAACTTGAAATGCGAACCATTCTCAATCCTCTCCTTTTTGTGCCCCTCTTCACTGTTGTTGTTGATGTTGTTGATGGCGCTGATAAGTTGACTCTCTGACTGACTGTAAAGTCGCCATTGCTTGTGCTTCAGCTTCCCTTTTGTGCGCCCCCACCCCCTCACCGGAAGTGCATATTAAGCGTTTTTAATTTCCCCAGTTTCGTACAACTTGACAAAAAAAACGGTGTTTACCGAGCAGCGGATGAAATGTTGTTGTTGTTGCTGTTGCATTGAAATTTGTGTATTTGAAATAATTTATGCATGTGTTAATAGAGTTTTTAGTTGGCAGAGTCAGCTGCTTTTTTTTTTTAAATAATTAATAATGTTAATTTAGTGTTAAAAATATGCAAATCTATTTAGAAATTAATTATTAAACATTAATTTGAATAAGTTAAATTATTTAATAGCCGTCGACAAACCCAAAAATAAATCAACTCTTTAATCCAACTTAAAATTCATCGTCAGCTCTCACGATGCCATCGCTTACTTCTCTACTGGCAATGGCTGACAATGAACACGATTTGTTGTCTTTGCTTCTGCAGTTGCTGCAACGAAAAACGTGTACGCAACCTCAAAGGTTGCAACTAGCAACTACAGCAACAAAATCCATGTGTGACGCTTCATGTGGCGTTTTAACCTTTTTTTTTGTTGTTCGTTTCTCCCTTTTCGCAATCTTCGTTTGTGAGGCTTTTGTTTCCTGTGAATGTCGCGTTGTTGCAAGTTTTTTGCTGCTGCTGTTGCAGCCATCGATTTTTTTTATAGCTAAGACCGAGCTATAAACCGAAAATTTAATTACCACCAAAATTTTCATGTCATTTTGACCATTTGCATTTTTTTTTTTTCGTTTGTCGACTTTGACATTAATCATTCGCTATTTTGTGCCTGGCCGTGAAGTGTTATGTGACTAACAGCCAGAGTTGTGGTTGTTGTTGTTGTTGGTTGGTTGAAGCATCATTAACTGACGTAGCGTAAACAAATTTGCCAACAAACTGCTGCTGCACTCGCTGCTGTCTATATAAATATTGCAAGTATGTATGTATGTGTATACAAACTGTGCGAAGTGAGGTGGCAACTTGCCGCACGGGCGATAAATTTTCCAATTTTGAACGATTCGTTGATTCGCTGAAAATGTCACACAGATTACGTGACTTTGATGCGATTGACATAGTTGCGAGATTTATGCGTGAGCTGCAGTCCAAAAACCAAAAGCCCAAAAAAACAGCCCACGGGCCCTCTAGGGGCCCTATGCCACCGCCACCAGCACCTACCACCTCGAGCATTGAACGTGCGTTGCCAGCAATTAGAAAAGTGACAACAACAACTGCTGGCAGGTAGACATCGGCGGCGCCCACAACGACAGCTAATTTAAATGCCGCGTGTTTGCCCAGACCAACCAAGTAGACAAACAGACAGACAAACATTTGGTTGCGCTGGTCGCGCTTCGAGTGAAAGATCACGACCAAAAAGTTGCCAGAGCATTGCCTACACACAAAATCAACAACAACAACGACCAACTTAACAGCGATGTTGGAGGCGGCACATGAAAGTTTAAGTTGCCGGCACAAAATTGTTTGGCGCATTATTACTTATACCCTGGTAAAAATGCCCAAAATTGGCTACAACCAACTATGTATGGTATTAAAATCAAATTTTCAAGCCAAACAAATAAACAAGAACTGAAAATAGAAAAGAAACTAATTGTGGATACTGTTGTTGCCCTAAGATTAAGACAGGAATCAGAAAACTTATCACAGATTCATATTTTTCAACTTAACTTTAGATACTTAGGTATCTTTCTAGTCAACCTTCGACAGCCAAGCAATTTTAACTTGTGCTTTTTTTATTTATCTTGAAGTGCAATGAAAAAGGAAAGCGAAAACAACGCACAAAAATGGGTTGGGCTGCGTTTCGAATTCTTGAAGAAAAAAGGGTTTTTTGAATTGAAAAGTTTTATTTGACAAGAGATGAGAATTTAATATTGTAGATAGCCAGATTGGAGTCCAAATGAAAGGAAGCCAATTGAAATGTTCTGCTAAACTTAAATTAAAGATATAACGTTCAATGAGATAAAGATAGAAAAAAGAAAGAAAAAGATACATAATAGATACGCACAGGTATTTACATTCATTCAGGGTTACTTTCGCTTTGTCTGTGTCGCCTTTTTAATCTTTTTCTTCTTCATCTTCGTCACCGTCGTCAACGTAGCGTATTTGTATTGCATTTCGCTTTTCAATTTGTCGCTTGAGATTGCAAGGGGAGGCAGGGGCAGGGTAAGGGCAGTCAGGGCACTTCTCTAATTTCTTTTTATGCAATGCAAGGAATTGCAAATGTTAAGTATACGCCGCCGTTTGTCCCTTGTCGTCTAGCAAGTTGTTTGGCATTGCGATTATTTTTGTCAACTTGCAGCTTCCACTTTCCCGTGGGGATGCGTCGCAGCTTCACTTGTGAACGCTGCATTTGCATTGCATTAGCTTTTGAGAGTATCGTTTCGCCCTCTGCGCTACTCCAACACTTCTTCGCCCTGGCATTCTGTATGCATTTGCGGCCCATTACCAAATGTTTTAATGTGCAGCGGTTTGCTGGAGAGCCATTTGCAACATTCGCGTTGTTGTTGCTGTTCTAAGCAGAACTTTGCCTTCATCCAACCTTTCATTCGTTTGTTCACTCACTCATTCATTCATTCATTCATTCAGTCGCTTATTCAAACACTCATGCAACTTTCATTCATACAAAACTGGCGTCGCAATGAATGCAATGCCAGCGGAAAATGAAAAAATCGTAAATAAGAGCGCAAAGCCTGGAATAAAACATCGCCTTTGCCTGGCTAGAAGCAGACACTCAGACACAGACACAGTCACAGACTCAGTCCAGACATATAGACACAAACACATTCTTCTTTTCTCTGCACAATTTATGTCTTTTAATGAAAATGAAAGAGAGAGTAAAAATAAAATAAATAACAAAACACGCTAATAACTTTTTAAAAAGCAAATGTGCAACTGCCTGCTGCTGCCAGCCTTTCTAACGTATATACTTTATATACTTATATACTCAAGGGGAGGGGAGCCCTTACGAAACTATTTGCATGGGGCGTGCAAATTGTTACATAATGTATGGAACTGCTTTCATGTTGGCCTGTTGGGGTCATTTGTAAAACAAAAACTTAGCCAATTTTACCATTTTGCCCAACTAATTATGTATCATTGGCTCACATGCTGTGGCTTAAATAAAAGCAGTCGTCAATTAGCCAAAAGAGAGAAATGTTGCACAATTGCTACGGCTTTTAATGTTGCTCATAAATACCATTCAACCTTAAAGCCTGTCGAATAATCATAAAAATAATCGTCGAAGCAAATTGCACATTAACCTCGAAAAGATAAAAAAAAAAACAGCCATAGAACACAAATTTTCACATTTCACATTTTATTTATGGACAAATTCAAAACCATTATGATTTTTTTTTATTTTTATTTTTATTACTTTTTTTTAATGCATTTAATTGCAAAATGAGCACACAGACAGCTCACACAAAAGACAAAAGAGTCCATTAACAAAATTAAAACTGAAGACGTCTCTAAACAATGGGCCAAGTTAAAGATAGACAGACAAAGAGAGAGAATTGCGGTCAGCACAAGCTAAAGCTACTACTAAAAGCCACAATCATTTTCGGCCAAAATGCATGATGAAGACGTTTATTCATTTAATTATTAATTAATGTACTTGCATTGTTGCATTGATTAATGCACATCATCAACTGATAAATGACTCGGCTCAAAAGCTTTAAACATTGTCAAATGCAAATGTTGTTGACTTAAACGACCTTAAAGTTGTGGCTTTAAGTGTTTTGTCTCTCTCGGCCGGTCTTTTGTCTTTTGTCAGCTTTGGCATGGCGGCACTTAACACAAAAAGCGGAAGCCACTTGCAGTAACCGAACTGAACTGAGCTGAATTGAATTGAACAACAAAAGCTAAAAAGCAAACAAATGGATCAGTTTCCAGTCATTTCTATGTCTATTGTCTGAGGGCAATCTAAGTGCAACCTCATTCGCTTTGTCTAATCGTTGTTTTTCACTCGTTTTGATACAATATCTAGCCATATATATATATCTCGCATATGACTTGCTACAAATAATTATAAATCTGACATTGATATTTTTGTGTTGATTTTGTATGCATTTTTTTTTTATTTCTTTATTTTTGTATTGGTCATAATTGCGTATATATTTCAGCTTTATGCACAGTTATTATTTTTGTTTAGTTTCGTGTCATATAAATCAACTTAGCGAGAGACTCAATTCAAACTCAGACTCGTTTGGCCTTGGCTCTTTGGCTAGAGAGCGGCTGATTTTGTTGTTGTTCGTTGCGGCTTGGCCAAGCTTTTGTGCTATTGATTTTGATTTTGAAAATCGCTCTACAATGAACCATAATTGATCACGTTCATGGTCCAATTTTGGATGTTGTGGAAGCCCAAATTCAGGGCTGAATTGTGCTGCCTTGTCAGAACCTTTTTGTTGTTGGTTGTGTTCAGCAAGCCGCTTTCGTTTTAGCCGTAGCAATTAAACGGTCAGAGTCAGCCTCTTGCTTGTTGGCCAACTAACCAACTAACTAACAGCCGAACATAAAGCCCCATCAACGTCCATAACTTCATCATCATCATCATCATCATTGGGGGTACATCGACTTGCTATTTCGTCCAGCTTCCAACTTCCAGCTTCCGTATGCTTTTTTTTTATAAACTTGCTCGCTTGCATTGGCCTATAAACTAAAAGTAACACATCGGACCGGACCCGGCTCAGTCCCGGCGTTGACGTTGACGTTGTTGGCAAAGGAAAATAACAAGATGAAGAAGAAGAACAAGATGTAGCAAAAAAAACATACAACACAACAACACAATATATTTGACCTACATCAAGTTTTCAAGCTGCTTGTTTGTGTTTTTTTCTTTTTAGCCAAAGATGTTGTTGTTGTTGTCGTTTTCTGAGGCTTCTTCAAAAACTTCATCATGAACATTATTATTATCATCATCAGCATCTCAATCATCATCATTAACGGCCTCTACACGCTTCGCTTTACTTCTTGTCTCGACTGTTTCTCTCTCCAAAAAAAAAATGCCAACCACAACATTTGCGCATATTTGGTCAACTGCAGTTTTTTTTGCTGCTGTTCGTTTGTATTTTTCTCCCTCTGTCTCTTCTGTTCGTTATTGTTTTCAATTTGGTACAGCATTTTCATTAATTTTTCAGCATATTTTTTTTTAGTTTTTGTTGGTTTTTGTCAATGTTTGTGTCAGTGTGTCGTGGACGTCTTTGGAGTTTTTGTTGTTGTCGTCGTCTTTGCTTTTTGAAATCGCCCACGCATAAATTATTAAAAGCTGTTTTGCGCTGTTAGAAGTTGGCCAGCTGTAGCCGACGGTAGGCAACGTGGTCAATAAAGCGGAGGCTGCGACGTCATCTCTTGAAGCTGATTCATAAAAAATTTGAATTTATTTCGTTGTGTAAAACATTTGCATATTGACCAGTCTTTGAGACGACTCGTAAGGCTTTTAAGGCCAGAGTGCTTGCGAAAAAAGAAAAACCATAAAACGTGAGCTATATTTAGGCTTGTGAGTTACATTTTGGTAAACTCCTGTTTGGTGGCGCTTGCATGAAAGTATCCCAAACAGACATAACAGTTTACGGTTCGTGCAACATTTCTACAAAATCGTTGTGTCTGCCTGAGAAAGCCTTTGTATCTTTGTATCTATGTATCTGTTTATGTGGTGTCTATGTTAGGTGTGGGGGTTGGGTGTGGGCGTATCGTTTGCCAAAGGCGCATAGCTTCAGTGCACATAACTCCAAACAGCGCGGATCACGTTTTGATGCAAATCAGGCGAGCGAGCAAAAAGGCGGCTGAATGCCTGCCCGACTGCCTGCCCCCAAACAAACACTAAATGGGTGCAACATTAAATAATTAAAAGCCGTTGGTGGGGTGCGTGGGGGGTTGGGTGAAGGCGGTCAGACGCTTAAGTATGACTCGACTACTTTGAGAGTAGTAGAAAAAAAAGCACCGAGTACTCGTTTTTTGTGGTCTGCATTGAATGCTGACTGCAGTTGCTGCTGTTGCTGTAAAACTGGCACAGCAACTTTTTCTTTGAGCCTGAGTCTGAGCTGGATATGCCGTCTCTCTCTCACTCCCTCCCTCTCTCTCTCTCTCTCTCTCGCGCGCTTGTTATGTATGTAGAGCGTTAATGAATTGCCGTAAGCCTGGCGGCAACCAAGTCGGGGTGTCGAACCGGATGAGAATGCCTTACTTGCTTATATATATATTTTTTTTTTCGAAATGCTTTGGCAATTAAAAGCAAGCTATATACAATTGTCGCCCAGATTGGCCAATGTCTCCACCACTTACAACCATTTACCACTTACCAGTTAGCCCGATGCCGATGTGGAGCAGGCTAAGAAAAAAGTGTTGCAAGCCATTTGTAAATCATTAATAAAATTAGCATTTAAATAAGTGTTGGACACTTCGAGTGCGCCCCACTTGCATGTCATCGAACTGTCATTTCACCCCTCGGATTGTTCAAACGCCTCGTGATTCACAAACATGTGACCCAAACATCCAAAGAGTAATTCGCATGTTAATGCTAAAAGGCAACAAAACCTTAACTTTCCATCAACAACCAATACCATTGACTGTGACTATTTCTCTGCCATTTTTGAGGTCAGTAGGCTAAACTAAAAATTTGAGATGTTTGGCCCACTAAAAAAACTTTTGACTTGACAATTTGCGCGTAAAAGTTCACCGGCGGGCAATTGTTTGTAATCGGAATTATACAGCGATTTACTGTGAAATTGAGTGCAGCTCCAGGGCAAACCAGAACCGAACCAAGACACGCGACAACAAAACAATTGTGTTTCAGTTTTTATGTTTTATTACTTAAAGTAAAGGGAAAAAGTGGCGGAAATAATTGTGCAAATTAGTTTGAACTTTGCATAGTGCCCCAAGAGCGAGAGAGAGAGAGAGAGAGAAAGAGAGAGGGAATAGAAGAAAAAAGAAATGAAACTAGTCGCATTAAATAACAAATTAAATTTAAAGACCTTCCCTACCAAAAACACTACAATCTCCAAATGTTTTTGCCCTGCGGCGGCCATGCAATCAAGATTAAAGATCACTTAATGAATATCATAATATTTCAGAAATGAAAGTAAATATTGTGCGTAGGATTTGCTTATAGTATGACATGGCAAAATTTGCTACAAAACTATTTCGGCCATGATTGGACAAATTTCCAGCCATAGATAAACAAATCAAGAGTTAAGTGTTTATTTTTGTTTCAGCTATTTTGTTTGTTACTCAAAGTGCGTTCTTGAAAATCAATTTCGATTTCGTTTTCGCTTAAACAGTAGCCCCATAGTCGTCGGAGCTGATGATGAGTCGCCCAAAACCCAAACCCAAACTTTAACTTCAGTTTCTGTTCACTTTCTAAAATGGGTTCATGCAATAATAATTTATAATATTTTTTTTTTTTGACATAAATGTTTGATAAATGATCGGGCATTGCGCGTAGAGAGAAAGAAGCATATGTGCATAAAAAATCGTTAACAATATATATACATATACATACTATATATTTGATATATTTGCCACCATGGACAAAACGCGAAGCCCAGCGCAGCGCACTCAAAATTGATTGCCAAACAATTAAAACTTAAACATTGCAAATTAAAAAGCGACTGCCAAATGTTAATTTTTTTGTTCAATGCGCTGCCAAGGTTTTTTTTTTGTAATAACTTGTTAATTTATTTGCAGCAATTATTAATGCAAACAATATATACATATATATTTTTTGTATGTGTATATATATATTATATGGCATTTAAATATTTTTATTTTTGTGCGACATTTTGTTAATAATCGTCGTATCTTTGGGCTTATTTCATGCATAAATCATTTCCGTTTTGTTGCTGCTGCTGTTGCACTTTAGCGCACTTTTATAATTGCATTTTAATTTATGCAAATACAAATGAACAGTGAGCTGAAATGGTGGCCAGTGGCCAGTTGCCAGTATTTGCTTAAACTAATGACAAAACTCTGTCAAAAAAACATTCTTTGAGCGTTAACAAAAAACGAAAAAACAATGATTGTGATTTGTTTGAGTTCAGAACCCTTTTGTTTACATGAATTAAATATTTTATCTGACAAATGCATTAATTAATCAAACAACACGCATGAATCATGAATGGTTGTGTTGATAAAAATATGTTACAAATTAAAAATGTGTATTAAATCATATTTAAAAGGTCGCTTAATCACTATTTAGCCAGTGTTTAACAACAACCAACAACAACAAGAAAATCGAAAGTAATTTGCATTACATCACTCAATTAGAGGCGTCAAACAGCCTTGCTCCAAACACACACACACACACATACACCCAGAAATATGTTAGACAAATCCGAAAATGCGAAACGTAAACGAGCTGAGCTAAGCTCAAATCATTGATCAAATTTTGATTGACATTTCGAGTGGTTTTGCTTGCTTTTGTGGGTTTTTTTTTCTTCTTTTTTGCTCTATTAAGCAAATTTGTCTAGCATTTTGCTTGGTGTTCTGTTCTGTGCTGTGATGTGGTGCTTTGTCCAATAATTCGATCATTAACGACAATTAGTGCAAAGCGAAAAATAATCTGAAATTCATATTGACAGCTCAGCAAACACACACAGTGTGTATATATATTTATACATATTGTGGTTGCTATTTGAAAATTGAACTTAATTGTGCGCATAATTTTGATCTCTTTGGCAAAAATGAAGCATCGAATATTTACAAAAGATACTTACAGAAATGCAGATACAGATACTACATTGAAATTTGAGATATGACACCAATAACTGTAATGCCAGCCACAAGAGCAGGTGTTTCAGTATTGTTCGTTGTTGTTGTTGTTGATAAGTTGACACTTGATAGCTTTGCTTGTTTGCCCCAACCTTTGACCATCATCAGCAAAACGGAAGTGTTATGTTTTTATGGCCACACACACACAAACAGAACATTTGATGCCATCCACTTGATAAGTGCATGAAATTTGAGACCGAGCCGTATGGAAATTTAACTGAAATTTGTTGTCGACAGAAGGTCACTTCAGTCAGACAATGACACTGACCAACAAGATTGAACAAACTTTATTTGTAGGTCAAGTCGCAGACAAACATATCCTTTAAACGGATTCAATATACTTTGGCGTTACACACTTGATGACTAAATTAGATTACCCGTTTAATGCTAGGGCATCAAAACAAAGATATACGAAAAGTTCGGACATTTGACATCAAATTGAAATTTGACAATTGGGCAAAAGCAAAAGCAAAAGCTTGCACAAAATTCATTCGAAAAATTCAAAGTTCAAGACACTTCAATAGCATTTTGCATTTCTACTTCCATTTCTACTTCTACTTCTACTTTCATTACCATTACCATGCCACATTACAGCCAAAAGTTTGGGAATTCAAAGCTCGAGAGACAAAATAATACCAATTCTGTTAAAACTGAGTCAGAGCCACGTTCAAGTTGTTAACTGGTTTTTTTAGTCAGCTTTATGGCTAGGTTGCACGCGTCGCCAATTTAATTGCCGTTGACTAAAAATTGCAAAAAAAAAATATAAATTTAAATGTTTTATTTTTTGTTGTTTTTTTCGTCGTTTGTTGCGTGAGTATGTGAGTATCTTGTATGTTTGTATTGTTGTTTTCGCTTTCAGATTCGTCGGAGATTTATTTAAATGCATTAAACTTTAGAGGTCAACTTCCTTTCACTGGCGACGCGTTGGCGTCGACGCCAGCAGCGAACTTGATAACGGCTCAGTCTCAAATTCCTGCATTCCATCCCTTCTCCCCCTCGCCCTTCTCATAACCAACCGCAGGGCCAGTTTATCCGCTTCTGGCAAGCAAATTCTCGCTCAAACCAAAATCAGCCACAAAATGTGACATGTGACAAGTTTTGTTGCGTATTTCAATGTCATATTGTTGTTGCTGTTGTTTGATGCCGTTTTTATTTGCATACCATTTTTTGCTGCTGCTGTAACCGTAATTTTCCATATGAGCTGCTAAAGCACTAACAAAACAGCAAAAGCCTGCCAACCCAAAATTATTGAATGCGCAAGAAAATAAAATGCTCGTCTGCAAGTTCATTTAAATTGAAATCCTGCACGCACATAAAGGACTCTAACTGCCAACTGTGAGTGTGTGTGTGTGTGTGTGTATGTGTGTGTGTGTAGCATATTTACATAGTCGTTGTCAATTTTATGACTCTGCCGAGGCAGAAGAATGGCAGAAAGCAAAAGGCGACCATGTCAAAAAGTAACTGCATAAAAGTTGCTTGTAAATTTAATAAACTTTTATAGATGCGTGTTGTATGTCGGGGTCGAAACACCAACAACAACACCAACACCAACTACAACAAGGACAACAATGGCGCTGACAAAAGAGACGAATCCTGAGCAACAGCAGCTGCCATTAATGCGTGGTGGCCTGCCTTTAGCTTACCAATCCTCTCTCTCGCCCAACCAGCCACCCCTTTCAATATGCTTGATGGGTTCCTTGTTCCTTTTTGCTCTGCCATCGAATGATTGCTCCACAGGGTGCACTTTGAGCAAGCAAAAGAAGCTGAGCGCAAGAAGCAACAAAAAACAAGATGTAAAAAAAAATACAATATATATAAACTTTTATTGTATCCGCATTTCAGACTGTCTGTCGCGACAGTCGCTTGCCGTTTCCATGCTTTCTTTTCCATACACAATGCGAAAAAAATTTTATTTTTTTTTTTAAGAAAATAACTTTAAATAATTGACTTGTTGATTCAAATGAAGAAAACATTTTTTAAAGGCATCGTCAATATATTCAAGTGTAACTTTTCTGAATGTTGAACTTATTTAATTTCTTGCAGTGTAAATCCAAAAAATAAAAAAGAACGTTTACTGATGAGAATATATATCTTTTGTGTGCGTAAATTCAGAGATTGATATTTGTGGCGAAAGTGATTTATTTACTGAGTGAGTTTTGTGGCACGTCGCAAGTGTGGCGCGTGGCACGTGTCACGTGAAATGATGATGAGCAGCAGTCAGAGCCAGAGAATGACCCAATATTGATGCCAAATGGTCAAAATCATGACAATTTAATAATAAAACGAATGCAGCGACCAGCTGTGGCACATACAAAAAATCAGTTATCGAAGTTTTGCATTGATTTGCATTGAAATGCATTTATTGCAGCAGTCAAGAGCAGAGTTTTGTTGTTTGTCTGCATGCCCCGGCTGCCCTGCCCTGCCTGCTGTTGACAGCTAAATGTAAAGTTTTGTCTCCATCGCATATGCGACCAAAAATGGCGCTCCTACAAAATGGCAGCCATTCAAAGTTGGACAGCAGCAGCAGCACCCACACTGAGAGAAACTGCATTCAGACATTAAAAGTAAATGTATTGATTTTGTCTTTTGGTCAAATAATAAATAAAAATCGGCAAACGTTTCAACAGCAGCAGTTGCACCAACTGTTTTCAAACTGTTGCAAATGCAATGGGTTCAAAAGGAACACTAAAACAAAAACCAGTTTGTTTGCCTTTTTGTTTCTGCAGAACTGTGTCTTTCCCATACACACACACTCGCACACACAGTTGCAAATACACTAATGTAATGCGAAGTTATCGTTGCCATTGTGCAGCAAACGAATGCAGCACACCAACAAAACAAAAGTGACCCAAACTAAAAAAAAATGTAATAATAAAGAAGTGCAAAAGCGCAGTTTGGTTAGCTGGTTGGTTGGGTTGGCTGGCTAGTCGATCTCCATCGAGTCCAGTCGACTCGCTTCCACGGCCAATTGAAAGCTGAAATTGCATTTTGTGAGTGCGATTGCGACTGGGGAACGCTTGTTGTTGTTGTGTTAGAGTTGTTGTTGCCCATTTGAGTTTCGCGTCTATAAACCAGACTGAGTCCCAGGCTCCAGCTTTCGATGCACTTCATTCCTGCAAATCGTCGAGTCTGTTTTGTTACCTGATGTGCCCTTGCGTAAGATGGCATTATGACTTCGGCATGCAATTTGCCTATGTCTATGGCTGTCTGTGTGTGTGTGTTGCCTAAGAGTACGTTTTGCCCCCCAACTCTGAACTACAGCTACTGTGTGTGCTGTTGCTGCAGTGTAGTCGTCAATTATGGTCTAAAGCATTCAGTGTAACAATAACTTATCCATCTATTCACACAGTCTTCAGTTTTCGTTACACTGCAATTTGCATAAGCAACATTCCATTAGGAAAATTCAGACTGCAATTAGAATATTATAGTGTGAGAAACTATAAAAGATATAGTGTAAGAAGAACTTGTCATCTAATTGGAGTTCTGTTAAACTCCCTTAAAAAAATTTTAAATGTAACTTTTCCTATTATAAATATTTAGTATTTAAAGTTGATCATTAAGTAGCATTCTATAACAATTCCTTTCTGATTTTTTTTTGAGTATTTCCTTTCCATCTAGGGTATTTCGAATTCAGCTTTTTGTGTGTCACTTTATTCGTTATCTATTTGCATTGTATTGCATGGATAAATAAATATATTTTGTATGCATATATATATATAGAGTTTTTGAATAACATTTTCTCGATTCTGTTTTCTTTTTTTGCGACGGCATCCGTCATGAGTTTCTGGTCTGTCCCTATGCAACAGCAGCAGCACCAGCATTTGGTTCCTCTTTTTCCATTCTTGTGTTCTATCCCATACATATAAAAAAAAACCGTTGCAGCTGCTGCTGCTCCTGCTTTGGGTTCTCTCTGTTGTCGCGGGGCTTTTGTCGCCTTTTGCTGCCACACAGCCTTCAATTGCTGCCAATTTGTTTTGTGGCTAGCTCTTCCCATCTAGGGCTTATATAGTATAGTATATTTCTCTTTTGTATTTGTAACTTTGCTTCTCATTTGCTATATATATATACCCATATATATGTTGCTGTTGCTGTCATTTGAGGTCAGTTTAAATGGTTTCCTGTCAGTTGCGGTCTTCTCGGTTAACCCACCATAGCCTCAGCAGCAGCAGGGTGACCATCACCATTCGTTTTTTTCATTTTCAATAAAGTATTCATTCATAATTTTTTTGCTTTGTTTTTTGTTGTTGTACCAATGACAACGCCAACAAAAAGTAATTTTACTTGGCAGCACTTTGTATTATTATACTTAAAAAATATGAAAAAAAATCTCTCTCTCGTTTGGTTTTAAGTTGCACAAAAATGTATTTAGCTCTTTTGTTAATGCAACAATAAGTGCAACATTTGAGACAAGCTTTGTTCTTTTTTTTTTTTTTTTTTTGGCCTCGCCACACGCTCCAGTTGCATAAAGATATCCAAAGACATCTTGTAAATGGCCTCAAAAAAAAAAAAAACAAAGTTTAAAATGAAAAACGACATTTGCATTAGCTTCTTTGTGACTGTTGTTTGGTGGTGTTGCCATAATTACGCGCATTTTCTTTTGGCATGAAAATGAACACCTCAAGGTGGTGGCTTAAACATAGAATTCAATATGCAAAGAATAAGAATAGGAATTGTGGTGATGCTGGTGCTGTCTATTCGTCTGTCTATTCGTTTGTCTATCTGTCTGTCTGTGGCGTTTGCTTGTTCGTCGTGCAGCTCATTTCGTTTTATTTGCAAATTTAATGCCACAAATACCACAAGAATTGCAACAGCCCCGAACAGCGGAATGGTATGGAATAAAATGAAGTTGAATTGCTGACTGCAACTCTGACTCTGTTGAGTTGAGCGGAGCTGAGCTGGGCTGAATGTGAGTGACGGAGTGACGACGAATGTGACACCCTCGGTTGACTCAAGTGGAAAGGCAACAGAAGTTGTTGCATACAGTTCCACATAGTTGCAAGTTGAAGCCCTACACATTATTATGGTATGGCTTGCTGCTGGTGCTGCTGATGTTCTTTTGGGGCCAAGCACTTGAACATGATAGCAGCTTAGTTTTTTGCCACATGGAGCCACATGGAGTCAGCCAAGCGAAGTTCTTGCAAAATAAAGTGGCACATGCGCGCCGTAAAATTTCAAATGCCGACAGCAACTGCAACTGCTGCTGCTGCTGGTGCTGCGTTAATGATACGCTTGTCTAGCCTGCAGGCAGTTACCTGGCCTGACATACGCAAATTTGCTTGACTCTTAGCCTTAGCAGCAACGTTTGCTGCTGCTGCTACTGCCTCAGGGTGTAGCATATGTGGCGTATGTGCAACTTTTTTTTTTGGGGGGCTTTAACTTTGTCGCTTAGAAGAACAAAATTTGTTTAAAAGCAATGACAAAAGAATTTCTTAACTAGGAATTTGCTTAATTAACGTTTTAAGCTACAAATCTTTTTATAAGTCAACAAATTTTGAAATGAAATTTCTATTTGTTTTTGTTTTATTTATCTGTTTCCACTTATCAACAAAGCAATTTAATTTTCAATGACTTTATATATTTTTGTTATTCAAATACTCAATTTTCCGTCAACAGCAAAGCACAGCAAACTGAATGTTTGTCTGTCTGTCTGCTTGGCTGCCTGTCTGTGCATTTCTGCTAGCATTTAATGGCTCATAATGTCCATTAGTTGACGCTTCGTTTGCTCGTTTCATTCAGTTTGCAGCATTTGGCATTTGGTTGTTCGTTTTTGTTTTTTTTTTTTACATTTTTGTGCATTTTTCTAAAGCATTTTATTGCTGGCGCGCTCTACTAACGATGACATTGCTTCAACTCAACGTTTTGCTCTTATTTTCTCAATTTGCTCGACTCAATTGTCTGCTTTGGTTGTGTTTATGTGTCTGTGTGAGTGTGGCGTTGACAGCGAGTTGAATATGCTGCATAAACAAAATGACATGCCAGCCAATTAATGTCGCCCCATGTTGCAGCTATCTCCCTTCTGCCAACTGCCTCCTCATCATCGTCTCTATGCCAAATGGGCAATTTGTTGTCGTTATAAGGCGCATTCTGTGCATTTTCATTGTTATTATTGCGCCGCTTCAGCTGCTCCTCCTCCTCATCCTCCATCTAAATCAACCTACTCAACTGTGAGTTGTATGCATATTAATTTTAGATGCTGCCCAACAAGCAAACCAAGCACAAACCAACAGCCAAAAGCAAACTGCACATTTACATGCAAAGCAATGCAAACTGCAACCCACAGGCGCAATGTCGGCGGACGCGTCTCTCTAATTTGTGGACTCTTAGCAAAGTATCTTTCCGACTATATGTCTGTCTGTCTGTGTCTCTCTTGCTTGGGCCTAATGTGTGGCACGCCCAATCTAAAGGGTAGGGAGAGAGAGAATGACAAGAAAGGTAATTGAGTTCATGTCATGCCTGATTCTCGACTCTCTTTATTATCAGCTTAAAGATTGTGCCGATGGCCTTTAACTGTATGAAAATACGATACATATATGCACTTAAAATATTGCTGCTCTGTTTCTATTATTTAAACTTCCGATCACCCCCCCCACAACATTTTCTTCTTCCATCGCTTGCTACTCCTCCCGGGAGAGGCAAAAACAGCTTAGTTGAACTCAAGCTCGAGCGCAGTGCAGTGCAGTGTAAAGAGCTAAAAATTTTCTATAAATCCGCACTTATTCCCAAAACAATAAAACGCGCAACAATTGTGCACAGTTTGCGCTTAAATATGCAACAACAGCAGCAGCAGCAGCAGCATCGAGTGGGAGCGGATGAAGGGGGACTTTGGTGGGTGGAGTAGAAGCTATCCGCCACATTAGAATCGCCATAATTCAGGCGACGGCAGCCGAAAAGCGCTCCAAGAGCTTCGCAGTTGGCGAGACTTTCGCATAAGCCCACTTTGTAGTCATTTGCCTGGCAACAACAACAACAACAACAACTGTAACTGCAACAAACAAGAACAACAACAACAGCAAGCATAGGGGAGCACAGTGGGCAGCACAGAGCAAATGTATGCCAGCAATTTAGACGACGTCGTTGGCGCGCTTGCTAAATTACCAAAACAAAGGAAGCGATAACTTGCAACAGGCAGAGGGACGGCCGCGCACAGGACGACAGACGAAGTCTCAAAGGGGGAGGTTGAGAGGTGGGCGTTTGCAGCACAGCACAGCACAACACAATAAAACTTATTTACGAGTCACGGCGGGGCGGCCAAAGAGAGCCAGCTCCTACGTAGTTCATTGTAATGCACTTAACGTAGGGGAAGAGAGAGAGGAATGGGGGTGTGTGGGGCACAGAAGCACAGTCGACTTGGCAAAGATGCGCGCAAATGATATGCAAAAGTGGAGGAGGAGGAGTGTGGGAGCAGTCCATGAAGCAGTTGAACGTTTGGTTAAAGGGTAAATGAGTGCACAGCGTGAGGCGCATGAATGAAAACCGGTGTGAAAGGGAAAGGGAAGGGAGGGGCGGGATGGGGAGGTAGTGGGTAGCTGAGATCGGACATCGTGTTGGTTGGCGTCGTTGGTGTTTGGGGGAGCCAGGGTAATGAAAGCAACAGGAGTAGCGACAACAACACAAACAAAAGACACAAGGGCAAACACAAAAAGCACTGTGAGAAAAGGCTACATAAAAAGAGGGTTAAGGTAAAGTGGCTAGAGAATATAAAGCTAAGCTGAAAGGCATGAAAAAATACATAAGCACATAATCATAAGAGTATTTCTTGAACTACGATTTAAAGATCAAAATAAATATGTACATATGATTGAAACGGCAAGGGTTTTCTTCAATCGATTTACTTTTGCTAATGTTATGACAATGTGAAGTCTTGACTATTTTCGTTCCATGTTAAATATTTATTATGAAACATAAGATCTTCTATAATCATTGTAAAATATTATTTATAGTATAATGTAAAATATTTATTGATTTGTTTTAATCGATTATGTATGTTAGTGTACCGATATATCGTAAGTAGCAATTTAAGTATCGATGTTAGTATTAAGTATTATGAAATAAGTGTGGTCTGGTCACTTTGGTTATCGTTTCGATGCGAACTAATACAGTCACAAAAAATTATAATCGCAAAAGTAATCGCGCATCGTGATTGTTAAATAAAAATAAAAGTGTTTTTATAATAATAATTTATTTATTAAACTCTTTTCTTCGATAACAAATTTCAAACCTTTTTTTTCCTTTTATTTACAGGTAAGCATCCAAAGAATACCATACAATAAATTCGAAGCTCAGCGGTAAGCAATGCAAATTGTTTTTTCTTAAGTCTCTCGCCTTATCTTTAAGTTCCTTATACGCCTACGCTTCATTAGCGGATGCGGCATGCTGCGTTGCAATTGCAGTTAAAGTTAAAGTTGCTGTTTAAAGTTAATGTTTAGTTCTCATTTCCATTTGATGCGTGTTTTGTTTCGTGCAGTGCATTTACTGTTTCTGAAGTCTTCCCCCCAGAGCTGAGCCTGAGCGGTTTTTGTTCGGCTTCCATTTCCATCCTCCATCTCCCCGGTTCAACGTCACAGTACGTAAAGTTCTCAGTAGTCAGTGAAATTGCGCTCCTTGTTTATTGTTGCTGTTTGCTGCTGCTGCAACATTGCTGCTGTTGCCTATATTATTGTTGGCGGCATGAAATTTGTGTGAACTTCTTCTTATTCTTCGCCAACGCAACGTATGCTGTGCATCTTGAAATGCAGGCAACAGCAACAACAAGAACAGCATCACACTGGGCTTAAATATTTATGGCTTGCCTTACTTTGTTCGATTATTTATGCCTCCGTTTGTTTGTAAGTTCGCAACGAAGACAACTCTATGGCAATATGACTGTATATATAAATCTGTTTGCACATGCAAAAATTATGCCGCAGGATGACAAAAAGATGAAAAATATTCGCTGGCTCATTAAAACAAAAAAACAAAAAGAAACGTTACTTAAAAGGCGCCCCCCCTCCGGAATAATCGGTCAGCACTGTCAGCGACACAGTTTAATGAGTTGTAAGCCATTTGCAAACATTCCTCAACACAGCCAAATGACCTATAATTGGCTTAAAAATTGTAATGGCTCAATTCGAATTGCGGAAATTTCTGTTGAGAATTCTTTGTTGAGAGAATTGATTGTTGAAGATGACAGCGCATTAAAATTAAAATACATTGCGTATACTTAACGGCATCAGGTCATGCCAAGTTGTAGTTAGGCGCATTCATATTTGGAGCAGACTTTTGGCACTGTAACTGTAAATTCACTAAGCGGATTTGCTAAAGAAGTTTTTTTTTTGCTTGCCACGCGTAATTAGTAGCCTCAAAGTTGACGCATCATCGTCATCATTTTTGGGGCTGCCATGGCAAATATGTATACACAAATATTGTACAAACAAACACATCGGTTGGCATTATAGCGCCTTCTTCTTCCCTGTTGTTGTTGTTGGTGTGGCAGTTTTTTGGCAAAACTTGGCTGTGGTTAATTAAGTAGCAATATTGAGCGTTAATGCGAAATAAATCTCAGCAGCAGCTAAGAAGAAAAACGCGCCAGCAATTATAGAACAAATCTAAGGGGGGACAAGAAGCATAAAAAAAAGAAGCACAAGACCAAGAAGAAGAAGAAAAAGTCGCTCACTTAATTATGTTGACGTTTATGCCAAAGAAGGCTATGGCTAAGCAGAAAGAGTGAGAAAGAGAGGCGAAGAAGAACCAAAACGGTAATCATTATTAATGATGACTTTTAGTTTACAAGCTAATTATTTGTTACTGTTAACTCGGCTGTGCCGGCAAAAGAGGGGCCCCCCTCGAAACTACTTTTGAGCAGCGAATATGAAACTTGACAGCTTTGCTTAATATTCTCGCCTGCGGGCGACTTTCGCATTGATATCATTTTAATTAATTTATAATATCGATGTCAGGCTTTTTGATGTCTTATTAATAACATTTTTTGCATATTAACTTGGACTTATGCAAGCGGTTAAATGAGACGACATCAAACAAAAGCTATAACAAATTTATGCAAAAGACTTTTACAATTTATGACCAAAACATTTGTTTCAATGTCGTCTTTAAATAATATTGCTTGAACAAATATGGCAACAACATTTATAGTTGCCATATGTCCAATAGGCTGAGAAGCGACAGCAACAAAATTGCAGACACAGAGCTTAGCTAACAATTAAGTCCCAAATGAATGAGACTATTGAACCCAATGAATATGCAACAGCAACAACAACAACGCCCACCTAACAACCAAAGGCAGCCATAAATTATTAGACACGACCCCAAAAACCAAACGATAATAAAACTTATGTGTGAGATTTGTAAACCTTTGCGAATTGGGGTCAATAGAATTGCGCAGACGCAACGACAAGGGTCAAAGTAGAGTAACAAAGTTGCTTTAACTTAAGAATTAAGTATACGACGCATGTGTTAATCTTTTGACATTCTTTAACTTGACTTCAATAAAATAAAGTTACTCAATCGATTTGTGTATTATGCAATGTTTGCCAATAGAAAAAAACGAAAAAGAAAAAGCAACAGCAAATGCAAAATATAAATCGTGCTAATCAACTGGCAAACAGAAGACGATTGGCAAATGACGAAATTATCATTATTTTTATTACATTTTTGACTTCTTTTTCTGCCGTTTTTGTTTTGCTTTTAACAATTACGCAAACAAATTTCACGACGACACGATGACAATAATAGCAATTAAATAAACCAAACCAACAACAATGGGCCGAAAAAAACAAACACTCGCCGCAAAGTGCGTGGGAAGAAGCAACCAAAAAAACGTGGCTAAAAACAAAAGCGCAAAACAGTAGCGAAAAAAACAAACAGAGAAATATTACAAAATTACAACAACCAAAAAAACAACACCAATGGCAACAAATTAGATGCAGCACACACAGAAATTAACAACAAAAAAAAATAAATGCAATTAAAATGCACAACAACCTGCGCAAAAGAAACGCCAGGCAGGTGGAGAGCGGCGAAGGGGTGCGGGGCGAGGAGGCGGTAACATAGCGCAGTGCTCACGTTGGGAATAATTAAAATAATTTTTTTATTGTTTATGTATGTGTGTGTGTGTGTGTGTGTTTGTGTGACACAAAACAAAAGCGAAAGTGTTGAAATATTTATGCAGAAAATGCACAAATAGAGAAAAAAACAAAACAAGCCAACAACAGCAACAACAAACTCGAGCAATCCCCACAACAACAGCAAAGGTAGCCAACGACAAATGTCACCAGCAGCAAAAAAAAGGCCAACAACAGTAACTGCTTCAACAGCAACAACGACAACGATATTCAATCCAAGCAACAGCAAACTAACACAAACAACAAGTCTCATTTTAATTCGCATTTTTAATGGCAACAGCAACAACAACAATGCCGTAGTTATGCTTGTAATACGCGAGGGTTGCTTGTAGTGTTTGTTGAATACATATAGGATGACAAATGAAATATGTAAATTTTTTACTATTTTCCATAAATATCGAAAAGAACGTATAGAAAAGTAAAGTTGCAACTTAATTTAGTCTCAGTACTGTTTTTTCGTTCTCCTTATGCAATTCACGTTTTATTGTGTGTGTGTTGCATGAAGTGTGTAAATAATTTTCGCCTGTTATAACACTTGTTGTTATTGGTGCGCATGCGCCACCGGCAACGATTTTTGTTGTTGCTATTATTATTGTTGTTGTTTGTCTGGCAAATGTCTGGCCAACGGCGGCTCGAAGCTCCAATAGCCTGTGGTTCTTGTTGTTACAGCCTCTTGTTGTTGTTGTTGTTGCTTTTGTCATTTGGAAGTAATTAAAATGGAAATTGCATTCGCTGTTTGGGCCAGACGATGAACAACAATGAATGCAATGTGCGACCGAAAGAGCGAGAGCGACGGAATGAGATTATTCGCATAACGAACAAACCAACAGCCAAACTGAGGATGCTGTCGGTCTGTCTGTCCGTTTGTCTCTCGGCTCGTTGTCTGTCTGTCTGGCTGTTCACAGCCGTTGGTTAAGCTAAATGCGCTAATAACTTTATTCAGTTGTTGTTCGGGTGTTGCTGTTGCCGATGGCATTGCAACATTTTAGTTCAGATTTCCATCAGCAACAGAGGCAGCAAACTTGAGACAATCGCGCGGAAATTACAAATGAAGTGGTTGTTTATGCTGCTTGTTGCTAGTATTGTTATTATTATGATCAAACATAACAATTGCTGAACTTTTATGCAGCAACTAAACAAATTTATGCTTCATACTCGCCGAACAGAGTTGATGCGTGCAAAGGGCAAACAAAAGCTCTTATCTAATACTCTATTCGCACTTTCAATTGCCGTGAATTGTACGTTAATGTAATGAAAACAGAAGCAGCAACAACCAAAACAACAACAACAATGGCAATGACACTGACCGGTTACAAAAAACAAAACGAAGTGGCGGGAATAACCGCATTTTCATGGCGATTTCATTTAATTTTTTGAGTGCAAGCAATAACAAAAGTCATAAAGGAAAGAGCTCTGTGAGACTAGGCGAGCCGGGTGGGTCAATTGGCTAGCGAATTAGGCGTAAAGTTGGTCAATGGATTTTGGTAATTTATTTCAACTTTGGTTGGCATATAAACTTTTGCGTAAACCGGTTATCAAATATGATTACTCCATTGAGATTTCAATGTGTTTTGGAAATATGACCTAAATGAAACTTCAGCTACATTTGTCGCTAGCTTAATGGAAAACAATATAACAAAGAAATTCTGGAAATCTGATTTTCTGTCAATATCAGTTTCTATGTCAACAGATTGTTTAAATTCTTGCGAACTCATTTGACTAAGTCTCTTTGTGCCGAAAATTGCCCCATTTAATAACTCAACATTTTGGAATCAGTTTAAATTTAATTCCTTTGCTCGCCGTCGTCAGGCAATCAACAGGCCACCATTGTTAACGGTTATAAGCCATTTGTGGATTGGGGAACAGAAAAAATAAACAAAAACAAAAAAACATATGTATCAGGCCATAAAACGCTCAATGAATAGCCACAAATTGCCGTCGTCCAAGCCACTCACAAGAATTATTTATTAATAAACATAAAGCAAAAGCAACAACAAAAAAAAAAAACAACCTCTCCCCCCCTTTTTGGCTTCTGGTGCCATTCTTCTAACTGAGGGTAATGCCAATTAAAATTCAAGTCGCATCGCCGCTTAATGTCATAATTATGAGCCAACTAAAGAGATTTACGCATTTTGTTTCATAACTCTGGCCGGCGGTGGTGGTGCTGCCAAAAACTGAACTTGGGCAAACAGACGGCTCTTAGCAAGGCCAAAAACGCGACGGAGCCTGTGTGCTGCGTGTGCCGAAAAGTTTTGCCTCTTGTCGGGCATCGATTTAATTATTCACAAAGAATGAGGAAGATGGAGGCGGAGAGATAGACAGTTGGACAGATGGACAGCAACAGTTGGCGCGTCAACTGCTGGGCGTGAAAACAACAACAACAACGCCAAGAGTGAAATATATATAATATTAATAATTAAACCATCATGTAGGGCACGTCACGTAACAGATATACGAAAATTTAATTAACCAAATTAGCTGCAAAATTAATCAAATATTTAATGTCTGTACGTTAATAAATATTTTATACAGAGATAAAGCTGATAAAGTTATGAAACAATTTTTAAAATCCACCAAAAAGGCAATTAATCAATTACTAAAGTTTAATACAAAAAAAGTAAAAGCACAGAACACAAATTTAATTACTTATTGCTGCTGAAAAACACAAAACCGCAAAAATATGAAATTTAAAAAAAAAAAACTTTACATTATGGTCTTTTGATGTTTTCATTCACATATTTCATAACTTTTTAAATATCATCGAAATAGGAATTTTGGTTTTGTTTGCTTTTCATTAATTGTTAAATCGATCGTTTGTTCTTTGGTCTTTGCCATGGCGGCAATTTAAAGGCTTTATTCCACTTGTCACTTAAATGTGATTAAAATCTAATAATATCCGTCGACCAGAAATTAACTCACGGCTAGATGAAGAAATTCTCGGGAAATGGCGAGACACTTTCATTAAACTGGCATAGATTAAGACGGTGTAAGAATCTTAAAAGGCCTTCGCAACAGACTGCTTCCGTATGTCCGCTCGAGCTGCGATAACTCAACATCTTTAGAAGCTAATTTATTTAGGAATGCACAACTCAAATCAGTTCCTTTGGATTGGTATCATATATCCAGTCGACTGTGCACCTTTTACCACTGAAAGATAGAAGCTCGCATTCCCAATTACGCTGCGCTATGAAAGTATTCTATTCAATAATTCAAGTGCACTCAATCGGCGCCAACTTACCCTGCACACACAGCTCTGTTACAGTACTTATATTTCCGACAGTGTAGCTCTTAAGCTAGAGAGCTGATTTTAGTTATAATGAGACCAAGAACAGTGAAACTTCCATTTTGAACTCATGTGTTAATCTCGTTGTCTTGTAGTTAATTTTTGCATTGCATACTTTCGAGCGCATTAAATTTCAATGCATGTGCATGAACAACAGTTGCAGCTGCAACCTGCATTTTTATACAAAAAATATTAAATAAAAAACAAAGGCAAAAAGCCAATTGACCTGCTGATTATATCGCTCGGAAATTTAATCAAATGAAAGCTAGAGGCAATTATGCTTTAAATACAATTAATTAATCATGAAAACACAAACACACACACACACACGCAGTTATTTACCGACAGCAACTATGCTGTTATTTCAAGCGTACAGAGTAGCTTTTTGTTGCTGTTGCTGTTTCCTTGTTGGTGCGGCCGTCGGGGCTAGCGCCACAATATTAACATATCCTGCGTGTTTAAGTAACGCATAAAATTATATCCTGATTGAATTGACCAGCGCAAACCATCGAGTCGCGTGCGCCACGTAAAATATGCGAATACCAATAAAGTTTCCAACGGTTTTTATTGTTGCTGAACCCAATAGCCACCGACACTCCACACCTCTCTGCACCTCTTTCCATCTCATCTCATCTCCAACTCCTCTGCGATTGTTGTTGTCGCGTTAAAATGCGCACCCACGCACATAAATCACGTGCGTGAATCTCTGCAGATGTGGATATCGATGCATGTGTGTGTGTGTGTGTGTGTATGAGTATTCCGGCAACTGTTGGTAAACGGAAAATCAGCAGACGCAGTTTCTGGTGTGTGTGTGTGTGTTTGTGTATTAACGGCCTATCGGCTGTTGCATATCCGGGTGGACACACCGGCTATACTTTTATTATTATTGTTGCTGTTGTTACTACCGCTTTTCGCTGTTCTTCTTCATGTTGTTGCTGTTGTGCACACGTGTGAATGACAGCAGAGGACACATTTTCAGTGTCGTGTTTAATTAGACTGACCCAGAGGTGCACAGCAACAGCGCCATTTGCACAGCTCCGTTATATTCATTCTACCCCACGCACGACACCCAACTGACATTGCATGTGGTCGTGACTTTTATATGCCCTACTTTAAGGTTTGGACAATAAAATTATTCAAATCAAAAACCCATTCTCTATTACAAATTTTTACTACAACAAAGTGATTTTTTGTTCTCTTGAGATTCGTTATATAATTTTTATTTCTTCCAAGCTATCGTCGCCAAGTGCATCTTATATTCGATAGACCCTGCGCCTATTGTGCGCTTTGGTTAAATTATTTTTTGCTTAACTCTTACTTACAGAGTAAAAGCACATAATCACTAGCGGTCGAGGGCATCCGATATGGCACTGACTACGCTATATATATGATGTACATTCGACAGTGTATGCAGTTTTATAGTCGTAAAGGTTGAACGCGTCATTTGGTAGCATTTAAGTGCTCTTTGTACGTTTGCAGCAGTTTTCACCCGTTTTTTGCTCTGCACTTTTACGTAAGTCAAACGGTTGTTGGTTGTTGCCGCCGTTGATTTACAGTTACATGCAACGTTTGTTCGTGCACTATTATTAAACAAACAAAATGTGCCACCACCCCATAAAGTGGGCGTGCATATGATTATTAATGAATTATATACTGCGCTCGCGCGTAAGTGAAGTGATTTGTTTTGGCCAACGCCTCGGGTGTTGCGTATACGTCGCGTGTGCCATCAATTGGATTTTAAAGTGCAAAATTTCTTTGTTTTTTTGGCCAGCCTAATGGTCCCATGCCGCAGCAACGGTTCATTTCTTATCATTTAAAACGCATAGCCAGCCGTTTATGGTTCGCTTAAAGCCCAGTCGAGAGGCCAAATACCCAGACAGGCTAATGTCGAGGTGGAGTGGGATGGGTTGGCAGCCAAACAACAAATCACACAAGAGCACTGAGAAGCATAGGCACAACGCAATCCCAGCTCGAGTCAAGAGCTGCCAATAGACAACAACAACGATGAAGATTCTCCAGCTTTACACACACACTGACACTAACACTGACATCGTTGACAGTTTTCCATATTCCCCAGACTCTCTCCCATCCACTCCGATTCCATATGCCATATGCCATCTCCCAGAACGACTCGCTGTGCTGTGCTGTGGCGCTCTGTCATATATGCGCAAATTAGTCGTTAGTCGACGTTTGGAACTCATGATGCTCTTGCTGCGTGTTGCGACTTGCGAGTTTAATGACTTTGGCGTTAGACATCGTTGCCGTTGTTGTTGTTGCTGTTGTTGTTGAGGTTGGCTGATGAGGCGCACGATAATGGCCCATGATGGTCGCGTTCTTGTCAAAGTCAACGCAAAATAGCATAACTACACCGGTTGTGAAGTTTGTGAGCAAAGGTTGAAAAGGTTTTAAGCCTCGTCTCGTGTATGTTGGCCAAAACCGGCAGTTTCATGCACTTCAATGCACATTCATAGTTCCGGATGTGCTCGCAGTGTGTTTGCACTGCAAAGAATATTAGTTAAATAATTTATAAAACTGAACTGCAAATGTTTTAGTTACCGATTAAGCTGTGCGTTGATAGCAGTCAGTCACTTCAAACAAAGCAAGTCAAATTTGTAAAGAATTATCATAAATCGCAATATTCGAATGTATTGCAACTGTAATTTGTTACTGTGCATAACGAGTAGAAGCATAAATGTAGCATAATTAGCAAGTCGCTGGCTTTTGCTCTGCCTTTCTCGTTCTATCTCTCTCTCTCTCTCTCTCTCTCTCTGACTTACGCACTCTTGATGGTTGCAACTCCAAATGCAACCTCTCAACGTATTGTTAATGTACGAACGACGTATGCCTATGGGTTCTTTGACTCGACTATGTCATGTCTTAAGCAACTACAACGACAGATGACAGCGGCTTAAGTTCATTTAATTCCACTTCGCTGTCGATTCCCACTGATTTGTATATGTGTGTGTTGTCTGTGAGAAGCAGGTGAACTCTCCTCTATTTAACGTGGTCTTATGCAATAAGCATCAGTTACTTTACCGCACTCACTGTACTGTACTACGTACTTACTGTACTGTATGACATCTTTCATCATCCATTCCACTCTTTAAATACGCATTTTGTTTGCTCAGCGAAAGAGAGAGAATTATGGCGTTTGTGCATCTAATGAGCTTGTAATGTTTGTCTAAGCCTTGGCAGCTAATGAAACTACTTGCGAGCTTAGCTTTAAGACACAAGAGTGCTCTGTCTGTGCATGAGAAGTAACATCATTACTACAACCGACGACGACTACGAACGTAATTTGACATTATTTTTTGTGCCACAAAACTCCATTAACTCGGCTAATTGACACTTGTGTGAAGAGCGAGAGAGAGAGAGAGAGAGACTCGACGACTACTGCGACTCTATCTACTATTAAATATACGCTTCGGCACTTGCTATCAAAAACGCTTTCTTTGACAACCAAACTAAACTAAACCAAATCTTGGCTCATGTAATTGTTGTTGTTGTTTGGTTGGTGTATCTGTAACAACTTTGCAATTGCAGTTTCACTTTCTATGCAGCAAAAGTAAAGTTGCCAGGGCGACACTTGCAATGAAAGTGAATTTTTTTTACTTCATTCATTTATACTACGTTGCTGCTGCTGTTGTAAGCTTGTTGTATTTTTGCCAAGTTGAAGTGTCGTTAACCCAATTTGAAAGCATTTGGGCAAGCGCCATGCAAATGCAACTTTGGTGTCTCGCATTTTTCTTCTCTCTGCGTTAGGTTTTTTTATATTTTTTGGCATTGTAGCACTGAGACAGGTTGCAACTTTTGCTTTCGCTGGCCAGCAACAAAACGAATCGAAACGAAACCAGTTCAAAAAAAAATAAATAAAAAGTTTGTTAACGGCCGCCCGATTGCAGCATAGCAAGAAAAATAAACGTTGCTGACTCAACTTCAGGTTATATATCTATGTATCTTATAGTTGTTGTTGCTGTTGCTGCTGCTGTTGCTGCAACTATCTAATGACGTCGCTTATGCTGCACCAATTAGCCGAGTGTTTTGGGCCTCTTTCACTTGGTATCTTCTCCTAACTATCTAACTCTCATCTTTGACTTATGTGCCCCGTCTCGGCAATTAAGTTGGTAATTTTATCATGAACTTTGCATCTCTGTTTTTGGTCAAGTGTAGACACACAGACACACACACACACGCAAGGTGTAGCTTAGCCTCAGCAAAATTTGCAAGTTATGAACTATAATTGCTGCTCACTCTGTGTCCAGAGAAGGCCTAAAGGCCTTTCATTCTGGCCTTGCCTGGCTCGTTACCTGGCATCACATAAAATTGTTGCAAATTGTTTAGTGCAATTTGTCTTGGCCAAATATTTACGTAAAATAACCACACAAAAACACCCACAACAAAATATTTTATTTGCTATCAACAAAAATATTTTTAAAATTAAATGTCCACAAAAAATCATCAACTAAAAATTTCTTTCTTTCTCTCGGTCATTTTTGGAGTGCAATTAAAAAATATGCATGTTTATATTTATGTCACTTTGGTCTAGACTTGGCCATAAATAATGTAAGCCAGCAACAACAGCTTGTCGCTTTTAAGAGTCAACAAACTGCCGGCCTGCCTGACTGCCTGCCTGTCATTGTCCCACTGTGCACTGTGGTTCAGCTCTGGCGCCTGCTGTTAGGCAACGAGATTTCTGCAGCCAGTTTGTAAAGCCATTCGGAAAAGCACTCGAATGTTGAATCAGTTGCAAATTGCATGCGGCGGCGGTCAAGTACAGGCAGGAATGGGGTGCTCCCTCTTCATCTTCTTGTTCTTACTCTACACACATTCCTGCATACTGCACTTGGCCCAGTTCAACGTTGCAACGATTCAAAACTGTTAAGTGTGCATTTTGCCAATGTGCATGTAGATATTTATTGGCCATATCAATGCATTAAATACCCTTGCGGGCAATATTGGCAATGGATTTCAATTGACATTCAATATGTGGGGTGGTGGCAGCGGGGGAGTGGCTAGGGTATTTGAGCTTCGTTGCATATAAAAAAAACCAACAAAGTAAGGTGAAAACTTTCTTGTTTTATTTACATTTTTGCGGGCAGGTGCATTTTGTGGAGACGACGGACAGCACTTAAAGCGCTCGGCAAATTTGCAGCAAATGTGTAAAAATAAATTGGCAAAAAATATTATGCGAGTGGGTATGAAAGCAGCAAAACGAAATTGATATATGCAGCTTGCTGCAATTTGGGTGGTTTTCCGAAATCGTTGTTGTTGTTGTTGTTGGGGGCGTTGCCTTTTGTGTGAGTGGATATTTGAGTTGATTTTTGCCAATTTGTGCCAACTGAGAATGTTGCAACAAAATATTTAAATATGCCAGAAGTGCGCAGAGCTAACGAGATGGCACACACACACACACACTCATACACAGAAATATTGCACTTATACTTATGCTGTGTGGCAGCTTAAAGCGCCTGCCATTTCATATTCAGAATCAAGAACCATTTTTAGTGGCTGGCAAATGTCAAAAAGTCACAACGATGTTTGCTTAAAACGTTAAGCACTGCCAATAAATTCTGTCTCAATCAATAAGCCAAACTGGAAACAGGAATCACAGAGTGAAAGAGACACTCAGATAAAGAGAAAGAGAAAGAGCATGCAGCTCATATCCAACTGTCGCTAGAGCTATAAAGCTGCTCTGCTTCTGACGTTAGATAAATTCTTCTTTACCAATGCACACGGGGCAATCAATGATGTGGCAATGCGTGTGTGTGTGTGTAGCAAATGGTGTGCCAAACTGACAGCAAACTCAATTGCTTTATAAAAATACGAAATTTACACAAATATGCGATGACAACTCTCCTTCGATCCCTCTCTCTCTTTCCTTTCTGCTCTTGGCCTGTGGCTATG
Source organism: Scaptomyza graminum (assembly GCA_018901835.1). Lineage (NCBI taxonomy): Eukaryota > Metazoa > Arthropoda > Insecta > Diptera > Drosophilidae > Scaptomyza > Scaptomyza graminum. Next base: position 1,353,932 of record JAEIFL010000243.1, read on the forward strand.
TCGGCCTGTCAGAAGCGTATCTTATCTTCATTTGCCAACCGCATTGGACTCGAAACTACTAGTAAATATATGTTGCTGTTGCTGTAAGTGTATCCGTATCCGTTTGCCGTAGCTGTATGTATTCGTATCTATAGCTTGGCATTCTTTTCTATTGGCTTCCACGAGTCGACAGTTCGCATCGGCCTTTGTCGGCTTGTCCGAAATCATTTTGGGCTATTTAACTTTTAAGACTAATTAATTACGAAACGACGAAATGAGCAATGTCTGAGAGCGAAGTTGTAGCTGCAACATTCTTAGTTCTTGCAAACACTGAGAAAAATATTTGATACAATATTTCACTACTTTCATATTTGAAACATTTAATTTTTCCAAGTGCAAAACTGCTGCTCCTGAGAATGCTTTGGATAGGTGGCAAGAAAAATTCAACGCCATGGCTGTAATTTTCCATTTTCTTGAGCTTGCTTTCCGCCTCGGTTCTTAAAACTTTTTGTTCTTGTTGCTATTGTTGTTGTAGCTTTTTAATTACTTGGCTCGCCGAGTAAGCCGACCAAAGTCAAGTCAAGTGGCCGAAAAACCCTGACGTCTACGTCGATGTGGATGTCGATGTGGGCTTCTTGCTGTGCCGTGCCGTGGTTAAAAGTTAAGCCTGTCCGGCTTTTGCCCAGCTTGTAACTAGCCATGGCCATGGCCATTTCGACCAACGAGCACTTCCCAACCACACCTCCATTTCCAAATTCCAATTCCATCCACCATTATCATCACCATCAGCTAGCGCCTCGCATGTAATTGATGCCGTCGCAGTTTTGTGTGAGAATTTTTGCTGTTTTATTGCGCCAAGTTCATGAACTTAGAACTTGTGTGTGTGTGTGGGGCCGGCCAGCAGCAGCTCATTAAAGTTTTAGGATCCGCGTCGCACTTTGAGTGATTTTAAGTAGCAGTCAAGTGAAAATCGGTAGCTTGAAATAAAAACAAAAAAAAAACAAAATAAAAAAAAACGAAGAAGAGAACATTTATGTCTCTACGCCAAAGTGGTCATAAACATTTTAATGTATCTCTTCCGACGCACAGCCTTGAAAGCTGTTCGCTTTTCCCATACATTGTCTTTGTGGCGGTATCATCATAATGCTCTAAATTTAAGTGAAGATTAATGAACGGATGTTGTATAGAAGCTAGAGAGAGAGAGAGAGAGAGAGAGAGTGAGGCCTGGACGACATTTGTTTCAATTAAATATTTTAAATTAAATATTTTAATGCATTTACTTTGCATTGTTTTCTTTGTTTGTTTGAATCTGGTATTTTTGGCAATTTTTGTGATTAATTTATATGACATTTTTGTTAATTAACAAATGTCGACGTCAATCGTCAATTTGCCATATTGAGAGATTGAGCCATTCAACTTGAACTCGGCTATTAGGCAAACAAGATTTTTTCAAGTTGATGTTGCTTGGTCAGTTTGACGACTTTAAGTTGTTAAGCCGTTGTTGTTGTTGTTACTGCCTTGCACTCGTCTTGGCCATCACTCAATTAACAGTTGCACACAGACAAACACACACACACGCACCGCGCCCCAAACAACCAAAAGCTGACTTTCGGCACGAGGCAATGAACGACGCCAACCAAACGTAATTGCTCCGACGACAACAACAACAACTGTCGAAAAACTTGCCCAAAAGCTTAACTGACCGCTTTGCTCTTCTTCATTACCCCGTTTTGGACCACTTCGCCCACTCACATAATTGCACAAAATGGCGTCGATTAGCGTTTAATCAATTTGCCAGTTTTTCTGTTCATTTTGTGTTTTTGTTTTTGTTCTTGAGCGCGCAATCGTCATAAACTGGCACAAGGTCTGGTTTTCGTTTGCGGTTGCACAAAGATACATTTAACAGATACTCGATACACACACACACACACGCACGCTCATAAGCATCAGCTTACTGTATATCGTATGTATAACGGCCGCCTTGCGCAAAGCGGATCAGTCGCTAAAATGCGTTGGTTTCGACTTTGAGTTCATCAACTGCTGCTGCTGTGAAACCTTGTCTGTCGCCAGTAAACTTGTTACCTCCTCTCCCTTCTCCACTTCACATCCCTCGCTCTGTGTCTCTGACTAAAATATTATGTACGCGTAGCGAAACAGAAGCTGTTGTTGTTCCTGCTGTTGCTGCTGCTTCTATCGGTCAGTGGACGCAAAGTCCTGGAACTTAGTTTTAGATTTTAAGCTTGAGGCATTAAATAATTGTGCGACTCACTGACGCACACACACACATACGTGTGTGTAGCATTTTTATGGCATTTATTGCTTGAACGCTTTTTCATCTTGTTTTTCTTTCTGTTCGCTTGATGTTTGCTTTTAATTATCAAATCATCACATGATCATTATTAACACAAACTGACAAAAAGTGACGACGATGATGATGATGTTGATGCTGTTCCTGACTTGTGCTGCTCCTGCATGCCACGCTTAAAGCATTTCCCTTTTGGCCATTTATTGCGGCGCTGCTGTTGTTTAAAGTAATTAATTTTTACATATATTATTTTTTCCGCTTTTTTCTCGCTCGTATTTGCACAGAGAATTTGTGACTTTTAAAGTCAAATGTGATTGCAATTAAATAAAAAAAATATGTGTGTGTGTGTTGATTTTATTTTTTCCATTATTTTTAAAAGAGTTAAAGCTATAAAAATGACTGCGGATGGATTTATTAGCTGCATATTATAATTAATTTTTTTTTGTTGCGTATATAAAACGTGCTGGTATTTCTTTTGTTAAAGTGTTTCCTTCCATTCCCCCCACTTGCCATGCAATTTGTTTCAGTTTAGATTACATTTCCCCTTCCAAACAATCTCTTTTTTGCATCTGCCATGCCACTAATCCAATTGCAGTCAGCCCTTTTGCTACTCGCGACTATCGATTAGTTTCAGCCTTAGCCATAAATCAGTAAATCAAATGCTATCTCAATGAAATTCACTTTTGTTTTTGGCTTGAGATGCGCCCGAAGCCGGCCTGAGAGCCTTTCACCTTTCAAATTCAATTAACTGCAAGCCAATCACCAAAAAAGTAAAAATCGTTAAATCGAATTGCAAAGCGTGGGATGCTCTCTCTCTTCTTCTTGTTGTTGTTGTTCGCTATGCTATGCAAATATTTGGCATCAACATTTTTGTACGCTAATTTCCTTGGTAAATTTTGGGGCTGACATCACGCGCGCAACGCATAAAGCCGAGATAGATGGGAAGGTGAAGGGTGGAGGGTGACTTAAAAACATAAAAATAAAAGAAAACGAACGAAATGAAATTGTTGCACTACAACAAACACACAAGCACACACACATATACAAAAAAAGGAGATGCTGAAATTTCGTCACATATTTTTTGCGTAAATTGCCGGAAAATCGCAAATCATTGCAGATAAACATCAAAGTCAAGAAAATGAACAGAATAAAAAGCAGAAGCCAGCAGCCAACCAAATATCGAACAATGTTAAGCAAACACTCAAACACACACCAATTTTGGCAAGTTGTGTTTCCGCGCAAAAAAAAAAACCAAAAAAAAAATCATGCCAAAAGAAGAAAAAATGCAGGGCAAAAAAAAAAAACACTCACAGAGGCAGTTCAAACAGACAAAGCGTCTAGCGGTTGGCGGCTCAGTTTTGTGGTGTTGACGCCACCACCGTCGACGCCACCGTCTGTTGTCGAACTCAATGATGCCAATAAGAGCAGTGGGGCATGCGTGGCTGGAGTAGATGGGGAGTAAGGGGTAGCAACTCCTACAAAAACTGCATGCAGCGTAAAACGTTTTCGCTACGCTTGAATTGAACTTGCTAAGGGGCTCGAGTCGAGACTTGACTTATATATATAAACATATATATATATAGATAGATTCACATCCAGCAAACATCAGACAGTCAAGCCAGTCGACGAAATCTCCATTTCCATCGCCATCGCCGTTGTCATCGTCATTTCCGCAAACTTTGAGCGTCACAATTCGCTGGCTTTTCAATGCATCCATCACCATTTCACTCTCGTCTTTTCTTTTTGCCCTTGCTGGCTTTTGATTCTTGTCAGCAGCACGCGGTGCACTAGGCCAAAAATCAACATCGGGCATCAGGCATCATTGGCAACGCCTTGTGATTTGCCTTTTGTCTGTCTATATACTATAATCAAATTGAGCAAATTGTTTGGTAAGCAGCTGTTTTAGTTTTGTGCCTTCGTTTCGTTTCGCTCTGTTTGGCCTAGTTGGATTTTAATTTGTATTTAGACGCAGCTGCTAAGCTAAATCTTTGCTGCTGGTGCTGCTGCTTTCCAGCTCACTTCACTTGAGTTGTTGATCTTTTCTGGGAAGGCTCCGCTTTTCTGCTGTTGCTGTTGCTTTTCGTTTGTGTTGGCTGACCATAAAATTGAATTCAGTTTGATTGCATTTGATTGTAGCTTATCAGAGATACCAAACGATTTATGCATCGTTAAGTATTTGGTGCTGCAACTTAGTTGCTGCTCAAAACTCAAGTTTGGTATTTGCATAATGCGCCGCACAGTCAAGGGAATCCGCTTGAATTTAATTTTATTTTAATTAAGTTTTTCGCCTAGACGAGGCAACGCGATGCAACGTAGCAACGCGGCATCGTCTTCATGCTACCACGTCTTGTGGCATCTCTGATGAACTGCTGACAAGCCGCAACGTGTGCGCAACACACAACATTTCGAAGACCTTGGGGCGCTTGCAGTCTGTCACTCAGTCAGTTAGTCAGTCGCTTGCCATTAGGGAAGCTGCTGCTCGAAAATAAATAAAACTCTCACTTTGGTCTATTAATGATAAATTCACACGGCAGCACCAAGAGCATCAAGAGCAACAGCAGCAGCAGCCACGGTTTTGCCTCAAGTGTTTTTCTGTAGTGAAATTATGCTGCGCTAATTGCGCACACCTGTTTTCCACAAAGTGTGTTTAACGCAGTTTTCAAGCTGCCTTTGTCCGTCCGCTGAGGCATTAACACAGGCGACCACTTATCCGGGTTTGGATCCGGGCCTTTTTAAGCTGCATTTGCAATCCAAAATCTGGCCCTGACATGATGCGTTCTGTAATAATGCATAGATTTTGTTGCTATTGTATTGCATTGTTTTTTTTTTTTTTGTTTTGTTTCTTCGCACAAGATTTGCACAGCTCGCTGCACAATTAAAAGCTGTCAAAATTGTATTTTGCCGTTTGTGTGTGTGTGTTTCCCCCATAATTTTCACATTTCTGATATCAAATCTCGACTCGGCTTTTGATTGTCGCCGTCGCCGTCGTCGTTGTCGTTGTCGCTTGGCTCTTTTGCACAACAATTCAACAGCAATTTGAAAAAATCATTTTCACACACGATTGCATTTTGCACATTTCGCACTTCGCGGCCCGGAAATGTTTTTGGCGCCCTCCAAAAATGAAATGCGGGGCAGCACTCAAGCGATAATGAAGCCGCCAATAGGCGTGAAATCAAGCAAACTTTTGGTTTATCTTTTTCTCCAACAACAACAACTACAACTACAACAATAATAATAATCGTTTGCGTGTGCATTGCCGTTCAAAAATGTGCAAAGATTACAATGAACGTGCGCAAAATGAATTGCCAAAAAAATAATAATATGTATATTTTTGTAATAAATAATCACTTTGTATATATTATAAAGTATAGCTATATCTAGTGCCGACAATGCAGCAAATAATGATAATATTATTTTTGTATATTTATTACAGCTAAACCAACTCGAAACTCTCGCCAATCTAGTGGAAAAATCTGATTTTGAGGTAAGCAAAATACATATGGCAATAAACTCACGTAATGTTGTTGATTTTCCAACTGGTCAGCGCATTTAAGCGCATTATCACCTAGTATTATATAAATACCAACTGCCCACACTCAATATTTATTTCGTTAGTTCATTAAGAGCTGAATATATGTACTTTATAAATCAACAAGTAATTAAGATTTTAATAGATAGAAACACATTTTGAAGTGGCGCACAAAGTTGGCGTTGCGGTTTTAGAGCAATGATGCTACACATAATAATAATTAACGCTTAACATTAAGTTCATTACGGGAGGGTTTGAGGAGCGTAGAGCGTCAAGCGCAGACCGCAAGGCCAATCAAAGCGTCATTGAAACGGAAACGGAAACGACAAGTCAAATGGAAGTCGGCCGCAGGAAATGAAGCGCACAAGTGGCCAAGCCAAGCCAAAGCCAATGCCAATGCAATCGCAAAGTGCCAAAGTGACCGCAAATTAGCGTGCAACGAATGCAACAAACTCTCAAAGAATTCTTTTTCTGCTGATGCCTGGCCCCCAAAAAATTGCTGATGAATTATTAAATATGACCAAAAAAAAAAGGAATAAATGAGAAGAAAAGAAAATGCCAGACAAAGCATAGAAGAAGACTGTGGCAAGTTTGTCAACGTCAACGTCAACGCTGTGGCTGTTGCAGCTGCAGCTTGTGCAGCTGGCTGGTGGGGTTGTTGCGGGCGGCTTGAATGAGCGCTCAAATGAACACCGCAATGAATGTGCGCCGCATGACAAATACGTAAAGTTTCTTTTGAAATTAAGCAGCATTTGCTGCCAATTCTTAACTACATCAGCGACAAACTTTGTCCTCTCGCACTCGCTCAACTCGTCGCCATCGTTGTTGTATTTGTCGTTGTGTCTTTTTTCTCTTCTTCTGATTTTGTTTTTTTGGTTTTTATTTTTTTTGGCTTTCCTGGCACTTAGCTCCCAAGAGTCTGGAGAAGCCGCTTGGCCGCTTGCTCATTTCAAACTTTTGACACAGAAACTAATTTTGGCAAGCGGGTGCTACGAACCGAGCAGTCGTCGAGCAGCCAAGCAGCTTCTGGCTTCTACTTACTTACTCACTTTTTGCTCCTGGCTCCTGCTGTTGTTGTTGTTGTTGCATTGTGAAGGTGGGGTTGTTGGAGGGGGCTTTTGGGTGCATTTAGTGGCTTTTCATTCTTTTGCTGATTGCAATATTTCATTGCCTTGTGCGGTTCGTGTGTTGCATACTTTGTGTAGCAACGAGTTGAGGTTTGCCTTAATTAATTGCCATTGCACCCCCCTCCCCACACACACACACATACACCTCCCCAACCCCCTTTATACTCGCTTCTACTTTCATTTCCGTTCTCGGTCCAAGTCGTTGGTTTCCTTTCTTCCATTCGCAATTGTCGCCTTTTGCCAGCTGCATTTTTCGGATGCCGCTTGCATTTTAAAGTGCTTCGGCATCGAATGGCACTTTAATTGCCATTTGATTTGATTTACGTCGTCGCTCCACTTCACTCTTGACTCTTGTGCAATTAACGAAGCTCGGCGTTCTGTGAGAAAAGCCCAACAATGTTGTCTAAAATCGCGAGAGCAGCTGTCAAATCAACGCTGCATATCAAATTTTACGATTTACGGCATTTTGATTATGTGGCAATAAGTGAGGAAGTGTGAATACTAATATGGGTGTGTGTTTTGTTTTCCTCTTGTTCTTCGTTATGGTCAGCACAGTTCATAGCAAGCATTGAAGCTAATTGAGAACGGCAGCTAAGCAAAGAGTTAAGGAATGGATGGATGACATTAACAGGCTTTGACAGACGAGAGACAGAGTAGATTTACTCGAAGCAATCGTTGATTTACGGTTTGACACTTAAGTTTACTAAAGGTAAAGGATGAATTTGTTAATACAGTCAAACTTCCGTATAACATAGTTTCGAATTCATTTCCATATTCCTGCCATTTGGTTCAAACAAAAACCCATTCTGTATTACGAATTTTCTTTGTTACAAAGTTGATTCCAGTGTCTCCTTGAGATTCGTTTTATGGCAGTTTGACTGTATATAAGTGTCAAAACTCCTAAATCTACAACTGTTAGCTTATGCATATGAAAATCCATATAAGCTTGTTGTTGTTGTCATATTTATTTCAAGTTTCATAATTGATATAAACCGACAAAATTCAACTTGAAATGTTTTAATTTTATTCCACAAACTCTCTATCTTAAAATCTTGCAAGCCAAACACACACACACACACACAACTATATACGTTTGGGAAATGCAAACAATTTTCTTTGAAATTAAGCCATTAAATGAGGCCAAAAGGCAAAGCCAAGAATATGAGATTCAAGAGCGCTTCTGCTGTGAATGTTTGCAATCATATTTCATGCCCCCAAAACTCTGTGTGTGTGTGTGTAGGCGTGGCATGAACACAGCTTATGCAGTAAACTGTTGCCAACGCTCCCCTCCCCACCAGCTCCATGGCTCCCTTTTTGCATGTCCGAGAGAGTGTGTTGAATGCAATTAATGAAAATTTTATTATGCTGTCGATGAGTTTTGCACGAGCAACTGAACATTATACCAGAGAAGAAGAGAAGAAGTTGGCGAAGGGGCAAATAGGAAAGGGAATAATGCATCGAACGATGACCAAACGAGGCAAACAGCAAACAGCGCAAAATTTTGCACAAATTGCAACAATAAAAATTTGCAATTGAGATGCGCATCTTTCAAAGTCAATTTACAATCTGCAATTCGCACACACACACAACTAGGAAAAGCAAAATTAAATGCTACTCTACATGGCTAAAATTTCACTTATGCCCGTTAATAATGCAAATGGAAATGCTAAATGTGAATGGGAAATGGCAATGGGAAATGGCAATGGCAATGGGAGATGAAAGATGCAAGCCAAATGAAGCAATGGGCTAAACCAAAAAAATAAAAAAAAAAACATTTCTGATTTCATTTCATTTGCAAATTTTAACTTACTTTTATTTGAATGCAAACCGTTTTTTTTTTTTTTTACATGCGCTGCAATTACCCGCGGGGCGGGGCAATTCAATTTTCAATATTTCCAACAGCATCATCTTTTACAATTCTTCCCTCCAGCAATGCCCCGTTGCACGTTTTGTCCAGATTCTTGTGCACTACAACATCTATAAATTTTTAACTACAAGCTCTCTTGAATGCAATTACTTTTCAATCTTTATGCCCTTCACAGTCTCAGACTGCAGACATGGGCATCTATCTCTGTGTGTGTGTGTGTAGTTGGACGCGAAAATTGCTTATTTCAACATTCAAGTTACTGCAAAAAGTTCGCCACCTCGTTTCGTTTCGTTAGATTTAAAAAGCAAAAGTTTGCCATAATTTTGCGAAAGGTCTATTTCTCTATCTTACTATTCCCCCCTTTTTTTCTGCACTCTCTGCCACTTTCTGCGCCGTAAAAAAATATAGTCTGAACTTTGTTTTATTTGATCTAGAAATTGACATGATTGTTTATGCAGAAAAAATGGCGAGAAAAAAAATATGATATGAAAATGAAAAGTTGGCTTTGGAAATATCCGCGACACTTTTCATTCATCTCTTCTACTTTTTAGTTTAAAAAAGTTTATCTTGTGATTTAAAACTGAAAACTATCCTAACTCCTCCTGCATAGAGAATGAGAAAAAATACATAAATCTGGCCGGATTACAGAGCTTAAGCATAAGCCAAGAAGCTTCTGGCATACTAAAATAAACGAAAGTTAGATATAAATATTCGAAATTGAATTTATTACAAGATTTCGAAAGTTTTCGCTCAGTTTGTTCCGCTTTTCATATGCAGATCATTAATGAATAACTGCCAGTAGCTGCATGAGAACTAATCCTGGCAGGCGTCCGTTATACCCTTTTCATCATCATCATCATCGACATGCAGTTGCTTGTCAGCTGCTTGGGAAAGTACTTGCACGATGATGAGAGATGTCTAATCTTTTTATAGGCCAACTGTGATTTTTTTTATACAGAAGTAGTTGCATTAGCTGCCGTTTCGAAGGATTAGTGATCGGATTAAGAATGAACATGTTTGCAAAATACGAAAACTTTATGGCAACCAAGCAGATTAAGAATGAATTGTTTTTTATTGCGGCGGCGCCGGCAGCGAGAGACGAACAAGTCAAAATTTAGCACGGAACAGGTAAACATAACTGAGAATAGGTAGACCAAACAACCAGAAAGTGACCCAAAAAAAAGGGACACATCAGCGACAGACAGACCTTCAGACAGGTAGGTTAGAAGGGTGGTGTTATTTGGTGGCGAGGTGTATAAAAAGTCAAGCAATCTGGTTTGTGGCCATCAAACGGAAAGCAAACACCGAAGTAGCAACAACTGCAGGAGCCCTGGAGTTAACCTCACTGTGACACGATTTCTCTAGCAAATATCACAAATAACATCTAAATCGACAGCAATCAGGTGTCAAGTGTCAAGTGTCACATCAACCGCACCTTCACCTTCAACTGCAACAGCAACGGTAACAGCAACATGCCACGCTATCAGAAACTTGTTAACGAGAGTGACTCGGAGGAGCAATATCAAAAGCAACAGAAGCAACAACTACACCAACAACAACAATCACCCAACAATGTTGGCTATCATCTGTATTTGTATCGCGAGCAGTTGGCTCGTCGCAATGTTGAGTATATGAGATTGTCGAAAGCCAAGTACTTTATTACCGAAACGCTGTTGGCCAAAACAGTGCGCAATCTGAAAGGTTGCAGCGTCGACGACCTAAAGACGGTCAACAATCAGATTGTGTTCAAACACAAACTGCGCCATCAGATTCATCGTTTGCGCAAGCTGCAAAGTCTGGGCATTCGCAATGCCAATCCGCATATGGAGAGCACAGAGCTGTAAAGGATATTCAAGGAGCAGCAACATGTGGCCCCTTCATCTAGGCTATGACTTGAGCATAGCTTGAAGCGCTTTGGGGCATCTATTGACTATTAGTTTTAAGTGGCGGGCACATCCTTCAATAGTAAACTGAAGTTAAATAATTGTATTATATAATTGTTCTATGTTCTTTTATTCAATTTCAAGACATTCTCAACAGTTCTCAATTTGTACAAAAAATAAATAATAAATTTACTTATATATATATATCTATAAATGATTTGTGTTTAGCTTAAATAAACCTTGCCGCCATTCAAACATCAAACAAACACGCACACATATACACACAAAGTCAATACAACATCATACTACGAGTTTGGCAGTCAAACCAAAGACTGAGGCTATTTGCGGCAGCGACTAATTGAGTTCTCAAACATTTTGACATGTGTCAAATGAAAGTCGCACAACTGCCAAGAAATGTCAAGTCGTCCTACTTGGACCGCCTTCGACTCCTTCAATTTAGTTACGGCCCACTTTGTGGCACTTAATTTATGCACAAGTTGTGTGCCTTGAACTTTAGCATCGATTGTAAATGGTTTGATAACGTTATTTCCTGTGGCCAGCTTGAGAAACTACTAAAAGGTATGCCACAAATTTTTGGGCGTATTTAAAATCGAATGAAGTTTTAAGCCATCGTACCTGCTGCTGAAACGTCTGCTTCAATTATAAATACCCTCTGCAAAGGCATACATAAAAAATATAAATAAAAATATTCATTGGGCATATGAAAATATTTTCTGCAATTAAATTTCACATGATTTTCGCGAAGTGCTTCACGGTTAACTTAACGGCGAACATAATTATTTGCACTAGAAAAATATTGTTATTTTTTTCCATAGTTAAATACAAACGTAAAGGCATAAGTGTGTTCACATGTGTGTGTGTGTATGTCAATAAATGCGGCATAATAAATAAATGTGGTGCGCTTAATGCGTTGCAGTAAGTCAATTTTATTGTTGAAATACAAAGTTCAAACAACAACTGTAAACTGTGCGTGAGCGCGTGTGCGGATGTGTGTGTGATGTGGCATTAAATTGTCAATATATATACACACGCACACACACACACTCACACCCACAACAGAGGTAGCTACATATGTTTGCAATTATGGTGCACTTGCAATTTACAAAACACTCAAAAGTATGCTATGAAAATTGTTGTACACATTAAATTTTCCACACAATCAATTTCTTACACCAGCACACACCCGGCCATACTATCTGCCGTGTCATTGAAGCAATGAAGGACATATGTTAAATTCTACTAAAAATACAGATACAAGCTTAATCGTTCAAAATTCCTGCTGTCAACTATGAAGCAAAAACATTATGTCTGTGCTCGTCTCAGTTTTTTCAAGTGTAAGCAATTGCATTTACAGTTGTCCTTCATGTACATAGTTTACTGTATACAGTGTGTATGGCATTTAGTTGAAACCACTAAATAGTTGTGCAACTCAGCTCATAAACTTGAATGCGACAGCAGCAGCAGCTGCGCCTTTTCTATTGCCCGTAAAGCATTAAGGCAGGACAGAAACGAAGAAGAAGAGTCGATTAGTGCGCTTCATTATGAACATCATTTTCATTATGTTTATTATAAGAAAGAGGGGGGAGCGAGTGATAGGTAGCAGCCTCCCACTTTGGCGCGTCCTTGCTGAGCGGTTTCAAGTTAATGCAATAAATAAAATTTCAACTGCACCACCGGGCATGTTTAGCCGCATGAAAAGCGACAGTAAGCCGTTGCCAGCCAGCATGAGGGAAAGATGATGATGAAGATGGCGAAAAACAAGAAGAAGAAGAAGCAGCATAACTTGCCTGTGTGTTTATCTAAGCTGGGCCGGGCCGAGAAGCTTTTGTTTACCCGCTGCCCAACTGGTCTCCATTTTGTCTCTTAGTTTTTGGTGTTGTTGCTGTTGCTACCGTTGCTGCCTTTGTTTTCTTCAGGGAAACTTGTGACCCCCTCGGTCGGTCAGGCTTGGTTTTGTTAGAGAAGTTGCTTAGTTGCTTGGCTGGATGCTTGGTAGCTTGGTTGCTCGGTTGCTTGGCCGACTGCTCTAATGAGTTTACAAAAAGTTTTGCTTTAACCAAAGGCACAGGGTGTGTGTGTGTGTTTGTGTGGTGTTGGTGTTGGGGTTGTTAAGTCTTGGCCAACTGCCCAGCATGTTATACAAATTGCAGAGTAAGCTCGAAACCAAAACTGTCATCAACGTGTCTCTGTCTCCGTCTGGATCTGGGTCTGGGGCAGGCTTAAAGAACGTTTGCGCTGTTCGTGGGGGGGGGGTTGAGACTGGGACTGAGACAGAGACTGTCATCTATTTGTTTAAGCCATCCTTACATTTTCAGGTGTATATATATCTGTATATATAGAGCTGCCTGCTTACTGGCTATACAACTATACGACTGCTATATAGCGAAACTTTTCACATTTATGTGCAACCAGAATATGCATTTTAATTAGTTTAGCAAAAGTTGACGCTGCCTTTTGCTCCTTTAGCTGCTGTTGCGCTTGCCTTTTCACTCTACGTCTGGTTAGTTACACAAATTTAATGGCTGTTGTTTCTGTTGCTGTTGCTGTTAATGTTGCTGCTGCATTTGTCACTGCACTTTAATGTGTGTGTATGTGTGTTTGGTGTCTACGAGCATGCCACCCGCAAAACTTGTTAACATTTCACAAAAGCAGCAAATTCAATTAGTTGAAATGTTCCTTTCTCTTTCTCTCACTTTAAGTTGCTGTTGCTCTTGCATATAAATCTTTGTCGCCTGCTCACAATTTAGTTAACAATTTTGCACATCTAAACACATAAATTAATATGTCTAACCATAAATCTGTTGACTATTTTGTGGGGCAAATACACACACAAACAACGACAGACAGACAGACTGTCAACAGTATAAAAATAACAACAACAACAAACAACGAACTGAAACTCATTAGAATTTTCAATAAATTAATTTCAATATAAATAAAGTGCAGTAAGTCCTTGCTTGTCAGTTTGTTGGTTGTTGTTGTTGCCACTTCATCTTCATTCTCCATCGTTGTCGTTCTTCAGTATGTCCTTTGGCAAACTTGCTTCAATGTTGCACACGTCAGTTGTGCCACTTAAAGCAGCTGCTGCACATTTTCACTTATCGCTGCAAATACACACACAAACACACACATACACAAGCTTCTTGCTTTCACACCCACTACCCCCTTCATCTTCTTCTTCCACACTACTTGCTTAAGCAGCCTGTGAGGAAGCATTGGGCGCTTCAAAGCGGTGATTATGTCGTCTCTGCTTCGTTGGTGCTCAGCGTTCAGCGTTCAACGCTCAACGCTTATTGCTCAGCCAATTTTTCTTGTTGAATAAATTAAGATGTTCCCCCTAACACCATCCACCACCCCTCTTTCTCACTCACTCCCTCTCTCTGTCTCACCCACTAGGTTGTAAGCTTAATGAAATTGTTAATTTTACAGCAGCATACAGCTCGTATACTTGATGTGTTTTTAGTTACCTAAGAAGCTCCATTGGTTAGCCTTGATCTCTGCCAGTCTGTCAGTAGCAGCATCAGCTCATCCTCTTCATTTACCTCCACTGCCTCCCCCCCTCCTCCTTTTTGTTCTCTATCCAGTTGTTAACTCATTAGGTTGCCGGTTTTTTAAGCCGCTTATTGTATGAGCTTCAGCTTTAGCTACCACATCCTCCACTTAAGTCTTGTTAGCAGCATATGCTGCATATTTTTAGCTCTCTGTATGAGTGTGTATGTGTGTGTGCGTTTGTGTGTGCTCTAATTGCATTTTAAATGTCTCAACTGTTGTTAATTGACAAATGATTCGTTGCATTTGTATTAAACTTTAACCTGCAGCCACTTAATTAGTTGCGGCTGCGACAACTCGTTGAGCTCATCTGGCCTCGACTAGGTTCGTTTTAGCCACTTTGGCATTGCGTTAACTACTTTTTTATATGACCATCAATCTGCGGCCAAGTTTTGTGGGTGGATGGCACTATAACTGCCATGGCAAAGCAAAACAACCAAAAACAACGAGACCAAAAAAAACAACAGAAAGTTGCCCAGAACTTTTGTTCGAAGAGTCAAGTTGAGAATATATATATATTGAAAAATGCAGTTGTAGTGTTTTTTTTCACTAGCTTGCTTGGCCAAAAGTTTTCTCCTTCTTCCTCGTTTCGTTTTTTTTTTTTTAGTCTGCGTTCATTCGCTTTAGTTCAAGCTTCGCAACTGGCTTTGCCTTTGCCTAAACTGACGTAAATTTATAATGACAAATTGCATTTGGCGCAAATGCAGCGATAACAAAAAAAAACAGAAAAAAGAAAATAAGGAAAGGAGTCGTTTCATTCTCCCCCTCTTTCTCTCTCTTTCTCTATTTCTTTACTCGTTGCAGCCAATTGAGCGTGAAAAATTATGATGCGCTCGCCGTGTGCCGCCACAAAGTCTCTCTTTGAAGCGAACTCACAAGAGAAACGGCTTAAACTTAGCCAGCAAGACAATCAAATCGCTTAATTATGGTCTAAGTGTCTCGCTTTGCTTTGGGTAGGGAAAACTCGGAGTGTGCCAAATCCGATTAAATGAAAATTTATACGTTATGCAATTACGTGCATACAATTATGTACAAGTATAGGTAACTAAATCAACCAGATTAAATACAATTAGTGGGCAAGACTTAAAATAAATTGCATGCCTCCTCCCCTCCCGCTTCCAAGGCAATTATTTTAATTACTGAATTTTAATGAAAATGCTTTGCTTACTCAAGTGTTAATCAGACTACGGCTACAAAATACATTATTGAAAGCCAATTTGGAGGCTGTTGCAACTTAGACAATATCTGACTTGGCCAGCATCAAACAAAGTGGTCTCAAATTTCACTCAAAACATTTTGTTGTAGGTTGCTGTCGGCCGCCAACGGCGCTGGGTCATGGCAACGCTATTTTATTTTCCTTTTTGCCCAAATGGGCGTCACGCGATAAAGCAAAAAATGACACGTTTTTAATTTTACTTCACACCTACACAACAACAACAAAGGCGACGGCAACAGCAACAAGGAGCGTGCTATGTAATCAAAACTGCAACAGAGCAACAGTCACAACAGCAACAACAATAACATCTGACAACAATGCCGTGGGTGCCAACTATAAGAACGCAATGGAAGGCAGGCGGACAGGCAAGCAGGCAGGCCAGCGAGCAAAAGAGAAAAATTAGATTTATCACGAGTGGTTGCCGGAAAAATTGTCAACATTTATCAACATTTTTCAACGCGCCAGCGACGTGTTTTGGCCAACATTGTAGCGCAAGCACCTCAAGAAAAGCAACAAAAATAAAGAGAACAACAATTGTAGCGGTAACTTAGCCAAAGTATGCCAACGCCTGGACATTCTGGCAACGAAGCTGCATTCAAGTAGCTGCCGGAGATGTTACGGAGAAGAAGTAGAAGACGAGCGATGCATTTTGATTAATATCCGCAAGCGTTGAGCGTTGGCCTGCCTGCCTGCTTGGCCAGGAAACGCACGAGATGCAACAGCAACAACAACAACATTCAGTTGATAGCGGGTGCAAGTAATGCAACAACTGAACCGTACGCCGCCTGCAAAGATTTTGTGGGCAGTCGAGAGTTGATTGTGAAAAGTGGTCACGATGACGACAAAAATTCACTCGCGAAAATGAAAACAAAGTTGAACAAACAACAGCATACAACAACAACAATATATAGTGAATGCGCGTAGGAGCGTTGACCAAGTGATTCGCCAACACAATTGTCCATTCCCCAAAGCGCCAGTCATCTTTGCAGCGCACACTCTCTTTCCGCCCAAGTTGCCCAGTGAAAGCAGCTTCAAAAAGAACTTTCACAACAGGAGACAGGCGACAGGAGACAGGGCAGCCTGAGTGCGGTTTATATTCTTTTGACTGGTTTATTTGATTTCGCATTTTTCTATCGAATTCTTTTTCTATTCCTGTTTTTTTATTTGTTGCGTGGTTTTGCTGCAAAAAATTACTAAGGATTTGTGTGACACTTCTTGTCTATGAAAGGAGGCACAAATTGAGTTTTCGCATTGATTGGATCCCAGCAACAAGACAGCAATTAGTAAGTGGCAAAAGGTTTAAAGAAGCTGAACACCTTTTAAATTTATTAAATCTTGAAACCTAAGTGTTGGCGAAAGTCGAATTTGTTTTCAAGAATATTCCTTTTAATGGCTATCTTTAGGCATTGTTTTAATCTCAGGCTGCTAAGCAACCGGTTTAGTCTCATTAAATTACTCAAAATATTATGGCAGCTGTGCTCCCTAAAGCCATCACCCTTTTTTTATCCTTATCACTGCTCCCTGACCCCAATGCTTGTGCTCCCTTTTTGTCCACATATAATCGCATTTTAAACTTTTTCAATAATGAAACTTTTCTAAACGGATTTCCCGCTGGACGTTACGCTTTAATAATTTTCTGTTATATCTTTTGCAGGCAGGCAGACAGGCACTAGGAAACCGTCCAGAGCCGACCGGAGCAAAGACAAACTATATCAAAGCCATTAATTCAAATTGGGGATTATGAGCGCAACAACAACAAGAGCAACTAGAACAGCAACAGCAACAACATCAAATGAAAGGTGAAAACTCTGGCTAAAAAAACTAAAAGTTTTTCAACTAACTCGTTTTTTTTCCTTTCTCTTCTGTCGTTCTCTTTACCCTTTAGCATACTACGTCGATGTATGACAAATCAAAGAAAACCTGGAGTCAGCGGCTCAAAATTAGCAGCGATAATAAAAACGCTTCTCTAGCAACAGTCGGCGGCATGCAGGCCATGCAAATGCAACAGCTGCAACAGGCGCTGCACATGCAGCATCAGCAGCAACAACATCAGCAACAGCAACAACATCACCACCAGCAGCAGCAGCAACATCAATACCAACAGCAACATCTGGCCCACCATCATTTGGTGCAACATTTGGGTTATCAGCTGCCACCGCCTCCTGCTGCTCCACCGCCCGGCTACGAGTTCCTGCCCAGTGCCTTGTCGCGCTCCATGAAGTACGCGGAGCCCTGGATCTATGGCACTGTACGTGGCATACCCTCACGCCACCACTCCTCCTACTACAGCCATGGGCATCCACATGCGGCAGCCATCTTTGCCACAGATGGAGAACCTGGCACTGCCACCACTTTGGCAGTCGTGATCTGTTCGTGCGCAGAGTATCTGAACGGAACCAAACGTGACGTGAAAAAGGCGAGCGTGTGCAAGAAGTGCAAAGGTTCCCGCTTACCCCTTGCCACCATCAGTGGCGGTGGCACAGTGCGACTGCCAACAGCTGCACATGCTGCTCACTCCCGCCGACCTTTGGCGGCGACAATGCGTGTGGTGAGCGCGACTAAGAAGTCACGTCCCACCATATTGGATCCACAAAAGGATCCCTATGACCTGATGCGACGCACGCGTCTTTTATCGCCGGAGCCAGCAGAACCACCAACGGCTGCTGCTGCTGCCAGCAACAAGGAGAGTAAGTCACGTGCAGCAGCAACATCAAATGCTGTTAAAAACACCAGCAGCAGCAGCAACTCTGTGCAACGTGGTAGAACAAGGACGCGTACATCGTTGCCAGTGATTAAGACACCTGTCCAGGAACAAGATTGCTGGCTAATGGAGGACAATGAGTCACTATTGCAGAGCAGCGGTCTAATCAGCACGCATCGCAACTCACGTCGCTCCATCTTGGGCTGCAATGTCAATCCTTATGATCTGATCTCAGTCGATAGCCAGACCAAGTCGACATTCAAAACCAAGAGCTTGCCCGTTGATGACTTCGATGTTGCCGATGCCCAATTGCTCGAAGAGGAAACGAAGAAGCGCATACTTATTGCTGCTGAGGTGGCAAAAACACCGCCACCAGCTACAACAGCAACACCATCAACTTCAACGTCAGCATCGCCAACAACTCCAGCTAACAACAATCCAAGGCGTCCGCCACGAAACAAAAAGCCCGAGGAGTCGTTGAGCTTGGCTCTGGATATAATAAGTAAAACTCCTGCAGCAACACCCACAACTGCTGCTGCTGCTGCTGTTGATGAGCTGCAGTCGGATGGTGATGCTGATGCTTTTGTTGTCTTGACTGTAACACCAACATCACCTGGCATCAAGTCCATACTGAAGCGACGGCCATCAACGTTGGAGTTGCAAGCACCTTTGGTTAATGGTGCTGACAATGCCACAGTGCCTGCAACGGCGCCGTTGTTGACGCCCTCGGGCAAGTCACAGTTCTATATACCCACGCCGACAACACCACCGATATTGTCGACAACTGCCACGCCCATGCACATGACATCAACGCCCACGTCCACGACAATGACGACGAGTGCGCGCAAAAAAGTGCAATTTATGGTCGAGGATAAAATCATAGTCACAGCACCAACAACAGCAACAACAGCGTCAACTGATGACAGTGAAAATGATGCTGTTGTTGTTGCTGCTGCTGCTGCTGCAGCAGATGAAACAACGATGCCAGCAGCAAAAGCAGCAAACTATGAGTACTACAATCGCAAGCGAAATGCAGCCGCACAGCAGGAGACAGCAGCAGCAGCAGGAGAACAACAGCAACAACAACTGACATTGTCAGCGTTTGGATCTGACGTTGATGATGAGCATAACTTTACAGCTTCCGCTGAGCCAACAACAGCAACAGCTACAACAATGCTTGCCACGCATATTATGCCAGATAGTTTGCATTATGAAGATGTGCTGCCGCCGCCGCCGCCTGTGCTTCAAATATTTGACAATAGTTGTAACAGCAACTCCAACAGCAGCCAACAGACGGCTGATGTTGACCAAGTAGCTGAAATTTTGCCAAACTCAGCGAATGATGCTGCCGCTGGCTCCAAATTATTATTGTCGGCGTCGAGTCCGAGCCCTGCTGGGTTAACAACAGCAGCAACAGCAACTACGACACCAGCAACATCACCGCATGTCACTGCAAATGTTGTCAGCGCTTTAGCAGCGGGTAAGTACAGAATCAACAGCAGCCAAAAACTAAACTGCTGTTGCAACTACCCGCCCTTAGTTCCTACTAGTTTGCGTTGTGTGCGACGCGGCAGTTTTTGCCTTTTGTTAGCTTTTAATTATGAGCAAAAATTCGCGCGCTGCCTCTTAAAAGAATGTGCAGTGTGAGCAGTTTTTTTAATGCTAGTATGCTCTTTACGGATTTGGTGCATATTAACTAAGTCAAATAGTCTATGTTTAGCTTGACTTAAACCTAATTAAAATTCAGATTCTTATAGCAAATACTTAAAACTTTTAATTCGTTTCACTTCGCTTATCATTTACCATTTACCTGCTCGAGTAAGCTGAGCAACTTTCGGCTGCCCTTTTGTCAATTGCTTTTTTTATCGCTTGAGTGTCATTCTTTTTTGATGTTGCCTCTTCCTTCCGCAATTCATCTATCGTCTCTATGCGCTCTGTTTGTTTTGTTGAGTAAAAACGTTGCAATTGTTTGTTAATTGCTCATCAGCAGCAGCAAAGCTCTCCACAAACATTACGTATACGCTGAGTAACCGCGCACTTCATGCATTAAACAAATTTTCTCTAACAACTATGAAATAGTAGTTGAGCAAACAATTAAAGCACACACACACACTCACACACATTCGCACAATTGAAATGGTGACATTTGAATGGAAGAACTGACATTGGCGCAACCTGCTGCAAGTTCAGAGTAGGGTTAACACTATAATCAAGCACAGGGCCAAACTAAACCCACACATTCAGTGAGCCTTTGACACACACCTGTACCCTTTCTACCCCACACACCCACACTCACACACGCACTCATGCACACCTAAACACACACAGAAGGCACGTGGCATTCTAAAGTCAAGTTGACATTTGCACCCGCAAATGGCAGACCCACAGAGCGATAACTCCAAACTATATACACACTTACATATGCAAGTCGAATCTATATATGTATGTGTGTGTGTAGAGAGAGAAGAGAGTTTGGAGGGGAGCATGGCCAAAACGCTTGCAGCAGGGCGTCACACACATGTTCAAACTTCATTCAAAGCAAATTAACAGACGACACAAAAAGTTTTCATTCAATTAAATTTTGACTGCGGCAACGTCAAACACACAGCAGAAAAACTTAAGCCATGGCACTAAACCCGCGAGTGTCGCCTCGTCTACACTATGCAACAAGATTTTATTAAGAGCTCAAAGCAAATACGTTTAGCATTATAAGTTTTGTATTTGTCTTTGAAATTCTCCAAGATCTTCTCATAAGTTTCATAAAAACTTTTTAGTCCGAGTATCTGCATTTTGTCGTGTAGTGTTATGGCTCTGCGGCATATCTAATGCACTGCTATTTCAGTCAACTATGCAGCTAGACCAACCACTAGACTAGATGATTAAGAAGACAATGCAACAACGCATTCAACACACACGACGAGGGCTACAAAGACGACGATGATGATGATTATGGCTGCCTATTACCGGCAACATGCCAACGCCGCCAACCACTCAATTTTATACAATACCTTTTCATTGGGTGTCCCTCTTATTCGCCTCGAATCGAGTCTGAGTGGCGCCCACGTGTCTATGCTAGACAATTACAAAGTTGCTCCTTGGCGCTAGCTGTTTGGCATAGCTTGGTGTTAACCTGCCCGAGTTTGGCAGTGACTGCAATTTGTTGCATTGTTTGTCGCCGAATGGTGGGTGGACTGAATATGTTGTGAGTGGGTGAGTTTTGGTGGCCAAGAGTTAAGCACTTGGAACTTTTCAAAACTATTTTTGATTTGATTTTTGAATTGGGTGCGCGCGCTAGCTCGAGGTGCTTACAGTTAACTTTGCGTGCCACCAACACCAACAACAACAATAACTAGCAACCAAGTTGATTTATAGCGCACGTGTTGCATTTGCCTCTTGGTCGTGCTTTTGGGCACCAAATCAAAGTGAAAGGCATTAAAGTCCAACGAAATTTGCATATTTTTTTCTGTTGCCACAAAAACGCCAAACGCCAAAGCGAACGCCATCATATTTAATGTCCTAGCCGCCCCGGCAAATTTTCCCCTTGGAGCTGGCTGAGCTTTATTAATAATTCATATTTGTCTTTGATAAGCAGAAATGTTTTGGCAATGAGTGTGGGAAAGGGGGGGGGGACTGGTGCAGAGCAGCTAGCTGCAGCTCATTTAAATAAGCTAGAAAATTGAAACTGCAGAAACGAAAGAGAGAGAGAGAGAGAAAAGAGAGGTTTCTATTTGGAAGCTCTGTTTTTAAAATTAACTAAAAACGTTCCATTTGCTGTTAGTGTTTAGCTATTTATTTATTTTAATCACGTTACATAGAAATAAACATTAGCGATAATTGTTTTTAATACAAGAATTCCCTTGTTTTGTCTATGTTTTAATTATTTTTAGTGAAATTTACAATTAAATAGGCTTTGATAACATACAAAAAACAACAACATATTGTTTGGCTTTCAAAATTTAATTTAAAATATAAATTTAATGAAATTTCCGCTTTTTTTTTTTTTTTTATGTTTTGTTTGGGATTTCTAGGCAAGCAAATTACGCTGCTAATATTTCTTCTGTCTGCAGTCAATTGGTTTTTTTTTTTGCCATCAATTCATTTGCATTTAATGGCATTCGCTTTGAATGTTCAACGCTCGTCAAATGAAGTGTGAATGAAATATATAAGAGACGGATGGATAAGCGAGGGGGAGAGAGGGCGAGGCGTGCGCAAACACACTAAAAGAGATTTTAAAATGTTATTTAAAACACCAAAAGCCAGCAGCATGTCATTTCCCTTTCAACCCAATGCAGATTCAGACCCCAATGCTTCCCTCCATCCATTCATCCGAACTATCAATTTCAAAAGGCCGCAACAAAGTATCACTTTGCATTTTATATATATTTAACATTTTACATTCAACATTTTTATGGTTATTTCTCGCTCTTCTTAAGCTCATAACGGAAGTGCAGCCTCATGTCTTCATGTACTTTGCATATTTACACTAATAGAAAATGTGGTTACCAATTGCAAAAAAAAAAGAAGAAAGAAATAACACATTTATATATGTGAAATACAAGGCGCGTTGGGAAACTTTGTCATGTCCTTGTTGTAGTTGTTGCTGTTTTGCTCCTGTTTTATGTGCTGCAATAAAAATTGTGTCGCAGGCGACAGGCCAAGGGGCAGTTTTTACTGCTGCTGCTGTTGCTGCTGCAGCGACTGTTTTATGTTGCTGCTGGCTATGGGGCTAGTTGTCCAATTGCTGCGACAACATTTGCATATGTATGTCTATGTGTATATGTTGTGGTGTTAGTGCTAGTATGCCCAGCGCCCATTCCTCAAACTTAATATATCCTGTTTCCTGATTTTCATGACGTACTTTGAATTGCCCCGTAAGCGCTATGAGAGCGTTGCCTGCAACTGTTGTTGCTACTGCTGCTGCTGCTCGGACAGAGAAGCTCAAGCTTGAAACAATTTCTAGGTTTTTTCCCTCTCTCTCTGTCTTTTGCTCTCTTGCTCTCTCGCACTCTTTGTGCCAGCTACTTATCCTTGTCCTGCTTGCTGCACTTTTATGTTTGTGCCATTTTCTGCATTTAAGTGCAATTCTATGCAAGAATTTGCTGCTGCCAACATGCATATTTGTGTTAAAGCCATTTCAAAAACCCATCCGCCCACAACTAGCCATGATTGTTGTTGTTGTTGCTGCTGAAGCAACTTAATGCCATAAAATGTTCGTTTTACTCGGCTAATGCATACAAATGCCTGAGATCCTGATGCGCATTTTGCATTACAAAAACGAATCGTGTCTTGTTTTTTTTTTTTTTGTATTTGTCGTTTTTGTTGTTGCCGCATATAACATTCATTTGACTATCACATTGAAAGATTTTTGGCTAAAAACCTTTCCAAATACGACTGCAAAGAAATGGAATTGATTTCTTGACATTTTATGCCAACTTGGCCTAAGAAAAACGAAAAAACAACCCAAGAAATTCCATTTTAAGTTCACACAAACTTAGACGTGCCTCTCGAGCCGAGCAATTTATGGTAAACATATGCAAAAAGCAGCTGCAATTAGATGGGGAAGAAAAAGAAAATAAAAACCGGCCATTTTGTGCACAACACTTGAGACGTGCAACGTGCAACATGCAAAAGGCATTAAACTAATTCGAAAGTGTTTTTTTTTTCTTCGTTCACATTTTATATAATAGTTGACTTGACTCCATGAATGCAGCATAAATAAATACTAGTTGAACTAAACTGAAAAGCTACAAAGCAGAGTCAAAGTTAACCTCATAAAGAAAGACTCTATTTTGGTATATTTTATTTATTTGTTGTAGTTGTAGTTGTTGTTGTTGTGTCTGCAATCGATTTGGTTTGAAAATAAATTAAATTTCTCAACATGAAGCCACAAGAAGTAGCTGCTGCAGATGCCGATGCAAGCGGACAGGACAAGACAAATGCACTGCTATTAAGGATGCAACGCCTGGCGCTAAAATATTGTGTGTGTCACTCTCAATATTCTTGCAGTGCATGTCAAGAGCACAAAGATGCTTTTTCCAAGTGGTCGGCCAACAAGTAAAATCTATCAATGTGTGTTTGTTGCCGGATGTGGTCCAAAAGGTAGCCAAAATATTTGGCATAATAATAAAAGTGACTCGATGCGATGAGAGAGAGGCGACACACAATGCCCCCAACAGCGGGCCAGTTGCAATTTTCTGATTGCTATAACAATTTTTTTATGCATTTTGTTGTTGGTGTGTGTGAGTGTTGCATGCAAAAGTTGCCTTTTGTTTTGTGGCATTTGGAAGCGAAAGCAAAAATGAAATTTACTGCAATATCTCTTGAGAATTTTTGCGACAAAGCCCAGTCGATGGCCAAGCAAATCGAAAACCACACAACAACAACGACAACAACAAGGTTCGTTGTTGTCTTCTAGTAGCTTGGCTGTTCTTCCTGTATGTATATTTTTCGATGGCCTGCCAACAGCAGCAGCAATAACAGCAACAACAACAGGAACAGCAGCAGCAGCATCTAATGCCACTTGTAATGAATGGGAAGATAGAAAGAGAGGACAAGCGAGAGCGGTTGTAGAGCTTAGGGACAAGAAACAGCAACAGCGATAACAACAACAACGAAGATTGTTGTAATGAAACGTAACGAAACAAATCAAAGCATGCGCCACGTGAGTGCTCGAACATGTTCATCTTGATATGGCTATGGATGTTGCAAGCAGCAGCAGTAGCCAAGGGCCACTGACCGAACGAACAAACGAACGGCAGACAGACAGAAAGACAGACAGACTGTGGCAAAGCAAAAGAAGTATAGAAATTATAAAACACATTGACCAGGCATCCGACTACTACTACCGACAACTACTACTACAATATTCGTTCAAGTGTATAAAATGCTTGCATATTACTTCTGCTTCTGCTTCTTTTTTCTTATTTTGTTTGTGCTTCTGCTTTTTTTCTGCTTTCTGCTTTTTTTGTTGCGGTTTTTTGCCATTTGATTGGCCAACTCTGTCTGTCGTTGAAGCTACGTGTTGGGGTTTTTATGCCTGAGGTCACAGGAAAGGAAGTGACCGATCTCCCCACCAACCCCCAACCTCCTGCCCACTCCTCCACTCTATTCTGTGTGTCGTGTGAGAAAGTTGCTGGGTTTAGTTCAATTGCAGAATACCTGGCGAAGAGGAAATATTTAGTTTACAGTTTAATTTGTTTTTTGATTCCATATATGAAAAGAAAAAGAGTGTAGATAAAGAGCTTTGGGATGCTTAATGCAAGTTTCGAAGCTGTCAATCATCATCAATCATTATCAACTCGCAAGGCAACAACTAACTTATAGAGCAATGACAATTCGTTTGCAAATTCTGCGTTTCAGTGCCATTCTGCAGTTTTGTTTGCCCTTTGCTCGCAAGCTGTGCTCGTCACTCAGTCAGTCTATCAGTCAGTCAGTCAGTCACTGACAACTGTGTATGGCCGTGAATAACGTCACTCATTCAATCATTCATGCGCGTCTATCAGTCATTTTGTCTTCTGTGTGTTCTTTTTACAGCCCTTCTGCTGCTGCCTTCTGCTTTCGCTTCGGCAACACTTGCAACTGGCAAAATCATGTTGGCAACATATTCAAATATTTATTCAGTAACAAACACATATATTTTTTGATGTTGATTTTGCTCCAGTCGCCTTTTATCAGCTTTAAAATATTCGTGACATTTTTCGCACTTTCCGAAAGTAGATGCTGCTCAGTTCAAAAGTATGCTCAACTGACAGTTACCCCTTGTTATTCTTACCCTTGTATGCACCCTACCCGAGGCTTTTACTAGTCGTAGCTTTTACAATTATTTCGAGCTAAAAATAAATGCAATAATTCATCTGCATCTGTCACATCTCTCTCTCCTGCTCGCTCTCTCTATTGTGTGCAGGGTATTATTTAAAACTGACAAGAGGAACGAAAATCATGCAATTTATGGCGTTTTACGCGTATGCAGGAAAATCGTTTTGTATTGCATACAAAGCGGCGCCTGACGCTGTCAATTTTCGTTCGCAGCTGCTCGTCAACGAAAATTTTTGCCGCAGCTGTTGTTGGAGAATATTTGCAGTGTTGACATCAATGAAAAATCAATTAACTGCACTTTGAAATGTTACGTGTGAGAGCTTGCAACAAACAAACACGCCACGCCCCGGCCACAATACCGCATTGCGTACACGTCGCTCTTTCTCGGTGTAAACTGTTGCTTGCTCGAATATCTTTGGCAACTAATATTGAAATTCCAGCAGGAGCCGCAACAAATAAATGAATCCCAACCCAATCGACAAGCATCAGCGGGCGGCAGCGGCGGCGACGTAAATATTTTTAGTAAATCGGCTCAGTCAGTGTCGGTGGCTTGCCACATTCCCCCCAATTTCACGGAAAACGAAAAATCAGTTTTGACATGATTTCGTTTTTGGTTTTTGTGCCACACAAAATAGCCATGACGTCAACAAGTGCACTTGACAGCACTCCAGCGGAGGGGGGACGGGAGGGGAGCTCGAAATTCTGATGGGGCTTGGCAAAACCCTCAGTAAACATTACAAGGGAAGGGAGGTGTTTTGTACAAAATAAAAATGCGGAAAAAAATCGTTGGCGTTGCGTTTATACAAAATGCAACTAGTTTACCCGGCATAAAAGTGGAACTTGGGCTCGGATGAGGATGACGCCTGGATGCCTGGCTAACTTTAACAACAACAACAACAGCAACTAACGTACTTCAATTGAAGCACCGTTACACAAACACACATGAAGCGTTAGGTATTTCCACAAAAAATAGAAAGTTATAAGAACGAGTTGGCATGTCTGACGGGTAAAGTTTTTTTGCTGGCTGTGTGGCGGGCCAAATGTTGTAAAAAGTGAACTTATTTTACAAATATGCAACTGCCACACACACAAACAAGAAACACTCGTGAAGAAGAAGAACCAGAACAGCGTAAGGATCTTGGATCTTGTAGAAAGCGAGACAATTGCATTCCATTGTAGTTCTTAATAAGCTTAGAAATGCATTGCAATGCATCCCCCCAATTGATTGATTGCATTTGAAGATTTGACTTCAATAAGGAAATTCCACATTTTCGTTTATTTTGTTCTTGTATTGTATTGCCTCTATTGCATATTGTAAAAGAGCATTTTAACTTCGTTATTTGTATGCAGTTTTTTATTTTATTTTATTCTCACAACTTGTCGAGTATTTTTTGTTGCATCTCTCTATGCTTGTCTCCATGTTTGCCTGTTTAGATGTATTTTTTTTTTTTCACTATTGTATTCGTATGTATTAACAACAACAAACAACAACTACAAACAACAGCAAGCAGAGGAACGATGAGAGCAGCTCAGCAAGCAAAGCGATGGGGAAAAAAACAAGAACTGAAAACCTTACCGAGAAGGGGAAAACGAAAATTATTTGCATTTCACCTGCTTGTTGGCACGTGATTGCGGCCATCTCTCCTCCCCCCTCCCCCTTCTTCATACTATATTCCTACACCCACTCTTCGCTCTTTCCCCGCCAGCAGCCCTAAAATGCAATTCTCATGTGCTGGCATTTCATTTAGTTTAGACCGTGTGCTTTCTGTGTTTTTTTCGCACAGGGCTCAAAAATATTTGTCAAGCTGCTGATGCTGCTGATGCTGCTGATGCTGCTTCTGCCCGGATGTGGTGGCATAGGAGAGACAGTTAGAGTGTGGTAGGGAGGGTGGAGGTTAGGGAGTTAGGGAGTCGTTTGTGTAGGTGTTTAACAAACACACTGCCTGCAACAACAACAACTACAATCACCACAACAACGACGACGATGACAACATTGCTGTTTAGAGGCGAGTGCACTTCAGCTAGTAGAACATCAACAGGAACAGCACTAGCACCAGCAGCAGCAGCACGTGCAACGTGTCCTGCAACAACAACAATTGTATGTTATTCCACGCCCCCACCCGATTCTCCTCTCTTTCTCCAGGGGGAAGGCAGTAGTATCTGGAGTAGTATCATGCTGCTGCAGAAGGCTGAAATGTCAACAGTTTACATTGCGCGCCCATTTAGCGTGGGATTAAATGGGTTTTTGTAACTGTTTTTGACCCCGCAACAACATCCTGACACATGCCACCTGCCTGACTACTGCCACTACTGCCTGCCTGCATATGATGATGCAAATTGGAAAGCAACATGTCGGCAAACTTCAAGCAGAGTCAGGGTTTTTTTTCGTTCGTTTCTTTCGTATAATCGCAGAACTCTTATCTGATTTGTGGGTGCGGCATTTGAGAGTTCGAGAAAAAGCGGCTTGATGCCGTGCCAAAACGTTGACGAAGTGCCTGAAAGCTTCCGCTGTTGAATCGCGTTTGCATTTCTTCCACTTTTAATTCAATGCGACTTTTGTATTAAGCATACGTAGCGTGTGCGCCCGGCTCACAGAAACAAACCAGCTCAAGTGGAAGTCACAAGGCATAAATAAAGTCGAGCAACAAATACGCCGAGCAACCAAACATAAAAACGTTAACGGAAGTGCCAACAACCTAAGCTAAACATGAAAACACACACAAAATGTTGTCCACTTGAGAGCCACACAGGCGCAAAAGCTGTACAAAGCTATGAAGCAAAAGAAGGAATATCAACAAAAAAGCAGTCCAAAAAAGAACTTGTTTGCCATTATTACGCACGTGATTCATATGCAAAGTCGTTTATAAACGTACTACTGCCTCGCTCTCTCTCCCTGCGAAATAGGTGTGGAACGCTTGTCACAATAAATTTACTAAAAGTGACAAATATTTTATGCTTAAGAATAATTGATGAAGTGGCTGGGCTGGGTGGGGCCGGGCCGGGCTGAGCTGACTGGCAACAATACGAAGCGCAACTGTTTTGGCCTTTGCCTTTCGGTCACGTCCAAACGACAAACACATTTTCTTGGCCTGTGCCTGGGCCTGGATCCATGCCACCTGGTGTTATAACCTGCTCAAGCTGCTGCTGCTTGTTGTTTTGCCAAGGAAAATAATAAAACGCTAAATCATAGCCACGTTTAGTACTTTTCACACACACAAAGTCTTGATATCGTTTTTTTTTTCCCTCAGCAAGTGCGTTTCAGAACGACGATTCGGTTCTGTCACAAGGCTCATGTGTCCTTGCAGACATTCTTTTTGTGCATGTGTGTGTGTTTTTGTGTGTGTATGTAGGCCATACAAATAAAAACATAGCAACGGATATAACGACATATTGCTCCAACAAAACGTTTGTACAAACACAAAAATTGCGCGCCAAGGATTATGGCACTACATTACAGGACCTCTGCCAAGCCCCCAACCTCTCCAAACTGCAGCGCTTTCTATCTTTCCTCCCTCTGCTTTCTGTGCTGCTGACATATGAATGATGAGCCTAATTTAATCTTTGTCTATGGCGCCAACACCTCCAACACCAACATATAAACGTTTTGTCGACTCCTTCCCTCTCTTTCGCTTACACTCTCCGAATGTGTTTGTGGGTTTCCTGTTTTTGTTTGTAGAAGCGTGCTGCGCTTGACATGTCCTTAGGTTTGTTTGCACTGAAATTTAATGCGCCAAGCTTTAACGAAAGAAAGAGAGAGAGAGAGAGAGAGATCCGTTCCAATTGCTATTGTAGTTATGCAAGTTTACACACACACGCCAAAGTCCTCCTCAAGTCCTTGAGCACTTGTCACTCAGCAGCTTGGCCTTAAGTTTATGTACTTGCTAATGGCAATCAACTCCCAACAAAACTAAAATGACCTCAAGCTGCCCAATAACAACGACAACTTTGATAAGCAAACGACACAGCCGGACAGTTTCCCACACCAATTGTCAATTAATTGGGATATATACTTAACATGCGAATTGTGTAGGCCCGAAAACCTTTACAAGATAAACAATTATGTGCGCAATGAATAAATTAGTAGACGGCGCGGCGTGGCACGCGTTTTTCTGTTAGATGTTCGCACCGATCAATTTGCAACAAAGTAATAACATTTAAAATTTAAATTCAAACAAGATAAAAAAACACACACATGTACAAGTTGTAGGCAGAAGACAAGCTAAGCGCCTGTCTGTCTGTTTGTCTTTGCAGTCAGCACTTAGCTTGCGGGGGCTCAACAAGAGAAAGATTGACGGCGTTTCAATTGGGGAGAAGAGAAGGAGACGAAGCGACTTTGGAATATGCGAAATTAATTGTCAGTTTGTTGCTAAACAAATTTGAATTTAAACCGCATGTACACTGTGCACAAATGTGTGAAAATGTGTATGCGGCCAACTAACGAAGCAAAGACGTTTTTCCCACCCTTACCACTCCCCCCTCTAAGCCATCTTTTGCTGTCTGTGGGTGTCTTGTTTTCTTTTGGCCAAGGCAAGCAACTTTCAAGTTGTTGCTGCTGTGCTGTGCTGAGCTTTAGTTGCTTGTAGCTGTCGCTCCGCTTGTTGTTGTTGTTGCTGGCTGTTTGTTGCCGCTTTACAGTTGGCCGTGCAGTTTGCTAACTGCTCGATGTTTTCGCAACAGCAGCGACTAAAAGTTGCTGCGGTGCTTGGCCAGCATTCAACTTTTCACGTACAACAATACGCCAGCAATTGTCTCCACTAAAAGTCTCGCCCCATTGTCTTGTTGTTGTTTTTGTTGTTTACCCCAAAGTTCGGCAAGCAAACACACCCTCACACACACACACAAACATACGGCGCAAATTAATTACTGCTGTTTTCGGCGCTTATTTGTCTTTGAAATTTGTTTCTTGAACGGTTCAGAACTGTTTCTGCTTCCTCAGCTTCTTCCATTTCGTCTTCTCCTACGGCTGCTCCTTTGGCTTCGTCGTCCTTGCTCTTGGACTTGCATGGTCCCAATTGTTGGCTTCGCTTGGGCATTTAATTCGCTGTTGTTTTCCATTTGCCTCTTGCCTATTTGCTATTTAAATTTAATTTGCATTACTTAAAGAATTTAAAAAGCAAAAATTTCTCATGCGCACAGCGACAAGCATCCTTGCCAGGGTCCTTTCTACGTTCGTGTATGAGCGTGCCTTATCCCGTCTCGCCCATGCCATTGCCTTTCCTGCCTTTTGAGCAGCTTTTCTGCTTGAACATTTTTATTTACTTGCGGCCTGGCAATTTCTGTTTATTTTTAGCAAGTTTTTACGGCCGCCTCCCAAAAATGTCTCTGGATTTTTTTTCCTTTCTTTCCCAAGTTGTGGCTGTCCGGCCATTCACATTCCCATTTGTGAGTCCCATTTTCATTTAGGTTCGACTTAAAGTTTTGCGCATTAAATTGCTGACCCAACGCATTACGCATACGCACCATTGGCCAGCCATAGTTAGAAGTCGGCAGACGGCGGCACACGGCCACAAATTGCATATTACCACAAAATCAATTTACATTCCTAAACTGATTTTCCGTCCTGCATATGTAATAGCTACTACAACATCTACTCGTCGTAGTCGCGCGCCACTCTGCGCGAATGCACACGGGAAATTATTAAATTAAAATTATGTTGCTGCATGCGACGCTTCCTCTTTGCACGCTCTCCAATTAAAATCCAAAGCGACACGTCGCTCTCTCTCTTTCTCTCCCAGACTAACAAACACTCTTTACCTATTCTTCCTATGCCATTTAACCCACTAGGCACTCGAATGGAATACATTATATTTTTATGTTGTGGCTTACTTATTTAATATTACTTTATTAAATTACTTCTTTGTGAAAGGTTTTTTTCTTTGACATGTTCAAGGAGTTTTCGCAGTCTGTCTCCGAACTTAAACTCAAAAACTTAAATGGGTTAAATGTTGCTTTGGTCAGTGGAGCAAGTTAGGAAGTTTTGAACAAAACCCCATCGTCATGGCTTTGTCGTCGAGCACGTAGTACATCAAAGTTTGGTATGCCAGGTGCGCTGTTTCTGCCTCTGTTTCTATTACTGCTGCTTTTGCTGCTACTTCTATTTCTACTTCTAGTTTTTGGTTTGCCGCATGCGGGTGCCACACATGCATGCCTCATAATATCCTGCTGGCTGGTCCACTTTCACTTTCACTTTTAGTGCGGCGTCGTGTCGTTGTTCTGGTCGGTCGTCGGCCATTTAAGCCTTAAGCAGGCCACTTAGTGGCACAGACATAAATCTGTGCGCCAAATCCGAGCAATTAAATGCATCGTAATTTAGACCCCGGCGACCCTCTTTGCTGTTTTATATGTCCTTGCTGTCCTTGCCTGCCGCGTATCCTCACATCGCAGTTCGCTCTTTAGTGCACAATTAAGGAGAAGTACGCAGCATTCTTTTCACATTTTTGTCAGCACACACACACGTGTAATAATAACCTGTGTTTGTGTGCCCTCGATGCGCCATTTTGTTTCGCCTTGCCACGCTCCACAACTTCTTATTAATTGACGTGAATTTATGTATTTTCGACGCGTTATTGTTACCCTCAGAAATTAAAAAAATATGTATAAGCGCGAGCAGCGTCGGAGCAGAGCCAAATAAGGCAGACACTTAAAGCATATCGGGCCAAACGAAGAAGAAGAAGAATACGAAGAAAAACGCATCTTTATGGCACTTGGAACAATTAGAAAGACGAGAAAGTCGAGCAAAAGGTGGTGGGAAAGAAGGAGCCGAAACATTGCCTAGGGGCGTTTTTGTAATAATTTGTGTGCTTTTATTTGTACTTTGATATCAAACATGTTGTTGTTCTTCGTTGTTGGTTGTTGGTACACCCCTCCGTACACCACCTACCCGCAGCCCCTAGCCCTCTCGACTTTCTGTCTGTCTGTCCAGTTTGCTTTTGTAAGTAGTCAGGTTAATGGCGGCTTGTTGTTATGGCCCCCAACTCGGATGTTAGCTATTAGACGGCCATTAAATAATTGCTAGCAATTCAAAAGAAGAAGAAGAAGATAACAAAAAAACAAAACATTAAATATGTGTGTGTGTGTGTGTTTGTGTGCTGCTTTTTTATTGAAGACATCTAATTGCCGGCAAATTGTTGGGATCGGGGGTCATCTTTTGAGCGTCTTTTGGGGTCAGCTAAAATGCGAGAAACGAATTTGTAATTTAATAAACATTCAGCAGCAGCAATGTGTGAAGTGTCAGAACAGAGCAGCAGCAATAATCGTATTACCCCCCCAATGCACTGCAACAACAATAATAATGCCCCAAAACCCGAACTAAAACCACACGCACACACCTATGTGCATATACTATGTATGTATTGTATTACCTTTTCTGTTGCCAAAAACCAAAAACCGAAAACAAACCCATGGGGCGGCGAGTCCTGACCGACCGCAGAACTAGACCAGAACTGAAACGGTCTGAACTAAGCGCAGCCACAAACTAAAAAGCAGTTAGAAGTTGCTCCAAAAAGAGATGCTTGAAAATTAATTAAACAATATTTATGGACAGCTGAAATTTATTGTAAACAGTTGGCCAAAACCAGAGGCAAAAGCATCACCTGGCGGGCAGCCATCATACTTTATGCCATCGTCAACAATTAAAACTTACAGCTGTTAACTTAATTGTTAACTGCACCATATTGCTATATAGATAGAGAACAACAACAACAACGAGAATTGTAACATGTGTAGCGTTTAGGAGCACTTTAATTGTTTCAAACAGCACAAATTGCAAATGAACACGAAACTCGCAAAAGTTGCCCTCGTTCTCGAATGCTAGCCAACTGAAAAGCAACGCTACGTATACGTAGCAATAGCTCCTCCATTTACTACAACTACACAATATGTATATGCACTAAACAACATTTTACACATGCCTGCATAAATTGTGCTTAAAATGTAATCATGTAAATCGCAAATAATTGAACAACAACAACAGCAAGGATAACACTCGAAACGAACGAAAAACAGTTTGCTGCTGGAGTGACTGCAACAAAAAATTTAAATTAGTGTATATGGGTATTCGAGTGGACTCGCTATTCAATTATGCCAACGAATTTATCCAACCACTCCAAGCTTCGTTTTAAGTTAAGAGTGCTTAGAGCCAGAACGTGAATAGGCAGGCTACTTTTACCTGACGGGCTTTAAAAACTTGAAAAGTCTTGCGAGAGCGAGAAGAACTTCAAAAAGTCGCAGTTGGAGAAATGTTTTGGCACAACAAAAATTATCGTAAAAGAATTTTACCTGAGCTACGTGACTGCTGAACTTAATATCCGTTTGTCATAAGCGTTTCTAATGCACACACACACACATACACACAGTGAGAGATAGACCCAGACATGACTGCACTTAATGCAAACACACACACACACACACATGCACATACGTACAGCTTCGGGTGGATTGCACGTACAGTAGCAAAAAGGGCAGCGTTTGTTGATGGGTTGTTGTTGGAGGGGGGGATGTTAGAAGGCAACGCTTGCTACGCGCACTGAAAAACAAAAGCCAGCGACATTTTCTAGCTAAATTAAGTATTTTTATTATTTTTAGGAGTTGCCTGAAACTTGGGCACTGTTCGTGCTTCAACAATTGTTGTTGTTGTTGTTGCACCTCTTCGTTGTCCTTATCTAGGATGTCTCTGTTGTCTGCCAATGCATGCGCAAATTTTACGAGTAGATTTTTGAAAAGGTTCCACGGCGCTTTAATTGCATTTTGCGCCTTGCCTTTGCTGCTGCTGCTACTGTTGCTCTTGGGCTTCTTCTTCTGCTGCTGCTTCTTCTTTTTTAAATAATGCAGCGCATTGTCTGCAGCAGTCAGGTGAACAGCAGCAGCAGCAACAGCAGCAAATGGCTACACCTCCAAATGCTGCTGGCCAGCCATTAAAGCAGCAGCAGCAGATTTCTACCGTAATTTGGCTTTTTTACGGCTGCATTTTTCTTACAGCAACATCTTATATGCTCTGCTGATACGCTAGCAAAATGTAGCTAAAGGGTTTCTTTTCGTAGACACTCAGTTAGATTAAATCTAGTACAAGTATCTCTCTGCTTATTTCAAATTACTTACAACTTATCTAATTTGTTGTTAGGGTATTCACCCTTCGATGTACTTCACATAACACCCTTCGACCTTTTGTTGTTGCCCTTTTTTTGACATAAAAGCGAAGCGATTGCCATTAAAGAAAAAAGCGTAGCATACTTTTTTGGTGCTGGCGCAGATTTCTTTCGCAACGTTGTTATAACCGTTGGTGGCCCGCCGTAAGAAATTTTCCAACACATTTGGCCTGCAACTTGGGTGCCAGACTTGTTTTGGCCAGTTGTGTGTGTCGCCCCTCCCCCTCGATTCCACAGTTC
Source organism: Scaptomyza graminum (assembly GCA_018901835.1). Taxonomy (NCBI): domain Eukaryota; kingdom Metazoa; phylum Arthropoda; class Insecta; order Diptera; family Drosophilidae; genus Scaptomyza; species Scaptomyza graminum. Next base: position 1,389,307 of record JAEIFL010000243.1, read on the forward strand.
CACTTTTCTAGCGCATTATATTTCTTCTTTTTGGTTTTGTTCTTCTTTTTCTGCTTTGCCATTTGGGCGCATTCATTCTCTCTCTTTTCTCTTCGTTTGTTCGTTGTCCCTGGGCAAATAATTTCACTGATAAAAGATTTTCAACGCTGTTTTGCGCTTTGGCAATATGTTTTTCACCCCCTTCATGCACTCTCCTGAGGCAAACAGCTTGTTGTTGTTTCTGCCGGCTATTCGAATGGGGAGGGTAAATATAATATAGGCGGCATGGACGTCCGTCGACGTCGGATGCGCCCTTTAAGTAGTTTACGCGCATTTAAAAGAAATGAGAAGCAGCGAAAATAAGACAAGACAAAGAGAGGAGCCAGAGCATCTGGAGTACACTGAGCAAAGGAGCAGGAAATGAATGTTGCGCTGGCCGGCAAAACGTGCCACGACAACATACCCCTTAGTAAGGAGCAATCGAAGGAATTGTTGTTTTGTATTACGTTGCACTTTGTTGCTGCTTGATGTTGTTGTTAAGTTGTTGCTTGCAGTTGGGCATTGTTTGCTCATTTCACTGCCAAAATGAAACTCAAATCAACTCGTGCATTTCTAATGCCGACTTTATATGCTTTATTTCTAGCATTCTCATCAACAACAACACGCTGCCATCCCCTTTCCTCTCTATTCTGTCCCCGTCTCTCATCTGTTGGCTTCTGACATATTTTGGCTTTTACGGCTAGTAGTATACATTTTTTGCCTCGCCTTGCTATTTTCTTATTGAAATGAGCCAAAATGTATACAATGTTTGCTCCCAATCTCCCTCTCCCTTGTTCTTAAGCAATATTATTACATTTGCCAGAGCATCCAAAAGCAATCCTCAATCCTCAACTCCCTATCGCAATCCCCCCCCAAAAAAAAAAAAAAAAACGGGCAAATCGCTGCTCGGCAGTTTGCCAGAACGCTCAGACTACTTGCGAGTCAGTTTGTCAGCTTGTCAGCAAGTTGAGTGTGGAGCTAAATAGTTGGGATATTGGATGGACGGGGGGTGGGTGGGGATCCTGCTCACTTTGGCTCGCCGTTGCTCTTGTTACTCATTTATTTTGATTTGTTTACCAATTGCGATTTATATTTCTTCGTTTTTTTCGTTTTTCCGCATTACTCTGCGCTGGTAAAAGTAGTGAAAAGAACGCGCAGAGCAATAAAATTAAGCTTGGATTTATTGACCCATTTTTAGTTTGACTCGCTAGCCGATTCACCACCCAACCCTCCCCTCACTTACTCATTGCTGTCGGTGTGCTTTTGTGCAACAACTAAATTAAAATGTTTTACTAATCCCGACAAGTAACGCTTTTAATTACTTTTTCTTCTCAACTGCACATTTTGTAATGGACCAACGCCCAAATAATTCCCCGCTCCACAATCCAACCTTAGGCCCAAATTCATCCTTGTGCTTATCCTTTTATTTGGCAACAATATCTTTCTATATATAGAATAAATTTCTGTCTGTTTGTTATTATAATAATAATAAAAGCATGAGCAACACAATTCCGAGTAAAAAGATTGATTTTCCATCATCAAAATATATATTTTTAGTCATTTTATTTAATTAAAACTGCAAAATCTAAACGAAAATTGATTTTATACAATACAAAAATATGCCATTTTATTTGAAACAATATTTTTGTTTTTGTCAATTGTCAATTCAATGACAAATATATTTTTTGGACAAATTTATAATACCTACATATATATTTTATATGTCAAATCAATCAAGTAACTGAGAAATGTAACTTGTTACCAAAATAAATAATTTTATATTTGAAAAATCAATTTCAAAGGATAACTTTAACAAACATCACATTCAGAGTGTGTCAACGTTTCGTTTTGTAAACGAAGTGAATGTTGTTTTACCATTTTCTAGTCTTGTACAATAAGTACAAAGGGTGTTCATTAATTAAATATTTCAACCCAAGGACAGCCGATGTAATTTTTAACTGAAATCTCATTAAGTTGGCCATTGCTAAAGTTGCGCTAAGCAGGTGGCATTTAGTGTAGTAAGAGACAATATAAAAGAAAGCTAACAGAGAGAAAGAAAGGCAAAACGAAACAAAGCAAAAAAAAAGTTGATTTCGTTTTCAGCAAGTTTGCATTATTTCTATGTCGCCTCTTTTGGATTCTGCTTAACCATTTGTGCTCTAATTGTAGTTTCTGCCTTGTTGTTCGTTGTTACTGTTTCAGTTGTTGTAATTTGTCGCTATTTTGCATAGAAAACTAACTTGTGTAAATGCGATTAGCGCACAAAGGATCATCGACGATTGAAATTCAAGTAGCTGCCACAATATAATTAATTTGTTTCAAAGCCAAAGCCACTCAACCACAGCAGCAGCAGCAGCAGCGACAAGAACATCTGACAGATGTAGTACATCATCAATGTGAGCTTATAGCTTTAAGTAGAAAGCTGGAGGGAAGCTGGAGCAAGAGCAGGAGCAGAAGCAGGCTTGGTTCAAAGTGCAGCACCACTCAGCCCAGCTCAAATCTCCAACGTTGATGACACTCATTAACATAAAATGTCCACCTTTGGACGTGGCCAAAAACGAAACGAAAAAAGAAGAGTTCATGCCAAACCAAAATCCAACCCAGTGTGACATCCATAAAACCAGCTCACTTTTCACACTCATTAAAATGGACGAGAGTCGAGCACGATAAGGACATTGGCTCCAGCTACAGTTTCAACTGTTCAAGGACACGAAAGTATAAAACGTGTGGTTGAGTGGGTGCTAAATGGGGTCGACTTACTGGCTCACTTCGGTGCTCCACTGTGGCTAGTCAAATTTCAGAGATACGCGTAATAACCAGAAATAACCCTTTTTTCATGTCGCAAAGCACAGCGAAACACAGCCAAAAAAAAAACAATTCATTTAAATGTAATCTATTATCTTTATTCCGACACAAATTGTTTGGTGCTCACAGAAAATTGCCTCCAGTTTCAGTTCGCGTTTAGCCTGCGGTGACAGCCGTCTTTGTCTCTCTCTCTCTCTTCGTCTCTCTCTCTCTCTCTCTTTAAATAATAGCCCCACAAAAAAAAATAATACCACAACGCCATTTAGCAGCGTTGACTTAAGCAACAACAACAACAAACCAGTCAAGGACTCTTGAGCTGCCTGTGCAAATTCAAATGCCATCTCGCAGGACACTCGGCAAGGGCAAGCGACAAGTGAAGCCGCCCAAAGTCAAGAAGAAAAGCAGAAACGCTGAAAAGCAACGCTTATCGGTCTCTACGTAAATCACCCAATTTACCATAAATAAAGATATGTATACATATTGTCAGCGAGCATTTGGGAAATAGCCTCAAAAAAAAAAAAAAACAGCAGGCACAAAAAGCAGTAGTAAAACCAAAACCAAAACAAAACACCTTATCGCTGGCAAACACATCTTAAAGTGGCTGTCAACGTGGCCAAGCCAAAAGTAGAGAGCATGACAGAGAAGAATGAGCAACGGAATCGAGTGGGTGGGTGGGGTGTGGTGGTTGTGGGTGTTGGTTTAACTACTGCTGGCTACTTGTATAGGCATACAAAATCTGCATGCATGAAGTTTCAGTATGAGAGACAAAGCGAAACAGCCAAAGGAAATTACTGAAAAGATTTAAATACCCTTTGGGTTTTGCTTGAACAATTAAGTTGATGCACTTAAATGTGCTACCAAAACATCTTCGAACATGCTTGTTCTTCTCCCTCTACTAAAGAGTATCTCTAGGTTAGCTTAACCACAGACAAAACCCAAAAAAAATACAACTTCGCCTCTTCTACTTTTCCTTGCCGTGCCCCTTTTCATTTCCTTTACTCGTTCGTTAGCTGAAAGCCGTTTGCTTAGGTTTCGGTTGCCTTGGCTTGGCTGTCTTAGGTTTACTTTTCACAAAAGCAACATTTTGCTAGCTGCGACACGCGATTCACCACTTGCCACTCACCATTTTATCCATCTACTCCTTTTTGCAGGCACAACCGCCACAAAACCAACAACAAAAACAACAACGGGATCCACAATGAGAGCAGACCAAAAGACGACAGCAGCAAATCGCGATTATGACGACGATGACGAGCACAACGACAGCAGCGAAAGCAACAACAACGACAACAAGGGTAAGAAGGAGCCGGCAAAGGAGCTGGCAGAGGAGATGTCTGTAAGGCCGCGGGCAACTCAAAAGCGTGCAGCACAAACGACACAATCGCGAAATCCCATCAGACGAGCTCACAGCGAAAGGCATTTGTCTACCGCACCCAGCGTCTCGGCTCCGAGGACACCACAGCATGGCCAGGCTGCTGCTGCTGTTAATGCTGCTGCTGGATTCAAGGATAGTAGAGCCCAGTCTGGGCAACAGAATGTCATTTTAAATTTTAAGGACACAATGGCACTGCGCATAAAAAGCAACCGCAACGACTCGAGAGATTTATTTCAAAGGCGGCCAACTGAGCCGCCACCGCCGCCGCCGCTTTCGCCCCCAAAGCACAACCCAAAGACGGAGACGACCGTAAACTCAAACGGATTAGAGGAGCAACAGAAGCCACCACATCAAATCAATAAGTCAACTGCTTTAGCAACTCCTCGCCTTCAGCTTCAGCAGCCACAAAGGACCGTGGTGCGAGTGGCGCCATTCAACAAGCCAAACGATGGCGCCCATGAGGTGCATCGTTTGAAAATCTCGCATAGCGAACAGGAAGAGCATCCATTGTTGCTGCTCTTGGATCACAATGTTATTCTGCGTTCCCCTAGCTTCTCCCAAGTGGGGGAACATCTCTCAACCAACGAACTGGCAGAGGATGTGGCCCCAAAGAAGACTTCGATATTGATTAACGGCGACGATTGCTACTCCACAATGAACCTCAGCACCGATGCAGCCCAGCCGCTCTACCAATCATCTGTGGTGGTCAATAGCCAGACTGCCAACAGTGTTTGCATCAACGTTAGCAGCGCCGAGGAGCTCATTCAGCAGCACAATCTTCTTAACACCCTGCGCAGTCAGCAGCAACAGCAGCTGGCAGCCATTATACCCATCCGGAGTAGCAGCACAAACGATGTGAATCTGTATCGTTCCGCTTCGTGCATCTCCTCCACCTCGAGCAGCTCAGCGTCAAGCAGCAGCAGCTCCAGTGGACGCGGTCGCACTCTCATCCGTCTCGACTTTGACAAGGATTTGCACAAAGGCACATCCACCACGCCTATAAATACACCCTCGCCACCGCCTATGATCAGCTCAACGCCAGCAACACCACCGCCACCAGCACCGCCATCAACATTGCCACCGCTGGTGCCACACGAGACGGAACTGCTGAAGATTCTACGCAATCCCGTCGAGGCCGTCAAGCGCAATTTGGTACCGCATGTCTGCGGCTTGAGACTTCCCTCTTCAGACTCGCCGCGTACCAAAAAGATGCAGGAGTTACCAACTAAGGAGGCAGCCACACCCAGTAAGGAGGCAGCGACAAGTGGTAGCTTTATAGCCAAGCTGTTGCAGGATCCAATGCTGGGCCAAGTGGCCGACGGCTTAGAGACGGAAACTGTGGCAGAGCTGATTGAGAACTCGCTGCAAAGATTGCAGCAGACGCGACAAACTGTCGATATGAGCGGCACCAAAGATCACGACGACATGAGCCGCCTGATAAGCGTATCGCTGCAGCGGGTGCGCCAGGAGCGACATCCTGGAACTTTGAACGCCAAAGAGGAGGATCGTCTATCTAATCGTGGCAGCATTAGTTCTGCCAACAGCTTTGCCTCCGCCACCAACTACGAGCTGTTTGACTTTGAGGCCGCTGCCAATGAATCCGATTGCTATCAGAGCTGCTCCAGCGAACTGGCTATAGAGGAATTAGAGCCACCACAACCGCATCAGGATGTAGATGCAACAACACGCGCCAAGTTTTATCAACTGCTGGTGGATGCAACTCTAGCGGAAATTGAGAATACGCATAGTGCATCAGAGTCAGAGCATCACTACGAGTCCATTCGGCTCAATGGCGATCCTATTTATGAGGAAATCATCGAGGTTCCGCCTCCGCTTCCTCTGACCGCACCACCTCTCAGTGACGCCGAGTTGGATAAGAAGTCGGCACGCTCTATATTCGAGGGTGCCTCCAAGTATGATATACTCTCGTACCTAGTGGATGCCAAAGAGCGTGGTTTGGTGCGGGAGGAGAGCTTCGATTACAGCAACAATCCGAAGATCATTGAGGAGGAGGCCAGCGATACGCTCAGCGAGCTGGAAAAGCGTGTTAGCCATGTCAGCGACGATGGTCAGAGCATGAGTACGATGAGTTCCCTGTCGCCACCACCTCACAACTTTATTATGGGTTGCAGCAAGGGTGGCAGTGATGTGGAGCGACAGGACTCGGGCGTTGGTTCCGAAACGAGTAAATCCTCACGCAGTAAATACCAGCCAGCTGTGAGTCCATTGCATCTGTGCGAGGATTGCGATAGCCCTGTGGAGACACAGCTCAGCGAGGCGGGTGTATTGTATGCCCCATTGGTGTGTCGCAAGTGTGGCAAGAAGCGTGTGGAGCGCAAGGAGATCATCACCGAAATTGTGGAAACGGAGGAGAAATATGGCCGCGATCTGCAAATCATACTCGAGGAATTCTGCCATCCGATGCTGGTGGCCGGCCTGCTCACCCAAGAGCAGCTCTCCGCAATCTTCCTCAACACGGAAGACTTGCTCGAGAACAATCAGACGCTGGCCGAGCGTATGCGCGACGCACTCGACATTGCTTTGGAGCAGGGTGACGACGATTTGCTCACTGTCAATATTGGACGCATCTTTCTGGACTTTACCCAAATGCTGCACGCCTTCGAGAGCTATTGTGTGCGGCAGGCGGGCGCCAGTCTGCTGCTGGCCAATCTCGAGAAGGAGAAAGAACTTTTGCGCATCTTCTTAAAGGTTTCCCAAATGGAGAATGCTGTCTTGCGTCGCATGAATCTCAACTCATTTCTCATGGTAAGCAATCGCAATATTGTTTTCACACTTTTTTTTTCATACTAAAAATGTGTTCTCCAGGTGCCCGTGCAGCGTGTAACCAAGTATCCTTTGCTGCTGGCACGACTTTATAAGGTGACGCCAGCACATCTGGAGGGACGTGAGCTGTTGAAGCAGGCGCAGGAGAAAATTGAATTGCATTTGAATCACATCAACCAGGAAGCAAAGGATGTGCCAACCAAACTCTGGCGCCGCATCAGCTCCTCCAGTCCCAATCGACGCGCATCCTGCGAAATTGATATGATAAACATCAAGCTACGCAAAATGGCCATCGACATACTCGAGTGGAATCACGATGAGGTTCGCTTCGCCATGGAGGGTAAACTGCTCTACATGCAGCCGACCGACAGCAATTGGAAAAAGGCTCGCACCATCAAGCTGACCCCACTCAATGCTCTACTCGTGACCAATGGCAAGGTAAGTGGAAAGTCAGAGGCAGATAGCAAGAGTTGAACAAGTGATGGATACACAGGCGCGTGAGTCTCGAGTGGCGCTCTTGAGATTTGTTACCAGGGCACAGAACTTGAAAGTAGGGTTAACCCTATCGAAAATACCCTTTGCTAACTAATTTAAAGTTTATTAGGCTTTTGTTTGAAAAGGAAACTCGAGTGTTAAATTACATTTGCCAATGGTTATGAAGGATAGCAACTAATGGAATCGAAGCTATCTTTCCCATCAAGCGTGAATCACGCTTCTCGTGACAAAATAATAAAAATCCCTGCAATACAAAATTCCACGTTGTCGATTTTCCATTTATCCCTGCGGCTTCAACTACTGTGGACAGTCACGCGTCCTTCTCTGGCATTCACCATGAGTCGGTCATTTCTAGTACGTCAGCTTCGGCAACGGCTGGTCACGTTTGACAGGCGACAAGCGACGGACGACAAACGACGTTCAGGCGTTTGACATGAGGTGTGGGCAATTAGCGAGCGGCGCTTGCACGTAACAGCCTAACCTCTCGAAAAGGATCACGCTTTCCGATAGGAAAGGAGGCAGGGTGGTCGGTTGGTTATCGCATGGCAACAGTTTGCCGTGCGATAAAAGATTTCAACAAATCAGAACTGAAGAGTCCATTGAGAGGCATTGAGTGGAACGGAAGCGTATCCGGCCTGTCGTAATGAAAAGTGCTTATCCCAGCAACTATCTGCTTTTGATGCCAAAAAAAAACAAAACGAATTTTCCCAACTATACAAAAAAAAAAAAATACACAGAACAACAAGTAGAATCGATGGCGTCAAACCGAGTAACCCAACTAAAAGGCCTATAGGAGAAGGGGTGAGTTGGGGGGTAAGAGTAAGAGTAGGCAGAAGGCAGTTACATGGATGGTGACGCAGTGCGTATGTCACTTGTTTGGTTTTTGTGCCCTGCTCTAAATTTTAGCAAAAAGCCTCAACCGACAATTGCTCAATTCAAGAACGAGCATTTTTTTTTTTTTTTTGTGTTAGTTTTGGTTTGTGTGTTTCTGGGTTCTGTAGTTCTGGTCCAGGTTGCTTGTCCAGCTTGCTTCCTGCGGCAGTTGCCTGACTGCCTGGCTGCCTGACATGCTTTGTGTATGCCCGCGTTATCTGAAGGCAGCTTCTGGCTGCGTTGCCTGGGCACGCTTTCGAAGCATTCTTCAGTTGTAATTTTGTTTAGTTTCGTTTTACACAATTTTCTATTTCTATTTTTTCTCACTTCTCGTTTTTTTTGTCGTTTTTGCGTTGTGCTCTTTGGTATGACAACAGCCAAGTGCCAATTATAGGGCGGAGCAGGCCACGTCGGATAAACTGAATTTCCCGAAGCACACTGGCATTCGAGAGGCATCGCTGCTGCTGGTGAAGGAGAAGTGCGGACGCTATACGCTAATACGGGAGCCTTTATATCTGGACAGATGTGTTGTGTGCAGCGAAGCGGATTGGGATGATTATTTCGAAGTGCAGGAAATTTCATCGAAGGACACATTCATATTCAAAGTGAGTACGAACACCATCTACACATACTATATCATCATTCAATCCACACGCTAGTAAACTCTATTCCACCTACACAAATTGTCATTCCATTTGCAACACGGCCGCTTTTGTTTTTTGTCCTTTCTGAATCCAGTTCGTTTCGATTCGGTTTGACGCCGTCTCTTGCCGTGCGCCAGTTGACTTGGCTTTCGAATTAGACTATTTCGTTTTCCTTTTGACTGCACACCGGCCAAATGTTTGGGCTTCGTTAGTTTTGCCCTGCCGTTTAGCGACCTCTTAAGTTTTCTTTGACTTTGGCGGTTGTGAAGTTCGAAACTCAGTCTTGTCAATGGCTTAGACAAGTTTAAATTTTAGCTTCTATTCAGTTATTAGTGCAACAAAATTGTATCAGCCTTTCATACATCAAAACTTACCTTTTAAATGCGTTTGCAATACTCAAATGTGTTTTTTAAAACCTTACAAAAAAAAAATAAAATTCCCTAGAGCAACTTTATACAAATAAATTCTTATTTCTGCCACCTCAAATACTCGGGTGACCACTTGAAATATACATATGTATAAATTGTGTATATGCATTGCTCAGCAAAACATTTCTCGCTAAATTGAGTGCTGGCATAGAAATGTGTTTTTCTCTATCTCGCTCTATATTTTTGCATAAAAGAAAAAGTTGATGAGCTAAGGAATTTGTGTCAGTGTGTGTAGCATACTTTTGAGGGCCGCACAATGCTCGTTTAATATGGCAGAGATTCCATTTTTAATAACAGACAGCACACAGACATTTTGTAAGAATAGCGTATGCAGAAATCCATATCAAATCCCGTCTAATGTAAAACGAACTCCAGCTTACTCAAGCGGATTTCTGCCCCAAGACAGACAGGCAGCAAGTCGCTCAACTGAGAAGCAGTCTAAGTCTTCAAACTTGGGGTGGAGCTGTTAAAAGTGCGTTGAGGCAACCAACACACACGTACGTAGTGAGGCGCCTGCCAAAATGAATGACATTTATTGAAATTTTACAACGAAAAAAAATAAGAAGATATATCCGGGGTGAGCGAGGGAAGGGGAAAGCACGAAACGCAAAGAAGCGCAACAAAATGGTTGCTGCGTGAAAAGGGCAAGCAGATAAAGCGGTCTTAGACGTTTAATATATTTTAACATTTAGCTACGGCCAACTGATCACACACAAACACACTCACACACAGACACACATATGCATCATTTCACACCCACGCACACACACACACACGCATGTCACCTGTCATATGTACAATGTCTCATTGTTGTTTTTCTCAATTCACAGGCCGAGGATGGAGTTCGGACAAAGCAGTGGTATACCCAACTACAATATCACGCCCAAGGGATGGGGGCGTGGCGTAAGCGACGCAATGCCCTTGCCAACATAATGATCAATGGAATGCTAACGCGTACTTAGGCCTAATGATGATGATGATGATGATGACTACTATCGATATCAATAACAAAAGCGAACGAAAGCAAAAACCAACAATAAAATCAAGGACATTAAATGGATTAAGCAAAATGTGCATTTAAGAATTGGCCGCTTAATTTGTATTGATGCAGTTATTAATCACAGCAATTAAATAATTATGATTTAAGTGATATACATATATATATATATATACAGTTTAACCGAACGCTAGTTAGTGTTTATGCATAAAATACACACAAACACCAACACATAACATATAAATAATATACACACACACACTATGTAACAACTACACAACAATAAATAAATAAATTTAAATACAAATAATTGTGTGTATTAATTATTCGTTAAATTGCATTTTAATTAAGTTATGCAACAACTTTGAAAGCTCTCCACAAATCTTGATATTGTTACGCGTGTTTTTTTTTTTTTGTCTAAGCCCAAGATAATGAAACAAAATGTTGACCGCTACATACAAAATTGCGCACAGTTTTGGCCAACTTTAGTTAAACTAAAACAATATTTATACAACAACAAAAACAACAAACTGCATGTGCGTAGCTGCTATTCAAATATAGACAGTTGATTAAACCATTTTAAATCTCATTCAATGTACAAATACGAGCAAACAACAACAGCAACAAACAACAGCAGCTATAGCAGCAATAATAACATTCAACAAACAACAAACAAAAGCACCCAAGTGGTTTCGACTTTGGGGTTTTCGGGGTTCGGGGTTTGGGCATTTGCACTTCTGTTTTTCACTCAGAGTTTATTGTTTGTTTAATTACACAAATAACTGAGCAGATTATTATGGTTAAACACGAAACTGTAATTGTCATGGCCATTCACAGCAATTGTCTAACTGTATTTATCACACTAAACTTAAACAGAGAGAGAAAGATAGCGAGAGAGAGAATCGAAAAGAACATTTATCTTTGCATATGCAAAATACTTAATACTTTTGCTGACAGTGTAATGGCAATCTGATTTGCCAACCCGAAACGTATTACGAACATAAATTTCATGTACATACATTCGAATAAAGCTTTTTTTAAAGGACATGTTAAACATTGTCCCTGAGGAGCCTTTGATATATTCAGAGTTTTCGCAGATTTAAGCTTGCAACTTGTGTGTGTGTGTGTAATTGAAACCTAATGGATCAAAAGTATTAACTCTTTGGGGCGTGTACAAGAAAAGCAAAAGCTTCCTTCATCTATAATATACACAAGTGTATTGGATTTCAAACAACCCCCAAATATGCTGTTCTTGGTCGACACACACACACAGCATAACAAACACTTGCAAGTGCGACAACAACAACAACAACAGCAAGAATAACAACACTTTTGTGGCGTTGTTGAAATTAGTTAGTTGAAGCAGGCAATACGGAAAATAATTTGTAATGCCCGCCTGCGGCTCGTCAGAGCGAGAGTGTGCGAGTGCCTTTCGATGGCTTCCGTTGTAAATTATAGTAATACGGCACGTAAACAAGTTACCAAATCCTTTAAAGCATCGTCAACGCCAAGCAGTCGGCCGAATGCAGCAAAATTGAAAAGCAAAGCCAATGTCGGAAACGATCTAAGTGGAAAATGCAGCACAGAGACAGCGACAGAGAGAGAGAGAGAGATGGGGAAAAAGGACGATAGCTAAAGGGAAACTGCATGCTGTGCGCAATTATGCTGGACAAACATTTACCAGAGCCCCAAACGCCCAAACGATGAAGCTAGATTCAATCTCTCACCCTCGCCTTTCCATTCAGGATGTGGCACTTAGCATGCACCTTGGCACACGCATAAACATGCACACCAAACCACTCTTCACTCTCAGTTGACTCGACTCGGGGTCCCACTACTTTTAGTGTACTCCAGTGCCTGACTGCCTGCCTGACTGGCTGGCTGACTGCTTCCTTGCTGCTTTGCCAAACACAGACTGAGACTGAGACAACTTTAGTTTAGCAGCAGTTGGAGCAACAGCCTTTCGTCTCGGTGTCAGTCTCTCAGTTGCCATCACTACGGAACCCATTCTGATGGCAATGCTGATGCGAGCGTGGAATACGTGTTATAACAATAGGGTGTCATGGTGGCGATGGCTTCTCCTCATCCTCCGATCCTTTTGCCTGGCCTGTTTGCTTGCTTGTTTGTTTGCCTGCCTGCCTGCCTGACTGCCGAGACTAGCGAGCGACTAACACTAACGAGCAGTAAAACAAGTTTAAGATTTGCCGGCGCACAAATATATAAAAACACACAGAGTGAGAGAGATAGACAGAGAGGGAACGAGAGCTCATCCCTGCTCCCCTTTCTATCTGCTATTGCTGGCGGATGCTGAGCGGATGTTGGGATCAGCGTGCAATAACATAACCAAGGCACGTAGCACAAACACGGTACATTATATTGTATAAGCAGACTTCATTACGGTATTTAAACAGAATATCCACAAATTCACTGACATGTCGAATGCGCCACAAAAACTAAATCCGCATCGGCACACAATGGCCCCAAAATGTCGAAAACTAACATAAAAAAAATAGAAATAGTTTCAATGACGATGATTTATTTATTGTTTGCTTTGATTGAATTCAACTATAAACTATATCAGATTAAAGACTATAAAATAGGCATAGAAAAGTAGGAATATAAATTTTCTATTATTGGGTATTAGATTTTATAAGGATTTCAAAATAAGCTTCACATTTTAATCATTATTCGATAAGTTAACAAAAAGCTGTTTGGAAAGTTTCATAAAATAAATGTTTGAGTACAGTTTTTGTATTATTTTTCGATTCGAAAGTTTCTTAGCTGCCCATTGTGTCAACGGGGCGTGCCAAAAAACACACACACACACAAGCACAAATTGTGAGCAGCGAGGCAAGTCAAGATGTGTGTGTGTGTGTTAAGACAGAGCCCGTGTCTGTTGACTGTTAGAGGTCGTGGTAAAAATGCATCACGTAACCGAAAAGGTTGGCAATATGATTAGACCCGCAGTCTGTAGTTTGAAGTCTGTTGACTGTGGAAACTTTTGTCGCTTAACTTGAAAAAAAAGTAAGAAAAGAGGCCACAGACGGAAACGAGGGGTTAAACAGAAGACAGAGACAGGAGAAGGTGACAAGAAATCAGCGCCATATGCAGCTGCAAACCGAAAAACTAAAACTGGGCAATAAAAATTTGTCGCCAAGCCAATAAATGTTGTTTGCGGACAGGGACAAAAACCAAAGCGCGCCGACACAGCACAGAGAACACAGAACAGAAAAACACCGAACAGAGAATTGCGAATTGAGAGTTGAGAGTTGAGCGTGTTGAGTTGTGTTTAGGAGAAGCCATTACGTGGCCGAAAAACATTTTCATAGTGAAAAAAACTACACCAAAATGGGTTTGCTTCACCCAAAAAAAAAAGAAAAAACATATTTTAAAGTAATAAAAAATGTAAATTAAAACTTTGCACTTTCCTTTGCACTGGTTCCCAAACACTTAGCCAGGTAGGAATGCGGAGACAGCGCTCTCTCTCTCCCCCTTCCCTCTCTCTCTATCTCTCTCTCTTTCTTGTTATGATAAAGCCGGTCGTTAAAATGATAAAAGCCACAAACAATGAGTTCTCTAGGGTTACTCAAATGAATAGAGTATACAAAAACATAGAGCGATTGCTAACTCATTCAATATGCCATTTGTCGTGCCGCACTCCATTCACAATAATGCAACCATAATTTTCTAGTACTTTTGCAAGCAGGTTTCCTTTCTTTTTGCCTGCGCTCTGGTTCCAGCGTCCGTTTGAGTGCCCAATAAGGTCAATGGGCAGGGCAGACTTTTCATTTGGAGTTTTCCTTCTTTCTGATTCACAATTTTTCCATCGTTTTTCGCATTTGCATTTCCATTTTGCGCTGTAGTGTAAATCAAACAAATTGCAACAGAATTTTAATAATTTTGCTTAACGAATGTCAACTTGAAGTCCTCTTTCTCTCTTTTCCTCTTCTTCTCTGTCTCTCTCTGCCTAATCAGTATTGGTGTGTGCACACACACACGCACACTTACATTCAGCATATTTCACACATCGTCGTTGTCGACTCATAAGAATAATGTGCGACACGTTCGAGCATAAACCGAATTAAGTATACGCCACGTTTGCCAGCCAGTCAGCTAGAACAGCCAACAGAGACGCCAAGGATGATGAAGCTAGAGCTCGAGTTCGAGATGTAGCTGGCCACAAAAAGAAAACCAACTGCATACACACACGCGCACACACACACACTCGAACATATACAAATATTCAGTGGGACAAGCAAACACTCGCATTTTAATGCGTTGTAGCAGCTCCAAAGTGGCAAAGACTCCCACAAACTCGCTCTCTCTCTCTCTCTCTCTCTTTCTCCCTCTGCCCTTTGGCAGCATGTGCTAAATATATATATATATAGTTGTGTGTGTGTGTGTGTGGCAAAAAGTTTTGGCCGTGGAAAAGGCCAACGTGGCGAAGTCTAAGTGAATTTGCCTTAGTCAAATTTTGTGCGGCTGGCTCGCCGTTGCCATTTGCCGTTGCCGTTGCCAGTTGCCATTGCCATTGCCATTGCCTTAGGTCAGGCACAAACTGTGGCAGCAACTGCTCCTTTGGGTCCTTTGTGGCAACTGTTGTTGTTGCTGCTGGTGCGTGAACGCTGCATGAAATTTACATTAATTTGTGAGAAGCTGCTGCCGCTGCTGCTGATGTGGTGCACATCATATTCAAACAGTTGCGCCCTCGCTCACACAATAAAAACCAAATTATATATGAAATTTTCAAATAAATCACAAATTTAAATGACCAACATTCGGAAGCAACAACAGCAAAAGAATCTAAAAAAGCCAAGCTGACTGCGACGCTGTCGCCGCCAACGCCAACATCAGTCAATCGTGTGGTGTGTCTCCATTGCCGAGTTCAGTGTGTCAATGGCTTCGGAGCAGCAGTAGCCGATTGCTGCCGAAAATAGCCGAATGTCTATCAAAGAGCAAAGTTGCTGACTTAAGGGCGCGCTTGTGCACAGATATGAGTGAATTTGGAATTTGAAAAAAGCTCAAGAGAAATTGAGTGGCATATGTTCAAACGCCACAACGCCCAACAGCGGCGGACTTGAGTGGTTCTCAGACTAGACTGGCACTTGGTTTGTGGCACGACTAAATGAATGCAGCGAAGCTTCTCACCTCAAGCTTTTTGCTCTGCTTTTCCCTTAGCTGCCTTAGCTTGTAGGCTTTTATGAATGGCGTTAAAATTGTTTGCTTAGCTGGCAAAGGATTTGCAACTTAAGGAAATTTACATACATTAGGATTTTACAGAAGTGCGGGGGCGGAGACTGTTTTCTTTGCGACAGCTCAACGAAGGCAATTCAAAACCTTTTACTTCCGCTTTAAGCCAATACAACGATAAGCACAGCAGGCTCTAAAAACAGACAGATGCGGCTGATAGCAAGGATTCACACTACCTTCGCCCCTTTCATCACTCTCACCCCCCACCCAGTACCCTCCAGTACAACGTGTGTGCGTGTGTGTTGCGTTTAAAAAAATATGATTACATATTGTATATTCTTGATGGTTTCTTTTTACTTTTAATACTCGATACCGAGGGTAAAGAGCATATTAGTTTCGTGCAATGTCTGTCAGTCTACAAAGGAAATCACCTGCTGCTGATTTATATTTGCCTGGTACTTCAGCTAGAATTTCTACTGTTTTTTTTACCCATTTCACCATGCTCAGAAATTTAGTAAAAAACAGTAGCAATTCTAGCTAAAGTACCAGGCGAACAGAAGTCAGAAGCAGTTGATTTTCTATGTAAGTATGTATGTATGTTTGTATGTATGTTTGCGTGTTTGTTCGTATCGCATCCGTACCCCTTTGCAGTCGCGCCTATTTTTCCCCATTTTGAAACGGGTATCGAGTATACCGCAGTCGGTTGCACGCGACCGCAATGTTTCCACTTATTTTTTTAAATTGGGGCTGGCACAGGAAAAGGGTTGACAGTTTGTGCCCACTCTAACCCCCCGCCCTTTACCATAAAACACATCGCAGGGGACACTTTAAAGGCAATCAGCGAACCCAAAACTCCCGCAGACAAAACAAAAACAACAACAACATCACCAATAAAGGAGCAAAAAAGGACATTGAGTAAAGAGAATAACAATGGCGGCATTCAATTTTTGTTCACTGATCCAAATCGAATGAGGGTATATTGGATTATGGAAGAGCGATAGAGAGAGGGAGACAGAAAAGAACCAAACAGCGGCAGACTTTAAGAAAAAACTCCTAATGCAATATTTTTGCCAATTTTACTATGCCACCGAAGAACTAGAGTATTAAGCAGTCGGTAATGTGCGGAATCGAAAGTTTTTACTTGTTAATATTTGCCTTGCAAATTTCGTATAAAATGCATTTGTTGTCTGCATGCGAAGGAAGTGTGGCACGGCGGCAAGGAGGCTAAGTGAGCGATAGAAGGTAGTCGGCGACTATCGTGCGGCAAAGGAACCGAATGGAACAGGAAACATGCGGCAGGCAGCAGCCAGCAGGCATCGCGAAAGTGAATGGAGCGTGGGCAATGTCAACACATGGAAATTGCAAGGACAACTACAAAAAAAAAGCAGCCAAGGAGCAACAAGGAGGAGCTATTGATATTGAACGGAAAGCGTGAAGCGGGAAAAGTGGGGAGCTCTAACAGCGGAAGCAATAAATTGGTTAGGTAAAAAGCTTGTCCTAGACGTAGACACATAGGCAAAAAAAAATATAACTACCGGCACGCGAGACACGGTCGTAATTTGTGAATGGTGCGCGCGCGGAATTGGTTTGAGTTGGTGGTTCAAACTGAGTGCAGTTGCTCCTTTGAAGCAAACACATTAATGTCGCCATAAAGGTATTTGTGCATGCGGTTGGGCATTAAAAGGAAACGGGCAAAACTAGGAAAACAACAAAGGCACACAACAATTATGTTTGAAATTTAAGTAAGAAAACTTTAATTTATTTTAACCAACGAAAACTTTAATTCTTCAATTCAATACCTTATTACTTTGGTTGGGTCTCAATCGACGTGAACCTTCTTGATGGCCACGCTAGTTATCTCTGCCTCCTTGAGCTGCTCATCGGTGGTGGAGTTATAGATATGCTTCAAGTACAAATTGAAATAGTCGGTATAGTTCATCGGTGTGGAAATGCGATGTTTGCGCACCGGAAGACGCGGCGACAATGACAACATGCTCGCCCATTGTCCGTCACAGAGATCGTCATAGCGCAGCAGGCCCACTTCGTGACCGCCAAGGTCACCCGGTCCGCGGCACATGGGCTGCTGCCCGTCCCAAAGCTTGACCACAAACTCACGTATCCAGCGTGCAAGGTAGAGGGCTCGACAGTCGCAGTGCCAGGGGTTCTTGTCTAGCTTAACGGCCACCAGTTTGTCCAGTCCGTGTAGCGCTCCATGCGGCAGAAACATCAGCTTGTTGGAGTCAATGCGCCTAAGGCGCAATGTAAAGGAGTGAGCAGCTGTGGTTGGTTAACAAGTTGACTGAACTTACAGTTTCTCCAGTTGAGTAAGCGGCGCAAAGGCCCGAGCATCAAAATACTTTAATATGTTGTTGTTCAGCATAAGGATTTTTAAGCTTGTCAATCCCATAAAGTCATTTGCCTCCAGTGTCGTCAGGTTGTTCGAGAAGAGCGTCAACCGCGTGAGTGCGCTAACATGCAGGAACAAATCGGTGGGTATACTCGACAAGGAGTTCTGTCCCAAAAGCAGTTCATTCAGATTCTTTAGCTCTGCAAAGGCATTTCCATCAATCTATAAATTAATTCATAACTTAGATTCAATGTTTATCCAAACTTGACTTCTTCTCACATGACTAATGCGATTCATTGTTAGATCCAATGTGACCAGATTCACTAAATTATTAAATATCGTGCCCGATATTGAAGTAATTCGATTGTTGTGCAGCATCAAAGTTCGCAGACTCTTCAGTCCCTCAAAGAAGTCGTCCTCTATCTTGGCTAATTAATTTGAGGGAAAGGACATTAGAAATGTTTTAGGAAATTGATTTTAATAAATTTGTCTTACCAATCTGATTTAAGCCAAAGTCTAGAGCCTTAAGCTTGGTCTGGTAGCGCATGCTGCCAGAAACGAGCTGTTCAATCTTGTTGCGCGACATATCCAGTTCTTCGAGCATCATTTGGTCGCGCAACAGATTGGGCGGAAAGTTTTTGATTTGATTGTCACACAAATTGATAACAGTAAGGCGTTGAGCGTGATAGAAGACAGATTCGGGCAGCAGCGCGATCTTATTCTTGCTCAGATCAAGCAAATTGAGATTGCGTAGCTTCCAAAACGTGCGTGGATCAATGTCCTCCAGTTGGTTGTTCTGGACGCGCCTGTTTAATGGGGAAAAACCCCAATATTTAGCCAAATATAATTCAGGATAAGAAAGGATCACTCACAGTTGTAGCAGGCTATCTAGATCCTGAAACAAATCAAAGGGCAGAAAGTCGAGCACATTGTTAGATATGTCCAGTTCCTTGAGCAGCGTCAATCCACGATATGTATCCTTGTGTAGAGTGGAAAGCGCATTGCGCGACAAATCAATGGACACCATATTCATGGGTATGACCTGAGTGACGGGCACTGTCTTTAGATTAGTATTCCAGCATGTAAAGCTCTTTGTGTCTGGATTACAGCGGCAGACGCCCGACGTACAATGATTCCACTCCAGCTCACTGCCACTGGCCAGGTGCCAAATGGGCTGCTCCACGGATCGCAATCTGCTCTCGATTTGTCTCACACGCTTATCAAAATCTTGCAAATTAAACATGGAGGAAACATCGCCAGCATTCCCTGCATCCCTCTGACTGCTTGCCTTGCGTCTAGACGGATCCATTGGAGCTCCATCACTTCCCATTAGCGAACTGATGGTTCCATTTGGAATCGCCTTCATCAACAGCAGCAACTGCGAAATAATTCTCAACGATTCACAGGCATTTAGTGTACAGTTGCGCGTTCCCGCGGACAGCAGAGGTAGCAGATATCTCTGTCGGAACTCATCTAGGTTGTGCGTGTCCTTTGCATGTTGCGCCAAGGAGCAAACGAGCAATAGCAGCAGACAGACGAGTATCCAAATATGCGATGACAGCGATGATAACAGCATGGCATCCAACTATAAAGTGACTTTGATTCGAGATCTGTCCCAGCTTATTTATAGGCCCCTTCATTTGCTGCTTAATTTGCGTAATTCAGGAAAATTTACATTTTCCAGCAATTACCTTAAGTAGCGCAGAACACCACATGGGGAGCCGCACTAACAATCCGCCTTAGTCTGAGCATATAAAAGGAAGGTTCTGCCCCAAGACTAAATAATGAATGCATCCATATACTTACATAGATATAATCTGACCAATATAAATATTAATACTGGTAGACCATTAACTAGGGGTTGGTGGATATCTTCATGACAAATCAAGCTTATTAAAATATCGTCAAAGCACTTTTAGAAAGGGTATAAATATTTCGCTATATGCTGTTCAGTTTAATTGAATTTAAAATCAGACAGAAAAGTTACGACAATTGGAAAACGAAAGTGCGTTTGTGCTGTGATAAGATTTAAGCAACAGTTTAATTTATGAGGCGAACAATAAGACACCAATTAGCAATGCAACAGATTGACAGCCAGCTAGAAAAATTCACATTGACAGAATGATAATTTTTATTGCATTTATTTATTATTAAGAAAGACTGATTGCTCGACTTGACAGCGCCACCTGTAAGGCTTTATTGAAAACTTTACATTTCTTAGTTTCTAATAGCAATTACCACTTTCTTAGATCCCTTTATAAAAGTGTTACACCTATTAACTGCTCCCACTATAGTCCTTGAGGCAAGGCCAATCAATCAACAGAAAGCGCTCTCAATTCGCTTCCAAAAATGGCGCCACCTGGATGCAGAACTGGTTTTTTAGTAAAGTGCTTTCTACCGAGATATTATTCAAAATCACAGCGCCATTTAATTGCAGCGGACTTTTGGCCCGTTATATGAATTTTATTTTTTTAGTCAGAGTTACATATTTACTAAATAAATATTATTTAGCTGCAAAGATGTAACAAATGAATATCATGAATATTTTATGTGGTTTTTATTGCTTTAAATGTGTTTTCGCAGCGGACTTTTGGCTTGCTGAAGGCGAAGGCCAACTGCATGGGCTTCACACAAAGCAGATCTGCAATCTGCCTGTATTTGGCCAGCACAATATTGGGAAAAGGCATGGCACTTAGGCTGTCCACATGGTCCATGTGCAGCTTCTCAACGTGGCCAGGCATCCTGACGGGTTTCGACTCATCGGCCGGGCAACTATTCTCAATGCAATTTTTGAAGTCATCAAGGCGTTCCTGGAAATCCGGCACAAACACGCACGGATCAAGGGCGAGCATGATGAGTCCCAGATTGGGATTGCGATTCTGGCACTCGGCCCACCAACGTGGAATGCGTGTGGCATAGTCGGCACCGGACATGACACCACAGAGCACATCAATCATGGCAGCCAGGCTGTATCCCTTCTGGCCCCCAGCAGGATACAGGTGCTGGGCACGAAGCGCTAAGCTGGGAAAGATGGTGGGCTGCCCGCACTCGTCAGCCGCCCAAGTGTTGGGTATATGCTCATTTAGCATTGTAGCCCACTCCACTGACCCAATCTCTTTCATGGTGCAGGCCATGTCCAGCATAAAATGGGAGTGCGTTGCCTCTGCACCGAATGCCAAACAATTGCCACCCACGCTGGCCGTGCGCGCTTCTGGAGCGACCAGCAATGGTGATGCATTGGAGAGCACCAGACCGATGTAGCCACTGGCCATTGCCCGGAACGCATACCAGGCAGCCATGCCGATGTCATGGGATCGTTTGGCCACAACAAATCCAATGCCGGTCTTACGAGCCTTCGCCACAGCCAGATCCATGCAATAGTTGCCCACAAAGACGCCCATGGCACGCTTGCCATCCACATGAGCGCTGGTCATCGTCTCCCTAATAATCTCTGGCTCCGCCAAGATGTCAACATAACCATGCTGCAGATCATTCAAATACATCTCAAGCCTATTGATGCCACAGCCACGCACGCCTCTATAATCTGCAGCAATCAGCAAGTCGCTTATGCAACGCAGTTTCTCAAACGGCACACCAACACGTCGCAGGCAATCGTTTATAAAGCGACGTACTTCCTTCTCCATAACCAGCGAGTTGTCTTCCGGCAATTGACAGTTAGACATTCGCCGTCGTCTCAGTTGTCGAACAAATGATGGACGCACCGAACCAAAACTTTTTCGAAACATGATGAAAGCCCTTTTCATGTAAACATTTGGATTTTTGGGTTGGGTAAGTGTGAGTATATTTTGTGAGTAAAATTATGTATATGTATGTATAAAATTATATTATTAAAATTATTATATTATGGGATTCTGTTGAGATAAGCAAAGGGACGTTGATTATTTATGTTGATTATAGTATATAGTAGTAACAGTACACATTAAGATTGTGCCAAGCTTTTAATTTAAAGCAGTTGATGTCAAAACAGCGACACCACGTTCATAGAAGCTATGCGAATCCTGGCCAGCAGCAACGGCCAAATCCACTGTGAAGAGCAGCTCTGTGCGTGTCGAGTTCAAGTAAACGGGCAAAGTTAATTTGCTTACGCGTGGTTCCGTTGAGATTCTGTGAATTGAAGAGGATACAAGTTAGCCAAGCTCTAATATTATAAGCTGTTAAATTACTCACTTGATCCACTTGAGAATGGTAACTGGTAGATCCATCATTATTGTAGAGGCTAGCAGTAGCTCGTTGTTCTTGCATTGGGCGCCTTGTAGCTTCAAGCCGCTGACACCAAAACTGCTGTCCTTCTGATCTGTTTTAAGACCGGCATCGGTTATAGTTACCTCCAAGGCAAGCTCCTCCAGCGACCAGCTATTCGCTTGGGCCACACACTGCCTGGTGGCCGTGATATATGCCTCTGGGTTAAGCAGACCACCCAACCAAACAGGGAAGCCCTGCAACTCCTTGGCACCAGCCTGTGAAACGAGTTGGGAGACCTTCTGCAATTGCTGAACACGCTGGCTGAAATCCGTGATCCACTGGATGACAGTGCAACCGGCGGGCACTTTGTAACTCTTCCAGCCCTTTGGTATGATGCCGCGCACTAGTTCGGAGAGCATGGAACGATGATGGTTTGTTTGCTTTTTCTCGCCCAGGCAAATCAGCACAACATCCTGTAGATCGGAGATGACCGTCTGGAGCAGTCGGGAACCGCTTGTCACTTCGCGTTCGAAGTAGCGATAAAGCGGATCCTTTATGTTCTCCACAGTGCGCTTGAGCACGTGCAGATTCTTGGGCAGCAGTTCCAGCCATGCGGTGGCCGAGTTGTGCAGCGTCTTCATCCACGACGGGCGACCATCTTCGCTGCGTGCAGCCAGGGACAGAGCGTTCTGCTCAGACTGCTCCTCGAAACTGTACGCCAGTTCATCGTCATCCTCCAGCTGCTGCATCTTAAGCAACTTGCTCACCAGATCTGTGCCACGCGTTGTAAGCAACACCTTTTCGGCATTGTTGGGCAGACCCAACCAGGAAGGAGTCTGGCGATCTGTGAGGTTCTCAATCCACTTGAGGAAATGATCGCGCCGTGTGCCATCGGGCATGGTGATGTGACGTAGACCACCTGAGGCGCCATCGACATTTGCCACCAGGGCAAAGTCCGCCTCAAAGCTGCGGGCGGTGAAGAGTTTCTTCAGGAAGGAGGTCAGCAGACGCTGATCGAAATCGTTATCGATCTTGCCGCCATAGATGGACTGGGAGAGCAGTGTGACCAGTGCATCCCAAGGCACCTTCTCTGGCGGGAGATTGGTGCGACCCATGGCCGTTGTGTCGATCCACGTATCCAGCGTATCGCAAGCCACACGCAGATCCGATTCATTGAACTCGTACTTTTTGGCCCAGCCCAGTGGCACGTAGCGCAGTCGCTCTTGGACAATGGCATGGAACCAGGCCAGCAGGAAGTAGAGACGTGCTCGCTCACTAGGTGCCTTCATCATGCGTGCTGCCGGCACCGTTGAGAAGGTGCGTAACAGGTTGGCCCGTATGCCTGGAGGTGGTTCGAATACAAAGATGCGACCAGCGCGAAGAAGATTGACGGGCACCTTGGGATTTATCTCCATTGTAAGGAAGAGACGGAAGCCTGAATGCGGCTGCAATGAGTGCATCTTCTTCTCCAGCTGAACGAGCCACTGCGGCGCCAAATGCACGTTCTTAAGAAGCACCCAGCGACCGTTCTTGCAGGCCATGTTGATAGCCCGCTCGGCCTGGTTGAAGCCCTCAGCGGATCCGATAGCAATGCTCGAGATTTGCTTGTTTTGTTCAGCGGCCAAGTCATCCACACGCCCAGAGGCATCGAAGCCGGGTACGGAACACAGCAACGCTGGTGTATTGCAGTTCAACTGCTTATCCACGACTGCTGAAAAGTCCAACTCTTGCTCCGCTGTGGGCATGAAGTCCACGCCCAGCACAGTGTTAACTACATTGTGGGCAGCGGCAATAACGCGATCCGGTCGGAAGGCCTGAATGAGCAGCAATTGATGCACGGAGCTGCAAATCGGTGTAAGAGCCTTCGATTCGTCCCACAGTTGGGGCACACACTGCTCCGGCGAGCTCTGTTGCAACCAGGCGCCTAGCTCCGGCATTGAGCCCACCTTTTCCACCAGCTTACGGAAGATGGGCAGGCGAGAGGCGAGTCTGTTGACACCCTCGATTTGCTCGCCGCTAAGTCCTTCGACGTGTGTAGAATTGGCGAGGAGACCTTCGCGACTGCGCAAGAAGAAGTTAAACTCAGTGTCTAGATTGGATTCTCCTGTTCCCTTCAAATGGATCTTGCACATCAGCAAGGCGAAGGTTAGACGATCATTGTGCAACATTCCACGTGCGACACGTTCGTAGCACACCTGGAACAGATCCCTGGTTACGATGCCTAGACGCTCCGAATGATCGCTACGTCCTTCGAGTCGTGGATTGTTGTAGAGCACCGTGGAGAAGATGTCGAGGAACATCTTTAGCGAGTACTGGTAGAGGAAGTGAACCTGGTTCAAGCTGTCCATGGTGAAATACATTGAGCTGCATGCCACCGACAACGGCAAATATTGCTGCGATACGGTTTCGATCTCGGCTATGACCTTGTCAGTTTCATCCACCTTCTGATTGATGTCGTACGCCTCCTTCTTGAGTGTCTCCAAAGTTGTGATTACCGAATCGTCATCCAGGATCTTGCCCTTGGCGTCGTTGAGTGCTTGGAGCAAACTCTTCTCCAGCTGACGCAGACGTAGGCGGAACTCGCCCTGCAGCTTAAGCAAATCGGAACGCTTCTCATCAATGTCTGGACGCTCAGCCTTAAGCACTTGATTTAAGCACTGAGACTGCAGTGAACTGCGCGTCACGGTAAAGTTGACAAAGGTCACTCTCGAGCAGATGTCAGGCGGGAACTCAACGGTCGGATCGCGCGTCGACAGGAATATGACGAATGATGGCGACAAATCAATGTCCTGGTCGCCCAGCGTAATAAGCACACGGCCACCAGTGCGTCTCAACTCTCGATTAAGCACCGGATTCAATATGGGATCATAGTTCTCAACGTCCTGGACGAGCAGCGGATTACCGAAACGCAGAGCAGACTCCAGATTCTTGCGGAATGAGTCGTCCAAGAAGGATGTTTTTGTTATCTTCTTGCCCGCATATTCGTTAAGCAGGAAGGTCGTGGCCTGACCAGATGGATCAATGATTAGTGGATAGCGGTTGAAGCGCTTCAGCATGATAGCATTCTCGGTGCACAGATCATCTGTGGGTAAGGCATTCGCCTGCCAGCGCAGTCGCTCGTCCGGATTAGACAGATACTCCGTGCGCGCAATGTCCGCACGATATTGAATGCTTGCCGATTGCAGATGTTGTGACCAGGTGGTGAACAGATTGAGTCGATAATGCTGATCAAAGTAGCCACCGTAGGCAATAAATGCAGCCGACAGCAAGACGTCG
Organism: Scaptomyza graminum; assembly: GCA_018901835.1. Classification (NCBI taxonomy): domain Eukaryota; kingdom Metazoa; phylum Arthropoda; class Insecta; order Diptera; family Drosophilidae; genus Scaptomyza; species Scaptomyza graminum. Next base: position 1,414,742 of record JAEIFL010000243.1, read on the forward strand.
CCCACAATGGTGGACATTTGTGACTTGAATGTCTCGCTGGTGGACTCCCAACGTTCGCGTTCAATGTTCAAGCTCTTCAGCAGTGCAATGGAGCGATCCACCTTGGCCTGAACGTTCTCCAAGTCCGTCTTAATCGCCTGCGCTTGAGAAATGAGCTGTGCATATTCTTCCTTATAGGCTGCAATGCTGCGCTCTAATTGTTCGACCAGATCCTTGGTCTCCTTGGCGCTTGCCAAATTCACATCAGCCTGCTCCTCCAGTGAACGGAGTTCCTCACGCAACGGTTCTACCCGTTTCAACATGTCAGCATATTCGATCTGTAAAATCAATGAAATTGAGTTTCATTCACGTTTTCAATATAATCTTGATCTTACCTGTGCAATGGCCCATTTGACCATGGGACCGCAGGCCATACTGGCGCGATTGACCTTCTCGAAGTTATAATCCGGATTGCTCAGATACTTGGACTTCATCTTCTCCCGAACCTCATCGCTGTACGAATCAAATGATGGGGGATGAAAGATTATTAATTTGACGAAAACTGTTTGCTGGTTGAGTTATTTGTATGAATTGAGCAAGCAAAGCAGTTGGTTATTATTTTGATCAACGCGAAAATTTAACCAAAACCATAAAAATTATGAACGGGATTATAAATTAAAAGCCAATTAACCAATATTAAAATTACAAAAGGAACATAAACAATATATACATACAATACAAAACGCAGTTTGCTTAATCATTCACAAAACTACAAGAAAATAATCTCAAATCAAAGAGAGAATACAAATTTCTACTCTGCATAGAAAATATTAAAAAACAAAAACAAAAAGTAACTCAATTCAATTCGAGAACAAAATGTGTGAATTAAAAGAAAATTAATAAGAATTTGTTTCATGCTTACGTTATGTTCTCTGTACCAAAGTTAGATACAATTGAATTTATGAAATTTTCACGCATTATCACTGCGCGTATCGATTTCCAATCGGTCGCATTCTCGCCCAGCAGCAGGCATATCGACTCGAGTGCCAATTTAACCACAGACGGTGGATTCGCCATCGTTCGCACCTCAACGAGTTGCTGTTTGCGTATCGACTTCACAGCTGTTTAATTGATTGATTCGATTGATTGATTGAGGTCGATTTGGATAGTTGAATTGGTTGTGTTAACATAAAGGAACAGAATTATTATAATCGATATGCAGCCCAACATCATGGATGGGCACTTAACTAAATGTTATACTCGTTAAATTTAATCTAGTAATTATCACAACACTTTTATATTATAAACAACATAACTTTCCTAATTTTCCTGTGAGTAATCACCTAATTAGAGTTTTAAACACAATTCTGGGTTTAGTTTACACCTATTCACATCATAATTATATCTAAGATTATAAATATATAGATATGTATATCGTAAGTTAAGATATTTGCCAGTGCATTGCGTATGCAGAGTATGTGTGTGTAAAGTAGTAAGAGTATTAGATATACAAGTTTATATATATATATATATAGTGTGGTTTAGTTATGTTATAGATATACATATATATATTGTATATGCGTATGATGGTTCGGTACGATTTAGCCAATTAGTGTCACATTACGGCACAACAACCTCAGAGATGAAGGACAAAATGGCTTTCAGCCCAATTGAAATGAGTGAGTGCTGAGGAGGATGTGATACTATGGATACGATAGATACGATGTGTTTGTGTGTGTTGGGGAATAAAGAAAGAGTTGCGTACGTGATCTTGTCAGTTTCCAAGTTAACAATCGACGATATGAAACTGTCTTTGACGAGTATGCCACGTATGGCCTTCCAATCTGTGGCACTCTCATTGAGCAGCTCGCAAACAGATTCCAGTGCCAGCTTTACCACAGCAGGTGGATTTGCCATTGAGCGCACCTCGGCCAGGTGTTTCTTTTTAATCGAGCTAACGGCTAACAGTGCGAATTGTGTTTGTTTGTGAGTTCGATATATCGATTTCAAATGTATATATAAGTAAATTTATAACTAGACTTAAAGTTAACAAAAATATACGTAGACTAACTGTAAGAATTCCACCCTGTTCCCCCGGTTTGGACTGGCGTCCGATAAACTTACCTTGTTGTGCATCGATAACGGCTGGTTCCACCTGTGCCAGATCGGCCATGACATACTTGCGCTTTTCTTCGATCTTGACAGTTTGATCGGCCAGACGGATCTGTATCTCCTGTGACTGTATCTTCTTCTTTTCGGCCTCCTGTTGATCCTGGAACATTTGCTTCAACTTTGCATTGGCGGCCTCGTTCTTTGCCTGCAACTCCTGCTTTTTGACAGCCAGCGATTTTTGCATTTCCTCCACCTGCTCCACGGTCTCTGCGATTTTGTTGAGACCCACATTCAGATGAAGCTGCTGCTCCTCCAGATCGCTGCGTTTCTCATTGTACAGCTTAACAAAGTGATGGATAAAGTCCAGATAGTGACGAGGCGTGACTGCCATGGTGCGTCCGCCACGTTTGGCGAGGCGAGCATTGGCCTGATGCAAGGTCTGGTGTACGTAGACGCAACTGTTGATGACGGCATCGCGATGCGTGGGATTGGCAGGCACCAAGTGACAAACGGATGGGAAGAAGTCTGGCGATGTCCAGTTGGGCTTCTCCAGATCGACACGTGTGGTAAACTCTTTGCCGACTTGGAACAGCGCCGAATCAGACCAGTCACCGAACCAGTTCAACACACAACGATTAAACAAGGCCGGAGACGTGGAAGCACGATCCTTAAGCCCATCGGTAGATGGATTCATGGTGAAGACGACGTGCAGATTACGCATCACCTGCTGTGTGAACCATTTGTACAACTCATCGCTGGAGTCAAGCATAAGTCCTTCACGCTGGGCGCCTTCCTTGCACTGTGTCATCAGTGTGGTGTATTCATCGCCCTCAAAGAGACCGGGCACCTCGCCGTTGGCCAGCAGTGTGTTCATTCGCTCCAGGAAGCCAGAGTCCAGCACATTCGACTCGTCCAGTATGAAGGCGATCTTCTCATCCTTACAGCCAGACCTGCGCAGCACGCATCGCAAATCCTCATCAAAGTCCTCGCCAGTGTACTTGTTGTGCACCTTAATTTGGAATATGGACAGACCATTCATCCAGGCAACAAAGCGCGACAGCGTTGTCTTGCCAGCGCCAGAGACACCAATGAGAAGCAGATGTCCCTGCGGCTGTCGGAAGATACGATCAATGCGGAGTACATGATCCAGAACTTCATCAAACAGCACCAAAGGCACGTCCAGTTCCTCCTCGTAGAAGACCTTGAGACGAGCACGCACATAATCGCGCAGCTCTTCGCGATTGACTGGTGTATAATCCTTGGACAACCAGTTGCTGTATAAAATTGGGCGTTGCAGAGCCTCCTCCTGATTGATGCCCGGGAAGTGCTTGTGTCCCACCAGATCGATATTTTCATTGGTCCAGCGACGCTCGCTGTCATCCACCAGACGATCCTGGAACAGGCGAAGCGCTTCGTGCGCCCACAAACGCACCAGGCCCTCCACTGGCAGTGAGTCCAGTGGACGAATGGCCTCACAGATACCGCGCACCCATCTGGTCATCTCACGAGGCGAGTAGACATAATGTGGTTGCATGTCCTGCGTAAAGCGATCCTGCGACGCCAGATAGAATTCAACCATAGCATTTGTCAGGGGCTCGGCATAGCCACGCAGAGCGGGCATCAGACGAAGCATAGCACGCGAGAAGGTGCCATAGATCTGCTTAAGCGACGTTTCGCCGGGGTAGTCCACGTAGATAATGGGCACGTGGCGCAGGAAGCGATGCGAAAGCGGCTTGCGACCCGGATCTGTGGGTGGATTACATGCGCCTACAAACTGAATGCGCTCCAGAGAGACCCAGGCTTGATCATTGGCTCGATAGAAGCCCCTGTGCTCTACCAGCTGGCGCAGGAAAGAGATGACACGCTGTGTTCCATATGAATCCATATCGGGCAAATTAATTTCATCGCAGAAGAGAACAAGCCACTTGCCAATCTGCACTGGGGAGAGAACAACGCCGTTGGGCGTCTTACGGTACTCGCAATAATGATCGAAAGTCTTGAGCAACAGCTCTGGCGTTGTAGCCGATGAGAAATTCAGACCCACCACCTCCATGTCGGGTAGAGCACGCAGCGCAGAAAACAGCGTCATAGTCTTACCAGAACCAGGTGGACCACAAAGCACTGGAAGCGAATGATACATAAACATGAGTTATCTGGTAAGAATGTTTAAATATTATGAAGAACTTACCCAATGGTTTGTGCTCAGCCAGCCATGTGTAGAGCAGCGACTCGTGACGCACTGTGTCCAATGTGGGAACAACAATGTCTGGCGAGGCCACTTTGTGGGTCTCCACCTCGATGACGGGCACCTTGTTGCTCCATGGTACCCATTCGCCGTTCATGTTTACTTCGTAATCGATAATGGGGGCTCCAGCGGCACCAGGAAGCGGGACAGTCGTTACGCTGCGCACAAAGTCACCTAGATCGATTCGCACTTTGAGCTTGGCATCGCCAGCAAACGACCAAAGCACAGAGTATACTAGAGCCTTGGGTATATAGTGCTCTAGTTGATCCGCTGAGCAAGGGAAGTCCGGATGCTGGGCATTAAAGTTAAGCACATTGCGAGCCGACTGGTTGAGCATCGAGAAAAGAGAGCTAAGAGCGCGAAGACGTGTAAAGTCCATGATGTGCTCCTGATCCATGGCATACTCCAGTGTGCGCACCACAATACCATCGGCAGAGAAGAATGGCTGCAACAGCAAAGCAATGTCGCGTTGAACTTGAACTGATGGGGAAACTTCCTCCTCCTTGTCCTTGGTGGCCTTCATCACGCCCACAAAGTCGTCGTCGCCATCCTCGAGTGGAATGCTACGCAGACGCGACAAATAGTTCTCGAATATCATCTCTGTGGAGAGTACATCCTCCGAGAACCACACCATGCCACATCGGGAAACCGTAGCAAGTGTTGCAAACTTCAGATCCTGAACCTCAAACATGACGCGCACATTGGGAGGCAGCGAGAGACGTTCTCCGTTGGGCAGCGTCAGCAACTTGTTGTCATCAAGCACCGAGTTAAGATTTTCCACCCACTCGGGATCAACGTCACCGTCAAATATGATCCATTGGCGTTTGTTAATCTCGCCGCGAACGTTGTCAATGATCTTACGTAGAATGTGCGTGAAGAGACCGTCGGTCCATTCTCGAGTATTTGGATCGAGCACACCGTAGAGCGCCTCCTTTGAAATGGCCTTGGGATCGATAACATGGGCGACGCCTTCAACTCCCTCGAAGCGTTCCAGTGCCTTGAGCAGTGTGCGCCAGGCTGTTGACTTGCCAGAGCCGGATGGGCCCACCATCATGAGGCCATGATTGAGATTGGATATTTGATAGAGTTGCAGCACCTGGATGAAAAAACCATATGAATTAATATGAATAAAAGTCTCGAACAACAAGAACTTCAAATGCAAATTAGTTACTTTGTCGACCCAAGTTGAGCCGAGTCCCTTTAGGTGGTTAGTAGGCGTGTGTGTGCGAAGCGAATCAATGTTATGGAATATTTTCTAGTAATAAAATTAGTTGCGCTTACCTTTTCCATCCAGGCAGCACCCTGCTCGTCACCCTCGCCGCATACCAGATAGTCCTCTTGGCACACCTTGCGTATCTCTTCCTTGAGCCCCTTCATCTCGGCGCGTGTGTAGCCCACATTGGGGAAGACATCGCTGAGCAGCGAGAAGAGCAATGGAATATCCTCGGCCACCAGTTTGGGCACCATTGTCTCGCACACAGACTGAATAAGAATTTCCTGTTCGGGCAGATTTTCTGCCACAGATGCTTCATCGATGTTCTCTTCACCACGCTGGCGCATCTGTTCCTTGATCTTCATGATGCGATCGCGCTTCACGTTACCAGCAGATATAAGCACAGACTTCAAGGCACGCAGACCAAAATCGTAATGGCTTTGATTGGAGAGCTGCTCGTCGCAGAGCTTGAAGAAGGGCACAATCTTGCATGCCAGCTTCTCGGCGGAGCGGAAGCCTTGCGAGAAGAGCATCACCTCGGCAATAAGCTGGCGATCGGGCGTTGTCATGGCCAGCGAGCGGAAAAGCTTCTTCAAATTGTCGGGCAGATTGGAACGGCCAGCGTAGCCTGGATTCATGGTGATGAAAATGGCCATGTCTGATGAGACGCGCACCTGTTTGCCCACTAGTTCGACAGTGATGCTTTCCTTGTTGGTATCCATCTCGTATTTAAGCGCCTCCTGGATGGTCTGGATCTGCTGCGAGCAGGCGGAAAGCATTCGTTCCTCCAAACGATTGAACTCATCGAAGCAGCCCCAGGCGCCGACTTGGCATAGACCGACAAAGATGCGGCCCATGGCCTGGAAGTCAAATGTTTCGTCGCAATTGAAGACGAGAACAAAGCGACCGAGCTGGTTGCCTAAAGCCTTAACAGACTCCGTTTTACCTGTACCAGCCGGACCGAAGGGTGAACCACCCAGACGTGATTCCAGCGCCTGTGTCATGGTCAAATAGCAGCGATCCGTGAGTGGTGTCTGAACAAGACGATCCTGTACACCCAAATACTCAAATCCGTAGAAGAAACGCGCATTCGCCATATGAATGGTTAGCTGCTTAAGGACTTCCGTCTGGCGTGGATCGAAGTAGAAGCGCATCTCGCAGAGCCACTGGAAGGACTTCGGCGAGGTGACGCCATTAGTAAGCAGACGTCTGGTAACTGTGCGCTTGTGCACAAACTCATTGATCAAATGCTCCAGCTTGCGGCGACGCAGCGGAGGCTGTTCCTGCAGCACTGAATCAGCAAGCACGTTCAAGGTGCCTTCCACGTTGCCGAGGACACGTTGCATGGGCTTGCCAGTGTTATTCTCGGAAGCCTGTTGCAGCGCTGCCTCCACATCCTCGGACCAAAGGATTTGTGCAGCTAGGACGACAATCTGTGCCTGGTATTTATCGCACCATTCCATGTACTTTTGCGAATCGATTTTGCCATCGCGGAACTGCTTAATATCCTGGACGGCCTGAGCCAGCAGCGAGGCGAGGGTGAAGCGCATCTGCTTCTCCACCAGTGAGAGCCACTCGTTGATTTTGGGGTGGTCCACGGTGGAAACGGGATTAATAAAGTGCACCTCTTCGCCTTCGCGTGATGATATGCCCAGAATTACATTATTTTCCTCGTTCAAAAGAATGGCAGCGACGCCGGCAAACATCTTCTTGAAGTGCTTTTGCAGGCGAGCAATGTTCTTGCTGTTGCCAATAATCTCCAGCAGATCCTCATCACCCACGAAGTAGAAGCGTGGGAAGGATGTACGTTCACGTTCCAGATACTCGCCCAGAGCTTTCTGAATCTTGCCCAGCAGATCAGCTAGACGCTCTAACGAACGCTGTACTGCCGGAATGTTGAGTACATCCATGACTTTGGGTGACTTGGTCACCTTCTTCATCAGGCCCAGGAACTCCGAGCTAATGCTCTGAAAGCGAGAAGTTTCCACTGGTAGCAGTGTTTTAATGTCAGCACTACCCGAGAAGATGCCCTCCAGATAGACCCAGCGACGCTGCACATCGATCCATACATCAAACAATGCGTTAATGCGATTCAATTTCTCCTCCCAGGTAAGCGCCTCCTCCTCAAAGACCTTGTAGTAGGGCGAAAGCTTCATGGCAGCTACCGAATTGATGTGCTCCTTAACCTTGTTGAAGAGATCATCCCAGCCGCGTATGATGCGGCATTTGTTCTGGTAGTTGATCAGATCTAGTTCATAGTTTTGCCACGATTCTCGCACTTGCTTCAAGAACTCCTCCAGCGCCATTTCTCCCTGAGCAACCAAAATGATGTCCTTAACAATGCCCTCGTTCTTTTGCAGATTGACATCCCACACCTGACCCAATGTCAAATCGGAGATAACCCAGTTGACACGCAGCTGCTTGGTCAGTTGTTTCCAGTGGCGCTCCTTTAAAGCATCTGATTTAAGCTCCACAATCAGCATGTTAACCTTGATATAGCTCTGGATAAGCTTCTTCACATACTCATACGATTCGTACATGCGCAGACGAGCAGGCAGCTCTTTTAGCTGAGCCATCATCGCCTCCAATTGCTGGCGCAGTTTACGTGGCTGCACTGATAGCCATGGCTTTTCTCGTGTCTCATCGATCTGGGTCCAGACCTTTGAGAGTTCGCTCCAGACGCCACGCAGATCTTGCAGTTCCTCCAGGGCGACGTTCATGCGCTCAGAACTGTTGTTTGGCACTCCGGCCGATTCCTGCAGCTCAAGCGCCTCCTTGGCCTTGGCCACATTGTCGCGTTCTTCCTTGAGACGTGAGTATTTGCTCTCGAAGATTTGCAGCTGATGCAGTGCATCATCTGGTCGTATCTTACCGCCCGTAGGCTTTGTTTTCTCCCAGTCGTTAAGGAAGTCTACAGTACGCGTCTCCACTGCCTTGTCCTCGGCCACAATCTTGGCTTGCAGACTGGCAACTTGAGTCTGGATTGCCGTGTCCTTGCGTTTGATTATCTCGTTGAATGCAGACCACTCGCCTTCGATGTTGTCCACGTGCAGCCAGTTGTTAGGGAACTGGAAGCGCTGGCGCTCCAAAATACGCTGTGCCTCACGGAACACTTCCACTTGCTTGTCCCAGGCAATCATGTCCTTCTTCAGCGTCTGCACATATGTGATAAAGCTGACCGCATCCGATGTACTGGCCGCCTCGATGCTTTGCATCTCTAGATCTGTGCGCGACTTCGACACCTTGGTGTGGAAGGTGGTCATTTCGGTGCCGAGCAGGGTGCCAAACTTGCCAAGTGCTTCCTTGTGCCAAGAATCGTACTTCAGTGTAACCTTGGCCTGCACCTTGGCGTAGTCAATGATAATAGCGCCATAAGCACGGCGTGTATCCGACGTATCGAACGTCGTGCGCGATTGCTTGATGTCGTTGAGGCACTTGATCCACAAGTTCACGTCCTCGCCCAAGCGACCGTATAGAGTGTCAGCCTGTAGATCCCAGAGGCTCTGATAGCGCAGCCATTCATCCACATAGTTTCGCACTTCACTTATCTTGTGCTCGACAGCGCCATAAGCATTCTCTAAAACCTTGCCGTCGGGCAGCTTTGTCAGCAGATTGCGATAGGTCTGCGAAACGGGCTTCTCAAGGCCCACCTGGTAACGTGTGCTCTGCAGGCGCACTTGGGAGGTGACAATAGCCTGCCAGGCGAAGAACTGCTGCATGATTTGGAAGCGAGCCTCCTCAATTGAGGGATACAGATACATCTGCTGATTGGTGATGCGAATCTCGTGCACAGCATTTTGAACCTGTGGCTCACCGCCCAGTTTGTGCGTTGGCTGCACAGGGGCATCTGTGTCCATAGAAGTGTCCACCTCCTTCTTGTTTCCAGTCAACGCCTCAGTCCAGGCCTGTATGCCCGCTTGCAGACGCGACGCCAGCTTCTTTTCCACTTCCTCGTCGAGGCGTGTGACCCAAACACTTAGATTGGAATATTGACGCAGCGACAAATCATCGACGGCGTGCTGAATCTTTGATAGTATTTCTACAAAGGTGGCAGCGCTATAGGGACATGTTTCCAACGAACGTACATCCACATCCAGCTGCTCCTCGACAACTAACAAGTCATCAACCTGAAAAAATATTGATTATTGTAAGATAACATGGTTTGCTTGGGGGTTCTGGCTTGTCTTACCTTCTCCTGGAATTGAGTGACGCACTCAGACAATCGCAGCACATAGGGATCCAGTTTGTACGACTCCCAGATGAGGCCAACGCCTTCGGACACCAAATTCAAGACCTCCTTGCGCAATCCGGCAACCAAAGGCACAATGCTGGCGCGATCTTCGATCTATGGCAAGATTAAAGGCATTAGTACACAAACTATATATTTATTTCTAGACTTTAAGTGGATTTCTTTAGATGCATGCGGGATTTAAACAACATTAACAAACAGTGGTAGCAATAACTTATTGTGGGAGCACAAACGACACTACCTTGAATACTGAATTAAGTGCTAGACTCCTATTATTAAGCTGCATGAAAGAAAGGTTGTTGGTTGATTTGGTTGATTTAAAAAAGTCGTTATCGTGTCTATACTTATGACTATGTTGGGTTTGTGGAGTGTGAAATGAGAGGTGTTTGAAGTGATGTCGCTTAAAAAATTTCAAGCTGCACGCCGGAAGCAAAACAATGCACAAAAGAAGCCAAGTAAGTTCCCAAAATGAGAAAATACAAATGTGTTATGCATATGTCTAAGGCTTGCCACATAAAAACTTAAAATAAGGATCTTCTGTCAATCCCTTAGACATATACATAAATGCAAGTAAGCAGAGCAATTGCTCCAACAATTTTGAGGTGGTGTGTAATATTGGTTTGTTGTGTTTTGATGTTGTGCAGTATTTTAGATAAATACAGATATATTACCTTCTCCAAGGTGCGTTCGTAGGTGCGTACGCTCTCAATCAAGGATATAGCATAGGGATATATCTGGTTGGCCTGATGTGCCTTGTTGACAATGGTAAGTGGAACTCTGTAAGAAGAAAAGCGGTTTAGACAATATACAAAACTGAATCTTGGCTATTCGCTTACCTGAAGCCCAGGTTCTTTATGTTGCGCACCTCCTTGGCCAACGTAATAATCTCTGGCAGAAAGTTGACGCGCAGACGCAAAACATTACCGCGCCCAATACGAGATCGGGTCGATTCGATGGTGAAGATGCGACCCGAGCTGCCAAAGTTACGCTCTTGAACTTTACGAGCCCACTCGTGGAACACGTCCGAGATGGACAGCTTGGCGCGGAAGCTGTCGCCATCGGCCTTCAATTTCTGGCCCTCAATGTGCGTCTCCCAGCCCTTGCCAAGCACATCCTCGACTCGCTTTAGATACATAGTCAGCTGGTTGTCAATCTGGCGTGCCCAGATAATAGAGCCCGCCACAGGCGGCAAATCGCGCACTGAGGACAAGCGGCAGCTCTTACTCTGCGGATATTGCACCTTAAACTTCTCATGCAGTGCCTCAATGTCATCCTTGACACGCTGTATTAGCTGAGTCTGGTACTCGCGAATGGCACCACGGATGTGCGGACGCACAAACAGCGCATTGAAGCGTGAGAAGATGCGAAACATCTCATTGGCATTCTTAGCCGTGCCAAGCTGGTCGCGCAGATGCGCCGTGATTCGTGTCTCCACGCGATCTAAATTATAAAATTATAAAAACAAGTTAACGATTAAAATAAATACAGATTGTATTTTATACGCACCGATCTTCTCCTCATAGCGCTTGACGGCAGCCTCCCAGGCCTCAGAGCCCTCCTTGGTTATGTCCAGACAATCAACCTCCTTGACATTTTCGTAGGCCAAGTTGACCTCTTCGATGGCATTGGCATCGGCGGCATCCAAACTGTACGGCTGCTTGGTTTCAACTGCAATGCCGTCATCGCTGGCCGCCTGCTTGGTGGGTCGTAGGACGCGTAGGATGACGGTGCGTAGTTGCTCGTGCTGACGCCTAAACTTGCGCATATGCTCCATGCGCGTCTGCAGCTTCTTGTGTGCTGGCGACACGCGCCAAACCATCTTTAGATGCTCGTCGCGCTTCTTCTTGACAATGTCGCGAAGCAGGCCCTGCAGCTTGTCGTACTCGTCGTCCCAGCAGCTGAAGATTTCAAAGCACTGGTTCATTACGCGCTCAAACTCATCGAAGGGAATGTGCATAAGACGGCGGGTGCCAAGAACCTTGAGCAGCTGCTGCGACAGATCCCGCGATATGGCCTCAATGAGTTTAAGGCAGCGCTGAATTGGATATTTGGTATTGCGCACCTTGCGCATATGCGAAAATATCTGTTGCACAGCTGGTCGAATTTTCTCCAGCTCTGTGGCCGACAGCAAATCGTTGATAGGGAAGTCCTTCATCAACGGATTATAATCGGCTACAGTAGCAAGTGCTTGTTTGAGGCCTGTGTCCGTGTCAAACGAAACAGTTGCATGGAAACGTTTGCCATGCTTGAGTATGTCCAGTGTTAGCGCCACTTCTGGCGACTCTCGCTTCTCCTGAATACGATACAATGCACGCTCCAGGTTAAGCCAAAATGATATTTCCTGCAACAATGTTGATTTAGCTACTATGCAGACAATAAAAACTGAACTTTTGCTTACCTGCAAAGCAGTGCCTGAACCAGGATCACGATTGAGTTTAGTCACTTTTTTGATTTCAGTAATCCAGCGATTGACGCCGTTCTGCAGCTGGTTGAGGAACGACGAGTCCTCTACTTTATCGCCAAAGTCCACAACCTTTGCCTTGTAGTTCTCATCAGCACACTTGCGTATGACTTGATTGACAACCGGATGGGCAGTCAGCGTAATCTCTGGGATGTCGATGTTTTGCTGCAAATGTAGCAGGCCCATCTCCAGTTCCGCCAACTTCTTCTCCACCGAAGGTGCCATCTTGTCGCCATCGCGATCTGCGCGTCCCGACTCCTTCACATAGGACTTGAAGTACGGTGCCAGTGATTTGCTAATGAACGCATGCAGCGTCTCATAGGGCGAGCCGTCCGAGAAGTTAATCAAACGCAGCTGCGAGTGAATCGACTTGTCCGCCTCAACGACAGCGCCACGCTTGATGCAGGCCAGCGACGCCATGCGGCTATTGGTGAAGTGCACATCGTTGCTGATTTGATAAGATACCAGCTCGTTTTCATCCTCCCCTTCCGCCGGCTGTTCGCTGTCATCTTCTAAGCAATTAAAAGAGAGAGTGAGAAAGTCAATGAAGGCACACACAAAATATGGCAGCAATCAAGCATTAAATTTCACCCTCACCTACATTTCACTTTGTGCACACAAAAATTATATGGCCCTCAATTTCAATGCCGCCGAGTCAATGGCAATGACACACAATTCATTATCAAGGTGGCAGCCTTGGAAATTTCAGCGGCCAAGGTGAAACCTTCAAATTTTATACACTCAAGGTCTGAACCTTGAGCGTGCGTTGCTCTCACATTGCCTGACCCTGACGCGAGTCACCGTTCAATGTCGCAAGTCAATGAAATGTACACACAATCTGCTCAAGGTCGCGCTCGTTTCCGCAAACAAACTGAAAACAGCTGTCGTTTGTTTTGTGTACATGCCGGCGACCGGCAAACGGCAAAGCGGCTGGCAACACTAACAGCGCAACAGGCTGGCAGCACGTCGCAGATGGTTGCTTTTCATAGTCAAATGATTGCGAGTTGCATATTTTACTTGATTCTTGATTTTTAAACGTGACGTCAGAATGAGTGTTAGACTTCAGGCATTATCAGGAGTTGAATTAATTAAATTGTACTTAACCTAATATATACATCAAAACAAATAAATAATTCATCATTTAGAAACATTTTTTTCAGCCAATTTATGAATTTAAGAGCTTCTTCGCAATATTAAAAGTAGTGACGTCAACACCTATTGTCGGCAAAACAACATTTTTTTTTTACTATGAATGTTGCTCTGAGTCAGATGCGCATGACGTCATGCGCAGTAGACAGCAGCGAAAACATGAAAAAACACAGTATTGCAATTGATTTTTAACAAAAATGCAACTTGCACTATTATAATGCACGATTTGATGATAGTATTATGTTATTTGTAAGCAAACGAATACAAATACAAATTGGCATTCCTATGCTTGCTGCGAACGCCATTTTGTTCTGTTCGCCATTTTTTCATGTTATCTGATTTGCAAATTTCACTTATAATTTACTTACCCTTTATACAATTGTGCTGCACGTACAACGCTTGCACTTGGGGATCAGACAGAAACTTGCGAATAGTCTCTTGATTACCAGCATCGTCAAGAGCATTATTCAGGGACTCCGGCGCAACATCCTCCTCTGGCAGCAAAATGGTGACAGCTTTGCGGAGGTAATTTGCAAATGCATCATAGTTGGCAATAGATAGGTTAACGGCCGGATCCACCGACGTATCGGTGTTGTCCAGCGAATCGCCCATCGTTTTCCACTATTTTTGCACTTTTTTACACAATTAGAACGTCTATAAATGATTTTTTCACACGACTTGGAATTGAACAAGCGTAGTGAAAAATTACGTCTGTACTTATGGCGAAAGTGCAACGACAAAGTTGCCAGGCAAGCACAGATTGATCGAAACACCCTGTGTTTAAGGCTGCCAGCTAGTCAAAACTACTTACCGGCAAAATGTATGCAGGCAGAACAATGGCAATTGCTTGATGTGGCAATGTTATTATGTTGATCAGCTGCAAACAGCTGTTGGCAAATGGCAAATTCTTGTTTTAGTTTGTTATTTAATAAACGCTGAAGGCCTGAATCGCGTTAATGTGCAATATTATCAAAAAAAAACAAATAATATGCAAGCACTGCGTCACAGATGCCTGTTGCGGGGCCTTAAATTCAATTGGTGCCGACGACTTTTAACACAGAGCTGCACCGGCAACGTTGTAAGTAATATTAAATTAATAAAACTAAAAATAAATATTTTTGTTTGCTTACCTTTAAGCAATCGGAGCTGACAAATGATGTTAAACATCGCATAGAAACGCACTGGCGGCAGCATTTAAGCAGTGGAAATTTTGATGCCAAGCAGACGGCTAACAAATATTATGTGTTATCCATGTTCCCCTATCCCTCCGGCAATCTACACATGGGACACGTGCGTGTTTATACTATCAGCGATGCAGTTGCTCGATTTCAGCGTATGTGTGGCAAGAATGTGTTTCAACCCATTGGCTGGGATTCATTTGGTTTGCCCGCCGAGAATGCGGCAAATCAGCGTGGCGTTGCGCCCGCCGAATGGACGCACCAAAATATTGCTCAAATGAAGCAGCAGCTAGAGCGACTAGGCTGCTCCTTCGACTGGACAAACGAGCTGTCTACAAGTAGTCCGCAATATTACAAATGGACGCAATGTTTGTTCCTTATGCTGCACAAGCGCGGTCTTGCGTATCAGAACGAAGCGCTGGTCAACTGGGATCCAGTGGACAAAACTGTATTGGCCGATGAACAGGTGGATGCCAATGGCTGCTCCTGGCGCTCTGGTGCCAAGGTCGAGAAAAAATTACTCAAGCAATGGTTCATACGTACCAGCGCCTATGCCAAGCAACTGCTAGACGGACTGGATGATCCAACGCTACGAGATTGGCGAGACATTATAAATTTGCAGAGACACTGGATTGGAGATTGCAATGGCTATGCTTTTACGCTGCCTACGTCCGCCTCGAATCTACTGCGTGTGTGGACCGCCAATCCCGAACATTTAAAGGATCCTCATGCATTTTTGGTGCTGCGCAGCAAACATTTTCTATCGAAGCTTATGGATGCGGATAAGCTGAGTGTTGAGAATCCTTTTGCAAGCACCACTTTGCCTGTGATATTTAATGACGAGGCCACCTTTCCAGCGGACTGTGATGTCTACCTGGCAGCGCCCAGTTTTCGTGCCGAAGATCGGGAGCTGTTGGATAGCTTTGGTCTGGCTTTCATCACCAGCAAGGAAGAGGCGCTCATTAATCCAGCCAACTGGGAGCAACTGCGCAAGGAAGTGCTTCAGGCAGCCAGTCGCCTCAATGTGGGTGGCTATCGTGTCTCCTCCAAGCTGCAGGATTGGCTTATCTCCCGTCAACGCTACTGGGGCACACCCATACCCATTGTACACTGCCCCAAATGCGGTGCAGTGCCCGTGCCGGAGCAGCAGCTGCCAGTTACGCTGCCGCCACGTGACGCTGGCAAGGATGCGCTGCGCTGCGAATGCCCAAAGTGTGGTGAGCCGCGTGCGCAACGGGAAACCGACACCATGGACACCTTTGTGGATAGCTCGTGGTACTATCTGCGATATCTGGATGCCCACAATACCGAAAACATCTTTGATCCCGCGCTAACAAATCATTTCATGCCCGTTGACCTGTACATTGGTGGCAAGGAGCACGCTGTGCTGCATCTCTACTATGCCCGCTTTATGAATCACTTTCTCCACAATTGCGGATTGTCACCCACCTCGGAGCCATTCTCGCGCCTGCTCGTCCAAGGCATGGTCATGGGCCGCTCGTATCGCGTCAAGGGCAGCGGACGCTATGTGCGGGAGCACGAAGTAGAGATTGTGAATGCCAAAAAGAATCAGGCTCTGCTCAAGGATAACCAGGAGCCCGTTGTCATGAGTTGGGAAAAGATGTCGAAGTCAAAGCTAAATGGCGTTGAACCCGACGACATGTTCAACGAATACGGCACAGACACCACACGTCTCATCATCCTGGCAGATGTGGCACCCACCTCGCATCGCAACTGGTCCAGTGCCAGTAAGTATTTTTAATAAGAGAGATTGAACAGTTTTTAATAAACCTGAATGTTTTAGCTTTTCCGGGCATACTCAATTGGCAGAAACGTTTGTGGCTTACCTTGGAGGAGTTTAAAGCGGCACGCGAGGAGCAACCAACGGATACTGTGGACATTTGCAGCGATGAATTTCTGGCCGAGGATGCAAAACTATTCGATGCACGCAACTTTTATGTCAAGGGCGCCACCTTTAACTATCGCCATGCGCATCAACTAAGCGTTGCCATATCCAAGATGCAAGGACTTACCAATTCCATAAGGGTAATGATTCTGTTCATTTCATCTGTGAATAATTGACTGATTCATTTCGATTTTAGCGCACACCCAAACACATTCAGAGGCATGGCAAACAGTTTGAACGTGCTCTTGCCGCTCAGATTATAATGTTGGCTCCTATGGCTCCTCACTTTGCATCCGAGCTGTGGTCCAAGTTTGTTGCGGTGCCGGGTCGTCTAAATGCCGCCAGTGAAGAGTTGCAATGGTTAGAGGATGTGCTTGCACAGCGTTGGCCAGATGTCGATGCTGCCTATCAGCTTGACTTGAGCATTAAAGTCAATGGATTCGAGAACTGTGTCATTAAGGTTGCTCGCACTCAACTGGATCGGGTCAGTCATAGCGATGCCATGGACATTGCATTCAACACAGAATCCGTGACATCGTATCTCATCGATAAGAAAATCCGCAACACCAACTTTGTGCTCTATCCAGGCATTGAGGCTATACTTAACATTTATGTAGACAAATTGCCAAAGACTCAGAAAACATCAGGCAACAGCAGCGATGCTGACAAGATGCAAGTTAAATAGGTCCGCAACGAGTAGGACCATCAGTTCATAGAGATCTTTAGTTAATTAAGAAATGATTTAGCATTTTCTTGTATCAACTATAAATGTTATACTACTGCAGTTCTATGCTACTATGTTCGATAATCCTGGTTACTCAGCCGAGGGAAAGTTAATTTTATTATTTTTTGTATTAAGTTTAATGTTAATGTTATGTATATATAAAAATTGGACTATGTACTTGCTTTACAAGATTGGATTAATTGGATATAAATGCCTAGGAATCATAGGAATTATGTTGTTGTTGTTAAGTTGTTTACTTTTGGTGCTGTTTTGGACTAAAAGCGATTAAGTCTAAGAACTCTACATACCAAGCAAGGATGGATCTTGTCCACTTCATCCACTTTACTTGATCAGCTCGGCCATGAGATTGCGCAGATAGACATCCAATTGGGCATAGTCGAGTAGCGTGTTGCGCACAATGTCACGCAGCATGCTGGGCCAAAGGGTTTCCAGCTTGTGTAGCTTCTCGACAGCATTGCAGGTGTTCTCCAGCAGCAGGGCAAAATGCTGCCTGCCCCGATCTCTGGCACTTGGTGCCATTGCAGTTGAACCACACTCGGCTCCCGTTGTTGTTGTTGTCGTAGCTGTTTTCTTCCACTGCAACGCCTCCTTGCCGACTACTAAGCGCAGAGATTTGTTTTCTGCACGGAGCAACCACTCTTTAGGCGACAGTTTGCTGGCCGTACAGGTCTCGTCTAGACGCAAGCGTGCCAGTAGGGGTTGGAGCATGCCATCCGGCATGGACCATAGCACCAGATTGGACAAACCCGAGTATAAACCATTAGCAGCCTCCATCTCTGCCTCTGTGACTTCCTGGCCATTAAGCTGCTTGAGTCCCCAGTGGGACAGCCGGTAGATGGCATATGCACGCCAGGACGGCTTTCCAGTGATAGCATTGCCTTCGGCATCAATGAGCAGCGTGCTCAAGCCCTGTAGCTCCGCCAACGCATTCAATTGTCCCAATGAGCTGATGTTCGTCTCGCGGAAAACAAAATGCTCGGCGTGGGGGAAACGTATCTTAATCCTGCCCAGCATGCACACAATGCTATTAAAGTTAATGTAACTGAAGTTCAGGGTGTGCACATCGTTAGCTTTGGCCGGATTCCACTGCTTGTCGATGAAGCGCAATGCTCCCTGTCCATAGATGTTGAGATACCTTCCACAGATCTCTATCAAATAGTCTCCACCCTGCTCCCGTTCTCGCTCTGCGGCACTTGGCTTGGACACAGTGATGGCAGTGGTGGGCGATGCAGCAGCACCAGAGGGAGCCGGAGCAGCTGTTGCTGGTGAAGATTGGCCAGCTTGCTTGTTGCCCTGTGGCAGTGACACAACATTTGCTGACGATTGATTCGAGTTGTTGTTGATGTTGTTGGAGATTTGTTTAGGCCGTCCAGCGCTGTTGGAGCTGCTGCTGTTGCTGGCACTGCTGCTGCTGATGGTCTGGGAACGGACAAGGCTGCCAGTCATGTAACGCTTGGAGCTGGGCGGATTACCACCACGATTCACCTGCAATCCCAATTGGGTAATGGGTGTTTGACGAAGACGCTGCTTGCTGCTGCTGCTGCCCGGACGAGTGGGACTGGGAACAGCAGCAGTTGAGGAGGGGGCAGGCAACGGAAGCGCCAGCGTTGTAGGCGGTGGCGTTGGTGTGGCAGCGGGTACAGGTGTTCCGGCAGCGGGCGGTGTCAAAGTCAGAGCCGGTGGAGAGGGTGAATTGGATGAGGCGAGATCAGGAGCAGGAGATGCAGTGGGAGCAGCGCTAAGCTTATTGCAATTCTCATCAATTTGAGGCTTTGCTGACTTCTGCTGCTTGCTGAGCTCCTCATTATCCGTACTATAACAGCTGGAGCAGGAGTCCACGTTGGGTCCTAGACTAGATGCTTCCGAAGTGGCATCATCCTCCGCCAAGGGCTTCTGTGCAATGAGCGGAAGCTTAAACATAGCCTGCAACTCGGCCAGCTCATCCTTGGGCTGCCTCTGCTGTATCTCCTGCTCCTGTTCCGGCTCCTCGGAGACAGCTGCTTCATTTGACTCATTAATCTTGGCCAGCTCGCTGGTCAGTTTGCCCTTGGGTCTGCCTAGGGTTTGCTGGGAGCGCAACAACTCCCAATTGGTGCGTGCATTCGATATAACCTCCTCCCGCCGACTGTGATGATAGGCATCCGAGCTGCTGTGCGTTGCCAGTGCCTGTTCCTTGTGCTGCCGCCAGGCGAGAGCGGCACGACGCACCTGCTCCGTGATGGGCATCTGGCTGAGCGACTGCAACAGTGGCAAATGTGAGACCAGAAACGAAACACAATCCCCTGCCAGGGAAACAGGATTATTCTCGATAGTCACTTCCTGGAGGCGAGCAGCACGCGCAATGCTTGCCATATCATCCACCTTGTGCAGCTCATTGTGGCACAGCCAGAGCCTCTCCAGCGCCACCAAATGCTGAAATCCATTAATACGTCTCAGTCGATTCCGCTTGAGATTCAGTTCGCGCAGGCAGCGTAGTCCATGGAAGTCCTGTTGGTTGATTTGTCGTATCTGATTCCCGGCTAAATTGAGGGATTTCAGTTGCTGGAGACAGTTGATGCGACTACCCAAACTGGTCAGCTTATTGCCATGCAAATCCAAGACACGAAGAGTTGCTTTCAACGAACTCAATCCACCAATATCCGTAATGCGATTTTTGCCCAAGAGGAGCACGGAGAGTGCCGGTAGTCCATCCAAGTTGGCGATGCGTTCAATCTGATTGTCATAAAGATCGAGAAAGACTAGCTGATGGAAGATGGTGCCGTAACAGGCACTCAAGCTCAACTGTTTATTCTTAATGCTCAGTTGTTCCAGTAGCTGCGAATTGGAGGTACTGCTGGGTTCCTCCTCCTCGCCGACGCCACAAAGTGATAGATTGCTGCTGTTGAGAATGCTGCTCTCGTCGCAGCTCTGGAGATGCTGACTCCCGGCCAAAAGTCCGCCAGCACAGTTGGCCTTAAGTAGCTGTCTCCTCTGCATGAGCTGATGATGATGCTTCATTGCCTGCAAACTGTTAGAAACGAAGCTCTTTGACTTTTCCAATCCATAGCGCAGTCGCAAAGCAGGCGGAGGAGTTAGTTGTGCCTGAGCATAGTTGAAACCACGCTTGGCCAGCTTGGAACGATTACCACCACCGCCACCATTGATGGCCAGCGCCTGGGCAGTGAGTGGACTTCCGGAACTGGGACTGCCGGAGTTGGGTGAGAGGCGTGGCTGCTGGCCCCCTGCATTGGTCATTGCACGAGTTAGCCGAGAATGGCCAACAGGATGTCCGCGCAGTGCAGATGGACGCTGCTCCTGTGTAGCCTTCCTATTCTCATCTATAAATAAAGAAAAGAATATGTTAAAAAATAAATCTTTAAAGCACAATTATTTTTTTCTTACTGCTATTATTTGGATTATTTTCTCTGGGTGTTGTTTGTGGCGCTAGAGGTGTTGGTAGCTGGTTGGGTATGTGGAAGGTGTTGATAAGGTTGTGCTGCAGCGAGAGCAGGCGAAGATTAGGCTCCTGCTCGAATATAGGTATGGCAGTTAGACCGCGTCGATCGTAATTAATGCGATCCGGCAATTCTTCTCGTTCCTTCGAAAGTCGCTGAATGCGACAGATGCCATTGGGCTGTGGTGTGACTATTGCACCACTCACCAAAGTACCACCGGTACTACCCACTAGAGTGTTTGGTGTAGCAGCAGCAACAACAGCTCCACAAACACCACCACCAGCAGCAGCTGAGGAAGTAACAGCTGTTGCTGGACGACAGCTATTAGAGGCTGCTGAGGAGGAGGTGGACTTGGAGCGTTGACGGGTGACGGTGCCACGATGAAGACGCTGTTGGCTACGCAGCTGGGCGGCAGCCGCATAGCTTCGCTTCAGCTGTTGTTGGGCATGTCCCTGACCGACCAGAAGCTCCGGCTGGGGAGGATGCTGGGATGCTCGCTTCTGTATAACATTGTGGCTTAGGGTGCTGTGGGAACGACCAATAGGACGACGACGCAGACGTTGATTAAAACTAGGAACAAACGGTTCGATTTTCAGCAAAGATGTTTGAGGTAAATAGTTCTGTTGTTGCAGTTGTTGCGGTTGTTGTTGTTGTTGCGTTTGTTGTTGTGGCGCAGTTGTGGTTGTTGCTGCGGTTTGCGGGGCAGCTGGAGTTGGAATGGGCTCGGGTGGCTCATCGTTTAATATGGACTTGCCGCGACATTTTGCCATGGACATGAGAGTACGTCGCCTGGCAATTGTCGCCGCTGTTGCCGAGGACGTCGTCGTCGCTGTCGTCGCCGTCGCCACCGTCCTGCTCTGGCGTATGGCTTCCACTTTTGTGTTTCATAATCGTTGATGGCCAACAGCAGCAGCTGGCAACTCGGACATAGTTGACATGAATGGAGCAGCTATTCACCGTTGCATAATGGAGACGAATAATCCTGCGACAGGATGAAAGAAAATCTTTTTTAAATTTCCTAATCACTCAGTTTTTCTTTCTTTCCGCTTACCCAAGTTTCGTATATCTTTATGTATCTGTGTTATCTAATTTGTATTTATATTATTTCAGTTTCGATTTCAATTTCGGTTCCACTTGAGCTTTGCTGCTCGGCTGCTAGGCTCGGCTGCAGCTCCTGGTTTCGCGCTGTCTCTCCTTCAGTCTTTTGAGGTATTTGTTGCGAATGTTGTCGTCTCGTCTCGGGAACTGGAGGCACTAAGGACTATGGACTGCCACTGGCAATGGCACGGGGCATAAGCATGTTTTATTAGTTTGTTTATTCGGGTTATGCATATACCTATTGCTCGAGCGCGCGGTTGCTATAGCCATGCACACAGAACAGACAACCAAGGGACCCCCAAATCCCCTCCAAGCCCCCATCTTATAAGTACAATAGATAGCCCCTCTCGCTCGCTCATACCCCGAGTCCAAGTCATGCGCTCTCGTTCTCGCCCTCTCTCTCTTATAGTTATTACCTTGCCTATTGCTACGTGATTTCAGCTATTAGTTTGTTTGTTTATTTAAAGCGCTTTTAGGGCGGCAGTCAAATCGACCGACGAACTGACAGCCAGACAGACAGACAGTCAGTAGTCTATAGTCAGTTAGACAGTCTGACTTCTAAACATACCAAAACATTGCTTGCATTTTCGTTGTCGGGCGCTACAAGGTTTTTCATGGGGCCCATCAGCATAATTTGTGACGAGAGAAGGTTCAAATTGTCTGTTAGTAAACAATCTTCAATCTTCTTAACAAAAATTTCAAAAATATTATAGTTTATTAATAGCTACTCCACAAAAAATTACTTAATTTCATACTTTAATCTCTTTTTAATATCTTTTTAATAACTTCTTCAATGTGCCAATAGTTTTTGTTCGTTAAGCGTCCTCGTTGTTCACCTTGGCCGTGCCCTTAACTCGTACTCGAAAGTTGTTTTTCGCATCAAAGCCATATTTCGTGGTTAATGCCGGGAAATAGTTTGAGTTGCGTAGAACATCACCTACCACCCAATCACCTAGCCACCCCGAATAGCTTTGAGTGAAAGACACGCACATAATTGGCTGCCATCATAATGGATTCACGTGCCAACACAGTCTCGACTGTCTGCTGTTGCTTCTCCATATGCAAAAGTTAAACGACAACGCATCTACGGAGAGAGGGTGAGAGCAAGGCAGATGCATTCGTCAATTTTAGGCCCCAAACAATTAGCACGCACGACATCGTAGTCAAGTCTACGCCTGAGACAGACACAATGCAGACAGAGACGTAGAGATAGAGGGGTTCAAAAGAGTGGAAATGCCTGGAGACATGGCTTAAAGTCAAGGGAGAAGAGGAAATCAAAGAAAATAGCAAAAATTCGAATTTAATTGTTGACATAAAAAAAAGTTGGCATAAACCATCGAGTAATGTGCGTGCGTTGGCATTTTATGTTTGTTCATTGCCATTTATTGTTGGCAGCACAAAAACAGACTAAAAGTAAGAAGTAGAAACGGAGCAACAGGAGCCAACACCTTACCTCCAATGGTGACTGCACTGTTAATTGCACTTGCTAATAGAAAGAGAGAGAGAGAGAACGAGAGAGAAGGGTTCAATAACTCGACTGTTGTTGATTGGCAACCAAAAAGTCGAGGCAGGCAAAAGACCTGAGTGTTAGCCAGGTTTAAGGCCGTTTGACAATAATTGTTATTGTTGTTTGTGCTGCGTTCAATGAACTACTTCAACAAGTGCATAATAACAGAAGCTTAAGTTTTTGTGCTTCGATGTCGAGCTAATTGTGTTTGTGTCATGTTGCTACAAGCAGAAAAAAACCCAGGTACAACTAGGAAATTTATTGTAGTGGCATATTAAAAATGTATAGTTGAACTTTCGTAACGAATCTTAAGGGGGGTTTTGGAAATTAATATAGAAAACATTGCCGTACGGCAGTTCGTTATACGGCAAGTTTGACTGTATTACCTTCAGGCATTTTCCTTCGAGTCCTTTCAAGTTTAAAGTTAAATACGTTGCAGAAACTATTCAATTGCATTCGTAGTTGGCTATTTTATGGCATTGCCATTGATCTGTATACGCTATAGCTGTCGCTGCTGTTGTTGTTGTTGGTTTTTGTAGTTGTTGTTATTGACATCCTTTTGGGCCATTAATTTTGCAGACTTTTCCATGGTTAAAAGGCCTACCGCTACGTTGGTTAAATTGTTGTTTCTTGTTGTTGCTGATTGTTCGTGTTGTTTGCCATGCTCTAGATAAATGCTTTATGGCTCGGTTCAACCTTTGTCCTATATCCCCCCCCCAACTCTTCTCTCTCTTTCTCTCTTTGTCACACTTTGTCAGCGTCTGTCAACCTTGGCGATACTTTTTTTTCACTTTCTCTTGTCTTTCCTCGCGCTCATTATCTCAATTGTAGCTCCGGCTTCTGCTTCTGCTGTTGTTTATTTTTTTAAATAATTATATGCGTACAGCTACAATTGTCCCTGACCACAGCGCACACACACACACAAACACAAAGGAAGAAAACGAGTTGATAAATTGCTCGCGAACTGCACAGAGCAGTAAACATTTCCACACACACACACAAGGAGTGTATCTTTGTATGTTTGTGTGTGTGAAAGAGTTGAATGAGTGTGTGTGTGTGTGTGTGTGTGTGAGTGAGTTGTGTGTCATCATTAGCTTTTGGCGCTCTCTTCATTGGGTTCCAGGCGCGTTCAGAAAAGCTGATAATACCGTTATGAATAATTTACACCAAACAAAAGTATTTAAACACACACACACTCACACTTAAGCACAGTCTATACACACTTGCGCTTTATTATTGTTTTACTTCACTGGGTTTATTAATAATTAATAGCGCGCCAGTTGCAGTAAGCTGAACAACAACAAACAACAGTAAGAATGTTAATTGAACTTGAGCTCCCGAATATTGAATGCCCTTCCAAAGGTACAATGGCAAAAATTGCAATTTATTATATAGTATTAATTTTATAGAGAGTTTTAAAAGCTTGTGAGTTTGTTGGGGGTAAGCTCTGAATCTATTTAACCCTTTAACAGCTACGTTTTTGTGGGTGTCATGTGAATTTTGTAGAACAGAAAAGAATTGTTGAATAATAAAGGCTACACATTACTTCTTAGGACAAATCACTTTGCTATTGGAAATCAGAGTAAACGTTCATTATAATTACCATATACTAAGCAACAATAAGAAATAAACCACCTGTTGTTGACTGAGTGCACAAACATAAGTCTGTTTAATAAACCGTTAAATAATGTATACATATTATTTTAATCTTAAGAAATTATGTTAATCCTTTGAAAGTAAAAGAAATATATTAAAGTGTAGTAAAGCCATAAAGCCACTTTACTGATTTATATTAAACGTATATCTTGGAGTTTGGATGCGGACAAACAGAATATGGCCGGATAATATACATATTTGTGTCCCAAAATCAACAACTGCAACTGCTAGTATAACATTTTTTAAACCATTGCTGCTGCTTGCCATTCATAATTATATGTGCTAACCTGTTGTACAGCTATGCTGCTTTTGATGTCCATATGTATTAATGTATAACTACTCATTCATTCTCAGCCGCAGTCTCATTTCAAATCAAACGCCGCAATAATCATGAAAGCGACGCGATGCTTGCGGTTGCCAGAGATGGAAAGAGGAGTATTGGCGGTGTGCAGCAGTTTGAGACTCTATCAATATATCAATGGAGTAGCTGTTGACTGACCGCAGATGTAAATTAAACGGCCAAAAACAGAAAAGACCGCGTGACATTTATGGCTTATGCTTATTTATATGTATTTGTATTTTTTGGTATGCTTTGAACATCTTAAGACTTAAATTAAGA
This sequence comes from Scaptomyza graminum, assembly GCA_018901835.1. Taxonomy (NCBI): domain Eukaryota; kingdom Metazoa; phylum Arthropoda; class Insecta; order Diptera; family Drosophilidae; genus Scaptomyza; species Scaptomyza graminum. The sequence goes on from JAEIFL010000243.1 coordinate 1,440,293, forward strand.
TTTTAAACATTTAACAGTCAACTTAAGAAAATAGTTCCATTTGATTTGCGTTTCGATTGTTTAGCTAAGCTAAGCGTCTTGTCTGATTGCACTAAAAGTTGTTGTTCCTTTGTTTCGGTTTCAGTGTTGAGTATTTGTGCAAAGTGTGCCTCGTCGATTGTGCCCTTGAATATTAAAGGATATGGCCATTCGTGGCATATTGTGGGTCCATTGTAGTTCCTCAACGCCTCGATCAAGCTATCCAATCGCTGCACTTCCGCATAATCATCATTCAGGCATCTCACCTCATCCAGCAATGCAGCAACATTTGATTCCAGCACCTGTGTTTGTATTGTTTGAAGAGTTGCAAATTAGATTAGCCTTAAAATCGCTTATTTTGCTTGATTTGCTGAGCCGCATTAAGCCGTGAAATTCGAGGGTGGGAAGGAGAGGAGCGGCGAGGTGTCAAATGACAGCTAAGTTACGCCTCTTTGATAGCCCTTGGGGGCAGAACTGTTGACTGACTGAGTGTCAATCTTCTTCTTCTTCTTCGTTCTAGCTATGCATTTGTCATTGACGGCTCACATTTCACACACACTTCAAACAAATTCTCAGGCACTGTGGTACAACTATTCTCACTTTTGTCTCAATCAACCAATTAGCTGTGAACCACTCAAAATAAGTTCGTGTCAAAATGAAAGCTATTCCGCTTGAACCCTCAACCCCACAGACACACTGGCACAGTGAAGCAAATATTATAAATTCCATAAAAAAAATGTTGACTTTACTTTTTCATAGGAATTCTTAATTTAACTTGTAAATGTTTGTTTAATTTATCGTGAATTTAATACTACCCTTTTCTCTGAGTGATAACAAGAAATTGCATAATACATAATACTCGCTTTATGAAAAAGTCTTTTCAATTCATGAGAATTCACACACTGAGCATAACATAAAATTGTTAGATTGCAGTTATCTCACATTACACAAAATTTTGTGCATAATATGTTGATAATTGCCCATTGTTTGAGATGTCTGGTTAGCCGGCTCTGTTTGCTCCCAATAGCACGCTATAATTGCATTAACTTGTTGCAAATCTGTGTCGCAACTGTTAACAGACGAGAGGCAGACAACCACACACAAATATACTTGAAACAATAGAAGAATTCTTGGCAAATGGAAGGTGGGGGGGTAGGTTGCAATTGAGACACTTTACTACGTTGCTGATAACAGCTGAAGTGAAGGCCTAACAATTGATAACAGTGTGGAGCAAGTAAACACAAAACTACAATTGAATATATATAACGAGTTGATTTGTCTCTGCCGGTTGTTTTTTGTTATTTGTCATATCAGCTCAGCTGTCGAGAGCTTTCAACAACAGAAGAAAAACAATGTTATTATTCACTATCTCTCTCTCTCTCTCTCTCTGCCCCTCTCTTTCGCTTAGTTTCATGGCTTATGCACTCGACATGTGACACGAATTTAGTTTTTTTTTTCAATTACCAAAAACTCAATGTGCAAATTAATAACACAATTTAGCACTTGGCGAACTCGACCGCGCAAGCTTTCCACGTGTTGCAGCAACTGACGACGCCGCACCACTGTCGCAGTGGGCGTTGTGGGCGCGGCCAATAATGCTGTCGATCTTGCTGTCGTCATGTTTATTTTCTACTCTCGTTTTTTTTTCGTTCCACTGTTTGGCATCCACTGTGCCAGCCAGTTGTCCAATTTGTTCAGTTTTACATAGTTTTACATGTCGCTAATTTTATAATTTTTTTCAAACAAAAGTGTTTTTTTCTCTTTTTTGCTGCGGCGTTGACTGGTACGCTTTGTTGATTGAAATTCGCGGCCGCTCGGGCTCAGCGCTCGGCGTTGACTGGCCAGCGGTTTTGCCGTAGCGGCGGCAACTTTCAACACGCTACACGGAATAAACGAACTAAAAGTATAGCAAACATATACTATATAGTAAATTGATGAGTAAGTGAGTGTAGCTAGGTAGGTCGGTTCCATGTCTGTGGCACTTGGCGCACATTTTTTTGTTTACGTGCGTCAATCAACAATCAACGAGAGAACACAAGAACGCAAAAAGAGAACGAAATAATTAGATAATGAAATTCATTTAATAGCTGCAGGCTAAAACTATGCAACGAATAAAGTTCAACTCTGTTGAATGCCCAAATACTTTTTAGGTGGGATAAAATGGTATGTTGAACTGAAAAATCATTATACAACATTGATTTGTAGTATACATTATTATTCCTTTATATGTATATACTCTTTTGCTGATTCATGTGCAGTGCCAAGGGGTGTGCAATGCAATTATTTGAGCAGGCTTTATTTGTTGAGGCTTTAAGCCAGTCTTTCAGTGCTTAGCCATTGTTTTCTGCGCCAAAGTAAAACAAGCGTCAGCTGCTGCTGGCCATTAAAATTTTAATTTTGTGCACCATTTGGCTACGCCATCATTGGCAACACAAAGCTTTTGGCTTGAGCGATTATGTTGATGGTGATGACGGAACTGGAGGCAAGAGGCAGAAAACAGGTTGGCTGGCAGCTTACCTGCAGTTGCCACCATCATCATCATCCTCGCTGGCTTCGTTCGATAATACGCTCAATTCAATTTGCATATTCAGTTGTCCAATGAAGCGAACCATCAGCAGCAGTAGCAGCAGCAACAACAAACGGGATCTCACAAAACCTCTCTCTATCTCTCTTGCCCCACACACATGTCGATCCGTTTCCTCTTTTTTTTCTGGTGTGTTGGCCACTTGCAAGTGTAGGAACAGTAGGAGCTTGCCCAACAAAATGTGGCGCTGACAGCAAAAGCATAAGCAGAAGGCACACGCATGAGCGGCCCTTACCAAAATTCTGTTCTGTTTTGACTCTTCTTACCTGCTGCTGTTAGTCCATTACGTTAGCAATTTAACTTGCGCCACGTAAACATGATTATCATCTTAAGTGCAACGTGTGGGTGGCTAAAGGCTGACAATCCCATCCAATCCAATATCAAAACCATACCAAACCGAAACCAAACCCATCCCTGCCTTTCCAACCACTCAAAAGCTGAGCTGGCTGTGCGTGCAATTGAAGTCAACGCTTGGCCAGGTTGATGTTGGCTCGGTTGCTTCGTTAGTTGGTTGGGTATACAACAACAACAACTACAACTGCTTAAGCTGCAGCTATTAACGTTCATGTTTTTTTTGTGTTGCTGCTGAGGGTAAGCTGTATAACAAGTTGCAATCTGCTTAAAACTGCAATTAATTTAAAGGGCTATTTTTTTTATTATTGCTGAATGCAACAGCAGCAGAAGCAGTAGAAAAGGCAGCCATAGCGTGTGCCCGCCTTTAATTGAGCTTGTCAAAAACAGCAAGCAAAGTCTTTAACCTGACACACATATGCACCCACACACACACACACACATACATTCATACATACATTTAGCCAACAGTTAAGAGCTCTTTTAAGCAGCTGCCTGAGGAATCCCAAGCACCGCAGGCAATGTCACGTACCATTACAAGAGACGCCCATTCGAGCAGGTTGAGTGCAACAAATCGGGGCACGCAGAGGCATAAGTATCAGTCGAAATATTATAACAAAAGCGGCTTGATTAATTTTTTGGGCGTGTATATGCTTAAATTTGTGGGCGTGGCTGCCATAAGCCAACACCATTTCTTTTTTTAAATGACAATAAACGAAGCGAGGTATTTTTGACTATGAGAATGAACTAATCGATGTTGCTGTTTATATAGAAAGGTAAGATAGGATGATAAGAGTTTTTATTTATTGCAAATATGATATTTGATAAGGTTATATAAGTAAATAAAAAGTCAAAGAGGTTCAAATTGAAGACATCCTAACAACTTACAGGGTATTTCTTTGTTCACAACTAAAATATGCACAGCAAATATGAAAAACGAACGCAGCCAACAGGCAGTCAGGCCCCAAAAAAAATACAACTACAATTGCATACATACATTTAATTTAACATTCACACACACACGGAGAGACAGATGAACTCGGTAGTCAAATAGTAGAAGGCCTGCTCTTCACAAAGTAGCGTTGACAAACCCATTATCAGAAAAACAAACCGGAGATTAACTTGGCAAAATGTCTGCAGACGCCATAAAAAACCGAGCGAGCGTGCGAATGCAACAGCAACATTGTAGGATATCCTCGAGAGCAGGCAGATGTTGAATAAAATATGAGCAGTGCAGCAATAGCGTGTGTGACAGAGACCGAGAGAGAGACAGAGAGAGAGAAGCCCTGGCTGGCGCTGCAAAAGTGACACATGAGCGTAATAACAGCTAAGACCTTGCTAAGCATCAGGCAGTCAACAACCACTTGCCACAGCAGCAGCACCAGAAACGGGAGAAGTAGAGGCAAAGGGGTGCCAGACCAGGCCGGACAACCCCTGAATCTATTTTTTTTTGGTTAAGAGTCAACAACGCTGCCGCCGCCGCCGCTGCTGCACTCAACATGATTACAAATTATACCGTCTGAGCAATCGCCGGCAGTTTTCTGTGTGTTTGTGTTGTTGTGTGTGTATGTGTGTGCGTGTTGGAAGGCGGGCCTCAAAATACCGCCCATAGGAAATATAATTCCATGACACGAGCCAAAGGGTCGAACACAGCACACAGCTCCAGCTCCAACGGCAGGGGTCTCTGGCGTCTGGGATCTGCAGTCAGATTTTTGGAAGCACACGCAATTTTGCATTGCCACGCTGTGGTGGTTGGCCAGACACACCCGAGCCCAGAGCGACGACAGACTGCAACTGGTTGTGGTGTTGTCGCTTCGTTGGTTGGTTGTTTAAAATCTCTCGTACCGCTCGCCCCGTGCCGTCGCTAACCCGCTGGCCTGGCGGCAACGCCCGCTTCCGTTCGACGCTTAGCTAATGCTGTTAGCATTTACTCTCTCTGATTTGTTGTTTTTGTTGTCACAATAACTTAATTATAGATTGGCTGCAAATTACAACCAAAACACAATTTTTTTTTCTTTCACTCTCAAAATGGTTGCCTTTCATTTTCAGCAGCATGCCTTAAAGCAGGCAACGTTTTTTTCCCGCGCATTTCGTGGCTTCAAGCAAAAATAGTAATTAATTTATGAATATGACTTTAACTAGAGAGATGACTGTGAAGAGCTAAGATTTCTAACAGCACAAAACTTGATGCTTTGCTTTTGTTTCGGGGATCAAACCATTCACTGAAAAAGAATTCAATTCTCTTTAACAACAATATGGCTTTCGAGTAATGTCACAGAACAGAAATAAAAGCATTTTTAACTACCACATATTACCTTATACTACTTACATATACAAATGTTGAAACACAAGTAGCTATTTTTTGTACTTTTATAGCCAATTCCAAACACAATGTTGTGGCACATGGCACCGCGTAATTTTTAAGGCGCAAGGTCAAGGGAAAGGAGTGTAACCCCTAGCTCGACACACACACAGACATTCAGCCCAACTAAATCCTTTTTGATTAAATTCAATGTTTTATATCCTGGGCGTCTTTTTTTTTTTGCTTTGGTCATGTTAACATTTTATATCTCTTGGAATAGCATTTTTCTTAACGCAATGACAGAATTTAACCCACACAAACACGCATACAGACATAAAACAAAATGGCCAAGCCAAAAAAAGGAGTCGCTGCCAAAGAAAATAGATTGAAGTGTAATCATGGTTTTGAACTGCTCCTCGGTCATAGATACACACACACACACAAACACACACATATAAACATTTAATCCGAGCAAACGTAGCAAACGCACAAAATGGCCAAGAATGAGATGCGATGAGAAAGAGAAAGTGAGCGTTTAGCCTCGGTAAGAGTCAAATATGGTATAAAACAAAAGACATTGTAATTGAAGGAGTGCAGAAGTGGTCCCAGGCACTCGAAGGATGCCGCATGTATGTATGTAGGTGGAAAAGTTGGTTCAGGCCGTGGTATTACGACTCTGCTCGTGCGGCGCTGCTTATTCCGGTTGACTGATTGGAGCGTCTTTGTCTCTGCCATAGCAGGAAGCAACGTGTGTGTGTGTGTCTGCATGTGTGTATGTGTGCGAGTGTGTGTTATCTAAGTTTGTTTGAATAAACTTAAGCGAATGTTTTGTAAGAAGATTTCCTTTATTGCCAAAGAGTAAGTCAACTACTGACTGGCTCTGTCTTTGGTTTACAACTAGTAGTTTGGATTCTTGTGGCATGCAAACGTTGACGTTGCAGCTTCACTGGCACTTTGAAAGAATACTCCACCTCTACCCCGTTCCTCTTTTATCTTTCCCACTAGATGCCCTGCTTCATGTGACACACACTTTGGATATCATTGACTGGCTTTCTGGCTGGCGTTCGTCTTGCAACGCAATTGAAGCCTTTTCAAGTTGAGTTCAAGTTTCTGTTTCGGTTTCGTTTTCTCTCTAATGCCAAATCGATTGTAAACCATAGCAGCGAACACTTGAGCCACACCACACAGTCACTGTATCATAATCAAACGTCTAATTTTACCATTTGTCGGACAAACAAACAAACAAAGGCTTAAGTCCCGTCCTGTCCGGTTTGTGTTATCGTTGTGGCTTCGATTTTGAAATAATATTTAATGACCGTAAAATTATATAGTGTATGCTAAACTGAATTTGTGTTTTCTTGGTCCTTGTGTTTCAAGAGTTGAAAGTTTTTGTTCTTCTGGTTCGTTCTATGTCAAATAAATAGCTTCGAACTCAAGTTAAGCTGTTCATTTGAATAATTCGGTGAGTTAAACAAGACATCTCTAGATTGTATTTGTTTTCGGCAAGCGTTTAGTTTTTATGATCAGACGACTTTGGGCAATAAGCATATTGTGGCTTGTTGGTTCGGCATTCGGATATTAAAGCTGATTAGCAATGCGAGAGAGAAATGTTTTCAGCGATAAGCTTTTGGAGCAGGCAATATAAATTCAAATTGAAATTCGAAATTGACTCGTAAAGACCAACAAAACATATTCGAGTGCTTAATATGGCGATTATTCTAATGCTAGATCTAGCTAATTGTTAATTTAATTGGCACAATTAACATTTGGATAAAGAGTCATGAATGGATTTAGTGCTGCCACCAACAAGTTTCCAATTAAATGTCAAATGTTATGTTTAACGAGTATTTTTTCTATTTTTAGTATTTATTCTCGCTTCTGGTTTCTGCTTGAGTTCTGTCTGCATTCAATAATAAATTCAACTTGTTATTGGTGTTGTTGTTTATTTTGCACTCTTCGGTATGTTATGGTATATATATATATAATACATTCAACGCACACACATCGGACAGACTCTTAAAATGGCCATAAAGCAAATTGTGAAAAATTATTGTGTATATAAAATTTAATGACATGTCAAAAAGGATATCCGGCATACGGCCATTGCCGCTGACGAGCAACACAAATGGCGAAGTGGAGCAACTGGAGCAAAGAATAGGGCGTCGCTGACAACGTCAACGTCGGAATTCTCGTTCTCGTTCTTGTTCTCGTTGTGTCCTGTACGTTGTGGTGGTCTGTCCTGGACCAAGCATGTGTAGTCTGTAGTCGTGGGTGGGATATGTAATGTGCTGTAAGTCCTCTTACATACACAACTTACATTCTATATACATATACGAGACGCTGACAATTTTAGTTTAGTTGTTGTCGTATTTGGTATTTACTTCTTACATCGACACAAACATTATCAAGCGCTACTTTATTATTTTGTCGAACAACAACTGTTTCGTGTGGGTTACGTTTTATGATCCTTCCCTCCCTGCTCGCCACAAACTCTCGTGGTCGTTATGGACGTCATCATTACGCCTTGGCTTTGGCTGGTTTGTTGTGTGGCTGCACATTTTATAGTTTTGAAAAGTCACAAAAATGTCAATTGCTTGTCATGTGCGCTCCACCCTGAACACCAAATGGCATTGAATAAATTATACATATATTGTGGCCATAAAGTTGTTGCTTACCCACCACATCCTGGTCGGACTTACTTAGTAATGCGAGCTAAGCAAAACCATACGAAGCCAAATTCGCATTTATTTGCATGTGCAGGCTAATCGGCCATGGAGCTGGACAAAATTGATTTTCGGCGTCCAAACAGATAGACAAAAAAAGAGAAGAGAGAGAGCGTTTTTGTTGCTTATTAGTTCCCACCCACAAAATTTGTGTTAATGGCGCAATAAATGCTAAATAATGACTGCAAGTTGGACAGTGAAATAACTTTCCATTTTTGAACTCACGACCTTTTGAATTTTAATCAAATTAAATATTGAAGCAGTTGTTGTCTTGGGCACATTTCGAGTCTCATATATTTTCATTTTCATTGCGCTGTTTATGTAGTCAACTTGAAGGACTTTGCTGCTCGTTCCTCTTTTGGGTTCTGCTTCTCCTCCTTATTAGGATGTGTTAATGTGCCACGCTTGAATGGCGCATAAAAATTGTTTTATGCGGTTTTTTTATGCCTTCCATTTGTCTAAACTGGGGTGACTCTGCTTGTCGTCGGCTGTGGACACTCGACCCTCGATCGAGTAATTGAAAATATTTGAAATAATTCATAAAATTTTATGTGATTTTCGCTGTTAAGTTCGCATATTTTTCACAAGGTCATTAAAATAGTTTGCTCCCAAGCTATCTATGTACATAAATATCGGGCGCGTATAATTCAGCGTTGATAATTGCTTTAATGATGTCATAACGTCGCCTTGATAGCACCCTCTGATTTATGAGTGTGTCTCCAGTGGTTTTATTCGAGTGCTGTCTCTCCGCCCACCCCCCTCAGGGCTAGCCCCTAGTCAGATAGAGTTACATAAATATACATGTTGTATGTGCATATACTACATTTATTCACGATATGTGAATAAGTAACCCGTTTCTTTGGCATTGCATGATTTATGTGTGCTAACAGAAAACAGAAAACGAACCATGTGGCCATGTGGGGCACCTGAGCGGCAGGTCGGTTGGGTTTGCTGGCTGACATGTGCCTGCTAACCACTTGAAAAACGTTAAATAAGTTGTCTAACCACACATTAAACCAATTTGGCACTGCACAAAAGCTGCCCCGTTTGCCCGTCTGCCCGGATGCCTGGCACCTTGGCTTTCACTGAGTTTGTTTTTCCGGGAACGCCCATCCAAACACATACTAGTACATATAAACGTTCTTTGGCGCCATAAATCATAGGAGGGACCACGTATGTGACTACTTTAGCTAGGGGATCGATAAATTATTATTAGATGGCCGGCCGCTGGGTCGCACTTTTTCTTTTGCGAAGGAAGTTGTTATACCCGAATGGCGCACTGACCGAAATCCTAGCCGCTGCGGTTCAAATGCCTTTTAACTTAACAACTTTTTCTGCCAACACCAAACACCACAAACACACACAAGCACACATATCAATAAGCGACTTTGTCCTTGTTAGGAGTGTTGTTCGCCCTCCGCTGCCGCACACTGGCCGAACCCTTAACTCCGTGTGTAAAGTGGACTTGACATGAGATTAACATCTTCAAAAGCATAGCTTAAAGTATTTGTTAGAGTTCGGTGAAGTAACCCCGACTAAGGTGGGGTCCATACCAGACCGGTTGTGTCCTTTTTGCTGCCGTCGCTTTTGGATAATTGCGTTCTTGTGCGCTGAGCCATGAGCTTAACTGTTGCTGTCATAACTAAGCGAAAAGGTATACAATTTATGAAAACGTCGAGGGCTCCCGACAACTGCTGTTGCCTTCAGCCGCCAGGTGTGTAGCGCACCGTTGCAAAAAACAATGACCCGTGCCGCGTGTATATTATAACAATTTTGTTGGATTTATTTCGTTGATTTCGATCGTTAAATAATGGCAAAAGCAGGGTTCTTACTTACAACCTAGTAGGGCTTGGTGGGGATAAATGGTTCTAATCGCATACAGTCAGCTTCAAGATTGCGGGCTTACAGCGCACGCCGATGGCGAAGCTTAAGCCTACGCACAGTCTTGTATTGGTAACCATCGTCACCGCGGACAGCAGAATCCTGAGCGATTTCCTCAACTGGAGTTTCAGTGGCAGCTTCCTCCGACGGTGGCAGGTACTCATTGGCAATCTCGGATACATCACGACGTTGACGGTACTTCAGCCGGCGGACAGTCTTGTATTGGTAACCATCATCACCGAGGACAGCAGAATCCTGTGCGGCTTTCTCAATTGGAACTTCAGTTGAAGATTCCTCAGAGGGAGGCAGGTACTCATTGGCGATCTCGGAGACATCACGACGTTGACGGTACTTTAGGCGGCGGACAGTTTTATATTGGTATCCATCATCACCGAGGACAGCAGTATCCTGGGCGGCTTTCTCAATTGGAACTTCAGTTGAAGATTCCTCAGACGGAGGCAGGTACTCATTGGCGATCTCGGATACATCACGACGTTGACGGTACTTCAGCCGGCGGACAGTTTTGTATTGGTAACCATCGTCAGCGCGGACAGCAGAATCCTGAGCGATTTCCTCAACTGGAGTTTCAGTGGCAGCTTCCTCCGAAGGTGGCAGATACTCATTGGCGATCTCGGAGACATCACGACGTTCACGGTACTTTAGGCGGCGGACAGTTTTGTATTGGTATCCATCTTCTCCTACAGCAGCAGAGTCTTGGGCAACATCCACATTGGAAGCATCGACACTATCTTCCTCTTGAGGTGGGATATACTCATTCACGATCTCGGAGACATCACGACGGTGCCTGGTTTGTTCGACAGGAATCACTGCAGCCGTCGCTGCGGCAATAAACATGCACGCAATAAAGATTTTCTGCAATAAGATTTACCGATTGAGCGTTTGCAAAAATAGATCCTGGTGGGAAATTCTCTGTTACATACCATTTTAGTATAGATCTCCACGGTAATTGAATTATTGATGGAATCTACGGGTCGAATGATTAATAGTCGCAATTCGTCGGCATATTTATACGCTTTAATGTCTGCTAAGCTTTGCATAAACACACATTAACCAAACAATGACCAACACTTTGTTTGCCCTCTCAAAATAGCAACAAAAGCCCCGGCAACAGCAACAACAACGACAGTGATAGAAACCACAACAGCAACGATGCTAAAGCTAAGCTTCAAAACAGCTCTATCTGGTCATAAAGACAAGCAGAGCACTTGCAAGCCAAAAGCTCGCACATGGTGCCACTTAGGCCCTCAAGTGCCCATGCCCCTGTCCCTCGGTTGTTGGCGTTGCTGCGGCCTTAGTTATCATCACAGCTGTTACTGATGCTGTTTTTCGTTTGGAAGCCCGTTTGGCGCCTAAGCAGAGAGCGGAACTACAAAACATTGTTTCGCTTTCGTTTGGTGCGTTCGAATGTTTCACGGTCAAGATATAATGCGACTTAATGCAAAAAAATAATAATAATATTAAAGAACTTAAAGACAAGAGCAAGTCTTTTGACGTGATCTCCACTGTTTTAAGAGTTTCTTATTAATAATAGTTGCTTCTCAAGATTCATTATATCGATACGACTATCGGTAATTTGCGTACTACGATAAAGTTCATCGAACCAACGACCATATGCGATACATTGAAAGGTCGCTTGTGCTTGGTTTAATGTCTCGTGTTCAGGTCTATTTGTTCTTTGTATTAATCGATGACGTACATGCGAAATATTTATGATCTCAGTTTTGTTTGTCAACATTAAAACATTACAAAGTTGTCAAGTCATTAAGTAATCAAATAAAATTAATATGTACGTATATTTTGTTTTTCCTTCCTATAGTTGAAATTGATGCCATAACTTTTATTTCACCATGTCCCTGGCATTATCAGCTAATTGAGCGAGCCGGGACTACTTTATGGCTAGCATAACTTGGTAATAACACTTGCTTGAAAATTCTTTTAGTATCAAAGATACTCTTCTACGCATAAAAATAAAAGTCAAAAGAAGCAAACAACAGCTTACAAATTGCGCAAGCTTGTTTGAAAAACTTTGGCTATGAAATTCATAAACTTGGCCAAAAACAAGCAGCTCAACGGCAGCTAGCCAACCGACCCGTCCCAGTTGAAAGTTCTTCACAAATCATGCATATGATGTTTGGGGACATTTTCTGCGTATGGTGGGCCGGGCAGTGCCCCAAGCGGCCCAAATGGCAACTAATTAAACCAAACGAAGACAAAGACACACACGAACGAAGAGAGTGAAAGGGAGGGATACTAAGGGAGAGAGAGAGTTGGGCCAACAAAAAGTTATCTCGTCAAGGTTTTAGGGGAAGTGTGTCAAGTGCCAGAATGTGGTAAACAAAACAAATGGAGTGTGCAATCTGTCGTAAACAGTCATAAATTCGTTGTGTAGAGAGTCTCCTTAACTATCCCTCTCACACTCCACATGAAACCCTTAGCGCTGGTTACCATCTTTATCGCAATCATTCAAAGCGCCACTTGTGAAACCTTGTGCAACGGCGGTTTGTTGCCTGAACTGAAGCATGAACATTCAATGACACATTCTAATATAATATAAACGATGTTTTATGACAATCAATTTGTTACAATTCAATAGACACAACCAGCACATAAACACACACACACACACACACACCACACACACATTCACGTGCGTGTGTGCTCTCATTTATGTGATTATTTGATTTGTGTGTTTGACGTTGAAAGAAAGACTTCGACTTCGAGTCGACTCAAACCAAAATCATATTCCGTCGCTCATATAACGAATTTTATGAACTAGAAAGTATCATTAATTTAATACGCATACTGTTTGTTATCCCTACATACGTATATGAACATTTGTTGGTTGTTCTGGTTTGGTTTTGGTTCTGGGGCAACGTTAGTTATGGGCATTGTAATGTAAATACGCGCGACATGCAATCATAAATAAACATTCGACACAAACACAATAAATGTCAAAAAGTTTCGCCATTATCCATTTCGCCAGTTAATGCGACACAGCGTTCCTGACTCTTCATCCTGCTGGGACGACAACATCCTTCTCCTTAATGTCTCTTGCAGCAAGCATGGAGAAAGAGAGCGCTCTTTATTATTTTAATGATTTTTCAGCGCCGTCATGTCCATAACCATTCCTCCATTACTACCTCCTTTGCTGTAATGTCCTGCCCTGCGCTGTCCTGTCCTATCCTGTCCCTACAACTCAGTTCCCATGTTCCATTGTGTGTGTTCTCTCACATTTGTAATTCAATTCACCCGCATCCCAGTCCCACTTCCCACTTATACAGTTGGTCTCTCTTTTGGTATTCTCGCCGGTTATTATTTTACATGTCGTTCGCGGGCTCACTATAATTTATTAGCAATTTGCATAATTTTCTTTTATTAAGCAGTTGCCGTTGCCGTTCATTGTGCCAACTTTTTGATTTAAACGCTGCTCCCCCGTCCCCCTTGCCCCCTTCTTTGTCATTGTCCACGTTCACATCCTTGTTCTTGTCCTCGCCATCATCGTCAGCAACTCCTTGCCCAATGTTATGCAAATGTTATCCATAAGTTCTGTTCGTTTATAACCCCCCCAACGCCAGCTATTTGTAGCTTATTATTGCCGGCTGTCAAAATTATGGATAAATATGATCATACAAACATTGCTTAGAGCAATCCAATGGTAATTGTATAACCAGAATTTTATTACACTTCAAGCATCAATCTTAAGCTCTTTAATTGAATTTGCATTATGCATTAGCTCAAAATATTGAACAACTTTCAACAAGAAGAAATTTCCTTCTTTTTCTAGTGCAACAATTAAAATTTAATTTCAAAGTTTTGTTTTTAGCTCAGCAAACTAAAATGCAAGCGAACAGAAGGTTATCTGTTTTAATTTTTGGCCAGGGGGTTTGGAAAAGCTATCAGATAGCTCATTAGGGTGTAAAAGTGGGGTGGTGGGGGGTGGTGACCGCATAATTACGCAATCTTGCTCAAACTACTACTTTTGCAGAAGGCAAAACATTTGCTTTGTACTCAATTGTTAAGCAAAACTAAATGAAACTATTTAAAACACAATTTATTGCAAATCAATCGGGCGTTTCTTGTAATTAGAAAACCAACACACACACATACACACACACACACACACTTACGCTCAAGTGATTTTGTTAACTTGTGTGTGGGAGGGGGGGGCGTGTCGCTGCAACGCTACCAAAAACCCAAAAGCCTGAACAGACTGTTGTGGCTAAGACTGTGAGGCAGATCTGTGTGTTTATTTGTTTGTCGCTGTTGTGTTGTTGTTGCTGTTGCTTTTGGGCTCCAACTGTTTGACTTGAAGGTATTAGAAACTAATTTGTACAGCAGCCAAGGCAGCTGCTCGAGAAGGGGGGGAATCAGTGAATCAGGGACTTAATCTAACAGGGATACAAACAGCAATTGTTTGCCTGTCTATCTATCTCTCAGAGGCTTTAGTTTTGGGGTTGCCTTAGTCATCTCTAACAGTGGGGCTGGGCTGCTTTTGGCCTTTTGTCAGCCTCCAAAAACCGTTGAGCAATACACAAAAAAAGTCAAGCCAAATCCTTAATAGAACAAGAACAAAGCACAGACACAGACGACGACTAAATCATATGCTTTCCTATCCCTCGGAGTCGAGACAGCCGAAAAAGGCAAAAAGGGAGATTCATCTCGTTTTTAAGTCGCTTGTGGCTTAAATTTTCTTAAATGTTGCATTGTCTTTGCCAATGTACAGACGAGACGAAGAGTGGAGAGGGGAAGAACAACGGACAGGACATGCCAAGTATTTTGCTTCTTTTTTTTATGGATTAACTAAACAAGCTCATGAGTAAATATTTTCAAGCATATTTTGGCAAAACTTTACAATGAAGTTTGACGACGACGAAGAGCCAAAAGCAACACAGAACAGACCAGAACAATTTAGTGTTGGAAGATTTTGAGCAACGCATTGCAGAAAATATCCAAACACACACACACACACACACATGTGAACATAGTTTGATGTGTATCTGCAAGATATTCGTACAAATATTTGCCCGATTTTGTTGACAAAATAAGCAAAAATATGCTCACGTAGCGGCCGGCCGGCCAACAAGCAAGCAACATCTTTAGCAACAATATTTAAAGCTGAAAATTTATTAAACAACATTTGAATATTATTATTCAACAGCTTTGGGTTCAAGTTCTGGGTTGTAATTGCAATATGAATTGTTTTATTTGATAATGTTTTTTTGAAATAAATGTCAGGTCAATAATAAATTGCTGCTCGAGTTACTCGAGTTATTTGCTGTGCATTTGCATTGATGATTGTTGACAATAAAAAGCAAATATGTATAAATACAGTTCGGCAGTTTGCAGCTTTCTCGAGTTGAGAATTTTCACTTTAAACTTGGTTTTCCCAGTTATTTGTATTTTAATGAAAAATGAATAATAAAATGTAATAATACAAAAAAAAAAAATAAAACGAAATCTGCATTGCAGTTTGCAAATTTGTATTATTAATGCTGATATGAAGCGAGAACTCACATTTCATTAAATTGTTTGCTTGTTTGCTGGAAAATACCTTTATGTTAATTTTAATTTCATTTCCAATTTTCCTCTTTTTTCGGTTACATAGCGCATTTTTTCGAAAAGCTAATTTATGATTGCTCAATGCGGCATGTAATTGCATACAAAAGCCTTTAATGATGTATTTATCAAAATGATTATATTTCATATTCAGATTGCAATTTTTTTCCCCTTGGTATTTGATATTTGCTATATTCCAGGTATTAATCAGGCTTTGTTAAAGTTTTTGTTAATTATGAAAGGAAATGAAATTACGATTAAAATTCGTTTGAATTTGCAACCGATGAAAATTTCATCCACAATAGAAGATTACAATTTTCAAGAAGGAAAGAGAGAGAGATAGAGTTACTTCTCAACTTCTGATGCAAGCCAATTAGCAGCAGGGAATTAAGTGCTCATTGGTTCTACTTGGGGCGTGGATTGGGCTTAACGGAATTTTCTCTACGCATAATAAAGTCCAAAGCACACGCACACAAATTAGTCAAACGCTTCGTCGAGACCAACTTGCTGGTACCTCTAACTGGCGTAAACAAAACGCTAAATGCGATCAACATGCAGCAGCAGCAACATCTTCGTGCAACGGCACAAAACAGCCGCACGGAGGCGGCACGATTAATCGTCGTTGCAAATTGTTGGCACGTTTTCAATTGACAGACGTACCAACCCGACAATTCCCCGGGTCGACTCGAGTCAACCCCTAATTTGTGCGACAATCCCAAACCCACCTCATCCCCTTTCTACCTTGCCGTTGCGTGTAAATCACACGGCATTTACTTCTGGCTCCTGTTGCATCTTTTACGTGCGCCGCGCTCTGCGTTCGTTGATCCTGCGGCAATGATACGCAGCAGCCGTCCTGCTTCACGTGTGACAGGCTGTTTTCTTTTTTTCAAGCCGACTCCGCCCCCTTAACACCCCACCCAACCCTGTCGTTGTATTTGTGTGTAATTTTTCAAGTCGCGACGTCTTTTAACAGTTGGCCATTAATCACGTGGGCAAAATGCGACTCGGCATGCATACAACAAATACAAAATACGAAAAAAATAAAAAATGGCAAAGTTTAGCCCATCAGCATTGTCCGTGTTTGCTCCTTGTTGCTTATACTCTATTCACAATGGGCCGATCACTTATCGTTCGCTTTAAATCTATCGCGTTTAAATTTGTGTGACCATATTTTGCATAAAAGTATCTATACTGCTGCAGATCTGTATCGATACAAGTGTTTGGGTGACCACACTTTGCATACAAGTATCTATACTGCTGCAGATCTGTATCGATAATGCGTGTTGCATTTTTACCGTTGTTTGTGAAAAGAGTAAAACAGCATCATCAAAGAAATTTGTTAATTATAAAAAGAGCATTTGGAATTCGCGGTAAGTCTTAACATATGACTATACGTTATTTGTAACTTAATCTAAAAGCTGTTGCCGGAAACTATAGAGGCAGTCAGTCTGTCTGGTGCATGACACAGCGCCATCGGCGCATTATGCCCTGCCAATAAGCCGCGCTCTGTTCGTTGACTTTGTTAATAATGATGTTGATGTTCGCTGCTGATGTTGCTATTGTAATCGCTTCTAGACCCACAGCTAGTCTATTTTTAGCATCGAGGTCACGTGACTGTCACCCCCCCTTTGACAGCCCTTTGCGTAACCCCCCCTCAAATGACAAACAAAACTAAATGCAATTTGATGCGTGTCATAAAAGGAACAACCCACCCCGCTGTTGCTGCTACTGAAAATGCGTGGTAATCATTATTTGTGACACAATTGATGAGTTTGCGACTGAATCAATTTCTATATTTCTTTCCTCCCCCACAGCCCCCTCATGCCGTTGCTGTTTGATTGAAAATTGCAATAGTTTTCTAAGTGCTCTGACAGTTAATAAATATTTGTCACGCATGGCTTTGGACGCAGTGCAGCGGCACGCCAATAGCCAGTTGGCCCCGTTTCCCATCAAGCCATGACACCTGGCAAAGTCCGTTGCAGGTCGAGGCAGCAGCTTAGGCACGTGACAGCAGGACGAGCTGGACAAGCTGGAATTGGATGAAGTTGTGTGCGATTCCCACGCCTTGTCACTGGACACACACACAGAGATAGATACAACCACACATCAAAGTATGTATTGTATATGCACGCACATACTAGTATGAAGCCCCCCCAAACCCCCTCCCACGCACAAAGTACAGTTCCCACCTTGCGCACAGAGAAATTGGTCAAAGTTGAATGCCTTGTAAATGGTAAATAGGACACCGCAACGCAACGCAACGTTACGCAATGCACAACAACAACAGCAGTGCATTTGATCATTAATCAAATTTCCAATTAATTTGCCACAATTAATTGCAGTGATAATTGTGGCAGAACATCCCTTTCAAATAATTGTTCCACATCAAATGCAAAAAAACCGCTGTAATTTAATTCTATTAAAAATAAAATTTAAAATTTGAACAGCAAATTTTATATGTAAATACAGTCCAACTTGCATATAACAAAATCATTTCCATGGCTATAGCAAAAATCCCATTCTGTATTATGAATTTTCATTGGAACAAAGTTTATTCTTGACCCCTTGAGGAATTCGACTGTAAGTCAATCTACGTCTAGACTTAACGTTCCCAGAACTGAATTGAAAACACTTTGAAAGAACAGCACCAATTAAATTAATTATTATTGTTTTTTGCCTTCTTAAGATTTTTATTTCAATAAGGCTTAATTGCCTTGCGAAAAATGTAAAATTGCGATATGAGTTGCAACTTGCAACAACAGCTTCTTTCTATATATGGTTGCAACAACATATTATGCGTTTATGAATGTGGCACGTTTGGCTTGTTATTACATATTACTTATTATTATTGTGAACCACTCATATATAATCAGGTTTAAAATGATGTTTCTCGTCATTGCAAAGGGATCCTTGCACAAAATGGTTAACTGGGAGTTGAAAAGGAAGGAATAAGGCAGGGGGGACGTGTATCCTTTATAGAGTCGTCTCTGCTTTGGCTCGTATTTGTTGCGCTTTATTAAAAAAATGTGCGCAATTCAAGAAATGTTGCTGCTGCCGTTGGCTGCCAGGTAACCTGGCTTGCAGTTGCCTGGCTGCCGGGTTTTGTAAACACATCCAAACAGAAATATCAAATATTATTGAGCAGCATGAGTCAGGGAACAGCAGCAACAGCCGCAGCAGGGAGCAATAGCAGCTCTATTGATGGAGTGTCAGCCATATCTCCCATTTCCTCTCTCTCTCTCTTTTTCTGTGTGTTAGTCTAACTTCAATAACCACATTTGCAAGCCAGGGAATTGTTAGCAGAGTAGGAGAGGGGGCAGACCTGGTATTTTGTTGGTTACCAGAGCAACCGCCCGGGCTGCCAGTTGCTGGTTGCTGGTTGCCAGTTGCCATTGCCTTCGATCCAAGTTTGTTTATAAACATTTCACGTATAGTATCAGCGCAGCAAAGGCAGCGGCTGGCTTCTCTGTGTGCTGGTCACACACATAAATGTCCGTGTTGTAAACTTTTATTATTACAGTTTTTGTGCTTTTTTTGACCTGGCGAACAATGTCAGAAATAAAAACTGTTTAGCACCCAAACCGGCAATAAAAGCAACAAGAACAACAAAACACACACTTTTTGCTTCAACAAAAAAAACCAAACAATGAAAAAAATCGACGAGCAGCCCTCTATCAAGGTACAGCCAGAGCGACGTCCATACTGTGATCCTCGGCTGCAAAATGTAAACGCTCGCAGGAAGAGAACATTGCACAAAAGACAAACAGCCCACGGTGAGGTCTACAAAAAAGGTGGCAAGCGACCCCTCAACGATTGTCCCTACTTCGATTTGAAGTATAAATTCGATGAGCTGCCTTTGGATCCGGTCAAAGAGTTTCTACTCGAGAAGATCTGTAAGTAGTTCGGCTTAAGGAAAAGCTACTCAAAAAGTTAACTTTTGATTCCTTTTGATTTTAGCTCACATGCAAAACGATGCGATTGTTGGACGCTGTAATCGAGAGTTGGACTTTCACTACTATGATCTGGACAATGTTAAGGTAGAGTACGAGGAGTGCGACGATGATAGCTTGCAGGAATTGCAGCTCGAGGATATTGTTATGCCGGAACAATTCGAAATGTTGCGCGACGCCAAAGATCATGTCTACAATTTTGATAGTGAGGGTGAGTGTCGGAATAAAAGCCGCAACAAACAAGCAAACGTTGCGCATTAGAGTTGTGCGAAGGGGGGAGAGAGGGTCAACAAATGACCTAACAACATTTAATGTTATTCAATAAGCAACTACAACAACAACAGCTTTTACCACAAAAACATAACACTTGATACTTTATTAAATGAGAAAAACATGCAAACACACTGGGCAGCCTTCCCCCGTTTTGGCCCCCCCTCATCGTCACAGCTCGTTGGAAAATTGCTCACCTGTAAACATAAAATTTTCAAACATTATCCTTTAAACATAAAATTTTATAACCCCACACACAAAAACAAAAACAAAAAAACGAGAGAAAAACCAAAAAACAAATGCGTATGACATTTATTTGAATATCCTTTGGGAAAAGTGTGTGTGTGTGTAAAGGACTCGGCTCCAAAGGCAACCGACAGTGAGAGAAAAGTGCATGGCAACCATTGGCCCTTGTAGCATGTTTATCATAGTATTTTATTTAGCATTTACATGGCAAATATATATTTTTTGGACCTTTACCCTAGACCACATTAGGCAACACTCAAATTTTGATTAATTTGGCATGCAGAAAGGACATAAAGTAATGATTATACTTTGTATAAAACATAAAAAAGGAAGCTACACTTGAGATTTCAAAAATATATGCAAAGTTATATCCCCAAATACATAGTGTATATAATTGTCGAATATGTTTTGTTGTGTTTTTGTGTGGTTAATTTTAATTTGTTTTTGGGTGACTTTGTCGTTGCTCTGTGATAAAAATGTTTCATTTTACATATTGTTAATTTTTTTAATATTTAATATCGGCCAGTCAATGAAAGGGTATGAGACAGGCAGGGGGGAACAGCACAGAGGGGGCATAAAAGCATGTTGTCGATATAAACATAAGCATAAAAATATTTGACAAATATCATGATTGCCATGGGAGAGTAGAAGGACAAACCGCACAGGACGATGGTCCATTTAAAAAAAAAGGAAGAGAGATAAACTGAATGGCCGACGGAAATGGAAATTAATGCGAGTTTAATCATTTTAAAAGCAAACTTCGGCTGCATTGACTTTTATTTAAAACCAATTTTTTTTGTGCATTGCCTTCGAGCGAAATGCAGAAAATGCATAAGAAATAAAGAAGAAAATCAAATATGTTAACAGCACACACACACACACACACGCACATATCAAGTGCAAATATTAAATGACATGCCATAAAAATTTTTAATATATTTTTTGTTTATTTTATATTTGACATATTTAATTGGTTTATTTTTGCTTGCAGCTTGTAATCAATTTCCCTGGATTGACAAATGGATGACTGGCGGTAATAAATACATTTTTATATATAAATAACATTACATAACGACAATATTATTTAAAATTTTACCCACTCTCACTCCATAGAGCGTCCCAGCGAAAAGGAAATTTATCAAATGACCAGCAAGCTATTGGATATTTATTGCCAGAGACGCGTACGAATCTTCTATTTTGATTGCGGCACACGCTCCTCCCTGTGGTCGAATCAACTAAGACGGCAATATGGCACACCCTCGGAGCTAATAGGCGCTTATAATACGCCATCAGCGCGACATTTGCGTGTGACGACCTTGAACAGAAAGACCAAAAGAACAAAGTTCACAGCAGGCGATCATTATGCGCTAAGAACGCCACAGGGTAACGATACGAATTAAAATACATAAATATAAACTTAAATCTTTCGCCTTAGAATGCCGCAACGAACTGATTCGAGTGGGCAAGATTATTGACAAGATGATTGTTCCTGTTTTGAAGGAGGCTCAATATAATACGGAACATAGACTGCTCAAGTACGAAAATAAAGAGACCTGTGCTGATTTAGACAAGGTGGAGCGCAACAAGGTAAGCAGTTTGCAATCAATAATCATATTCATATGCATTCGAATCAATCATTGAACAGAACCGGTCCATATGCAAAACATACACAAAGCGCATTCATCGCCGCAACTTTGCCACAAACGAGCAGTTTCTACAGTGCCTCAAGAAAATGGAAGCCACGTAAGCCAAGCCACAAACAAAAAAGAGTTTATATATATTAACAGATTTGATCTACATTTCAGACGCTTTCCCTATATGGTGCCGTTGCAGCCTGTCGAGCCCGAAGAGCAGAAAATGCAGTTGTATGCCAAATATCAACAGAAACTCAAAGCAGCCGAGAAGAAGTTTACATTGACGATTGAAAAGCGCTACAAATGCCTAGTGAAAAGCGTAAGTAGACGATTTATGAATAGTTCACACAACCTTTTGAATTATGCAGCTCTCTGACCAACATATGCTAAACAACCAACCAGAAAAACATAAATAAAATAAAAAATAAAAAGGACATACTCCTGAATAAGATGGAGTTGTGTGTGAAGCGAGGCAAAGTCCCCTGCTAGAGCAGAGCTCATCATAAAAAGCTCATCAAAAATGAGAACCGAGAAATCATAAATAACTTTTATGCGCATTGGCTGTTGCGTTTGGACTGTTCAGCCGTGTCCGAGCGTGAAGTGCCAGTCCGAGACGCACATAAAAAATGATAATAATAAACTTAATACAAAGTAAATATGTGTGTGTGTGCGTGAGCGTGCGAGTAAATGAAGCTGCCAAAAAAAAAACGAAGCGAAAAAAATAATGAATGTGCTTATAGAAATTATATACAATTCATAGCTCATAAACATTATGGGCGCGTTAGTCAGACAGTTTGTGTGGTCAGAGCTATAAGACAAACAGAAAAAATGAGAAATTGACAATTTGAAAGAGATTTATGAATTTTCGAATTATGTTAACTGTTGCGATAATGTTGCTTTATCTTACAGATATCTGTGCTACAATTGGAAACATATCCTTCACATCTAATACGTAAAGCGATACGCAACATTGATCCACGAAACGAGGTGCTGGTGGATGCCTACAAATTCATACTTCACGAAGAGGTGAGTTCATGTCATCTACTCATAGTCTGCTTAATCCTGAATCTTGGTTCCGACGGGGAGACTGGGAGCGTCAACATTATTAACAAACTTATCGCGCGCACAAGAAAGTTTTTGGGGCTAAAAGTTTGTCGTCAACGAGAACATATTAAACACGCTCCCCAAACGTGAGAAACGTCAGGACGCGAGCAGCTGGTCCAAGAGAATAGTAGTAGAAACGCGTGTTGATGTTTTGACGTGTGCTTTAGCGAAAGAAACTTTCGCCTGTTATACAATATTAGTAGTCAAGCACTTGCCATCAACTGGCAAATCAGTGCACATAGCCAAGTTAATGAGCAACAAGCGGCACACACACAAACATTCACTCGCTGCCTTGAGCTTGATCTCAAAGTTTATGCTACCTGCTGTGATTTAGTGCCTAATCAACTTGTTACAGAAACATTGGCCCAAACTGCCGCCCGAAGTTATATTAATGGATTATTTGTTCGTTGGTGAGCGAAGCATTCGCCCGGACTTTGCCATTCTCATCATCGTTTGCCTCATTGATCTGCAGGAGGATTTTCGCTATTATGTCAAGCGTTCGTTTATACGCTATCTGCTGCAGTAAGTGCATCAATTAGCTCTCGTACCCCCAACTCAATTAATGTTTCTTGTCCCCTCTTTTAAGATCTCATATGGAACGCAAGCGTCTGCAGCTGCAGGTTGAACCGCCTGAATTTCCCACATTAACCATTACTGCACCAGTGCCCTGGCGCTCGCGTCTGCTGTTGGCCAAGAGTCGCATTGGTGAGATGCTTATGATAACGCATCCAACAGTGCAGGCTATAAATCTGCTGTGGCATCAGCTCTATGGCGACTTGGTCATTGTCGATCTATCCAAATTGCTGCTCACAGAGCGACCCTTGGATATGGATGCTGTTCAGAGCTTTGTTAAAACTAGCTGTGACGAAATCCGAGACGTAAGAATGAGTTTGAAACCAAAGGCAACCACAAATTCTATTTTTACCATACAACTCGTTCTTTAGCTTCTGATGGACGATTGGCTGTCACGTTGTGCAGATCTTATGGATCTGATGCGCAACAGCTGGAAGGACTATGTGCCCATGACTGGAACGTATGGAGGCAAAGCGGATACACTCTTCAAATGCGTTCACGCGTTAATGTCACGACATTTGGAGAGTCTGGTCAGCAAGAGTTTGGCGTATCTGTTTAAGGTTCTATGTGGCTATAAAGATGGCAATCAAATCGAACAATATAGCATGTTCGATCCAAAGCTGCGTCGAAGACCTCTAATGACGCTCACAGTTTCTGTTGTGGGTGCTCATTTTGATAATGAACCAATTGATTTTGGACCTGGCATTCGAGAGGAGAAAAATATTTATGTATTTGATAATGACGATGCGGATCCGTTTCTGGTACCAGGCCAATCAAATCCAGCAACAGATCATGTATGTTGTGTACTTGGGTAAGACAATCAAAATAATAATATGTAAACTTTTACAGCAACCCGATGTGGATGAAGTGTCAATGTTTGAAATGGAAAATGCCAGTAAACTCTATATCTATCCCTATATGGTGGAATTACCAGCTATTATACGTGAAATATTTAGAAACATTTTGGCTGTTGGCTACGATATACCACGTCTCGAATATGTCATGTCAAATGGCGGTAAGTTAACTTAAAATTATTAGTTTAACTAGTTATTTTTAAAAGTATTTAATTGCAGAACCGGAAACATATGGAACACTCAATTGCATTGATGAATATCATGTTGATTTTGTAAAGCTGTGCACGAAAGTCGATGCGATAGTCAAGGCCAATTGGCGTGGCGTTAATGTCTATTTGAAGCCCATCTACAAGTATTACTATGGACTGTTCAAAAAGATGATTATGCCCATGGTAGAGAAAATATGGACTGACAATACACTGCCGGATCTATTGGTGCGTATAAATTTTGTATAAAATTTACTGGCATTAAAGCTGATTAGAATGTATGTTTGTTGAGTTTGAAAATTATTAGCAAACGATTTTGCATCCCTAACATTTTGGTTGGGCTGACT
This sequence comes from Scaptomyza graminum, assembly GCA_018901835.1. NCBI lineage: Eukaryota > Metazoa > Arthropoda > Insecta > Diptera > Drosophilidae > Scaptomyza > Scaptomyza graminum. The sequence continues at coordinate 1,464,913 of JAEIFL010000243.1, forward strand.
GGCACAATGCCTTTGGGGCAATTGGCTGCGTCTCGCCTTGAAATGAATTTAATTATTTATTTCGATTTGATTATACGCAATGATGCGTAGAATTAACATAAAATTGCATTATGCAATATTAATAAACTGTTGACAGACAGTTTGACTGCCAGTCGGCAACTGCCTGGCAATTTGTGTAATTGAACAAGTTTAGTTGTACATAAGTATACTAAACTCGACGATTGCCGTCTGCCTTTTCATCTATATATATATTTCGGTAGTTGTTGTTCTCTCTGTTTTTTGGAGTCATAGGCTCTCGACCCCTTTCGCATTCATTGTCGAAGCTCGTTTGTGCCATTGTTAATTAAACTTTGTTCGATTTTGCTGATTCCGAGTCTGTCTAGTGCACAAAATTTTGCGCCAAGTTATTTGTTAGCCTCGACCGACCGACCATACATAAAATATTTGGTTAGACAGCTGCACATTAACAACATACGTACGTAATTATACACTCTCACACACACACACACACACACACACACTCACACACATATGTATAAAGCTCTCAATTAACCCATTCTTGCCAGCCGTTTGCAATACACATTCATTAAGTTGAATGCAACGAGCGACAATTTTTATTTTTCCTCCACCATTTTTTTTTTGCGCAATTTATTTAAAATAAAAATTGCTTCCGATTGCGAACGTTACTGCAGTTTTTTCATGCATGTAATGCAAGCTTGTGTATCGTTTTTTTTATATTTTTATTAATACTCTGCAAGCCATTTAATGGGTTTAAAAAAGGGTATAATAAAGTTGTGCCAAAGTATGTGACAGCATAAAAACAGTTAACATTGATACTTAAACGTATAAATATTGCAAACGAACAATTCAGTTGTGGTTCGATTGTATTTGGTTTAAATTTCTTTTGGTGATATATTTTTGATGACGCCAATTCAAAAGAATCGAAAAATAGAATATAATGTTTATTTTTATAGACCGAAAATTCAATAGCCAATATTATAAATATTTTCAAAAGAAATTAATCTTGTGTAATATGTATTTTACACAGGATATTTGTTAGTCGAGCAGTTTTCAATATAATTTTCTTACTTATATTGCAAACACATATGCATACGTTCATATATATGTATGTATGAATATATACATTTACATTTATTTATATATGCGTTTCATTTTTATTAAATGCATATTCATTTACAACGCATGAAAACGTTGTGCACCTCCGCTGTGGCCCCGTCTTCTTCTTTATGGACAACAGGTTGTTCAGGATTTAATGAAAAAATTGAACGCCATCAGCGATACGACCTATTATCTGCGTGATTTCATACCGTTAAATTTGTTTCTGTTGGATAATCGCCATGTTAAAGAATCGCTGCGAATGTACGTGAAGAATATCTACGATTTCATAACTGATTTTTACAGGGCTCTCAATCTGAACGAGAATCGAGCGTAAGTACAACAACTGCCTGCCTGCCTGCAATTGCCTTTCATTTAAAGTTTTTCCTGTATTTTTTTTATTCTTTTTGCTGACTGCACTTACTTAAAAGATAACTTTTTAATATGCACTTGTATTCTGTGTCTCTCGCACTTCTCGCCACTTCAGCATCTGTGAGGAGCTCGAGGAGATGTCAATGAAGGCTGGCGAACGGCCAGAAGAGACGCCGGAAGTGGTTGCCCTGCAAAACTATATAACCGAATGCCGTGAAATGCGCATATTTGCCATAAAAGATGAAATCAAGCTCGTGTTGAAGCGCGTCGTATTCCTGCTGACACATGCATACCTGACCAGTAAGTGTTGAAAAGAAAGGAGTTGATGGGTGATGTTGGGTTGGGCAGCTGTTTGTGCAGCTGCTTGGCACCCAAATTCTCAACGTTGGCTTGTTTTAGACAAAGTCCTGCTGTTAGCGTTCAAGGGGTTGGAGGGTTGCTGCTGCGGCTGCTGTTGCTGCACGCTTAACATAATTAACCTCAACTAACAAGCTGAGTCTACTAATTGGATTTATAATTACTTGCGGTGAGATGCCAAACATTGAGCTGCGCGTAAAACCCCCGAAAATGCAGCTTAATGAGCTCAACAAATTCATGAATGTGTGAAAGTTGCTTTGACAACCGACAAATGCAGACAAAACCTCAACCCTCAACCCCATTTACATATATGCATACATATGCCCAGACAATTGCGAGTTATCGTCAAGTGTCGTGTGAGTTTGTGTGTGAATGTGTGTATCTTTCAAATAGCTACAATATGCTACAAAGTCCTCTTGTATCTCACCATCCATATCTATCTGTTTGTCTGTCTGTCTGTCGTATCTGTCTGTCCATCTGTCTGTGGCTTTTGTCACACCAATATCCGAGAAGCATCCACAGAAACACGGACAAACTTGTCAGTGAGGGGCTTCAAAGATATATGCTCTCTGTACACATAATTAATTAGTTTGCCCCGAAAAACGCGCATAGCCAATTAATTAAGAGTTAAGCACACTTAACTAAGAACATGCACAACACACTTCCACTTACTACCTTCTTCACTTTTGCCCTCTCTTTGCCTTTGTATACACAGGCGATGAAATTCATTTGAATTCCCGCACATTTATACTGCCCGGCGAACTGGAAGAGGTCCTCGATCTGAGCGCCGCTCGATTGGCAGTGGTGCGTGATAACCTCGAATTGGCATTAAGGTAAGATAACACTTAACACACAGTATACTCCATTTGAATATATTAAATTTGCCTCAGAGAGCGCCGCTTGATGTTTGAGAAGTTGCTGATTCAGGAGAAGCGTACAATGGATGGTTTTCGAATACGAGAAATACGCGATGTGCTCACTTTAGATGAGCTCAAAGAGCGTGTGGATACAGTAGACATACTCTTCACAACCATAGAGGTAGGTTACAAGTGGTACAAAGTGTAACACAATTGATATACGAGACGATATTATGATTATCTTTGAACAGAATCTGAGTCGAGAGGCCAAGGCTATAAATGTGGAGGAAGGTTTGCTGCAAATAGACATCTCTGCCTTTCCGCTGCTTGCCGAAATCATTGAGAAAATGGAACCAATTGAAAAACTATGGAAGACATCGTATGAATTTGAAAAGGATTATCTCATTTGGTAAGCAATGACAACGTTTAAAACGATTGCAATTATTTGAGACAACAAGCACAACAAGGACATCGAGTCTCTGAGTCCGCCCTGAGGACACTGAGTATGCTCTTAGCTCCTTTCGGCCACTTGTCGCAAATGACAAAATATTTGAAATTGAAGTGCCCAGCCAGGCGGCAACCTGCTGCTGCTGTTGCTCCTGCCTTCTCCCATTGCCACTTCCACTGCTTCTGGGCATTTTCCACTTTGGACGACGCAAATCCGCAATGCAAATGCCAGCAGAAAAGTTGACTTGAAGTGCAGCCGAAAATAGCCAGATTTGCGATGTTGTTGTTGTTCGTGTTGTTCGTGAAAAACTTGTGCTGCTTTCTTTTCTATTTTACACACAGCACTTGCCGTCTGCTTCTTTTACAACTTCAACTTTTACTACTCAACTTTTTGTACATTTCTATTTCTATTTACATCTTCTTGCTTCTTTTTTTGCCAGGATGTTCGAGCGCTTCGAATGCCTTAATGCGGATGGCGTGCGGGAGCAAATCGAGACTATGTTCAAGGTAAGTAGTTGCTGCTGCTGCTAGTCGGATACGGAAGTTGCAAGTTGTCATTGCAGGCGGAAATAAAAACCGAGCAGCAGCGAGCTCACCGCATCGACTAAAGTTTGAGCTCTCTTGTCGGATTTCTGCTGCTGCCGCTGCCTGGTCGCCAGTTGCACCACTGGCCGGCCATGCATGTCTCTGTTCCTGTCAGTCCCTTTGTCGCTCTGTCGCCTAGTCCGTCTGTAAAGCCAATGTACCAGCTAAAATGCAACTAAAAACCTCAAGCCTCCTCCGGGGCAACAACTAGTACAACTACCAGCCAAAAAGTATGCAACAGCAGACAAAAAAAAAAACAACACAAAAAAATCCAACATATTTGGCGGCAACTTGGGCAGCTAAGCGAGCGCTTATGCTCTTCTTTCTGTGTGTGTGTGTGTGTGTTGTGGGAGTTGTGTGTGTGTGTGTATTAGGCATTTGATAAAAAAATGTACCTCAAAGCGCAAAGGGAAAGTCGGTTGAATTGAATTTTTTTTGGGCACAGCTGAAGCAGCAAAGTTTGTTAGCAAAAAAAAAAACAGTAAATACGATATAGTACTTGAATGTCGACGGGTGTGTCACACTCTTTCAATTAGTGTAGTAACACTTTGAGATTATTTTTCTAAGAATTTTTAAGATCGCATTCAAATATACCAACTTGAGACTTACGGGGTTTTTAATCTACTTTCCAGTTCCATAAATTTGTTAACCCTGTTTTTTGCCAACAGGGTATTAAAAGTAGCTATAGAAGGAGTTTTACCACCCATTAAGCCGGCTTAGCTGACAGGGCAACGCATTTCAAAAGCTGACTTTAAAGAGTCAAAGCAACACACACACACACACAATCTTGACACTTGACTTACTGTGCCACAAACCTAATCATCTTTTTTGCCGCTATTATCATCATCACCTTTAGATTATGCACAAGCTGGCGCGTCAGCTATCCTACAATCCTGTGGCTAAGCGCGCCGCCGAGCAAATGCGCATAAAAATAGAAAAGTTCCGCGTCTATTTGCCTGTGTTGGACGCGATTTGCCGTCATGGACTGGAGAAGCGTCATTGGGATAAGATATCGGAAATATTGGGTAGGCAAATCAATCCTAGACTGTATCCCACATTAAAGGATATGATTGATGCGGACATAATGACCATATTGCCCGAACTGGAGGAGATTGCGAATGCAGCAGGCAAAGAGTATGATCTGAATTTGGCTCTGAAGAACATGCAGTCAGACTGGAAAGACATCATGTTTGAGGTACTGCAATATCGCGATTCGGACACCCACCTCTTGGCCTCCATCGATGATATACAAACACTGCTGGATGATCACATTATGAAAACACAGGCAATGAAACGTTCGCCCTTCATTGTAGCCTTGGGTTCGAAGGCGGATGATTGGGAGGAGCGATTGTTGCTCATACAGAATATCATTGATGCCTGGACAAATGTGCAGGTGACATGGATGTATCTGGAGCCCATATTCAGTTCGGAGGATATTATGAGACAAATGCCATTGGAGGGCCGTAACTTTAAGGCAGTGGACAAGATCTGGCGACGCATTATGAAGTTTACACTAAAAGATCAACATGTTATGGCAGCCACCGAATTTCCCAATATGCTGGAGATCTTTTTGAAGGCCATTGAGGATCTGGAAACAGTGCAGAAGGGTTTGAACACATATTTGGAACAGAAACGTTTGTTCTTTGCTCGTTTCTTCTTCCTGTCCAACGATGAGCTGCTCGAGATTCTCTCGGAAACAAAAGATCCCATGCGTGTGCAGCCACATCTTCGAAAGTGCTTCGAGGGTGTAAGTCATACAATTGATTAAGATTCGCAAGCCAATGAGAAATTCATTTATTTCCTTGCAGATTGGCACATTGACCTTTGATGAAAACATGGAGATTACGCACATGATCAGTGATGAGGATGAACGTGTTTCACTTGTGCGAAAAATTAATCCACAGGCGGCCAATGTAAGTTTCTGTTTTCCTTTCAAACTCTTTCTCACATTTTTTTCCATTAGGGTTTAGTTGAAATCTGGCTGAAAGAGGTGGAGTACGTAATGCTGGATAGTGTGTTGGATCAGATGAAAGAAGCCTGGGAGGACTATGCTATGGTTGATCGCGTCTCCTGGGTTGTGTCTTGGCCCGGCCAGGTTGTCCTGGGCATATCCTGCGCCGCCTGGACCACAGAGGTAGGCAAACATTTAAATTGCAACCGCAAAAATCCCAACCACAAAGGAACACCCCACGTCCCACATTCCCAATGCCACTGCAGCTGTCTGTCACTCTGTCTCTGACAGCACGCGATTAGCCACGCCCACCTCGTTCATCGTCCTACCTTTCAGACTGCATTTCCTCTTTCCCTTGTGGGCTTTGAGTATCGCAGTTCGCTTTTTCGCCCGCTCTCTCGCTCTTGCTGCATTGAGTTGGAAATCATATTTTGCCATTTATTTGCTTGCCCTCTGCAGCTATTTTTTCATGCACTTTATGTTTCTCATGCTTATATTTACTTGCCAGGTGGAGGAGGCCATCGAGAAGAAGACTTTGCCAGCATACCTGGAGAAGTCGAACACGCAAATTGGCGACCTCGTTCAACTTGTCCGGACAGATCTGCAGACTGGCGTTCGGATTGCAGTCGAAGCACTGATTGTCCTGGATGTGCATGGTATTTTAAAATACCTTCTAGCTCTCCTTATTACTAAGACCCAATTGATTCCTATCTTTACAGCTCGTGATGTTGTTAAATACCTGACAGATTCTCAAGTGAGCAACATACAGGACTTTGATTGGATCTCACAACTGCGCTACTACTGGCGGGTCGATGAGAGTAAGATACGAACGAGAATAATACATATTGTTTATAATATTGTTCAATTTGTAACCCGCAGAGAATGAGGAGTGGGTGTGTGTGAGTATGGTCGTTACCGATGTTAAATATGGCATGGAATATTTGGGCAACTTGCCCCGCTTGGTGGTTACACCTTTAACGGATCGCTGCTACCGGTGAGTAAACATTTTTATACCCATAAATACAAACACAGTCACAACACACACACACATACTATACGCATACACAGACAAATATTAATTGACAAAACGTTTGCAAAACAGCTGAGCCGCCAGCCATTGCCCCTTGCCCCCTGCTTACTCCCTGCTCTAAAAGTCATAAAAGGCAACGTTTATTGGAAAAATATTTATTTTATTTCAGTGCATTTTAAATTTATTTTCATTTATTTTCAACAAAAACAACAAAATACGCAAAAAGAGTTGAAAACCTTTTTGATGTTTAAGCTGCCTACGACAAACGCAAACAGCAACAACACCAGCAAACACCAGCAACACCAACAACAGCAACACTAACAACAACAAGACGAACAGAAGCGGCAGGACACAGGACCAGGCTGGTTCCTGGCAAGCTGGCAGAAAGGACATTTTAATGGGGTTTCCGATAAAACTTTTATATTAAACAAATAAATCAATGTTGGACAGTTTTTCACACACACAGCTACACACACACTTACACACATGCATAGTTAAAAAAAAAAACGAGTTTATAGATATTTGTATGGCTATATACCGGAAAAGCTAAAAAATATACAACAAACCAAACGCGAAGCTGGCAGCGCTGCCAATATGATAAAAATATGAACTGCACAACAAGCAAAAAAATGAAAGAAAAAATAATAAATTGTAAATATTTGTGAAAGCTTGCATTGTGCCGACCATTAAATACCCTATCAGCAATCAATTTATCCAAGCATAGAAAGACATCAGCAAACTTGTTACAAACGTTCTGAATATTAAATGAATTGGATTTTTGCGTACAATTTTTTATGATCCTTTAATAGCTTTCAGTCTCAAGTTGCTTCTTTGCTTTGCAAACATTTTCAAAAAGTCTTCATTAAAAAATAAGTACATCTTTTATGGTATTGAAGATGTTCCTCCAGCTTGTTACACAATAATATTTGCACAACTTTATTATTATGATATTTTTGTTGTCTTAAGCTACCCTTTTAATACGCAAGAACAGGGCATAAAAACTGGTCCATCGTCGGCTACTCTTGTGTATATAAAATGCCCATAAATGACAATTTTTTAAGCTGTGCAACGTCGAGAAATGTGAAAAAATGCAAAACAGATATTAAAAACATACTTCGGGCATGTTGCCTACCCCCTCACAACTCCCACCAAAACCCTCTTTTTACTGACTGTTAAATCTTGTTTTTCTAATTCTCGTTTGCAGCACGTTGATGGGCGCTCTGAAATTGTGTTTGGGCGGCGCACCCGAAGGACCTGCGGGCACTGGCAAAACGGAAACCTGCAAGGATCTGGCCAAGGCGGTGGCCAAAAAATGCGTCGTCTTCAATTGCTCCGATGGCCTGGACTACAAAGCGCTCGGCAAGTTCTTCAAGGTGAGTGAGTTGAGCTTATTTTTCTGTCTGCTGCCACACGTTTGAGTTTGGCTAATTGATGTTGTTTGACCAACATTAGTCAAAAAAAACCTGTACTCAACAAAAACCGGCAGCGGCACGCGCTTAGAACTGATGACTTTCGGCATACATACAGATTAAGATACATTTGCGTATCCAGACATTGCGGAGCCAGAATATTGAAATTTATGCCGTTCTGTAGGGTTGACTAATTAGCCAGTTTGTGAAAGTAATTGCCGACCAGTTGAAAACTACCTGCACGAAAAAGCTTTTTGTGTGAGCGCCGCACACTTTGAAATCTATGCAAATTTTTATTAGCAGGTCGTTAACCGTCTCACGCACACCATCACACACACACGCACACATCTTAAGTGGGTGTTGTAGTTTAGCTGTAAAATTTTATGCGTGTTTGGCACTCTAATCGCTTAATTCGCTAGCACGCCTAATTGCATAATGGTTTAAGAGCCTCTCTAACCTTGTGCCCGTTCCCCCACTCAACATCAGATAACAGACGGGGAGGTGATGATGAGTTTTTTGTTTTAACGGCAAACTTTTGGCCAGAATCGAGCACAAAAGAACAAGCAAGAACCCGTAAAATTGAGCATTCCAGTTTCGATTTAGATTAATTAATTTATTTTGTTGATTTTAGTGTTTGCCATTTTTATTAATTGCCATTGATTCACCTTAAGCTGATGCGATCATTTATATTGTTTTTAGTTTTTTAGAAAGTAGTTTCTATGTTTCAGTTTGTCGTTGCTGCTGCTGCTGCATAATAACCTTTCTACCCTCTCGACCCGACCCCCTTTAATGTTTTCGGAAGTCGTAAATTTTCAAACACGCAAAACGCAATGTTTTATTTGGCAGCCAGTGTCTGCAGTTTGTCAGGCTAAACAATTTTGCAAGCAATAAAATAATTTGCAATTGGCAAACAATTCAAACTATTTCGATTTCGATTTATGCCCAGCCAGATAGTTGGAGTACGGCAAACAACAAATTTTTGCGTTACTTGCTCCTGGAACGTATGAAAATGTTTATGCCCATAAAATGGCCGCAACAATGGCAGCAACCCAAAAGTTGTTTGGCCAAAACAAAAAAGCCAAACCCAACGAATGTGCAAAGCTTCTCAATAACAATATATATGAATCTATAAAAGAGAGAGATATAGGAGCAGAGCAGCTAACCAACAAGAACAACAACACACACTGGGTGCTGCCAATCCGATGCGCGAGTATTGCAGCTGCCACCGGCAACAAACCACTTTGATAGAGTTCAAAGTATCCAAAAAAATACGCGCGTTGTAAAAGGCAAGGAATTGAACGCACACACATAAAAAATTGTTACACACACACCCACTAACACTCACGTACATAGACTCTGGCGCTAATTGCACAATAGGAACAGTGGCAAGAACAACAACAATGAGAACATTGACTATGAATAGAAAAAAAAAAAAGCGCGAGAACGCGCAACAGCATGTAAAACAGTATTGTGTGTAGTTGTTTTCACACCGATACTTTTGTTGCTGGGTGTGTAGCATAGTCAATGGGGCAGGAGTTGATGCTGCAAAGTGGTGCGTGCAAATGCTTCTGAAAGCTCAATAACACATCAAAGTGTAGTGTGTAGGCAAAGAAATATTTATGATTGCTATGATTTCTGCTACAACTAATGATGATCTAAATAACAATAAAGAATAAATAATTATGAGCTTTTCTGTCTTTGAATCGATTTCTAGTTAAAATAATTGGCAATTTCAGTGCATTGAAAACGACTTTAAATTGAATTTAAAGTCTATTTAAACATAGACATCTTCCTAAATAATGCCCATATGAACAAAAAATCAAAGCATTTCAAAGAGCACTTTTCTGGCACTTTACGCAGCATATTTCGATTGTGCAGCAAGCCAGTCAGTTGGCATATGTTACGAGTATTTGGTTCTGTGCAATGTTGCTTCTGCTGCTGCTACTGCTGCATAAAGCTGCATATTTATTGCAACATGCAGCAAAGAAAAGCATATCAAAGGGTGCTGGATTGGCCCCAAGTTCACTCTGCGGGACCCAATCGCACCCAAAACCCAAACATCACACACACAGAGAGTTTCTACTCTTTGCCTTAGCATAGTACATTTGTAAAACCCTGTTGCAATGTTTGTTGTCGGAGGGAAGCATCGGTGAATTGGAAACAACACACACAAACACGTACACAGAACAGAACTGAACATACAAATCGAACCGAACCAAACCGAAAATAACAGAGCAGAACAGAGCAGAACAGAACAGAACAGAACGTTGCGATGAGAAACAGAAAATAATGTTTATGCTGCTGTTTGCTTTTGCTATTTTTGCCATTTCTCTGGATGCTCTAGATGCGTTTTGTTCCATGTACAACTACATATGTATACATTTCTTCTTCCATCCTTCCCACCTTCGTGTGCCCCCCTTGTGTGCATTTCTAGTTTTTTCGTATTTGTTTGTTTTTAACATTCTTTTTCTCCACCTTCCTTTCTATTCTGTTTTTTTTTTCAGGGTCTAGCACAGTCGGGAGCATGGGCCTGCTTCGATGAGTTCAATCGTATAGAGCTGGAAGTGCTGTCGGTGGTCGCGCAACAGATTCTGACCATACAGCGTGCCATTGGACGCAAGGTTGTGAAATTCTTTTTCGAGGATACAATGCTCAAACTGGATCCAACTTGTTCCATATTCATAACCATGAATCCGGGGTGAGTCGAACGTGAGATGCCCCAACCAACTCTCTCTATTGCCCTGAGCTCTGAGCTACCAGCAGGAACAGCAGCTGCGGTTTCACGCATCGTCCTTCTACATTTTTTTTCTTCCTTTTTCCTTTAGTATTTTTTTATATTTTTTTGCAGCTGTGCATTTGAAAATGCATTTAGTTACTTTGTAAGCCGACACGGCCTATGTCCATGTTCGAGCCCAGTGGGGAACGCTGTCACTGACAGTGGGACTGGCTGACTGGCTGACTGACTGACTGACTGTACACGGTGAGAGGTACAGGGTGAGGCTATTAGTTACCAAAGGACTGGGTGGGCTGCTGTTGTATTGGGCTTCTGTCTTTGGGGCATGGTTACGATATTGGTAGTTATTGCGTTATTGGAGATTTTAGCCCATACGGTTGCGAATATTTATTGCTTTGGCATGCATGTGGAACAGCTGCGACAAACATGCATATTAGGCCTAGCCAACTGCACAAAAAACCCCATCATAACCCTCTACCTCTTGCCTTTTTTTTTTATACGCAACGCAACGTGTGCTGGCTCCAGACTCTGGAAGAGGTCTTAATTTTGCTTGGCCATCAGCTAGTTTTGTTGCAGACACATATTCCTTTTTTTTTTGTGCTTTGTTTTGCCTGCCAATTTGTCACTCGACCAGACGTTTCTTAAAGGGGGCGCAGCCACTCATATTGGCGTTATTGGCTCTGGTTCTTTAGTATTTATGCCATTAGCACTCGCAATTTGATGTATTTGATTGGCCATTTATGCCTATATCTCTCTGCCTATTTTCATTAATAGCTACGCTGGACGCACAGAGCTACCGGATAACTTGAAAGTGCTGTTCCGTACAGTTGCCATGATGGTGCCCGATTATGCAATGATTGGCGAGATAACACTCTATTCCAATGGCTTCGATATGGCTCGCGTCTTGTCCCAGAAGATCGTTCAGGCCTACAAGTTGTGCTCGGAACAGTTATCCTCGCAGTCGCATTACGATTATGGTGGGTATTTTGATTACAATTATTATCTAGAAATATTTGATTACCTTTATTTTTGCATTCCACAAGTATGTTTAAAAACTGAAATTAACCTAAAAACTTTTCGTATGTCCTGTGCTTTACTGCATCCAGCATCCGGCAAGCGCACTTTCTTTCTATATACACATATATGCATCTCGGCGTGTGTGTTTTCTTTTCACTTGTTTTCTTTCTTGTTTCAAGGCAAAGATATTGCTCGCTTTTACGACATAACATGTCATATGACATTACAACATGTCTGTGTGCTTCTACTTATGTGTGCGTGTCCGTCCGTCCAATGACTGCAATTGCTGGGCCCTGGCAGCTGTGCAAGTTTATGTGCAAAGTACATTTGATCAGTATCTTATTTTGAGTTTAAATTGAAAAACTTTCTTGCAAGTTTTTGCAGCGCTTTTGTGCTTCGTGTGTGAGAGACAAACGCCATACACACACACACTCATATTGTAATGCATGTGTGTGGGTGTGCATGTTGTTTTGCAAAGTAATAATAAAAACTATTTGTACATTTAGTTGCAACAGCATGTTTGTTGTTGTCTGTCTGTCTGTCCAGTTGAGATTTTGCTGCGTTGGCAAAACTTTTGCATTTTCTACACGGCGCCGGTGTAATGAAGCTCCGTTGAGGTGAGGTGATCCACATCCGTTGGTCCGAAATGCCGGAGAAACGGAACCGGAGCTAAGTTATGCCGTCCGCCGAAATGCCGCATAACTGTCAATGGCTAATGCCATGCCATTCTCTCTACCTCTCTACCTTCCCACCCTACAATAACCCGTTAATCCTTCGCTCATCTACTTGTTGTCGCCAGGTATGCGAGCCGTGAAATCGGTGCTGTTGGCCTCCGCATCGTTGCGTCGCCTTTATGTTGACCTGCCAGAGCCTGAGATTGTTTTGCGCGCCATTGTTGACGTTAACTTGCCGAAATTCCTCGAGCAGGATATTTCCCTCTTCATTGGCATCTACATGGATCTCTTCCCAGGCGTCGAGCTGCCCATGGTAAGTGTTAATATACATACTAAAGGTATTTATAAATTCATGAATTTCGCGTTTAATGAGGCGTAAGCGACGCAGTTAAGAACAGCTAATTAAAGCGATAACCACTTTGTCCGATGCCCGATAAAAGTAAATTAAAATTTAAAAAAAAAACCCAGCATATTTGGCAGTGCGATAATTTAAATACTCTTCCATGGATGTTGTCAAGTAATTTCATTAATTACTGTTTACAATAATCGCATTCTTTATTTCTTTTCTGTGTGTTCTTTATTATACCCAATGGAGCCACAATAAGTATTATCTTTGTGTCGCCAAGTGCATAGGGAAAGTGTTGAGGCTCCGTGTTGGGTGTTGGCTATAATGAAATGCTCATTCAAGCTTTTATTTGCAGGCGGCATATTTCATTGCATATTTTTCATATTTCATTTACACCTGTTTTCCTTTTGCCATTTACCGTCTATCCGGTTCGGTTCGTTTTGGTTGTGCCTCATCATCTCATCTCATCTCATTTTCTCTTTCAGCCGCAACGTGACGACATACTCAAGTGGCTGCGCATTAATCTGGCGGAGCGCAATCTGCAGGCAACACCTTGGTATTTGGAAAAAATACTGCAGATATACGAGATGATGCTGGTGCGCCACGGCCTGATGATAGTAGGTGGCTCCATGGGTGGCAAGACCACAGCATACCAGGTGAGTAACAGAGTCGAGCGTGCCAATTAAATGGCGCGGAATTAATAACTGAGCCTGGTCCAATTGCAATCGGTAGATGCTCGCGCTTTCGCTACGCAATGTGTCCACGGATGAGGAGTGCACGCTCAAGGAATATCCGGTGGTGTATCGCATTATTAATCCCAAAGCCATTACCATGGGTCAGCTGTATGGACGTTTCGATCCCGTTTCCCACGAGTGGTCCGACGGTGTGCTGGCAAAAACGTTCCGAGAGCAAGTTCAGGGACCCAAAACTGAGCGTGCCTGGGTCATGTTTGATGGTCCGGTGGATGCTGTGTGGATTGAGAACTTGAATACTGTGCTGGATGACAACAAGAAACTGTGTCTCATGTCTGGCGAAATCATGCAAATGACCAAGATGATGAACATGATGTTTGAGCCAGCTGACCTGGAGCAGGCTTCTCCGGCTACGGTTTCCCGTTGCGGCATGATTTATATGGAACCCTCACAGCTGGGCTGGCGCGCCTTCCACAAGAGTTTTGTCAATGTTCTAATCAACATCGTGGGTCTCAATGACATTTATATGACTCTCTTCGAGGACATGGTTCAATGGTTAATACCAGCTGCATTGGATTTCCTGCCACTCTGCAAGCAAATGCTGGAACTGTCACCTATTTATCAATACCAGACATTCTCGCGCTTTTTGCTCCACTTTCTCGAGAAGCATAAGGTGTTCAATCAGGTGTGGTTCCAGCAAATGTTTCTCTTCTGTTACGCTTGGGCCTACTGCTCGGCTCTGACGGGAGCCGGGCAACGAACCTTTGACCAGTTGCTGCGCAAGGTCATTTACGGCTCGAATGAGGATTACCCTAAACCAAAGTACTTCTCATTGAATCGTGGACAAATGTTTCCCGAGAAACAGGTCTTTCTCGACTATCGCTTCGATGAGGCCGAGAACTGGTGGACCTGGCAAAAGTCCTCCGATGACCCATCCTCGGGGAGCGCACACTTTCCGGAGAGTGCACAGATCAGTGAGCTGATTGTTCCTACTAAAGAGACAGGCTACATTTCTTACTGGCAGGATTTTTGCGTTTCTCAGTCCTGTGGCATGCTGGTTGTCGGACCCACAGGCACTGGAAAGAGTGCGATTATAACAAGCAATTTGCTAGCCATGCCCAAATATGCTAATCTCATCAACATTATCAACTTTTCGGCGCGAACCTCGGCTCAAATGGTGCAGGATACCATCATGAGCAAACTGGACCGACGGCGTAAAGGTGTCTATGGACCAGCCCTGGGCAAGAAGGTAACAAAATAAAAGTTTCTTTTTTTTTAATATTCTTAATTTTTAATTTGTATGAAGTGCATTGTTTTCTGTGATGATGTTGCGATGCCCTCCAAGGATACATATGGCTCACAGCCACCGTTGGAGCTGTTGCGCACATGGATGGATCATGGATACTGGTCGGATCTTATAGATACTACTAAAATAGAGCTGGTTGACATGGTGAGTGACACTATTTGTCCGAACGAGATAAATGAAAGTCAACGAATATATTTTGTTTTCATTTCTACATAAACGGGCCATAACTACTCTTTAACTCTCTATCCCTTAGACTCTAGTATGTGCAATGGGCACATTGGGTGGCAGCAACTTTATCTTTCCACGTCTGTATCGGCACATGTTCGTTGTGGCCGTCGACTCCTTTGAGGATTCGACTATTATTCGCATATTCACGACGATTGGTGATTGGCACTTTGCCAAAGGCTATCCCGAGAAGGTGGCACTCCTATCCCGCGTATGTTTCATTCAATTCACCCACTCACAGCAATAACAACAACTACACACTGGGGAACCAAGCCTCCTCTCCCCCGTTTATTTTTTTTTGCTGGCTCGCTTCCAGGCAATGGCGCATAATAAAATTAAAATGGCGAATTTTATAACTTCATTTCGCAAAAGTACAACTGGCCATGTCCTGTGTGCAAGTGTTGTTGTTATTGTTGTTGTAACAAAGTACATTGCATTTCATGTCTGAACTGTTTTTCCAGGGCTTGGCGGAGGCATTGGTCAGTGTGTATCGGGAGGCAATGCGCATCTTCCTCCCAACGCCAGCAAAATCGCACTACACATTTTCTTTGCGAGATATCACGCGCGTCTTCCAGGGTATTGTGATGGTGCCAGCCAAGCGCATGCCGGATCCGGAGAAGCTCGGCCGTTTGTGGGCGCATGAAACCTATCGTGTGTTTTATGACCGGTATGTAGTAGTATTTGTTCATCGCGCCATTTATGACTGTCTCCGTATTTATTGCCGTCTGTGGTTGTCGCCAACAGTTTGATAGACCAATTGGATCGTGACCGCCTCCTTACCATGGCCATTGATGCGTGCAAGAATTGTCTGCGCTTCTCCCTCGAATCGGCTTTTGCCGACCGCATTGAACCTGGTGAAAAGCTTAGCGATAACGATCTGCGTAATCTCTTCTATGGCAACTACATGGAACCCGATGCGGAGCCAAAGTTCTACGACGAGTGCGAAAGCTATGATAAACTAGAGAAGCTCATGAAGTACTATCTCAGGGAGTACAATTCATTTTCGAGTACGCCAATGGATTTGGTCATGTTTCGATTTGCCATCGAGCACGTTAGCAGGTAATTAAATGTATTAATACCCAGATTAAATAATTTAGCAAATGCTTAACTAAATCAAGGGTCTCTCGAGTGCTGCAAATGCCCAGAGGTAATATTCTAATGGTTGGCATGGGTGGTTCAGGACGACGCAGTTCCTGTAAATTGGCTGCTCACATTGCCGATTGCCGTCTGATGACCGTACAGGTTTCGAAGTCATATACAATAACCGATTGGCGCGAAGATCTTAAGAAAATACTAATGGCATCTAGCTTCAATTTAAATCACACAGTATTTCTGTTCTCGGACGCCCAGGTAAGTGAATGGTTGATGGGAAACATCAGCAGCTAGCTTATTTTATCAATCCATCAGCATTAATTTAACAAGCACCACCAGTTTACGGCCAATAAAAATCGTTTTAATAATGTTATCCGCATTTATAGACAAACACGTCTTAAAACGAAACTTAAATCAATGCCAGCAGCGGTAGGGTACAACAAACCCATAAAGATATTTGTGTCGAGTAAATTAACTTAAATATATTCTTGACATGAGTCTTAGCAACGTAGGGGAAAAATTCAATTATTACTTATTGTTAACTAGAATGTTAGCTGAGGAGGAAGCAACACTCATTGTTTGGCTAAAACTTGCGTTTATAATTAGGTTATTTGTTGAGCTATGTAACTTGATTATTGCTTAATTATTTGCATATTTATGCTGCAGCTAGCAATTATGTCAAATCCGAAGGCACAGCCCCAAATCTCAATTGAAGTCAATAACATTAACATGAACATGAAAACCAATCGATAAGAAGATAAAACAATGCTTGCACTTCCGAGAAAATGCTCGGTTGTCTCAGTTCTGAATAATAGTGTAGGACAATACCTGATTCCTTATCCCACAACAAAATTTGGCCATTATGTTTTAACAATCTACCTTGTATAAATAGCATGCCTTTTGAGTATTTTTGGTAAACATACATATATATGTGTGTGCGTGTTTATGAAACATTTCTGCTTGTGGCTGTTGGCAATCTTGAAAGTAACTTTAAATATACATAGTTGAGCCCCTAAGCTGAGTATATAAATACACATATAACGAAAATCCAACTGCATTTTGCTGATGATGTATACCTTTTGCAACAAAAGCAACAAACTTTCGATGCAGATTTGTGCAATTTTAAACGATGAGCAAATTCAACTCTCTCTTTTTATCTTTCCTGTTTTACCTGCTACCGAATCAATCAATGCTGTATTTAGGTTTCGTTGATGCATACACAAAGACACACACACACAAATCTCCATGCACACATTAATTAACAATTACACTAAAATGCTTCATAGAGCCTACAACTCGAACTCCCAATTCGAATTCCAACTCTTGTTGCTGGGGAGTAAAATCAAATCCTATGGCACTTAGAGCCAATGCAAAATGCATGTCCTAGCTGCAGGTGCAACGCTGCATTGCATAAAAATGTATTCGCAAACACAGTTGATAGAGAGATAGAGAGAAAGGTAGAGATGCAAAGCTCATGGATTTGCATTGTACGAGATAGTACTTTGTGCAGATACAATGACAATTCTATCCCTCTCTCTCTCTCATTCTCTCTCTATGCATACTTCTATATATTTGCAGGCAACGGATGAGGGCTATGTGGAGGATATCAATGGTGTACTTAATACTGGTGATTTGCCAAATCTCTATCAACTCGAGGACAAGGCAACCATTATGGAGAGTATGGCAAATGTGGCCAAACAAGTGGTAAGTACGAGTAAAAGTTTACATTCTACTCCAACCCTCCCTTCTACGATTATTTATGTGTTCTTTGCCTGCAGGGCAAGGTGCTGGACTCACTGCCCAGTGAGGTGTATGCCTACTATATTGACAGGATTAGGGAGCAATTGCATATTGCACTAGCCTTCTCGCCCATTGGTGATTCCTTCAAGGAGCGTATACGAGTGTATCCCTCGCTTATCAACTGTTGCACCATCGATTGGTATATGCCCTGGCCAGAGGAAGCGCTTTATCGTGTGGGCACATACTTTGTAACCTCAATGCATCTTAATACGCCACACGAAGAGGAGGAAGCGCCACGCATCTCTGAAGAAATACCACTGGAAGGCGAAAAGCGTGAGACTGTTGGTGAGGTGGATCGTGAACTGACACAGCTGGAGGAGGATCTGGTCTTTTGTGTCATGTACTTTCATAAGTCTGTGGTGGAGGCCAGTGAAAAGTGTTATCTGGAGCTAGGTCGACGCAACTATGTCACGCCCTCAGCATATTTGGAGCTATTAAAAGCCTTTCGCTCCTTCTATACCCGTAAGCTGGACGAGATCACAAGATTACGTGATAGGTACACCACAGGTTTAGAAAAACTAGACTTTGCCGCCAGTCAGGTGGGTGAAATGCAGGCAAATCTCTACGACTTGCAGCCCAAGCTCAAGGTGTTGTCCGAGGAAACGGATCGTATTATGGTAAATATTGAGCGCGAGACAGCAGAGGCAGAGAAGAAGAAGGAAGTGGTGGGTGCTGATGAAGCTGCAGCCAATGAAGCAGCTGCTGCTGCCCAGGCTATCAAAGATGATTGCGAAACAGATCTTGCTGAGGCAATTCCAGCCATGGAGGCGGCTCTTGAAGCACTCAATACACTCAAACCTGCTGATATTGGTGTGGTTAAGTCCATGAAGAATCCGCCATATGGTGTCAAATTAACTCTGGAAGCGGTGTGTGTGATAAAAGGCATTAAACCTGATCGCAAACCAGATCCCAGTGGTCATATGGTGGAGGACTATTGGGGCCCATCTATGCGCATGCTCAGCGACATGAAATTTCTGGAATCCCTAAAGACTTTCGATAAGGACAACATTCCGCCGGCCATTATCAAGAAGATTCGTGAAAAGTAAGTGTAAAATATATAAAAAATAAAATTAAATTTTGGATTAACTCTCTGTGTCATTTTCTAGGTATATAGCTGATCGTGACTTTGTGCCGGAGAAGATTAAGGCTGCATCCATGGCCTGCGAAGGCATTTGCCGTTGGGTACGTGCTATGGATGTCTATGACAAAGTGGCTCGCATTGTGATGCCCAAGAAGGCGGCATTGGCCGAGGCTGAAGGTGATTTGTCCTCGCAAATGGAGAAGCTCAATTCAAAGCGGGCTGAACTGCAGGTCATTCTGGACAAGCTGCAAAAGCTTAACGACTTCTTTGCGGAGAAATCGCGTGAGAAGAAACGACTCGAAGATGATATTGAGAACTGTGAAAAGAAACTAACAAGGTAACCACCCCAAGGGAGACTGTTCTCAAACTTCCGATCTGAAACTCTCTCTTTCAATCTTGCAGAGCTGAAAAGCTGCTGGGTGGTCTTGGTGGTGAGAAGACTCGCTGGTCAGAGGCAGCCAAGAATCTGCATGAATCCATCAGCAATATTGTGGGAGATGTACTGCTTGCTGGTGGCTGCACCGCATACCTGGGCTTCTTTACCACTGAGGTGAGTTAGCCAAACATTGGTGCACTTTTCCATTAACGTGCTGCTGCAAAAAAAAACTCTGAAATCTCTGCAGAAACAGTAGCAAAGCTAATGGCCGTGCTTTTGCTCGTGCGAGTTTCCATAAAGGATTTTAATATGCATGAGCACGTTGCATTGATTTTCTTTTTGTTTTATACCATTTTCTTTTTGTTCACTGTTTACACTTGGTAGAGTATCAAAACATGGCAATCCACACAACATGATGTCGTCTTTCTGATAAGCATATCAGTCAGACTTATAGCTCAATTACGCAATATAGAAAATATAGCTTTACAAATAGGAATTTAAATCATAGAGATAAGATCAAGATCCAATTAAATAGTACATACTTTGTGGTTCTATATACCAAGCCTCAACAGTATATAGGTTAGGTTAGTTTATGCCGGTTGACCCGACCCTCTCAAGAAGTGTCACAAATTGATCACTCAGGGTGCTAAGACAAAGGGACTTATGGCTTTTTACTAAAATGCTAGAGTATCTACACTTCGTAGTGCTCAGACTATCTCATTCTATTCCTAACTTTTGTTTCTTTTGCTCTTTTTTTTGTTGCTTTTCACGTTGCTTTTTCAATTTCTCCACTCTCTCTCGCGTTTAGTTTTACGGCTGACGTGACATTTTTATGCTACATAGTTCATGTATACAAACATATATGCATGGACATACTACATACACATACATACATAAATGAATTTAGTTAGGGTTTATTTTCAAAGAGAAGCTCGCATAAAATGCACAAATGCTGACATGTTAATATCCTATTTTGAATCATAAACAAAAAAAAAAGGCGGGCAGGCAACCCCAATCCGTTTAACAAATTGTTTGTGCTGTCGTTTATATTGTTGTTTTAAACAATTTTAGTATCGCGTTAGCATTCTGGATGAATGGAATGTGGTCTGCGCTCGCCGCCATATACCCAGTAGTGAAACCTTTTCGCTAGCCACAACACTGGGTCATCCGATGACAATACGGGCGTGGTCGCTTGCCGGACTTCCAGCCGATAACTTTTCCGTGGAGAACGGCATTATTGTAACAAACTCTAGTCGCTACTCTTTGCTTATAGATCCACAGGGTGAGTAACTACTACAAGTAAACTGACAACTTTTACTTAATTTAATTCAATTCTAGTGCAAGCAAACAAATGGATCAAGAATATGGAGAAGAACAATCATCTTAAAGTGGTCAAGCAAAGTGATTCAAATTATATGCAAGTACTTGAGCTGGCTCTTACCTACGGGCAACCAGTGCTTATCGAGAATGTGGGTAAGTTACAGAGCAGTATATCAAACCTAAGAGGTTTCTAAACATCTGTTTAACACTTTCTAAGGCGAAAAACTGGACTCGAATCTGACACCCATATTAGAGAAGAACATAATCAAGCACAAGGGCGGTCTGTTCATAAGAAGCGGCGACACAATGATAGAATACAATCCCGATTTTCGTCTTTACATAACGACCTGTCTGCGCAATCCGCATTATCCGCCGGAAGTGATGGTTATGGTAAGTTGACATATGCAGCGAGGAGCCCAAAAGGGGCTGGCAGAATGTAGAGGCTGATGCTGCTGGAGTTTGTGGCAAGCCAAGCCAATGATGACGTTAGAGTGTTGTGTAATAAAACGACGAACTTAAATTGATATTTGGAAAATGCGCTGCAGCGCAGCAGGCGCTGGCAATATGCAAATTTTCGATGGCATTGACGATGACGACGTCGACGACAAGGATGTCGAGGACATCCCATTGATGTACGTGCCAGGCTGGCTGCTGTCTGTTGGCTTCCGCATAACTAGCATCAGCTCAGTTCCACTCTTCACACTCCTCGAGTCTCCGTTTCTAGTCCTGTTCTCGATGGCGTGTTTATAAAATTTTCCACAATTTCGCTTCTGTTGGCGTTTCCATTGCTTTTTATGCTGCAACTGTTGTCAGCACTTTTTGTCCGTTTTTTTTCCTTCTATTTTTTATATTTTTTCTCGATGTGTGTGGCGCATTGTATGTTTATTTTTGAGTTTCGTTTTGCCCATTCGACGTGCTCGTCTCTAGCTTTATCTCCTTCTCTGTGTTTAGGTAACAGTATTAAATTTCATGATAACGGAACAAGGATTACGCGAACAATTGCTGGCGATTGTAGTGGCACACGAGCGACCCGATTTGCAAGAGAAGAAGGAACAATTGATTATTGAATCCGCAAGGAATCGTGATGCATTGTACACCATTGAATCCAAGATATTAGAGGTAAGTCCTCCCAGTCCAACCCATCTCTTCTGTGTGCAATCTAGTGTGTGTGTGGGTGCTTCGTGCTTTTATAATAAATGTGTTTTGTATTGAGCATCCTTTTTCGGTTTGCTACAACGATTCAATTAGAGTTGAACAAACAATTTATGTCTCTCTGCCTTGGCCAATGACAATTCAATTAACTGGAAGCAGAAGCGTTTATATCGAAAACTTACTAACGTACTTTTCTGCTTACAGGTGCTATCCACCTCGGAGGGCAATGTGCTGGAGGATGAGAATGCCATAAACATACTCTCCTCCAGTAAAATCCTGTCCGAGGACATACAGGAGAAGCAGGTAATCGCAGTGGCCACCGAAATTGAAATCGATTCGGCACGCCAGCAATACATTCCTGTCTCCAAACACTCGGCCATTTTGTTCTTCTGCATCAGCGAGCTGGCCAATGTGGATCCCATGTATCAATATTCACTGGCCTGGTTTCTAAATCTTTTTGTGAATACCATACTAAAGGCGACCAAGTCCAGTGTGCTTGCGGAGCGTTTGAAAAATCTCAATGATTACTTCACCAAATCCATTTATACGAATGTTTGTCGCTCACTTTTTGAGAAGGATAAGTTGGTCATATCGCTTGTTATGTGCCTGGGCATTCTTGTCTCTCAGGGTCGTGTGGATAAGGACGAACTGCTGTTCTTCCTAACCGGCGGCATTGGGCTCAAAACCACAATAGACAATCCATACAAAAGCTGGTTACCCGAAAAAGCCTGGGCAGGCATATATCGCAGCAGTGATCTAGATGGGTAATACAGTTAGATATCGAATGAAATATATGTTTATTGTCTTATTTTCCCTTGCAGCTTAAAGAATGTACACGATAAAATGAAACAGAATTTGCAAGCCTGGCAAGACTATTATGATGCTGTAAATCCGCAGGACTTGCCACTACCAGAGCCCTATGACCGGGTCAGCGAAATGCTGTATCTGATCGTTCTGAAAGCCATCCGGCCGGACAAGCTGGTGCCCGCAGTGCGCGTGAGTGTTTCCCCAACAACAGAAAGCAAGAGTATGAGCTTCAGGCCTATATGAATATATTTTTCTTTCTTTTGTATGTTTGGCTTGGGGGCACAGGCTTTTATCACACGAAACCTGGACAAGTCGTTTGTGGAGCCGCCGCCATTCGATTTGGGCGCCTCGTTTGCGGATAGCTCGCCAAAAATACCGCTGGTGTTTCTGCTTTCAGCTGGCTCCGATCCCATGGCCAGCCTCTTTATGTTCGCCAAACAACGCAACATGTACGACAAGTAAGTTAATTAACGAACAGAGTGATGGGGGGCGAGAGAAGAAGAGGGAGTGGCCTCCTCATATTTCCGTGTCCATGTCGCTTTTTGGCCTGGCTGCAGCCTGCGCTGGGGATTCTGTTTTCTTGTTTTCGATTAAGCGCGACATGTGCTCCTTGTTTCGATATCTGCATGTACTTTGGGTTTGGGTGTTCTTAAAATAGTGGGAAGGGGGTGTTGGGAAATTGAGAGTGACAAGAATTTCTGCTGTTACTTTTTAAGTGAATTTATGCTAAACGCGTTTGTTTGCCACTCTGCTTATCATCTAGATTGAAAACAATTTCGCTGGGTCAGGGTCAAGGACCGCGTGCAGAAAAGATGATCACGGAGGCGGCACGTCACGGCCAATGGGTCGTACTACAGAACTGTCACGTCGCCTTCAGCTGGATGGGGGACCTAGAGCGCATATGCAATGACACCACACTGACAGATGGTGCAAATAGTGATTATCGATTGTGGTGCACATCGTATCCGAGTTCCGTATTTCCCGTCTCTGTGCTGCAGAACTCTGTGAAAATGACTAATGAGCCGCCAAAAGGATTGCGTGCCAATATGCATCGCTCGTTTACATCGGATCCGCTAATGCGCGACAAGTTCTTCACGAATGCCTTCCTCTTCTCCGACCATGCCAACAAGTGTTGGCTGCGAGGCGTCTTTGCCTTGGTCTTCTTCCATGCTGTCATCCAGGAACGTCGCGAATTCGGGCCTCTGGGCTGGAATATACCCTACGAGTTTAATGAGTCCGATTTAAAGTAAGTAGCTTATTGATTTCATTATCAATTTTTCAATCTATTCAAGTGTTCTTGCAGAATATCCCTGTTGCAGCTGAAAATGTTTATTGCTCAGAGTCATAGCATTCCCTTCCGTGGCCATGTTTACCTTACTGGCGAGTGCAACTACGGAGGACGTGTCACTGATGACAAGGATCGTCGCCTTATACTTTCTCTGCTCAACATGATCTACAATAACAATACTATTGAAGAGGAGCAGTAAGTATTCTTAAATGCCTTCCGACTTAATCTTATTCCCATTCTCGAGGTTAGGTATGCTTTGTCACAGTCTGGAAACTACCGCGTGCCCATAAGCCCAACGAAACTGAACTCTATTGAGTACATTCAGTCGTTCCCTCTCAGTCCACAACCCGAGGTATATGGTCTGCATGAGAATGCGGACATCAATCGCAATGTTAAGGAAACAAATGCGGTAAAAGCAATTAACTGGAGTTTCTTTGCCAATAAGACATTTTAAACATATGCCTTTTCTATTCCCGACAGCTCATTAGTGGAGTCCTGTTGACTCAGACCGATTTGATGGCCTCGGTGAAGGCTAGTTCGGCTGGCGGTGCCAAGGAAGATCCGGCTATTGCCATCTGCAAGCAGCTGTTAAAGCGTTTGCCCGATGAATTCGATATAGCTGAAGTTTCCAAGACATATCCGGTGATCTATACAAACTCAATGAACACGGTGCTGCGTCAGGAGCTGATACGGTTCAATCGTCTACTCTCGTATATACGCAAGAGTCTGGTCAATGTAAGCAAAGCTGTGGTGGGACAGATTGCAATGATACCGGAGCTAGAGCGCACTCATGCCTCGATGATTATAGGCAAGCTGCCGGCGGATTGGCTAAAGAAGAGCTATCCATCGCTTAAGCCATTCGGCAGCTATGTGAACGACTTGTTGGCACGGTGAGTTCAAAGACACATTTCAATTCTTGCAGTCTTGCAGACTATTTTTAGCCATCAATGGGCATTGTGTATGCCATGTATCCAATGTGCTTCCTTTGCTGCAATTGTGCAAATATAATAAATGTGTGTATCGCACACATAAACATTCATATGTGATACACCAGACACCGTACCCGACTGTTCTCCATGCTCGTGCCCTTTCCGCTTGTTGTTGGCAGTCAATGCTGCTGCTGCTGCTGCCATTCATGACGAAAATCTTATTTGCCATTGACATCAAAGGACACTGCTGTTTGTGTGCTCTTGCCACTGCTTTGTGTCCGTCCTTTGTGATCAAATATTTAATATTTATTAACAAAATTGAAAAATAAAATAACTCCATCTCATCCATTCTCTCTCTTTCTTTGTTGTGTCCAGCTTGGCCTTCTTTCAGGACTGGATCGACAACGGCGAGCCGAATGTTTATTGGATCTCTGGCTTCTACTTCACCCAGTCATTTATTACCGGCGTGCTGCAGAACTATTCGCGTAAGAATCGTTTCCAAATAGATATGATCTTTATCGAATTTGCGGTCACAAAATTCGAGGTACAAACAGCTCAACTAGCCGATGTGGGCGCTTATATAAGAGTAAGTTAAAGCAATGTTTTATCTATTTAAAAATGACTCGATTCAAAATTTACAATAATATTTGCCATGCAAACTATTAAGGAACAAAAAGAGATTAATGATGAGACCAAATTTATACAAGTAAGAAAGAGAATGCCATATAAGATTTCGATGCACGATTTTTTCTGTTTATTGTTTCTTAAGTTAGATCACATTAGAAAAAAAAATTTTTTTTGTTAGTTAACCTTCACGTTTCCTTTTCGATAACATCAAGCTGTTTTGTTTTTCAATCAATGTTAACCCCATATTATTCCTTAAGGGCATTTTCATTGAGGGTGCACGTTGGAATCGAAAGACCAAAGAAGTGGATGAATCTTTCTCCAAAATATTGTTCGACACTCTGCCGGTAATCTATCTGCGTCCGGTGTTAAGACTGCCGGAAGAGCAGCGACGGGGCAGCGGTGGTGCCGATACCTTTCCGATATACGACTGTCCCGTATACAAGACCAGCGAACGTCGTGGCATCCTCTCCACCACTGGTCACTCGACGAATTTCGTGATGTATCTGCAGCTGAAATGCTCCCTAACGCCGATGCATTGGATTAATCGTGGCACTGCCTGCCTCTGCCAGCTGGATGATTGAATATTGACCCGCTGGCGTCGTCATCGAGGCCGGATGCGCGACGCCGCACAACGAGACTTTTATACGTTATGGGAATGGACAACATCGGAATGGGAATGGGACTGCCTTTATTCATGTGAAGCGATACTGACCTGTTTGGAATCATCATACAAACTCATACATATGTGCATGCAGATATACTTTCGATTTTTGCGTTGTTTTTGATGTTTTTTTTTTCGGGGCGAACTATGGGGGTCGCTTGCAGGAAATGCCCGAAAGCGAATTGCGATTCTATGTATTTATTTTTGCCCGTTTTTCCTTGTTTGGCTTTGGGGCAGACAGCGCAGCAACGGCGAGTGGTACGAGTGGCATTTTGATGATGATGTTGATTGCCAGATATAAATTAAATATGCAGAATACTGTATAGCAATGGTTGAATTTGTACACACATATGTATATATATTTTTTATGTGCGCCATTTACAAATGAATAAATGACAAAAATGAAAATGGGAGCATGTTATTTCAACATCGACTAAAACTGTAGTAATATGATTCCATATGGATTGAATACGATACTATATTAAATTTAAACTCGATACGCAAAAATAGTTGAGTCAAGGTCTTCGCACCAATAAAGTATAAATCCCGACAAACAAGATCTAAGCGTTTTAACTCGATCAAAACATTCTCACAAACGGACCTAACATTCACATCTTAACATTCTAATCCATTTTAGCGAGCTATCTAAACATTTAAGAGATTTATTGCGTATTTTGTGTAGAATTGGAGCAGGCCGTTGAAAGGCACATTTTATAATACCATTGTACAAAATGACTGAAATTATAAGATCTATTGTATCACCCGGCTATTAATAGCCGCCTAATGTGGCATAACCCAAAATAGCAACACTCAAGTCCATCACGGCACACACACAACTTGGCCTTAAGCGTCAAGAGTCGCCAAAAATGAACAAAGTTGAAAAAAAAAATTGAGCAGCTGTCCATCAATCGATTAAATAAAGAAGCGTTCATCTAGCGATGATAACAACATTAGCAATAATAATAACATCAGCAACAAAACCAAACAAAATTAACAACAGCGACAACGACAACTTCCGCTCGCAATTACCAAGCGTGGAGGCATTGAAATTCTAGCTATTCATATGCATTATACTATTTAATGTCCATAATGTGATACAAATTATCGAGACAATCAAAGCTCACAAGAAGAAGAACGTAAAGAGCCCACTATTGTCTATTGTTGAATCTGCCAAATAAAAATCCAAAAATCGTGGCCGCCACGTTCTGTGTTTTTGTTGCTCGAGAAGTTTTTCAGCATATGTGGAGGCTTCTCCGACTTCTATTGTTCACTTTCGTTTTGTCTTAGCTCTAAATATATATTTGTATTATTAGTTTTTTTTTGTATTAATTTTTTTATTTCAAATTTATACAGCAGACAGCTCTAAGCAGATGAGTACAATTGAAGTGTGCGACTTGAGATACTTTTGACAATAGCATTTTGGACAAGACAAACTACTAAGCGCAGCTAATGCCGTCCATCAATGAAGTTGATGAAGTAGCGACCGAGCGCCAAGTCGATCGACTAAGTATTATTCGGTAGTTGCCGCATGGATTTCTCATCCGGTAACCGGTTTCATTATGGATCGTCTCTAAAGTGAATGGCTATAATGGTTGCTGCTGCCGCTGCTGTCCGGCGAGAACTTTTTCGCATAGCCTGAGTATAAATAGTGTCGTAAGGTCTGGTTTGAAATCAGAATCAAATTTGGATTATTATCATCGACACGCATCGTTTGGGAGCATCTTTGAAAATGGTTAGTTAACCGCTTGAAGAACAACACACACACACAGGACTAAATCGAATTCTTCCCTTGCGTTCTTTTCACAGAAATTCTTTGTTATTGCCTTCGCTGTGATCGCAGCTGCTGCGGCCACATCCATATCTACGGATTACCTGCCGCCAGTCGACAATAACCTCGAAGTCGTTGCCGAATCAGTAGACGCACCAGTTGAACAGGGTGTGCTCAGCGATGATGGCTACCGTTACAAGACAGTGCGTCGCCTCAAGCTGCGCCACCGTCGTGATGTCAACGAGCTGTCCTCTGAATACCTGCCCCCCGTTGGTGAGGCCAGCCAGGAAATCGCTGTTGAGGTTCCCGCTCAGGAAACCGCTGCCCTTGCCGATGATGGCTACCGTTACAAGACTGTCCGTCGTGTGATCCGTCGCCGTCGTGATGTCAACGAACTGTCTTCCGAGTACCTGCCCCCTGTTGCTGAGGCCAGCCAGCAAATCACTGTTGAGGAAAGCGCCCCCCTCGCCGATGATGGCTACCGTTACAAAACCGTCCGTCGGGTGATCCGTCGCCGTCGTGATGTCAACGAGCTCTCTAACGAATACTTGCCCCCTGTTGGTGAGGCCAGCCAGGAGATCGCTATTGAGGTTCCCGCTCAGGAAACTGCCGTTCTTGCCGATGATGGTTACCGTTACAAGACCGTCCGTCGTGTGATCCGTCGCCGCCGTGATGTCAACGAGCTCTCAAACGAATACTTGCCCCCTGTTGGTGAGGCCAGCCAGGAGATCGCTATTGAGGTTCCCGCTCAGGAAACTGCCGTTCTTGCCGATGATGGTTACCGTTACAAGACCGTCCGTCGTGTGATCCGTCGCCGCCGTGATGTCAACGAGCTCTCTAACGAATACTTGCCCCCTGTTGGTGAGGCCAGCCAGGAAATCGCAATTGAGGTTCCCGCTCAGGAAACCGCCGTTCTTGCCGATGATGGTTACCGTTACAAGACCGTCCGTCGTGTGATCCGTCGCCGCCGTGATGTCAACGAGCTGTCCTCCGAGTACCTGCCACCAGTTGCTGACGCCGTGATCGATGTGCCTGTTGAGTCAACAGTCGTTGCCGATGATGGTTACCGTTACAAGACTGTCCGTCGCCTGAAGTACCGTCGCCACTAAGAAGCTCCCAACCCCACCCACAGGATTTAAGGTTGCCAGCTAATCAGCTCTGCAGAAGCTGTGGCAATCTCATCTGAAGTTATACCCATAAGCGTATTAGTCAATGAGAACGAGCTACGAATAGTTCGAGTACAAAAAGATAGCAATAAAACATGTAAAAATCAAACAAAAACAATTTTGTCTTTTATCTCTTGCTTTGTGGATTGCATTGCGCAAACTTATAGCTAAGTTTATCTTATCTAACAACTAGTATAACAATGACTGATAAGATACTGGCACCTGCCTCTCGGCAAAATCACACACATTATTTCTTTCAGTTCCAATTTGCAGTTAGAGACGTGCACGATACAAACTAAGCGAGTATCCAACGAAAATTCAGCTAACAAAATGATTTCGCCCAAGAAGTGTTCCACCTACTTGGTGATATGTCTGGGTAAAGTTTGTCTAGAGTGCATTATAATAATTGAGAGTATTTGTGCAAGTTTTTGATGTCGAAAAGTTGAGAAAGAAGCATAACTTTCATATGCATGATGCAGACAGCAATAAAAACAAGAGATCACAACTTAGTGGATACAAAATGTTTGCAACTAAACTTCAATGAAATTAAAAGAAAACCGAATGAGTAACAAACTGTTAGTGTTTGTGTGTGTCATAAACTGTGGCAAGTCGACAAAAATGTGCTCTTATCTCTGTTACCTTGCGATATAAAAGCTGATAAGCGTGGTTTACTCATCGTCGTGTTTGTTTGTAATGAGTAATAGGTTAACAACATATTATTTGACAACGAAATATTAAAGTTAAATAATATTATTTATTTAAAAACAAATCCAAAGAATAACTTTAATTACATTTGTTGATTTAATATCGAAAATATATGTATAAGTATTATAACAACGTTTACATTTCAATTTTATAAATATTTGATGCGCTTTAAGCTGAACGTAAATGCTCCGTTACTAATGCCGGATGTGGCCTAAGCTCAATAATTATTTCACCGTATAAATTATTGAAATATGGAAAAAACAATTAGTTTTCGGTTAGCGGTCATCCATTGTTGTTGCTGTTGTTAGTTGCAGCGCCTATTCCGTGTGGTCTCTCTCTCTCTCTCATTCTGAATTGAAATTCAACCTATTGAACGATTTATTGTTTGTTTTAAATGTTTAGTCGATAATTAAATTGATACGCACAAAACTACAATACTGTATAATATATACAAATTTCGAATGTCAACTAACCAACCTAAGCAACAACAAATGAATTCTGACAAGGCACACACACAACAACAAAAAAAAATTAAATACTTTAAATCAAAACTGACATCCGCAATGATACAATAGCAGTTAATAGTATGTTGAAACATTGGGCTCTGCCGCCGTCAGCTTCGATCCACTAACTCATTTGCTCAAGTGCTTGTCTGATTTATCATCGTTTGAAGCGCGCGCTTCTCGAAAAGATTTTATTTTTTTGTTGCTTAACAATTAACTATTAATATTTAAACAACGCGTTCCCGCTCGTCATATCTGCTTGATGTACGATTATCGTCATTTTTAATGAGTTTCGTTCTCGCTGAAGTGTTTCGCTCTGTTTGATGATGGACCACACACACACACACACAGAGAGAGTGCGCGAACATCAAATTATATGAATTTTGACAAGGTGCTAAATAATAATAATTATTTGTTTTGGTTTTTTTCCGTTAACAGTTCTCTTGGCCTGCTGTATGCAGGAAACAGAAGCAACGAGGCGAGTGAATCGGGGACGACGAACTCTTACACGCAGATATTTCAGTAAGTTGAGAATGGACTAAAGTATAATAGATACAAATAACTAATCTTGACTTTCTTTAGATGGACTTGCTATTCCCGGCTGGGCTTTGGTTACTGCTGTTGCAGTTGCTGAGCTTGTTCTTGGCGCTGCTCTTTACATTGTTTTGTACAAGGTTATTCTGGACAAGGATCCCGAGCCGGCTAGCACCTATAGACCAGCACCCACACATGATCCCTCACCTATACCGCCGGTGCAGCCGGAGCAGCCGGAGCAGCCCGCCATCAACCCTGTCGTACAACCTGCTGTACAGCCGGCGCAAGCTGCGTATACCAATTCCGTTGTCTAAAAGCCGGAAGTACTTGTACGAGTTGTCATTGAGATAAGACACAATTACCATAACAATACCACAATAGACTTATTTACTACGTTTGTTCATTCATCGCCTTAGTTTAACAAACCGCATTACTTAAATTCTTGACGTTTTTTTTTATCAATAAATCGAATGAACCATTTTTTTTGTTACAAACAAAATGTAAATTTTTCTAATCGACCCACTAGCGCTTTGTTTGTTTATTTTATTTTTTGTAGTTTGGCATTTGATATTTCTACTGATGCTATTCAGTGTTTCTGATTTATGTGAGCCAGTTTGTCTGCTACAATTTTTTGCTTATATCAACCAATTGAAAGTTGTCTTAACTATTTAAATAGAGACGATTTTTGTTGTCAACTGAAACTGGTCTTAACTTAAACTCGTGCTTTCTAGTGCCACAGCGTGGCATAAGCTAAGGCTGCTAACAAAACGGCGCTGCAGTTTACCCAATTTCGAAGCAGACTTTTGTCGGCTTTGTAAAAATAAAAGCTAGATGTCAGTGCTGACAATTTAGCCAGTTTGCAGCTGAAGTTGAACAATACAGTAAGAATGGTATAAGCTTGTTTAAATACGAATTCAAGCTGAAATATGTTCGATATTATCTTTTTTACTCAAAGTTTACAATTTATTTGCATTGGCATCTTTATAGAGACCAAATTATCAGTGTCTGCAGTAGCGGCGGCATCTCTTGGCCGCTGCTATCGATGCCACTTGCGGCAGTGGAGCAAGCTTAACGGAACTTGGCTTGGTTGCTGTGAAGTTGCAAGTTGCCCGCTTTGCGCTGACAAATCGAAATTTGTTATAAACGCAATTGATAAATCCCCCAGCGACGACACTTGAGCAAGAGCTACAACTGAAGCTGCTGCTGTTGGGATATCCCGAACAGAGAACGCTGCCATGGCAGCCAAGTAGCTGTAAAATGCTAACAATTGCCACAGAGGCAAAGCTTTGCCATGCCAAGCCGAAGCTGCTGCAGCCCCATAACCAAAGCGGATTTCAAATTGACACAAAACAGACAAAAAGCAAATCGTTTAGGCGTATCCACCCCGCACTGCGCACCCCGCAAAACCAGCAGCAGCATCAGCAACAGTGGCAACACCACACATGCAGGCGGGACAAGGGCGGGTATTGGTGACCGTCGAAATTTGTGTAACGTAGCCAAGTTGCCGAAAAAGCCCCAAAAGGGGACAGCCAAAGGATACTTTAGTTGGCCTAACAAAGCCACACAAAAGACTTCGTCCTGCACAAGAGAAGCGATGATGTGGTTCTTGTTGTTTTTCTTCTTCGTTTTATTATAGATGCTTTTTTTCGTGGGTTTTGCAGTCGATGCAGAAAGAGCGTGTGCCCAAAATCACTTTCAACTGCATATCGCTATGAAAACTTACTTGAACTATTAAGTTAAAAAAGACTGACTGACTGCTAGCAACGCACAGCCTAAACGATTGTCATATCGTTCGAATTTATTTCTTCTGATTATAGCAAATATATCGCAGGAAAACACTAAGATTGCAATGCAGCTGAAACTGTACGAAATGAAAGATTTAAAGCAAAAATTGGAGTTCAGAAGTTACTCCATTTTTGCTGCTGTTTTAGTGTGTCTCGTCGCTGAGCTATGCTGTTTTTGTTGTTCTGTTTTTAGTGTGAAAGTTTATCAACATATCGTCAACATTGCTGCTTCGCTGCGATGTCACAGAGCACTCGCTCATATTTATTTATGGCTTAGCATAAAACCAAGACATAAACATACGAAATGACATAAAAGTATGAATTTTTGCTATGGCCCCACAGTGACCACAACAACTTGAATGGAGAGTTCAGGAGTTCGTGGAGATGGTTGCAAGATGCAAGAGAGCAGCTGACAGTTTGGCAGCCGTTTTACAATATTATCAATATTCTTTTTTTGTTTAGATTTTTTTGCTGTTTTGTTTGCTCAGCTTTGGCTCGGATTTAGCCATGTACACTTGTTGTAAGCAAGCAACATTTACAAGGGTTTTGGAGCTTTGGAGCACGTGGATCGAAGAAACATGGGCGAGGGGAAGAAACAAGAACACTCATAAGCATTCATTGGAAATCCTTTTCGATTTATTTGTGTTTTCAAACGGAAACATTTAAAGTGATTGCGGATGCAAATTTTTACCCCAAGTATGTATCATCGTCGTCGTCGGAGTCGTCGTAGGCAGCCAGCAATACGGCAATACAAAACGAACACAAACACACAAATGGCCATCCCCGCCCCTCACTCTCTCCCTCTCCCTTAACCACTTTCCTTTTTTACTTTTCCTTTTTATTTGTTATCTGTTGCTGTTGTTGGTTACACAGATCTCAGAGCGTTTACCAGCGCGTGCCTGGCAACATTTGCGGTTTTTGCGCCAACTTCACACATTTTCTTATGTCGGTTTGTCGGTTTTGCTTCTGCTTCTGCTCTGCTTTACTTTGCCTTGTTTTTTCCAGTTGCTGTTGGTATTTTTGTTGTTGCTGTTGCCATGAGAATTTAAATTGTAGCACAGGTGCTTGTGTTTGTTGAAAAAATTAATATCAATCATACGCCCCAGCAGCGCCCAAACCTCAACCTTTGTATTTTTGGTGAATGGGTGTAAGAGAGAGAGAGAGAGAAAAGAGCGAGTTACTTCCGCTTAATTTTGTTTAATGTTAACGACAATTAGTTACATAAAAGATATATATGTTTTTGGTGAATGTGAATCTGAGACAGAACATAATCTGCCATGTGATAAGATAGTAAAGAATTGGGGAGATGGAAATGCCTCAAGACACATAATAAGAATATTTTATGAATAAGATCTTGGAAACATATTGATAAATCTGTCAAAATATAATCTTCCTTTGGACTAGATAAATTTTTAAATTATAAAATGATAAGCTGCAATGATAAGCTGCAATCTTCTTAGAGATAGTATTATTTGCTTTGCTTATCTCATCTTGACTCCACCTATTCAATTGAGAATAATTATCTTACATTATATAGATAGCAAGGCACACACCTCTATAATATTAAAATGCATACACACTAACAATATGTATACAAATGTAAATTATTCGCGTATATATATTTTCGATTAGCTCAAGTCCAAAAGACAATTTTAAAAGCGTACAATTTGTCGGCTTTTTGCAGCATAATAGATGTGTGAATAACAAAATTATTGTGCCTATTAATTTCACACTAAACTACTAAAAAGTTGTTTAATGGCTGGCAAGCGGTTGAGGGGCGCGTTCGGCGTCATCATTCGATTTGATCAGCTGCTTTTTGTTTGTCGTAGAAGCACTTTATGGGCAACTGTTGTTGCTGACAGCGTGCTAATTAATTTGTGGCGAGTAGCAAACGACAACAATGTGATGATTATTTGTATAAGATACAGCAAGTGCTTGAGTTGAATTTTTAGTTGCTTATCTTGTTGAAATGGAACAATTGAAAGTGCAGTCAACGGGACAGCAATCAAAATGTATCAAACTTTAAGCAATTGCAGGTTGCATGCCACATCAAAGTTGCATGGAATCAATACACATTTTGTAGTAGAGCAAAACGATTTCAAATTTCAAATTAGAATGCCACTAAAACGAAACAATTTAAAATATAAAATACCTAACCGTTTGCGGGCCACATGCCGCATGCCGCAGACAAACCAACGGTACAATGCCCGAACGCTATCGAAATGCGGATAAGGCAACAGCTCTGAATAATTCACCAGCCGCGAGGGGAGAAGCAGTAGCCCAAAAGCAGCGGCAAATTAAATCAAATAGTTATATCATGCGAATAAATCGTCGTGAATATATAGTACATGTATCGCACATACGCCCCGTTGACCGCAAAAAAACAAAACACACAGCTAACAAGCTCGAGCTTTTCAACTTACTTACGTTCTTCGCACAGAGCGCTGGGCATCAGTTCGCGCACTACGCTCACCGATAGCAGATCGTGCAGCGTTCCGCCCCAACCGCCCAACATTCGAGTGTGTGCGAAACTTAAAAGTGCACAAAGTGAGAGACAATAGAGAGAGTTTGCTTCCTGTCTGTGGCACTTTTAGCTTCTAATTCCATAGCGTATTCATACGCGTGCTTCAAGGACAACGACAAGGATTTGAAAGCAACTCGACTGCTGCGATTTTGCGAGTACTTTTTCTTCGTTTTGGATTGCTGGGATTGTTGCGGACACAATTCACAATGCATTCGCCGGCGGGTAAAGTGTCGGGCTACGTTGTCCTGATGATTGTGCAAATAATATTTCTGGCGCTATTCTGGCTTTTCGTGCGCTACGAAAAGTCCGCTCTGCCAGCGCCCCTCGGTGCTCAAGACACTGGATCAGCAAACGAACACGTTTCAAAATATCCCCGTGAGTTGCTACATAATTTCCTATTGCTTCCCTGCCCCACGCCAACAGTTCAACTCTTGGTTTTTATTTGCCATAGTTGAAACTTGGATTTGTAAAATAATGCGACACCTAAGGGTGCTTAATCAAGTGAGTGCGCTTTGCCTTTGTCGAATAAACAATATAAAAAAATGGTTTAGATTAAACATTGATTAAAAAAAAAAGAATGAACACAAAATCAATAATGTTTGCTCGAATTGTTTATTCATTTATTATTCAACGTAAATACGAGCTGACAAATATTAATAGACAAACAAACTAACGACTTTTTTATGTGCTTATTGTGAAATGTTTTGATTAAAGTGCATTAAATTTAATCCAGTTATTAGCTAATTACGAAATTAGTTTAAGCCAGCCGCCGGTAATTGATGACATCGGTTTGATATACATATAACAAAATGGTGTGAGAACGGCTAGACTGACTAGGCAAACCTTTCCTAGAAGATGGCAAAAAAACGATTTTATTTTTACTAATAAAAATAATGGCAAAATTCAAATTTGTTCACAAATCCAGCCAACTTTATGCCCAATTAAAATATAAACATTTTATTAGAAGTTCTTTATTCATAGAGTAAATATCATAAAGCAGCAACGCGTGGTTGGGTTCCACTAGCCAAGCACAAAAATAAAAGCAAAAAAAATGTAAAAAGTGTGAAAACTTTTGTGTGTTGTTTTTGAGCCCCTTTCAGTCATTTGTCATGTGTATAGAGGGTCTAAAAATAGTCTACTTGTTTAGTCAGAGCGAGACAAAGAAGAGAGGGTCTGATGATACACTAATCAGCAGTTAATTGACAGCGGGGGAAAGCCCATTAGGCACATCACAACAAAATGACCGCCATTCACTCGGACTGTTGAGTGACTGTTGTCCATAAGAAGATTGGCACTTTATCTGCACATGGGAAAGCTTTGGAGCTGTCTGTCAAAAGGGGGACGACACAGATATCACACACTCGAGTCTTGATGAGATTGAGTCTGACATCTAAAGCTGATAAGAATTTATGATCAATATATATTTCAACAAGACTTAACAAGACACTAGATAATAGATGTTACGCCTTTCACATGACTTTCTGACAGGCCAAAAGTTAAAAAAGATACCAAAAACAAATAAGCTTCATTTAATCCTTCATATTAAAATGGCTTTTTTGGGTCCCTTTGAGGCTATTACCCACTCCAATTGCATCACCCTTGACTTGACTTATGTGCGTTGTCTTCTTTTGCCTTTGTTTGCCAAATGTTGGCGGCTCATAAATAAATAAACTTATTTTTCGCATAGTCTTTTTTCACTCGGTGCTAAAGTCCCGCGGCAGCAATTGCAATAATTACTTTTGCCACGACAAAACCCAAAAACCGAACTCGAAGCCGAACTCGAATTCGCAACGATACAAGCTCGCACACACACACACACACATGCACACACACAGATGAATAATTAAAGTCATTAATTTCAATTTATGCAAATGCGTCTGTAAACAACTTGTTGCAATTCATAATAAATAAATTAAACCGTATTTCACACTAATTGCACCCGCACACACACACGCACACACATGGCTCCCAAGTGCCGAAAGCTGATTGGCAAAGCTTGTGCTCCGGGCTTGGGGTCCGTGTTCCTCGTCCCTTCGCCCGGTTCTAGACTGTCTCCCATGCACGCCATTGGTGACATCAATCTCAATGCAATTGACTTTTGGCAGCAGACAATTGGGCCAACTAATTGAAACGACTTGACTCAATTAATAAGCGTGCCAAGGCGCCTTGCAACCCAACTACCCCCACCTACCCCCCCTACACCCACACAATAGCAAGTTAATACAACCCATCCCTCTCCCTTTTGCATTTACAGAGTTTCAGGACATTCAGGTTATGATATTCATTGGCTTTGGCTTTCTGATGACCTTCCTGCGCAAATATGGATACAGCGCCACGGGCTACACCCTCTTTATGTCCGCCCTGGTGGTGCAGTGGTCGATTCTCATGAAGGGATTCCTGCACATGGAAGGTGGCAAGATCAGGTGAGGCACTGCACAGCAAACTAGTACCAATAATTGCGCAATGGCCATTAATTAATTGCATTTGCACACAAGAGAGAGAGGGGGCAGGCAATGCCCAAGGCCAGTCACAGGACGATGTCCTTGTTGAGAATGCCCAAGCAAACAAGTTAAAGAAACTGCAAGATGTGAATGAATTCTATGCAATTACTTTAACTTGAAATCTCTTTGCTCGTTTTCAATGAGAGTGTAGGTGCAAGATGGGGGGGAGGGTAGGGAATGGCCCTCAACTACTTAAAGGAAACTACACTAAATGAAATTGCAAACATACAAAAGCTTGAAGGTTTCAATAGTCGGCTTGTATTAACACTTTTTCCAATCTCTTCCCGCTTGCAGCCTTTCGTTGGAGAATATTATTGACGCTGACATCGCTGCCGCCGTGCCACTAATCAGCATGGGTGCTTTGCTGGGCCGCACAACGCCCATTCAGCTGCTCTGTATGTCCATCGTTGAGATCGCTCTGTTTGCGGCCAATGAATACCTGGCATTGAATGTGCTGAGTGTAAGTAAAAGGAATGAAAATAAGATATACCTGACTTGACTTAGGGCATACTTTGAATCCTTACAGATCTGCGATTGTGGCGGTTCGATAACTGTGCACGCTTTTGGCGCCTACTTTGGCCTGGCCGTGGCTCTAATGCTGCGTCCATCCAGCGACCAGAACGAAGCGGGCAAACATGAGGGAGCCAACTATACGTCGGACATCTTTGCAATGATCGGCACAACTTTCCTGTGGGTCTACTGGCCCAGCTTCAACTCGGTGCTAGCTGATGGCTCGGGCGGCGAGCGTGCCATATTGAACACGTTCCTGTCATTAGCCGCGGCAACAGGTGAGTCACGATCCGACTAAGCAATTAGCTGGCTCAAGTGGCAAGGCCTACACAAGAAAAAACAAAAAAATATCTTGCTTTCAGTTGAGCTAAACGTTAATTATTATGTTAGCGCAACTATTAACTAAGGGGTGTTTAAATTAAAATGGTGGCAATTGCTTGCCGCTGCCGCTGCTGCTGCTTTGTCAAAATCTTTATGCATGCAACTCACAAACTAATTAAATGTCAAATAGTTTCGTTAACACATTTCAAAATATATTTTGAGCACGTAGCGCACATAAAAAGATCCAGAAGGGAGGCGGACGACAGGACACAAAAGCAGCCTGTCCAGCATTTAGCTGTATGTGTGTGTGTGTGTGGGTCATCTAGTATGTTTTGACCATGGCCATCCATGTCCTACACACAAACACAACATACACACACACACACACACACAAAATGTGCTAAAAGCAAAAAACAACCCAAGAGACGTGGAGTCAACCGTTGGGCTTGTAGGCAGCATTAAGGCGTGAAAGGGAGGAAGGGGAGAGAGTAAGAGCAGTGTCTGCTTTTGCTTGTTGCCTTGGTCGGTTAATGTAAATAACAAAACACAAATTAAATGTATACAAAGGGCGCTCGGCAACTGACTACACCAACAAAAACAGCCAACTGAGATAAGCCAAGTTGCAAGCGGCGTACTTTACGGGTCGAGGGATCGGGTGAGGGGGGTGGGGGGCTTGGAGGAGGTACAAGCTCTGGGACTGAAATTGTGGCTCTCGCTTAGCACCGACGGCGGCGGCGGTGGCGTCGGCGACACTGGGGCGTCTGTGGCCAAAGACTTGCCCATAATATTAAAGCCATCACGTTACGGCCAACAACAAGGAGGAGGTAACACCTTAAATAAGCGCAATACACCATATGCAGAGAACACGATGAGGTTGTGAACGACTTGCACATACCCTACATATGAAAATAGAGTACAACAACTGACTTGCGTTTAGTTTTGATTAAGTTAGCGCAACTTGACCCAGGATCTTTAGTCTTAACAGTTGGGAAATACTTGCTATTCCCGATCAGAAATTCTGCTTTCAATCAACTCAAACTTTAATCAAGCTTTTCCCAAACTTCACTTGCTAATCATTATACCCCAAGTTGGAAAAGAGCATTCAAAAAAGTAGCCAGTGTTATAGAGAGAAAGAGGAAACATTTGCTGGACATTTTATGCGGAAGGATGTGCGATTAGTTGAGTCAACGTTGTGGAGCTGTCGCGTCTCCTTGTCTCGCCTCTCACCTCGCACCTCGCACCTCTCTTTGGTTTGCCTAGTTGTTGCCTTAATTAAACTAAAGCTGGGATTCAGTTCAATGCTGAAATTAGAGGCGGTACTGCTGTTTCTTCACCCCCCGCACTCCCTTTTCACACATGTGTGTGTGTGTGTGTTGTTTGTTGGTCAGTATGCGGGTGGGTGGCATAAATGTTGGCGACATCCATAGCAGACGATGGTGTCCGCAAATGGTGTCCGAAATGCGGCACCAACAGCAAAACACGCCCCAGTTGTTGTTTTCACACCAAGTTCGAAACGAGCCTGTGTGTGTGTGTTGTCCTGGTCTTCATTCTGGTGTCCTTTGCCCGCATTTGGAACGCGGCGGGTGGGGGGGTTTGGGGGGCAACAACGTTAAGCACAAAATACATTTTATAGTCACACACACAAGTGACACCATTGGCGTTAATTTAAATTGTTAAATGTGAAAGGAGCAACAACAACAACGATTACAAAAACAAGCCAGAAACAGCTGACGCCCCAAATCTCGGCTGCTTCTGGCTTTGGTTTTAGCCAACAGTCTGGGACCTGCCTGGGCTGTAAAAAATCCTGTTTAATTGATTTTTAAGCCTGAATTTGTTGTTCTCGTTTATTCGCCTGGACAATGTCAAAAGCTGTTTTAGAAAATTGTTGTGGTACCAGATGTTGTTGTTGTTGTTGCTGTTGTGATTTGCCACAGCAAAACCGAGGCATGGCTGCGTATTAACTAATTTATGCAAATTATTATTGCTGCAACATATGTTTCGCCATAAAACGAAGAGATTTTTAAGTATTTAGTGTTATTTTAGCCGAGATTTATGCTTTTGTGTCCGGGTAATAATAAACTAAAGTTGTTCTTGTTGTTGCTGGCACAACGACATCCGGACAGACCCGGACAGGACTCGACTCGACTC
Organism: Scaptomyza graminum; assembly: GCA_018901835.1. Classification (NCBI taxonomy): domain Eukaryota; kingdom Metazoa; phylum Arthropoda; class Insecta; order Diptera; family Drosophilidae; genus Scaptomyza; species Scaptomyza graminum. The sequence continues at coordinate 1,505,628 of JAEIFL010000243.1, forward strand.
GTTGGCTTCTTGTTTACATTTTTATTAGTTTTCTGTTTTTATGAACTGCGGTTGTGGATTCTGTTAGAAACTCATTTGTTTCGCTTGGATGATTTAAGAGAATGCCGTTTCCTAACCAACACGCACACTACTACACAACCTTTTTACTTAAGCCACAAATTTTCAAATTACGACTCATCTAAATACTTTGCTTAAGTCATCAATTTCATATTTTCATTTAATCTTTCCAAGACACTTGTCTGCATTTATTTCAACTTGTTCCATTCACTTTCCAATAGGCTGTACACTATTTCTTCCAGTTGTTGTAATACAATAACGCAATTTACATTTTGAACAAATTCGCAATAAAAATAACTGCTCTTCCGGCAGATGCATATTGTTTTTATGTTTATTAGCACAGTATTTAACACACAGTCGCTACTAATTCGTTATAATTGTGCACTAATTATCCACAAACGGTTTTATAACTTCTTTTTCGTTGCCGGCAAACTGTTTCGAGGAAAAAGAGTATAGTCAGACTGCTCGCACTCGATGCTCAAGTATCGAGGATCAAATTTGGGTGCCCAAATATTCGATACCAATGATCGATATTTGCTGTGGTCACCGTTAAGCCTTTTAAATTCATAAACAAGAAATTGGTAAATAAAAAATTGACTACCAATTAGAAAGTGCAAGCCATAGAAAACTGAGACTAGTGCTATTGAAATCGTAACTAGAAGTAGCACTTGAAGTAGTTGCGCCTGGAAGTAACTGTTTTCTCGTTTTTATTGCAGTGACCAGCTTTGTTGTATCGGCGCTTGTCAGCCATGAGAATAAATTGGATATGGTGCACGTGCAGAATTCGACGCTGGCTGGCGGCGTTGCCGTTGGCACCGTTTGCAACTTGCTGCTTGGAGCGCATGGTGCTGTCTTAATTGGCATTATCGCCGGCACGGTTTCGGTGCTCGGCTATCGCTATTTAACCGTAAGTTGAACAACTGCAGCTGGCCTTTCATTCAACCCAACCACCTCCCCTTTCGCCAACCCCTTTTAAGAACGAGAGACGTGCACACTAATGGGGCTACATCCGGGCAAACACCGAGGCTGTATTCAAATGGAGGCAAACTTGAGTTTGTGGATTTTTTTTCGTTCGTGGAACACCTGTGTCCACCTAGTCGCTCTCTCTTTCTATCTCTCCCCCTCTCTGGACACTCTGTGTTTTAATTAGTGCGCCTAGCACAAAAATTTTGACGCTAATGAGTAAAGTTTGTTGCCCTACGGCAGCGGCAGCGGCAGTCGCAGTTTCCTCTCTGTTGCACGTAAAAACACGACTCCAAATTCGCTGTAAATAAATTTTCACACACGCTCTATCCCTGTCTTTCTCTCTTGCTCTCTCGCTCTCTTTTTCTTAATGACCCTAGAGTACCGTTATACGTTTAATTAGTCGCCAAAGTGAGCAAAGTTCCCTCGACCCTTTTGAACTTTTGGACATATGTGCAGCTGGAGGAATTAACTTAATATTTATTTATCATTATGCTATGTTTTTTGCAGCCCTGGTTGACAAGTAATCTACGTTTGCATGACACTTGTGGCGTCCACAACTTGCACGGAATGCCAGCTCTAATCTCTGCTGTTGCTTCGGCTATTGTTGCCTCAATGGTCACCGTCGAGGACTATCAATCGGAATTGGCGAGCATATTCCCAGCCATGGTGGGCAACAATGGCACCGAGACCAAGATTATGGGCGTAAGTTGGCTGTAGTTATTGTTTCTTATTATCCCACTTTAATGCTCATTTCTTGCAGGGATTGGGACGCAATGCTGGCTCTCAGGCTGGCTATCAACTCTTGGGCATTGCCTTGACCCTGGTCGTAGCCATTGGCGGCGGCATTTTGACAGGTAAGTAAAGTCTTTATACAAATAAAAAGCAATTATTAATGGAATTTTTGATATTTTTAGGTTGTGTTTTGAAATATGTAAGTTTCCGCAACTTGCAAAAGGACGAACAGCATCAGGACGAACAATATTGGGAAGTGCCATCGCTCGAGCATAAAGAGGAATAGTTAAGTTTTGTGCCAACGACTATCAAACTTGCTAACAACAACAAATCACTGTCTTGTCCTGCATCCCTCCCCCCACAACACAAACACAGTTTCGAATATGCATTGCTTTAAATATTGTATTTTGTATTTTAGTTTATTATATATTGTATGTTTGTTTGCCTGCTGCATTCATCATTGTTTGCTGTTTGCTTAGTTTTTAGACAACTTTTATTGTTATCTTTATTATTATTGCTCAATTTTTGTGTTGCCTTATTTTGCAGCGAACTAAAAGCAACTGAAGAGCTCTTGTTGTAGAACCAAGCAAAGCCAAAAATTTAATTGTTCTCTCCCCGCTTCAATTAAAAAGTTGCAACAACAAAATTTACACATTTAATTAGCGCAACGCACTGAAAAACAAAACCAAAAAACAAAAAAAAAAAAAAAACATTTATATAGAACGAGCGAAATCTGAATAAAATACCGAATGTAAAATGTATTAGCAATGAAAATATTTTAATTGTGACAACTTTCCATTTTCTCTCTTTTTTTCTGTCTTTGTTGTTTGTTTGTTTTTTTTTTGTTGCTGCATTCGCGAATTTTTAATGGAATTAAAATCATACCAACAACAATGGACCAAAAATTGGGCAAAATAAAAATGAAAAAAAAAAAAAAAAGTTTAAATATGCCCAACGAACTTTTGGATGGCGCCAACTCTGAGCCGCCAACAGTTGGAGCCAACTTTAATTGGCGCCCATTTCTGTTACGCAACTGGAATGCAATTGTTCCCGCCAACAATTTATATGTGCGGGGTGTGCTGCAAGGGGGCGCGCCGGGCAGACTTCAAGCTAATTAAGTGGCCCAAGACAAAGTGTCAACTAATTAGCTGACTTTAAGTCGAGCCAAGCAGGGCCACTTCTTGGTTCTTGGTTCCGGCCGGCAGCTTAGCCGGCGATTAGCGCACCTGCACAAAAATAAGAAAAAATACAACAATACCACCAACAACAATAATGTCTTTTAAATGCATGCCATCCCCCCTTCCACTGAACCCTTGCCGCGTGACGTTAAGCTGGCGGCCAAACTTCTTAGACGGATTTAAAGCGTTGCATTAGCTCACAAAGACGGACTGAGAACAACAACAAAAGTTGAAGAATTAAATCAAATATTAATGCAAGGCGCAGTGACGAGGAGAGATGGATAGAGGGTTGGTAGAGGGGGTGGTGCCGGATAATGCCTAGAATTATCTTTAATATGGGAATGGGTTTTTTGATTGAAACAAACTTTCTCAAAGCAGCCCTTTCAACTTGGAATCTCGATCAGAGCTGCCGAGCTTCACTTCGATGATCGATAGTTAACGTATCTTCGATAACTATGATGAGAGCCCTGAGCAGCGTTGCCAGACCCATTTGAACTCAAAAATTAGTTGATTAAATGTTTTGTTCTAAAACATTTAATTCATTAAATTCAAACTAAAAGACTTTAGTTAAATGGCTAAATGCCACACGCATTCAAACGTTGATTGACGGAAGGAAGAAAGACACGTGTAAGGCGACTAATAGCAAAAAAGTGTGTGTATATTGTCGAGCAAGAGATGAAAAAAGACGAATCACACAGGAGAGAACGACGGAGAGAGACGAAACAATTTGGCAAAGTATTCCCCGGTGAGCCGTTTGACTATTTGGCCAAGAAGGCAATGGTTCAAAACGGAACAGACAATGTCCACATATATATGACAGTCTATGTTTGTGTGTGTGTGTCGATGTCTAAGTGCTATTTTATTGCATATGGCAGACAGAAGCGGAGCAGAGCCGAGTTGGAGAGACTCTCTCTTGCAACACGTCTGAAAATAATAATTAACGGGATGGAAAGGCAGCAGCGGCAGCAGGCAAGTGGCAACGCCGTTGTCTTCGCCGTCGACAGCTGAAAGAGTGGCAACCATTTTTAGTGTTGTTGCAGCATATTTTATGCATGTACGACACAGCCATAAAACGGGGAACTCGGAAGACAGCAGCAGCAACAACAACAACAACAACAACTGCAATTAAGGCAACTTTAAACAGCGTTGACAACTCTGCTCCGACATTGACTTTGCCTTTTGTCTACCCGGCAACAAATTGTTGAACATACATAGTTGTTGGCTGTCATCATAGTTGTTGTTGTTGTTAGAAAGAGAGAGAGAAAAAGAGAGTTGGAGCTGTTGAGGGATTTGTTGCAGCAGTTGCAGGAAGCTTGTAAGCTCTAAAGCGGAAACTCTTCTCTTCGTCAACAACAACAACAATTTTTGCCAACTGTAATTTTTTGGGTGTTGTTTCCGGCGGCGTTGACATTTTCCCGTCTTTGTTTACGGTCAACCGGACGGCTCTCCCTGCCTGCCACCCCGCCCTGCGCTTGAAGTCCTTTGCCATTTTACTTAATGTCCTATCGAGAATGTTGCTTCGTTCCTGCCACGTGGCAAGACGAGTCGAAGGGAAGGGAAGGGTACAGCCCTGTGCAAAATTCATGATTTACGTTTAAGTGTCATTGGTATTTAATTATTTAAGCGGCCCCAAGTCACTTAAGCTTGTTGTTGTTGCCAGACATCTCCCTCTTGACTACCCGCACTGTCCCACTACCCCTCTGCACCCTTTTAAATAGCTCACAGCCGACGGAGATAAAAGATAGCTTCAAGCTAGCGATGAGCACGTGACTGTCAAATTTTGCATAGCACTTTTGTTTATTGAAAATAAATAAAGTTATGTGAAAAGTTTACAATAAATTCTATGCGGGGATAGTTTATCTTTGTTCCCAGGAACGTAAGGATAGGAAAAGAAGTTGGATTGATTTGAAGTAGAAATTGGAGTAAAGTAAAGTATGAAGAATTGATTTTCAGTTCATACAACGAAGCTTTGTGTAGGTGAAATTTATTTCCAGAACTTTCTCTGGTAAATCCATTCTTTAATACAAATTTTCCGTCTAACGAAGTTTGATTTTAAGTCCTTGCGTTTCGCTAAAAGAAAGTTCGACTGAATATCTTATTATAGATTAATTTTAAGCTCAGCTTTATCTTGCAGTTAGTAGTCTTAAATATAGTTGAAGCTCCCAACAAGCATCCAAAAACACGAAGCCATCTCTCTCTGGATTGTGAAACGGCAAGGGGCAATACGAATGTTGCAGTTAAGCAACGCCAATATATAAGCGACACACACAAGCACACACACACAGACACAGACATGCGTGTGTTGGTTCACCTGGTCGCGCTTTCCATTTCATTTTTTGGCCAATTCCACTTTGTTCCCATTCCCCATTCGGCAGGAACAAAATGTTAGCATGTTGCTCGCTTTTGGCTTGAAGACATAAATATGCAAGCTGGGACACGCAAGAGAAAAGCGCAAGGAGCGGGCAGGACAGTTGAACTTGCCACTTGCCACTCGCATGGTAGCCCTGCACAATACTCTGGGGACTCTCTTATCATGTATGGGTGTTGGGTGCGGCGGGGTGGTGGGGGGGTTGCATTCCTCATTCGGGTAGCTTGGGGCTTGCATGGCAACAAAACGTTCAAAACGACGTGTGGACAGAAGACGAACGGAACGGACGCAGGTTAAAGTGAAATTAAATAAATTTTATAACATAATTTACGCTATCAAAACATGCCACATGCCACATGCCGCGCACTCTGCCTGTCTTAAATTAACAGTCAGCGGGGGGAGCGGGGGGGCTGGAGTATGTATCTTTGGGATTTGCAGTGTGACTCTCCATCTTGACTCGAATCTCCCTGAGTTAACAATTTTCGGGTACCTTTATGCCAGAAGCGCCGAAATGTAGGCTTCAATTAAATGTTAATTTTACAGAGCTTAAACATGAAATTCGGTTTGTGTGTGTGTTGAGTCCTTCTTCGCCTCCTGAACCTCCTTTGCCTCCTTCTCCTCCTCCTTGTTGATGCTTGTGCAAGCCGTTTTCATTAGAGCTCTGCACATAAAATTGTATATTTTATGGATGCATTTTGCAGCCGCCTCACTTTTCATATATCAACGCAACATAATACCTAAGCCTGGGGATTCCCAAACCCCCCCACCACCCCCCATTATTGTGAATTTTCAAGTAGCTTTTATATTATATATAATCTGATTAGAAGAAGAAGCAAGCCAACTTATATGAAGAAGATAAATTTACAATCTTATTTTAAGTATTTTTCCATTATTATTTCTTGCTCTTTTTGAGCATCAGTAGTTCTGGCCCCTCTCCTACCCACCCCACCACATATTCAAATTTTCAATGATGAAAGCTGCTTTGCACTTGACTTCACCTTTGACTGAATATATGTATTTTTTGTTTATTTTTATTTCTTTTTCTCTCTTCAGGGCAGCCCCAATAAAATATGCAGTAAATAAAATACATTTGCCACTTCTGTCTGTGCTGCTATTCTGTTGTTGTTCGAAGTATTCAATAGATGGTGGGTGAGGGGGGGTGTTGGGGGCACCCAAAACACATTCAAAACACGCTGCGATCTTGAATACATTCAAGTGTCTATAAAAAATCGTCTCCCAACCAACAACAACAAATGCAGCCCATAAAATCCATACTGACAGTTTGTTGGGCGGGTTGCGGGGGCACGGGCAGGGGTTGCAAACAAAATGAAACCATTGTAATAATGTCCAAAAATATGTTGCCAGCACGTGTGCAGCAGCAAAGAAATATATAAATAAAATACATTCAAAAAGGGCGCAAAAAAATGAATAAATGAAAAAATAAAATAAATAAAAAAAATGGAAAATAACAACATTAAATATGCTGCCCTGTTGACTGCAAGCGAAAGGGGTGCAGGGGAGGATTCAAGCCGGTTAGACACGCTTAATCGATGCAAAAAAAAGCAAGGACGGGACGAGGTCGGGGGCGGCAAGGTGGAAAACAGGCAACGCTTGTATTTTTATAGGAACAATATTTTATTTACCGCCACGCGGGGCAACAACGACAATGCCAGACAAGGAGACAAACGATAGAGTCAAGGATAGGGCGAAGGGGTCGGGGAAGGGGCAGACAAAGCCGTGCGCGCTCGTGTTCATCACATCACACAGAAGCCGATTCAGTCAGTGTCGCCTGTCTGTGCAACGAAAAAAAGGGGTTTGGAATTTCGTCCTTAAAACATATATAAAAAATATATGCTGACAATAAAAATTTGTTGTCGGCTGAGCGGCTGAGCAGCATGCAACATGCTGTTGCACGTCGCCGGCAGCACACAGATACTATCAGACGGACGGACAGGGGGACAGGGTTGCCAATACTTCTACAGTTTTACCTGGGGTCGGTTCAAAGGAAACTTCATTGCTCGATAGTAAAACTTTTTTATACCCTTTGCCGACGTGCTTTGTGCAACAAAAGTTTATTATTTGCGGCAGGCACTTCCGAGTTGATATTAAAATGTAAGCTTTAAAACAGATTTTACTATTCTATTATCAAAAAACTATTCGAATTTGGCGATTATTGTAGCAGATTTGAAAGGACTTTTCATTATTCAACTTTCATTTTGAATCTTAGTTAAAACTCATTGAAGAATTCTTGAAAAGAAGTTCAGAGCTGATATGATTATATGGTAAGCTCTTGATAGGATTTATGGGCAGGGCATATGGTTCTATATGCAATAAAAAATGGAACCTTAACAGTTCAATGCCTGGCTGACTTCAATGGAGTTGCAATAAAAAGCGTCGAATTCCGACGTTGCAATAAAACAAAAACAAAAATATAGAAACTGAACTGCGCCTAAAAACCACTCAAGCATACTTTCGGCTTTCGCTTGGCTGTTGTATCTATGTATGGGCGCTTTTTGAGTGGTGTGACAGAAGGACGAAACTGAGAGGCAGAGTGAAAATAGTCAGAGTCAAAGGCAGAGGCAGAGTCAGTCAACATATTGGCTAGGTAGGAAAAATAAAGTCGTAAACCTGAAATAAGCCATCAATGGCATTAAAACTCGGTGATGGCGTTGTCTGCGCCGTCGTATGCAGGACCTTTTTACAGCTCTGCCCCCGCCCCCCACTCGAATCCATCTCGTCGTCTCTTAGCCATGTTTCATTTGTCAAAGTGCCTTGTGGCGGCAGCGACGGCAGCGTCAGCTCTTTGCTCCTTGCATGATGTGCACCTTTTTTGTTTGCCATTTTCTGCGGCTTTTACGTATGTGTAATCTTATAGCCGGGCGTCACACATACAAAGCCAATACAGGAGCTGAAATCACGACGCCTTTTCCCACATTTCACATTTAAACTTAGCTGATTACACGGCAAATTATATAATTTCGTTTGTTGATTTTTGCTTGGCCAAAAACAAAGTTTGATAATGTTCGTTGGTTGGCTTTTTGGCACCGAAAATATGTGTGGCGTCATCTTCTTATTTAAAAATCAATAATGGCGCCAAGACGTGTCCTGCATATTAATCATACGCAATGTGGTGCTAAACATTTCTCTACTTCTGATTTCTTTGCTATTTTCTGACTGGTGCTGGGGCTAAGCGGTGGCGGGTTTGGGTGGTTCGCATACTAATAAAAAGTTTTTGACGCCAATACGTGTGCGGCTTTCCATTTGCCGCCCCATCCCGCCCTCTAACTAACTGCCAGCTAGTGAAGCTATATGATATTAGAATATGGCTCAATGAATGCGAAGAGTGTTGAGAGTTGGGGGTGTCAATGTTGCAAGGGGGCGGGGCGGTGTGACACTTTCGCATAGTTATAATAAGCAAAGTTTTATCCCAGGATGGGGGGGAATAGGATATGATGATACTCGATATGGAGCTTAAATGAGGCTGAATGTCGTCAGGGCGTTAATGAAAGAAAAATTAACTTCTTGATCGGATTGTTCGAGAGAGTGTGGGATGGAGAAGTTCAAGGGGGTTGGAGTACTTTGACAAGTTAAGTGAGTAACGTGAAATCGCAAGTATCCCCAAAAAAGGCTATCAAAAAGCATAGATTGTAAGCTAGAAGAAGTCGAATGTCCTCTTGTAAAAAGGATGATAAAATGTCTATTTGGAGTTTGGCACATTCACCCATTAATGCGGAAGGGCACTTACTGTTCAGCAGAAATGGGTTAAGAAATGAAAGTTTGTAATTAGGATTTAATATTTTACTGTAACACAGGTGAGCTTCCATAAAAAAAACTTCCATACAATGAAGTTTTACTTACAATGAATTTGGTTCAATCAAAAACCGAAAGAAACTCCTTCATAAGGCCATTTTTTCTTGTCTTCTTACTTATCTTTATATGGATGTTTGACTGTAAATTAGTTTTGCATTCTATATCCTCCAAAAATATATTTTTATGTCACTGAAAACAAATCTAAAATTTAAATTTTCACTAAACAATTTTATAAAACTCTTTGAAATATTTTCGCTTTTTGCTGCACTTTTTCGACTAAGCTTATGATTGCCTCGCTGTTATTAGGTATTAAGATTTTCTTAAGCACTTGAGTGTATAGTGGGGATTCTTGGTGCAACAACTTCATGCGGCTAAATGAAGAAATTAACAGCTGCAGCAAAACTTCAGCTGCGATTTCTAGCTCAAAGCAGCAGCAGCAGCAGGCTCTGGCTCAGGCTCGGAGAGACTTTACCACCTGTACAAGCTGCATAATTGCCTGGCCGCAAATTAGTTTTATGCATTGCCTCGTTTAAAACTACGCCAGTGTGTGTGTCTGTGTGTTAGTGGCAAGAGGATATGCACTGAGCTGAGCTGAGTTGAGTTTGAGGCCTTTGGTTTGCCTCGGTGGCGTCCCTGCTGTTTACCAAGCCGAGCCAAGTTTGTTACCGTTAACCACCATGCCGTGCTCATAAATGTTTGAACAGCTTTTACCGCTGGCCGCAGTCGTGCCGCATCCTTGTTCCAGCGGCAACGCTTCCGGTTTACCAGATGTTCATTCAACATGGCGTTGCGTTCGCTTTCGCTCTCTCGGTGTTTTAGTTATTGTGTTGTCTAGCTGCGTTTTTGTGTGTGCATATTAATTGGATTATCTAACACACACACAAACACAGCACTAGTCACGTTAATCTCTGGGGGGATCAGCGAGTCCTGGCATGCAATTGTTGAAAAAGCATTTGCACAAACACACAAAACTGTGTGGGCGCCTTGAGAGACGCAAAAACGCAAAAAGACGCAAAATCAACATTATATGCGGGTTGGTTATGCCCAGTCCTCCCCCCTCTTTGCATAAATCAACCAGTGAGTGGGGTGGGGATGGGGGCGGGGGTATAAACAAAAGGGGCGGCCAGCAGCTGCGCTTGTCTAAATATTTATACAATGCCAATGTAAATTAAAAACAGCGAACGACGGGCAACAAGTTAAAAACATTGTTAACAGAATCTGCAAAATGTAAATAGAAAAAAACAATAAACAAAACGAAGTTAGGAGGAATGCTGTGAGAGTGGGGGGGCGACTGTGGCATACCCTGCAATAATAGTAAGCTCGAGGTACTTATGCAAAAGTCATCATCTGATCAGAACTTAATGTTTGGGTCATTATTTTATAACTTTATCAAAACTAAGTTTCAATTGAAAAAATTGTAATCTTAGTAAAAATTCATATACAAATAATTATACCCCAATATACCCTTAAACACGCTCTTGTAACATTAAACATACTCTTATATACCCTTAAGTAACGTATTAAAATAACAACCTGTTCAAAATTAAACAGTTAAAATATTAAGCGGGAGAACCACAAAAGCTGAAATAAATATTACGAAATGTAACACTAAATAAATAAAACTCAAAACATTTCTATGCAAATCAAAAATGATTATTTTTGCTAGTTAGTGCAGGGAATCTACCTATAAGCAGTGTATATAAATAACATTTGGATCTATTGTAGCGTTAAGCAAGAGGGCTGCTTGGAGCAAGACTCGATACAGAAGGAGCGGCAGGACAGAGACAAACCGAACTCGAAACGGACTCAAACGGATGCCTTGCCCGCCATTGTGGACAGGCATCATTAGGCTGGTCAGTTTGTGGACTAATAAACTGCAGATAGACAGAGACAAAGGGAGAGAATGAAAGAGATCCTGTCGAGATTGTGTAGCGTGGCAAAAGCCAGACGTAAATAAGCCCATGGACCATGACCATGAGGCTTGAACGGATTAAACAAAGACCAACAAACAAGTAGCTTAAAAACGCTTATTCCTTGTTGTTGTCATGGAATCCCTGGCAGAGCGCACCTGCGCCACCCGGAAAATAAAAGGGTTGTTGCCCCCAACTCCCCCCTCTTTTGGTAGAGTATTTTGCTTTTATGTTGACTTCACATATTTTGATGCTGCGTTGGGTAAATTAACAAATAAATGGCATTTTCCGTTTGTTTGTTTGTTTGTTGTTCCGTACACTTCTATTGTCCTGTGAATACACACACCCACACCCACATAGATTTATATATATATTGTCAAGGATTCGACTTGTGCGTTGATTTGCCCTTCTGCTCTGTTTGCCCTTCAGCTGCTGTTGAGCTGCTCATTTTTGCCAATTTCATAAATTCCCGCTGCAAATGCGTAAAATGTGGCTAGGCCACAGGCACCCCTTACACCACCCCCCTCTTGCCTTGAACCCCCTCTCTTCCTCTTCGGAGTGTCTTTTGCAATCACAGCTGGAGAGGAGTTCGGTGCAGCAGCAGTCGTCGTCAGCAGTCCATGTCCTTTTGTATTTGACCACAAACAACATTGCACTTTTCCTTTGTTGCATTTTTGTTGTTCGTCTGCCAACTGTGTGTGTGTGTGAGAGTGTGTATGTGTGTGTGTTACTGTGGGTTTGCAGACTTTTATTGCATACTGAGCGTTGCATTCCACAGGTTTTTTCTGTCCTTTATTTGCTCCCAGTGTCGTCATGGAGTTTATTTCTAAATTTTGAAAATATTTAATTAATATTTAGTTGAGATGTCAGAAAGAAATATAATTCGAAAAGGGGCTGGCAAAGGGGCGAGAGTGAAAAAAAAGAAGAGAGAGAAAAAGAAAGAGAGAGAGATTAAGTTAGACGAAGTTAAAAGTCTTTAAAAATCGAAGCCTTCACTTTTCTGTACATATTTTTAAAGGATTACTTGAACTACAATTTCTAGGCAGGTTTATGTGTTATCGAATTTTATCGAAGGAATGCAAGGCACTTTATTTATCGTACCTGCCAGCTAATATTCCAAATTTGAAGTCTATAATTTATTAGTTTTTTTTTCCTCCCCATTTTATTAATATTTCCGGGCTTTGTGTAAACAAATTTCTAATTGATTGCGCGGCGTTGTTAGCCGTTTTGCTCACCTGAGGCCTCAAGGCTAACACACGCACACACACACGCACACAAACAATTACGAACAACTTCTCAATTAGGTGAAATTAAAGAGGGGAGAAAGGACAGCTGTGAAGCGGGGGGAATGTTAGAACTCTTTAGTCATTCGGGCGCTGTAAATCTCGTAAAAGTTTTTTTTAAATTAAATGACAAACTAAAAGACACACACACACATAAATGGTGCATAAGTGTGCGTGCGTGTGTGCGAAATGCATTTAATTTGCTGCAAAAGTGACTGTCGAGCCTTTCTCTCCTTGACTCCAGCCGCGTTGGCACCGACGGCGTCAGCCAGCAGGAGCAAGGAGAAGTGGTAGCGTAGCGGCCGGGCGGGCGGGCGGTCGTTCGGTTGGGCTGGCTTTTAAAATGATAAAAGTCGCCGCTTGTCGCGACAACGAGACGCCAAACAGAAAGGGGCGTAAATTTCAATTAAATGTGAAAGCAAAACAAATTTTAACTCTGTCCGTCGACACGAGTTTCAACGAAAAACGTGTCCTGCTTTTGCTTAAAATTAGTTTATGCGCCCCAAAAAAAACGTGAAATTCCCGATGTCAAATCATGACTTAACGAGAAAATAATCAAACTATCTTATTTAGTTGATTTTGTTCTCACTGCGTTGAGTTAACAGTTTGAGAGCTCCTTTTATCATTAAATGCTTTGCTGGTTTTAAATCAGAAAATACCTAGAAAGAAAATGTCAATCAAAACAAATTAAATACTAAAAAATATATATGAACAATTGACGCACAATTATCACAACACCAAAAACAGCCAACAACTTTAGTTGAGAACATCTTAGCGTCCATCACCTTGAGCAACCCAGATGACAAAGTACAAAAATAAGTTTTAAAAATAAGAATAATAAAAATAAAAATACTAAAAATTCCTAAAAATATGAAATATGTATTTTATAAATTTTCTTTGATTTATTATTTTTTTCTAATATTAATAGTTTTTTATTAGCTTCACTTGTATTTTTTTAATAAAAAGCCGCTCTAAAATTATGCCTTATACAAATTATCACTTTTATTTTTTTTTTGAAAGTTTTAGTTCAATGTTATTAGCATATTTTTATTTTTTTTTAACTATATTTTTTCATCTATTATTTTCTTTTTAACACTTCTTCTGTTAGATTTATTGAAGCTTTTATTTTTAGTAGGTTTAAAAATTAATTAATTATTAATTCATTCAAATTATTACTATTTATTAATTTTTGCAAGGTTGAAAGTGCTAAAAAAACTTTATTTATATGCATTAATATATATAAATAAATATTTTATTTTTTATCAAATTCAAATCTCGTTTTCCATCGCGGCATAAACATGAAAATTCGAATTTCGCCTCTCTCGCTTGTATGTGTGAATGTTTTGTTTGTATGCGTGTCTGTGTGCCTAAATGTAATTGTGAATTCCATATTTAAATGTGTGTGTGTGAGTGTAATTGCCATGGCTATGTATGTTCCGTTGTTGTTGTTGTTGTCGTTGTTATTATAACAATTACTTGAAAAATACTCGGATATCAGCGTCAGCAGCGTCGACAGCGCCAGCAAAATTATTTAAATGCTTTTGTATAAGGATGTGTGCATGTGTGTGTGTGTGTGTGTGTTTCATTGGGGATTACACACACACACACACACAGATATAGAGATATAGTGAGACAGACGGCAACTCTGAAGGATAAACCCAAACGCACACACTTTGGGGTCTTGTTATGCAATCACAAAAAACAGGCAATCATTATGTTGCTGCTGGAGGATGTGTAGGGAGGGTGTGGCAGATCGAGTGTGTATGTGTGTGTGCGTCTGGTTAAGTTCCGGTCTAGGCCCCGGCGCGGACGTCAGACAATTTGGTTTAATTGATAGTTTGGGCATAATGTAATTATAGACAATTGCGTTTCATGCGAAACCGATTTGCTTTGCTGCTCCGATTATAATGCTCAAGTGTTGTTGTTGTTGCAAACAGAAAAAAGAGAGAAGGCACAAGTGGCAGGCACTTGCGTTAATGAAAATATGCGGCAACTCAAGTGTGGCTAAGTGAAGTGCTGTTAAGTTGTAAAACATTGGGAAACACTTCGAAGCAACTTCATTCTGTTTAACTTTATTTTCTTTTTTTCAGTGCTGGCAACTTTTGAGTTGGCAGTTACTTGCGACTCGACCAAAAAAGGCTAAATGTTCATCACTATCCCCACCCAGTTGGCTATACGGACACTGTCCGAACTGTTGCACGTGGCAAGCAGATCACAGCTAATGAGGCACACTATTTGAATGAGCTGCCAGTTGCAACCGTCGAACATTTCAATCACAGTCCCATCAATCAGGGCATAAAAAAAGGCATCGTGGGGGGTGTGGGGGATTCGGCGATACTGTATTGCAGCCCGTTCAACTGGCGCTAATTGGCAGACGATAGGGGGCAGCCGCCAATGCGTCGCCGTCGCCGTCGCCGTCATCGTCATTGTGCCGGTAGAACATGCAATTAATTATGGTCATTTTCAGGTGCTCAAAACCCCAAAAACCGAAAAGACCCCCAAAACCAAAACTAAACCCAGAGAACAGACTCGAACGCTGATGATGTCAAATGAGCCAGAGAAAGAGGGGCGATGGGCGAGAGAGTGCGAGAATAGTGGCTGAATAACAAAGCGGCGCCGTTTTATCCAACGACTGTTGCATACTTTCGAGCGCGACTGCAAAAGATCGTAATGGAGTGCGTAATGTGTGCATGGAACGGGGGAGGAGGCGGGGGCAAGTAAGGAAGTAATGTGAAATGCAAACGCGCAAACAAGCGCATAAACGTGGCACCCCTCTCTCAGGCAGACAAATGGAAACAAATGATGAGGTTTTTCTGGTTGCTTTGCTGTTGTTGTTGCTGGCGCCCAATTGGCAATTGCCGTTTCCGCCGGCAATGATTGGCTGCACCAGCCACGTCAGAGAGAGAGAGGGAGGGAGAGTGCAGAGGCACCCATAGCACCGGCATAATGTGCATCCGTATCGATGACAATCAACCGAAAAAATCGCACGCTTGCCAAAATGCACATCAAAAGCAACAGCAACAACAACAACTGCGGCCAGACGTAATGGCGACGCTGCTGCGCCTTCTGCTTCTTCTTCCTCTTCTACCGATGCATTTTTATAACGTGGAGATGAACTTGCGCTTCCAACTGATTTTGCGGCCGTTAAGTGAAAAACAACATGGAAAATTGTGAATGGCATTTTAAATATTTCTCAAAGGTAGCCAAATTGAGTGAATGGCATTTTTATGGTCTGATCCGCTTACAATAACAAGGGAGGGGGAGGGGGGGGGCAGCATATCTTTCATCCTTTCACATGTCTGTCAATATATATACTTTTAATGGCAAAATTGTATAGGGATAAATCTTTATTTAATTTTTTGAATTTTTTCGAGTAAATTTATATATTAATTAATAATTTTCAAGATATGTGCAGAGAGTATCAATCAACATATAAGAGCCAAGTGAGTTGTTAAAAAACAGGAATGTGAAAGGAATTTATTAAGAGATCCTTTCAGCTCTGTTCCTTGACATTTCTTCCTCTCTATAATTATTTATTTACTTTGTGCTGGTAGTTATCGATCGTTGCTATCGA
The DNA here is from genome assembly GCA_018901835.1 of Scaptomyza graminum. NCBI lineage: Eukaryota > Metazoa > Arthropoda > Insecta > Diptera > Drosophilidae > Scaptomyza > Scaptomyza graminum. The sequence goes on from JAEIFL010000243.1 coordinate 1,521,506, forward strand.
TATTTAATGTAAACTGCAGATGAAAGTCAATCAGTAAATTCCCTACTTTATTCCAGCCAACTTTTTAAATCGCCATTCCAAACGAAGATTTGTTATTTTCTTAGTTTAAACTGATATTCTCAAGATTCACTCAAGCATCGACTGTGTGTGTGTGGGAGTAATAAAATTAATCAGCTTTAATGCACTTTAGGCGCCACCACCATCCGCACCACCCGCACCCCGCCACAACGTTGAATGGCTGAGATAACAATAAAAAGGAATCCGGCCGTTGCAGCTAGAAGCGATGGCAAAATGAGGAACTGAGATGGAGCCAGCCGGAGAGAGTTGAGGCTGCTGCTGCACTAAATAATTTCTAATAAAATAAAATAAATAATGAATGCAGCAAAAGCAGCAGCAGCAGCAGCGAACCGAAGGATGCCAGAAACACAAGCTCCATTCACTTCCCCTCGCCAACTTGCAGCCCTTAAATAATGTTGTGGGTGGGGTTAGGACAGTGCTGCCATATTGCGCAAATATTGCGCTGCTTTGGCAATGTGTTTTACTTTTATTGCACTCGAGCCGATGCGACGCAACGGCGCTGCTGCTGCACATTTTTAACGCCACTCATAAAAAGCGACGAGCAGTAAGCCGTTGCCGTTGCTGTAGCCCGTTGCTGGAAATCGTAGCTGGGAATCGAAGCTGGAGCTGCTACAGCCTTTTGCCCAACACACACACACACACATTTTTTCCAATTTTAAGGCTGAGTAGAGCACACGGCGCTCACCAAATGACCGTTGAAATGATTGCTACACGGATCAGTAATGCGATAGGACTGTATGTGGGGCGTGGGGTTGGCTGTAACTGCGTAACCCAAGCAACGGTCAGAGCAAGGGTCATTGAGTTAGCTATTGCTTCGAGGTAAGTCTTTTTACTTCTTTCTTTCGCTCTGTGTTGTTATTTTGCTGGGCTTATTTGCTGAAGATAAAATCAAACTGCAAAAGCCGAATGGAAGACGACTCAATAAGGCAAATTGCGTGAAAAGCAAAACTACACTGAGTTTCATAGTAGGCAGTAAACTGGCGCTTACAAAGATCAATCGACCTTTTTGAGAAAAATAGTTAATCGATTCGACTGGAAGTAGAACGGCAACACGGCGTCAGTCTTCGCCGCGCTACAAAACAATATGATCGTAAGAAGAAATGCGAGTGAATAGAATTAAATAAAAATCAAACATGTTCAACAAACAATATCAATATTGGCTGGCTTGTTACTTAAGGCACTGTTTCTGATTGGGATAGAAATGTTTCTCTGGTAGTCATTTTGTTTTCGCTGTTTTTTATTTTTGCTTGATTTGTCGTCAACGTAATTTCAATTTATATTTATGACCCTTTTAAAGCAATTTTATGAGCTGGCAAAGCTCTCGCAAGGCAAAGCTAAAACCCCCACCCCAGCTCAATTTCCTTTAGATCAGTTAATGTTATGGCACATTTTGCGATTTTAAAGTAATAAACTTGTCCACTGTGCGGGCCATTAAATTCGCAAGGCACAAAACGAGAAGGTTCCTTCCATTGGCGCTTGTCTCTTTGTCTGTCTCAGTCTCAGTTAGATATCTGGTGGGAAATTGGCTTGCCTCTACGGTTGGTTGGTGGGGGGGCGTGGGGCTCTGCTGACATATTGAGTCACATCTATTAATCGTGTGGCGTCGTCTTGTGGCAATCGAGTCGATGTTTGGCTCTTTGGCTATTTTGGGGCCTGCCGGAAATGTCTGGCCATCAATCAGGCCGGCCAGGCAGCGAGACTTCATTAGACACATTCACAGCAATGGAAGCCTAACATTTCCCAATACTCCAGCCAAGCAGTCCTTCCCGTTGTTGTTGGTGTTTAATTAAGATGCCAGTTTCGATTTGGTCGCTGCTGCTGCTGCTTTTGGCAACTGTGAAAAAGGTTATTAATAATGTGCTTGACAATTGGGTGGCATCCAATTGCAAGTCATTAAATCAAAGTACAAATAATTAAATATGTTCTACGTGCAAAAAATGCTTTCCAGCTTCTTCTATCTTTTTTCCATCAAAGGTGTAGAACATGCAGCTCTTATCTAGGCCACAATCATGACACAAAGCTCTTATGAATATCGTTTGAGTATGACTGTTGAAATCAAAACATTTCTCACTGTGTATTCTAGAGTTGTTTTTCTTTATTGCCAATTGAGTTTGGTTAGTTTGTATAAATAAAAGCTGTAAAAGTGGCTAAGCACTTTGTTTACATTGTTAGCCATTTATGCGACAGCCATTTGTGCGTTCTTCGTCTGGCTTGTTGCTCTTGGCTTGGCTTGGCTTGGTCACATTTGGAATTGTGGTTAAATTGTATTTTTCAGACATGTCGTAACTTGTTTTGTGTTCTGTTGCTTTTGACATTGTCTACACTTTACAAAACACTTTGCGGTTTCAATTGAAACAAAACGAAGCAGGAAATAAGTTTTTCTGAGAAACTTTCTTCACTGAGCGAAATTTTGCATTTTCTCGAACCAAATCTAACTGTCATCAACAGGCTTCGAAATTGGCAACGCAATTGTAATTGGATCTCAACTGAATAACCAATCGATCCGAGCCCTTTGAACCCTTTTTGGCCATCAGAATTTGTATAATTGAATGCTAATAAACGGAATTTCCACTTAACATTTCCATCTTTACTCTCTTTTCACATCAACTGGCTTGTTGCATTTTGGCCAATATTTACCTGTTCCCCACCCTTTCTCCCGCACTTCCATCTTCAGTTACAGCAGCTGCATTTGTTTTCTATCCTTTTGGCAAAAGCTTTTAGCTGGACGCATTCGATGAAGCGTTGCTCCTTTTTCTGTTTTTCCCTTGATCCTTGTGTCGCTCAAAGGACATTTAGCTTGCGCATAAAGTTCACAACATCATCCAAAGCCGAAGCCGATGCCAAGTTGTTTGCCATTTTAACTGTATTAGTTGTCTATCTGTTCTTTGCCCACTCGACGGCAAAAAAAGGTAATAAAAAACATTCCGCACAATTATTGATACGACATTCGTCGGTTGCATTTGATTAGCTTGCAACTTGCTTTGCCATATGCACTCACAATAACAACAACAACAAAACAAAGCCAAATCGCAGGACATATTTTCAGCAACATTCGCAACACTCGCCGCGAATAGAAAGAGACAGCTGTCATTCATCGAATAAGTCACTCCGAAAGGGACGTGAAACACCTGGCCATTTCCAGTGCTTACACTGTGCGAAAAACCCAAGTGACTTGAGCAAAACTATCTTGTTCTGAGGGTCAAGCGAGTTTCCTTTTTCATAAATGTTGCAAGATGGTTTTAAGTCTAGTTGCATTTTTTAACAGTGCATTTGGACGCTTGATTGATTTTTTCCTTTTCTCATTGTGCTGTTTTGACTTCCTCGTGTAATAATAGGCCAAAAGCAAGGATGACGAGCTCAAACGCTGACTCACGCTCCAAACGGCTCCTGCTTCATCAAACTCGGGCACTTCAGTTTGGGCCGCCGCTTGGGGCCACTTGGCAGCAGACATTTTGCCATTATTGTTGTTGTTGTTGTTATCGTTTTGTTTGATATTATCGTCTAGCAACGCGTCTGGCAACCACACACACTCCCCTTCTCTCCCCCCTCTGGGCATAATCAGTTGCAAAAAAATTTGACACGTCGCACATGGTTTGGCCCAAGCTTTGGCGTTTTCGCCACAATTTTTTTTTGTTGCTTTCGTCTGAAAGAAGTAAAAAGCTGACTGCAGTCAATGTGTGTGTGTGTGTGCTGGTGTGTGTGTATTTGCATATCTGTTTTTGATTTTTGTCGCTTTTGGCGTACATTCAATTTGACGGGACTCTCTTTTCTCGCGCTGTGCAACATGAAATCAATAAATCTGCTTCACTGTTTGAATCCAATTTATCACTTTGACGACTTCTCTTCTTCTTCGCACAGACGACAAGTGACACGCCCACAAACATACTGCGTCCACTTGCCTCGCCCCCTCCCCCCGCGAGTAATCATCCATTTATGAAGTGGCAAACAGCGGCATTCAAGCCGATTGCTGCCTTGTGCAACTTTATTAAAGCCACGCGGCGTATGAGTAATGTGTCTCTCTCTCTCTGTGGCGCCCTCTAGCGTTGCAATACGCTTAACATTTTCACCAGAAAACATCCTGACAATCGATCGATCAATAATGAAATTTAGCAAAATATTGCGCGACAAAAGGCGAAAGGCGGCGCGCGTTATCCTGCAGCGGCAATGTCCTTTTGTGCGCGTTTAAATTGCGGAAGTGCCTCGCATAAAAAGGAAGCCTTTATTCATTTAAATTTGCATGCCACACAGCAAGGCTAAAGCGTCGAATTGGCTGCAAAAAGAAGACGAAAAATAAAAACACAATTTGAAACATTTTTTCTTTTTTTTTTTACATTAAATATATTTAGACGTTTTTCATTCAAAATTGTTGTTGTTGTTGGTTTCTTGTTTCTTGACACGCAAAATGTGGGACGCAACGAGCGCAAGATTTTTCGGTTGCTGTTGTTGTTGTTGTTTCTTCTTGTTTTTTGACTAGTTTTAATTCTAGATAAATATTTTAAACAAAATATTTTGCAGTTGGAATGTTTGTCGCATCGATTGCGCCATGCCCTTTTATTTTTTATTTAGAGGCTGCCACATTTGCCACATAGTTGGGGGGGAGGTTTCTTTTGGGGGGGACATTTTTTTCTCTTTTTGTTTCGTTTTAGCAAACATCTTACATCAAGTACATTTATATATATGTATTTTTTTGTTCTTTTTTTATGCATTTTTCATATTATTTTTTTGGTTGACTTATTTGCATTTTTTTCTGTGTACATTTAAGTTGAAATAATTATGTAAGCTACATTTAATTGCTATTAATTTAAAATGACGTTACTCGGTGCGCCTTCATTATCATAGAAAATATGACAAAAATCATCGATTTACACAGAAAACATTTTGTTTTTTCGAAGCGAAACTTAAACTCAATTATGGCAAAGCTTTAGTTTGAGAGCAGGAACTCAATAAATCTTTGGTCTAAGAAGAACGCTTAATACTAAATATATAAGTTAAATAAAATTGTTTGGTAATTTATTACAAGCATTTAATGCACTAAACTAATCTCTTTGTCGCAGGCATTTTTAGCAAATGAAAGCATTTAAAATATTATCGAATTTTGAACACAATATACATTTGAGTTGGGTTTTTTCTAAAAAGAAAAGGCTTATAGAGAGAGAGACAGAACAACTGCAACACCAGTAAAAATGTGTTGATTGTTCAGGATAAAATATATATTGTATATATTTTTATATATACTCAAGTTTCACTTTTGGGGGCTTTCTTTGCTTTTGCACATTTTATTTGTAACTTTTCTTAGTTCTAATCAAAACTCTAAATACATTTAGCTTAAACTAACTTTTCTTTATATTTTATTTATTTGGTTTTTGCTGAATTGTTTTTTAATTTGCTGTGTTTTTTGTCTTTGCTACTTTTTTTTTTTTTTTTGCTTTTGCGTGCTGTCAAGATTTTCCTCTCTCTTTTTTTCACTATTTCCTCATACTCTTCTCCCTCTTCTTCTTTCCGCTTCATCATTATTTGCTGATTGTCCACTAAAAACTATGCTTGCTTCTAATTTATTATTTCTGCTCTGTTTAAAAGAGAGAGTTCGTTCGCACAGACATTTATTTGGTTGTTGTTTTTTTTTGTTTCATCTCTTTTGTATTTTATTTCAGCTTTTGAATATTGCAATAAATGCAAATAATAATATTTTGTGCATTGTAATTAAATTGGCAATAAATTTATTGACGAGCTTAAATAAATTGAAATATGCACTTATTAATATTAACTTTATATGTACGAATATGAGTATGTATGAATGTATGTATGTATGTATGAATGAGTTGTGAATGTTTTTTGTTTTTTCATATTCGATTCTCGATTTCTCGGTTTTATTTCCTCTCTTATTTTTGCTCTACATAAATAGCATTACCCTTTCCCCCAGCTTGCTTGCTTGTTTTTTATTACAATACAATTAAACATATAATACACATATACATATACATTAACACAAACACATAAACATATATACTTATATGTATTGTGTATATGATGTTTGTCTGTGTATAAGCATAATTTATTTTTATTTATTCAGTCTTAAGCTACAAAAATCGTTATGCATATTTCTGCCATTATTTTCATCATCATCATCATTTTCATCTTCATCATCAGCTAAAATTTGAATCTATTCAAATGAGTTATATTAAATTCGCAATTATTTATTCGCATTTTGTTCTATTTTCGTTCGGTTGAGTGCGCGGGCAAAAGTAAAATTTTAAAGCAATTCTTAGCTTCATTTCTAATTCGGAAAGGAAATGTTGAACAGTTGAAAGATCAGGTTTATCCCAGAGTGAAGAGGAAGAGTGGAGTGGAGAGGAGTGGAGTGAAGGTGGTGTGAGTTTATGGCTTATGACTAAAAAGCAATCTTAAATGCTAAGTGTAAAGAATCTGACGACTAATTATATTTATATATATACCATATATCTCGTATTCCTATTTATAATATTTATCTTTTTACTCATATTTTTTGTATCTAATTAAACGTTCAGCTCGATCTGTTTAAGGGATTTATTTCTCTGTGTGTTCTGCGTTTATTTTACAGGCGTGCCTCTGGTTTTTCTTTCCGTGGTGGACCTTAAGTAATTAATATATTTTAGGGGCATTACCAGCTAAGACCCTAAGTTAGTAGTTGGCTAGCTCTGACTTCTTTCTGTTTTTTATTTTCTAAGACGTTTTGCGCTTTCCAAGTTTTCTTTTTTACTGTACTAGTGTGTACCTTGCTCAAGTAAACGAATCTCAAATAATGCAATGCTCTATCTATGTGTAAGTGTATGTATGTATTTACTATATATGTTTATAGCTAGAGTAGAGTACAGTGTAGTTATCTGTGTTTATGTTCTTCGGTTTTCGGTTTCGGTTCTTGTGGTTTTAAGTTTGAGTTTAAATGAAACGCCAGTTTGTTCGGAGGTTCTCTCTTTTTTTGTTTTGCATACATCAATCTGTTGGTTTTCGTGTTTTTGTATTCAGTTTACTGTTTTGTTTTGTTCTGTTCTGTTCAAGTTTATGTCAAAGTCGAGACTAATGCTACAGCTATCAGCTAGGATTAAATTAGTACGTATTTTGTTTTTTTTTTTTTTCCATTTTTGTTTATCGAATCTTTTTCCATTTTTACATATTTACAAGACTTTAGTTTAGAGTTTTTTTCTTTCGTTTTTTGTAGTTGAAGCTCGTTTCCAAAAGTTTAAACCAACTTGCGCTTCTCACTTTGACTTTGACTTTGACTTAGAAGCTAGAACTATATAGGCGTCTCTTAATAGTTTTAGCTGTAGAACAACCAAAATGAATGCTCACGATGCTATTATACACAGAATATTAAAACTCAATTGGTGAAGCTGGATTGGAATCCATTGCTCAACCCTGACTGAGCAGCATCATGGCGCTTAGTAAGAGACTAAGGCTTAATGTAAGCTGTCTAAATGTTGCGGCTACGCCATTGACAAGCAGGTCCTGTCCCGCATTGCTGCGCACATCCATTAGATCACGGGACAGGGGTAGCTCGGTGGGATCGCTCAGTTCGTCGTGGCAGGGCAGCATCTCGGGCTTCAGCATAAAGAGACGCACACTAATCGAATTCTTGGTGGCCAGAGCATCGAGAGCGTCACCGGGCAGCTGGTGCGGAGCATGCAGCACATCTACATCGTTGTGAGTCACAGAGCCACCAACGCCACTTGAACTGGAGCCAGCACCACCATAGAAAGAGCTCTGCTTATGCAGATTCAGATTGTCATCCATGCCGGGGCCAGCGTGTCCCGCCAAGCCCAATCCCAAGCCGGCCACATGTCCACCAGTTGCCTCATCATAGTAATCATAGCGTTTTTGTGTTTGTGCCACAGCTGCCACGCCACCAATGCCATCCTCGGCCTGCTGCCGCTTGCGTCGCTGTCTCAACTTTGAATCGACAACATTATTCTCGGCGATGTCCGTAAACTGACGCTGGCCCCGCAGAGCCTGGCGTGACTTGCTCGACGTGTGCTTCTTGCTGGAACCCAAACCACTGCTGCTGCTCAGCTCCTCCAAATTGGCATAGTTGCTGCTGCTGACGCTGTTGCCAATGCCGCCCATGCTGGCACTGTTGCTGCCAATGGCCGTGAAGCCGCCAATGTTGAGCAGATCGAGGATGTGCGATGGCACCGGGTCGACGAAATGTGACAGCTTCGGTTCCTGCAGCGAACAAATGAAATCCTCCAACGAGTCACGCAACTGCAAATGACGTGTGCGATTTTTCAATTCAAAGATCCATTGCAGACGACAGTCGCAAATGAATTTGTTGTCTGTGAACGAGACGAAAAAAGCGGTGGGGAGAAGGCATGAATATATAGATAGATAGAGTTAGGTGAATAGGCAAGGAAATAAAAGGCACATTGACAGCTCAGGCCAGACTAGACCAAAAAAATAAAGTTGTGTATGTGTGTGCGGGCTGCCTTGAAATTGCTTTTGTCTAGTTGTTGACCCCTAGATCCCAAAAAACCTCAAATGGTGAAACAAAAAGTAAGAATAAAGCAAGCCAAACATTGAATTCACTTAAACACAAAAGAGTCCTACGGCTCATAGTTCAGATTTGACATGAATCTAGAAGCCAATAGTCATAAAAGAGGCTGCTCACATCGTGATTACGGCCTAGCCTTCGCAACAAGAAAGAGTTAAATATGCTCCCATGCTAGAGTATGTAACAAACAGTTTAAAATTTTCATAGAGTTCAATTCTTATTCTTAATGACAAAGTGAAACATTCTTCATCAAGAAATTAAAAATACTTTCATGCAAGAGTATAAAAAAACGCAGCTCTCAACTTCTGTGACTAACAGCAGATGCCGTCTCATTGTGTGTCTACGTCCATCTGCACAGGTGAGCCGTGAGTCCAGCTAGTTGGAAACAGGAAAAGTAGGAATGGGGTGGTAGTTGGGCTCGTCTGATGCTTTGTTGCTGGCGCCGGTTAAGTGGCCTCTGACTGTTGCTGCTGCTGCTGTTGCAACAATTGGCTGTCATTTGCTGGCCATGGCCATGCCAACTAGCATTTTGGGGGAACTCTTTGAATCGGATACGGATTCGAATATTGATCTTCGGACGGGACGGAGGCTGAACGTTTTAAATGATTTTACTGTTTAGTCTGCCTGTTAGGCTGAGGCTGAGGCAGAGGCAGAGGCAAAGGCGGAGCCAGGCTTCAATTGCTGTCGTTGTCGTTGACGCTGCGCAAGTTAAACGCCTCAATGACATTTCCAATTTAGACGATGCCACAGCAGCTTCACTTGATGTGCTTGCTCCATGGGAGAGTGCATGGAGTTGCAGCAGCGGCAGCGGCAGCTGTTCGGCTCGGATTTTGACTGCGCCTGTCTGTTGGTCTGTCACTCAGATGAACGCCCAACTGCTGCTGCTGCTGTCAATTATTTTGTACGACGACGACGACGACGCCATGCGTGCCACAGGCAACAGCAGGTGTCCTCCTGGGGGCCCCAGCAATGAGAGATAGACAGAGTATTGGGACTGGGAATCGATTTTCATTGATTCGTTTTTCGAAGCGCAAACCAATTTGTTGTTTGGTTAGTGAATGCTACGAATGGTTGAACTTCAAATTGAGCGCATAAACAGAGAGACAAAAATACACTCATTAAATCGAGCAAATTATTTGCAGAAGTCTTTTAGTCTGACTATATTAATATATATTTGTAGACATGTTCACAAACACACACACACACAAGTACCAATTAGTTGCGTCCTGTCTGCTCATCTTTCTCTCGCACCATCCATTATTATGCGTTCAAGCTAGTTAATGCCCTGGTAAATCTCTCGAGTATAATTAGGCTCCTCGGTACGGTGACATAGTTTTAGCATGTCAACATTGCATATTGTAATTAGCATAAACGTTACAAACAAAATATTGACTCTTTGACAGACAGACACACACACAGAGAGAGGAGAGACGAGTGCTATGCACATCATTATCCTTGTGTAGATTGAAGGACTCGAAGGAGCAAACGCAGTCAGTGGGCCAAATGTGAACAATAGTGTTGCTTGGAGGATACAAAGGAGTACTTTTACATATACATAACCCATAACGATTGAGGCAACAATAATTCGTGACATATTTTGTGTGGCAGAGTCCCAAAGAGTTACACACACAAAAAACGACAAAAGAAAACTTTCGTTGCGAAAATAGTTGGCAAATTAGTCAGAGAGGCTGGCGAAGTCAAAAATTCGAATTTTCCATATGAAAACTTGCACAAAACGGCATAAATAAAAGTTAAATATGCAAAGAAGTCGACTACCCGAAAATGTTTCGAAATGGGCAACGACAACGTCGACTTGGCAACATTTAGCAAGCAAATTACAACAAAATTAACATGATAATGAACTGGCGCAACAAAGCAAAAGGGTTAAGATAGGAAAGGGGCGAACTAGATGAAAACTGGCAGCTGTTTTCAGCTGACCAAATGACAATGACTTGCCAGAGAGACAAGCGCAAAAGCACAAAAAAACGACAGTCTGCTCCAAAAAATACATATAAAGATATAGTATATATATGTTCGTATGTATGTGAAAGAGGTTTAAGAGGATAGTCATGTGTGCGGGACTTTGGCTTAATGTGCAGCAAACTGTTTCCATGTGTGGGTGCATAAAAATACTTTTTATATTTTTAATGATACTTGGCCAAAGCGGTAGGAAGTGTTTTGGTCTGCTGCACACACTCAACGCACACACACAGACACACTTGCAACACGCCTGCCTCATTTTGTGCAAGCAACGAACTTCGACTTTATCTCTACACCCCTCCTTAAACCTCCTGTTATCCCCCCTGTTTCTGTTACTAAACTAGATGACTTTCAACTCTTTCTCTCACCGCCTGCCACATGACGTTGCAGGTTTTGGTTTCTTTTTTATTTAGTTTATTTTCGGTGCTGCAACAGTCGGAAACGTTTTTACGGTTAGCAAAGGACATTTACATACACACACACACACACACACGCATATGCGTCTATCTCTCTCTCTCTTTTTGTGTGTCTGTGTACATTAAATTTTATTATTGTCATTTTCATAGCGCTGTCCGAGCGAGCAGCTCTCCAGCCTTCCCTCTGTTTTACCCACACACACACACACACACACACTTGTGCTAACAAGTTTAAAGTGCCTGGCTGTTTGCATAAGTGTGTGTGTGTGTGTTGGTTGTCTATGCCAACAGGCAGCTAGCCAAATTAGACTCAGCTGAACTTTGTTTGGTCAGTTTTAATGCAAATATGAATGTCGTTCCCCTCCGCTCAACCCCTTGGGCACTGTGTGTCTCTGTGACAGTTCATGTGTCGAAACATATTCATAATTAGTTGTCATTTCCATTTGCTACAGCAGCAGCAGCAGCATCAGCTATTCAAGAAGTAGTTTAGATAATTAAGGCTGTAAAACAAAAGTGTCGAAAAATAAACTAAGCCATAAAATGCATGCCGTAAAAATAATAAATTTCATAGACCTCAAACATTTTAACTAGATCAGAGATATAAATAATTTGAAGTGGAAATGCAAAACACCATTAATGATTTTTCTTAATCGGTTAAAGGTTTTTTCTAACCAAAAAAATCTGGCTTTAATTAAAATTGATTATGTTGCTCGTTCACTTCCCGCCCTTCTTCCACTTCCCCTTTGGTTGGGAACGATACACACGATATTATTATATTATTCCTAACAAGGTGAACTTGATCGGATCAAGGTTTATCATTTTGTCCAAGAGACAAGTTTTATGCCAAAAACCAGAAAAAAAGTCAACTTAACTTTATTCTTGGTTAAAAGCTCCTTTTGTTTTTGTGCTTCTTTTTTCAGAAAAACAATTAATTTTAATTAAAAATTTATTTAGTTGCGCTTCCACTTCCCGCCTCACTCCCACACCCCTTTGTTGGGGACCCGCGTAAATCGATGTGTTTAGCTTTAATAGGGCCCCGTTGGGCAGCGTTTGGTGTCATACATCAAGTTGCGCTTTCTTTTTAAATGCCGTTTCATTAGCTTGGGCTTTGGCTTCTGTCTCGCGTCTCAGAAAAACATTTATTTTAAATTTAATACACACTACTACACACACAAAAATACACCGTTACATACGCACAAAGGCACAAAGTAAAAAAGGAAAAAAGATTGCATGACCGTTGCTGCTGCTGCTTTAATTGGTTGATGGGGGCTCGCGATTTGTACTGTATTCTTTTTTTTTTTTTTGGGCAGCTGCTGCTTCTTTTTAGATCCGCTGCTGGCCACGGTATTAACCCATGACTGCCTCCTTTTTTTTTTAGGTAGATTGAAAAGCGCAAAGAAAACGCGGCTTGCTGTTTTTTTCATCCGTTTTTTAGGCAAGCTTGAAATATCAACACAGGCGCCAAAAGTTTTTTTTTCGCAACAGACCCCAAAATCAGCGCAGATGCTGGCCTAGTTACCGCCTTTGTTTCGGACCGGATCCCAGCCAAGCTCCTAACCCCTGCCCCGGCCTCTGCTCCTGCCGCCATCGGACCTGCCACAATGAATGAACCACCATCATCGTTGTTGCCGTGGCTGACGCCAACGCAGCTTTGTTTGAAATCAGCTCATTTTTAGGTTGGCTCGCCGGTTCTGATGTGCCGGGCAATTGCTGGGCAACTGGGGAGCTGCTGCTGCTGGTGGTTCTCATTTGTGGTTCGGGTTGCGCCTGAGAATGTGGCTTGGGTTTGGGTTTGTGACCCCGCTAACGCCACCAGGGAACAGCACGCACAGTTAGGAACTTGCTCCTACAGTTCTCTCCTTCAACCTATCTCTTTCTCGCTCTCTCTCTCTCTGCTCTTTAGTCTCTGGAGAGTTTTATCATTTTTTATTACGTTGCTCGAGAGCGCTATGTATGCAAATGAAGTCGAAAGTTTTGCCTTTGTATATTGTTGTAGTAGTTGCGGCCATTTGGGAGCAACCAGAACGTGGCGGAGGCATTTACTCCTACGTCCCCACCTCCCACACTCTTTAAAAGTCAGGTTGAACAATATTGTCATAGTGCTTCTATATTTCAAAGCTTATGAAAGCAGCCCAAAAAACATTAAGTTGAAAACTTTTTGTGCCATGAATGAATCTATCCATTATCGAAATTAATTAGCACTTGGTTAGGGTATACAATTATCGGTATGTTGTCGACCGTCTTCGTTTTTTAATGAGCTTCTGAATTGTTTTCCTCTCTCTTGTGTTATTGCTGTGCGTGTCATTCGCATTGCGTGTGGCGGAAAGAGAAAGCAAAACCGAGAAGATAATATTTAATTTAGTTGGAAAGAGCAGAGTCGAAAGTCCTTGCTTGCTAGCTGCTTTCGTTCTTTTCAGCGTCCTGCAACTTTATACAATTTATTCAAAATCAAATGGAGTTTTTTTTAAAACATTTTTATTTGCCACGCCCCCATTTTGCTGTTGTGTGTGAAGCCATTCAAAGCCATTTCAATGGCCGTCGCTTTTCTCGCCAATTTTCTTTATGCTGTGTAGTTGGGGTCAGTGTTTTTTTTTTTTTTTTTTGGCGGGGGGCAACAAAAGCTCATTGAATGTTTTTATTGCGCCAAATGAATGCAAGGCTCCTGTGAACTGAACTGGACCGTTGTTACTATTGTTGTTGTTGTTGCTCTCTTATTTTTTGCCAGCCAAAAAAAGCCATAAAATTATATCACTTGTAAAGATTTTCACAGCACTTTGCTTGTTTGGGGGGGGTTTTCACTTTTTGTTAGTTGTAATTTTAATAACATTTTATGTGCAACTTAATTTTAAATTTTCCGCTGGGAAAAATCGAAAATAAATAAACAAAATAAATATATCGAGATCGAGCAAGCGAACGAGAACGAGAGAGAAAAATCGTCGACTTTCAATCAGCAAACAATTACCGTATATTTCTTTCATATCGAAATTATTTTTGGCAATCGAGCGTGAAGTCAAATAAGCCAGCCAGCAAACGGCCAAAAAAACGAAGATCAAACAGACAGACACACAGCTGCAAGGATGTCGTCCCCTTGGGGCACTTTCCTACCCTACCCGCTAATGTTGAGACTGGTCTAAGGGCTGGCAAAAGGGAAAGTCATTGCAAGCGATTTAACAACTGCTGCTCGAGGATAAATATTTTATGAAATCGCATAAACAAATCAAAGATGAATCACAGATGAAAAAAAATCCAAAAAATAACAGAAACAGGAAAATCACTTTCCAAAAGCAAATCAAATCGTCCAAAAAAGGAGGAGGAAAATCAAGAGCGCCGATCAAATATGACCACTCAACCGCGTTAAAGTACACACACACACACAAACGCACGCACACTCATAAATGTTAGCCCTTCGGCTAAGCATTAAGTTGCTGTTTGCCAAAATATTTGCACAACTGAAGGGGATGCAGCAGAGCAGAGGGTGAACTAGTAATGTGTTTGTTATATGCTAAATCGCATAAAAAAAAATACAGACAGATATATGTGTTCATAACAATAACACAACAGGCAAAGCAACTACAACTACAAACAACAACAGCTATAATAATAATAAGATTCAAACAACCCCGAAAGCGCAACATGTTGGCATAAGACCCCAAACCCCCGCTTCCATAAACGAGCCCAATTCGTTGGTTAATGTTTGCCAAATAGCCATCGCATCATCATCATCCACACAAACCCCCCGCCTCAGATAACAGCATCTTCAAAAGCCCTTGTGATTTTTGTGCTCTTATTGAATTGTATTTAATAAAATATATATATGTACATATATGAGAGAATTGGCCGCGAGGGTTGTGCTGCTGCTGCTGCTGCTTGTGGGCGAGGGTTGCTTCAAAAAACAGCAAATTATATAAATAAATAATGAAGCTTTTGTTATTGCACTGCGATTTGGCAAGTCAAGTGGCAAACATGTACGCCAATCCCCTCCTCTTGCCGCACAAAGGTGGCTTAAAGGCGGAAAGCCTTAAAGGTGAGAAGTGGCTGAAGTACGAGTCTATTAACAACTGAACTGAAAAGCTATATATTGTTTGCTCGGCAATATATCAAACCGATTGCCAACTGACATAAATTGTGCACTCAAATGTCCTTTTGATCGGCGACATTTCTGAAACCTGAAGGTGGATGGCTTCCACTATATATATATATATATAGCGCCACTGCCAATTGCAATGCCATCCATCAATGCCAACACGTTAACATCCGCATCTCGAATGCTTGCAAACTTAACACAAGATATCACATATACTATATATATATCGTATATATATGGAGGACATATTGTAAATTGAAATTATAACATGTTGTAAGGTTTATGGCGGGAGGAGAAGAAGGAAGGTGTGTGTGTGTGCCGTATATTACCTTGTGCTTATTTATGGCCAGCTGCAAACTAATCGATTTGTTGCAAAAACAGTGTAGAAACCGAGTTATGCGGACACTCAATATATATATGTATAAGTATTTTATCGGGCATGCAACAAAAACGTTTTGTAGTAGAATCAATTAAATGTGTTTTTGGCTGCAGCTGCAATTTATGGTTTGGTCTAATGACTTTTTGGGGCCAGCGTAGAATAAATAGGCAAAATTCTCCACATAATGTTGGGTGTGTCAAATGCCAAAGGCATAATAATAATGAAGCCGTCGATTGGCTGGCTGGCTGCTAAGGCAACACTAAAACCACAAACACATAAGTTGACGCCAAATACAATAAGGTAATGCGCGTCATTCAAAAGCCACAAGAACATTAACTATACATAGTTGTAATAATCAAAGGTGCCTTGATGAAAAACCGCAGGCAGGCGACGACATCAACGGCTAATTCAGCGGGGAGTCCAATGAATGCCGCCTGACTGTGCATATATTAAGATAGATTACGACACACACACACCAACTCCATGGTCGTCATGAATTTGTATTAAAAGCAAAGCTCAAAACTACCTTCAATATCCCCGTTTGGGTATTGGCTTTACTACACACAAATGAGAAATTAGCACGGCTAATGCATTGTCTTTAAGTGCGCCTTCACTGTAGAGTTTTGTCAAGCGCCTGAAATTATGCAGCGGTTTCTGAAAGCTTCGGCAATCGAAACCAGCTAAGCGAATGAATGCGGTGATTGTTGCTTGTGTTGCTTGATACTTTTGATCATGATTATACATAAATTTTCAGTAATAAAGCGCGTTAATGTTTACCCATCAGTTAAACTAAGTGTGACAAGGGCGCATAGATGAAACCCACTAAAAAGGGCTTAGAATCTTGTGGGCCATGGTTCAAGTGATTTCAATCTTTGTTTGGCCTACGCCATATGCAAAGTAAAGTGGCTTTAATCAGTGTGTAGCGTAAGCGTTGCTAAGCTCTTCAAAAGCTTCAGTTGTGGTTTGTGTGTTTGCAGCAATAATACCCGAAACAGCCTTATCCAAATCGAGGATGCGTAGATGTGAATGATTTATAGTGAGCAAACACTTATGTGCAGGGCAACTACGAGTCTCAACAATCTTGTTTCAATTTTAAAGCCTTCTTGGAACCCTTTCGCATAAAACTCGTATGGCTGGGAATTGTGCTGAGGGAATCGTTTTGAAAGTTTTATAAAACGGAAATCAAGTCAATTGAATTCGTCACAGTCATTGATTGGCACAGTTTCTCAAGTCTTGCCATAATGATGCCAATTAATTGCGAACAATTTAAAATGTGCCAAAACACAGCAGAGGCAGCAGAAGAAGAAGCAAAAGCAAAAGAGCTTTAAGGACTTCCTACAAAATTGATGCGTGTGGTGAAACATTTTACAAAATATCCAGCAGCTTGTGATGCGAGATGAGGTGAAAGTTAACAAGCACACACACACACATACACATATATTAACATGTATGTGTGTTGAAACAGAAGCGACAAGAGAAAGTTGGCCGCAAGGCGTACAAAACTTTTGCACATTTTACAATAAAAACTCATTAATAATATGCATTTAAGTTTTAATTGAACTACTTAATGGGTACGAGGGGCGAAGAGTGTAAGTTGATCTACAAAAAATATATATACATATAGTGTATATATATGTCAATGTTGTTGTTCAGAGACATGAAAGGAAATTGTTGTATGTTGTATCTTTATGTACATGGAAAAACGACTGGCCGCAAACAAATTGCGCAATTGCAAATGCGGCTGTGTGTGTGTGTGGACGCAGTTTGGGTTTTTTTTTACTCAATTGAAATAAGTTCTTTGTGTTGCATAGAAAAGGTGTGTAATTAAAACGATGCCACTGCCGCTGCTGCTGCTGCAGACAATTAAACGCATGCCACAAACAGACACACACACACACACACACAACAAATATCAAACAGGACAATGGAAACACAAATAGGGTTAAAATGAGCGATGGGCTGCTCTCGCTCTGTGTTTAATTGCGAACAGTCTTTAAATTTATGACAGCGCGCGAGAAGGCGGGGGGAAATGTGCGGCCGGGCGAGTTGTCAAGTTGCCGGAAATTGAAATCTAAAATATTTATAGAAGTTGAAGTTGCAGAGGATATGGCCAAAAAACAGTTCAACGTGGCATGAATGAATATTGTTGGGTAACGCACACACAAGTGATTTATGCAGATTGCAAATGAAACAAATAAAACTCGAAATACGCAATTCGAACCTGAACAAACCCGAAATGATATCAAATGCTACTTATGGATGCATGTCCCAACTGTCTCTCTCTCTTTCTCTCTCTCTCTGTTTGCTTAAATATGCAATATATGTATATGTGTGTGTGTGTGTGTTGTAAATGTTTGTTGTTGTTTGATCAAATCGTGGTCCGCAATACTTATTAGTTTGTGTATGTGTGTGTGTGTGTGCATGTGTTGAGCCATGGATTTATTGAGAGCAATCATTGGGATTTTACTGCTGTGTCAGTCAGTGTATCTGTGCCAATGGCATTGACTATATGGCTATATGGCTATGGCTATCGAAAGTCAATTTCGGTTTGCGTGTCACATGCTCATTTGTCCAGTTTATGGTTGTACCCCAACCCCCAACCCACAAACATCATTTGTTCGAGCCATGAAGCGGACAAACGTTCTTTTATGCCTTTCAATAAATTCTCGCATCCGGACTATTATTTGTGTGTGTTTGTGTGTGTGTGTGTACCTAATACCTGTTTATTGTTGTTCTTGCTTTTGCTTTTGAACAAATGCAATTTTAAGCTTGCTGACCGAAGCTCTAAACAAAATTAGCCAGCTGTGCAATAAATGTGAAAGTTTTTCTTTTCGCAATCAAATGAACTGCAGAAGACACAAAAACTTTATTAACTGGAAAAACGACTCATGTGTGTTTATGTTTGTGACAGGCAAAATAATCAAATTGCAGTTTTGCAGCTATCAAAATCAGAATCAAAATCAAACAGAAAGAAAGAGTTTTCGCTTTCGGATTTTTTTCTTTCTGGTTTCTAAGAGGCGTCGCAAAAAATCTGTTAGAATTCCTATTTATATTTCGAAACAATAACCATTCAATACAAGCTAACGATTGGGTACACTGAAACCGTAACGAACCAATTGAGCCGGACACGGACACGAACTCGGACCCTTTGGTTCGATTTTTTCTATGGGTGAGAGTGCAACTGTTGTCGTCGCATTTATTACCAGTGTTGGTTTGCTTTTGGCAAATATGTGAAAAACTCGCATTGGCTTTAAAGTGAAAGCATTTCAAATGGTCGTAGGTCCTGGCCACAGGCGCGACGACACAAACAAAACGTGCGCCGCATACAAATAAACAAGGATCTGTGTGTGCGGGGGTGGAGGAGCAGAGAGAGAGAGAGTCGAAGCGGGGGTGGGTGGTGCATGTGTTGCTGGTCAGCATTGGAATTGAAACAAATGCCACAGCAAACTGGGTGTGCCTATAAATTTTTTACAAAATACGTGGCCATAGGTGCAGCTGTGCCAAAGCTATAGAATTGTCCTGACCATGGCCACTGTGCAAACACACACACCCCAACACACACACACATACACACACGTACTGTAGTGGTTCTTCAAAAGGACAAAACCGTAGCATTGTTTAGTGCCCAGTGTTTTTGGTTGGGCTACCAGACACACATCAAATGGCATTTAAATGCAGGCAGCATGTGTTTCAAAAGTTCTTCATGCCTCATTTTTAGATGCATTTCACGTGTTTGTCTGTTTATATATGCCTGCAAGGTGCTAGTCAGTCAATCTACCTGCCAAAGCTCAGCTCATCTGCAAAAGTAGCTAGTGATGAGTGTGACACAAAAAATTGTATGCAATCTGAAGTGCATGTGTCTCGAATAATTTGCTATTAGCACGGAAATTAGAAAAAGGAATTCAACACAAACTATATTCAAGGTTTCCAATTCAACATTTAAGATTGGGTTTTATTTATTTTCTTTTTGCATTTCCCATTATCGTTGTTATAAATATTATTAAAATGAAGATTAACCGAATGCTATTTGAGCTCGTCTTCGTCGTCGACGTCTAAAATTGCTGCAATGCCAATCAGCTTAGCGTGATTCGGATGGCTGTCAATGGCAATTACGTAAAAGTCAAGTCTTCAACAAATCACAGAGATTCGTATTCGTATTGCATTCGGATTAGCTTCTGTGATGTGCTGTTCCATATGCTTCAGTTCTGTGAAAGTTCATGTACATCATTTGTCCACGCCGCTAATGGAAATCCCTTGGTTGATGATGCCAGCGCGCTACTTCACATTCACAAGCTGGGCTGAGCTGTGCATTTGTCAAATAGTTTTGCAATGTCCAAAACGAACGTTGTACACCTTCACACGCTTTCGAATGATGGCCCCATCATCCTGCCCGTTCCCAGGGTATTTGGCTCGTTCTAGTGTTCGATTAGTTGATGTGTTAGCAGCAGAGTTGGCAAATACTTTGGCCCCAAAATGGATGTCACTGCAACTGGCACTGGCAGTGGCACTCTGGTGATGTTGCTTGCTTCTACACTCATGTTGCACGTTTTATGGCCACAGCGGCAACTTTATCCTTAGCCGAGAACGACAACGTCAACGTCTGTTCCGACTCATCCTCATCCGTTGACGTTTCTCACATGTTCGTTGCCATTTTGTTGCAATTTTTATATATGTATGTGTGCTTTCATGCTGCTTCTGTTTTCTACTGCTTCTCTTTTAGCCTGCCACACGCGTCAACACTTGCAACACCCAATGAGCTCTAAATGTGAAGTGTTGCATCTCTTAGGCTCCCGCCTGCCTGCCAGCCTCCCTCTCTCTCTCTACGAGTTTTTTAACTTATAAATTTGTCATACGGCAATTTGAGCAAATTTTTAAGCGACTCTTCCGGCAAACGTGCAAAGCATCTTGTGCTTCTTGTGGCTTCTGTTGATGGGGTTAATGCAGCAATTGAAAACCACTTAGTATACTCATTTATTGATGATATTTCACCTCTAAATAATTGAAGCCACTTTAAAGTTGTAGTATTTTATGTTTCGAATCTTATTTCGAATTAGTATCCTTTTTGCTTTTAATTTGCTGTGAAAGTATTTGGTTCATTAGAAGCATTTGGAATAAAAACTTTTGCAATGTCAGTAGAAAGTTGAAAATCAAATTAAATTCGTTGTACCAAATACTTTTGCTATTTAACTTCTTTGAAATGGTGCTGCTCTTAGCCATTATGAAGCGCTCTAATCAACCATTTTGCTACTGCATATGCAAATTTTTCTCAACACACACATATATGTGTGTGCGAGTGTGTGTGTGTGTATAATCACTGCACATGAATTAAAAAGTTTTTGGCATGCGAAAATATTTTGCAGTTTAAAGCAATTTGAAGTCATTTGTAGCCAATTTACAAATTTCTGCTGTTCACTCTTTGCATGTGAGTGTGTGTGTGTGTGTGTTCTTAAATGCAATTACGAATGTGAAGGCACACACACACATGTATACAGACTCATAAACACTAGGTGGCCATGGCTTCAGTGTTCCTGTCGCTCGTCGCCATTTTATACCCTGTTCTTACCAAACAAAAAAGCGTTGCATACAACAAGGGATAATCTTTATCAAATCTGAACTGACAATCAAAAGCAAGTATTTTTAACATAAGATAAGACTGTGAATATTATTATAAATAAATTGAAAAAAAAAATATATTAAAATAAAACCCACTTTTTTTAATATAATTTCTTCTTTCTTTCAAACTGTTTACAGAGCATTTTGTTAGTCTAATTTTGTAAAGAAGAGCTTTATTTTTTGTTTCTACTTAAATAAGTCATGCTAATGGCAAACCATTAGCGAAAATTTCACTGCTAAACACACAAACAGACATGTAAAGCCATGTAAGTCAGAGTATGTATGGGTGTGTGTGTGTTTGTTTGTGTGTGATAATTAAGTTGCATTTGTTACTGCCATTCGGTTGTCCATACATATGCACTATTCGTCATCACATGTGTAAGTGTGTGCGTGTGTAATTTAGA
Organism: Scaptomyza graminum; assembly: GCA_018901835.1. Classification (NCBI taxonomy): domain Eukaryota; kingdom Metazoa; phylum Arthropoda; class Insecta; order Diptera; family Drosophilidae; genus Scaptomyza; species Scaptomyza graminum. Next base: position 1,542,981 of record JAEIFL010000243.1, read on the forward strand.
AAACGGCGACGACTTTTCCCAAATGAAAGAGAAATGCGATTTTGAAGGCTGTTGTTAAACATTTAAATGTATTCCTCGTTTCAAGGTGTTCTTTAACTATTTTTACCATTGGCTTCTACTGTTGTTGTTATTGTTGTTGTAGGTTAAGCCACTGATTACACAGCGCTTACATCAAAGCCTAATTGCAAAGTAGGCTAAAAATAAAATAGCTTACAATTTGCAAGCCGCTTTCAAGGCGTCATTTCTTGCCGTTGCTGCGGTTTGTTCTACTTGCTGCAGGTCATTAGGAAGGCCTTGACGCCATAGACATGTTTTGATTGTGGGCTTTGTGGACCATTGTGGACCACACTTAATGGTCAAAAATATATAATTTGTTGACCAACAAAAGCAGCGATATTGATTTTAAGGTAAGGGTATTTAGCTTGTCTTGCTGGTTGATTGTCTTTTTTTTTAGTTCATGGCAAATGCAAAAAGTGACAACAATATGAGCGTATGCACTTAATATTTCACTTTAATTTACCTTTTTAATTGGGCTAATCAACACGCTAATAGCCAGCTCTATTAACTCACACACAAACACACATATGAACACTTTGGCTGTCCTTGTTGCTGCTGCCTATAGCCATTTGCAGGACATATTTTATTGTTATGAGTTTTGCAGTCGACAGTCAAGTGGCTGTTGCGGTGGCGTCGGTGTTGCCGGTGGTGGTGGGGCATGAACGTTGAGTGGACGCTTTCAAAATTGCATTTTAATGACTAATTTGGTTTTTGTGCATGCCGCCGGCATTTGTTGTCAGCAGCTGCCACGTTCCAGGTTCAAGCAATTAACAAAATTGTCAGAGAGTAAAAGAGAGAGAAACTTTGTATCTATCTTTGGCTCTTTGTTGCACAACGGAAGCGCACACTTGAGCAATGACGATACGACATTTCCTTAATGAAGCCAACACATATATATATACTGGCAACATTTCAACTTCGGTCTGTATCCGTTTTGTATTGTCTAATTGTGTGCTTAGACAAGAATTCTACAAGAACCTCGGGACAAACCCAAACTCATTTGCCGCTTTTAGTGCAGCCAACGTGGCGTATGTGTAATTATAATAACTTGGCAAGCATTTTTAAGCAAGCAAAGCACAGCACAGCTTACACTGCATTCAGTCCAGTTAGTCAGTCAGTCACTCTTGCTGTTTGTCAGCTTGCCACATTGAGCTGTCAATGTCCAAAATGTGTAAAGTGTAGTGCAAGTTTGAACTCACCTGACACCAACAGCTCGCTGGTGCTGTTGACCAAATTGTCCATAATTGGCTGGAATGTGTAGAAGGTTAGGGTTTCCAATTTGTTTGCCTGCACATTGATTGACAGCAGCGCTGGCGTTCCACGCAGCAGCCCGTTGTCGATTTTCTTTAGCAAATTATTGCGTAAATTCAAAGTTTTCAAATTGTTCAAGCCGTCCAAGGCTCGTTCGGATATGCGCTGTAAAAGAAAGCAAGTTGAGCTAAAATTAATTGTAAAATTCATAAGTATTTAAAACATATTCTCAGTCTCTTTAGCATTTATTTAACATAGTATATATCATGTTTAATTGTATTTTATATGCGCAACAATAACATTTTTCTTTTTTAATGGAACTTTCCCCTTTTTTTTGCTTGGCCGACCGAGCAAACAGCATAACAGAAAAAATAATATTTTCTGCCAGTTTTCCGCATTTCTGCGTTTAATTTTCGCGCTTTCCATTGTTGCCTTGTTTTTACTTGCGTATTTATTTATAAATGTTTGTTGGTTCGTTTGTCTGTGTGTGTGTGTGTGTGTGTGTATAAAGCATATGTAAAAGCATCCTTTCCATATACATTTTTTTTTGTTTTAGTTTTTTGTTTCAACTTGTAGTTTGTTGCGATTCGTTTGCCTTGGATTTTATTGTAGAGAAAAAGTGTTTATTTTGCAGGCAGAAAGGCGGCGACAGTGAAAGTTTGACTCCTTTCCCTTTCTCTGTCTGCTTGTTGGCCATTATTTAATATTCAATATGCTTTGTCTAGTGAAATGGGAAAATTATGCACATTAAATGACAAACAAGTAAAAAAAATAAAATAGACATCTGCCATTACGTTCGTACTCCATCCATCCACACTGTGAAGACATTGAAAAATAAGCGTACGTGTGCAAAACAAAAGGGAAACATTTTATACATGTTTATGACATGTCAAGATATATGTACAATATATATACAGATACAGATATGTATCAAGGCGTTGTTTGTTTGTTTGCCATTGCTGATTGACATAAAAAATATTCATTTTATTGAGATATTTTGTTAGTTTGATGAGCACAATTTATTGGCTGGCAAACTGCAGAAAAAACTTGGTTATTTATGTGCGAATTGTGTGGCGATTCCGTAAACAAAGTCATGTTTCGAATAATAATAACAATAATATGCAAAGTCAAACTGTCAAACAAATGGGAAAAGTAACCGAATTTAAAGCTGTAATAAACAAAAATATGAATTTTCGACAATTTATAAACATTATTAAAGCTGAAGACGTGCGGGGACGAAGAAAACACTTTCACCCGCTAAGCAAGCTAAGCAGTTTATCTATTTATCTTCTTTCTTTTTTTGGCGCAGACCCCGCACTGACCCCTCTTTCTATATGTTGTGTTAGACAAAACCCAGGCACCTAAACCTTTTAACAGCAAATGATTTATGAAGTACACAGCAGCAGTCCACTCATACTACTCATACGAAGCAGAAAGGGGGAAAACTGAAGTAAATGGATAACCCCAAGGCGAAAAAAACATGCAACGCAATTTGCTTTTATTGAAAAGGACAAGATGCCAAAAACGGAATGTTTTTCGCCAAAGCAAAACATATGCACAAGTATGATATGGGCCAAAAAACAATGCGACACTGAGGCGATAACAAGCCCAATCATTATACCAACCATACCATGACTATGACAATGATGACAGCGCGAACGGCAAGGAAGTTAACCAAGGAGCTACAGTTATGAAGGAGAAGATCATCAGCAACTGAGTCTTGTGTCAGCCGCAGAGAAGATGGCGGCGGCGGCGGCAGCGAAAAAACACTTGACTAGCACTTGAAAGTTGTGCGTCGTCCTACTGGCCGGCCTGACACATATGTGTGTGCGGCAGAGAAAATAAGAGTCTCGTCTGGGTGTGACATGATATGCGAGCACTTTGTAAAATGGAACAGAAAATGAAAAAACACGCAGCAAATGGAAAATGTAAAGCAAAGACGATGACGACGAGGACGATGATGATGGCATGGCGCCTGCTAACAATGTTGGCCCACGACATGTATGTAGGATTTACGCTTATCGTTTTGCCCACGCTTGTACAGCTGTACACACACACAGACACACATAGACACTTGGTTTGCCTGCGACAATTTCTACACACAGACACACTTGGCAAGTCTAAGAATTTTTATGGCATATCGCATGGCCCAAAAAGGAGTGCCATAAATCCATTATTTCCATGATTTGTTATTCAATATTTTGTAAGTAGATTAACTTGCAGCGCACATTTGTTAGCCAGACAACACACACACACTGAATGGAGGCGCTGAAAGTATATTAACGCAGCAGCAGGACACAAGACAAACGTTACGTTATTAAGCTGTCGTGGTTTGCTCTTGTGGCGCAACCCCAACAAAAAAACCAACAAACATAATTTACCAATCTATTTATCATATAAGCGCCTATTCGGCAAACTCGGCAGGCGACAAGCAAAACGATCCCCCGAGCGAAACTTGAACCGTTGAGTGAACCGGCTGTGTGAGTGACCACTTAAATCACCACACAAAAATGGGCATTCGAATTGAATTTATGACACCCAAAACTTATATTGTGTACTCGCCCTACTCTGCCGCCGCCGAAGGATATTTGCGATTTATGATACATTCTGTCTTCTGTTTCTTATGGCTGGTTTGGCAATTTATGGCCACTTATGCAAGCCATGAGAGAGAGATAAACTTGACCAAAACAAACTGAGAAATTGAAATTGATTTATCTATATTTATTCGAATTTCGATATGAACTTACCTCAATTCGATTATCGTCCAGTTCTAGCTCCGAAAGACTCCACAGCTCAGCAAAGACAGTGTCGCCTATAAAGTTGAGATTGTTGCGCGTCAATTTGAGCAGATTCAGATTGCCCAAACCGCGGAAGATCTCGCTGGTCAAAACATTGATTTGATTGTGGCCCAAGTTCAAGTAGGTCAAACGTGCCATGTCCGCAAACAGACCTTCATGCAGGGTACTAATATTATTATTGTTGAGGAAAAGTCGCTCACAAAGCGGCAAATTCCTAAACGCATAGCGATCCATCTCAAAGATCTGATTGTGTTCGAGATTCAACTCGCGCAATCGAATATGATTGGCAAATGCATCCTGATCGAGGGCCATTATGTGATTATTGTTGAGTATGATGCGCTCAAGGAAGGGTAGATTGGCAAAGGCATAGCTCTTGACAATCTCCACTTGCGAATATTCAATGACAATGCTGCTTAGGTTCTTCAATGGCTCGATTATCATTGTGGGTATATAATCCAGACGTGCATTGTTCTGGATGACAAACTTGAGTTCGCGCAAACGCTTCTGCTGATAGAAACGCGTCCAGGTTGTATCATTCTGATGCAGCCCCTCCGAGAACACCCAGCACTCGGCCTTTTGCACGGGCATGTGATTCTCGTCCGGCGTACAATAGCACATTAGCTTCATATCTCGTCGGCGCATGCAAAACCCGGTGCTGTCAATGGGTCCATTGTAGCCAGTGATGCCTGTCGAAGTACTGCCGCTGCCGTAAGCCGAAGAGGAGCTTGTGTAATAGCCGCCGCCATTACTGTTGCTGGTCACCGCAGAGGCTGAGGCGGCGGAAGCAGTGGCACGTCCACGATTGCGACGCTCCTCTTTGTCTCGCGAACGCGCCTCAGTTGGCGCCACCATCAAGCAGCAGCTCAGCAACATCAGCAGCACGCCATAGCAGAGCCACGAATCCATTTTATGGTGCTGATGATGCGGCAACATTGCAAAAGCGGGCCGCAAAGTTGCGTTTGTTTCTGAAATAAAAAAAACACAGAATGATTCAATAAAATTTTTGTTTGTCTGGGCGGAGTCAGGTGGATGGATGGCTTTTGAGGTCATAAAATAACAAAAAACTTTTAAGTATCGAGAATATTTAATGTTCTTGCAGAGAAATTGTGCGATGTATATCGGACCGAAAATATCTTGTTAAGCTCTAGCTCTTCTCAAATTGATTGCAAATTTTATATACTTTATGTTTGACGAATTGAAGTTCTTTGGAATCGTCGGCAATGAACAGCCTCAAATTGCCAAAAACATTAAATTTGATGCCGCATTTAAAAGGTTGAATTTTGTGAAGCACCTTTTGGCCAATTGAATGGGGTTTGGTGGGTTGGGTTGTGCGCTTGGGTTTCATTTATTATCGTGAAAAGTGATGAGTCTTTCAATTCATTGCAGGTAAACCCCTTTATTTTCGCCCATCTCTCTTCCTGCGAAATTTTTAAGCGTTCCATAAAAATGCTAATTAATGTTGTTAACTTTTTACTTTTTGCTCATATTTCATCTGCGTCGCAAATACGCAAACATTTTCGCGGTATCTCCTACGTCCTGTTTCTCTTTTTCCCCATTTCTCTCTTTCTGGCTCTGTGATTTTCCGGGATTTTTCAATGAATGTAGCTGGAAGAAGGAAGGACGGGGGAGTAGTGCGGGTATTGTGAAAAGTTCATGACATGGCCGTTTTCATTTGGACGGTTTTCGTTAGTGTTGTTGTTGTTGTGCCTCCTGCTGGCTTTTTGCTGCCTTCATTTGACGCTCTGCTGGTTACCACCAACTCCACTGCCCTGCCCCCATCCATCCCTCAACTCTCGGACTTACCCTATACAAAAACAAAAATTTATTGCTCTCATAAATAACTGCAACACTGTCGCTGATTGTTCGTTCCCCTTGCTTGGCAATGGCTTCATGAAAATGTCCCTTTCTCTCACCCCGCCCCTTCACTCGATTGCATTTCAAGTGTCATTTGGCAAAGTGCTCTCTAATTATGCTCGTATTTTTTATTTTTTTTTAATAAATTAATAAGTCACATCACACTGACACTGGGCATATTTTGTTTGGGGCAAGCTTCTTGTGCAATTTCTTCGAAATTGAAATAATGAAGTGTAAATAAATTATTGGCAGTTGTCAAGTGAGTCATCGACAGCCGGAGAGCCGGAGAGTTCGCCAGTGATTTGCATAAAATATTGTTGTTTTTTTTTCACAGCTTAAAATGCTGCTGCTGGATTAAATGGGCGTGGCCGAGAGAGGTTGAGAGTCGAAAGTTGAAAGCCGAAAGTCATTTGAGTTATTGACTTTGGCATGCTTCATTACATTGATTATGGTTATAAATTTTATATAAAACGATGATAAGTGTTTTGATTGTTGCCTGTGATGCTACTTAGGTTGGCTTTTGGTAACGTCCTGTCGCCAACTTCTCCTGTCTATCATCGACTTTGGTCGCCTTGCACACAAAGTTCAAGGTTCAAGGATTAACTACTCAAAACACTTAAACTGATATCTTCGGCCGCATCAGAAGCTCCTTGCAAGGACTTCAATTTGAATATCAAAGCAAGAGTCAAAACTTAAATGCCAAGCACAACCAAACACACACATACACTGAACCACAGCTGTGAAATGCTGCCAGGATGTATGGGGAATTTTGTGAGGTGAGAAGACTTTTAAGTTATATATATAGTATATCCTTGGAATTTTTAAGTGTGTTGTCAAGCAGCAAATCAAATGTGCTACACACGTGTGTGTGTAAGTTTGTAATTAGATTTTCACACACATCACCCTATATAGTATATTTATATATATATTCATTGGCACATGTGCAGCAAGCGACGTTGACAGCCACAGCCAATTACTCAAAGCCATGTTTGATGCAAGGGGAATGGAAGAAAAAGACGAAGGAAAGGAAAAGCAGTGCAAGCAAATGAAAAATCAATTTGTTGTTTATGCATAAATCATAAGATTTATGCGACTTCTCACAGAATTCATATGTCATTTATCAACAACAAAAAGTTTTTTTGAACAGATATCAACAAAGCGCTGCGAAGCGCGACAAAGAAACACTTTAAAGGAGATGTCAAGCAATAAATAGGTTAAGGCCCTTTGAAAACAAACTTTAGTAAATCGATGTTTGTAGCTACCTAAAAGAGTTGCAATCAAACCAACAATAGCTTGCAATAAAACAGGACCTTGACAACAATATGGAAGAGGAAACTCTTTTGTTTTGTTTCCAGACTGTAAATTGCAACACGAAACAGCCCATTTGTCTTGGCCTGTTTATAATTTCGATTAAACTTTCAAACTGTGCGCAAACGAGACGCATATGTTTAAAGTGTCGGATTGATAAGGAGTGAGGGAACTTGTCGTCGCTGTCGACCCACTAGGAAAAGTGGAACAAAGCCGCAGCTAAGCTGTCAGTCTGTGTGCTCCCTTGAGAAAGGGGCGAGTGAGCGAGCGTCCGTTGCACAATAAATTTTGTTGCAAATGGGAAATTTTCTTGGCTTTAACGCTTTGCTACTGTACTCAATGTTTTGTCTCTCAGCATGGCTCGTTATGGCCCCCTAAACAAGGGGCAAAGTTTTGCCTTATCAACAAACACTGGGCGCATCGAATATAAACATAACAGCCGCCTCCGCCAACAGGCTGAAAAATTGCTGACTTGAAATGAAGTTGTGCAAAAACGCAGAGAGCTTTGAGCTCTGATGAAGACAATGGAGTATGGCAAGAAGGCAAAAAAAAAAAAGAATCTGATCTCGTTGCTGCTCATACTTCCTTGTTTTTTTTTTTATCTGTTTGTTGTCTGCGTGTGGAAATTGTTTTCAATTTTCGTTATTTGACAAATGGTGACACTTCCGCTGTGGCATGGCAGCCCGCCTGGCATCAGCATCACCAGCAGCAGCAGCACCAGCAGGACTTTAACAATATGTCTGCTTGCCTGGCAGGGGAGCCGCAATGCGCGCTCACGTCCTTCGTTCTTATTCTGTGTCATGAGGTTTTGTCAACAATAAGTTTATATGTCGGAGGGAGAGAGGAGTCGTCGTCATCGTCATCATTGTTGTTTATGACATGTTCGTGTGTGTGTGTGTGTGTGGCCCGTGTGCTCATCCTTATAACCATCATCATCATCGTATATTATGAGCAACATATATATCCTGGGCACTGCCGGCAGCTGGCCAGCTGCATGTGAATAACTTTAAGCTGTGACATGGCACACATGGAGTGCCAGGACCCCGTACCCCTCGCGCAACGCCTCCAACCTCCAACGGACGTGCTTGACTTTGACTGACTGCTCGGACTGGATACGGCAACTCTCTCTCTCTCTCTCTCTCTCCATGTCAGTCAGTCAGTCAGCCCGACTTTCGCTAGTTTATTTTGCTTGCACAAATAACAAGAAGAAAAAAAAAGAGGAGCGAAAGAAGAGAGATACAAAGCAGGCATGGAGTGGACAGAGCGGACAGTTGGCGGCATACCTTAACCAGAATGCAGTCATGTCTCGATTCCACTCCGACTTTTCACTCCTTCTCTTTTGTGCCTGACAAATGCAGAGGCTAAAATGGCACACAAAGCGTTGGCCATCAATCAAGCCAGTTATGACGTCCGCACATTCTTTTTTCTGCTCCTTTTTTTTTGTTTATTTATTTATTTTATTAAAATGTACCATTTGATTTGCTTAGTTTTGTTGTGCGCGTTCCTTGTGTCACTAGATTTGCTTGCGTCGCACTTCAAAAATGGATTACTTGGATTGCCGCTTGGCATTGTCACATGTCAACAGCAGCAGCAGGAGATACTCTTAGCAATGATAACAGATCCTCCACTTGGATTTAAGTCAACTGCAAATCCACTTTAAATGTATAATTTCATGGCGAAGATATTGTTATAAGCCCAGGAATCCTACTCCTACAGCTGGATCCAATAATTACGAGATATTTAAGTATCTAATATTAGAGCATGTACTTTTTCCATCATATTAGTTCTTGATATATATATTTTTATGATTGTCAATGTCGCTTTCTATAAATAAGATTTTATAAATTGCTTGCCATTTACTTTGTGACATTTCGCGCCAAGTTTGGCTGTCAGACCGAACCCCTTTTTACTCTTCCTCTACTTCTTTTTCATATTATCATGCGAAAAAGTCATTGCCAGCTGTCACCGTGTGCCAGTCCTGTCCTGTCCCCTTACCAAATCATATACATATACTTACTTATATATAGTCTACTCAGAGCTTTGCCAAATCTGCACACATTGTTAGTGTTGTTGTTGTTGCTGTTGTTGCGCACTTTTGAATACTTTTCAATGGTTCGCCAAGGCCCCCCATGCCCCGTTCCATCTACTTTTTTTTTTGGCTTTTAGCATACCTGTCAGCAGAATAAAATGAAAAGTAGTTTCGAAAAAGCAAACTTTCGCTCATCGTCGCCTGCCCTGCCCTGCCCCGCCGCCGCTGCCACCGCCGCCATATTGTTGACACATATTTTCATAGCAAATGCATACCTGCCGCCCATGCCACGCCCACTTCTTTCAAGTCAACGCCCCAATGCACTTGAGCCACCTAGCCCCATTACTTTGGCTGTCATTTTTTCACTTAAAAAATCGTTGGCTCTTATTTGTTTTTTTTTTTATTTTTTGGTTCTTTGTTGTTGCTTGCCAATTTTGCTCTCGCTCTTAAGTGTCGAGCTTTAACTTGTGATGCACAATTTGCTGTTTTTTGCCACCATTACCAGCCACCAAAGCAACCAGTCAAGTTTAAGCCGTGTTTGTTGGCAACTGTTTAATGCTAAAATTGGCAGCACCTGGCTGAAGACTCGACTCGACTTGACTGCCTGCCTGACTGTCCTGGCAGATAAGTTAAGCAGTCCTTGGACTCATTCTCACTCTCCTTTTTTCATATTTTGTGTTTGCCATTTTGCTGTTTGGGCCAAGTCTTTTGCCGTCTTTACCTCTTTTTTTTTGGTGTAGGAGAGAGAGATTGAAGCGAAATTATTATTTTCGCCGTTGACTGCAAGTTTGTTGCAACTTTTGCTCTGACGCAAAGTGAAAATTTGTCATGCTTGTTGAGCAGCTTTGCTAAGTATGTGTTTTGTCCTGTTGTTGTTTTTGTTGTTGTTGCTGCTGCCTGACTGACTGATATAATAAATTCTTTCAGTTTAGCTCAGAAGACAAACATAAACCCGAAAACACAAACACACCAACACTACAAACATAAATACAAAATGCGAACAGAATCGTGAATTTAGAGCCAAGGGGGGTATTTTCGGTTGTTTGTTTTGTCGTCGTCGTCGTCTGGGGAAACTTTTTTAACTCAACTGTCAAATATTTTAACAATTTTACATAAAACATTATATATCTGTATATCTATCCTTCTCGCTGTTCGCTCGTTCGGCTCACATGTCTGAGCTGTTGAGCTGTTGATATTTTGTTTTGAAAGTGAATTTGAAATGTGCTTAGAGCCTGACGATGCTTAACCCTTCCCTCCCCATCGCCATCTTGCCATCTCTTTAATTAGCTAAGTTTACCAAGTCTGCATGAATATCTTTTACTTATATGTTTGTTTCGCTGTCTGGAAACTCTTACCTTTTAATTAAGTGTACGTGGGAAAAAAAACGGGCCTCGTCACGTGCAGGACTCTCTCGCTCGAAGTAGAAGAAGTAGAACTCAAGTCCTTTCTGCTGACTAATGTGTTGGGCGCCTGAAAACAAAATCGAGAGTAGAAATTGAATTAGCCTAAGAGAAATTAAGGCGCATTTTTACGCATTTTATTCAAAGCACACAACCCAAAATTTTAATCATATATCAAGTTTGTTTTTTCTATATATTATTGTTATAATAACATTATTAGCATTAGGGCTGTGTCAGTTTGTTGTGTGGGCGTTTGAATGGGGGGCGTGGTCACAAATCTAATTGCTTTAATATTTCAAGGCAATTGTAGTGCCGCTGAGTTGCTGGAGACTGCCCCAAAATGAGGCCCAGGACATGCGACTACGTAAAAACTATTAGCACGCAGGAGTGTAGTGTGTGTGTGTGTGTGTGTGTGGGCGTTGGGCAGTTGCGCGTTATTCAAATAGTTAAATTCACCGCGCGCCTGCCTCATGCGTGTCCATTGTGTTCATGAGTGGTTGGGGGGGGGGATTATGATTATGACGAACCGTCGAAGCAATTCCCTAGCCTGACCTGAACTTAAATGTCATGGGGCACACACACATGGTGGGGGGTTTTGTCAAATGAAATAATTGCATTTGCTGCGCCTACAAAAACCACAAACTACAACATTTTAAGCTGCTGCTGACCCCTCACACCCACACACACACCCACATACATACAAGTACTTTTATTAAAAACAGTTGGGTTTGGAAGTCAACGTCTACGCTTGAAAAAATTACTTAACAGTTAAGGTATTGAACGCATTCTACTGCATCGCATTTTTCTCGCAGTGTAGCCTCGACATTTTTTCATCATATGTTTTTTTTCTCAACCCTCCCCTACCCTACCCGCCCTCCTTTCGCCATAAGTCGTCAATTATAATCGCTGCTATCGCCTCAATCGCAGACCATTTTTTTGTTGTTGTGCCCGGCTTACTGTTTTTTACTTCTTTTTTGTACTCATTGCCGTTAATTACGCCCGCATTTATATTTGCCATTCAGAGTTTATTTTGAGCGAGCAGGAATTGTATTGAAAGCTTTATGTGCTGCCTCATAATATAATGATATATTTAGTTGGAAATGCTTTAGGGAAAATATTATATATAATTTGTTGACTAGAAATCTAACTGATTGCTGTGACTATCCAATGACTATATTTGAATGTAACGAACAAATGTCAAAGAAGTTCAACAAATGGCGGCTGCCAAGGGCAACCGACGAAAGCCAAAGCCCAAATCTATCTACGATCAAGTAGCAAACAAAGTGGCAAGTTTAATATGTTTTTTATTTGTGGCTGTTGAATGTTGAATTAACGAATGAAATGTCAAATCTTATCTTTGATTTAAATACTACATCGAGTTGGAAGCTTGAGAAATGGTTTAGTTAGTTTTTCTTAAAGCCATCTGCTCGAAAGTGAATGCAAGCGGAATATTTATATTCTTATTCTTAGCTCCGGACAGTTGGTTCTAAGCTAACAGATTGTATTTACAAAAGTTAAATAATCCCAAGGATTGTTCTCTTGTCAAACTGTCGCATATTAGAGCTTCTACATCTTCTTGGTTTAATCACTTTGCAAAGCTAGCTCGTTGCTTGTTTCTTGTCCTATATTAAGAACAAAAGTTAGACGAACAACATGAAAAGGCAACAACAAAAAACATTAAGCCAAATATTGCAGCAGCAACGTGGTGTATCCTTTTCACTTGAGGCAATAAAAAATTTAATATAATTACGCACAATTTCCAGTTGAAGTTTATGGCCAAAACACACAGCACACTTATGCAGAGCAGACAGAAGAGAGACGAGGGAGAGGAAGAGGCAGAAGACATGCAGTGACTTTTGACAGGCGCTGGGGCTCCTGGCTTCTCACTTTCTCCAGCGAGTTTATGACAGAGTCGCCGCTAAGACAAACATACAAACACTTGTCTGTGTGTGTGTGTGTTGGAGGCAGGAAGTGGCAAGGAGTAGATGATTGTGGGGGCAAATGGGGCAAGATGCAGCTGATTTCATAAAGTGTTGGAAGCCAAAGCTTTGAGCTCTCAACTGTTGCGACAAATAAGCGATAGCAAAAGGCAACACAGCAAGGGCGAAGGGATAAGGATCCCTCGAAGCAGTTTGCCTGCAAGTCGACAATAAAGCGTTGCGCAAAAGTTTACAAGTTGCCTCAAAGACGAGGAAAAGCCAGTGGAGAGGAGAGGAGATTGGAAGTGTTGTGGCTGTTTTCTACACATTGCGAGTTAAATATTTGTTGCTATTTCTTTTTTTCGCTTGTTTACATTGAAGAAGGGCGGGAAAGAGAGCGAAAACTGTCACCCCCGAAGAAAATGAGGAGCAAAGGATGTGCATGCCCCACATTTGCCCCGCAGCAAGTTGTTATTTCTTAATATTGAGAGCTGCTCCAGCTTTAGCTCCAGGCGCACCGGGCATATGTCAGGCGACTTAACCTTTGACAGGGACCTGCTCGAATTTCACCCAGTGCTAACCCACCACTTGGCCATGAATTGAGTGGCGTTTGTCTGCCGCTGCTGCTGCTGCTGCCAATGTAATCAGATCATTTTGTACGCTTCAGCGAGTACGCGAAACTTTTATTTGATTTGAAATGAGAAAATCTTTTCGCTAGAAACGTGACTCAAAAAAAATAAATATTACTCGTGCGAAACGGCAAAAACAAACTTTTTTCAAGCTGACTTTTGGCAATTAACCTGTTGATAACTTTAGATGCTGGTTCTTGTGTTGTCCCAACTGGATTTTGTTGTAGTTTTGAAAAGTGTTTAGAAAGATGAACATTTACTTAGTTTGAAGCTGAAGTTAAGTTAAAAATCTTTCTCTTGGAACTTTTTCCGAAACGTGTCAATTGGCGTTAATGTAATTATGTAATAAAACAAATGCGCTAATGGCAAAGGGGTGCAGCCAGCGCTGTGGCAGGCAACAGCCGCTAATATTAATTAACCAGGAACAGCAAAGCGCTGGTCACACACACACACATAGGTACATATTTGTTTTATGTTTGTTTACATTTTGGGCGCTTAAGTTTTTGGCTCGATTCGTCGTCGTCGTCGTCAGCTGGCTATTAAGAGCCCCATGCTAAATGGCCTTAACAACTTTGGTGTGACGGACACACACACACACACACACGCCGTGTGTGTGAACAGTTGGCTGCCACGCCCAGATCTCATTTACAACAATAAACAGCAGCATAAAAGCCATGATTCTGATTTTTCACGCCATTTTCGTTAACATTTTCAGTTTTGTGTTTTATTCTTGTTTGCTTTCGCTTTGGCCGGGTCAGGACCAGCTCTGTCCAACGCATGTGTAATTAAAATATAATAATTTTGCGCCAAGCAAAAACTGAAAAGCAGAAAACCAGAAGCCAATGAAGCACTAAAAAAGCAGAAGAGGAGAAGTTTGCATATATTTATATTTATTATGACGAAAGTTTTAAGCGCTGGAACATGGAAGAGAGGGGGGCGTGGGCATTGATGTAGCGTGCTGTGCAGCAATGATGATCAAATGATGGCCAACCAGCACGCACCTGTCCAGGATTTCAATGGGGGGAACTTTCCTGCTTTCATTTTTGGCACATTTGTTACGCACCATAAAGGAAAATGTTCATATAAATATTTCATATTTTTTAACACACACACACAACAAAAAAACAAATAAGGACCCACCCACATAAAAATATGACAACAAGTCGCAGTGGCAAGCGGAAGCATCTTGCGCCAAGCCCCTTACCTGCCGCTTGCCACACGCCCATCATTTCACATTTCAATTTTCAGTTGGAATATTTCCGCCCATTAAATTGACATACGCGTATTCGCATTCGCATTCATTTCCTTCTTTATCATTCTTCCTTTTAATGCACTTTCCTTATCGAGTATTATGACTATTTCATCAAGTTTGTAACAAGAAATTCCAAGCCAAGACTTCACTTTGACAACGTTGTCAATTTGCATTTGCAACTCCTTGCCAGTTAGGGTATATAATGTTCGGCTTAGCTAGAAATAACTGCTGTTTCTTGCTGCTTTTTTTATGGCTCGCCCTTGTTCTGTTCGGCTTGTTGTTTGCACAAGTTTTGTAATATTTTTGGGTTTATGTTTACAGTTGGCAAACGCATTAAAATCACAGATTAACATTTTTCTCGTTTTTTTATTTTTCTCTCTCTCTGCTGTCGCTTTCATTTTCGTTTGTGCTTGCTGCTGAATTATTTAGTGTTGTGTCGCTTGTGACGAGAACAGCTTGCAACACCCCGCCCAGCCCGCCTCCATCCGTTGTGGACAAAAAGTATTCGCATTATTGAATTTGAATTTGAAGAAGCTGGCGACAGGCTTCGAGGCTTATTGTTTCAAATGTTTTTTTTTGTATTTCTTCCCTTCGCAATCTCGAGAATGTAAACTGTTGTTGATAGCCAGCCCCGTGCTGCACACAAGAAGGGGGGCTTAGGCTGTGTGTGTGTGTGCCAAGTTGAGCATGGAAATTATTTTTTAATAAACACAAAGCACTCACAGAAAGGGGCACACAACAACACTGAGACGCATCCGCTTGGCCTGTTAAAGGTGGGTGTTGTGGCACGACGGCTGGGGGTGGGGTGATCCGTGTTGACTGTGTGTGTTCAGCGAGTGGCAAGCAAAGCGTCGAGCGCAAAATAAATAAACCCACTTTAATATGCGCTCGTTATATTATTTTCTTTTCATTTTCTTGTTTTTTTTCTTCATTTTTTTTGCTGCTGTTGCTTTCTTTCTTTATTCTTCGTTCTATATATTTCTTTTTTATTGAGCGTTCTGCCTTTGCTTTGGTCTCACTGCTGCTGTTATCATGTTTTTCTTTCGCTTACATTATTTTCTCCTTTTTTTGCGTGTTGTTTTCCCAACCCTAACCCCAACCTCCCGAACCGCTCTCATACTCTGACGCTCAGTTTCGCTTGTTTGAAGTGCCACGCTCTATTTAAAGGCAAATTGTCTGTAGTCCTTTTTACAAATATTGTGTTTCTTTCTTTCCCTTTTTCTTTTTGTATCCGCTGCTGCTTTCTGCTGCATCCACCCCCGCCACCGAAACTTGTTTTTTTCTGTTTCCTCTGACTCTGCACTTCCCTTTCACTCACATTTTGTGGCACAGTCAAAAGATGCGCGATCTGGCCTGGCCTGAGTCTAGACATTGTGGAATTAGTTGGACTTGGCAACTCAACACAACAAATAGCTCTGTCTAAAAATGCATTGCTGCGGGGTTGGCTCTAACCCTGTGACAAGTAGAGTGAGGAAGCTGCTTGCTTGAATTAGCATTTGAAACAAGTGCGCTGACCTGTAGAGTAGCAGCGACAGCAACAACAACAGCTGCAACAAAAATTTTTTATTTCTTTATTGCCTGCCACAATGCGGGTCAAGTCAGTTCTCATTTAAACATTGCGCAGCATTTTAATTTCTCAACTCTCATCTCCTTGAATAGTTTTTTCTTTTCTTAGCAAGCTCTTCATTTGAGTTGTCTAATAAGTATTTTTGAATAAATGAAAAGGAAACCATAGAGAAATAACTTTAAGAAAAATGCTTAAAGTGAAAATATAAACTGGCTGTTATTCTATCATGAACCACAGTTGAAATTTCACATAACAAACTTATATCGAATTATGTTTTCTATATAACAAAATCATTTCAAGAAGCCTACAACTTGGATTAATCCAAAATCACATTCTATACTACAAGTTTTCTCTTCAACGATGTTTTTCCTTGTTTCCCCTTAAGATTCGTTGTATGGAAGTTGAACTGCTTGAGATATGTTACACCTCGTCGTAATTTCTATATCTTTAAGCTTCAGTTCAGTGATTCTTGGTGTGGAAATAAATCCTCAAATAAATACAAGGATCCTTTAAGACGGGGGAAGCCTAGTTTCAATTACACACACACGCACGCACTTGGTAAAAATATCTTGGTGGGTGTTGGAAGGTTGGGCTGAGCATTTTGGTCGGGGCGTAACACGCATAAAGTATGCCTTTACAGGTCCCCCCTCTCTCCCTTTCTTCATAGCATTTCCCTCAGCAATTGTTGCGCCTTTTATTTGTTTGCTTTTCTGCTGCTGCTGTTTCTGTTGCTTTTGTTCTTGTTGTCGTTTCGTGTCATTGCCTTTGTTTGCGTTTGCAGCCCTTTTTGCACCCGCTCTCTACCCTCCGTCCGTCGTCCCTCCCTTGCTCAGATTCGTGTTTATTTTTTTTATATTTTTGTTTTTTTTATATATATATTTTGAGCGCGTTACAGCAATGCGAAAGCATAGAGCAAAGAGCAAAGGACTCGAAAGCGGCACGCATGTTGTTTAAGTCCTGCAACACCCCCGCACTCCATTTCCCATTGCCCTCGGTAACCCTCCGCTCTCTCTTCACTCTCGTTAAAGGTAAAAATTTATTGTCCCTTATTATTATTTTTTTTTTTGTTTTGTTTTTTTATTGACAATACGTGACGCGAACGCCAAAAAAGGACAATCGCTCGCGAAAAATTGTGTGTGTGTGGGTGTGCATTAGTCCTGAGTCATAGGATCCTCGTTGCCGCTGCGGCGCATACATAAAACGAATTTGTTCCAATCGATGGGCAACGCGTTGCCTTTTGTTATTTTATAATTTTCAAATGTTTTGTTTTGCTTTGCATCGCTTTTGTAGTTGTTGTTGTTGTTGTCGCTTTTGTTGTGATTACTTTTATATATAGAATGCTGCTGACATTGCGCTTTTGTGTTTGTAGCCCGCATTTGACTTGAACGAACGTGGCCCACCATTAAAATACGCTTAGACCTCTAACGAACGCCGTTAATCATTATTAACTTGCTGCTGTGGCACAAAACAGGACGCAGCCTGTCATAAACTTCACTATAGTAAGGGGAGGAGGTGGGGAGTGGAGTGCTTGTGCTACCACAAATCGAAGATAACGGCAAACAATTAAGTTAATCACAGCCGTTTTGCTTGCTCATTTTCCGCTCAACGAATGAACACAAGGCGAATGGCGAAGAAATGAAGACATTGCGCATACGCCGCGTTATCGCACTTTATTCAATCTTCTTGCCACTTGCCAACAACAAGGAGACGAGCACACGGCAAACTTCTTTAACAGCCAAACAAGACTTTTCTACCTTTTATACACACACACACAGACCGAGAGACAGACGAAGTGCTCGACGACAAGCGTTTATCTATGGCTGCGAAAAAGTTTTGGTTCAGCTGTAGCTCAGTCTGTCTGTCTGGTTTGCCTGAGGTTAAGTTTTTCGTTTGCTTCAATTAATTTTCATTTGTTTACTAATCTAACAAATTAAACTAACGGTTAGCTCCTTGCTGCCAGGGTTTTCCATCTGTGGTTTGAGCAGCGGAAATTAAGAAGAAAAAGGATTTCGGTTTTTGCCTTGTTGTTGGAATGTTCTTGACTTTGTCATAATTATTATTAAATGGCATTTGCAGTTCAATCGCCCAAAATGCTTTTCTCTCTCTCGCTCACTGAATATTTAATTTCAATTATGTTCGTACAGATATATAGATATATATACTTGTACTTTAGGTATATAAATTTGCAAAATGTTTAGCATATTTTTCGCTTTAGCATCAGATTTCTTATCAATTGGTTTCACATTTCGTATCCGGCAACCCATTGACCCTTCAACCCCAAGCCAGCTTAACTTTGCTTTTCCATTTCCGCTTTCCCCCCTCTCTCTATCTCTATCTTTGATTTGCCATTTTCCTTGTTAAACACAGCTTTGATTGTTGTGCTTTTTTGTGAGTTTTTCTTTAACTTTTCGTAGTGAAGTAAGTCAAAAACCTTAACAGGAATTTCATCTTTAATGTGGCCAAAAGCTGCAATGATGCCACAATTGTCCTTTAATTAAAATTTGATAGAGAGAGATTTGAATTAAATTGCTTCTCCTTTCCGCTTTAAACTCCTTTCCTTTTTTTTCGCATTTTTCTATCGCATATTTTATGTAAAATTCTTCTTGACATTTTTCACCTTCTGCCTGCCTGTCGCGTCAAATGTCGCGTCGAAAATTATACCTCTGAGTATAAAAAAAAGTCTACAACATTCTGATCCTTGCTCCTTTTCCGCCTGCTACTTGCCATTGTGTGTTTGTTGGCCAGCCAAACAAGTTGGGCCATTTTTCCGGGCATTTCTTCGTTGACGTTGTTGAATGTCGCTGTTGTTGCTGTTGCTGTTGTTGCATGTATGTATATGCAACCACGCCCAACACACACTGAGTCGCCCCATTGACTGCCCGCTTGGCTGGCTGGCTTTTTGTTTTATTTTTTTGTATGTGTATTCAGTCTCAGTGCGCTCACTTGACTTTAATTCTTTTTTCACACGCCCACTTCGCGACGACAACGGCGACGTTGGCGACGCCTACCAAATGTGTGTGTGTGTGTGTGTGTGTGTGTGTGAGGTGCAAGTGCAATTTTCAAACGTCTCTTCAGTTGGTGGCAACCACAACAACAACAACAAGAAACATTACCACGCATTGCATTCACAGATGAGCATTGCATCAGTGTGAAAAGGTGAGCCAAGCTTCCCAGCCATTGCCATAAGTTCTTGCCACTATGCCCCTACCGCATGCCCTTTCCCTTGTTGTAATTGCTGAACATGCCAAGTGTTTTTATTTTTGCTGCAATTTTGATGCAGATTTAATAGCTTCCTCTTGACGACGCTCCCAGGCATTTTTCTCGTTTCTCGTTTCGTTCATTCGGCTTGCGTGACATTTTCATTTGTTATTTGACGTTTACAGAGATTTTTTTAAACTAGATTAGAAAACATATTCTTTTGCCTGTATGTGTGTGTGTGTAATTGCTTTCTGGTCAAGATAGTTGATTGAGTCTGCTGCGACTTTAATTGATTTAAGTGAGTTTTGCCCAACAATCGCGTGGCTAAGTAAAAGTTTGTAGCTGCCTTTTAGGCGCCGCCGGCAAAACCTTTCGCTAGCACGACCACAAAAAAAAAGTAAACTTCCGCCACTCGACTCAACTTGGCGGCAATTACAATTGGCTGACATGTTAATTGACAGGCAGTTTCCCCCCACCACACACCTGCTTCCTTTGCTTCCTCTTTCGACTGATTGGATATTCTTTTGTCGCCCCACACACAACAACAAGCCGCAAGCTGTCAAAAGTTTATGCAACAATTGCGCATCAAATGTCGAACAAAACAAACTTTAAGGCTAAGAACAAACAGTTGGACGGATTAAATTAGTTAGTTATTGTATCAATTATAGCATATGTATTTATTTCGAATTTTCACAAATTAACTTTGTGCATTTTCACTTAGAATTTTCATTTATAGTTCGCGGAATAAAAGTTTTAAGTTTTTGCGCAAAGTTATTCGTTACTTATTTTGCACTTAATGGAAGTAAAAATAGTTTCAAAATTCGCATACAGTCATGCTTCGAAATAGCGAAAAGTAAAGCAAAATTCGTTGCAGCAAAAGTTACTCATACTTAAGTTCGACTGTATCTTGACTATTTTCCATGGAATTCACAACTTTGATTAAAATACGATAATATTTAGATTTCTTGGAAATGTTTTACTTCTCTTTTGCACACAAATTTCCTGGAAAATTCCGATTAACATAAACATTTTCGTATTCAATTTCAACAATTTGAATTCGTGGCATTCGACTTGTTTGTGCGACTTTTGTGGGGAACCATTTACAGTTAATAATGAATCTGAATTTCTAATCTATTTGAAGTAAAGTCTTCATTTTTATTCTTTGCAAATTGGCAACAAGAATATATTGACATTTTAGCCATATCAGTTGGCTGACAGAAGAAGATGGCAGAGTGAAGCGAAGCAAGTAGAAGTTGATGCTGCTACTGCTGCCATTAAGTATCTGTCAGATACTTTGGCACACATTTTGCATTTCGCTTGTAATTGCATGCAATTCACCGCAGAATCAGAAGCAGCAGCAATTGAAGGCATTAACTTTGTGGATTGAAGGAGAAGAAGGAGGAGAAGTAACAATCTCCAAAAGCAAATACGACAAACAAACTGCTAAAAGTGCAGCTGAAGGAGGAGGCGGAGGCGGAGCAGCATGAAAGTGGAGCACGCTAAAAGCAGTTTGCCAAGAATCGTCGCAGACTCTGCTGCTGATGAGGCAGGCAGCTGCTTGTCGGTGGGGCGGGCTGGGGGCGTGGCCATTTTACTTTGGGTTTGCCCAGCAATTGACGTTGCGGTTGCATTTAGCATTTTACATATCTACCCATTTACTAGATATGCATATATATACATATATATAGTTCCAACTTGCAGCTGCTTTCGCTTTCAAATTGCTCTTTGCTTCGCGATTTAAACTGTTCAACTGCACTAAAATTGTATCTACGAGAAGAAGTATCTTTTGCTGTTGTGCGTTTGTTTATGGTTGGGGGGCAGTGTGGCAAGGGGCGCAAACAGTTTTTGGTCTGTTTCTGTTTTGTCTTTGCGGTTGTGAATGCATTTTTCAAACAAATTGCAAATCATTGCCTAACAACAATAGTTGTTCCACTGCAACCACTGTGATTCACTCTTCCGCCCTCTCTCGCTCTCCTCTCTGACCGCAATGACAGTGATTTAGTTTTTGGCTTGAAGCATTTCACATACGCAGGGTTTTTATCCTTCTCTGTCTCTGTCTCTGCCGATGCTTAATGTTCAGATTTTAAAAACGGAATTTGTGTAATTTGTCACGAGGGAAAGAGAAAGCGAAAGGGATAGATAGAGTTGGATCCGAGTTCACATTAACTAACAATTTTACAGTGGAACAAAAGTTTTGGCTGGCAAATTGAATTTGGCTTAAGTTAATTTTGCCAAAAAGGACAGCAAACATTATTTCTTTTTTCATCTAATTTTGTAAGAAATGCTCCAAGTTCTTGACCCAAAAAATTCGTTTGCCTCTTTATTTGTTTGCTTTCATTCTTTTGGCCTACTTATTTACATCTTTTAGCTTCTCATTGCCCCATTATTATTCTTTTTATTATTATTATTATTTGCAT
Source organism: Scaptomyza graminum (assembly GCA_018901835.1). NCBI lineage: Eukaryota > Metazoa > Arthropoda > Insecta > Diptera > Drosophilidae > Scaptomyza > Scaptomyza graminum. The sequence goes on from JAEIFL010000243.1 coordinate 1,564,660, forward strand.
GCGCTGCAAAGTGTTTGTGTGGCGCTCGTCCATTGACCCACAAAGCGAGAGGCGCGAGGCAAGAGCATGACGCTGCCATAATGCGCCAAAAAGCAGGCAGCACAAATATTAAACTTTTATTTAACTTGCCCCACGAAACTTACTTGTTTGCTTTTATGCTGTTCTGCCGCTGAATGATGATGTTGATTTTCGTCGTTTGGATTTTTTTGCGTTTGTTTGCCACAACGAAAAATTAATCCAGCTTTCTTTTAAATAATTCAACTATTGTTGTGGCAGCACTTTAAACTTGTTGCACAGTGTCAACAACAACAACACAAACTTCACTAACGGCGCACAATTTGTATTCTGTTTTGTTGTTTTCTTGCTGTTGTGTGATAAACGAGAAGACGAGCTTAACTTGAGCTCAACTCAAACTTGCTTCGCCGTTTAGTGTTTAATACTGAATTCGACTAACGAGCAACACGCACGGCACGCGCCACACACTACTGGGAGTTTAAAAATGGTGGAGCGCAACACGTTGTTGACACAAAGACCGCCTAACGAAGACTAATGACAGCGCGCCTGTTCGTTCTTCGTTTAACCAAACGCACACATACACACACACACAGAGACTTCCACTGGTATTTGGAACGCACGCAGCTAGGGGCACGCTACGTTGCATGCACTGCGAATGTTAAATTCGAACTGATTGTTTGGCTGGTCAAAAGTAGTATCTATCAGATACTCGTTTCGTTGTCGCTCGCTTCGTTTTTTTCGTTCGTATCGAAAACCGAAGCAACTTAAGAGACAGATATAGAGAGAGCACGCAATGTGGGTGGATAATCAGTGCGTAGCGAAACGAAATGAAATGGAATCTGAAACGCAGCGCTGCCACCCACCCACCCACACAGCATTCCTTATCAGATAATTGAGCTATTAAACGTTGGCAATTCAATAAATTGCTTTTGCATGTCCATAAAAATAATTATTAAACTTAATGGTTGATTATTGACTGTTGTTTAATTCAATTTATTAAACAATATTTCTTAGTAGAGCAACAGTCCTGTTGCTGTGTTTCCGCTCTCCCTCTTTTTGCCCATTTACGCTCTGCGCGTGCGCGCCGCATTATCAACTCTCTTTGGCGTTGCTCTTGCTTTCAATATTGAAATAGTCTTTCAATATTTTTGCGCTCTCTTCTGTGTGTCCGGGATTGCCAGAGAGAAAGATTGTTCGTTTCTGTTCCGTTCCGTTTCGATTCGTTTCTGTTTCACCTACTTTTGTGCTGCTGCTGCCGCTGCCGCTGCTGTTGAACTGCTTTAAAGCTTAAACTTTTCATGTTTGCCTTTTGTTGTTGTTGCTGTTTTTGTTGTTGTTGTTGTGTTCGCATTGTTGTTTGTTTCGTGTTTTGTGTTGCGGCGTGCAACAGGTTCAGGTTCTGGCGGCTTGCTTGCCTCCACGCTGCCTTTGCCATCTTTGCCTTTGCCTTTGACGCACACTCGTCTATGGCTTTTCATTGGAGGGCTTTTAGGCTTCTTTGATGGGGGGGGGGCGCTAGGGTTGTCGTTAGCCCGTTTGAGCTGTGTGTGTGTGTGTGTGTGCGTATTTATATACATACATATATTTATTTGCAGTTTATTGCTTGTTGATTATTTTTTTTGTTTGGGTTCTCTCTTTCTCTTTCTCTTTTATGCAAATACGAGCACAAAATCGTTTTCTGCACGCTTTGACTTTGCCTTTGAACGTATGTGTGTGTGTGTGTATGTGTGTGTGTGTAAAGTCGTGTATAAATGAATTTGCATATAATTGTTTGCATGTTGAGTGCCTTTTAATTGATTTTATTGGTTTGCACAACAACAACAACAACAAATTGTAACAAGAACAATTTTTCGAACATTTCCCAAGCAGTATTATCGCGTGATATATCTTTTGTCGAGTCCAGTTTCCTTGGCTTATATACACTTAAAGAGAACGAGACAGAGATAGAGCGAAAGAGACAGAGAATCTGCATAAACAGCAATGAATATAAATTATGCAATTTATAATCTGCATTGTTTTAATGTTGTCTTAAATGCTCGTAAATTTGTTTGTTGCCCATAATACAACAACAAAAACAACAACGATAATAATAATAATACTATATAAGCGAAAATCGATATATCGTTCATAATGAGGGCAGATTATGGAGATTATGAGGATTATAAGAAAGTGCATTCGGCGTAACTGAACAAAGACTAATTGTCGGCTTATATTAAGACTCGCACCTTCATAACCAATAATAATAATCACCGAAAGGATTAAAATTGAGAAACTTATTAATGAACTCCACTTTGCTGCATGGCCAGACCAAAATTTCAGTTGGCAACGCTACAAACTGGCACTAAATAATTAAAAAATGAAACGTATAAGTATTACTTTCCGATTAAGAATCGAGAAATAAAATTTCCTTAAAAAAGAATTGTGAAAAAGTGGAAAAACCTAAAATCGCCAAAATGCCCAGCCTTCCCATATATAATAATCGATGAGCCGATGACTATCGAGCATATCGAGGCGAAGCTCGGCTCGGTGAAAGGCTGCTTGTAGAGAAACTCAATCGAAGTTGCGAAACGATGGAAGTAGGAACAGAATTATTAATTACTTTTAACTTTCAAACTCTATAAAATCTTTCTCAAATCCTACTCGATTTCATTTCGAGAGCCCTGCACTTTTGGTTCAACCCAAAACTCATTTTATATAACATATTTTCTTTATAAGGAAGTTTGACTGTAAACAACAATCTGCCACAAGTTAAGTATTTTCTCTCTCGAATAATCTAATCAGCAAAAATTCTTTGGCAGCTTGAAAAACTAATTTCAAAACAGCCCACAGCAATTGTAATTAGGCGCTAATGAGTAATGCCCCACAAAAAAAAAAAAGAAGAAGATGCCTGCCACAAAAACCGTCAGTAACCAAAGCAACACCAGTTTCAGCATTCATTTGCAACTCTCCGAGTCCGAGCCGGAGTCGCCGCCGCCTAATCAAAAAGTGCGATTCATTTGGATTGCCCGGGTTTGGGTTTGGCTTTTCAAAAACAAAAATGAGGCCGCCGCCGATCTGTTCTGTCTGTCAGCGACAGTGGGGCGTGTGGGCGTGGCACATTGCTGCTGCTACTGGTGTCAATGACTGCTGCAGTTAGTTTTTGTTTGTTTGTTTGTTTTTTTTTGGGTTGGAAGGTGATAATAATCCGACAGGCAGCTTTAACAAGATACACGCACCATGCCCATGCCTTAGGCATGCCCCATTTTGTGGGCGGGGCAGGGATGGTAATCCATCTTTTTTGCTTTGTCAATGGTTGCCAGGCAGCAGCACTGCGGGAGGCGTATGCTCCTAACACTAAATCAAGAAACAGATACTAGATACAAATAGTATCTTTATGCCTCCAACGTTTCTAACTGTACTTCTCAATCTCTCTGTGTGTGTGTGTGACCTTTAGCGTAATTATGGTGGCATCAGCAGGACATGTGTCTTTGACAAGCTCAAGTTAGTATCACACAGGCACACACACATTAGTAACCACCATAAAATACACGCACACACACTAAGAGATTGCTCAATGGGTGGGCCATAAAGCAGTTCCGCATGTGCCGGCCAAGTTCGTAAAAGTTGATTCATTCATGGCTGAGAATTTATATGGCCATGACGCGTGCGAGAATCTGAACAGACTGAGGAATACCCTCTTTACTGACTGCTATCAATGCGCAGCCCGAAACAATAAGGCAAAGCCATCAAGTTTTGTCTCGAAATAATAGCTTATGAATCGTTGGTGAATACTAAGAATGGAAACCGATCTCAAGTCGACAAAATCCTTTATTATTCCACATAAAACATTCAACCAATATATACCCAATTCCCTAATCAATTAACAGTGTATACAAAACTACAACTAACTATATTGGCCTGCTGCTGCTGTTGGCTGTTGCCGATGCGGATACTGATTCGTAGGCTGATGATGTCGCTGACAATGACAATGACAATCACGATGACGATGACGATGAAGCTAATGTCGCCTCATTCTCTCTTTGCCATTGCCCTTCTCCTTTGCCCCGTCCATTTGACTAGTCTTGCTGTGCGCCGCAGGAGTGGCAGCGAACCGTTTTGAGTCAAATGATTTATCTCACAGCTAGCTTGAAAATTGTTGCCAAAGTTGGTGGCTGGCGGCTGCCTGCATCTTGGCTTGGCTTGTTGTTTAATGTGGCCTATTTGAAGCGGCGCAGCGCAGCGCTGCCAATTAGTCGCTCATGTGCCAGCGGCAGTGATGTGTAGTCGCCTCGAGGCTCCGGCCCCAGTTGAGCTAAAGGCGACAACTGCAAGTGAAATTCAATTGGGAGCTGGGCAGCCTTCAGCTTCCGAGCTTGTGCCTTAAGTGAATCGCTTTAAGCCAGACCATAATGACACATAGAATATGCTTTCAGCTATATTTATGTGGGTCAGGTAGTCTGATAGTCAGATACAACAACAAATACCATTCATAATTAGCCTTGAGCGTGATGGAAAATGGGTGGAAACTAAACATTTAAGGTGCAAAGAGCAACAAATGCAATCGTTGATACAAAACTGAGTTAAGGTGGTGAAGGACTTTGAACCAGAATCCCTTATGAAAATGCTTGGTTGCATTCGAAATAGCGCCAAGGTAAAAACTACTCATTCACAATATTCGAATGTTTCGAGTCACTTGACATTTATTTTTAATTAATACACGAGTGAATTTTTATTTCATAGCCGCTCTCTTCTTGGCGCGAGCAATTTTGGCTAGCTCTTGTTCCGTTGGACGATGTTCACTGTAGCGGCTAACCCAGGATTCGGCCTGCTTGTAAAACCTTTGGGGATTATGGACAAATTGATCGGTAATGTCCTGGTTATAGGGATTCTCTGGCTGCGGATCATTAATGGTTGCAACCAAAACTTGCAGCACATGATCGATGCGAGCCGTTGGCTTCCAGTTCTCGGGCTCCAAAATGGGCAGGCAAACTTGCCCGCGCTCATTGATATTGGGATGATAGATCTTTGTGTTGATGTGCAAAGTGGGCGGCTTGAAGGGATAATCGAGGGCAAAGTCAATTTCCAGCTTAAAGGCGCCCTTGTCAAAAGGCGGAGCTATGGGCATAATGAGCGCAGTCCACTTGTAAATATTGTCCTTCTCCGGTTCGAGCAGTACCACTTGACTAAGCTCCTTCGTTTCCATCATGAACTTTAGTTCATTTTGCATACGCTTTGGTCCATCCATAATGGGTTCCATTTTACTCATGTTGGCGGTTTTGTTCTGAACTTGACTCAAAAAAATATCAAATAAAAAAATCTGTATCTTTCTCTCTCGTTTTGTAACTGCTTTTCACATTGACATTAATCTCCCTGAAATAGATGCTTAAAGAGTCCGTTCGTTGTTGCTGGCGACAGCCGTCGACAGGCTCTGACAGCGGCACATTAGGATCAACTTGGCAAACGGATGAAGAAGCTTTCATGCGACTCCTCCACCAACAACAGCAACAACGACAACAAAATGGGTCAGGATTTGGTTGAGCTTTGATTTTCGGCAATGATTTTCAAGGTTTGCTGCTGCTGCTAAAAGAACTGTCGTCGTCATCGTTGTTGTTCTAATGTCTGATGTGATTACTATTGACATTATAGTTTTCAATTAGCTGAACATGTGGCAGCACACCTGCCACAGATGCCACATGTTTGTTATCTCAAAGTCAAAGCAGAATGGCAGCTCATAAATATTTAAAGCTAGACATAAAAAAAGGAAACGAAAGCAAAGCAAAGCTTTGACAGCAAATGTTCCCCCTCGATAGCAAAAACATGAAAATTAAATATCAAAAATATGCGACGCAAACCAGAAACAACAACAACCAATATACATATATATATATATTTTGGCCTTGTGTGTTGTGTAATTATTTATGTAGTATGTCATCATGTAAATGAGACCAAGACGAGACGAGACAAGACATAATACAAATATTTTGCCATGGATATTTGGCAAACGGAAACGCAGCGTGACGTGCTGCCTGCTAAGGATGCTCTTCCAGCATAATTAGGATATATGTGTGTGTGTGTGTGTGAATATCAGCAGGACCTAGTCGAATTGGGAATATCCTGCCATTGATGCCCTTGCTCAAAATGCTGCTCTTCAACAAATTCGATTAATCAGTGTTACCGATAACATGTCAGTGTGCGCCCCGAAAAAATGCCACAAACTATTAAAAGGGAGCAAGATAAATGCCTAAACAGGAACAGCAACAACGAAAAAAAGGCGTCTGACAGAACTGCGGGATGCCGCCTGGCGTCTGTTGGCCGAAAGCGTAGATGGCCAATGGATATGGAAATGCATTGAGAAAAAAATCGAGCCTTAGCCTTGTTATACAGTAAAAGTTGGAGCAACAAAGCATCATTATTTTCCCTAAGTGTACGTATTGTTTGCAGTGCTCAGACTCTAGCCGCCATACTCTTTTAGCATAAACAGCCGGAAGCGGAAATGTAAATGACGCTTCGTAGCTCGCCCACTCATACTGCGCCTGCTGTCAATGCCACTTCTCTCCCTCACTCTGCCCCGCTGGCATTGCTGTCATTTGTTTAGCTGTCATTGGCGGCGTATTGCTGCTCTGAGCTCAGGCGTTTGCGATTAAAGCGATGGCGCCAATTCAAGGCACGGCAAGGCAAAGCGCCCCCCAAACTTTCACCCGAAAAAGTAAGCAGTCGCTGCCGCCGCATTAAATCTAATCTGATCCGATTTTCTATTACCAATTGGCTGCTTTGAGTCCTCCTGCTGTGCGAATCTTCTTGTTGTCTGCCATGTGAATTATCGCCTCTTAACGTTCCCATCTCACTCATGTCTGCATGTGTGTGAGTGTGTTTGCACTTTAATCTTTTTATCGCAGTCTAACACTTTGTTTGGCTCAGTTTTTGGTTGACTTTCACGCCTTTTGTTCCACTCGTTCACGGCGTTCTTCATTAGCGCGAAATATGTCGCGTGCGGCATTTGTCCTTTTTTTCGGTTTTGGTTTGGTTTCCTATCTTTTCGCTTTTCCATTTCCGTGCTGTCATCGACCCTTTTGGGCTGGCCTTTATTTTGTTTGGGGAGTTGTTGAAATCGTGATATATGAAGCGATTAGCATTAAAGGTGCCTAATTGATTTGGGCAGCTTCATCGGCCCAGTGTCAGGACTCGTTTGTAGCGCTCAAGTTGACCCTTTGCGGTCCGCCGAACCCACTTAACCGACTCTCTTTGAGTGGTTGGTGGGGCAGGGCGGCAAAATAAATTTTCATTAAGAAATTATCGCTCGTGTTGCTTAAATTTAAATTAATTATTTGTTTGGTTTATCATAAAGTAAATGGCGGCATGCAACCATGCACGCACACAAGCTACACACACACACACATATGCAACAGATTATTTATGCCTTCAGTGAATCGACAACAGCAACGGCAACGGGACGACGATAATGAAAAGGCGTGGGGGCTGAATGGAGAAGAAGAAAATCTACTAGCCGAGGACTCGTATAACGTATGAAATTGCATGAAGTAAATAAGAGCAAAGTACACACACCTAGCCACACACACACAATCACACACACATGACGACAGCATCAATTTGCTATTCAGGGTTGCATATTATGCACAAATTGAACCACTTTGTTAGTTAAATGAACAACAAAATGTTGCGAATAGTTCACAAAGTGAAGAGGGGAAATCGCTTATGAGCCAAGAGCGAAGAGACGCCGAACCGGAACTCAAGTAGTTCTAAACTATAAACTGTTCCAAAAAGTTACTTTTCGAGCTCGATCTTCAAAGCCTCTTTTGTTTCACACCCAACAAGTTCAAGTCAAACGAACTGAATAACGGCAAAATAGTGCTTCTCTCAGTGAAGAACCAGTTCAACTCGCGAACCACTCCTAAAACAGCAAGTGGCTTTCAGCTGAGTTTGTTTGTTTGTTTGTTTGTGGTGCCGCCATTGGCAACCGTCTCGCTTGCTATTGAGTGCGGATTAATCGGGCTCACTTTGTCATAAATAATGCAAACTGAGTGGAATACACAGGCATCCAACCACGCACCCACACACACACACACACACACAAACAACCTCTGAAAGTGGGCTCAATATGCAGTTAGCTGAGCTCAAACGTGGTGCAATTACTGCACAACTACAGCTCTCCCAGGATCCTGAGCTACGGCTCGTTCTGTCTGCCTCGCTGACTGTCTGGCTTTTTGCAGTTGGCAACGTCATTTGTACTTAATGACTTTTCAACGTTGTGTGCGTGAGAGCGTCGACATTTTCTTGAGGCCTTTTTTTTTTTTTTTTTGGTTGTATTCGCTTATTGCATAAAAACGCAGGCAGTGCCAAAGGCAGCCTCGGCGCCCATAAAACACGCAACGCAACGCGACGCGCTCTTAAAATGTAGGCGACGTGATGCGTGTGCTTGTTAAGGGTAGTAATTGGGGCGGCGCTGGAAGGCGTGTTTCACCTGTTGCAACGTTTAATTGCAAAACAAGTTGTTGCCTGAATTTTTGCTGATGCCAACCAACGCTGCTGATGACAATTTAAGTGCTTGAATGAAGGATGGCAGAGAAAGGGAGCAAGTTCTTTTTGTGGTTCAGATGTTTGATGACCCACATCAGGTCTTTCACTCTTAGAGCCTGGGCTTAGCTGTAAGTAACTAAGTGCTGCTTATACATAAGTAAAGCTCATACTTCATAGTTGCCAAAAACAACTTCAAAGCAAACACAAATCCAAGTCTCGTCCCCTTCATAAAATAAATCGCTGCTTATGCAACTACTACAGCCAAAGCAATGGACAGCAACATAAAGGGAAAACTCACACACACACATATATGTGTGTGCTTGCTTATCATAAAATGTTTAATAAAACACATCTGCCAAATACTGGAACTTCACCCATAAAAAAAAAATCAAGAACGAAAAGCTTTTCCTCGTCAAGCCGCAGGTAAAATTCTCTTTTTCAAGCAGAAAATCATCTGACATATAAACCAACTAACAAAGTGAGCGTACCCTCGGCGAAAGGGTATGAGCAACAAAAGAAGAAAGAAAAAAAAAAGGTTTTCCTGAACAGGAATATTATTATTATTATATATGAGCCACAGCGGGATTTGTGAGTCAAAATGATTTAAAATATTTCTTTTGACAGCGGCGCAAAATGTTTTAGCCACTTTCAAAATTTTTGGGTCTAGCATTTAGATGCCTTTCACTCGGCGTCTTTCTTCGCTTGCCTTCTTGTCTTGCCTTCGCCTCTCTTACTTTAAATGTGCAAGCCAAAGTGTGAGGCTATTAATAATAAAGGGAAAATATCTAAAACGAAATTCAATAAGCGTGATTTTGTACAGACACCCGATACCACCGGACCCAACAACAACAACAATATCAACCGGTCAACAAACCAACCCCCCTCACTTACACTACCCACCCACCCTCCATCCTCCTATACCTAACTCATCGACGCTGTCGTCGTCGTTGGCAAAAATATTTAAGGCGGTTGGCCTAAGGATGCCAATAAATCAAAGTGGAAAAAAGGTTGCCGAACAATGTGCGGCATGTGTAGAATTTTCGTTTGGAGAGAGAGAAAAGACACACACACACACACTAAGACATAAACGGTCAAAGGGTTGTGCGCAATTTGTGTTTGAGTTTGAAGTTGAGGTCTGTATTTAAAGAAAGACACCTGAAAATAATTAAGCAAATTCAAAGACTTAAAATTCAAACAGTTTGTCTTAAATGGGTTTTGCTTTGAGTAGAGATATAGATGTTGGAAACGCGGAACGAAGGAGGTTATATAGAAATGCAGGCTCGTTCAGCACCGGTTCAGATACGACGGAGAAATGGTTAGGAAAGCGGGTTTTGTAGAAAAGAACTTTCGGTTGAATAAGTTTCATGATTTACTTATTTATTTGGAGGTTTCATGTAGATTCGAGTCAAGTCCAAAACGCTATTACTTATGATTTTCAGATTTTTCTTAGCAAAGCTATGGCATTGTTTGGCTTAGACCCATATCAAGAGTTTGGACAAGAATCCACCCTAAATCCAGAGGCTTAACCATTAACAAAACTGTCTTGCTTCAGCTTTAATAAAGTTTTTAAGGAACTGAGATGCTTGTATTCGTGTCCAAATGAATTCTTTTCGAAATTGCTTATGCCATTTGTTATTTTAGAAGAGATCAATACGAAACCGCAATACATTTTTGGTCTACGGCGGGTTGACTAAAAGAGTCGGTTAATTGAATTTACTTTTTGCACATTTCTCAATGCGGCATTCAATGGTCACGTGCATAAAAACCCACCAAATAAAGAAAATAAACCAAAAGCAAACTCTAACAATTCAATAAAATTAATGGAAAAACACACACACACATTCGCTCAGTTATAGAGTGGAAAGGAAGTGTCAGAAATCTATGGGCAAGAATTTGACCAATGCAACGTAAGGCAAAGAGCAGCCAGCAGTTCTGTCCGGGCCAAGATGCATGACACTAGCTGTATACGAATGGGTGGTTGTGGAGGCGGAAGTGGGCGGGGGCATGGCGCGTGCTAAGAGCGCAAAGCTTGTAAGCGGCTTAAAGTTGTACAAAGTTTTTCAAGCGCATTCGCCAGTCACCAAAGGCGGCAACGATGGCGACGCCACTGCAAAAAGTTATGAGTGGCTCTGGATCACACACACACACACATGCATCTATATATTATGTGTATGTATTTACGTGTATGTGTGTATAAGCTTGTCGCGGCTCCATTGCAAGCCCAACAACAAAGCAAAGCGGCAAAAGTGCTTTTTCGAGTGGGTGTTGGGCTGTTGCTATTGGGCCAGCTCCTTATCGTCGTCGTCAAGTGTAGTAAAACGCGCCCAGCTGGAGCATGTAAAAGGATTAAGTTCGCTTAATATCATTGATGAGCGGGCAGCTTCTGGCCAAAGTGTCTTTAATGCCTGCTTTTCACTTTGTTTCTCGTCGCGCGCGCGCTTAAGAGAGAGAAAAAGAGATTTGAGCTGAGCCGCTGAGTCAATAGTTGATAGCAGCTGCTGCATTCTCATCAGCCATCCGGCCATAAGCCCATAGATCTTAGAGCATGAAAAGGAAGAAGTAAAGTAAGTGGAACCTTCCCACTTCCACACTTCGGTGGAATTGAAATGGCCTGAAGGTCAGTTGCTGTCTAATTAAAAATGCAACAGCGCGCGCCGTTTAAAAAGTAAACAATGCAAAAAATATAACAAAAAACACAAGTTACAAGTACAAGTAGCTTTTAACTTTTCAACTTTTCAGTTTTTCTCCAACCTTATGCAAATACTCTTGAAGTGCGTAACAAACCAAAAAGAATAATAAAAAATAAACCAAAGTAGAAGAAGAACAATCACACACACACACACACAAATTTAATGAATATTAACGAATTCGTAAGACAGCGCCCAAAAAATGCCAAAGTGCAAAACACGTGCGAAATCTCACAAATATTCCCACAAGCTCTGAACTGGAGACGGGAGGAGTGAAGATTGCCTTTTGTATGCTTTACGCTCGAAAAATTACAATAAAATTTTCATTTAATTATGAAAAAGACGAAAAACCTTGACGGCTACAGCTGCCAACTTGATTATTTGACAGCCTCCTTTTTTCCACAAGGTAATTAAAAAGCAACAAAAAAAAAATAAGATGTGAGCTGGCCAAAAATGTGTGTGTGTGTGTGTGTGTGTCTGTGTGTGGAAAGCTGCCAACCAAGGGATAATCAGAATTGTGTCTTAACGCCAGAGACTTACCCTTTAACACACACTCGCTTCGGGTGTCGTTAAGAGCTGCAATGAGAAAAAATAAAAACATTGAAAACATAGTTTTGGTTGCTGTTGTTTTTTGCCGTAAGTTTAAGAGCATGATTACGAAAAGCTTGAATGGTTGGGCAATAAAAATCACAGTAAAATAACAACATGAAGAATACAAGTTAGGTTAGCTAGGTATTCTCGGCATGCCGAATATTATCTAGTTTTATGGATGTACAATGCGAAAAGAAAAATAGAAAACTTTGACCAAAATTTCAGATTGATAGCACAAAAACTGAGGGACGCAAAATCTGACGAACAAATGGACAAGAATATTTGTACTTAATGGTGTGGGAAATGCTTCGTTCTTCGTTCGTTACACAGTCAAATACTTAATGTTTGTATTTAAATGTTTTTCTAATGCTATTTTGTTGACTGCTGCTCGTCGTTTATTCTCTGCTTAAGACCAACTAAGAAGTGGATGAGAAGTCATTCAACAGTAATTTCAGGGCCAGAGTCTAGTCTGCAAAAGTCTTGTCATCGTCAAGGCAACGTCAATGGGCATCCTTTGCTTGATGCTTGATCTCTCATTGCAAGGAGCAAGGATTGCTACTGCAATCTCTGTGTGCTTGTGTGTTTGTGTGTGCAGTAAGCTGCTCATATTTACAAAATGTCTAATGAAAATATTTTCTTGCAAGCAAATAGTACACTGCAATGGTCGTTTGGCTTGAAGAGCGAAGAGAAGAAGAAAAAAATCAAATTAGCTGCATGAATGACGCTGGCAAATGCGCTTGCCTTGGATTAGCAGGGAGGCGCAAGTTAGAAGGGTGGGAGGATGCCATTTTTCCCATCTCTTTGTGTGATTGATGCTGCATCGTGTTTGTCAGCTAATTGCTGGCCTGAAACGGCAAAAGGACGAGAGAGAGAGATATCTATCCCAGGGGCTTATCAAAAGTACTTATTGCATTACACAGCTATGCCATTCAGCTATTGAGTGCTTATTATTTGGCAACTACTTAGCCCGAATGAGAGACGAAACCTGTTTAATGGTCGACGGTGGGGCAAGCTTGCCGTTGACATCCTTGTTGGGCCCGTAAACATTCAAGTGAAATACCTTAAATCTCAACATTTAACTCTTTTCCCTTATGCTTTTGAATGCTGCATGAGCCGCACATAGAAAAAGAAATCAGATAGCGCATTTAAAATAAGTAGAAAGCTCAAAGCGCACGACTGAGTAGATGAGCATAAAAAACTAGAAAAAATATATAAAAAAAAAAAAAAAAATAGAATAAGGAAAACAGCAACAACAACAACATGAATGGCAGCAAAACATTGCAGAGAAGGCGGCGACAAAAAGCAGCTAAAAAACATGCCAAAGAGAAGGCAGAAGGTTTAGGGTTCAGCAGAAACTGTATCAAGTAACTGAGCCGCGCCGAGAGCTGCATAGTGAAAATGCAACTGTGCGGAAAACTGTGCGAACATTTTCATTTTCAATGCAGCTTGCAGCTCTTGGCACACAAACAGCAACAGAAAAAGAATCAGCAACAGAATCAGAACACCACCAACAACAGCCACAAATGCTACAGCAAATAGACAACTTTAAGTACAAACCCCGTTCAAACACACACGCGAATCGCTTAGAAAAAAGACAGAAAGGAAGAACGAAATGTGTGTGTGTAGGAAAAATTTGGAAATGCACCGAACAAAAGCAAATGGAGAAAGGTGGAGAGGTAGAGTAAGAGTTCCCAAGGAGGAGGTTACCCGCATCACTGCACCTCATCGCGGGCGCCTCTGACTGTCGACTGTCTGACTGTCGAGTGCCGGGTGCCGGCTTTTCTTTCAATTTGCAACATTTTCTGTTGCCGTTGAACGTTGCACGTTTTCCAAAAATAACTTCCGACATTGCCTCTTGATTTTTTTCCGCCTTAGTCAACTCTGCTGCAAAATTGCAGGAAGCGATTCTATTTAAAGTTCTATGCCAAAAGTTTTCTCCCTCCTCCTTATAAACTGACAAAAAAGATGTGATTGTTGCAATTCGGTTAAGGTTAAGTATCTCTATACATAAAATACAATCGCTCCCTCCGCATTATTGTATCTATTTATACTTAAATGTAAATTATAAATAACCAAAATAAAAACTATATTCAATTAGCTACGCTGTTCAAAACAGAAGCCCGAATAGTTCGGTTTGGCCATTAACAAAACAAACTTTCTCAGCTGCCAATCAGCCAGAGCCCCAACGAGGAGCCAAACGGTCAGTTTTACACAGCCAGCTAGCCAGTTAAGGGGAAGCCTTAAATGAACCCACATAAAACTTGGCAAACATTACAGCAATGTCTATCCGCCCTAAGGGCACAGTGGTTAAAACAGATATCAATAATTAGCAAATATTTGCACAAATCTTCCGTCGTGCTTATTAGTTTCTATAAACTGCCTGACTTTTCTTTTCTTTCAAATATGACTAGAGCCAAAATTTCCGATACAAAATTCGAATGTTGCTTAACATATTTTTACTCCGGATATTGTTTTGGCAGCATTTGCATGTGTTTCGAGTAACCATTATTGGTTTTACATTTAAAGTTTCCCACTGTACATATGAGCCATTAGCAAAACTTTGTTGCAAATACAAAAAAAAAAGGTAGAAGAAGCAACAAAAAAAAAATCACAAGCTGCGCTTCAATGTTAAATGAATTGTTGTCTTAACTGCTAGACAAGCTGTGGGGGGGAATGAAGGGAACAGAAGCTATCTCTCTCTATCTCTTTCTCTCTCTTTATGTGTGTGTGTCTATAAAAATTGTGGGTGCAGCAGCGATGGCCAAAAAGTTAGTGGAATTCATTTTTGGAAAAGTGCAAAATAAGGTAGAGAAAATGAAAAAATATATATAAAAAAAAATACTAAAAAATTGGTGACGTAAAAAAAAAGTTAAAATAACTTTGGCAACTAAATTTAAGTTGAGCAAGCGAATAGGGGGGTGAGGAAAGAGTAAATCGTAGTGCCCAGCAGCCAACAGCCGTGACAAAGTTTGGGAGCCAGTTGTTCTAGTTAATGCTGTTGTTGTTGTTTTTGCTCACTGATAAAAACTGCAGCAGACGCAAAACTAATTTGCGTGGTTATGTAAATTAGAGTTGGAGTTAAGAAAGGGAGAGAGAGGGTTTGCTGATAAACTTGTTGAGGGTGAAGAACGTTAAAAAAATATCTCAGCACAATGCGTAACCTGGTTAAGGGCAAAGATACAAGCAGGAGAGGAGAAGGAAGGAAGCGGAGCTTACCTAGGCGACCGGAATGAAAGAATAGAAGGAGACCAACTAAATGCAAACCGAAGAAGGGGGGACACGGCGGGGGGATTATGGATGTGGGCGTGGGCCCAGAGGCGTTTAGTATGCTCTAAACTACAACAATGTAGTAGTTGGGTTCTTGTGTGTTTTGGTTTTGTTGCCTTAATCCAAGACCACAAGCAGATAACCGAATCGTTGCACAGACAAAGACGCCGCAACCGCCGCCGCCGCCGCCTTCACCCTAACAACTAAATAATGTGCAGAAAATTTAGTGCTCAACCAAAGGTGGAAGGAGGGACTGAAGACTGAGGCAGATAGAGTAAGTAGTACAGAGCAAAGACTGCAAATGCTACACATGGCAATGGCAGCCAGCTGAGATAATTTTTCGTTGAGCAGCAAACACACAACACAAACACACACACACACAAACAAACACACACAGTTATTTAAAAGAGGCAAGCTGGCAGCTTAGGCATAATTTGGCCAGAGAAACTAGCAAAGGCATAATAAGTCCAATTGTGGAGGGTGAGGTGGCGAGAAGATGGCTATGAAAATGCAACCAGCAGACATACATTGAGGTCTGTCGGCTGCATTGTCGGTTGTCTTGGCAACCACAACAACCATCAGAAGAAGCAACCGGAGCAGCAACAGCATCAGCCGCGCCTGAACTCGGCACCTAAAGTCATATTAATAATTTTGTTGGGATTTTGAACTTGCCTGGCTCTGGTTCTGACTATGGCGGTGGCTCTGGCTGTCGTTGCCCCACAACCGCAACAACTTGCAGTTGAGGTGCAGCTGACGCTACAACCAACATTTACGATATATATATACATGCGATTTTCCAAAATTACAAAATATAAATATGTGTAGGTGTGTGTGTGTGTGTGTGTGTGTGTATGGGGGTAATCCTTGGTTACACTTGTCTCTACGCTGGGGTTGCCTGGCATTTTCACCATTTGTGCTGTTTACATTTGCAATGCAAACCAAAAAAGCGAAACAAAAATCGGAGCAAATCGGAGCATATCCACAAAATTTCAGAGGCTACTACACCAATTTTCCCCCATACCGGTGATATTGAACGAGCATTGATTTTGTTGTTGTTGAACAGATTTCCGTTTTGTTGTTTCACTATTAAGCTTTTATTGATGAGAGTCTGGGCTAGTCTGAGGGAAAAACAATTCAACTTTCAACCGAACAACAGTTCATTATTCCTTTTTTCCTCTCATTACTCAGACTTATTTCCATATGATTTTCCAAAATGAATTTTCGTTACGACTTCATGGGAAACAGAAAAAAACCGACCAAGTTCCAACAAATCATTTTTTTCGTGCTTGTTTATGAGGCGTGTGGCATTGTACACAATAAATATTTACTGTAGGGGGAAGTAGAAGAGTTTCCCACAGATATCGTGAATTGAATTGAATACATGCTATATATATATATTTATTGTAGATGAAACCAATTGTTCCGTTTGGACTATCAATGCCAGCGACTAATTAGTTTGTCACCCCAACGCTGCAGCGATTTCTTTCACAACAGACATGTGATATTTTTGTAGTGTCGGCTTGTTTACACACAGAGCACCACACTGCACCACCACCACCATTGTCCCTTGTGTGTGTGGGAGTGTTGTGTATCGTCAATGAATTTATTTTTAGCCGCTGTTGGATTCGATGTGATTCGATTGGTGACGTTTGGCTTCGGCTTGATGCCATTTGACTGCTGTTAATGACATGCAAATCAACTTTGGTGGTCCTGGCCCGGCGGCCAAAACCTCAGCCCAGCTCCATCCCAATTGCCGTACACTCTGTGTGTGTTTATATATATACTTTTTTTTGACAGTTGATTGTTTTATTGAAATGCAGCACGAGCCATGGAATGAGGTGGCGAAGCAGATGTAACAAGTAAATATTTACTATTTACTTATGCGGAGTTGTGAGAAAATCATTAAATCAAGCATCAAACCGTCAACAGACGGCGGAAACGCGTTTATCATTTCCATGGCGCAATCAGTTGACCGCAAGAAGTAAATAAATATACATAAAAAATATTCAGCGCAAACAATATAAAATTTAATTAGAATTTTTTATTATTAAATAAAATGCCACCAAAAAATCACACAGCACAAAAAAAACTTATAACGGATATGGCAAAACACGTGAAACAAAACTAAATTGAAATTTTGATAGTAGAATAGAATAGAGTTCATGGAGATAAAGCTTGCGCTCAGCCCACAGCTATGAAATTGAAAAAGTTACAATAAACAAAAAAAAAATGTTTAATCAAATAAATCTGTACAAACCAAATCTTTGCTAAGTTTTACAAACAAATATCACAAAAATTCAAACACAAAAAATATCTTTAAAAAATAGAGGAGCTCAACCAACAATGGCAACAATTTAAAAAGGTATTTAAAATGTTTGCAAATGTGGTTGCAGTGGTTGAAAATGTGGGCACAAAGTATATCAAAATATTTCCACGCATTTATAAATGTGAAATAAATTATTTATTAAAATAAGTTAGGAAATAGGAAACCCAAAAGTTGGTTAGAGATCAAATGCAAAAAGATTTGTTTAATGCCCATATAAATATTTTAGTTATGCAATCGTAAATGTTAACATCAAATAGTGTTAAAAAGCATAGGTGTCAACAGTTGCTGAAAATGATTTAAAATTCCATCCACATATTGTGGCAGAAGTTTTATATTGCGTGTACATAAAAAGACAGACGCTATAGCTCTGCGCAATCTCAGTTGTGGCTGGCTTTAAAGCTAAAACATTTAACTTTGCCACTTGAATAGCGCAAGCTTTATTCTTGATATTTAACGAGCGCTGCGGGGCGCTTATCTATTTTGTTGAGATGGCCGCCGAGTTAATGAGAAAAATGCATACGCATAAAATATGTCGACGTCTAGTTCTGCAACACATAAACCTTAACAACAACAGCAAATGTGTCAGACACGTAGTCCCTTCTAAACCCCCACACCCCTCGAACCAACCCACCCCCTGTCAACTTCACTCCACTTGAATTTTACGAGCTTGTCGCTGTCGCTGCGATGCCAGACAGACACATAAAGCAGGCGATCTCTCAGGCGTTGCCCGTATGCCCGACCGTAAAATCGTAAAAAAATGCCAGACTCTGAAATCACAGTCAGACGAGGACACCCACACAACCACCCACCCAACTACATAGTTTGGTTTCAAATTGTACCAAATTTTTAATATCAACTTTAATTATCCAAGCAACGTCGAGCTGGCAATTTATGACACTTGGCGCCAGCCAATGCACATCAACTTTTGTGTGTATTTATTGGCCAACAACAAGGCGTTGCCAAATTTATGGCCCAAAGTGTGAAGCAGGCCTACTCCCACTCTCACTCCCACTCAATCTCCCAGCAACCGCCGTTGCCACAAAATCCGTTGAATAATTTTGGTTGCTGGTTGTGATTTGTTATCCACACACAGTCGTCTGACTGCTCTAATTTCAGCGTGGACACTATGCATTTTTTTTTCTAGCATGACTCAATAACGTGTTTGTGGGTGGCGGGTAGGTGCGGGCGGGGGCCTTGTGGCTTTAGCTACACACGCTAAAAATAAATTTTAGCTGGCACCCAAAACGATTTAATTTGCGGTTTTTGTCTGCGTAGCCCCCGAAAAGTTGGTATAAAACTTATTTGCGGATTTGCTGCGAATTGTTGTTGTTAAAAAAAATAGACGAAAACAAATTTAAATCAAAACAGTTATTGAATGAAAATTCAGTGTTAGATTGTCAATCACAGAGATGTTTTCGTCAATTTGGTGGAATTGATTGTGCTTCTCTTTAGAACTTCATGTGAGCATCATACTGAAATCGAGTCACAAAAGTTAGCCGAAAGCAAAAAGTCCACTTAAGATCCTCTGCCGTTGTTTTATCGTCGACTATAAAAGTGCCCAGGATCCTAATGATCTCTTCGTTCTACGTCTTTGAATCTTGTAATTCGCATGCTGCAACAATTCTTTATACGTTTCATCCTCCTCTTTGGAGTCCAGCAACAATTTCAGCAGCTGTGCCACATAACGTTCAATCAATTGCAACTGTTCCTGCTCGGACATATCCTTTTTTTTTATTGGCAAATATATAGATACATATAAATTGTATGCGCATACATACTATAAACGAGCCAGCTGTGAAAAGTTAGTGAAAACTGAGATTCGCCTGCTTTGGTACAGCTGCAGCTTACATCTATGCTTTAAGCCAAGTCGCCTGTAGTCAATGGCTACAGCGGCTTATGGGTCGCTTAAGCACAATTGGAACATGCAAATTCCTATGGCATGCATGCGGCAGCTGCTTTGGTATGCACTGAGAAACTCTTTGACACTCCCAAAACACCCAGCAACATGGAACTTTGACACCACTGACCTATTTCTAGACTGCAGCAATTCGCATATGAGAATCTCTCTTCCTTTCTCCATCTATCTATGTATGTATGTGTTTGTATGGTATGTCGAATAGAGAGAGCCTGGGTACAATGTGCGTACTTTGCTTTATTTTATTGTCTGACAAGATAAATACCAAAATATTGAATATGCAGCAGGCGGCTGCCAAAAGGGAATGCTGTGAACACTGTGTCCATCGTAGCGTTCTATGGTAAGCTCATCCTTTGCTCGCTCTAAGGCGCCTGCCAGCTTGCCTGCTTGCCTGCCTGCCTGTCAACTGCGCTACGAACAATAACTCAAATGCAATCGAGCATATTTGCTGCAGAGGCGAACACAAATAAACCCAGAGAGTTACCTACCGGCAAGCCACAACAAAAATATGTTGGACTACGACTAAGACTACAGTGGCTATCAGGAATGTGTGAACCAACAACAACAACAACTAAACCAAACTACTACTGTACAAGAGTAGTTGAAATAATTGTGATGCTGCTGCTGTGCGGCATTCAACAAAATCTTAATTGCTTTAACATACAGAGAAATCTCGTTCAGTTGGCATAAGCTTGCGAATATTTCAAAAACTTTAGGCAAATAGCTTTCGATTCAATGTGCAGTGGTAAGAAGACAAAAGAAAAAAAACTCAAAACAACAATTTCAACTAAGAAAGAACTCTTGGCAAAGACACTCCATCTGTCTGACTGTCTGTATGTTTGACTGGCTGAGTGTCTGTCTGTTTGTCTGTGTATTTTTGTGTGGGTGTGAAGGAGAGTGTTGGCAAAACAGCAAGTGAAATCTTTACCAGAAAACAAAAGCCAAAATGTAGAAAAACAAGGGTAAACTATTTGAAGGCGCAAACTTCTTCGACTGGGCTGTAGCAAAAACTTTTTTGTCGCACTCGGCGAAAAGTAAGCGAAAACTTAATAAAGATCGCAGCTGACGTCGACGCACTCCGCACCGTGGACCAAGGACGCACAGAGCGTTTGGTCAGCGAGCAAACCGGCCGTCCAACCGACCGCAGACTGTCGAAATTAAACCAAACTGAATTTGCACTTACACTTTGGCCCCCCGAAAAACTTCGCTGCAGGAGCGAGAGAGGATCTGTGTGATGCTGTCGAAATTGTCACTTTCGCAATTTGCTCAGCTCTCGTTTGTGTGTCTGTGTGTGTGTGTGTGGGAGTAAAACACAATGGTCGCTTGCAGCGCAAAAGAAGCTCGCAACTTGCCGCATGGCGCGCGTCAAGGAGCGCGTAAGTGACATTTATGCGCCTGGGCACCAACTAGAAATGGCAGTGGGAAAGAAAAGTGCGAAAGTGGGAGTCAAGCAAAAAGCGCTTCAAACTTTTGCCCACCAATGCAGATGCAGTCAAGCGACGACCTGAGCGAAAGAGACAAGACGAAGTTTGTTTTAATAAATACTTGCATTGTGTATGCAGCGAGCAGTCGAAGCAGCTTCACCTGCCAGCCACCCAGCTGAGACACGAAGAGTTAAAAGAGGTTGAACTGAGGAGGCCGTCACTGTTGATGATGGCAAGTTTCTTAAGAATTTAGTGTTCACTGCTGCTGCTGCTGCTCATCGACATTAGTTTGGAGAAGTTGCTGGTGAGACTGTTGACAATAGATGTTCAGCCGCCGGGAAACAATCATCAACAGCCGCAGACGGCAAATGCAAAAATTACTCAATTCCTTTCCTACTATTATTATATATAGCATGAACTTTGCCATTTCGAATTGCAGTTGTTGTTCTCATTGCAATTTGGCAAGAAAAAAAAGTTTGTCAGTCAAGTTTTGAGCTTAGCTTATTTAAATTAAGACTCTTCAAAGGCTTGATTTTCTTTTTGTCTTGACCATCCCCCCCAAACACTAGCTGCAGGCCAAAAATGTTGTTGAAAAAGTTTTATTAAAATAACATATTTATGCTTTGTTTGTTTGTTGTAATCGCTGCAGGCAAAGTCTGTTTTCGGTAGAAGGTAAACATAACTCAGACATAATTATGCTTTACATTTCAATTATAGGTTTTTTTGTCTGACTGATGTTTGATGGGCCTCATTTAGCGGCAGTCGTCGCTTTGCTTGGCCATAAACTATTTCACATTAGCTGCTTACCGGAAACGGTTTCGGGAAAAACCTATGTTTTCTATTTAAAGAAAGCAACAACAACAACGAGAACAACAGCAATGCAACACATCTGGCTGGCAAGCCTCTCGTCTCTCTTTCGTTTTGAAGCCGCAGGCAAAGTTAATTAGTTGTGATTTTTCAAAGAACATTCAAATCGAAGGCAGCCGAGTGAAAAATACAAACAAATAAACTCGCCCCCAGGCTGGCGAGTTTCGAAGCTAGAAGAGAGTAGGAGGGGTGATGTGGGGAGTTGCAACGAGGCAGGCACATGTTGAGTGTATAAAATTTTGATGAATGTTTTGTTTACGGCAGCTGACAAGGGGTTTGCCTTTGCCACTGCCACTGCCACTGCACCCGCCCCTGGGCTGTGCGTGGGTGTATGAGAACATGTTGAGGTTGTTGTTGCGTCCATCAGTGTTATGTGTGTAGTACATGCATGTATGCCTGGGATGCAGTGCACATGTGGCGCCCCCACTGCCACAACCATACACTCACTGCAGCAGCCACAAGTTGCTAAATGGCAATTGAATGTGAATTGTATTGAACATGAACAACAAGGGGAACAAAGACCCAAACTTCAGACTTTGGTCATGGCCATGATGCACGCCTCTGTGAACTTTACACGCCATAACGACGTTGATGCAACAGATGCCATAAATTATGCCACAGCATAAACATCGACTGTAACTAATTAACAAGAAATTCAGTCAGTAAATGGAATGCAATCTTTTTTCGAAATACTTTTTTGGGGGATGTATAAGGGAATGGCAAAAAGGTAAAGGTGAACAGCATTCCGTACGGACATGGGTGGAAGTGGCACGTGAATTCCCTGGGGCTGCATTTACTTAGTTTGTTTCCCAATCAAATTCATTCTGTGTTTCGTCTGTTTACGACGAATAATAATAATTTTAATATCTCTTCCCGCCGGGCGAACCCAAGTAAAATACAACAGGAAATGCCATTTGAACTACGGCATGCTAACAAGCCAACAACAGCAGCAGCAACAGCAACAACTACAAACAAAATGCGTGCCATCGCAAAAGCTGCTGAAAACAGCAAAAACCCAACCAACAGCAGCAGCAGCAGCAACAGCAACAACAACAAAAGCCAAAGAAACTTAACTTAGCCGCGAGCAATGCACGAAAAACACAAAAAGGGAGAAAGTACGGCAAGAAATTAGTTTCTCTGGCGAACGTTGTCCTAGTTGTTGTTTTTGTTGCACACACATTCACATACACACAAACAAACAAGCTATCCGAGCAAAGGGTAAAGAGATCTCTTGTTGGCCCTTCCTCTTTTGATTTAGGCTCCGGAAAATGCCGTAACAACATGAAAAAAACACACAAAAAATACACAAGAAATAAGAAATTTTTGTTTGTGCGAAAAATGGCAATGCAACAAAAAAAAAGTCGCATAGTTTTAGCCGTAAAAAAGAGCTAAAGTATGCAGGCCACAAACATTCGCAGACAACAGCCAGAAACTTCAAGACAGATAAACGAAAAAAACAAGAAGCACACATTAAAATAAACAAAGGAATTGCTTGGAAATATATATAATTGAAGAGACGGAGGGTGGAGGAAGAAGGATTTTGTAGTTGACGGCGGGTTAATAAGCTGCCAGCCAGAATTGTATTTTAAATGCAAAATACATTTGTAAAGCTTTGTTACAATCCACAACTCACAACCCTACTTAAAAAAAAGGGATTTTTGTTTATACTTTGTTTTTTGTAATATGCCTTAGTAAGAAATACAGAATTTTCAGCTTTAAGCTCAAAGACTAAAAATACCAAAGTACTCCAATCATTTTTTTATGGGGAGTGGGGAGGTATTACAGTGCCTGCGGTCTATAGCTGACGCCCATCATCCTCTGTTTGTGGGATATGTCGATTGGCACATAGAACTGACTTTAATCTTTTGCCAGGCCAGGCATATATGCAAATACCAAACATGATGTTGTCAAGTCTCAGCAAGCTGGGCTGTTGCTGTTGCTGCTGCTCCTGCCACTTTTACATACATTATCCTGTCCAAAAACGATGCAAAGCCCAACGGCATAAATGAATATGCCATAGACATAGTGTTCATAGGTAAACGCTTTAGACTCTGTCTTTGCCCGAAGAATTTGTGTTTACGCACTTTTTTTCTTTTTTGAATAAAATTCTTGAGATGCCTTGAAGGCAACGACGCTATTTGGTGTTTCCCCCCAGCCAGCCAGCCAGCCAGCCAGCAGTGCTTAACTTCACTTTGAGTTTTGCGTTTCAAAAACACGGCACGTGTTATGGATCGTGGGAAGGTAACTGCCACACCTCACACACAGACACACACACACAAAAATTTCAATAGAGCTGCGAAAGTTTCATTGACTTGACAGGTAAATTAGCGGTGAGGGAGGAAGTGTTTCACAATAACTTGGACCCAAGTGTAATTGTTACCGTTTAAATTTCCATTAAACGGCGCGAGCCGCAAGGATAGACAAAAGTCCAAAATGGCTCCCAATGTGCGGGTGGATGCCGTGGGGCTTGGGGCCAGCTGCTTCACCAAATATGTCACAACATTTAAGCAGCGTTTTAGACAACCACCAACAACAAGAACAACAATGCGAGCGGAAACAATGGCAACGGATACAACAAAGGCGAAAGCTTTGAAAAGGCCGCCCGCTATTAACAAACCATAAAGTAATTTCTTGCTTTCCTGCACGGAAATTAGACATTTTGTCAAGGGAACACTCTCATCTTGGGGACGCCAGCGAGCCGAGCAGCGACGTCGACGTCGACAGCGAAGCTTACTGCGACCAGCAGCAACATGGATAACAATAACAGCTACAATAACAAACAACAATTTCTGAGCAAGGGGCAGAGAGGCAGCGAGGCAGGCAGTACGAACACTTTACACTGCCAAGTTGAGAGTAAAAATATTATAATGAAGTATGTTGTTAGCTGTTTCGAGATTTCTTAAATGTATCCATCAGATATGCGCTGTGGGTGGGTTGAATTTGGGGTTCAGTTGGGTTTTGGGTTGTGGGCGGCAGGCCATCATCATTTTTAAAAGTAAACAAACAGCAGCAACAAAACTTTGTCTACTTAAAAAAGTTTGTGCGCTTCATGCGAAAAAGTTATAAAACATGAAAATATTTCTTAATTATTTTTATAAACAACGACGAACGCAAGAACGTTGCAACAACGTTTGACTTCGCCCTGGCTACTCGATTCACCTCGAGGGATGGGGCGGGGTAGCTTTGGCACGCCCCGATCTGTGTCTGCAAGTTGTTTGTCTTGCTGATTTTTGAGCACATTTGGCTTGAGGTCAGGATTCTGTTTGATTAGCATAAAATACGACTTCAGAAAAGGGAAAATATCCCGAGTTTGCTTCTTATGAAAATTAATTAACTAGGCTTGAAAATACATTGAAAAACAAGCAAATTCGAGAGAATTCCTCAAACTCACCTTGAGATATTTTTTTAATTAATTGACCAATATTTTTGTTGGCAAATATTAAAGTATTTTTTTTTTTTTTACTATGTAGTAAATCACTTTTCATTCCACCACACACGGCGAATATCAGTTCAGTAAATTTGATTGCCGTTATCTGCATTTTATGATGCTTTTGCTACCGCAAAGAAGGCATGGTTTTTGATATATGGGTTTGGTTAGCCATTGCCAATTTGTACCAAATGGTTGGCCGCTGTTGAAACTTGTTGTTATATGTATTTTCTATATATATTCCGTGCAATTTTTAAGTTGAACTTGTCCTTTGCATGATTTATGAGTGGTTGCAAAACAAAATATAAACAGCCAATGGAAATTTTGTTAACAATATTTAAAGTTCAAAACCTTAAAGTGACAACTGAAAATAGCACAGGGCTTATTTGTCATTGTTCTATTTTGCCAAAAAAGCAACAGAAACATCAATAATAATAATAACAATACTATGTTATATACATATAAAGTATATTCCGTTGGCAATTCCTTTGGTTGTGATATTATTATTATTTTAAAGCTGCTCGAATAGAAATTTATGTTTGAGCACGCTGGCAACGTGCAACATTTCAATTTGCTGCAACAAATGCTCATAATTTATAAATTTTAAATCTATTTTACCCACAACGAGCTGCGCGCTTCGTTTTGTGGCATGCCACGCGCAACCTGTGTACGCTATTTGGGGTTACGACGGGGATAAAATTGGGAATGTTTTGTTGCTGATTTATCGACATTTGCTGTGTGTCAGTGTGTTGTTGCTGTGTTGCCATTGTCTGCGTTTTTGGCACTGTTAACCCGATTTTCCACTTTTCATGCGGCAACGTGCAAAAGCGCGCAGCATGCATGATGATCATGTTTACGTGCGTCCTCTCTCTGCCCCCTGCCACATCGACTGCCACTGACATAACCACCAAAAACCGCTAGATGTCACTAATGGGGCGTACGTTCAAGTCGAGTCACGTCACCTTTGCCTTTGCCGTTGTCGTTGCGTCTGTGACTGCAACGTCTGCGACAACAACAGAATGCAGGCCAAGTCAAGTCAAGAAAACACCAGCAGCAGCAGCATTGGGAAACAAGATCACGTAAATGCGACGCGAGATTTTTGCAATTTCATGTGCCGCCTCGTATCGGAAAACTATCTTTCAATTAAATTCCATTGCAGTGCGACGCTTCAATTTCAAACTCATATTTATATGCTTTGTAAAGAAGAGTGCCATTAACTTTATTGTCTTATATGATGTAGCATGGTTAATTAAAGCCCAAAAAGTATATATCAAAACATTGTCACACTCCAAGGGAAGCGCTTTGCAAACTTAATTTGATTATGAAATTGTAGTGCAAATATTTTGATTGCATTTTCGGGCTTCGTCGCGTATCATTTTAAGCTATTTTGCATACATTTTCATTTTCATCCAGCAATGAACAAATATTTTTGGGTCATGGGCCAATAATGAAATTTATCGCTGGCATAGAAGCCGAGGACGACAAGGGCGGCGGGTTAGCTGTTTTCAAACTTCATTTAATTTAATTTATTTTTCAGCAGTGACACAATTTATGTAACAACTTTGACCGTTGTTGTTGCTGTTGTTTGCCTGCTGCTGTTCGTTGCTGTTGTCATTTGAAACTAATTTGCATAAAATGAGCGTGGAGTGTTTTTTTGTTTGTTTGTTGGTTACCTGGGCCCCATAAAAGCCACATACATATGTCGAGGCAGCCGAACCTGAAGCGGGTCAAGTCGCAATAAATTGCCATCTGATGACTCCGCTTTTCGAAAAAGGACCCAAAGCAGCGCCAACAATTCGATTTTGTTTTTATGGCACATAAATTATTCAGAGAGTTTGTCTATAGTCTATAAAATGTTAAGGGCCGTTAAGACGACTCTAAGCGCTTGCGAAACTGTCTCTTTAGTGACCTTGTATCCCTTTTTTTTCATCTGTCGCTTTAAATAAACAATTTGCTCCCCATATATTACGCACTGTTCTGTTGTCCTGTTGTCTGGCTGACCTGTCCTCGCATAAAAATCAGCTTAAGCGTACGCTGCAGCAGCTTTCGGATTTATGCTACACTATTTTTACAATCGTTACAATCGCCTTTTTTTCTCTTTTGTTGCTGTCAACAATTTTACGAGTAAATTGAGAGCCACAATCGTTACAGCAAATCTTTTACAGCTTAGAACTAAATACAACGAGAATAACGAATTGAAAGGCAGGAAATCTATTCATTTTAGAGTTTTTGTTTAAGTTTTGCTTCATAACCGGTTGAATAAAGCATTTCCGAATGCATCGAAACGCTTTTAAAGAGAATTTTATTTGTCAAATGGATATTTGGTGCTTATGAGAAACTTTTCAACTCAACGTATGAGCAATATTATTTGTTAAAATAAATCACGTTCGAGCTCTTAATATCTAGTGTGTTCTTTAAACAAAACACAACAATGCTTTATTAAACGCTCCCCCTACGAATGCTATCAATATTGAATCAGGACTGTTCAGTCCGCCCGCCCCATCTCACCCTTAAGGACTTTAGTCTAGTGCATGGAAAGTGCACTGTCATTATTTGAGCCCTGTTCAAAGCAAAGAACGTTAACGTTTGTCTTGAAGTACAACAATGCCAAAGAACCAAACAAATACGCATGAAGTTGCGCTTTTAGCCATAT
The DNA here is from genome assembly GCA_018901835.1 of Scaptomyza graminum. Lineage (NCBI taxonomy): Eukaryota > Metazoa > Arthropoda > Insecta > Diptera > Drosophilidae > Scaptomyza > Scaptomyza graminum. The sequence continues at coordinate 1,592,346 of JAEIFL010000243.1, forward strand.
ATCGCAAAATATTTACTACGTGTGTGTGAGTGTGTGTCTGTGTTTGGTTTGAGGAAGGAAGTGATTGTCCTGTTCAGAGAGAGAGAGAGAGAGAGACTGACCCAATTAGTTTAAAAGCTGTCAGTTTCAGTCAGTTTCTGTTTCGTCTTGTCTTGTTTTTCTCAGTGTCTTGCAATCAATATTATATGTACAAATATTTCAACAACTTGTACAAGACTATTTAATATCGTTTTAATAACTTTATGCTCTTATTTTGTATATATTAATTTGAAGGCCAGACACACACAAACAATTTCTAGATATTCCGTTTGTGCTTCAGATATGGTTGACTTTCAAATTGCAAACAGCAAACAGACACATTAATATAATAATACAATGTATGAATAAATAAAATTTAATTTTACCCAAAAACTGACTGTAACAGTCCCCAGTCATTTAAGTTCAGTTCGGTTCGGTTCAGCACTTATGACAAAATGAAACAACAACTAGAAACCCAACTAGTAGTACACCCCACAGAGACAGCAACAATATCAAGTTGTCAGGCACAAAGGCAAATGCGCAAAAAAGCAAAAATTGTTTGTTTTGTTTTGTTTAGTTGTTGCTGTTGCTGTGTGTGTGGCATATTTGAGAGTATTTGCACAAAATACGTGAAATTACGCGAAAAGTTGTGTCCTGTCTCGTCGTCTTTCAGTTTGAACCCGCCTCCACGCCCCTATCAGTCCAACTGTTTACGTCAAGGCGACGCCAAGGGCGTACTGTCCCAATGCCTCTGGGAATGAAAGGGAAGGAGCCCATTCTCACAGTCTCTGTCTGTATGGGAATGTGTCTGTATGTCCTTACTGTCATTCTGTTGGCTTGTTAGTTGCCGGCCTGTGAAACAAATGCTGCTTTTAGGGATCAAAGTAGCACCTCTTAGCATATATGGCAAGAATGAGAAAAACATGCTTGCTGTTTGTTTGTATATTTATTAATTTTTTATGTCCAGCACTCGTCGTAGGTATTTCAATTTCAAATTTACAACCCAAATTATTAACGAGCTGCTTGCCATGCCAAAAAGTTAATAATCCGTTGAGCAACGAGAGAACAACAAACAACAAAAGTAACAACGGGGTTTTGGGGTAACAACTTTGACTGGCAAACACTTTGCAGACGGAAATCTCATTTGTCATGCAGCTGGCCATTTATCAGTTGGCATTTAAAAAGCCATTAAAACCGTATCCGACAAATGCAATAAAAACAAGAAATTATAATATGAAAAAAGAATAAAAAAAAAAATGTGCTCAGCGCTTTTGCAACTTTTGCTTGCTGCTCGACGTCGACGCACACAGGAAAGGAATCGACGAACCTGGCGCGCAGAACCCAAGAGCCCTGGAACCCAATTCATAATTTAAAAGGCTGAGCCGATTGCCCAGCAGAGAGTATGGCGTTTGCCAGGCCATCCTTCGTTTCCCTCGTTGCTTTCGCAATGCACGCGTCCTTCGAGTAGTCACAGCAATAAATTAATATAAAAATTCCTCACGCTCAGCCAATAAGAAAGAGAGAACATTGAAGCATTTTATCACAATTGCCAGACGGACGCGGACAACGACGACGGCGACGACGACGAAGAAGATAGAGGCCTCCACCATCTTGAGATGTCTGAGATGCCAGCACACGCGACCAGTTTGCTTTGGTCGTTCATTGGAAAGGCTGCCTCTCCACCAAAAGACATTTGTGGTATGCGCAAATAGAACATTGAGCATTAAAAACCGTTCAACATTAATGGCATTTATGGCCGTAGTCCTTAAAAGCCTGACCCATTGCCATCATAGAGACGAAGAAGATATTTTGCCCACCATCTGCTTCAAAATATTGTCCCTACGATCACAAACCAGCCAAGCCAATTGATTCGCAGCACAAAGTTTGCCGCAAGCAACACCTTCTTTTGCAAAAGCTAATTGCAGCCGACATTTAAATTGTTACGACCATCGATTTATATATGAAAAAAAAAAAGTTCAGCTGCAACCCAAAACGAGGTGAACGGAAAACTCCCTGAGAGTTCTATATAGGGGCACACACTTAAAGGAGGACAAAGTTTTGCATTTGACCTCGTTAGTTTGGCTGTTAGGCGAGTCTATCAGGCTGGCGAATGGTTGACTGGCTGCCAATGTCGTGGGCGGCAACTTTGTTAATGGTTTTGTCATAAATTTTAATTCGATTGCATCAGTGAACAGAGCAAAAGAGCAGCAGCAGCAGCAGTGACAAAGAAGTAGTTGCATGTCCGCAACGACGAACCAAAGGAGACTTTTGCCGAGATTGCCATTCAAAGTGGGCATGAAAAATGCATTAGAGACAGCCAGCAAGACTACTACTCCGAACGGACATCATCCATGTGCCACATAAGCGGGTTGCAAGTTTTTTGATAGTGCGGCTACCCGCAAACCTCCACAACCACGAACTTTCAAGCTGGCAGCAGGCTGGCTGGCTGGCAGGCAGTCTAGCTCGAAAGTCTTGGCTAGACGGCGTTGCAGACACAGTCTGTTGTTTGAGCACTCAATTAATTTATGCGGCGTGAAGTAAACTTTTTTGGGGTGGGAGGAGAATTTCAAAATGGAATGCAAGCACAGCAAGCTGCCGCAGCATTGAGATGCGATTTTCGGTTGCCACACTTGCAATTTCACACAAAAGGACCAGACAATATGCCCCCGCAGAGATATGCGCTGCGGCCTGATGGAAAATGCGCTCAATTAATGAATTTTAAATGCATTGTCATTGTCACTGCTCTTTTCTGCTGCCTGCCAGCCAGCCTGACTATCTGGCCATATGGCATACGTTGCGTATGCGTAACGTGATATTTGCCAGTCAACCGCGAAGCCAAGCCGACACGATAGTAGATACAAAAGGCCAAGAGTTCTTTGTGTGTGTGTGTGTCTGTAGAAGCTACAGTGGTACAATAACTCAAAAACATTCTCGTCACATGTATTTGAGCCATTGCAAATGATGTTGGGGCCACTGTGCGTGCGTGCGTTGCCTGTGAAAAGGCTTGCGAAATGATGATGATGCGACGGCCGTCGCGCATTAACTACAAGGATAATTCAGCGCGACCGGCATGAAAAAATAACAAGAAAATGCCTCGCATCGTTCATTACCCGCTCTTCGCCCTCTTCGTCTTCGTCGTCGTCATCGTCGTCAGCTGCTTCTGCAGGTGCGTGGCTTTCTGGCCGGGCCAGAAGACGAGACGAGACGACAAGACAAGACAAAATGTTTTATTGTTGTAAACTGTCGCCTGGCACCATAATATATAGTCTGTGCCACATCCTGGCACATTCGGCCTGCTTGCCTGCCACCCGACACAAATCACATTGCAACCTTTATCGCCGCCGCCCAGCCTGTCTTAGGGTAAGGGGGGCGGTGAAGGTTGTGTCACATTTTTGGTACTCGTACGTGCCCGCCCGCATTGGACCGGTGCGGGCCTTGCTTAGTTCGGTTTCGGTAGGGTCGAGTTGTGTTTGGTCCAAGGTTGTTCAAGGTACAAAATTATGTAAGGCTTAAAAGCGGAATTAGTGTGTAAGTGTGCGTCTCTTTCTATCTATCAGACTGTCTCTCTCTTTTTGGTTGTGCTTTTGTCGTCAGCCTGTGTTTGTCGTCTTCCGTTTTAACAAATGTTTTGTTAGCGCGAGAAGCTCTCAAAAGAAAAAAACATTATACGGAAACGGAAGCGACAAAAGGAAAACCACAATTGAGTGTGTGTGCGTGCGTGTGTGTGTATGTTTTCTCCCTCTACTTTCTATGTGTGCCACGTGTGTTTACCTGCCTCTGCAGTCTGTCATCGCTGCGAATAAGAACTATTCAATTTTGATTATTAAATAATGCTTGAATTGATAAAAGCAATCAAGCAGCAACAACAAACTGCCGATGGGGGGAGATACCAATGAATGAATGCACGTTCATGAAAAATAGTGCGTGTCCTTAACTCGAACTCAACTCAACAGAGACAGGATGCGTGTGCCTAGGGAACTGTAATTAAATTTATTCCTCCTTTCGCAGCACCAAAACCTTTCTGCTTAGTCAGGCAAACAGTAGCAGTAGCAAAGCATCATCATCATCATCGTTCTTATTGAGAAATCATAACAGATTCACATTATTTTTATCGTTTTGCACAATTTTTGCATATGTCGTTCTCAACTTCCTTATGTAAATCACTGCTACGAGTGTATATGTGTGTGTGTGTGTGTTTCTAGCTCGTTTGGGCTTTCAAGTTAAACGTTTCAGGTAAAGTCGAGAGCACCTGTCAATAAATCGAAATTGCCTTTCGTATTATTTTTATCGTCTACGTTCCTTCGTTTTTGGTTTCGTTTCGTTTGGTTTCGTTTACACTGCACACGCTACTACTTCAAGCTGCTCTGTGTCTTTGATTGCCACGGGCCACACCCACACGCCCACTTTAAAAGACGACCTTCGATATCTCTGCCATCTTGTTCCAGTTGAGCGCTTCTGCGGGTTTTGGCTGCCGCCCAGCCATCTCTTCATCTCCATCTCTCGTTTGTGGTTTCACATTTTGTCGATTTGAAGTGCGTATTTTGTTTTAGATTTTTGCTAGCCAGTTTTTCAGCTTCAATTAATAATGGCGTCGCCCTTTTGAAGTTTGCTTTTCGTCGAAACTGCGTCTGCGCTTTAATTTTAATCCACTTCCGCATAAATGCGACCAAATGAGATCCCCACGCGCCATCTTCATGAAAATTTAATAAGCAGCACGCCATTATATCAACTAGATGCGAATGCCGGGCCCCATGTCATGGCCTTCAGTTCCTTATCCCCAAAGCTCACATGTGTCATCTAAAAAGATTCTTAAACAAGAATCAAGATGAAGAAGCAGAAGAAAAAAACAGCCAGAAACAGAAACAACAAACTTAAAAATGAAATGCGTTTCTTGGTTTTGAGTGGCAGGTGTGGAGCGGGGGGTGGGGTCTTCGCACAATGGGCACAGAATGAGGCAATTCAAATACTCAAAAGACATTTTTATCAATTAATATCGAAAATTGGCTATGACTGAGTTAAGATTACTTCAGCTTTTATTGCCTCACAAGTTCCTTTGATATTATAGAAACTGGCATATTTGTGCATTTTGGGCCCACTGTGCGTGCGTTGATGTCCTTGTGCAAGAAAACGAGCGAAATATTATTTACGAGCTGTCAAATCCCAGTTAACATGCTTTATGCAGAGAACAAGATGCCTTTAGAATGAGATGAGGCTGAGGTCGTGTCATAGCGTGTGTGTTGCGCGTGTGTGTGAGTGTTTGTTGCTGTGGTCGCATAGTTGGCTAAGAGACAGCCGACAGCAGATACGCAGTTACAGCTACAGCAACAGTAACAGTCACAGGATACAAAGCTTGCTTTGGCCTCGAGAATGGCTGAATTGCATGGCGATGAGGCGCAGTTGAGGAGCTGTGCGGGAAGGGCTCAGAGTCGGGCATAATAAAATAAAAGGCATAAATAAAAAGAACGCAGGCGGACAAATGAAACCACGAAAAATAATTTAAATTTATGTACTTCTTTCTTCCATTCTTTCCTGCGTTCGATCTGCGTTTTATTTGACGCATTCAATTTGTTTGCTGCTTGTTGTCCTCGTCCTCAAGACATTAAATTCAATTTGCATGTGTGTGTGTGCTTGCGTATGTGTGCGTATGTACATTTGAGTGCCACTCAGCGTCAGTTACAGCTTCAGCGTAGGCGCGAAGCAGCCTGCGAAAGAAAGGACTTTCTTCTTTTGCAAATGGCGACCTGTTGTTTAAAGTAATTACATCGAATGTGTGTACGAGTGTGTGTGGGGAGAGTGTATCAAATTTGTTAAGTAACAGGTAGATTACAATACGGAATATAACATTTGTAAAATACAATTAATTTGGAAATTTGTATACAGGCAGGGCATCTCTCTCTCTCTCTCTTTTAATGTTATTCAGTTTATTTCGTTGCGGGTCGAATATATATTAATGTTTTCCTGCTGCTTATATTATACGCTCTCTTTTACATGTGCATGTGTGTGTGTGTGCGTGTGTTTGTAAATGTGCTTGACAATGCGTACGTCAGCTCGACGAGTTTCCTCAACAAATATACAAAAAAAAAAACGAGACAAGTGGAAATCCGTTTAAGAAATACGTAAAACAGATAAAGGAGCTGCTGCTGTTGCTGGCACTCAGCAAGCAGTAAGGACAACAACAAGAACAACAACTGTGAGTAACAGGCTCACATGCTGTGTGCTTGTGTGTGTGTGTGAGCGCACAGAGATATGTCGTTGGCAGCAAATAAAAATTAATTGAAAAATGTTTATCAAGGACTTTATGATTAAAATGCAGCAATGCAACAAGACGAAGACAGCAACAGTGCGAAAAGTGACAGAGTGGAGACAGGGGTGGGGAGGGAAAGTAAAATACTTAATGGAAAATTAATATAAGCACACCGAAGATTCTCTATACACTTTCCGAACCTCAACAAATTTTAGAACTTTCGTTTTGTTATTTTACTAAAAACTTGATAGAGCAGCTACACTTTGTTGCGTATGCCACACACACGCACACACACTTGCAACAAGAACAATAAAACGCTGGGACAAATTTGTATTAAAATATTTGGTGGCAAAATAAGCGAGCAAAACTAAAAATTATGCAACGCATTAAAAATTTAACAAGCGCTTATCCGCTTAGTGCAACGCCTGGCATGCACCATATAAACTGCCAAATAGAACGAAAGGGGGAGAGAGAGATAGAGCAACATGGATGCCAGCGGTTGGTCAGGGGTGGGGTGTTGCGGGAAGGGACTAAATTGTGATATTGGTTTGCGGATTGTGGATTCAGGCGTCGAAAGAGGGAGATGGAGCGATAGAGAAGTGGAAAGTGGAGTTTGTTGCCTGCCACTTTTAATATTTTAATTTTTGACATTTACTGCGCATTACAACCGACTAAAGCGAGGGGGGGTAGGGGTGATTGTTGGTTGCGTTGGATGATTGCCGCTGCTGCATAATGTCGCCGAAATGTGGCATCAACACAAATTGGGCAGAAGTAATATGCAAACATTAACATCAACACACACACACACAAAAATATCTCAAATTCAGCCTAATTGGCAGCAGTCACAACTTTTGCATTCGAAAGTATAATATTTAGTTGGTGGACAATTTATACGTGTTCGCCCATACATATGTCCTTGTCTCGTGATAAACATATAGATATGAATGTGGATGAACCGCATGAAAAAAACTGATTAAATTGCAGTGGGTAAATCTGTTGAATTATGAAATGAAAGTTGAGTGGAATAAATCAAATAAGCATATTGAAAATGTTAATTCAACTTTGAATCTAATTTTAATTTCTTTTTTGACTGTTGATGTTGTTCTGTATCCCTTCAAGATAGTTTTCATAAATTAGTAGAATAAAATTTTGGCATTGGGCTAAATAAAAGGTATTCCAGTAGGTACAATGACCTAATTAACAATCTTCTCAATACTTTGGCTAATATTTTAAGATCAAACATAACGCGTCTTCGGTTGGACATAGTAGATTTATCAATATTTGAATAAATATGTTATTTTGAGTGTTAATCCAATAACAACAATCTTTTTTAGTCTTGATATTGTTTTCGAAGCCTTTAAAATAAATTTTATTGCAATTTCCAAATCGTTGTTCTTTCATAGCCATAGTTAATGATTAAACAGAAGCTGTTAGCAAAACGATTTGTAAGCTGGTGCTAGCATGGGTGGGGGAGTGGGATGCTGCCACGCCCAAGTCATTATGGTGCTGTTTATATGTATGTATGTGCGTGTGTGTTTGTACTTATTGTACTTATACCATTTGCTGCGGAATTAATATTTAGTTGTATTTTTCAATGCATTTAACTTTATTTGTGCAGTTGGCAAATGTTTTAACCCCGCGCCAAAGCGACAAAAGCAACTTGCCGGGCACTGTGGTTATCCTTATGTGGATGTGTGTGTATGTGTGAGTGTATTTTAAAATGCAACAGATGCGCCAAATTAATGCGACCATTAAATTGTATTAGCGTGTGCAAAATGTAAAGCGCATTTCCAGCTGAAGCTCCGCAATAGAAACACAAACACACAGTAGAAGGGGGAGGAGGGTAGAAGCAGCTTGTCAATGTATTCAGTACGTGTGTATGTGCGTGTGTGTGTGTGTCTGATGGCAAATGTATCCGCATCCGCATCCGCTTACTATCGCCCGCAGTTAGTGTGCGTTGCATTTGTGCAGCAAATTTGTGTGTGAATAAACATGAGAGTCGTTGCATTAATGCGCATACCCCACCTCACCCCGACGCTCATCAAACTCACCCACACACTCAACACACATCGCAATGGATTTAAATATCGTGCATCTGTACAATGCTTAAATATCAGACGCAACGGCAACAGCAATAGCTGAAACGCGCCAAGTTTATATGGCAAGCCACACGCACACAGAAGCCTTTTTGCTATAATTTGGGACATGTGTGTGTGTTTTTGTGTGTTTGTGTGTGTTTCATTGCATTCTTATTAGAGCAGCTTCAACGCCAGCAACACCGCACAAACAACAGCAGCAACAGCAACAATAATAATGGGTAACAAGAGAGTGAAAACAGAATTTAATATCGAGATACATCGAACCTAACAAACACACAAATATACAGTAGACACAAGAGTGTTGCATAAAATAATGAAGTAGCTTTTAGAGAGAGAGACTTTTGCCGCCGACAGGATTGCCAGGGCTCTACAAAAATGCATTTAATTAGCTTGCAACTCAGCTCATGTTTGGATATATTTATTCATTAGTCGGCTGCAATAATTTGTTGCCTCGCTTTGGGGCAGCAATACAGCAAAATTAGCACCATTTCCGCTTGTTGCAATTACACAAACATTTATTAGACGGAGTCGGTGGGGGGAGGGGTGGATGTGTTGCTTCTGCTTCAAAGGAGCTCCCAACTAATAGGCTTCTAATTGGGCGTCGAAACGGCTGTTGCAATATGCACAAACGGTTGTTGCTTGTTCCAGTCGTAAATATTAAATGGTAGAAGATGCATTTTTGTTTTCTACTCGCTATTTGTTTTCCAATTAAAGCCCATCAGCTACCGCAGGCAACTAATTTGGCTTTATGTGCAACACACACAAATACACAGCAACAACTGCTGTTGGTTGCCTCGAAGCCTAAAAGCGAGTCCTATTAGTGCGGAAATCGGAGCATTCGCATAATACTCATATTACCATACATATATCCATAACCAAAGCGCGCTTGAGGCAACAACCAGCTTCTGCCGCATTCTTGTTGTTGCTGTTGCTGCTGCTGTTGCTGTTGCACAGTTGTTACTGGCAATGCATTGTTAACTTGCCAAATATCTATTACTAATTGTTGAGGCAACGGACACATGGTTATTTACAGCAACAGCACCATACAAAAAGGGGTGGGAGGTGGAAAAAAGGATTTAATGCAGCTGCAACTGCTGATGTACTTTAAATTGTTGCTGATGGATTCCCAAACTAGAAAAGTCCATCGTTTGTTTTTGGCAATGGAATTCATTTCGAATCGAACTTAAATAAGCCGTTCACAAAAGTTCTGCTCGTTGCTAGAGTTATTTCAAAGATATTTTGCTAGGCAAGCAAATGAAATTTATTTCAAAAATAGAAAATAAAAAGTACATTAACACTTTCATCAAACATGATTAATGAAAATCTTACGTCATAATAATATTAATGAACAAAATTGCTTAGAGAAAATTCAATAGATAGACAGACAGATAGATTTGGTGGGACTAACAAAAGCACAATTAGGCTGGGTTGGAGGGGGGTGGTAGTCAAACAGGGAAGGGCAAGTAGGTGTAAGTAATAATGTGCATTGTGCATATATTTGCATTGGAATATTAATGATATAATCATATGGCATGGCACACGGACATAATAATGCTCACATGTTTGGCAACATTTAGCATGTCTGTTTAGCACATGTATCTCTATCTATGTGTATGTGTGTGTGTGTGCTTAGCCTGTATTGGCATTTGTATTAGTGTATCTGTAAGTATATGTTTGGTTGCTGCTGGCGCTATTATTGTTGTATTATTGTATTATTACATTTGGCATTGGGCATTATGGGCTGTGAAATATTTCAGGTTTCACTTAACGACTTTTGTTGTTGTTGTTGGTGCTGCTGGGGGTTTTGGCGTTACGAACACGAACACATAATACAACTCAATTAATTTGCTATGCCCAAACAGCAAATCATCTATTTGTCATACAGTCAGGTTGACTGGACAAAACCCGGCTTAAGGTTTATTACTTGAGGTTTATTCAATTTCAATCAAATATTTACTGCAATTTACTAGTTGCACTGACTTACAATTAACAATTGAATATCTTACCTAAAACTTAAACATATCGGATAACAAGTTAATTATGTGACTAAAAGACTGAATTTGCTGCATTCGCATACATTAAAGGTAGTTGGTTGGGGTTTTGCTGCTGCTTGTGGCAATGAAATCGACTTAACGGGAAACTCAGTTGCCACGCATATTGAATGAAATGCATTGAGCTGTTGTTGTTGCTGTAGCCATCTGTGTGGCTGGTGCTTGGGCTAAGTGCGCGGATTAAAGGTGAAATAACGCAGTACCACTGCCACACCACTCATTCAACCAATCCACCAACCAACACACCCACCCAATAACGCAACTAGAAGTCGCATTTGCAGCCGGGTAAAAGGCAAGCAGCACACTTAAACCGATCCCTTTTGCCGTTGCTGCTGTTGCTGCTGCTGCTGGCATAATGCTTGGCATTAGTGTGTGCAATTTGCTCATTTGCAGGCAGCTAGTTTACGACCGACTCACACACCCAACCACCCATCAAGTAGCAACCACTGTGGGGCACCAGAACACACACTCGTCTACTTAGCATTAATCCGATGCGCTGCTGTTTTTGCTTCTCTTGTCTCTTGCCGCTTCTCTCTACTTTTCTCATTTAGCGAGCACTGCATTTATTTATCAAACAATTTCAATATGCTTTACCTACATAATCCACTCTTGCTATATTTCCCTTCCCCTTTCTTCCCACTCCACATCTAGTTCTTTTCATTGTTTTATTGCATAATGGGCTCAAGTGTCTGTCTGTCAGTCTGTTTCAATGCGTGGCTCTGTTTGTTCAGGATTAGGAGAGTTGCGACGTCCAAAAAACTTTAACTCACATGTTTGCGTTTGGTTTCTGCTTTACAAAGCAATGCAACCAACCCTTGAAATCTCTCCCCCCTTCTTTTTCCCATTGTGGAAATTGGTGGTGTTTTGGTTCGGGATTGTTGTGCGCTCCTCGGCCGACCCTTGACCCTGAGCTCTAATTTGAGTTTGACATTTATGTCAATATTTGGTCAGTCATTGTTCGCACTCGCACATGTACTACTCCTGCTCCCTCTCCTTCTCTTTTTCTCCCTCTCCATTTTCATCTCTTATTATATTGTTACGCTTGGTGTCCTTATTTTTGTTCGTGCTGCCTGCCTGGCTGTTTGCTTGTCTCCTTTTGTTGACACCCCCCGACTTGTTCTGGTTTCTTTATATTCGTTTGCCTGCGGTTTGCCTCGCAGGGCCTCCGGTCTGCTATATATATATGCCACACACACATGCGGGTCACTCGGTCTTGGGAGCGGGAGTTGGCCAGTTGGTGACACCGACACTAATAGAAATTTATTGAACATACTAAAATACAATTAAATAAATTATGAGATTTACCCTAACCGCTAAGCAAACGCATCTCTTATCATTTCTTATTTGAATAAGCCCCCAGCGGATGCGACCCGCTTTTGTAATTGCCATAGACCAGTGGCAGTAGCAGCAGCAGCAGCCGCAGCAGCAGCTTGGTAGATAATCAGAGTGCGTGCCAGTTGAGCAAAACTGTGCACAGGTTTTTCTATTAAAAGCCGCAACAAAGTACCGCAAAGTAAGACAAAGTAGAGGGATACCCTAAGCAAAACCACCGCACCAACGCGTAACGGGAGAAGGTACTATGTGGCACAAAAAGCGCAACATGTTGCCTCAAGTAGAGAGTAAGAGAGAACTCACGCCAACAACTAGACATCGCCTAGTTTGTCTGGCTCGCTCATCTACATGCCGCCCCGTAAATTATGGAGCCGTGCACGTCTGGTCATTAAGCCAAAATAAAACCGGCACAAGATTTATACACGCGCCCCTGAGCCACCGCAGCCACAGACTAAAGTAGAAAGGAAGTACAGAGAGACAGAGGAGACTCGAGGAGAAGCAGAAGCAGCAACGGAAGCTCCTGTGTTTCATGGGCAACTTTCAAATGGACTTCAGCTGCGTATTAGTCGAAGAACAAAAGCGGACTTGAAAAACGAAAAGTCGACAAGGGTCAAAGGCAGAGGTAGAGGCAGAGGCAGCGGCAAAGGTAGAGGCGAAGGGAATTGGGTCTTGGCTCGATTTTGGGTCTGGTCGCGTTAACTTTTTGATATAAATTTCGTTGCTTTTGGTGGTGTTCAGGCACTTAATTTCCTACTCCGAACTGAAACACGTGCAAAATACGATTCCTTAAAAAGGTGCAACATTTATATGCCGCGCAACAGTTAATCTTAGTTACGATTAGTCAGGCCAAATAAACTTATATTTGGCCAAAAACCGACTAAGTAGTAGTAGTAGAATGCGTGTCTCTATGCCAACGAAATATATATTGCAGCTACAGTTAATAAGATCACGTAATTTATTTTATTTGAATTGTGTTTCCGTTGGCTGAACAGCAATGAAAGTTTAGCAGTTTCTTCTTGTTATTATTATTTTTATAGAAATCTTGTGTGTGTCTTAAATGTTGAATTTTCATATGGTAGCAAAACTTAGTAAGAGATAGAGACAACTGTTATTAAGCACACAGTTTGGTCCAGGCTAAGTCAACGAAAAGTGGATGCCCGAAAACTTTTCGTTTCAACACTTGGCCAGATACAGCCAAAAATTGAGGCAACTTTGAAGTGCATTGCAGAGATGCCAACCAACATGCGTCACGCACTGTGGCAAACAGACACACACACACACGCCAAATCGTGGTGGCCTTTGTTTTAGACCCGTAGCGGAAGTGTCTTAAAAATTCAAGTCAAGTGCAAACTTTTTCCAAACACTTTGCGCAGTCATAAAAAAGCTATACTAGCGTAAAATAAGCAACAACTGTTGAGAGAAATCAAAAAAAAAAAAATAAAATAAAATAAAAACTCCTTGAGCAAACTAACTGCAAAATGGTTTTGCCTTTCGACGCCCTCCTCCTCCTCCTCCCTCCCTCACCTACTTTACAGTTCTCGCAGTCTTGGCGCCCAAATGCCCACTAAAAATTACTAAATTTTTGGTACGCAACATTTGAGCCAGTTGTGGCAACAAGAACTTGGCCAATAAATTGCCTGGCCTTGAGTTTGCTTTAAGATTTCACTCTTTCTTTTTGCCAAGCTGTTGAAAATGTCTTGGCTGGTGCTTAAACCCACACACAATAGCCAAACAACAACTATCGATTGCGACCCTTTTGCCACTTTCGGGCCATTCTTTGCCGTCTTTAGTTCCCAATATACCCTGCAAAAGTAAGCCAAACCTTTTGGGTAGCACAAACACTTACGATAATCAAAAACAATAGAAAAACAAACCGAAGTCGAATGATGTGGGCTAAGCTTTTAAGATTGCTACCCACAAAGTGTGCTGAGGGTATTCTGCCGTCGATGTGTCGCTTCGGGCTGTAGCTTACTTAGCTTTTTTCTTCTGGGGGTTTCTGCCGGTTTTTGTTATAGTTCTATTGTTTTATTTGCTTTTAATTTTGTGAAGCAAGTTTTTAAGTGCAGCAGCTATGGAAGTAGAACGAGAAAGTGAGAGAGTAAAAGAGAGAGAGGGAGAGCTTCTGTTTAGCATCGGAGACTCTTTTGCCATTTGCTGCAAGTTGCAATTTACAATTTGCAATTTGCCAGGGGGCGCCATAATTATTTTGTTGCAATTAAAAGTCCTGACACTGTGTGCCGGCATTTGAATTTTGGGATGGTGGCGGCACTGGGCTTAAGATCTAGGACGCTGGCTGCCGTTCTTTCTCATTTCTTTGGCAAACTAGTCGTAAAATTTCATTGGCTGTCGAGCCAAACAAAACTTACGAACTGCTGCAATTTTTGAGCAAACTTTTCGTTGCGCAAACTTCATAATTATTTCCTGCATATGTGTGAGGCAAACCTTGGATGGAGAACATATTCCCACCCCACCTCCCTACCTTTCATGTTGCTTGAGCAAATATTTGCGCGTTTTGCGGATGATTCACCTTCAAAAGGGTTAAGTGTTGTGTGACCTTTGGCAGCATATTTGATGAATGACTGGCTGGCTGCTTGCAAAGAGCAAAGAACACATTCCACTTGATGTGGCAAATCAAAAATCAAACAGCCCCCAAAGAATGCCAAGCATATAAATAAAATGTAGCTATAAAATTTCAATTTGTGCCTATTAATAACCAGCAGCCAGCACTCACAATATGCTATATAATATTTCACAGCGTCGCCTTTTGTGTTCCACTGCGAATGTTTCTCCAGCTGCTGTTCCCCCTAACCCCCCGTCCCTCTGCGCTGAACTGAAATTAATTTTAAATTATGCATGACCAAGAACCAAGAAGTGGAGTGACGCTTCTTCGTTTCGCTAACCACCAGGGATTTCGAAATTTTCACCTGCCAACATTAAACCCAGCGTAACGGTGAAGTGGGCAAAGGATTTCGCTTGGGGAGGGAAGGTGAGATAAGTAAGTAAGGGACGACTCTACCTTGGAGTATCTTTTCAGCGAATTAAATTCGTAGAAATGAAATTTAAAGATACTCTTCGAATGGGGGGCGCCAAGTGCAGCATCAGGAGCAGCGGGCAAACGAGTTTTACGAGTGGCGAAAGCTCTTCTTCTTTTTTTTTTTTTTATATATTTTTTGCATTTATTGAGTAATAAAATCGTAAATTTTCCGTGCAATGTTACAAGTGAATGCGCTGGCTATCCCAGCTACACCAGCCCCCCTCTGCACGGCCCCCTTTCTTGGTTGCTGCGGGCATTGCAATTGTTGGCCATTCAACAAGCGCTGTTCGCTCTACAAAATATTCTCTGGCTCAGCAACTGGCTGAATGGCTGACTGTTCTGACTGGCCTGACTATTGCCACAGGTGCCTCATCCTGCTGCTGCTGCCGCCTGGTTGCCACACTTTCTAACGAGCCGTGGCCTCAGCCTCAGTTGCTGCTGCTGCTGCCGGCCATACTCTATTGCAACGCGATTCCTTTGTGTGCCATTGTCGAAAATTGAATTTCAAATTATTTTCACAGCTCTCGCTCGACTTGCTTCAGGGGCCACGCCCCTTTGGACACACTGACACTGAGCCATCGTAGCTAGCTTTTTTCACATTCTCATTGTATTTTTGGTTTCTTTTTTCGTTCTCTATTCTCTTGTCTCTGGTATGGTCGGTATAATCGCAGCTTTATTAATTTTTTATCGCCTACTTGTGCGGCTATTTTTTGCATTTTTATTGGAAATTATAAATGCTAATGTCTCGAGCCGTGCGACTTTCACTTTTCACTCCACTTTTAAGCTGCCACGTGCCACTTGCCTCTTGCCCTCTTGGCCCCGTTTGCCCTGGCCCTGACGCATTTAACGCTATTTTAATTTGTACTCAAATATGTATAAAAGTTACTTACTTTCCGACTGTCGTAGTCTGTAGACTGACTTTGGCCTTAATAAAGTCACTGCCAGCTTTGATCTTACTGAGCCCCGTCCACTGGGATTCTATTGCCATTGCTTTTTATGCATTGAGCTGTTAATGATGTGGCAAATTATTATGGCAAGTCTCGATTGCGCCGAATGTCGACAATTTTAGAACTTCGACAAGAAAATTCGATGGGGCGGGGAGATATCAGTGTGCGGTTTTTGTTGCTTATCGAAATGCATTCAAGTTGAATGGACATTGATATTTCGATTCCACAACTTGGCCATTCAATGGGCCATCTTGGCAAGCCGCTCATTTCCTTAAAGTGCCCATGGCGCGGCGAGTGTATAAATTTGAGGGGCGTCTCCCACATGTCGCGGCCGTAACATTTTTTTTTTTTTTCTGTTTTTGGGCAAACAATTTGGCAAATTACCCATGGTATATTTATATGCTTTTTATTTTCTGAGCCCCAAACGCTTTTATATTAATAAAATGGCATTTGAGAGTATTTTTACCAAGTCGAATTTTAAATATGCTTCGATCAAAATACCAAAATACTTTTAGCTAATTGCCGGCAAGGAAATAAATATTTAAAATATCTGCAAAGCTGAAATATAGGTTTGCCAACTTTGTCAGTAAGTCAACTATGCCCCACTTCTAAGTTAGGGCAAGGGTTTCGTGCATTTTTGATTTGCGTGCCAAGTCGGCGGTGACGGGCTTATAATTTCTTGACAAAGGTGCATATAATTTGCACAGCTTTTAGCTAAGCGCGGCCAGTCACGTGCCACGCGGATCCAGCTCCAGCTCCTGCTCCAGCTGTCAGAGTCGTATTCAAGTCAGGGTGGAAGGCGCAAAACAAAAGTCAAATGTCATGTTTGTGTCATGTTACCTTTTTCTTATCGTTTCATTTCATTTTTGCCTTTTGTTTGCCTGCGTTTTGCGTTTTTATTTGTTTGGAAAATATTTCACTTACTCTCGACATTCGTGCCTGATTAACTTGAGCAACAGGAGAGGCAAAGAAACTGATGCTGCACTCCCCTCCCCGCCCACAGCCACCCTTACTGTCAAGATTCTAGCGTTAGCTGCCACACTTCCTTTTATGACATTTACTTTTTTATGACAGGTATTTGTGTGTTTGTTTGTTCCCCTTTCTTGTGCAAGCGCGAAAACCAACTGAAATATTAATTTGCTATTTTATTGCGCATACGCCGCGTGTTGCCCTGCATGATTTATGCATCTGTGTGCCACATTCACTAAATTAAAAAAAAATAAAGTACAGCAAAACAATACAAAACAAAACAAACAAAGCTTAATAATACATATTGATTGCAGAGGAATTTCATTCAAGCATTTTAATTCAAAGTTCCACTCTAAGCTCTGTCAAAATAAATAGAAATAAAATTGAAAAGATTAAACGAAACGGCTGGCTGCTCAGCTTTTTTCCCCCTTTCACTAGAGATAAGCAGCAGCCCAGTAAAAGGAATTAATTCAGTTAAAAGTTTCACATTAAAACACAGAGAGCAAAAGGATAAAACAAACAACTACAACAACAACGACGGCAGCAGCAGCAACAACAAAAAGAAATGTGAAACAACAATGGGGGCAAAAAAAAAAAGTCGAGAATTGCAAAGTTTGAAGGAAAACTTTTTAAATATGCTCGTTTGCTCGTTGGCTTTGCCTTAAACTTTAACTCCTTTGGCGCGAACGGTTTTTTCACATGCTCTTTTTTTTCGGCAGCAACTGCAACAAAACAAATTGCAAATTAAGATCTAATTGGCTTACAGAACCAAAAGCAGCCATTAAAAAAGACGCGGCGGCTAAAGGTAAGACAACTTAAAAGCCGCTTTCACTTTAAACTTTTCGCGTAACTTTCTCAAAGATCGGCGCTTCACGGCAAAGAACAAAAGAACAAGAAACGCTGAGTTGTTATCCCAAAGAAATCAAAGAGGTGTGAGGCATCAACAACCATTATACAACAAGAAAATAAAAAGCACAACAAGACACCACCAACAAGCAAAGAACAGAAGAAGCAGAGTAGTTCGTTCCATTCACAGCTCTTCTCGAACTGTTGTTGTATATAATTAAAAAGGAAACAACAGCAGCATCAGCAGGATGGAAAGGACTGTCAGTGGACAGAGTGACACCAAAGGACCCAAGTAGCGCATTAGCATTACGTTCAAGACTTTTAGTCTTGAGACAGTCTCATCCGCGTCCTCGTCCTCGTCCTCTTCTCATCTTTGCCCTCTTTGTCGGGTTTGATGGCTTGTTTGCGTTTGTGCTTTGTTTCGTCCCTTTTAGGGATATCCCTTTTCAATTATTTAGATAATTATTTGCACATTTACACAAGTTGAAAAAAAAGACAGGGACTATGAACATTTCGCTTGCTTTAATCAGTTAACACCTGACTTTTGTTGGCATGGCATTACACATTTTTGCGTTCACCTTTCATATACTTAATTTATGCAATTAATTTACACTTAAGCATATCAATGAACGCTTTTGAGCCCACTCTCTCTGAGTGTCTCTTTGAGCTGTCATTATGAACTCAAAAAACAAAATAAATATATAACGCAAAAATCAGAACGAAAATATCGGGAAAAAGGAATAATGACAATCGCTGTCAACTGAATTGAGCGGCTGCAATCAATGCAAACAGCGTTGTAATCGCATTGTCCAGGCAACACTTGGCTGGCACACACAACTTTCCATTTATTGCTGTTGACAGCAACAGCAACAACAATAAAAACCACATTAGTGAAGACTGAATGAAATGAAAATAAAAATAAATACAATTAAACTTCTTATTGACTGTTGTATTAACAATTGGCCTGACATTTCAAGACGATGCTCAAACGCAAACAAATAAATCTTCTGATTACATTTGTCACCCAGCCATCAATTTGCATTCAATCAAATTAAATCCCAAATCAATCAAGTATACACACACACAGAAGCCTACAGTTATGAGAGCTTTAAATTACAAACATAGTACAACTTTAAAACATCTGAGGATTTGTGTCTAGCAATTCATGAATTCTGAATTGCTGAATTGCTGTTCTCTGGTGAATTGCTGGGTTCATTGCACCCACAGCATAAAAGGCTAAGTAGCCGAGAAATGCATTAAAATTGCAACAGTTCATGTCCAGTTATTTCGTAGCATTGCTGCCAGCTTCTCCCTAGCTGTCCCTCTCTCTCTGACTCAGTAAAAAGTGGGCGATGGGCAAAGTAATCACAGCAATGGCTTTTGTGTTATTTCATTTGCAGCGGCAAAAGTTGTGAGTTTTTGGCTGTTGGGCAGTTTTTAAAAATTAACACACAACAACACGAGTAACACACACACTCATACACACATTCTAAACACATAGTATACAAGTGCTGGGGCCATGCATAGAATTGAGTGAGAGCAACAACATGTTGGCAATCACTGTGGGCGCTGCAAGCATTTCCGGACTCATGGTTTTTTAGAGCTGTGTTTTTTTGGCTGCTGGCTGGGCAAACATTTGAAAACTTTTCACATTTACATCCAGTGCTCTGCTGTTAGAGCGTTTTATTAAATTATTACACACACTGGCCATTTTTTGTTGTTGAGGGCTGAGAAGCCGCCGCCACCCGTTTGGCCTGTTGGGCCGCATAAATTTCCAGAGTCTCGACGACTCTGCAAATGAGCCACACGAGTCGAGGGGTCACTATGGACTATGCGACACTGGCCATTTCGGGAAGAGAATCGCCCCAACTAAACGAAGGACCCTATCGCGGCACGCATAACAATGTGATGCAAGGACGGACACAGGACATCAGTCAGGCCGCCGACTTGCTTAATTAATTATGTCGTCTTTCAGTTTAAAGGCGTTTAAGCAGAGACGACGGGCAATAAGGGGGATGGGGGGAGCTGCTTGAAAAATGCCACTGCCGCATGCCGACAATGAAAAACGCGACCGCAGCCAACAGCAGCCCCAGAAGCAGTCAACAGAAGCAGTCAGCAACAATGCAGTTGACTGACTAACTGCCGCCAAGTGACCCAAATTATTCACGACGAGGCTGGTGTGATGGGAATCGAGTTGAAGGGAGGGTGGGGTTTTGATATAATGGGTTGATGAGTTGATGGCAGGAACGCCGTCAACGCCGCGCTTCTACATTGTATGAATAATTTTTTGCGCGTTTTTCTGACAGCCTTTCAGCCCAGCCCCTCAGAAGCAACAAGAAACGGCGAAGAAAAAGCGAAAAGAACTGTTTAAGCATATGCAAGAAATCTTTGCTCCTTCGTTACGCCAAGTCATTAACTGAACGGCACTGCACAAAGCACAACATTTCGACCTGAACAAAAACTTTGTTAAACTTACTAAAAGTTAAAGAGACGAAGCTAGAGAGAAAGAGATAGAGAGAGGGAGAGTTCATCAATGGAGTCGTTAACTTATCATAAGTTTACACTGCGAATCGTTAAGCATTAATAAAACTCAAATAGTAGTAGTAAAAACCAAAAGCTCAAAGTATTCGTGTGTGTGTGTGTGTGTTTATTGGGGTGTTTGTGCTTTATGCAACTTCAAACGGCACGCAAAGCATTTTTGATTAGGAGCGTGTTTTCGTGTTTGACTTTGGGGAAAAAGCATTTCGCCGGCCCATCCGCCGTATACGCAATATGAACTTTTGCCCTTAACGCGCACGGCTTATTTAGGCACTGCGCCATTCCATGCCTCTTGCCTCTGACGTTAGCTAGTTAATCCATGTACCTTTGGCACCCTCCCTTCTCTCCACCACCACCCCCACCTTGTGCTGTCTCTTTCGCACACACATTGAGGCTTTCTTTTTACGCGCTTTGACATTTTAAAAGGTTTTTAATGTTGTGTGAGTGACTTTTGCGGCATGCATTTGTGTGTGTTTTGGGTGTATGAATGGTTTTGGCTTTTCAAAGTTCACGCAGCTATTTTGCAATTGCAGCAAACAAGAATTTTTTTCAACTTTTTTTTGCCAGCATTTATAAAATTTTCCTTTTTCTAAATGGTTTTTTGTATTTAATTTCAACTTGATGTTTATTCATATTTTGTTTTTTTTTTTTTTAATTACCAGCAGTTATTTCAAGCATTTAATAGCTATTTATGTTCATGTTAATTATGAATAAAAAAAAAACTTGATGGCGCGGTGCATTAACAGCCAATTTTAGTTCGACAAAAAAATCATAGGAGTTATTTAACAAAAAAGTTTTGTACTTATTTCATGTGATCAGAATTAATTGTGATAAGGATAATTGCCTTTGAGTTTTTTTTTTCTCATTACTGCGGTCACAAAAAACGCCAACAACATAAACTAACCACAAAACGGCGCGAGTTTTGGGTTTTTGAAGCAACCACAGAAATTTGAGAAGCTGTTGATGGAAACTTGAACGGTTTATTAAATGTTCATAATTGTTGTTAAACAATTATTTAATACAATACATATTTGCACTAGCATTAATGGCCATTGTTAATTATTAATGTATTCTATTTCCAAAAGTAATTCGAGATGCCCTTCAGGCTATAATATGATACGATGGCCACGATATTGCAATTGTGAATCGAGTCGGCTCAAAATCAATGGCATAACTGAAAGACGGCAATTGGATTCAATTGTGTTGCATATTTTGTATCCAAATCATCCTTTAACTGGCCCATCATCAGAGAAATCCTTTAGCAATAGCTGCCAATTAGAAACCAAAAATTAATTGATGAACATTCTCCGGGCACAACACATGTAGGAACAAGATTCGTTTCATTTTTCAGCTGCAACACGAGTTCAACTTTCTCTGTTTCTCTCTGTTTCATCGGAATGCAAACATCTTTCATGCGTTCACTTTGTCTGTTTTCAATCCAGGCAGCCAGCCCTCCTACCCTACCTTCAATTTCTAACCCAAAGCAATCAAGGATTCGACCCACAGATTCCATTTCATTTCGGCTTCCTTTGCCTTATATATGTGTTCGTATGTGTGTGTGCTGTTCCATTCTGTTCGCATAGTAGTCCATTTATTAACCGTCTGCTATCAGTTAACAGTTTTCAGGTTCTCCGACACAGCCCCGGCAAACGTGCAAAATACTTTTCAAAACTTTTGCTTAACTAAACTAAAATGACGCGCTCGCTTTTGGGGGTCCGTTTGGGTTGTAAGCTTGTCATGGGGTCATCGGGGGTTAGGGGTCCAGGTTTTGGTATCAAACAGGAGGTCAGTTGGCGTCTTGCAACTCGCTTGCATTCGCTTGCATGCACACTTTGCACACTTGCCACACTTTTTCCGCCGGCACAGAGAGAGCGTGGACTTCGCCAAGTTGCTGCCGCTGCTGCTCCTGCTGCTGCTTGTGTTTGACGGTCAAAAGTCAACTCGAAGTCGAGTTCACTTCAAGTTGAATTTGTTTGCTGCTAGGGCCAAGTGGGGCACCGCAGTATTTGCAGCTGCAGCGTTTGCCTGACTGCCCCATTCACTGCTGCTAGCCAGCTGCCTCACTGGTTGGCTGGTGATTCATTGCTTTGACGCTTTGACTTTTATGTTCTTAGTTGTTCCTTTTGCTTTTGCTGTTGTGTGTTTGTCCTAGTTGCGTGCTGGAGTTTATTTTTTGTGTGCGCTTTCGTTTTCGTTGGATGTTTTGCTTTCGTTTGGCTGCTCATTAAATGGACACGTCGCACTCAATTTGAGTTTTTAAAGTTGCACAGTTTGCAACATCCCCAACGCAAATTATGACTCAATTTCTTGGTATTTTTATGCTTGTTTCATGCCATTGTCAAAAGCCAAACAACAAAGAACCAACTGCCTGTCATACGCACAACAACAACAATAACAAAATGTGGTGAAAAATATGTTTTAATATAAGTTTTTGGTTAGTCGGCGCAAACTGCTGTCAGGCAAGCAGCCAAGCTTTCGGTTAGCTCTCCGTCGGTGAACGTGGCCCCCCAAAACTTTCGAGCAACTCTAATAATATTAAGCGTATGGCATAAATATTTAAATTTCATTGTCACTCGCACTACGGCGCATCGCATTTTTATGCAAATAACGCTGCAATTTATTTGCTGTTGTCACGAAAGATACCGAAAACTCGGAAACGCAACTGCGCGGGGAGCTAGCAACTCCGACGCTAGTCGGAAATATTAACAAACATAATGATATCCCCACATAAATAATACCCTTACAAACTTAAAGTTACTGTGACTTTGTTTAAGCTCATGCATAAACTACAAACACAAGTGTGGTAAGGAAATTATAATCCAACTTGATTTCATTTAAAATCAGCTCGAATAAAAAGGTGTGCTACTTTTAGTGCAAATCATTAAAATATTCCCTTTTACCCGCTGTTAATCCTGTAAGGTGCCTCACCAAAAATAGACCTTTGAATGAATGAAACCCCTTTTCGTTTAGCCACATAGAGCACATTCACTTCGGTGTGTACGTGTGTTTGATGTCTGCCTTTAGCTATACCCAAGTTTTTTTGTTTTTTTTTTTTTTGGCAGCTATTTGGTACAAAAACAAAAGGGTCCCCGGCGAGCAAGAAAGAGAGCAGCAGTAGGAGGTCTTGGTCGTTGAGCGACCACAAAGTTGATGGGGCCAACCAAATGAAAACATCAAATGGCTTGTTTGGCTTTAGCTTTCCTTTTTTTCACCAGGTGGCTCCTCATTGCTGTCGCTGCTGTCGCCGCCGTCTGGCTGATAACTTGGCAAGTGTTCTATTTTGTTCTATTCGGTTTGTATTTTGTCTGCGTGTTCTGTTCGCTTTCTTTCTATCTCGCCTTTTTTTTCGTTTTGGCTGTAACTGTTCAAATTATGCCGAGGACGACGACCGCCAAATGGCAGCCAAGGCAAACAAAACACACGGGGCGAGTTACATTTACTTTCGACATGGACACGGACAATTGAGGGGTGGGACGTGAGCGGTGCGACATGCCAAAATCGAAAGTAGGCAACAACATCAACAATTGTTGAGGCATGTGGGATGAGCGGAGCGGAGCGGGTAGCCCAAAATGGTGGCAAAAAGAAATGAACTAAAATAAATTGTACGTTTCCTGAGCAATTTCCATGCCACCCACCCGCCTGCCAGCCATCGAACAGTCGTCATCGTTCGTCCTCATTCCCAGTAAACGCTGGCCAAACTGGCGACTGGCCACAGTTGTTGGCTGTTGTCCTTGTTGTCGCTGTTATTGGTGCTGGTGCCACTGCCACTGCTGCTGTTGGCAGGGCATTAAATAAAACGTCAGCTACAACAATGCTAAAAGTGCTAGCAATCAAATAAATTCAAACGTGACCAAAAATATCCACATATTATCCACTTTTGTTGGTCGCCTCAGTCGCCCCATACCAAGTGGTAAAAGGCCCACACTATTGTGAGGACGTTTACAATACTAAAATACCAAGAACTCCAGCCACAAATACCGTCGCATTGTGCAATTACGAGTATTTTCAGCAGATTTGCGTCGCGTCATAAATTTTTGGTTTGTTGTTGTTGTTTGTGCGCCCAATGTAGTACATAATGAGGGGGCGTGGAGTGCAGGAGAATTGCAGCTCAGACATCATCATCAATGGGTCTAGACGTACCTCTATATAGCCAGACCATAACAATTCATTAAAGAAATAATCTCAATTGAAATATGGCATATGCCTGGCTAAGCCTACAACACGAATATTCGTAAGAAAACTGCAAAGAGTTAAAGAAGACGATTTATGCTCTTACAAGCAAGTCTTTCTTGAAGGGTATACAAATATGTTAAAGTGACAGGCAAGCTGTTTAATACTGCACAAGCATATTTATATACTTATGCTTTAGAGTGTTCATTCTTCGAATAATTTTTATTGCTTCTGGCAGGCTTTAGTTTTTTGTGTTTTTGGCAACCATTTTTTGTGACATGTTCAGCGATTTTAGCAATTTGTTTTTTGTTGGCAGTTGCCTCGAACAATTGCATTAAATTAAGCGCATAAAAATGTGACAGCAGCACAGTGACACATTTAATGTATGCATAAGCAAATTGCTGTAGTATTAACAGGCCAAAAATATCTGAGTTGTTTGCCCCTGAAAATATGCAACAGATTTGGCAAGCGTGCAAGAGCAACAAGAGGCGAGTGGCGACTACGTGACGCACCGCAAAGTTTTGCATATTAATTTGATAAAATAATATTTGCCATGCTAATGGCTTCATTGCAACACACACAGCTCAGGGTGCGGCAGAGGGTGCGGCAAATGACAATGCACATTTTAGTGTAAAATGCGAGCACTTCAAATCGGATTTACTTATTCATTGTCGTTGTCGTTTGTCGGTGGCGTGCCAGCATGCGCTTCATGCGGCTTTATTCTGTTGCAACAACACAGTAACTAGAAACGAAAAAAATAAACAATAACAGTTGCGTCAACTACGGGTTGACCAGTGATTAAAGGATTAAGCATTAAAAGCATGAACGTCATTTAACCTTACAATGAACCAAATCTCAGCAACATTTGCAACTTACAACAGAAAAAGACACAGAGAAACAGAGGCAAAAACTGTATTCATTAGTGGAGCTAAAATATTGTAAACGAGATTGGAGGGCAAACAACAAAGCACCTGTGCAAGCTAGACAAAAGAAGTCGACCCGCACCACCGACCCGGTCCACCAGGCAGCCTGTAAATGGCAAATTATATATATATATATATATATATTTTCATGGTGCTGATAGAAATCATTTAATGAGAAGACGCTTGCGCCGCACAATTAAGCCATTTAATTTAAATGAGATTAATCATAATTACTAAGCAACAAGCAGCAAGCAGCAAGGAACGAGGACAAAAGGGAAGAGGAGTTTCATTCTATGCATTTTCGTGGCACTTGCGGGGGCTAGAGAGGGAAAGAGGGAAACAGGGCCTGGCACTGATTGACATTTGCCTCATGTGGTGCAACCATTCACACACACATGCATGGGGTGATGCTGACCTCACTTTAACTGCCTTCAGAGAAAAGAGAGTTAATTTAAATGCAAGCCACAGCAAATTAAACTAATGTTGGTCCTGGGACCGCGCCACTGAATTAAAATGAGGCAAACAACGTCAGCAGCAACGAATGACAAGTCAACACTTAAATGTGCAACGAGACAGATGGATACCCTTACCCTTTAACGAACCAAGTAATAAAATAGACTTACAACAGAATTTGCTTATGCCTTATGATTGTTTGTGTGTCTGAACTGAAGTAAGCATTTAAATGATTGTTTTTCTTTTTAAGATATGCCATTTAGTGGAATCATTCTACAGTTAGGGTATGTGTATTTAGCTCTCAATCTTTGCCAGGCAATTTCTCCTGTTGCTTCTTCTTCAACTGCTGCTGCTGGTGCTGTCGCTTTTGCTTTTTGTTCTTGCTTTAGCTGTTGCAATGCAATTTATGAAAAATAATTTAAATATCAAAAGGCTTTCGTTTTAATTACGCGAGCAACACAAAAGTAAAAGCAACACCAAATGGGAAAAGGCAACAGCAAAACAGGCACAAAAGAGTGGCACGAGGCAGCAAACAGAAAACCAGTCAAAAGCTGTGGCTTCTTCAACCAAACCAGCTACCAAGTCAGAGTCACAGAGTTGGAGAAAAGTGTTGGCTGCTGCAGGGGGGCATTGTAGAAGGAGTAGGGGTAGACACTACTTTAATGCCGTAGCAGCCATTTCCATGCCTGCTGCGTTTAAATAATTAATTAAGATTGATGCAGACTCATTTGTCTTGCTGCAAACAAGGACGTGCGGCGAGGGCGAACAAAAAGCTGGCGCACCGGATGCCAGGCGCGCACTTTGCATTTTGCTTTTCAATTTATATTTTGTTGATGTTGCCTCGCGCCTTGCTATTTGGCTAGTTTGTTGTTGTAGTTGCTGCTGTTTTGGCCCGGTTTTTTCGAAAGATTTTGCATTAGTTTGCATTAAAATTGCACTTTGTTGTTTGGCGCTTTAAAAATCTGTTGCAAACAATGCCCAAACTCGCCCCACGGACAACAATTTTTCGCCTACGCAGCAGCAGCAGCAGCTACCCTTAGCCCTTAGCCATCCCATTCGCAGTGCGTCAATGAAGCTTGGATGCATTTTTGTCTGTAATTTTCAGCAGACAAACAAAGTTGCATTGCAACTTGCTGTAATTACATTGTAATGCTAGCGCAAACTCCCCCGCATCACCTCTGGGTGAGTGGGGCTTAACACTCAGCAGGCACGCATGAGGGCGCTTGCCGCCAATTGGGCGGATTACACAATGTGAAATGAGTTTATAAACAATGCGAGGCAGACAACGCCAATTGCCAAAGAGATAAAAAATAATTGCAATTGAATGGGCGCCGCAAAATAACAGCAAACGAAAAAAAAAATAACTTGATGGCCGACTTAAATGCCAATCAACACCAAGCCGACACCATTTTTCCCTAAACTGGGAACAGTTGCAAATTTTTCCAATATATTCTTTGCATTTTTTTAAAAATATTTTCTCAAAATTCTCATTAATGAAGTTGTATTTATATAGATGTTACAAACTGCATGACATAGCTTACTTACTCGAGTGTTGCAGTTGCGCATGTACGGAAGGCCATTGTAAGCCGTTAATTGGGCGCAATGTTTTTTATGTGCGCTTTTGCTAACTTCTTGATTTTCCAACCCACGCATATATTTAATAAAATAATCCCTTTTGTCGGTGCATATCAAAATTTAAATAATAATTAGTGGTGCGAAAATCGCTTTAAATGGAACAACGGCTCCAAATTGGCAAATAGCGTAAAAATAATGGCAAATGAAAAACATAAAGTTAAAAACAAAAACATTAACCGTTTTTTTACTTTCTACAATGTTGTTGTAATTGTTGTTGCTGTTGCTGTTATTGTCTTTGCTGCTAATGAAAACGAAATTAATTAATTTAAAACAACAATTGGCTGGTCATGGCCCTCGCTCGCTACGTGAACGGACAGGACAGTAAACGCTTGAGGGAGTCTGCGGCGCGTATGCGCAATTTCCATAGCTTGCACATATATAGATATAGTATGTGTGTGTATAGTGGTTTTCGCTATGGGTATTGGTAACGCCCACACTTTAGCTTTGACTATCATGTCATGCATATGTAATTATGCCAGGGCTAGCACAGGCAGCGAGACAGAAAGAGAGAGCGTTGAGCATATGTTGGCCAAATATTTGCGTGGTGTAAACAAGCTTTGAGTGCGATTCACCTGCTTGCCAGGCACCGGCGCTTGCTAGCTTGCCAGGCACATATTAAAAAACCGTTTGCAAACTTTGTCGAACAGAGTGGTGCGAACGCAAAAATTGTTGCTTATTTTTTGTTGGCTGGCAACAGCAACAGCAACAACAGCAAAAACAACAACAACAATGGATAGAAGGATGATAATGCTACTACAAAGCACTGCCATGGCAGCTAAAAGACCAAAAAGGCCACGTTCTTAGCCTGATTTACACGTTTCCATAGCAAGTCAGCAGTGTAGCACCCGAAAAACCCCAAGCCCCATCCCAATCCCAATCCCAACCTCCCCAAGTACCATTCTCGAGAGTCTAACAAATTTGCATCACAAATGTGTCTTTTTCAGGTTGCTTGACTTTGCATAACCCCTTTTCTGCATGCCAACCCACTCAAAGTAATGGCTACAACCGAACCCAACCCAGCGTCGAGTGGAAGTTTTTTTTATTTTTATTTGGTATGACTTTATTTCATATTTTCTCTCTCTGGCAAGCAAGCGCTTGGCAACATTTGCGTACGATTTGCATTACAAAGCAAACGATGCAAGTTGTGTGCCTTTTTTTTCTATTGGCATACAAAATCTAGGAGCCACGCCCACGTATATTGTGGGTGGCGGAGTGACAGGTAAGCTGGCTAATTAACACATATAAATTCAGTCAAAAAACAATTTGTTATATACTCCACCGGCAAAGTCAGGCAAAACATACTTTCTTATATGCATATATGTTTAGGGAGAAAGTTGGCAATTTGTGTAAAGCTTTTAAGAGCTTGTCGGTAAAATGATGAAACACAATATTTGAAATTTCAATTAATTTGCATTTGGGTGCCCTACAAAAAACAGATTTGCTTCATGTGTACATACACATTTCAATAAATATCTGGAAATATTTATGAAAAATCTTCGTTTGATGCCGATTTCATGGTAGACAGCAATTTAGTGCTATGTTTGCTTTGTTCAGCAAATGTATTTGCAATTTGTAAATTCGATTGGCAACTGCAGGCGACCATCAACATCAAATGGCAAGAGGCAAACAACACTTGCAGCAAACTATAAACATACATCCTATACAAACATTTCTCTAAGCAAATATGTAAAAACAAAAAAGCCTTCATTTGAGTGTGATTTATTGAATATGAAATGCATATTCAACAAAATACTCTTGGCAAATTGCAAAAGCAGCAGGACATTGGTGAAAATCGACTTAGTCAAAGACTTTGTCAAGAACTAAATCAAACGAAATCTTTTCAAATAAAAACAATTTCAAATAGATGTGCTAAATTCATAAGTTATTTACCTGTTCAGCTTTGGAGTTGAAATCTGCAAAAGAAAGATATGGGTAAATTATTTAATTTATAAAAAAATAGAAAATTTGATTAATATTTAAACGTTTGATACTTTCTTTTATACTAAAACTTGTTAATGAAGCGCATCGTCAAAGGAATACTCTTGCGCTAAAAAGTATGCAACATAAACTAACAGAAACTTTTAAAGAGCTTCATTAACTCACAGCGCGCATTGATGCTGCTTGTTTGTGTAAGCGTGTGTGTGTATGGGTGTGGGTGTGACTGTGTGTGAACACAACACAGACTACGTGACGTTTCTCTCTGTGTGCTCTTGAGCTTAATTGCTAGTCAAATTATGCTAAGTATTTCGCATACAGTTGCAGCCATGTTTGCAGCTGTCAACTGGCACCTGGCCCACTCCCTCTGGCCCCGGGCTTTGTGTGTGTCCGTCCGTCCACATTATTGGCAGTGAAGCGCATTTGTATTTATACAACATACGAAAAACACAAGCAACATTGTCGCTTCATTTGTTTAGACGCTCTCCAATGGTCTATGAAAATTATCCAAAATGGCGTCGCGCAAACGAAATCAAAAGAGAGGGAGAGAGAGGGGTGGGTGGGTGGTTACACAGAAATAGTAAACAGCGATTCCCTTCCCTCTCAATCACATATGCAAGTGGATCAATACATCGAGCTTATCGTTGGGCATTACACAAATACTTTTGCATATGTAAGTACATGGGATATTTACGGCATTTAAATGTCGTCTAGTGAATATTGTCCAATCCCAAACAACAACAAAAAATTAGTATGCGTGGGCGTGTGTGTGTGTGTGTGTGTATTGTATTTGTTTGACATTTAATTCCAAATGCTTCTACCTACAAATTGACATTTTCTGCCAGACAAAAATGCCATCTAATACAAAACACACAAAAGCATTCCACGAATCGATTTCCGCTCAATTTCACAGAAGTATAGTACAAGATATTTGATAACTTTGTTAAATACAGCTAGTTGAAGTAGTAAAACAAATGCTAAAACTTTGTCTATCAAGTTTGATTGGGTGAAATCGATTTGAGGATTGGCCTCATATCATTTGACAAATCCAATTGGTTTGTCTCGCTTTGCGTGTGTGTCTGTGTATTGTTGATATGAAAAATACAAATGAAACTTGAAAAACATGCTCTACATTTTTTTTCGATAGATATGTAGAGATTACAATTTATGTATTGTTGTTTTGTTTTTTTTTTTTTTATAATAGCTATAAAGCATTTTCATGTTGCTGAAAGCATACTTGTTCACATATCTACAACTAGTATGTATGTGTGTTTGCATTAATATGTTATAGACAGTTTTTATGCATTTTGAACATGCAAAGTTATACGAAAGAGAGAGGCCGAGTTATTAAATGTGCCTCTCGGGCGTCATTAGGCAACATGTTGTAGCTTGTAATCCGCAGAGTTCATTAAGGTTTGGGCCGGGCCGTAAAGGTTATTAGCATAATTCAGGGCGCCATAAACACATGAATTAAGTTACGTATTGATTGACTATGGTGACTCAATTTGCCTGCCTCAATGTCTGCCTGCTGTCAAAGTTTGAACACACACAAATAGTTGTTGTTGTTATTGTGTGTGTCTATCTATGCAAATGTCTAACAATAAGTATAAATGTTTACAAGCAATAAAACTAGCAAAACAAATGACACACACACATACACACACACAAACACACACACTTCTAATGATATATAGACCGCAAATGCTGCACACGCAGACAATACACAAAAGCTTTAATTGTTATTTTAATGATAATAAATATAGAGACATATTACATTTGCCAG
This sequence comes from Scaptomyza graminum, assembly GCA_018901835.1. NCBI lineage: Eukaryota > Metazoa > Arthropoda > Insecta > Diptera > Drosophilidae > Scaptomyza > Scaptomyza graminum. The sequence goes on from JAEIFL010000243.1 coordinate 1,623,323, forward strand.
TCGCAGGTCACCCAAGACCCGCCACCACCACCAACACCCGCAACACAACATCGTCTATAGCCATAAAAACTATTAACAAACAATAGCAACAGTTCATTGTTCATTGTCTGACTGTATGCCTGAACTGACTGTATGTATGCACGATATTAGGCCCAAAATTGTGGGCATTCAACAGTCAGTCGAATGTGAGAACCTACCAAATCGGCTCATTCGGCAGATTTATTGGTTTGCATTAGTGCAACGGAAATCAATAAAACGGTGTATGTGTGTTTGTGTGTGCCACGATTAATGTGTGCACAAATTGAGTGTATCTTAAAGATACAAAACGTATCCTTCCGATGAATGAACTGAACAACTTTAAGCATACTCAGACATCATAAATAAGTATACGCAGCGTGATTGTTGTGCAAAATGAAAATGTTTAGGTTCGTTGCTTGTTGACAACAGGGGGCGCAACATTGCATGTTGCATGTTGCATGTCAAGCGGCCATTTGACAAAATCAAAATACTTAGAATAATTTAACTTTTAATTGGCATTGGACAGAAAAGTTGTCGCTTTTGTTAGTAAATATTTATATAGAAAGTTTTTTTGTCTGATGCGCCACGCCCCCCGGCAAATGTGTGCCAAGTGTGTCAACAAACTGCCAAAATTTTTAATTTAACTATAAGTAAAGGGATAAAGGAGTAAGAAAACTTTTTCGAGAAAGTTATGCACCACAAATGGTGATTTGCACCTGGTTCTTCGATTTTGTAATTTATAACTCAAATAAAAAAATCTTTATCATGGCTTTAAGTAAATCCCTTTAAATATCGTTGGCACTAAATTCGTTGACGCAACTGGGCCACATTCCAAGTCCCTGACACTTACGAATTCATTTCACTGCCGCACTTTATCACCAGCCAACAAACGGCAAAGTTAGAGAGGGGGAGAGAGAGAAAGAGAGAGAGGATGGTAGGTGCACTGAACGTCTAAAAATTGAATAAAAATGCACTCAGCGTGCAATGTGTTTTGGGGGCGCAAAAATGTTGTTGTTGTTCTACTTGTAGTTAACGTGTATTTCAAGTGCATATTTTGTTTGATAAATTGTTTGCCCACGTTCCAAGTCGAAACAAATAGGGGGGGGTGGGACATATAGCAACAGAGCCTTAGCTCCTATTCATACTACTCCTCCACCCATTCTGCAGCCGCTGTCATTCCTCCAAAATGGTCGCCCGGGGACTCACAAATATGGCAGCGGCTTTGCCAGACACCGGCAGACAAAATTTATAAACGACGCGCGCGGCTTCTGCCAGGCACCAACACATAGTATACATAAACATATTTGAGTGTGTTCATATATATTTGTATGTTTAGGTGAGTTTAAGTAAAAGTTCGCCCCAAAGCAGCAAACAACTTGACGACGACAAAATATGAAAGTGTTAAAGGAACCGTTTTATGCCTGCGCCTTCTGACAAAATTGGGTCATTAACTGGCTTGTGCCATAGATTAACCTTAACATGCAAACCATAACTGCTTTCGATACTTAACTTCCCAGAGAAGTAAACCTTATCTGTATGTCCAGACTCAGATTAGACCTAAATTAGTTGCTGGCACATGAACCTCTCACATGTGGGACAAGCAAATATTTGGTGTGTCTCGGGTGCAGCTGTAAAAATATTGTGTCAAAAATTGTGTGTGCTGCCAATTTGTGTGTTTTTTGGCTTTTGCCAATGGAGGAAAGGCAGCAGCTGCATATCAAAATATTTGCGAGGCGTTTGACATGTCGCCCGCCCACTTGCGAGATTGGGGCAAACCCCAAATTGCGAGTGTTGATGATGTTTTTACCGCAGCATGAATATCATGCGACAAACTTTTTTTAGGCAGCATCCCCTCCCGTCTGACAGCTGCAGCAGCAGCTACTACGAATTAGGTCAGATCTCGACAGTGCAGTGCAATGGCTGACTGCTTGGCTTCAGCTGGGCTGTTTTTAATGAGGCGCATTTCATAATCAGCGCGTGAATTGCCTGGTGGGCTGGCTGGTTGGTTGCCATTGAAGGCGTTGTCGTTGGCAGGCGGCTCGCATTTCCGTGTCAGCCATAAATTCACATGCCAAGCCAACACACACAACATGCGCCGAGCCGAACTTGAAGGCAACTAGAGAAGGACGCCAGTTGGTAGTTGGACACGTTGTCAGTGTGGCATAGTGGGACGGACGAACAACAACAACGCGTGTGTGGAGAAAAGTAACGCCCGGATGTGTAAAAGGAGTCCGACACCACCATCATCATGGCCACAAAGAGTCCTACGACCTACGTTTCATATTAATAATGTGGCATTGGCAAGCGGCAAAATTGTAAAAACTGCAGCAATCTCGCAAGGGAAACTTGCATAAAATGGCTGGCAAAACAACAGATAAACCCCTTAAAGGGAAGGGCGGGGTGGTAAGGATACAACTATCGACAATGATGTTATTGCTGCTGCTGCCGCTATTGCTGTTGACTTCATTTGTTACGATTGCTTTGACAATGTTGCTGCGTCATTTGATGCCCATTTGTGACGCTACCAGGCAAACAGAAGCTAGCAAAAAATATTGCACTTTGTAGAGGGAATTAAAGCGGCTTCAAGTAACTTTTTCCTCAGTGTGTAGGAACTTTAGCAAGTGTTTATTGAAGTTTTTATTTATTCATAATGATGGCAAGTGGAAATTTATATAAAGTTTTCAGCTGCCAATTCATATTGCCAGCATTTATAACTCAATTATCTTCGTGTGTTTTTTGTTCCTGTTTCATTTGAGGCTTTGTTGACCTACTTTTATATAAGAAGAGGCGTTCTGACGGTAATTTAATGGCCATACAAATCGATAACAATCAATAGTGTTTTAATCACATGGAATTACCTTTCAGCGCAACTCAATCAGAAAAAATAATTGTTTTCGTCGTTTGCTAGTATGTAATTTTACTTAAATTGAATGTTACGCATACGCAACGTAAACGCATTCAAAGAGAGAGAAAGAACACTTTAAGCTCAACCAAGAAACCAAATACTCTCGCACACACACACACTCAAGCATTGATGTCAAACACTTTGAATGGGTTTAGCTTAGCCGTTTTGTGTTCGCCAGAGGCATTCGTGGACTTAGCGGCCAGCCCACATACAACCGTACGTACCTGAGGCGTATTATCCACTCTATTAACACGATTAGTTACACAAATTCAAAGCAGCACCAGCACCTATACATGAACCCAAGCACACGCACACCCAAACGTAACCGGAACTAGGAAACGGCAAAAGGAAACAAAACATTAGCCCAACGCGCCGCCTGACAGAACAGACAAAACAGACAGACAAATAGACAACACAGAGTATTGCTTTTCAGTCAGTCTTCTATTCCTGCCTTGAGGGCAAACTTACTTAGCAAATAAACATTGATTAATTTGTTGACAATACACACGCACACACACACAAATGAATGCGTTTATCTATTCGAACGACTGCCGTCTCCTGTTGACTGTTGAATAATGGCAACGCGTCGCTCGCCGCATACCAAATAAAGCCGCAGGACTTGCGACTGATGCTACTAGCCGGGTTGGCTGTTCCCTCAATATACTTCAATAAATGTGTGTAAAAGGTTATGCACGCGTCGTCCTGCAGCTTTTGACTTAATGGATTTTCGCATTGACACCCATAAATCTTCGGACATTGAAGTTTTCTTTTGTTCCGTTGTTGGCACCTGTTCGATCCTACTCCCCCCTCGGTTTTTGATTATGATGATCAACAGTTTGCCATTGACAATTCTACTTGTGATTATGAATGAGAAATAAAATTGTTCCTTTGGTCTGTTGCCTGGTTTGTGTGCCAAGGATTAACATAATACCGTCTAACTCGTATGGAATGCATACTAAATGGATGTCCTAGTCAAAGGACAAGGAACAAAGGGAGTTATATTTAGAACGCTTCAAATCGCGGTCAGTAAATCGTATCCATTCAAAGTTGCCTACTATAATCTACTGATTGTATACAAACTAGTTACAGATTATGTTGTGTGGCAACCGCTTTTACCTCAAGTTCATTTGTTAATAGCATTCAATATACTCAAATACTAGTTGTATATATATGTTTATATAGTATAGAATCGAACTCACTGAGCATTTGCAATGCCTTTTGTTCAATTGTCGGCACCGCAAAAGCCCCATTCGAAAGCAATTTAAATGCTCATTAAGGCTTTAAACAGCAACGGAAATTAATTGAATTGCCGTTTTTTAACCGCAGCCAGCATTCGCTCTCTCTCTCATTCTTTCTGTCTCTCTCTTTTGCAATTGAGCTTAGCCACAGCCGCAACCGATACGACACTTGAACAAATACACAACAGCCCATAATGAAGAAGTAGGTGGGATTTTGAGTGGGTTCTGGCGGGAGGCGAATGTGTAAGGGGGAGCTCTCGTTAAGCACCAGCACGTCAAACAAACAAGCAAACAAAGAAAGGCGCTTAGTTTCAGTCACACGCAAAACAACAACAACATCATGGAAAAACAATCGCATCGATTGCTGCTTTGCTTATTTCATTAAGCAAAACTTTTGTGCAGTTCAAATTAAAAACAACAACAACACAACTTCAATACATACAGTCTCCACTCTCAATACGCATATACTCTTCCCCACACATTCACACTCACTCATTCGTACTCAGGAATTGATCCGCTTAGTGTTGATTGCTCGAATTTCACTTGAAACAAAAAAAATTGTCCCTTCGACTCATTTCTGCCTCTTGTTGTTGTTGTTTGTGTTGTGGTTTTTTGTGTCCACCGCACTGGAACTTTAAGAGCCTATAAGTGCTCTTAGCTTAAATGCTATTTACAGCTTAGAATTACAAATAATATTAAAAGATTTCATCACATATTAAATGTTGAATTTTTATATTTTACAGGCTAAAATAAATGTTTAAATTCTTATCAATAATATTTTTAAGCTATTAATTTAACAACTGCTGATAGCAATTTTGACCACAGTTGCATTTCAAATTTCCTGATGCTTCACACACTCAATTATTTGTTTTGCTTTGACATCAGGAACTGAGCATGGTATATGGTTTAGCTTAATTTATGTACACACAGTTAGGAAAGCGTAGAAATATTGAAGTGCCTTCGCACTACGACAACTACTATAAATTGGAATGCTCATATCCTGGCATGTAAAAGGAAAAAGGACCTAACGATAAGAGAGCGGGCAAGCTATGCAATGCATGTAGACCCTCCTGCTGTTCCTTCTGTTCCTGTTTCTTCTCCTAACCCTAACCGCGCGTCATGCATGACTAAAGATGCAAACGCCGCCATTTTGGTGGCTCAAAGTGGAAATTACTTTGCATTTGTGAGCCAAACCACTTGAAACGCTTTCGCGCTGCGTTTATTTAATGGCCTCGTGTTCCGTTTGCTTCGCTTGGCTCGCACGCTAACTTGGCTGTTGGCTTTTTTTTGGCTGTTTGGCTGTTTGGCTGTTGGTCAGCTAACTGCTCAAAGTCAGTGTCACTGATGGGCAAATATTTGAGCTGCAGTTGAGTTAAGTTGCGCTTTGGGCCAGCCACTATACACTTATAGGTATATATTTACTTGCCCTTTGGGTCGCCAATTAAAAGCGTTCTCCAACCAAACATGCGTCACCCCTTTGACACCTTACACACCCCTCCCCCCGCACTACAGTGGATAAGATTTATGGCGTAGGCCGCGACACTAAACAGCTTCCGCCATTAAACATGAACGCATATTTTCCAATTTTCCCTCATAACTTAGCCAAGCGTTGTAAACAAGCCGCAGTTGCTGTTGCTGTTTGTGTTGTTGTTGTTTGTTGTTTGTTGGTGTTGTTGTTGGGCTGTTCTCGCATAGCGCGCGACACACTAAACTTAACTTAAATATAAATTATGAGCATCTTAAAAAGCCACAGCGAAAGGATAATTTTCATAAATATAAGAGTTGTTGTTGCTGTTGTGCCACACGCACAGCTTAGTGCAGAAAACCCAAATGCTGCCAACTCTCTCTGTCTGTGTGTGTGTGTAAGGCTTGTTTGCCGCCTGGAGCAGCTGAGTAAAGGCTCGGTTTTTGTGTTTGACTACTCGGTGGAGAGGAAGGCAGCTTCTTCTTCTGCTGGTTTCTAATTTTCGTCGTACATAAACACACAATTAAAAATAATATTTTCAACGTGGTGGCAATTAATTAGCCAAGCCAAGCCAAGACTATGGCACACATGTGGCTGGAATTGAAAGTTGGGTGGAGTGGCGGTGGTTGTGCCACGCCACACGATTATTGTGGTGTGCTACTTTCTACTTGTTGGATTGAAAACGGGAGGCTATGAATACAGATGCTATAAGCATTGTGCGGTTCCTCTAAGTGTGCTTTAAAGTTTTAGCCATGGCTATAAATGAATAATTCTTCACTGGGCTTAGTTTGCATCTCTTTGTGACACGTTGCTGCTGTTCATTAGGCAGCATTATTTTCCATGTATCGTAACATCGCCGCCACTTTTACCGACTTCTTTGCCTAGCCCCATAAATCCATGGCGCGAATTCTAGCCAAAAAAAAGAGGCAACTTACCAACAACTGTGTGTGTGACTGTATGTGTGTGTGTGCTTTAATGTGGGCGTATGGCTCTTATCTATGTGAGTTTCTGAGTGCTTAGCTGTGATATATCGGCCACTGTCGTTTTAGTTGTTATTGTTCTTGTTGTTGTTGTTGTTGTGTATTAAAAGTTCATTGCTTGGGCATAAAGCACATGAAATGCTCGGCATTCGCGCTTGCTAAAGCTTTCAAAACAACCGCAGTTTGAGTTTTATCGTTTTGTCGTTGCAGCTATTAAATTCACATGCTGAACCTACCTCACCCTTCTTCCTTCTACCTCGCCCCAACCCCTTGCAATGTAGTTGTGTGTGTTATGCAAATTCTGATTCTGGGTTGGTAACGTTAAAAGTTTGCAACGTCCGCACATTTTTCGGTTAGTTGGCGGCCTTTTTGTGGGTCACAGTCGAGTTTAGATTCGCTGCCAATGCATTTAATCATTTAAATAATCGACAAAAGATCCACTCGAAACTCGAGAGTGTAAGTGTAAATTGGAATTCATTGTTTGAACTTTTGGCAAATGCATTTGTTTCAAATTTATTCTATTTAAGAAAGGAATAACAATGTAAATGAATTAAATGTTTAAGGCCAACTTTAATATGCCAGCTAATGGCGATAGCAACAACAACAGCATGGGCTATAATGACAATGCGTCGACGCAACAAACAAGAAGTACGCAAATGTGTAAGCCATAAATGATAACAAGTAACCGGCAAAAACCGCATTATCAGTCAGCCAGACAGACAGACAGTCGTCGACAACTGACGTCGTCGTCGAAAGGTGAAAGCTGGCGGCATGCTGCCAGTTGGTGGAAGCAGCCGCAACCCACAGCCACGTGGGGCACGCACACACATGCTGCCCCTGGTAGCCCCGCTTTTGCCGCAAATTGTCCAAAGCCGCTTATAAAGGTAAATGCGGGGCAAAAACACTTTTTGGGCCAAAACTAACACACCAAAAGTGGCGCAAAGCGAATAAAGAAAAATAAAAAGAAAAGAAAAAACACAACAAGCTGTTAACCAAACCGAAAAAGTAGCACACAAATTTTATAAATACAAAGAAGAGACAAAAAAATAAAAACAGTTGGCTCACGCCTCGGGCCTGGCTAAAGGATATAGACCAAGTAGCAACTGCTACTGCTTCATTTCAATTATTATGATGATGATGATGACAATATTAAAAAACGTCGACCCTTAAAAAACTTTACTAAAAGCAAACGCACACAAGCTAGTGAGTGCTAATTAAAAGACCTGAAACTCTCGAGCTCTGTATAAATACACATAGTAAAAGCCAAAAGTCCAAAGTCATGGCCAGGCAGGCAGGCAGGCAGGCACAGAAAGGCACAGACAGGCAAGCTGAAAGGTTCAGGCAAGCCGAAAATGGAGCCTGCCATGTTGTTGATAACCCAAACAGGTCCTCGAGCACACAAATCACATAAATTCCAATTGAGTGCATATTCAACGAGTGTAGTTGTAGCTATGGAAAATAAATGTAAATTTACTATGCACCAAATAGACTGTCGACTGACGACTGACTGTGCCAGCTGCTGCTGTTCCTTCTACTGCCCACGTTGCGTATGATTAATATATATAACTAAATTTGTGTTTGTGACCAGCTTCATATAACTTACGATTTGACAAGGCGCATGCCTCCATTAAGCTGTATAATATGATCTTTGCCTACCTATGAAAATAGCAATTTAATCAGCATCAGTTAGAGAAATAGAGAACGAAGATCGCATATTCAAAAGTTCATCATTAAGCCATAACAACCAGTTTTAGTTTTGTCGCCTTGCCAACCACATGGGCAACTACTCCAATAGAGCTACGGGCTTCTAGGGTATCCATTGTCTTTAAGTGGCATTTAACTTCGAGTGCGCCTCACTGTGCTGGGCAAACTTTTGCCAGTCAAATTTGTGAAAATTAATGCGATTGGCGAAGGCGAGTATAAAGTAGTAGTCGTGGTAGTAGGAGCAGTTGCTCAAGCTTTGCATTGTCGTCTATTGACTGTTGCGGTTTGCCCCTTAACTTGTTCGAAAACTTTGTTCAGATTTGCAGTTAGGCTGCTTCACCAGCATCGCCATGGGCGCTTGGCCAGAATAACAAACGTACATTCATACATGTAAGTACAAGGATATTCTTGATTCCCTTGGTTGTCGCAAAAGCGCAGCTCATCCATTTTGGGATGCTTATGCAGAACAAACGTATGTCATGCATGCATAAATATACAAGTATTTATAGTTGGATATTTATGCGCAAAGCAGAAAAATGTGCCACAACCGAATGGATTGGGTTGGAAATGAGAATGGGCATGAGCATGAGAGGGGTGCTATGGGCGAGGTAAGTTTGCCCCGCAAGAGCTCACAACTGCGACCCCAAAGATTTATTGTGGTGATTTATTTACTCTGTCTATTACTTATTTTCCCAGTAGTTATACAACATTGGTTCCTGTTGCCTGTGTGTTGTGCGTGTGTTTTCTGTGTGTTCGTCCGTCTGTCTATCAGTCTGCCATGCTTACAGCTTATTTATTTATTCATTTTCTAATTTATTGATGTTTGTCTGACCCAACAGACAGCTGAAGCTGAAGTGAAAGCTGATGCTAAAGTGGAAGTGGAAATGAGAACTCAAGGCTAAAAGCGCTTTGCCAATAGCCAGATGCTGCCGCTGATTAGCTCCCAAGTGGAAAAAGTGTCGGCGCGCGAGAGAGAAAAAGAGAGAGACAGAAAACAGCAGCTTAAGTAATCGAAAGTGTTCCCAATTTAACTTTCGGCTCATTTACCAACTAAACTAATTAAAGTTCAAAAAAAAAAGAAAAAAACTTTCTTACTATTTAAGACAATTTTAAGCAGTTTAAGTCCTATCCGTTTACCAAAATAAAGTTCGTGGCAGTTCAAGAACATCTTTGGGGCGCATCAAAGTTGGCTTTCGTTTGAGTTTCTGCGTTGAGAGTTGAATTGATGGCGAATGAGTTTTCCGGACTTGCTTTCAAACGCTTGGCATTTCGTTTGACTTTTGGCATTGCCTTTGCTCCCTGTCTGCGGCATTGAAGCGCGAAATTTGAAAAACAGAAAGTATAAAGAACGATAAAAAAAATACGCGCAAAGCGCAAAAATTGCTATTGCCTTGGGCGCTCTGGGCCTAGATCTCAGCGGCTTTCGGGTTTCAAAAGAAATTGACGCAAAACAAAAGCTAATTACTGGCTCGCACCTCGCTATACAAACTGGTTGTCAAAGCTGCCATCAACAGCAGCAGCAGCAACAGCAGCTTTCGATAATTAACACAACAAGGCGTACAAACAATATTCTTTGGGAATTATGCGGCTACTGCCCCAAAGGCATTGACTTTAAAACCAAAACATCGTTTTAATCTGTGGCATCCTTAAAGGCATCGATGAACACATTTACTTTAAAGTCCACATCTAATCCAAGATAGTTCTATTTTCAGCATATATCGTAAACAGACACAAAGCTCACTCAGAAACCGAGGCAGACAGACAGATACAAGGTGGTTATCTATCCTCTTTTCTGCGCTCCATTTTGTAAGGGGGAATTTGTTGTTTTTGTGCTGCCGTGTTTATTTGCCTTCATTCGGATTTCTTTTATTTTTATTTTGTTTTTTGTGGGTAGCTGTGGCATTTTTTATACATTTGCATAAAGCGAAATGTATTTCCAGGCTGCTGGCGCTGACGTTGCTGCTTTTTATTGCACAATTCCTTTGCCCATAGAGCCGCGCACAGTTGCATTTTAATGAGCGGTTCTAAGAAAAATATGGAGACAAGGACGAAGAGAGAGGGAAAAGGAATGGGTGACGAACACCTGACACGTGTGCAGACTTCTTTCAATCAGTGTCGTCTGCCCGTTAGACAAGTCTGCTTTGGCTCCGTTTTGTCTGTTTGCCCAGCTTGCTGCTGCTTTGCTGTGCTGTGTTGTTTGTTGTTGCAAACAGCGATTTGTTTGTTTATTTGTTGACATTCTACGCCCGATTTCACCGTCATTATAAAGCGCACTTGTTGCCCAGACCAGCCCAGCCCAGCAGGCAAGCCAGCACAGCAAGCCAGCCAACCCAGCTGCCTTTCACTTAATTAAAACGTTGAAAAATCAACACGAACACGAAGCAGCTTTCAAATGAATGCTGAACGAATGAAAGTTGAACGTTAAACATTGCTGCAATAGAACTTCAAGTGTTGAAGCGCCTCTTTATGGCTTCGACCAACTTTGGGTGAACTAAGGAGGAGGTCTGAAGTGGGCATCGTTTTTAGGGCTGCTTCTGAAACGCTGCGCGTCTCGAGATTTTATCGCCATTCGCCGTTTGGCGTTGCCGTTGCCAGCCCAAAAGGCTGATTGTGCCAATTATAGAGCGAAATGTGCGCGAGTCGCCCTCGAGTGGTTTATGCACTTTCAAATCATAATAATAAATCCTAAAAGCGTTCGCGGCAATGGGCCACAAAACTACTCGGGGCCCCTTTTCCCAACAACAACAACAGCGACAATGGGAAAAGCGCAAATCCAAGTGCCATTCGGCTTTGCATGAGCGAAATCATTTAAATTTATTGTACGCTGCATTTCACGCCCTGCACTTTTAATCAGCCGGCACAATTTTTGGCATTATCCCGCAGTTAAGCAAACTTTACACACCCAACGGAATATTGAATTTCAATTTTGCAGCACAAAACTTTTTGGCGCTGTTTTTCTAGCAAAAAATGCGAGAATGCAAGCGAATGAGTATAAGAGAGCGAGGGGAGAGAGATGAGAGATGGCCATTTGAAAACTCTTTCGGGTCAAAGAAATGAAAACAGTTTTTTATTAAAAAATATGTTGAAATACAACAACATCCATTTAATACTTTAATTGTTCATGCAATAACATTTCATTTCGTTTCGTAATTCGCTTAAATATTAAACAACATTAATATAATATTAACCGAATTCTACACATGTGTTTCACCTTAATTAAAGCTGATTTAAAGGTATATAATTTATTTATTGATGCTATTTGCATATTCTCGGACCCATTTTTTTTATTGTGATGAACTTTCATATTGTATATTATATTGTTTTATTATTGTATTGAGTTTCTTTTTGTCGCAAATGACGTGATTGATTGATTGATCGATGATGTCACTTAAAGCGGCGCATGCAATATACTCGAAATAATAACATTAAGCCTGACCTGCCTCAACTTGCAAACGTGTAAATAAATAAATAAATCAAATAAAAAAATTATTATTGTATCAACAACGTAAAATAATTAAATCAACATGAATGATTTAACGCTTTAAATGCAGTTCGCAAAACTTTCTCCCAACCCCCGCAAAAACACCCCACTCAGATTCACATTTACTATTTTTGACAGCCTCACACTTCCCCTCCTGCTGGGGGCAACATACGGCGATGACAAGTGCTGACAGGCAAAACAAGCAGCTAACGACAAAAAATAACCATGCGCATGAAATAATAAACAGAAGTTAAATAAAACAAAATCAAACAAAATATTTGTCAAATTGGATAGGCTTTGCCTTGCCCCAAGTTTATTTGCGTTTCTGTTATTTTTGCCAGTTTATAGATTGTGACATTATAATGACTTCGCTAATTAAAGTATCTCATTTTTACTAATAAACTATAAATATTTTATGCAAAAATCTATCTTTTTTTAAGCCACATTTGAACAATTGATTTGCTTAACAGAACAGACCAACTGCCTGCCAATGTTTATTATTCGTATTTGGTATTTTTTGTGTTTTCAATAAATAACCTGGGAATTGTCAAAAAGAACGCAACGGATATTTGGAAGCCAACAAAAATACATTTAAGGGGTCAGCGCCACAATAAAAAGCCGTAAAAAACGCTCTGAAAAGTGCGGCCAAAGTTTGTTGTCGTTGTTCTTGTTGTTGAGGTTCAGCAACAGGAAATAGGTGAGGGAGCAGACGAAAAAAAAAATGTTTAAAACGGAAATGCAACGAAAGGCAGCAACTTTAATCAATATTGAAGCAGTTTTTGAGGCCAATAAATCATTTCATAATCAATTTTGCCGCTGACATGTTTCGCTCTGACTGTGTGTGTCCGTGTGTGTGTGTGTTACTATGTGATGCAAAAAATGGGGGATTGGAATAAAAGAAACGAGCTCGGCACATGGCCAAACACAAAAACTTTAGCCACCTTGTGTGTCATGTGCGCACCGTTTGTGTGTGTGTGAGTGCAATAAACAAACCCACAAACACAAACATACATAGGTGTACGCATACACATGCATTGTGCAGTAAAGTGAAGTGCAAAAAACAAGCAACGCCAAAATAATCAACAGATGTTGCAAACAACAACAAGAAACTGGAAAAAAAAAACCAGCCTATCTCACTCACTCCGGGTTCGACGTGTGTGTGTGTGAGTGTAAATGAAAAGCGGAAGTTGAAAGTTCAGCGAGACTGACAGCGGCAGGCCCTGGCAGGCCAGTCCAGTCCGAGGTCGCGAGCGTCAACAATGACAGCAGCAACTCGTACACCAAAAAAGTATGCTACGTTTTTCCCACTTTTCCATCGGCTGCTGCTGCTAGTACATGTTGTTGTTGCATTGTGCGAACTTCAAGCGGAAATTAAGTGTGACCTCTTCGCGTGGCTGTGAAACAGCGCCAAAAATAAACAACAACACAAAAAGTATGCAATCCAACGTGCATATCAATGCCTGGGCTGGGAAAGACAAGTGGACAGACGTTTGGATATGGACGGAGGGATGGACATTCGCACACATTTGCCAAGTGCTGCTGCTCCGACACTCCATTTGCAGCTCGATAGAGATGGTGGACGCAGCGTTGACCCTACCATTGCAATGGTTGGTACCCATCGGTGATTGTGTTTGCGTGTTGTGATGCGATCAAAATTGTATTTGCCTAGCATTGTGAATATGTGTTCGCAGTGGGATGCAGAAGCAGGATGCAGTAGCAGAATGCAGAAGCAGGGATGCAGCGCCAATTGGCCTGTGGGGCACTTTGATTTTTTCATTGGATTTGATGAGTGTGCGTTGCTTGGCCAGCGAAACGGGTTTTTCAGTTATCAACAAACTTTTTCCAGTTTTGCTAAAACCCAAAAATATATAAATGGTATATTGCATATACTAGCTGGACGAAATGCGATATCGAGAGACCGAGCAATGTAATAAAGCCACTCGACCATAGCAAATTGCACTACTCTGCCCTCTAATAAACAACTACCTCGTCGAATAAAATACCATCGTGTAATCCAATCTTTGTAGCGTCAACTAAAATATGACAACTCTTTATATACATATATATTTTAAAGAGAATGAGAAATTCATCATAAATCTGTCGTGTTAAACATCTTGGCTTTGACGACAAGACTAAGCTGCTTTTCGACTTGCTTTCTATGTTTCTATATTTCAAGCATTCAAGATTGTCATCCATCAAAAGCAAGCAAGCGTACTTAAGTTCAGGATTAAAACATTTCTCACACAACACAGCAAAAGTCGCAGTAAAATAAAATTCAGTTATTCCAGAGGTCACTCACACTTGCCCCACTGCTTGTGTGTGTGTGTGTCCGTTTCAGTTGCAGGTAAATCTTCTGTTTGTGTATGGATGAAAAAGAGAAAAGATGGAAAAAGCTATTACAAAGCACAAAGTGCAATGATTAATCAGATTTATTTGTCAGTTTTATTTCGTGCTAAAAGTGTCAAAGAGAATATTTATAAAAGTTTATTAACACTAAGTACTTGCGTCCACACCACACCACACACACAACACAGGCACATTAGAAATGACCATAAAACACAAACAAAACAGTTGCCAAGCCGAAGAGAACGAGAATGTATAACAATAACGAAGACGCGGGAACAAACCAAACGCAGAGCACAAGTTGAACGTCCTGAAGCGGTCCCAAAAGCAAACTTCAAGTGCGCCAACATTAACAGCCACAACAGCAACGAAGAAACGAAGGCTGCGAGGGCGTGTAGAAAATATAAGAAAAAAAAAGTGAGAAAAAAATGGCGCAACGCAAAGTGCACAAAACGTACTTAGAACCAACATCTTTAAGTTGCGCATAAAAAACATTGGAGCTCCCCAACTTGGCCAAACATAAATCCCATCGACACAACCAAAGCGGTAAGTAACCTAAACACACACACACACACAGACACATACATACATTTATATGTTTGTAGGAATAGCAACAGCTAAGAGCTGGATAGCATATTAAGACAGATTTTGGCCTTAGGCAGTCGTCGGGCAGCTGGCCAGCATATTTAGGCGATTATTTATGGCCAATGGCAACGACGACGACGATGAAGAATTCGAGAGTCAACGCGACTTGTTGGCAATCGCATACATACAAATGTGTGTGTGTGTTTGTGTGGGTGTGTGGGCGTTTGCAAACAAGCCCAAACATGAACAGATCGAGAGCTTCCACTTGTGCCAACTGTCTGCTGTTTATTGACGGCAACAATAACAGCAACAACAGAAACAACAAAGACAGCAGCCAAACAAACCGACAAAAATGACACTGAGCGACCCAAAACGGCAGCCAAGCCAGTGACTGCCAAATGGGATATACTTATAGCCGTATTTGTTGCCACTGCCTCTGCTGCCCCCTCACAACAGACCACACCAGCCTCATGTCCTGTGGCACGACAAGTGGCAAGCAGCTCAGCTCTCACATGTTACATAACTCTGGCCACACAGTGAAGCCGAACAACCGACGAACAAACATTCGAGAGGTTATTACAAACGGATTCCAAGTTAAAATTGAGACTTCAAATGCAATTATTATTATTTGTATTGATTCGGAGAATAAGAAAATGAAAGACAGAGATTTTTATGATATTAAAAGTCATTATTAGAAACTCGGAGATTGAAACTGAACTAAATAGCTTGGCCAAGTTGCATCCACAGTGGGGCAGGCTGTTTTTGTTGGCCAAATTGTCAATTTTTCGTTTTATTTCGTTTAGGTTTTCATTTGGGTTTGTCATTTTGACAAACGAAAACAACATTTGATATGCCAAACATGTGGAGCCGCCAGGGAGCACCACTTGGAGCCGCCACTATTTGCCACTGCAACGTTCGCCAAATCTCTCCCCCAGCCCTTACAATGCCGTCACTTGTTTGTGGCTTCAGCAATAACAAACTGGCGGCGGGAGCATGGGGCAGCGGCAAACGTGGCGTATGAGTAACTTAATAAATTTGACAACAATGCCACACAAAAGCAAACAGCCAGAGTTGTCACCATTTGCTCCCGCTGCTGATGCTGCTGCTGCATCTCTACTGTGTTATTGTCGTTTGGCAAATGTTGTTGTTGTTGTCGCTGCGCATTTTCAATTTGTTTTCGTGGCACTGCGGCGTGGCTTGTAAACAAAATCCGGCGGAAAATGCGAACAAGCGACGCTTACGAGCAGCCAAAATAGCCAAAGAGCCAAAAGGAAATGCCATTTTGTCGCACACTGGCACGCATACACCTACAGCTGCCCCAACCCCCCACCACCCTTATCGGCCTTCTCGGCCATTCTCGACGGGGTCATTCGAGGGGCAGCGTTGACAAGCGTGTTAAGCCCAGTCCGCCAGTTTTATCCGCCACTTTGTCAGTGTTTACAAATTGTGCAATGTCTGTTTGTTTGTTTGTTGTATGTTTGCTTGTGTATGTTTGTACGACTCTTTGGGGTTGGATCTATGTAAAAGTACGTTTTATTATCAACATTTTTAATAAATATGCACAAGCGACCACAAAACGCACTTTGGCTTATTGCAATTGAAACTGTGTGGACAACCAAAAAAAATGCTATGAAAAATCCTACCTTTTGTTGCATAACTGGGAATTGATATGGGCGCTGTAGGCATACTTGTTACCCTTATCTAAATATATATAAGTAATATGCCAGTGCTGTCTAGTCAATCTATATAATATGATGCTGTAACAAGTTGCTACAACAAAAATCAGTAAAAATGAGACAAAATTGTTGGTATACATTTCGGAGCAGTTTTGTTGGTGTTTGCTGCTGCTGCTGCCCCAAAACGCTGATTTGCATTCACTGCTGAAAATTACAGCTCGGAAAAGCAGCTTAACATAAATTTCCATGGCGGCTGCAACAAACTAGCTACCTATAATGGCAGCTACAACCCCCCCGCTGTAAGTTGGTGGTGTGTGTGAGTGTGTGTATAACTAAACATTTACATTTCATTAAAACTAAAAACAACACACAAAAGCAGGAGTAGCAGCGAGCACGACATGAAAACGAATACGAAAACTAACCAAATACAGAAATATACAGAAAAAAAAACACACAGTTGAAAAAAAGAGACACAGATACGGCAGTAGTGGCATGTTAGCAGCATACTTTTGGGCAAGGTAAAATGCCTTCACTTGCCCATTTTCCATTTTCCATTTCATTCTCTCTGTGGGTCCTCCGAGGTCCACCTACTACTCCCAGCAACTGCAACTTGTCGTCGTCGTCATCGTTGGCGTCCGGGTCCTGAGCTTGCGTCCTGTTGCAAGGTGAGTGCCACTCGAGAAACTGCCTTGTGTGTGTGTGTGTGTGTGTGTGTCAGTGCATCGCATATCGCTTTTTAAAACACACATACTTAACTCGACGTTTTTCACTCAACGAGCTTTTAGGTAGCGGCAACAAAGTGTAGAAGTGCAACAACAACAACAATGCCACAGCTGCCACTCATCTCTGTCTCAGTTTAAGTGTGTGTGTGTTTTATTTTCATACGCAAAAAAAAGTTGGCCAGCATCAGTCATTCGTCGTCGTCGTCGTCGTTTGGTATGTGGTTCATTTGGGGCCAGAGCAAAAGGCGAAAGAGAAAGGCGAAACTAAAAAACTCAGTCTGAGCGTAGCGAAATAAATAGTATATTTTGCCCGAGTGCCACTCATGGAAATTGCACAGAAAAAACAACGAAACGACAACGACGACGACGACCTGCGCCTATGACGAGTGCCAGTCAAATATATATACTATGTATGAATTGCCCTGCCCGTTTGCCAGCCTGAGCTCATAATAACAAGAAGTTTTTACATGCAACTTCACTTTGACCCCAATTGGATGGCTTTTGTTTCCAGTGCATATACACTTAAATATAAAAGGCAGCCTAATTACGGCTCTATTCAATTAGATGTAATGCACGTTCCGCAGCCATAACTAAAATCGCAGCAATCAGCCGAAAAGTACAAAAAGTAATACAAAAACTCTTACAGGAAATAGTTTACACTAAGTGCCACACAGAAGTGGTCTTATATGCCATGCCCTGAAATGTGTTTAATTGCAAAAAAAAAAAACTAAAGCTGCTTTTGCAGCTTTTCGTGTCCCGTGTTCAATTTCCAATTGCCAATTGTGCAGCATAAACGCAATTTGTATTTTTGCACATTCTTTTTTCCCCCTTTTACACTATTTAATAGGGGCTCAGTTGCAGTCGTTAAGAATTTTTAGTAGCTGTCAGCAGTTTGCTGCCAATCCATGCCATCATATGAAGCACAACAACGCATTCTAAATACTCTTTCTAGCTTGATTGTTTGGGAAAATGTGCATAAATTAGCTAAGCATAATGGGTGTTAATTGTGTTACTTAGCCTGTGTTCAAGTGGTTGATTTTTGCGCTCATTGCGTGCCCAAGCTGATGACGCACTGCTAATGACCCATTCAGTGGGAGAGAGAGAGAAAGGTAAGTGAAAAGTGCCAAGGCGGCGCTGGCACTTAGCAGCCAATAAATTGTAATTCGACACGAGCTGCAAGCGACAGAAGGAAAAGCAAGCAGAACTACAAGCTACAGCTACAAGCCAGGACATATACACACACACACACACACACACACATACATATACACATTCCTTCTTTTGCTTGTGAAATGGAAAATTAATTTTCAAACGATTTCGTTTGCTTTTCTGTTGCAGCTGCTCCGAGCTCTGAGTTGCGAGTTCTGAGTTTGTCGCCGCCTTGAAGCCTTTCAAGCGCCTTTTCTTAGCTACGCCGCTTGTTAAATGTCACACATACAGCCAACCCCTTCCCCCCCCCTCACTCTCTTTCTCTCTCATTTCATTTTCACTTCATCTCTGCTCCCAATGCACCATT
This sequence comes from Scaptomyza graminum, assembly GCA_018901835.1. Lineage (NCBI taxonomy): Eukaryota > Metazoa > Arthropoda > Insecta > Diptera > Drosophilidae > Scaptomyza > Scaptomyza graminum. The sequence goes on from JAEIFL010000243.1 coordinate 1,641,956, forward strand.
TTTATATTAGTTTCATTTATTTTGCTTTATTCCTCACACTTTAGTGCCGTTCGAGTTTTTATCACACGCCCACGTTGCCAGCATACAAGTGGCAAATAAATTCATTAGTGGCACAAATTAGTTGCATGCAACGGCAGCAGTAGCAGCAGCATCCAGAACACAACCAACCCAAGCGACCCTGGCCAAGTCATGTCAAGCCAAGCCAAGCCAAGGCAAGGGACACTAAAGTGCTTTCAATTTCAATTAAATTTGCTACTCGCTGCTGCTGCTGCTGCAGTCGCCAGTTGCAGTTGCACACAGTTTTGCTTTTGCTTTTGCCCTGCACTTTCGCCGTGCCTCCTGCCTCGCCCTGTTCACCCATGCGTCCCACGAGTGCGTGCTGACTCAGGGGCACACTTAAAGCTTGTTTAAGCGCTCGTTTCGTTTCATCTGATGCTGCTGCTTCTTCTGCTGCTGCTGGCGGCAGTCAACCCGTTTAGCCCAGTGTGCTGATTATGTAATCAAAGTATTTGCCAGCTAATTTATAGCTGCTGGCCCCACTTTGACCGGCAAACGCTGCGTATGCGCAACGTTAAACACAGCTTACAAAAGTGACATCGAAGCAAAAGAAGACAAGTTGACACATTGCGGAAACTTGACTTAAATGCATCCAACTCCAAACCGATGCCAGCCATCGTTGAGCAGCTTAAAATCTTCTACATTTATGTATGGCCGCAGCTCAAGTAAATTGCAGCACATTTGTCGCCACATTCTCGGTCTGCTCGTTGGGCACAGTTTTCGGATTTTTGTGTGTGCCGCCCTCAAGTCATCTATCAGCAAGCTAGAAGGCACCTAGAGTAGACTCAAGAGAAAGACAAAATGCGACCCAAGAGCAAAAAGCCCAGCAATCAGCAAGGAAATTACAAACATGTGTAAGCATTCATATGTATATCCCTCTCCCTAAACTCCCCACTCATTTGTCAATACACAACACGTAGGTGGTTGCTTCCTTTTCCTGTTATCCTTGCGCGAAACATTCTCAGTGTGTGTGTGCGTGTGTGTGTGTGTGATCCCTGTATGAGAAGTCAAAAGAGCCCACAAAATGCCTCGCATTCGGAGCCGCATGCCAAAAATTTGTGTGGATGCGCCAACAACAAAGCCAAAGTGCGGTGGAGCTGTATGAGGGGTGGATGGGGGCAGAGCTGGCTGAGCGCTGTTAAATGTACTTTAAATATCACTTAACGCGTTTAGCGTTGATTTCCAAACCTTGTCATTTTATCTTATGCTTATGCCATATATGCTTTGCATATTTATTGGTTCGTCGTGGATTCTGTGGGGCGTTTCATGACTGTTACCTGTCTACACTCGAAGGGAGACATTCTGTGTGTGTGTGTGTGTGTTTATTCCCTATGCTCAGAGAGCTTGAAGCATGTGTGTGCCATTACTCAACTAATATTAAATTCAATTCAATTTAGTAGCTTTCAATTTTTTATTTCCATGTAAAAGTACGCAGAAATTAAATTTCACATTTTAATGAGCCATCAAAAGTAAAAAGCAGTAGCACGACTTTGAAATACCCTTTATTAAAGTGCTACTCACAGTTAATAAAAAAATAAGTATACCTCGTTTGTAAGCCATTTGCTGCTGGGCGGGCGTTAAGCGAGATTAAAAAGCAAAGCAAACAAAGCCCAAAATGCTTAAATTTAATTTAAATATAATTAGGACTGTTTTGGGAGCAAGTGTGTGTAGCAAGTGGGTGGGGAGAAGGGGTCCCAATGGACCAACTCTAAACGAAAATTGACGCAACGCAAGTTTATTAAAATACGATTTGCATAAGGATGTGGCACAGGAGCCAGCGCCAGCTACAAAAGTCAAATGTAAGGCCAAAGCAGAGTAGCCAATGAATTTTAAATATGTATTTTTCACAGGCACACACAATTACAGTAAAAGCCACACACACACACATTGAACAAAAACAAAAAAGCACTTTCGACACGGACAGCTGAGAGTTGGAAAAAGTCGGAAGGAAGCCAACGTTGAGCGCGCATTAATTTCCCACCTTTTTTTCGCCTTTCACACGCATTTTATTTGCGTTCAAAACTCAATTAAAAAAGTAGCCACCGACCTTTTAACGTTTATTTGGCAACTTGACTTGACTTCTTTATTTCTCACAATTGCTGTGAACACTGTGGAAAACTCTGTGTTTACCCTGTCATTAAGTTTGAGGTAATAAAGGTGATGGATGGTTGGCCGGGCTCTCGATTTAAATATATATACGTTGGTGGTAATAGAATTCAATGGATGATTGAAAGGATCCACCATTTAATATTTAAGTACTGAGTCCAACACTCAATGCGAGAAGGGCTCTTCGCTCTTCTCATTTTCTGAATACTTTCGGACAATGAGCTGAACAACAATGCCAGTTATCTCTGCATCTCCTTTTGACTGCAGCGTCATTTTAATTGAAATTCAACGGATTTTTACCAGACAGCCACAAAATGCATGCACAAACAGGTGTGCAAGACGCAAAACGAATTGTGTATGCTCTATAAAGTGTAATAAATAGATCAAGTTGCAAAAAGCTTTTTGTTGCTGTCGAAATTTCTATGCCAGTTGTCTGATAAAAACGTATGAAATTCTAAAAATGCAGACAAAATGGGTAGAAAAAAAAACAACAAAAAGGGACGATAAAAATGGGGCGCCACACGTCAGCTTTCAACCGTCAATGCAATCAATGCAGCACTGTGGCAGTTTTAATTGCTTTGCATAGTTATATATATATATATATATATATTTGTATGTATAGAGATGGTTAGTTTGATAGTTGCAATCGATTTTTTTGTTTTAAGCTTTGGCTTTGCTTTGCTTTGGCATTTCAGCAACAATTGATGGCATTGCTGCTGCTGCTGCGACTGCTGCACTGGTGGCCAGCTTCCTGCCATAATACAATGATGTGGTTGCAGCTTCAGCTTTTAGTTGTTCTTGCCCCGCGGGCACCACTTCAGCACAACGGAAACTCAGCTGCACAATGCTGCTGGAATAATAAAAATCAATTCGCCAGGAAGGCAGCTCAAAATTGAACCGACCCGCCTGTTATTAGACCCGTGACAGGACACACACACACACAAACACACAATGGCGTTCACAGATGACAAGTGTCGTGCAGCAACAACAACAAATATGCATTGAGCGCTTTTAATAAATAAAATAAAACTTAAATTGAAAATTGTTGTCATCGTAAATTGATAATAATTATTTTTAATTGCTTGCAATGTGCTGCTGTTGCCGCCGCTGCTGCCACTGCTACTGTTGTTATGTCAATGCAAATTGCATGTGGAATTTATTTAATACGAGTATCTGATCTGGCTAAAAAGAAGCCAGCCCAGCCCTTCTCTCATATCACGCATACGCCATACGTTTGGGCAGCGAGAGCGCACATAAAAAAGCCATTAAGCAAACAACATTAAAATTAACTTAAATATTGCATACACAGACACACACACACAAACAGTAAATAGCTGAAAAGCAAAATGCTTTTGGCATATTTGCTTAATCGTGTATTGCCCAATGAAAATGGAAAATGTAAAAATTTAAAAATAAAATGTTGGTTTTTTCATTTTTATATGGTATGGTGTAATGTCAATAATGGTATAATGATTTTGTGTCCGTCGATCTCGGAGACTAAAAGAGCTAAAGACCTAAACAACAACAAGGATTTGAAATCGGTTAAGAAAGTTACAAGGCACGACCGCACGCTCAGGCCAAGAGCTTAGGGTATCTCCTAGTCGATCTCATCCAAAGCTTTCTTACTCGTTTATTCGTTGTTGCTGTTGCTGTAATTGGATTGCCAAAAAGTGTTACGCACAAACATATGTGCCACAAATACTCGATGCTGAATGCAACAAATTAATTAAAATTTAAAAATTAATTTTTCAATTCAAATTTTGGCCAAAATAGTATTATTATTTTTGTCTATTTGGCAATATGTAAATATGCGAAATTAATTGGAATTGTTATGTAATTGGATTGTGTTTAAAGCAGAACGCCCCTTTTTAAGGGCGAGCTAAAAGCAAAAAGCTTATCAACAATATTTAAACAAATATTCTATTGAAAAAGGCATCAGACAGATGGCAAATGTAAATATATATAGATATATTTCGAATTCGTTGTGTTGTTTATTGGCCTTTAATTGACATTCGACGTTTGGGTTCTCAAATTTAAATTTCAATTAAAATTGTGGCATGGATTTAACGCATTGGCGCACTGATAAGATTCTCCAGTTTCCAAAATGCTATTGTTTTGCATACATAATTATGCATATATTCTGTGCTTGTGTGTGTGTGCATCTTACAGATACTTTTGTGTCTGACAGTCGTTATGTCTCTCGTTCTGTCTGTCTGTGCATAAGTAAACTAATAATTTGCATTAATAATTCCATTTGGAATTCTCTCTTGTATTTACCTGTGACCAGTAATTAACGTTGATAAGTGCGACTCGAATAGTCGGAATGCATTTTCATGTCCTCAGCAAAAACGAAAATTTGTTTGCCAGCTATTCATATTTGCAAATATTTAACAGTGCCAGCGGCAAGCCAGTAAATACAGATACATCAAAAAAAAATACAAAAAACAAGCTCAACTTCTCTTTCATGAATATTTAATTTGCCGCTTCAAATTCCAAAACATTAATCAATCAAATTACCTATTTAATACACAAAGCATCCACCACAATTTAATGCTTATCTCTCTCTCTTTCTCGGTTCTTGGCTCAAATAGGTTGGGTTTCACTTACCAAAAAGTTGGCCTCCCTCTTGGCGAACGTTCACTTTGGATTAAGTTTTTCACACACACACTTTTGGCCACGTTCGAGTGTCGTCTGGTTTGCCAGCGCTCAATAAATTAGCAGCGTCCTCTCAGCCACAAATCCACTGACAATGACTTTTAGTTCTGAGTTTTTTTTTGTTCACATACACACACACGTATACGTGGCAGCGTATTAAAAACTCATTAAGCGACACTGCCCCACAGACTCTCGAGTGTTTTCTATGTGGTTTTTTTTTCGTGTCTCTCTCAATATATGGGGCTTTTTTTTATAATTTATTCAAATATCGACCCGAGTCAGGAAAGGAATTCACATACGCCGCAGTTGTAGGATCTGCCTGCTTCTGAAGCTGCCAAGCTCCTTTTTTGTTTTTGTGTTGCAGCGAAAGTAATTCGAATGTCAACCGCAAAAACACACAAACACACACACACGCACACTATCTCAAGGGGCACTTGATCAAAAAACCGTGTCGTGAATTTTTGGCGTAAGTCTTGTTTTGTTTTTTGTTTGGTTTGTATTTTCGTTGGTACGTGACCTACGTCAAGCGTCAAATTCACGCGAATTCTAAAGTCTTAGAAGCGATTTCGTATTACAAATATTTGACCAAAGCAGGTAAAAGTAGAAATTCAAACAATCTTAGGTAAAACTTCTTCACACTCTAACTCGCTATTTCTCTCTCTCTCTCTGTGACATGCACACACGTGTCGACCAAATCCGCTTAAGACAAACTGACGACTGATTCTGTGCCACGCAGCGCAATGCCGCTAGTTGGGGCAACTTGGCCCCAAATTGGTGTCGTCGTCGGCGTCGGCGTTCAAAGGCATCGTCGCAGCGCCAGCTGCTGTTGCTCGGCTCAACTCGTCCTTAACGCTGGTGGGTGGCTGAAGTTTGGCAGCACCCGGACCTGCGACACGGTTAAAGAGCGTGTGCCTAAGAGCGGGAGAGAGAGAGAGAGTGTTCCATTTGCCATTGCGTTCCACTCTTCTTCGAGAGAGAGATTAGCGCAACTGGTTTGCCACTGGAAGCATGCGAAAATGTGTGGCATTGGAAAGCGCTTCACTTGTGCCACAAACTCTCTTTCGCTCTCTGCCCAATAAATGCTGGGGTGCTGGGGCCACTGTTTTGTTTGCCCAATTAAATGCCACATATGTCATGGAGTCCCAAGTGCCCACCCCCCACTAACTCCTCTTGACATTTCACATTTCGCTGTATGCAGTTTTTTTAATTAATCATTAATAGCTGCCACGCTCGGCTGACAAGCAAAGCAACCAAATCCAAAGCACATAAAGGCACAGCTACTCCTCTCTCTGTCTCTACTCTACTTAAACCCCATCCAAGCTCCGAAACTGAATGCCAAATTGCAGCTGCACTGTGTGTAAAAGCCCCAATGCCTTTGATATGCCCGCCCGATCCATTTTTTTTTTTGTAAACTTCAGCTCCCGGCTCTAGCCGCAATTAGCGAACGGCCGGCAGGCGCTTTGACTCTACAACTGTTGCACACGCCGCAAACTCCCAATCGCAACTCCCAAGCACGTCTCCGGGCACAACTGGGCATTGCAATTGCTATGGAGTCTATTTCTGTGTGCGCATCATCATGCGACCGCAAAAAACTAAAAAAGAGGAAAACATAACGGCGGACATAACGACAACTGAATGCTCTGGCCAAAGTGATGCCGAACTAAAACTATTCTACTTTAGCTGCAGCTGTTGAACTTTAGTTTGTTGAGGCATTCAACACATTGGCTCTGCCTTGGGGGAGCGAAGAAAACAACAACAAGAACTTTCTTGCCTAAGTCAACAATTGACCCGCGGGTCGTGTCTCCATTGGCGAGACCCCAACATCATTTGTGTGGTTTTCCCCTTGCGCCTATTTTTACGTCCCATTGCGTGCCACTGCTGCAACTGTTGCAACTGTGCTGCACTCCGTCGAACACATTGCAATTTCGCATAATTTTATTGGCTCGCATGCCTGCGTTGAGACTTCGACGACGACAGCAAACAGTTGCGGCATCCCAGGCGGCAGTCCCAAATGCATTTCTGTAGGCACTATGGAGGCCAAATGCCATATGCCAGCACTACGCAGCAGCAAAGGGCACTTATGTTTTGCATATGCAATCGCCCACATAATCAGGCAGAACCGCCGACTTCAGGCTGCAGAAACTGCAGCAACTACGACTACGGGAAAAATGCTAATTAGGCGTAATTCGCATAAAATTCGCAAACATTTGCTGTCACTGCAGCTGGGCGAGGATTCGTTTGGGATTTCAGCGCAGAGCCGATTCACTTTGGCACTGTGGCAATGGCTTTTGATTTATGAGCGACGACGCCTATCAGCAGCACATCAACATCAGCAACATCAACAGCCACATCCACATCCACAGCGTCAATCGTCAGCTCATCCGTCATTGCAGGGACGACCACACCAGTCGAAACGGGTAGAGAGCGGGAGAGAGGGGATGGTTGGATGGATGGATGGTGTTCCAAGGCCTGCGGCTAGCATCCTGATAAATTATTAAGTATATATGTGTGTAAGCTGACGTAATTCTGATACTTGCTTGGATTTTGCTTTGCTCACTGTGATTTTGAATCATTTGCCAAACAGACAGACAAGATGTTGTTGCCGCAATAAGCTCATCTATTGCGACATGTGTATTTGTCCTGCAAATGACACTGATTTCTCAATGTTTCCTTGACCTTGCGTTGAGCGTAGAATATTTTATTCATACTTCTTTTCGCACACCTGGCTGGGCTTATGAAAAAGTAGCAAAAGCAACAACAACAAAAAAACTAGAACAAATAAAAAACATTATCCAAACGCTAAGGCTTTTAATAATCGGTTAATCTTTAACATCGGAAAGTTGAAAACTCAAAAAAGTCTTTGAGGAACTGCCTAGCCTTGGACACGGTATAAGCTTAATATTTCATTGATAAGCTGCAAGAAAAACAAGTCTCAAGCTGTTGGAGAAGATGAAAAGAATGAGAGGTTGCCAGGAAACCTGTTCAGTTAATTAAATGGCCAAGTAGTTCGTTGAGAAGCGAGAAGGGTGGTGGCGGGGCGTGGGTGCATTATTCAATTCGATTGAGTTCTGCATAGTTTGGGCAGCCATGGAAAATGGAGAGGGACAGACAGAAATAGTGGGTGCTGATAAAATTCACTTATCGCAAGTACTTCGTGGGCGGTTGGGTGCTTTTGACCAGGCCCAAAAATACCTGGGCATTGCCAACTTCATTTCCTGTGACGCTGAAAGGATTTCAATGTCAAACGGGGGCTACTCTGTGAAGCTATAACAAGTCCTGGCTAGTTGGTCCGATCGATTGCTTTAACCCACGGACAGCATTAAGTTCCAGCGACCACAAAAACGTCGCAATTCATTCCAACGCTCTTCGCTTTCGCTTTTTTGGCCACTTTTGTGGTCAATTAACTTTCGCTTTTTGCTACTGACTCAAGTTCGATTTTTTGTAAGATGAATATAAATGACCCACTGAGCCCGCTCCAACCCCCCCTTCAAGTGGCTCTTTCCAAGCATCCCCAATTGCCTGGCTGCCTCAACAGGCGCCGCCTTAAGCCCTGAGTTCCCAACACATTTGTGACAAACTCTTGCGTTGTTATTGTTTTAACAATTTAGCTAATGACTTTCCCATCTGCAGCTATATACTACTATATTCTCCCGCTCTCTCAAAATAGCAAATTAATTATATTCCATGCACAGAAATTAATCAAGTGTAACGCCAGGCAAACCAAAATCAACTACACTTTCGACCTAAACTCTATTTAACCCCAATACAAGCCAAAGAAATCACCTCTCCACCCCCTTTCACCAGTCACCACTCACCTGTCCATCCACCCACCCACCCACTTCTCCACGTCTCATTGGGGCCCATTTCATTAATCACACTCAACACCTGGAAGGGCTTTCGAAACAAACAGGAACGTGGACAGCGATTCGTGGTTAGAGGAGGGCGTAGGAGGAGTGGTGGATAGGGAAGTGGGGGGGGGGGACATGCTGAGCTCACTTGTGGCCAATGTCAAATGGTTTTGGCCAACGATGTCGCTGCTGCGCCTGCTGTTGCCGATGGGCGCCAAAAATGCTTCGCTTTAGCCATAATTCATTATAGTTGCAGGAGGAAAGGTGAAAATAATGCATGCTGCACTCATATGGAACAAATGGACAATTATTGGCGTTAATTTTAACTTACTTCGAGTGCTTGAATTTTGAATTTACATATTTATGATTATTAAACATTTTTGTTAATTTGTTTCAGCTAAGCTAAGACACACGCCAAACGCTTACAAAACTTATAAATGGTTTATGTAAAAGCTCAGTTATATTTAAATAGCATACTTTACGGCATCCAAAAGTAAACTAGCTAAGACACCCAACCTTAAATGCACGAAACTTGGAATTTTTATAGCAAACGCATTATAGGCATATTTTTATGGAAAAAAATGCCCAATTGTATAACAGCAACTCTCCAAATTCTTACTAAATACAGCTAGCAAAGTATGTTATAAAATAGTAGCAATAGTTCACTGCGTTGCCGCTAGAGGTCACTGGCTATTTACCTGCTAATGTTTTATCTTTTGTTCGTCGTCGTTCGTCAGTCGCGCGATCGGCCGCATTCGAATCAGGTGTACGGATATTACGAGCTAACTGCATGCGAGAGTTTTCAGTGATAAGCAACGGTAATTTAGCGACAGCTAATTATAGCTGATTACTATTACAAATGCCTATTCAATGGATATACTCGAACAGTAAACTTAATATTCAAGCTAATAACAAATGGCAATAAAAAGTAACTAAAAATAAATAAATGAAGCGTCAAATGCGCAAATTAAATAAAAACTTAAGCAATGCCGCAGCGCATGTGCATGTATTTATGCAGGTGTGTGTGCGTGTGATAAGATAGCCCAGAAACGCGGCGTTCGTGATAACAGGAAAAAAAACAAAAATTTCAAGCTAAAACTAAAACTTTGTCACTAAGCAAAGCAATATAAATTGCCAGACATGTAACAATGAATAAATAGTGTATATTTTGTGCGTCTGTGTGCGTAGTTTATACATATATAAAAAGTACTTAAGTGTAATCGGAGATATGCTCATATGAGCAGCTTCCGCTCGTTTAACCAACAACAGAAAATTATGCCAGTGGAAAATTATTATATACAATACATAAATTAGGTTACGGCTTTCAGCAGACTCTCGAGCGTTGTCATATTTATGGAAGATATATATGTATGTCTGTATGTGTGTGTGTGTATACTTATAAGCGTCACTCGTGGCAATCAATCAGTTTTGGACTCCAATCGGCAGCGGCATGAAACAAATTCAAATAAACACCAAGCATTCAGCTTGCGGAATTGAAGCGCAGCGGAACAACAGCAACAACAATAACAACAGCAGCAACAGCAGCAACAGCAATGCAACAAAACAACATTAAATTACAAAGAAAAAAATATTCGCAAACACAAATCGGAAATAATTTGTGTTTTGGCTCGCCTATGATTAAACTTAACGCTAAATTGTGGGCTTGCAACGTTTTGCGGAACGTTAACAAATATGCCTCACACTGAACTGTTTATAGCGGATAGCTGTTGCTGTTGTTGTTGTTGCCGTTCTGCTACCCAGAAGAACTCTTTTTTAGTTAGAACAAACCACTCGACCTGTAATTAGTCGCCAACAGTTCGTTGGCCATTAAAAGCTAATCAGATAGAGTCCCATATATATATATATATACATATGTACACATGTGACGTCATGTGAGGCAAATCAACTGCAATAAAAGTTCATTTCGTTACATTTGTGCTTTGTGTTTTGCCTCTGTTTTTTTTATCTCTATGGTCATTAACTTGCAACAGTTGCATTGTTGTTGCTGTTGCCGCCCGCTATCAGCTGTGTGCACCTTTAACAGTTAAAAATCTCACAGCGTGCGGAAGTATTAATAATGCATTTTTAATAAATACCAACAACAAACAGCAACAACAACAACAGTATTCACACATAACAAGAGCAACGACAACAACGATTTTTTTGTTCAAGTTTCAAATTCGAGTTTTACGGCTGGTCGAACTTTAAATGCTCTTTGGCAACTTGAGGCTTAAAAGCTAGGCTTATTGAATATTTTCTAAATTTGTAATGCTTTATCAGCCTTCTTTTGTTGTTGTATTTTTCTATCCTACTTAGAAAGCATCTCATTCGGCTTTTCCCAATTACCCCCAACCTCTATAAAGCTCATGTAACTAGTGTAAAACAATGTTTGGTATTGTTATTGTTGTTGTTGCACGTCGCAAAAGTGAGTGAAACTTTTCTCTTGTTGCGAATGGGAAAGAGAGTAAAAAGAGAGGCAGCCAATGCGCAATGGGCTTGGCCACTGCGCTGCCACCTTGAGTCACCGCTCAACGCATTGAGGTTGTTGCTAGTAATTCTTGTTGTTGGTGGTGAGGTTAGTCGGCATTCAGTAGCCGGGGCAACAACAACAACTACAAGCAGCTGCAATGCGATAAGTAAACTGATAAACCTTTAAATGCAGAGCATAAGTAAAGCAAAGGAGAGGATCTCATTTTAATGGCTAACTATTTAAGTGTAATATTTTTTTGGCAGTTGAAACTGTTCTGACAACAAGAAGATGGCCGCCTCCTCCACCCCAAATACTCCGGGCACTCCCAGCTGCGATTTGGATAGTCAAGTAAATGTTGAGGATTTACCTATAACCTTCAAGGTTAGTACAAACAAATGGAGTGCTCGTGGCGACATTAAGTCAATTCGTGGCTTGAACTTCATCAGCTCCAACGCGTATGGTTCAAGCCACAAAAACATTCGTTTCGCTTGGTTGCCCACAGAGAGCCAAAAAAAAAAAACAACAAACTACTAATTCACATGAGCACATGACATCCGGTTTGAGTTTGAATGCAAATGAATCGCACCCGGAAATAAAAGCTTGCAACGCATTTTCTATAACCTCCTCCCCTCTTCTACAGGTCAAGTACATTGGCTCGGAAGTGTCACGCGGACTGTGGGGCATTAAATACACACGCCGGCCGGTTGATCTGATGGTTGGCGTTGCCAAGAATCTGCCACCAAATCGAGTGCTGCCCAACTGCGAACTAAAGGTCTCAACAGCTGGCGTCCAGCTGGAAATTCTATCGCCCAAGGCAAGCATCAGCAACTTAAGCTTTGCCATCGATACGATATCGTATGGTGTACAGGATTTGGTCTATACCCGGGTCTTTGCAATGATCGTGGTCAAGGAAGAATCCAGTCCGCATCCCTTCGAGGTGCATGCCTTCGTTTGCGACAGTCGTGCGATGGCCCGCAAGCTGACCTTTGCCCTCTCGGCTGCCTTCCAGGACTACTCGCGCGTGGTCAAGGAGGCGACTGGTACGGATCAGGCCACGCCCAGCGATGCCATTACGCCCACGAGACAAAAGTTTGCCATCGATCTGCGCACCCCAGAGCAAATCCAAGCTGGCGAACTCGACCAGGAAACGGAGGCATAGCACAACTTTTCTTTATTTATTCGTAATACAATTTTTTCTAGGGTTTCGGGGAGGTTGTGTGTCAACTTGTGATTGTCATAGTTACTTAACGTGTCTAGCTGCTGCTGCTGCTGTTCCTGTCTCTTTTTTAATTGTAGTTCTCTCAAACGGTAGCTGCCTCATACAGCTAATTACCCAAAGCCTAAACATAAAGCAACTACAAATAAACAAAAAAGAATTTTGTATAGAACGTACACTTAAATTATAATAAAAATAAACGTATTGTACCATTGAATCATGTTTAAACTTTACTAAAGAATTTTTCTAGCTAATTTTGTCCCTTTTTAGTTGGCCCCCTTTAGTGGCTGAAGGGAGTTGCAAACTGTCTTTGAAAAACTTGATAACATTTACATGCCTTTGATTTTAAAATATTTTTATTTAAAGTATTTCTTTGAACATTTTTCTTATGTCTCTTCTTCTTTACTCAGGGATACAACAATGCTAAACATAAATTTAAATTGTCTTAGCAGGAAGCGCTGCAGGAATGGCCATAAAACTAGAAAATCCAAAAATAAGTCATTAAAGCTGGGAGTGGGAACAGCGTCGGCAGCCGGAACGCAGAATGCGGGCTGAACTCAGGCCTTATAATGATGCTGATTGTGGGCGGGTGTTTGCTTTCGAAAAGAATGATGTTATCTTCATCTAACTGGCATCGGCGCGAAAGAGAAATTGACGCTTGCGTGCATCCATTCTCGTATGAGATTTGGCTTGACGTACCTCAGCTGCAGCTGAGGATGTTTTCGCTGGCTCAACATCGGAAACTCGCTTGTAAATGGGTAAAATTTCTTCCTGTTGCTCGGTTTCGTCAACTGGTGCAACTGGCGCTGGGTCAACTTCCTGTTCTGTTTTGGTCTCGGAAGTGCTCTGGATAAGTGTCATAGGCGCTGCAGCACCAGGTGTGAGTACCAGTTCCATTGGCGTCATCTTTTCATTCTTGGGCTTTTGATCTAATTGCTCTTTGACCATCGAAACAATGTCATCGATGCTGATGGGTGGCATATGAGAAGCTTTCGCCACACTCTTCTGTGCATCATCATTAGCAACAGCCTCGTCCACAGGGCTCATCTCCGTATCCGAAGTTTCCTTCTCCTTGATGGCCGTTGGAAGTAGCTCGGGAACGGCGGCGACGACCTGTACTGGTATTTGATAGTCGGCAGGCAAATGATTTAGTTGCATAATTTTAATGATGGGCGAATCCTGTTTCAGTTTCTGTTGGCTTTCGGCTTCTGTCAACTGCTCCTCAACCGATGCATCCTTGTCGACTATTTCGGGCTCCGGCAGCTTAGCTTCTTCAATGGAAACATCATTGCTCTCTTCAACTGTTGGCTTGGAGGCCTCTTTTACTTTGGTTTGTTGCTGCTGCTGTTTCTCAACTGTTTCAGCCATGTTCATCTCAGACTCAGTCTTAGGGCTCTCATCGTGCTTGCGCAATGTGTTTAAAAAGTCGGTAATCAGCTGTTCTGCCTCGGCAGCCATGACGGGATCCACAGGTTTGAAGCCACCAATAGAATCGGGAACTTCATTAACATTATTACTGCTGCTGTTTTCTAACATTTGTTCTATCAGTGGATTAGGCTGTGTCATTTCTGGTGTAGCTGGAAGACTTTCTGGCGCATCTGCTGGCTTTTCTGCCTCAAGTGCTTCAATGCTGTTTGAAGACTCAACTTCTTTGGAGCTGCTCGACTCCATGATTGCTGGTAAAGGTTGGCTCTCTGCTGGTTTTGCTACCATTTCAGTTGGTTTGCTCTCCATCTGCTGAACCTCTTCTGGCATTTCTCCTAGTGTTTCAACGATTACAGCGGGAATCTCTGGAAAAGCTTCAATCGGTATCAGTTCATCCTCGTTCTTTTCGGATGGTTCTTCGGTTTTAATTTGCTCCACCGCTGGCGTTTTCTCAGGCTCTGTTTCTTTATGTTCCATGCTTATTTCAGCAATTTCGGAAGCTTGAGCTTCTGGTTCCTCCACATTCACAGCAACCGGTGCTGTTTCCACAAACATTGTCTGTAGCTTTAATGTTGGCTGTGGTTCACTGAGTTCCGCCTGGGAAACGGCTTCAGTGACTGCTGGCTCACTCTGCTCCACAGGTTTGCTGGTGGTGCTGGAGACGCTTGGCTTGTTGAAGATTGCCGGACGCTTTCGTATCGAATTGAAGAGTTCATTGCGAACGGGAGCGGCAGTTGCAGGGATGACCGGCTTAATGACTTGTGGCTTCTCCTTGTTATTGGGACGAACGCTAAAGCGCTGTGGCTTCGCAGGTTTCGCTGTCGGCTGTACAACGAGACTGGTAACGATCTCAGGCTCAGGCTCAGGTTCATCAACTTGTTTAATCAGCGGAGCTTCTGTGGCAACCACGGCTGCTTTTCTTGGCGGTTTGTTGTAGGTAACGGCGGGCTTGCGGCGAACGGGCTTTGGCTTTGGCTTTTGCACCTTTATCGGCTTCATGGGCACAGGAACGGGCTCGGGAGCGGGAGCAGCTGCAGCAGGAGCTGGCTTTACGGGCGCTTCATCCTCCTCCTGATCAGGCTGCTCGCTCTCGACAGCTGCTGACTGCTTTTCCTCCTCTGCAGGCAGCCCAAAGTTGCCATTGAGCTCGTAGTACCGATAGCTATCCTCACACTCGATGGCCATGTCCTCGCGACGCATACACGTGAAGGATTCCTGTGTGCGAGAAATCGATTAGTTACTCAAACTCCTAAGCTTTGTGACTAATTCGCTTACCTGACTAAAGATAGTCTCCTCGGGGCAAATGAAGCTCCAGCGGAATGTGTTCTCCTTGCCATCTGCATACGTCACCGGCAGGCACACATGAAAGATCTGGCAATCGTTCTCGACATCTGCATAGTAGCCATACGTTTTGTTGGCACACGAGAAGTTATCTGTGATATCTGCCCGAATAGAAGTCGCATTGCTTGGAAGCGTCAATGTTCCCACTGAGGAAGCTTTGGCAGCTTTTGTTTCCGTTTCCGCCGGTTTGTCTGCATCCATATTCGATTCCTGTTGCATAGCCGGTGCCATGTCCTCGCGCGGCGCATGCTTCCTCTGCAAGCGGAGAGACTGAGAAAGATAGATAGATAGAGAGGGATAGTATGATTAGCTGCCGAGTATTCAGTTAAGGCATTACGTGCTGCGCATGCGCAAAATATCCAACATGAATTGAATCAAAGCACGTGACGTGATTGTCTCTAAGTTCAAAGCAGCTATACAAAAAAATTTCACTTGTGTTCTAGTTTTTGGCGTTAAGTGAAAACTGAATTACCCCGCCTGCAAAGCGATAGCTATTCATTAAGTTATTTTATTTGTGCACTTCGCACCTGGCGGGAAACCTTTTTGGTCAACGCTGCAATTTGGAGTCACTTTCGAATGGAATGGCTTGAATGTTATCACATCATTGTTTTAACCATATTGGCGTTATTATTTGTTTATTTAGGCCTTGCATTTCAATTAGCCCAGCGAAAGGGCAACTATATTTCGGCAAAGATCTGTTGCAAAACTAAATTTCCCTCGTTGTCTGATTCTGTTCTTTGCTAGAATATTGCCAATCTAAGACCTTACAATTGGTTTGTCTGCCTTTAAAAGAATTCAACTAAAAATACCTCAACGACTCCTCCTCAGCTGCAGTTAGCCGTTGAAAGGCTAAACGTTCGGCATACCAACTAAGTAAGTAAAGACAGCGAAAACGAATTATGCAAATGTCTTCAGAAGAAGGCGCAGACGCAGACACTTTGGGTTGAACGAGTGACTCAGCCTATGCCTTGGCAAGGCAAACCTTTCAGTTAACAGTTTTCCGTTGCCCGTTTCAATTTCCGTTACAAGTTAAACGAAGACGCAACGGAAGTTGTCTGCAAAATGCAACCAAATCGATTCCGAATCCAAACGCACCTGTCGAACAGCTGGTCCGGCACTGCAGCTGGCAGCTAAGAGCAGCATAACACTGATGAACCTCCACATGATGATGAAAGAATTCACGAACTATTTTTTATTAAATATATCACAAAAGTCTCGATTTAATATCAATTTGCACTTTTTTTTCTCGTCTCAATTTAAACGCGATTGCACATAATAATCCTTGATGCTGAGAGTTTGTTTGTTTTATCCAATTGGTATATATATATATATATATAGATCGATTTGTAGTTAAGCACCAAAGCTTGCACTCGAACACTGTCTGCGGATCTGCCACAACTGTGAGGCACCGTTGGCTTTCAAATACGAACTGCGACCAACGAACCAATGTGACGCCCAATTTATATATTCTTCACTTTGATTTATTAAGAATGCGAAAGGTAGAGAAAACCAAACAAATTCCACAAGTACACACGCACGCACACACGCACGCCTCAACACTTACAGGTGCGTGCGGCAAAGAAATGTAGGCGACAACAACAACAACAATGGCAATGGCAAATGCTGACGCTTCTGCTATGCAAACGTGACATGAAACTCTGTGGATCGCATTTATGTGGAACCCAAGACCTGAGCAGAGAGGAGCTAACCAAGATTGAGAGAATAGACAAAAATATTTATCCTCTGAGATTTATGCAGAGAAGACAATGAGAGTATAGAAATGTAAGAGGATTAGCTAAGGAACTTAAATACCTTTAAATGCTGACTATAGTTAAAACCTTTCTGTTTTTACCTGTTTCACACAGCTTCTCTTTTTGTTCTCTCTCACAATTTAAGGAGTGTAACACAAGAAATGTGAAGGCCAAACATATATTATTATGCCATGCGCCATTTTACCCAGCTTAACAAGATGAACGATATCAGAAAGATGTATAAATTTGAAGCTAAAAACACTTTGAAGAGCCGCTAGGTAAGAGGGGCAAGCATTGCTGCTGCCTCAAAAAGGCAACTGATGAATAGGAAATACTATGTATAATGTGATTATTAGCTCGATATATAGATAATTTTGTTTATGGCAACTTGCTTTTTACAACGGCCATTGGCCCTTGTAGCTTTCGCTTTTTGCTGTGTGCCCTTTGTACGTGATTTTGATAGAATATATTTTACTCGTAACATGAAATTAGAAATTCATAATTGACGCGTAATTCTCTCGTACGTGTAGCCAAAAAATGAATGGGTAACAAACCATTCTAAATTAATTAATAATGCGCCTTAATAAGCGTCGATTGTTGTTATATTTGCCACAACAAGATGATATTTCGTTTGTTGCATAATCCTTTGCCTCTCTTCTCGCGCGCATTGAACCCCATTTGTGGCCAGCGGCGGCCGTCGTCGTAGTTCGTCAAAAGTCCCACTTGGTACACATAAAATTGCAATCTCACGCGTCTTTGCGACTTGGCGTCTTCTTGCTCATCGCTCTCTGGGCAATCTTTTGACTTTAATCTCCGACAAGTTGCCTCTTGGAATCACACAACACATGCGCATAATTATGGATAACAAATTCTTACTCATTCTGCACATTTATTGCGCCTAGAATGTTTCTACTTAAGGCTATCGGAAAAGATGTCCTTACTAAGGTTTGAGAATGGACTAAGTTTGTCAGTGCTTGGAAGCATGTCAACCATGCGATTTCCTTAATACATTAAACATTAAACATTTAATATTTATGTAGCAACCCAATATGGTAGATTGGCAGCTAAATTACTCTTAAGTAGTTGTTAGGTTTTTGCATTAAAATGCCTTCATGCATTTGTTTGCGCACTTGGCAACAATGTAAAATTTAAGTGCATTTGGCCTGAAAGGCAAAAGAAGTAAAAGAAGAACCAGCTAAATTGGACAGACATTTAAACGTGCAGAGATATAACCGTTGACAACAACACCGCGATAATAAAATTCTACACCAAACAAAAAGGGAAACCTGACTGGAATTATGATAAACTAAAATTATAAATAGAGTTGCATGTAGCTTGGCAACAGGCAGCCAGGCAGGCAGGCTTTGCTTCAGACATGGTTATTATCATTATTATTAAGAAGAAGCAGTAGAAATGGCAATTTAATTTTGACTTTTCCTTTTGGCTTGCAACGCAAAAAAACACGTGTAACTTTCTAAAATGCTAATCAAAGTGCAATGGAAATGGAAATATCGTGCGGAGCAATTTTCAAATATATTTTTGTTGTTGTTGTTCAAATCACTGCACTTGCCACGTGGGCGTTTTTTGATGTCTGTGATGTGACATCCCCACCCACTGGAGAACGCGTCGTATACGTGATGCAGTCGCACTTTCTAGTGCGCCACATTATATGTGATTGTAGCAAATGACCAAGTTGATGGACAACACCATTCAAGACCGTCACCTCACGTCACGTCCCTCCTGTCATTTAATAGAGCAAAAATCAAGTTTAGAAATTTTTGCACAATTTTGCGTGACTCAAACACTTCCTTTGGGGGTGGGGAGGGTTCTGGTTCTTGTTGATTTTTGGCAAACCGAACACGTTGGCCCCAACTGTTGGGTTAACCGTTATTTCACCGACATCCATCGCAGCAGATTTGCCAATGAGAATTTCAATTGATTTTTGATATTTTTTTGGCGAATTTGGCAAACCATTCAGAACGAACAAACAGTTTGTAGATTGTATCTGTATGATAAATGTCAGTCTGTCTGTCCGTCTGTCTGTCTGTGGATTGACCACACCCACAATTTCGGTTAGTATGGCGGACGGTCGGCCGCCCACTCGAGAGTTTAGAAAGTGCTGAAAACTAAACTATTTCTCTGTCTGATTAACATCAATTATGTTGCACACGTTTAAAGACACCTACCAATGGGAACAGAGGCTCCCACGCAATCGAGCTGCAATCGAATTTATGTGGCCAATTTCATTGATTTTAAATTTGGCTAATGATAAGCATTTCTTTGCACGAACCCACGAACTCCAAAGCAACAGCAACAGTAGCTCTTTTTGTCTGTCGTTTTTGATTGCTGCATTTAGATAAAGCGCATGTTGGGGCATTCCAATTCGCTTTTCTTTGCCCCCCTTTACCCAACTGCATGTTGCATGTTAATAGCCAGAGACGAGGTGCATTTGCAAAGTCCCAAATTCAAAGTCCCTGCGTGTGTGTTTGCCTTAAACAAGGTCAATATCAATCATCAAGTGGCAACAAACGTGTCAGAATGCTTTAAACTGGATTTCGAGACTCTTTCCGCTGGGGTGTCGATATCAATTAACATTGCCTTTAAGACATGACAATCTATCAATTATTGTTCCTAAATTTATTAGCCATAAATTTGCTACCCTCGAACTTGTTGGACGTTTGTCAAACACACATTTAATTGCTGCAATGGCAGCAAACATTTGGCCAATGCCAAAATATCAAATTCAGCATTTGAGGCACGCGCCCGCGAATTTTGCGAGACACGCGGGGACACCCAAACGGCGTCTTGTCTCTATGTCTGTTTGCAGCACGTATCACCTATTTGGTATTACGGAGCAGTGCTCCCTCCTAGAATTGGGCCACAAATTAGAATAAAGCGCACGGCCGCATGGGTGAAATTTGTGAAATTCCTCAAAGAATTGACCGCATTCTCGAGTTGCTTATAAAGTTGTTTTGTTGGACCCCTATCCATTAAAAAAAAAAAACACATTTTTCTTGATGCATTACAATTAGTAAAGATTTTTAATATGGTTTCAAATATCATTATAGTACGTATATAGTAGAGTATAAAATACGAATAAAATAAATAATTCAAAAATAAATAACTTAAAATTAGATTGTTTCTCTTACGCTTCGACAAAGTATATATAGTATATTTAATAGCTAAGCAATTAAAATTGTTGCTCGTTGTTAAGTTAAGGTTTTTTTTAACACTAAAATCGAATAAATAAATTTCTACTAAGGCGGGGAGTACAACTACAATTGGTTTACTGGCATTTGTGCTAAAATTAATTTCGAACATTTAGGAATCTAGGGATTATTTAATAATCATAATACGATATACGATATATTTATCTCTACTGCCACTGGTAATGATTGCGATAGGCCAGATATTGTGGATCTTGCTGCGGCTGTTGCTGATACTGCTGATGCGGCCTGTTCTGATAGCTGTCCGTGGAGGAGTCGGTGTCCTCGATGGACGGATCGGTTTGTAGGGAACGCTTCCAGTAGCTGCCGCCCTGCTCGCCGCCCCAATCCTCGCCATGGTCTTCGTAATGGTGCTGATGATGAGCATGTTCGACATAGACAACCTAGTTAGACAAATGATGCACAAATACGGCGTGAAGTGAGAAAACACCAAGGAAATACCAAAGAGCCCAAAGATTGTAAGAGCTGTGAGTGTTTGGACTGTTGGATCAGTTTCACTGAATGTTCGTGTGTGTGTGTGTGTGTGTTAGGGACCATTCGATCAAGAGGGAGTCACGAAGCACGCCCATACTTACATTGTGGGTTTTGACATATTTGGCTACGCTACGTTAATACTTGTATTTGTATTTTGATAGATTTATGTTTTTTTAGTTTTTGGGGGGCATTTTTTTGGTTTAAGTCTATCTACTGTTAGCTGTTGCTGTCCAAAGGTTTACCACATCTGAAACCAAAGAGCTCTGAATATGTTAGCAAATGGTACATTTTTGTAAGGTGTTTTTTTGGAACTGTTGTTGTTGTGGAGAAGAATTGTAAATGGAAACCGCAGCTGGAGTGAAAAACATCTTAAACTGTATATAGACATCATATCGGTATATGTACAATATGTTTTGTCGGAGAGAGAATTATATGTGTAAGTAAAAAGGGAAAAAAGAGAGTAAGGTAAAAAATTATGTGGGAGGCACGTGGCTGGCCGACAAACCTTTTGTCAAGAACTTTTGCTGTATGTTTTCAAAGATTAAAATTGGTAAAAGGGTGCAAAAGATATGTTCAGAACAAGAAATGTATTCGTATTGGTCTCATAACCGGAACAATTTGTTCGTGTGTGATCCAAAAACAAAACAAAACAAACAAGAAAAAAAAAGGTTTCCATTGGTTGCCCTTCAACTTACCTTGGCGGGCGTGCCGCCTCGCTTGACATCGATCCAGAATCGGGCTATATTGATTAGCAAGCCGATCAGGGCTATGGCAAAGAACTTGATCTGCAAATGTGCGCCCAGTATCTTCAGCAGCAGTTCGATTTTGGCTTTCAGCAGTGAGCCAATGAGTGCCAGTTTGGCTAATGCCTTCTTCTTCTTCTTCTTCTTGCCGCGTGTAACTGTGAAGCAAGTTTGTTTTGGTTCTATTAGCTTTCATGGTGTTAACTTCTAAGCCAAAAATAAGTAACGCATAATTAAATAACGATTTAACGATATGTATCGCTTGGGAGGGTGGTGTTTGTTAGTATGAACTGCAGTGCGCGTAAGTGCGTTAACGATAACGATAAACGATAACGAAACGATAACACATAAAGCATTCAAAGCAAGGCAAAAATATATGTACAACTTAATTCTATAAACAGTTTAATGATTTATGCAGCTAAGTTCGAATTGGAGCATAGATCATTTTGGCCGTTAAAAATTCAACTTAAATGTAGCTTAAAGCTTACGATCTACGAAACACCGACACCATAAGCAACTGCTTGCCAAGCAGTTCAAATGCAGTACGTCTCTGACATAAAGCTGGTTGCTATAGCATGCGAGCTGTATGCTTACATTTTTCGCTATCCGCAAGCGTACTTAAGCTTTGGCTTTTGTATTTTGTATATTTTACAAATTAATGCTAATCGATAGATAGTAGGCACTTAGTTGTGCTTAGGAAATGGTGCGATCAAGTCATTTTAAAACCACACGCAGCAAACAACACACACCTCCGTTACTTCTACCATAATTTATTGGGAATATCTGCTTGCGCTTCCCTCCAACTTCAGCGACATCGACCAAATCGTCCAGCAGATCCAGGCCAAGTCCCAGGGTATCGCTTGTCTCGTGGTCCGCCTGCACCGCGGACTGTTGATGTTTCTTTTTGCGCTTGCTGCGCCTTGTCTTGCGCTTATTAGGTTTGCCTCCTCCATGGTCACCACCGCCTCCATGGCCACCGCCTCCATGGCCACCACCTCCATGACCTCCGCTATCCACGTCGTGATGCTCGGGCGCAGCTTGCACCACAACCAAAGTGGCTGGCTGTTGTTGTTGTTGCCCCTTCTTCTTCTTCTTCTGCTTGCGCTTTTTGTCTTTTTTGCGCTTGCCACCCCCGCTGGCAGGTTTCTTTACTGCACCCGCAGCCGTCTCTTCGCCATCCTCCAGCTCTATGAACTCCACAGCACTCGATGTGCCGTCGTCGCTAAACACTGAGGTTTTCACATCATTTGCTGCTGCTGCTTGATTTTGAACAGTTTCATTTTCATTTTGGGGCTCAGGCTCGTTATCATCCTCCTCCGCCTCATCCTCCTCATCGTCGGTTGGTTCCTGATCTAAACTGTTAGATGCATCGGCCTCATCCTCCTCATCATCAACATCTGATTCTTCGTCTGCCTCCTCCGCATCCGCGTCGGCATCGGCATCTGTTTCGTCGTCATCCACGTCGTCGTCGTCGTCATCGTCCCCATTTTCACTATCTTTTGCTGCCGCTTTCGATGTCTGCAAATACTCGTATTCACGGCCAAGGAAGCTGAGAGAAACAAAAAGAAAAACACCAAAAAAAAAGCACGATAAATAACCTGATCCGGCGCCGACTACATTAAAGTTGTTTGTTGGCCAGCTAGTTAGTTTACTTACCCGTCCATAGTTTCGGCTAGATATTCCTTCATGTATTTGGTGCCGATCTCGATTTTCTTCAACAGCGTCGATGGCTTCTCTTTGATGGGCAACTCCGATGCGCTATAGCCGCGCCGCTCAATCGTTGCATTCATCTGACGATCTGCCTCAACTGTTGGCAATTGAAAAAATATAGAAAATATTCAAATAAGCTTGAGTTGGGGAATCAACAGCAGCAGCTGCTCGATTTGACTGCTGAACTCTATTATGAATTGCAACATGTTAAGATTAAGTTTCTTTGTTTTGCAAGTTTCACTGAGTTTAATTTTCACCCAAGATCATACGTGGGGGAAAATCGCTCACTTAGACCTTATTAGCACGTCTTTCACTCGTTCACAAGTCTCGCCTCGCCTCGCTCACCTTTAAGTTTTTGCCACTGCAACTGAAGTTCATCGTCCCAAACGTCAAGAATCCTTGCCGACTTCTGTCTGGCACAGCCCCAGGGTTCGACGCGTATCGGACACAGCGCCAGATCCAAATATGGTGAGATACCTGAAATATTTAAAGTTTATTATCGGATTAGTTAGTTTGACAGTGATGTCTCTTTGAGCGAAGAGTTTGCCACAAATGGTTTGAGTCTTCGCTTTACGCATTGTGGAATTTGGTCTGATTTTGGTTAAAGTGTGTGCCACATGTGGTGGCAGCCATGTGCGCTTTTCCAACCGTAAATATTTGAGTGAAAGTCCACTGACCAGCCGCCGCCGCCGCTGGACACTAACAACAAACAGTAGCAATAATAACAACAACAAACAGCAAAAACACTGATAACACCTTGTGTGGCAATTGTTGTTGTTGGCGATCATCTCGTGTGTTTGCCACTTGGTGTTGCATTGTCAGTGGCGCATGCCATGTTTAAAACATAGTTATTGCTAGCTTAAATTGTGGTTTCTAATTGCACTTCACACACACACAGCCAGCCACAACTATCTGCAATCAAGTGAAAATGTGCAGCGACTTAACAATTAATCAGGCATTAAAAAGCTGCTGCTGCTTTAAGCATCTTAATTGCCCTAATTAATCTCAAATTCAATTGACAACTTGATAAATTGTTTTTTTATAATAGGTTTAAAGTAGCTCTGCCACATGATGATGACCTGCAGCCATAATTTGTGGCAGGTTAAATTCAAAATTTGAGCAATTGTTATTTTTTTTTCTCCCAATTATTATGATTAAACTTGGTTTGTTGCCCCTGGGAGAGAGACATATGAAACGTGCTACTTGCCACCGTTTTAATTACAACTTCATGTTGGCAGGTGGCAGCTGCAACATCTTCGAATCGTGATTAGTGAAAATGGCTGCATTGTTTTTGCCAACAAAATTCACTTTCAATAGGCTGTACTTTGACCCAAACAGCAGCCGAATATTGTCAACTCTGCTCAACATCCAATGCCAAGTGAAAGTCTAATGCCGAATGTCGTCTTCCCAGTCCGATGGGACTAGGATGCGACGGCATTGGCATTTGCCATGTGAAAAATTTGTGTTTATTTCGCTTGCTTCGTGTTGTGACAACCAAAACAGATAGAAATCCTTGTTTGCTTGCAACCCACGCTTCCAGCAAGTCCCTCTGTCCGCATATTTGACATTTGTTTGGAGCTTTGTATTTTTTTGGTTTCTTATAAATGTGGCACATTACGCTGTGCAACTCGGCTTGTGCGATCGCCTGTGGATCTTTTTTTCACTTTCCTGGGCGTGCGTCAAACTCACGCTTTCCTACCACAGCCAAAAGCCTAAGACAATGCCCAAACGCTCGCTGGGCTCGAGCTAATTTCGTATACGATTTGAACTTTCACTGCAATTGATATTTATGCGTGGCCCATGGTTATTATGCCTATATAGCAGGCGTAAGAGTAGCAATCCTTGCTTAAGAGTAGCAATCGCATGGGGGGAGGGGGCGTGCCCAATGGGCCTCGAACTTGATGATGGGTGACGCGTTTATTATATTTGCATGCTCCGTTATAGTCATTGCCGTTGCCATTGGCTGGTGAGCTTTAAACTGTAAAGTCTTTGGCCAGTTGGGCATGTGGGCCAAACTAATCGGCAACCAACTGTCCAGCTGTGCCGTTAATCTGTCTGCCAATCTATAGCCAATGGCTGTTTGTAACAGTAGCTCATAAAATATTAGCATAATTCTAACGACAATGCAGATAAAGTTGTAAAATATGAAAAGTTTAAACCGCTTTATTTTTATTGGATGGTTGCCCTGGGTGTGCGATTGAAAGTGAAATACGAGTCTATTTAGTTATTGGTGGGACAGGACAGTCCCTGATCAAAGTACTTAGTAAAAGTGAATGCAGGTCCCATTAATTTGGACAAGTGCAAGTACAGACGAACTTTCTTATAACGAAGAAAAAACTCGTAATATAGAATAGATATTTGATTGCACCAAACTGAAGTTTCTGGAAATAAATTCGTTATAAGGAAAATCCGTTGAATTGATATTCGACTGAAACAGTTGTTGAAATTGTTATCAGCATTTGCTGTCTGTTCAATTGCATTTCTGGTTAATTCCTTTCCTTTTTTGATTTCTTTTGAAGACACTTGTCTTTTTGAGAAGACAAATGAATTCAAATGAATTCCATTTCTGGACAATTCATTTGTTTTGTTTCGTTTGAATACACTTGAACCGACACACAAACATTGTTGCCGCTGCTTCTTTATTTGGTAAGAATTCTTGGTGATTGTGGAAATAGTAAAAACTTGTCCCTCTGTGTAAGCCGAACAACAACAACAACTACATACTTTGCATTACCGTTAGCCAAGCAAACGAAGAAGAAGAAGACGATGTCGATGTCGATGAAATGTGTTAGTTTTGTGCTGCGGCGGCGCAAGCAAAGCAACCAAATGCGACTCAATAAACTTTCACTGGTTTCGATCTCGCAAGCACTTTTTTTTTACTTTGTTTATTGAAGAAGCGCATAAAAAACACAAACGTCAACAACTAACGAGTTGCGCTTAACATGATCAAATGGCATTTACGCAAATCCGTAACACTTTGAGGTCTGTCACCAGCCACAACCACCATGTGAATAGGCCAATGTGCCTACAACAAGATCACATCCAGCTAGTTTTGTGGCCTGGCTGTGTTGCCAAACTGGGCAATTTAGCGAAATTCCAGCCAGGCATACAGCCAAAGCAATTAAGAAATGAAATTTTATTTCATTACATTTCATGAGAAAAAAAACAAGTGTAAAGATTGCAGTCGAACCGACTGCGATTTACTCCAAACTCCAATAAAAACGGGTTAAAAGAGACTTCATATTTCCACCAAATTTGGTGACTCTAGCCCAAGAGCTTGATGCAGTTTTTTGGGGGTCGCCACTAGCTGTATTCCTACCTCGAATTCCCCCCAGTAGCTTAAAGGATGTCGGACAGAAAGACAGTCAGACGGGCAGGGGGACAGTCAAACAGACATTGTGTAAAGCCAATATACTCCTTACTTTCGGAAAGGGGTATAACAAAGCACAGGCGGGCAAAACTTTTAATTTTTTGTTTGCTGTTAATATTTTATTTGCGTTCCAAACGCACTGAGAAATTGTTGTCAATGCCGCTGTTTTTAACTCGGACGCAAAATTATTTTTAGCTTACAAACAACAACAACAAAACCCCACCAAACAAGCCAAGACACACACACACATTGACTGAATCAACCACACACACACATACGACGATTATAGCCCAATTATGAACAATTTTCAGGTTGTTTTTGGTGTCAGCTCCCCACAACGCCTCAATTCTTCGCCTTGTCTTTGTGGTCAATTTAAGCAGACACTTTATCATGACTTGACTAAAAGACATATCAGATGGTTTTGTTTGTTTACTTTTCATTCTAATTCTACTTTTAAGAGGAAAGAACAACTTAAAATATTAATAGAAAAATGTGCAACTCATCTGCTAGATTTAAGATTTGATTACCAGCTGGAGAAAATATAAAAATATAATAAAAAATATATATAAACTCAATTACATGCAGCTTTTCGTAACAAGTGTATCTAAACGTCGTTATGTTCGGAAGCTTGTGATTTGTGCATGGTTTTTGAGAATTTTCTTTTTAATGACTTCACATTATGAGTTGAGTTTTCCACCTCACCTGCCTCCTCCTCATTCAGCACCTGTTGTTCCGCTTAAGCTTCAAAAAGTTCTAGTTTTAGCTGTAAGTAGTTCCAGCGACCCATATTACATGGCCGACAGACAGACAGATATTTGCGTTAGCTTTTTGCTGTGCTTTTTTTTTGGTTTAATGACACTTTGCACAAATGGCGACCTCGAGCTAATTACTAAACGCTTATTGCTGATTGCTCATAGCTCGCGACGACGACGAAGAAGAAGAAGAAGCACGCGAGCATGTCAACTGCTCTATAAACAAACAAAAAACGAGAAGCCGACAAATATCCAAAGTAATCCTGTTCTGCTGCACTGCCTAAGAAAGTCAGCGTTAATTGGGCAAAAACAGTTTGAATTGGAGTTGACTTCAAAATTGTGCATAGTAAAATACTAGATTCGCATATTTTAAGTGCGATTTGTAAGTACTTTGCTGCTTCCTGCTGTTGAGCCCAAGCCCAAGCACTTGGCTATATGATATAATGCCTAATAAATTCATTGCTCAAACATATAAACTTGATGAGAAAACAAAATAGAAATTTCACTGCGATAAAAGTGGTTTTGATTATGTTTTGCATTTTGTTTTGATTGCGCATTTAACATTTACACCCAGCCGAAATAGAAATTAAACCAAAGCTGAGTCATTGTCAAAAGACGCGAACAATAAAAAGTTGGCCAGCTAGCAAATTCAAACAGTATCTCAGCCAAGTAAGTGACTTGGCATTACTTACCACCATTTAGTTGTCGAGCAGCCGGTACCGTTGCAGCCACAACTGGTGACCAGGCCGGAACAGAGACGGAGGAGGCGTCGGAGACAGGCAGGCTCCAGGCATGCGTTTGTGTAAATATCAGCAGCAGCAAGAGCCCAGCGCCTGTTGAGGAACGCTGCCAGTCCATTTCTTGTCTTGGTAAACTATTTCACGACTCCAACCAAGATGAAGTTTCTTACAAATAACAAGATCTACCGTTAGGCGTTGTTCAAATTGGCTACAAAAGTCACAATTCTCACTAATTTATGTACACTTGTCGACGCGCACGAAAAAAAGAACGGTTCTTTGTTCCATATTAACGAATTGAAAGAAATCAAAATCTGTTCAATAAAACTGCGCGCTAATAAATATTCAAATCTTCTGCGCCGGCGCAGCGTCTCAACAGGCACACAAACAAACACACAGATAGAAGCTACACAGCGATCTTAACACGAGCAAGTTCAAGGTAAGATTGAGCCATGACGCGCATACGTAAGAAGTTTTATACCAAAATGCGCTGCAGCTGGCTTGGACTTGGACTCATCCATCGGCTTCGTCTAAGAGCGCAATGTGAAAGCGGGCTCTAAAACGTTCGCTCTCTGTGGAAAGTTAACTGAGCAACGCAACTCTTGTGGCTAAAGAGCCAAAAGAGCAGCAAACACTTTGTGCTTCGGCTGTGGCGGTTTGCCTTTTTGCACATTTTTGGACTTTTGTGCGCAACATCCATCTTGGTCAATGTTTTTTTTTGGTTGTTGGTTCAATTAAGGTGTCCACCAGAGACATATCGAGCGTCACATTAGGTGATATGCAAGGAATTGGCCAAAGGTGAACTTTCAACTCAAAGAGAATTGTTTTCAGCTAGGAGAAATGGCAACTCTTTTCACTTAGCACCTATTTAAGCGCTGAACGCATTGCGTAAATTATTTGTTAATTGATTGCATCATTTGAAATTCTTTGTTGTCCAAACTATCAATGAAAAATGAAAGTTTTCTAAACATGCCCTGCCCCAAAGCGTTAAACGGTTGTTTTTCAATTTATTGATCCCAACAATTAGCAGGCTAATGTGATTTTTGTGTAGGCAAATTGACAAAACTGATTTGGGAGCGGGGATGCGCAGTCTTTCCCTTTCTTTGGGTCCAGTCCAGTTAGCCTGAACTTAGACACCTGTTACTTGCTTTCGCAGTTGGACTTGACGAGTTGACAAAATGAAAGTTGACAAAAAATCAAAAATTATAAAATAATTATGGTGAGAAATCGTTGAAATTAGGTGTACTGTACCTGATTGACAAACTGACCAACAAATAAATACTACTCATTTTTTTGGGATTACGAAATGCAAGAAATTTAATCAAAATTAACAGGCCAAGCACGTGAAATCGTCGCATTTATCAATTTCACTTTCAAGCCATCATGTCTATGTGTCTGTTTGTATGTGTTTGTGTGGCCAATTAAAACGTGGAATAGGGCACCCAGTAAAAAAGATGACACCAAATAAAGTCTGTCAAAGGTAAACGCTAACTGACATCCTCTTATATGTCCATACACATGTCCAATTATCATGTTAGAAAAGGAAATGCTGACAACGAGGCTCCAGCGGTGACTGCAGCTAGCCCAGCTAGTCCCAGTGTCACCATATTGCCATCGCCATCGCCATTGCCATTGCCATCGACATCGACGTCTTCTATCAGGTGCAATTATCCACATTTTGTTGAAAGACAAAAGCTGCCGCAGCTCATGATTTGTGGCCAAACAAACGGCACTGTGGTGGTGGCTAAGAGAGAAAAAAACCTTAAGCGCATTTCAATAATCGCATTGCTGAGGCCTTCACAAACGTTAGAAAGCAGTGAAATTGATGTGGTCAAAACAGCAACAGCTCTTAGATTTGGTTGCAGCAACTTGTAATATATAGCCACGCACTTGTTCACGATAAAACACGAAAGAATGCATTCATGTCCAGTTTTCTATGCACATGCGAATACCGTGTAACTATTCCAGGAACAATTGCATATACATGTTCCATACCCAATGATAACAGTGCTTAAGCTATTGGGGGTCAGCTTGTGTTTCTTGGTGAGCTTGTGTTTCTTGCACTGTGGCTTGCTGATAAAAACCACAACAATAGATGCCAAAAGAATTAGGTTCAAGGGGAAACTCAAAACTGCCAAATTGATATGTTCCCAAAAGAATTTTGCTAAAAAGTAGATATAATTTAGAGAAATGTTCTTCTTAATGAGGCTACTGTTAAAGCTAGAGTCAATAGCATACCCCATTTGACTAAAGCTTAGGGTATTTAAATCAAATCCGCGCCATTTTTTAGGCATTACGACTAATTAATTGGCGCGCTTAACACCAGCTATACAAAAGGCCTCCGTCGTCTTATGCGCTTTTTAGCAACTTTTAATTAAAAACAAGAAAGAATAGCTAACTTTTTTTACGCCGAAGCTGACATACACTTGCTGATATGCCTTTAGCCAAACGTCACTAACATCGCCATGAATGTATAATACCTTTTTGAATGGGTATTACTACCGACAAGGACAAAGCTTGTTCAAGCTTGTCAGCCACTTGAATTGAAGTTGATTGTTTGCTGTTGTTGTTGGTGTTGACGGCTTTGACAGGCTTTTCGTATCACTTGGACGAGATCAGCTTGTAACATTTCATGCTTGCCAATTTTGTCGTGTGTGTGTGCTTTTAGCCCGTCTTAATTGCCCGGCAGTAACGGCATTCGATAAATATTTATAAGTTTTGTATCGAACAAGTCAATATATGCGCCGTCATAAATTTGTTACAGTTGTCAGTTGAGTTTTTTTTTGACATGAACGTTGAATTGTTTCATGTCTGCAAACGTCTCCTTTAAATTGCTTTCATCAGGCGCATGCCACCAACTGTCATACATACATTTTCATTGTCATATATAATTACTTAAAAAATTATTTTATAACTTGCAGAATGCGAATTTTTTAATAACTTCGTTAATTGAGCAATTAAGCAAGGAGAATGTGGGGCTTAAACTATCTAAGCATAAATTTGTTATTTTATCAGCCAAACCATCGTTTTTTAGTCAATGAACCCTATCGAAGTCGCATGCAAAACAAAAGACTGAGGCCACAAACTCTGCAACTTTTAAATGTTGCCTACTCTTAGGCTGCAGCTTAATTGTGTTCATGAATGTGATTTCCCTAAAGAGTGTTGAATATTCTTCGGCGTTGAAATACAGTTTTACAGGCATTCACAAATTTTTCTTTTCAATCAGCTTTTGTTAGATAAGCTGCTTCGAGGGGGTCTAGGTTTTTGAATAAATTAATCTTGGATATTATAATAATTTTATGGACATAAGCAATCAAATCTTGGCTGAGCTTCACCCGCACAATCGTTGGCCTGCACTGAACGAAATACCATCGCTAATTAATACCCAAAATTGGAAACGTTTTTCTTTTGTTCATGTTGCCTTCCCGCTTGGTCATTGCTATCTACCTGAGGCTACTGTTACAATGGGGCATACAGTGCCATGACTTTGACTTCCATTTCAATGTTGACGATAATGTTGATGATTAGGCAGCAGAAACGTGAAGTCAGCACACGCCCATTGTTGAGCTAGCTGCCAAAGAAATCGCTGCGGTGGCACCATGTCAAATGCCCAATTAATCACACAGCCCAAAGCCGAAGCCGAAGCCTAAGCCGCAGCTGAGCCGAGTTTTGGATCCCAAACTGGTAAACCACTTTCTTCACACATCAATTACAATCGTTGTTAGCCAGTTGACAGGCAACGCTTTGCTAATTATTTAAGCTGCCAAGAAATTGAATTTTACAATTTAATTACTATTCATTTTATTGTTATAATAAATAAGTTAGAAACAATTGTCTTAAACGTATTTACAACTAAACTTCTATTTAGTATTTCAACTAGTTTCATTTTTAAACGTAATTTTAAGTAAAGCTGCGCGCCCGAAAAGTCGCTGACTAAAAGTTTACTCGGTGTTCGTTGGCCGAAAATCAAAGTCGCTCAGCGTTTCCGTGCCGGATACTTTGTGGGCAGCAACGCCATAGGATTTGTAATGTTGGGCAACTCCGAGGTGAGCTGTTCTTGGTACTGTACTGATGGCTGTTCGTAGGCAACATAGGGATCCGAACGACTGGCCCAACCACCTTGCGACTCATAGTTGTAGCTTGGAGCAGCTGCCAATTGCGCATGTTGTGGAGCATTGCCGTGAATGTGTAAGTGAATTTCCTTATTGGGCGGATGTGGTGCTGGTGCGGAGTGGCTTATATATTGGGGACTCCACGAAGACTCTTTGGCATGCGGATTCCAGCCGGGATAGCTGAAGCTGGGCGCCGTATTCTCATACGAGCCAAACAGACTGGTCTTCAGTGTCAAGAACTTGCCCAGAATGGCCAAAGCGTTCATCGCGACGAGCACCTTAAGCAGGAACAGCGATTTCATGCCAATGGCCACCAGGAATGCCACCATGGCTGAGAGTACGCCAAATTTGAAGATAATGGGCACCAGTGCCATTTGCAGGCGTCGAATCTTGCCAAACGTGCGGCCCTCTGCAAAATGAAAAATGAAAATAAAACAAAAGAAATTAGTAATAAACGAACAACAAACAAGAATGACTATGCGCTCTAGTAAAGTTTGTGGCCTGAGTCTTTTTGTTTTAGACTGCCAAAATGCTCATTGAATTTGGCATCGCTGCCAAAAATGGGCTTCACCTCTATCTGTTTATTGCGATAATTTCAACAACAAACAGAGCTGAACGCTCAGCAATGCGAAAGTCCATAAAAAAAACCCAAAATAAATAAAAACATAAATATTTTCTCAGCATTCAAATGGTAGATGCGTGAGCGCTTTTAGCCTATCCAAAAACACACATAATCATAATCGCGACTTTAGAAAGAAAAAAATATGCGGAAAGTGAAATTACAACAAGGTGTTGTGCTGACAAACAACAAAAAACTACAAAACAGAAAACATTTCAATTCGTCGAGTTGAATTTCAACAAACTCTCAGCTGACCAGAGATACATGAATTCTGCCTGTCCGTCTGTGTTTCTTTGGCGCTAACACCTTTTTAAGCATCTTTTGCTGTTGTTCGTAGTCAGGTTTCATTGAAAACGAAAGTGAGTCAATCAAAGATGATTAGAGTTGATTAGAGCTTGTCGCTAAGTACTCGATGGGAGCGTACTGTGGATTGCGTCAATGCAATCAACAAGTTACTAATTGGTGGGAAATGTGGTGCAGTTGCGGTCGCAGACTCACCCACTTTAGCCGGCTTGTCATCATCGTCGTCAGCGCCGAATAGACTTTCACTCAGATCGCTGCGTAGCCAGCTCCACAATGAACGCACCATGCCCCAAACATCTGTGGGATCTGTTGTTGGCTTAAGTTCGTTCTTGTTGCCAGTTGGTGTGGTTGCAACTGCTTCTTTCTCAGCTGATTGCTCCTCCTCTTCATCGTCCTTATCCTCATCTTCTTCATCTCCTTCCGCATCCGCATCCTCATCCTCATCTTCATCCTCATCGGCCTTAACGTTGTTGCTCTCAGCTGGCTGAGCTGCTGCCTCTGCTGCTGTCTCTGCTTTGTCGTCTTTGTTATTGGCTTCGGCTTGCGGCTTGTCGGCCTTTTTGGTTATCTTAGCGCCCAGAGCGCTGCTCAAACAGCACAGGGCCAACAACAATGCGAACAGCGAGCGACGCGCACTTGAACTCTTTGTGAGAAACTGAAAGTGGGTACAATAAAAGCATTTTAGAGAAATTATTCAAGATTGTAAATATACATATGTACAACTGCATTGTACAGTTATAACATCGAGTGCCGCTGTCTAAAAGGCATTTCATCATCTTAAGAAATTGCGTAAATGAAAGACTTAGGAAGCGAACTTGCTGTTAAGTACTTTGTAATAGAGACCCGCAAATAGCTGTGAAATGCTTTCCAGAATACACCTTAGACAACTACCCAAAAACACACCCATAAAATATTTATGACCCATATTGCGCTCTTGCAGCAATTTCCATTCCATTGTCACCTTTTGTGAAGCACGCAATGCTTGCGTCTTTTACATAACGCTCTTGCAACTAGTTTGACAAAATCTGTGTCAACATATCCCAAGTCATTAGCTTTTTTCAATGTTTGTTGTTGTTGTTTTGGTTTTTTTTAATTTTTATGTAAATATTTGCAAAATGTTAATGATGCCAAAAACCTGAAAAATCAATCCTATGATAAATGGGATGAGGCAACAAAAAAAACCTTTTGAGCAGCTCTAAAAAAGTGAAATTCACAAATATGTTTTGATATAAGAACTGACAAGAAACGGCAACTTTGTTAACCAAAAAAGCAAAGCAATAATTAAAAGTTAAGCTTTATTTAAGTTGCCTTTTGGGCCGCCCAACTAACAACTCTATTCTATTTCACTTGCTCAAATATGAAAGTCATTGCTTAGAAGCTTTCCATTTGCACAGAATTCACTTAAGCCTATAATTATAGCAGCCCCAAGAAGCCGCCTATTTATTTATGATTTCGAATTGCGCTGGCCAAGAAACTTTTCACTGTTCTAAAATCACAAAAGTTTTCTGCCAAATAATGTGGAACTAACGGTTGGCATCATTCCATGTAAACACAAATTAATCAAAGCTTTGTTATCTGGCTAAAACAAAGCAAAGAATTCGCATATCCAGTTAAGTTCGTTGGCTCGACATATATTTTTGAGCGCTCATTAAATTGTTCAATAAAAGGAATTTAAATCAATTTAAATCATGCCATTGTGTGAATTTGTTATTTGTTGTCGAATCTTTTGTGTTGGTTTGTAGGCCAAATGCGTTGAGCTACACTTTTATGTTGTTTGTTTGTTGTCGGCTGTTTGGCCTTGATGTTATATATAATAAGTCAAATAAAGATAAAAACTGCAACGAAGAAAAAAGCTAAGAAAACAAATGTAACAAAAATGATGCAAGGGACGAAGAAATTCGAGTTTACAACGTGGCCAAATGCGTTCCTAATGAATGGGATTTACACAAAAATTCTTTTTAGACTGACAGATTTGCAACGATTATGTTTTGAAGTCAGCTAAGTTCCGGCCAAGTTTCACTTTGTTACGAATTTGTCGCTTCAGCAAAAATTAATTTACATCTTCTCATTGGGTTTTGTCATTTGATGTAACCGAATTAAAATTCACAGATTTACACAGGAGGAGAAATCATCGACTTGAACACATTTCTTATATAAATATTTAAAGAGCTACAAAAATTTCGCCCAAAACGATGTTAAGCACATTACGTTTGTATGCCAAATTTGCTAAGTTATGAGAGGAAGACCCTTGTGTCTGTGCCTCGAATTCGGTTTTGTTTACTTACATTTTTTTTAGCACTTTCGAGTGCAATGATGAGTCAAATTGGCTTGTTAAAATGGAAAGTGTTGCGCGACATGAAACATTTCATTTGGCATTTTTGTGTAACAGTTAATTGTTCTGTATTTAATGTGTGCCATAATTTGTTTGACTCAAAATGAATTAGTCTAGACTTAATTATGGATAAATGTGTGTGTGCCTAAGGAACTTTTCACAAATTCCATAAATCACTGTCAAAACAAACAAATTTATTTAATTATATGTCAATTATGCAAATTGAAACCATTAGATTTTTTGTTATTATTGAAAACATTGTAAACCTTTTTGATGGGCAAGGCTTTTCGCATTAAGTTAATGCGCATTTAAGTTTTCATACTTTTCTTTTCTCATTCATTGAATTTTAATGTGGGCTTAACGTCTTCAACTTTATGATCTCCACTCTGATTGATTGTGTAAGCAGTCATAAAACTATAACAATGGACATAAAATTAATAAATCCGTCGTAAGTGTCGCAAACAAGTTGATGCAATTAAAGCAAATGGCTGATGCGAGATACAAGATGCAGGCATAAAAACCACAACGAAAGATACATAAATGTAATTACAATTTACAAGTGAGCATTATCTAAGACGAGTGCGAATAAAAATTCACAGTTCATGACACAAAGTTCGAGTTGACCGACATAAAAACTTGCTTAATAATAGAGCACTTAAAATACTCTTTGACTACAATTGAATTGAACGAAAATGCCTCCAAAAAAAAGAAAGAAAGTTGACTTTTTGGCACAAAGGCGACACAAAGCAAAGCCACAAACACAACAAATAACAATAAACTCGACCAGAATTGTTCGTTTTGTCAATTGTCAAGAGACTCCTTTGAGCCACAATTGAGGCAAGGCGGCCATAGAGTAGCACGTGCCAAGCATTTCAATGACTCTCATTTCATGTTTTGATTCGTTTTCTTATCTTATACTACGACTTACCAGCATTATAATATAATTTTGGTAGCAGCTGCTATAATTTCACTGTTTTTTGTTTCGTTGTTTTATTTTGTTGTATCCTTAATTATTTTATTGAACTCTTCGCGCTGCAAATTAACTAACTGAATGCTCGAACGACTTTCACGCAAGAAGCAAAACACAACAGCAGCCGCAACTGTAAAACAAAAACACAGCACACGCAAATTGTTTTATAACTTGGCTTGGTGTTGCTTGGAGAGCAAACAAAATGCCAAGGAGATGCGAATCAACTAAATTGTATATTTTTAAAGTTTATTTGCTTCTGGCTTGACGCGACTGCAGCGCTTGAGTTGTGCCCGTTGACTGCCACTTGGCTGCGATCTTGGCCAACAGGTAAGGTCTGGACTTGGACTTGGACCAAGCCAAACCAAACCAAATTTACTCGCAGTGACAGACCAGCGCTTCTTCAACATGTTTGCTTTGTGGCGACGACTCTCACAACAACAACAACAAGAAACACGCACAGCGCCACGCTCTCAGTTACAAATTTCGTTTTCAACACTTTCTTCACAATTTTCCCCTAAACGGCAGCAGCTGCGGCAGCAGCCGACGATCGCACCAAAAGCACCGACTCAGTTCAGCTCCTCTGCCTATGTTGTTGACTTCATATTACGAATGATCGTGCGATGGCCAAAAGAGCATAAAAACGCTTCTGCGAACGTGACAAACACGCAACTGACGTCACAAGACGACGACGATTTGACCCAAACGCTGCAGCAGCAGCACAAAGCCAAACCCATACCAACTTAACCCATACTTGTTGCCCCGCTGCTGCTGCTGCTGCTCAAGCTGCGCTCTCACGTATCTCATATTTGCATTGCCGCATGTGGCGTAGAGCTGCACTCGAAGAGTTGATTCACTACAAAGTGCGATATGTAGTTGCATTTGAGTAAGGAATTGTCAAAGTTATACTGGTGGGAAAATATGAACGGACATAAAAGGGTATTGAAAAGTTCAACCCCTTAGTTCTTTCTTTTTCATTACTTGTTTTTTGCCGGCTACCTTTTACACGCTCGTTTGTGATTGTTTTGACCCATATTTTCATCAAGCCCAACCAGACACTGCCTCTCTCTTTCTCACTCTCTGTCTGTGTGTGTGTCATTGAAAACCGCCCATTGAGCGGCGACCGGCCGGGCATTCACTAAGTGTTTATGACCCTTTCGGACAGCAGCTGTTTTGCATGACAAAAGTGCATAGTCTAACGGCATCGGATGTTAATATTATTATTATTGGCTTTTATTGAAAATGGGCTACGAAAAACTTACAGTTATCTAGAATTTTGGATTAAGAAAAAAGTGGGTCAAAAGTAA
The DNA here is from genome assembly GCA_018901835.1 of Scaptomyza graminum. NCBI lineage: Eukaryota > Metazoa > Arthropoda > Insecta > Diptera > Drosophilidae > Scaptomyza > Scaptomyza graminum. Next base: position 1,679,478 of record JAEIFL010000243.1, read on the forward strand.
CAACTTAAAGTTGACAAAACAACATCTTAAAGGGCAGCCGTACTTGGGAATGTTTCAAGTTCATTGCTCGGCGTCTTGTAACACAAACATTTGTTTTAGTACTTACATAATGGAACTTGCAACAAGCTTTAACTAGCAACAGTGTGTGAAACCCGTTAGGTACACCTTTTTAAGTGTTTGGTTAACTTGACGCACCTTTAGCCCTAAAGTCATGGCCATGAATATATTCAGCTCGCCAAGTCATTGACATTGTTAGAGAACTGAAGTATGTTTGGCTTTTCGATTGAAAGAGGCATTTTCCTAGCGGTTTTTCCCGCCTTTCTTAACTGGCTATCAAAACAAAACATCGTTCGACCAAATCATTTGCATATTTTGTAATTTTATACTTGGTAACTGGACACTAGATTTGAGTTCATTTACAGTTTGATATTAGATTAGAAACATACATAACTTAACTTATAACATTCTCTTGTTTGAACTATTTCTTGCCAAAGTTACCTTGATAGGCATTCGCATAGTAGCTCTGCCAGTTGTTCGAACTGAAAGAGGAATAGGGATTATAATAATCGTTGTTGTAGTACGTCGGATAGATATACTGTCCAACAACATATGGCCAAATGCGTATTTGCCTATTATTATCGTTGTTGTTTTGGCTTTGGCCTTGGCCATATGCCGTGCCCTGTGATCCATAGTTGGTGTTTTGGCCTTGGCCATATGGATTGCCCTGTGCGTTATAGTTGGTGCCTTGGCCTTGGCCATATGGATTGCCCTGTGCACCATAGTTGCCGTTCTGGCCTTGGCCATATGGATTGCCCTGTGTGCCATAGTTGCCGTTTTGGCCTTGGCCATATGGATTGCCCTGTGTGCCATAGTAGTATCCTGTTAGGCTGGAGAATGTCGGACTGGGCGTATTGTAGGGATTATATTGCGTATAGTATTGGGCAGCAGCGATCTATCAACAGAATAACAGCTGGAGTTAAGTTCTATAAGTATCGAATCAAACTTACCGCAAACAAAAAAGCAAAAAGCAGCAGCAGGCAACAGCAATTGTTGGCCATCATCTAGATTTAGTATCGCTCTAGATATCCAATGAGTTGTATATAGTTGAAGTTCTGGTTTTCGACTAACTTCGTTGAGCCCATGGCACTTGCAATTTATAATATTCGCATCGGAAAGTTGCAATTTCACGCACTGCCACCTACAGTTGGCTTTGCTCTTTTTTTTAGACGAAGTTTCTGAGTTTTGATTGTTTCGATAGCCTTTTCGTTTCGTCATTGAACTTGACTCATCAGCGGGGCTATTAACCCATTATAAATGTTGAGCATGATTCGGTGACTCCCAAACTCATTCAATTTTGACATTTTGTCAATGGGTGCAAAACATTTAGTCACTTAGTCAACGCAATTGGAAAAATTTCGAGCGCCGTGTTAAAAGGAAACCAATTAATTAATTATTTCATATTTGAGTTTTTTTGTTTTGTTTTTGTTTTCGTTGTTTTTTTTTACGGGCGCAATTTGATTACGATTTATTTTGTTTCTAATTCTGCTTACAAACATTACAAAAAGGTATTTGTAAATTATATAGTATATTTATAGCAATGTGACGGCCTTGAAATAGTACAACTAAGTATTTTGTTGTTGTTGTTCGTTGTTGTTAGTTGGTTGGCCTTCTATTTACAATTATTTACATATCTCTCTTCTATCAATTCTCGAAAATTAGACTATACACAAAAACGAAACTCAACAAAATCGTCAACAAATCTCTTAAATTAGTTTACACACATTTTTTGCTTTGTAGTTGGAAATTTACAGAGGCCCTAACTTCTCTCACTGCATTTCGTTCTTTCTCATTTCTCATCGATTTAATTTAATTAGTGTTGTGTTTGCTCCTCTTAAAGACAATAAATATTTGCTTGAAATCGCATTCAATAATCTTCATCGTCTTCGTCTGGCGGATCCGTTGCATACGTTAGCTCGTTCAGATAGAACCATTTCTAATCGAGAGAGGCAGAGAGGGATAAATTAACTAGATTATAATTATTGTGTGTAACTTTTTGACTTACCGGCGACTCTGTGCAGTTGAAATTGTAATCCCAATCACATATTCTGTATTCCTGATTAAAGCTTGTCTCATTCGCGCACAAGTGCGGTATTCGATTGCCCTCCTCATCACACATGTGAAAAATCTAAAAACGATAAAAAACAAAAGATCAGTCAAAGATTTAACCAAAAAGCCAAAAGGGTTCCTGGCTTAGCCCGTATGCCTCAATGAACAACATGAGAAGTAGTCAAAGATTTGATAAGATATTATGCATAGAGGAATTTTTCGATTTTGTGTTGCATAGTTTTAGGCATTGAAATAATTCGAATTAAAAGCTATCTCGTTCATTTCTTCTCTTTCTTTCACAGCTGCTTTGCGGCTTCTGTACTAACCTGACAATTGTACTCCATGTCCGCATAGAAGCCCACCGAACGCCGCTTACAATCGAAGGAGAATGTGATATTATCTAAATTCGTCCATTCCTTCGTCTTGTGATTTTGAAATACTGGACTGGCTGGCTCCTGAGCATCAATGGCAACCAGCAATAGGTGAGCTATTAATTAAGATTAATTATGTTATTTATTGAGTAGATTTCACTGTTCATTGTCTGTCAAAGTATCTTGACGTGCTCGACTTGGCCAGCATTAGTTTTGCATTATTTATGTGAATCACGCGTGCCATCAGCGATTTGGCCTCAAAGTGTTTGTCTAATCGACGCACTTAGCATTAAATTATCTTTGTGCCAAGTCGCCTCGCCGCGCCTCACCTCGTCTTGTTATTGGTGCCACAACTTACCTAGTAAAACGCCGGAAAGCCATAAAATTCTATAACTGTAAACCATTTTCGTTGCGCTGCACATTTTGGCCTCTGTTTTGTTTTGGTTTCTCCTTTAGCTTACGGCTGCTCTCTTCAAAAAATATCACACTGTTTGTCTCTCTCTCTCGGACTCGCTCTCTCTCTGTTTCGCCGCGTGCTACGCGTCCATTAAGCTGGCAGTTTTCAATTAGGAAGCGCGGCTTTAGTTTTATGGCAGCAGGCACATGGCTAAAAGTAAATAAGAAATGACAGAAAAAAAAATACAGACATAAATTGGTTGTGGCAACTGGAAACAACAGTTAATTGGCGACCAATTTTGGTTGGTCCAAACACACGCAGATATTCATTAGCTGAAATTACAAAATCATCATCATCATCAACAGCATCTGAAGACTCAACGGATTGGGTAGGGCCTGAGTCATACGCCGGATGCGCCAGCAGAAAATGTTCACAATGTTAATTAAAATCTTTGGCAGTAAGTCGGGTGTGACGTCATCGCAAGCCCGCAGTTTTGGCATAACAAGAGGATTATTAGGTCTAGACGCCGCCGACGCTAACTTGACCCACTTTTCCAATTCTTGGCTATGCGTTTCATAACAATAACTTCACATCAATCATTCGACAGCGGCTGCCAAATTAACGCAAACAATTCGAAAAGTGAAGGAATGAAAAAAACATTTGAAATATCATTAAAAGACAATAATTCAATGTCAGATCCAATCAGCAATAGAATTTATTTATGCAAATCAAATGTTTTGTTTAGCTTCTTTTTTTGTTGGTACTTTAAGCTTTGTCCGTTAGCCGGCGGCCAAGAGAAAGAAACCATTTAAAAGACGACCTTGTTCACGATTTTTTTTTCGTTTTCGTTGCTTTTGTTTTCGATTAATGTGTCAACAGTTTTTCGGGTTGAAAACTGTTGGTTACGGCCCCCAATTATGCGATTAGCGAACGCTCGAACGATGCTGATTGCAACAACAAAAATTCTCTTTCTCTTTGGCTTAAAATCCTTGACATTTCGCTTGAAATTTATGGATGCCGCCTGCGTAGACAACGCAACGACCAAGTCGACGACGATTAACGATCGCCTCCACCGAGCAATGCAGACAAATAATCGTAAATTGTTTTTATTTCCCAAAAAAACAACAACAACAACAAATAATAAACAACAGCAACACGCCTTCGCCCCCGCATTTCCAACTAATTTTACATGCGGGCAGGAACAGCGCCAACCCAAAGCTCTCTATGGAATTAACTTGGACGGCTGCAAAATGAATGATATGCAGATTTTTTGTTGTTGTTGTTAAGCTTGGCGAAGTGAAGGCGACGTTAAAGGTCATCGCAGCAGCCAGGCATTTATCCAACAATTCCCAGCCAAGCGGCAGGCAGGAGGTGGAGGCAGGCGGGAAGGGGGTTTGGGTTTCTTTTAACCAAAAACTCATCTTCACCCAGACGTTTAACAAAGAAGGCGCCTTGATGATGACACAGCAGCCACTGAATGATGTCCGTCCCATTTTGTTGCTGTTGCTGTTGTGTCTTTCACCTTTTGGTTGACCATGGCGCTTGCCACAATTGGTGGCTATCCTCCCGTCTCCCTGCCTCTATCAGCTGCAACTATTGTCGAAGCCAAAGCTTTTAAGCGTGCGTCGAAAATTTCCGCAACAACGCAGCTTGCGACTTATTAAATGTAGGGTAGTGCAAAGAGGTCTTAACACATACTTAATGCCGTTTGTGACTTTCGAAAGAAATATTAGATTGCTCAAAGAACAACAAAGTAAAGCAAACTATTTTTTCAAACTAAAGATTCTTTGTTGTTGCTTCTTTTAGCAAAGGGTATTTAAGTTGCTGTGTGTAGCATGCTTCTTTCTTAGCTTCTTCATGTAGTTTTCATCGTCTTTAATGTGCAGCGGCGTCACTTTTGACATTTTCTGACAAGCGTGAGAAGCGGCTGCAAACAACTGCGATGCGAAATCTTTCTGCTGGGGGGGGGGGTGGAGAGGGAAGATGGAGGAGGGAGATCCATCCATGACTGGGCCATCAATTTGCTTGGCTGTTGTTCGGTTCTCAACTTACATAATATATATATATATATTGTATGAATCCCAAACTATAAAGCTGAGCAAACACCGTTTGGCCATTTGTTTCTTATAATCATGTCTTGTGTGTTGTCTTTTGGTTGCTGTAACTGTGTGTGTGTGGGGAAGGCCTTGTTGTTGTTTTTTGCATTCCAAGCGCATGCGCGACATTTTTGGAAAGTTTGTTTTGGTTTATTGGGGCTTTGATAGTAGAGTTTGTTTCGGAAGTTTTTTGGCGTCGATTTGCGAAACATCGCACTAAATTGTTAATTTTGCAGCGTATCCGAAGGGCCCCCATAATTTATGCAAATTGCAGATTATTTAATACGTAGCAACTCAGCAAGAGCTGGCCAAAAATCCAACAATTTTTATATATTTAAATTTGATATTAAAAATTTTTCGTTTTCTCGTCAAAGAAAACAGAAATTTGCATTGCTTTAAGGCGAATAATAATCAATGACAATAACAAAAACACGCAAGAGACAAGGAAAAGCTGGGAAAATGTTGTTGTTGTTGCTGCAGCGGAAGCGTCGCTAATTGGCGGAACTGAACAACAGCAACAACAACAATAACAGCGGCGACAACAACAAATGTTGAAACACCAGATGACGACACTTGAGCTTGCAACTTGGGAGTTGAGACGACTTATGGCCGCCGCCCCGTTATCGGATAACAGCGCATTATATAAGTGCAAAAAACATGGCTTAATTGTCTCACCAGCCAGCAATTGATTAGGCCAAAGCAACCACAGTTGGAGGCGCCACAGATTGACACTTTTGGACTTTTGTTAAAAGCGATTAACAACAATAACATCAACAATAAACAACTTAAACTCCATTTAATTGATCAAACAACAACAACAACAGAAAGAAAACTTGTTAGCTTTTGACCAGATTGACCAGCAAACGACTGACCACCCTACCCGCCTCGCCCCTCGCCACCCCTTTGATTATTGGCCTTGAAAAAAAAACGGTACGCAGCAATGCGCTTAATATGAAAAATCAATATCGAAAACACAAACAAATCAGCAAAAGTTGCTGCCGGCCAGTGAAAAGAAGAAGGAAAAAAGTTGATCTCTCGCCAAAATCACAAAACAAAAACCTGCTCAAAATCGAACTCGTACTAAAAGGCGACAAAAAATAAAAAATAAAAGTAAATTTAAAACGAAACAGCTACACATAAATTTTAAATATACATATATACTATATATACGATGCCCGACAAGATCTTCGACACATAAATAAATATTGCAAATGGCAAAACTACCCGCCCCCCCCGCGGTGACAAATTTTATTTGATTGCAAAAAATATATATCATTTTTAAATGCCAATCATTAATACAAATTAAATGTGCAAATTTGTAAATCAAATAAAGAAATTCATATTTAATTAATTAACATATTTTTTAAAAAATCAAAAACAACAAAATTGTAAAATTAAATGAAAAAGAATGATTTATTGTCAAAAAAAAACACACACACACGTCAATCATGCTGATAAACTATATTGTCTGAGCTCCAAACCAAAAACGCCCACAAAAAAAGTTTGTCACTTCCGCTGGCTGGCTTAAAAAACCCGCTTTTATTGTTAACATTTTTAGAGTGTTTGGCAGCAGCAAAAGGCCGCTTCAAACTTATAAATAAATAATTAAGATTCCATTAGACGCAGCTCCATCAAGCTATCAATCGATCCGATCGATCGATGACTAAAATGCCATCAGCTTAATCCAAACACAGACGAAAACGAAAACGAAAACCGGCAATAACAATGGCTTATGGACAAGACGGCAAATCGGCTACCGATGCTGACCAGCAGCTTTATCTACTTCTTCTTCATCTTCTTCTTTGGAATTAACATATCAGCTTTATGTTTCAAAAATCGAACGCAAAATTCGTTACAAGGGCAGCAAAAAGGCAGCGAGAAGTTCAACTGACAACAGCCAAATCAACGGCTCATCAGTTAAGTGTTAAGTTAGTTTGATATGTAGTAGATATATGTATATGAATCTTTTATCTGTTAGCCATTACCTTGCACATATTTGCTGGGGTAACAACTTTTGATTAATCGCCTTTGTTGCTCCTTAGAAACAAATCAAAAGATACAAAATTCATGCGAATCTTGCTTAAAGGCTGCTGTCTGATGAAGTGCCTCTTAAAGTGTCGATTGGCAAAAGCCAACAAAATAAACTCACACTCAAGATCATCTCACTTTATTTAGCTCCGCTAAACACTTTTGGTTACTTTTGGTTCTCAAGCAAAATCGATTTAAATTTATTAATAAATAATTGAAAGCAAATATTTAATGTTTATCGCTTTGCGTGCATTTTGCAACCGGTTTGGTCGTCGTCGTTGTGTTGTTGTTGTTGTTTTTTGTATCCCAGTTTATAATTTTATTTCATTTCAAATGCTAGCCGAGTTCAAGGCTCGCCACGTGTCGTATACGTGATTTGTGCCGGCTGCTTAAGCCAATTGGCTAAGCAAAACCTTTTCACACAATTAACCAGCAGCAGCCGCAGCGGCAGCAACAATTACAACATTAACTAACTACAACATGCTTTGTAATGTGGCAGCAATAAATTGTATGTAAATCGTTTTTTGCCTTTAGCCAATTATTTATACTATATATTTTTTCTCTCTTTCGCACTCTCAACAAAAAACAATGCAAATGAATTACATATCTCACATTGTATAAAAAGCGCCAGCGGACCCAAATGATGTGCAAGCAATTGCATTCACACACACACATACGAACACACACACACACATAAACACGAATCCGAGCGAATGCACAGCGAGTATTTGAAGTTGTCTGAAAGATTTTCCAAGAATGCGCTGAAGCCAAGAGCGGGTGGCTCTGCTGCTGTGCCCAAGACAAGTGTCTCTACACACACACACACACACACACACACACAAACGAGCTGCTGCTGTAACAACAACAACAATAACCACAACAAGTTTTATGTTCAGTTGTTGTTTTGTCGCCAGCACTTATCGAAATTATCGATTGCATTGCAACTCTATATCCACATATATGTTCATGAATAAAATATCTGTCACCAGATCAGGCATTCAAGATTATTATAATTACTTTTTTCGAAGCAATTCCTTTTCACTAATTCCCCTCCAACAAACGCAAAACATGTTTAGAATAAAACTGCCAAAAAATCCCCTTTTAAAACTTGTTAAAAATTCAATAAATATTTAGCTAAATTCTTTCGTCTCTAGCAGCTCAAAGAGTGAACATTGTTGTTGTGAATGGCAAAGTTTAAACAATTGGCAGCAGGTGTTTGACCAAATTGATCAACGAACACAAATTAAGGCCAATGCTTTCGCTGTTGACTTTAATCGCAATTGGCAGCAGCCGCCGCAGCAGCTGCGTTTTCGACCCATTTGCGATTAGGCATTAAATATGTTAATATAGGCAACGATATCGATATACTCGTACATCATTAGGCCGTTACATTGCATAATGCCCATTAAATGTGGAGCAGAGATTTCACCTACCATTTATAAAAAGGGCCAAGGAAAGTGTTCCAACTGCTATCCAAGTTCGAGTATTTTGTTGAGGAATTTTCACAATGGATGATATACAATATTTTGTATATTTAACACAATTATATTATTTATGTAATAAGCTTCTTCTTCTTTTTGTTGTTGATTTTTTTGCACTGGAAAAACTATTTGTTATGCCTGCTGCTGCTGCTGTTGCTGTTGTTTGTTGCTGTTGCTCTTGTTTGTTGCTGTTTCATCGACAATTTGTTGGCGTTATTTTCGTTATTTCGCCACCATCAACAACAACAAAAATTTTTTTTTTTTTTTGTGGATTATTATGTGTTTAATATTGCTCTTTCTTCACACGCACAGACAGACAGGCTGACTTTTTTTCGAGCACTCAAATCTCTCACAGACACCAAAAACCGAACACACGAAATCGAAATCGAACACGAAGACGAAGAGAGAATGAAGCCCGCGCGCGACCGAAATACAATAAGGCCAGGCTTAAACAGACAAAGCAAAGACAAGAAGAAACAACCGTTCGCTTGCTTGAACGTCGCACGAATAAAACCCAAGCTCAAACCAAACAAAACACTTGACGACGACGACGAAGACGGCGATGGCAAATTTTGAGTTAGTTTTTTGCTTTTTAGCAAACGCACACACAAAACGCAAACAAAGTCAAATCACCACAACAAAAACAAAGTTGACTTTTCTTTCTTTTGATCGTTACGAACTTTTGGTCAAATGCAACTTGTAACTTGGTCTCTTGATTGTTAATTTGGCACTGCCGCAAAGTCAACGCTCAACTCTCAACTGATTCGTTGACTGCCGCTCAATTTGGTTTTATACGCACGCACGCTCAAAACGGAGCGCATTCCGAATCGGTTTCGTTTTCGGATTCACAGACTCCCATCCAGCAGCTCTAGTCGGCGGTATCTGCAGCTGGCAGCTTCGGCAACTTCAGCTTGCCACCAAAGAGTCTCAAAACTAGACAAACTGGCGAGCGGGCAACGAAGCTTCATATATTTGAATTGAGGTAGGTTTGAGCGCAAAGCGCAGTGAATGAATCTGCAGACACAACCAACACAAATACTCTCAGTGCTGCCAGTGCTGCCAACTTGGTTTTATAGTATGTGGCAGGGGCAAGCGAATACATTTGCATCTCATTCATAAAAAAATTATGTTGATATTGATAGCTGAGGTGGTTTGTAGCTTAAGATAAACAAGAAAGTAACGAAAATAATAAAAAAAAATATTTAAACAATAAGCTGTAAGGTTAATTTAACTAATCGCAATGATTAATAATAAGTTTAACAAGTTGTTCTTTTTTTTGGCCAAATTTCAATTTATTTAGATTATTTTATTCATTTTATTTTTGCAAAATAATCAAACATTTTATTATGATTTTTTAAGGATTAACAAAAAAAATTATCAAAAATTTATTCGACTTCTTTTTATATCGATATCGAATGTAAAAAGTATTTTGGGTTTCTGCAATTTGTCTGTCATAGTGTCTGTCCACCTGTCCGGCTCTCTGTCCCTTCAAGCTAGAGACTTGAAGCCTTGCAAATATCTCAGATAAAGTGTCAAAATTGGAGATCTACGCCTACTCGGGGGCTGAGAAATTGACAACTAGCTGAACATCGATAAGGCCTTTTATATCCCAAACCCCTACAGTAAGAGTTACCAAATTTGATAGCTACTGGCATCCCTCAAAATACTGCATCAAAACTTTGGATGCCAGTCAAAGTACCTAAGAACGAAACTTCACTTTTGTGTTCATCGATCTCAACACTTTCGCTTTCCCTAGAGTTAGACATAGAGTCACATAACATTATGCTAATTATTATTCAACTTGCGTCAACAAGGTTCGCTCGAACATCATTCGCCCTCTCCTCTCTCTCTCAATTGTTCTGTATGTTGACTCACTTTGCTCTTACTAAAAGATTCGTTAGGCAAGGTTTCTGGTTGCCTATTTGGATGTTGGTTGCCAGCTGAGCTGAGTTCTGTGCCAAATTAGCCGCAAATCAACATAATTAAATATAAATGCGAGCAAAATGTCAACAAATCCCAAACACACGAAATTTACATAAGAACAACTTTTATTGGATGCCAAAAAGGCAAATCTGACTGGCCAAGCTCCGAACATCAAGTTCAATCATCAAACACGTCCGATTGTGGATGAGTCTTGGCTCGTCTTGGGCTGGCCCGTACGCGCCGGCTTGACTGGTTGACGGTTTGGTCATTTTGAATGCCAAAGGCATTTTTGGGTTTTTGCACAGCTTCTTATTTTGGCTCGTTTTTAGTGGCGATAAAAGGCGATTTATGACGAGCGCTGACAGTGTTAGAAGTTAAGCAAAATAATAATAAAAAACAATTAATAGCCAACAGAGTCAGTCAAACTTGGTCTAAACTTAAATGTCAAACTAATTTAAATGAGACGCTCCATAAAAACTGGATTAAAAACGTTGAACGAGTTTCGGCCCACGATTGATATTGGCTCTCCCGCCATAATAATAATAATGAAGCTTGAAACTGAACTATTGACTAAAGATATATATGTTACACCTTTGACTGATTGGCCAATTGAGTGACTTGGCTCGTTTGGCTTTAATTGCTTTTTTCTGATACGATTGAGCTGTGATTGAGTTGTGCCTGGGCGACAATTATATATATCTATTTTAATTAACACAAGCGCCACACTCGCCATTCGTCGCTATCTAACGGGGCGTATGCGCAATCTCAAATAAGTCTTGTTATATTCAACTTATTCAATTAAGTCAAGTGCCAAGCTCGATCTGCATGTTGTCGGTTTTGTTGTTTCCATGGAAAGGTGTTGACCTTGTCACACCTTGACACACGCACAACAACACACACACACACACGGGCGTCTTTAACTGGTTCACCTTCCAACAAAAATTTCCCATTGCACTTTGCATTTAAATAATAAATATATGAAAAAAACCCTTCACAATCAATGCCAAAGTGAAAGTCTCGCACCCCCCTCAGCCCGCCCTCCCCCTCCCCTTTGCTCTTGACCAGCAACTCAATTAATTCGTGGCCTTTTTTTTCGTTAATATTTCAAGTTCAAGGCCGTGCATTGCTCATTGTTGTTGTTCTCTTTTTTTGTTAAACGTTTCGTTTAAATCTTTTGGCATTTACTTTCATATTGTTGTTGTTGTTGTTGTTGTTGTTGCAACATTTATGTCCATAATTGCGCGCTTGTTAATCGATTCATAAGTTGTTACCCTGCCCCCCACCCACCCCTCCTTGCCTCCTTGGTTGTACAACAAACATTTTTTAACACCTTGCGGACAATGGAAATTGCCTTCTTGTTGTTGTTGTTGTTTTGGTTTATAGCATTGGCATTTTGGGGCGCGTACTTGGTACAGCTTGAACCAATTCGCAAAAAAAAAACAAGAAACATACGTTGTATATATATATATATATATATACTCGACTTCGAGTCGATCGGAAAGTCAATAAAAATATCAAGTTTTTTTTTTTTTGTATTTTTTTAATTATATTTATTTTATATATGCAACAAGTGCTTGAATTTGTTGCCAAGCCACACACACACACACACACACACACACACACACGTACACACACCTTTTAGCAAAATGTTTGCATTCGAAAAAGTAACTAACTAACTTCATGTTTAGAGTATCTAGAGCATGAAATTCGTTCAACTGGCCGGCCGTCTAACTGGACTCAAGACTCAAGTATTTGTGGTAGAAGCAATTGGCCAGTTGGCTTAAGCCTTAAACTAAATTGGCCAACCAAAACTACTAAGAAGCTGCTAACACACGCACAAATACCCTGTAATTCCTAGTAACTGTCTACAAACAGAAAAAGTTAATAAAAGTTAAAATTCTTAACGAAAAGATTTCAAATATTTAAAAAAAAGTTTTGTTGTTGTGCAACCCCTTTGCGAAAATATTACAGGGTATTTGGCGCAACGAACAACTTAATTGGTGAATGCTGATCAAAAATCGTCTGATAATGTCCAAAAGGTTTTGTTGCAACAAATCTATAACATTTTTAATCGCCTTATACAAAAGACTTAAGCAAAAAACTTTAATAATATTATTGTTTACATTTATCGATAACCGATAACTCCACTTGTTTCGCATTGTTTGTCAGGTGTTTTTGTGTTTATTTTGTTTGGCCAAAACCACTCGAAAATCGCGCTGCACCTTTCAAATTCTGTCAGCAAAAAACATGATTGTTGTTGTTGTTTTTGTTGTTTTTGGCCAATAACAATAACGAAAACAATGCCAATTCCAATTGCAGTCGGCTGCCAAAGAGGCCAATTACTCAATTCGACTCCAGCAAACAATTGCAGTTTAAAGTTGAACGTTGCACGTTGCATTGCTGCCACCGCCCCAATCTTGCGCGCTCTCTCCCCTCTCTCTCTCTAACCAGGTAAGACTAATTTTGATTGTGTATGAATGCACACACACACACACTCACAGACATGCACTGCTCACGTGCAGACACATTGTTGATTGTTGCACTGCTTGCTCTTCCACCCGCTAGAGGGCGCTGTCATCAGCCGGCGTTCGTCGCATCGCGTTCGTTTCCTAAGTCATTCGTTTTGCCTGACACTAAAGTGTTTTTATTGTTGTTGTTGCTGTTTCTTTGGGGTATTGGGCTTACCACTTGCAGTTGGGTCAGGTTGCAGATTCGAAAGTGGGTCAATTTATTATTATTACGCCAATGCATTTTTTTGTTCACTTTGTTGGCTTAAGTTACAGCCAAGTGTGGGTGTTGAATGGGTGGTGAAGGGGTGGGGGGGGTTGCTTAAAATTAATTATCTGTTAAGTTGATTTTTGTAGTGGGCGTTGTTGTTGTTGTTTTGCTGTCAATTTTGGAGCACAAAATTTAATTACATTTTTGTCGATTTTATTTTAACTTGGCCTAATGATTAGCTTAAAGTTGGCCGAAGGTCATTCAAAACTGTGGCCCAAAGCGATGTGCTTTTAGCCAAATTGCATAAGCCAACATTTAACGGAAAATTAGTTTAAATCGGTTTTCGGTTGCTGGCCATAAATACCATTAAGGAAGATATGTCTACGGCTGCCATTCGTTGCCTTTGGCTAATCTGTCTTCGATTTTGGCTTTATGTGTGAGAAACAAAAACTCGAGACAGAAAAGAAAGACAAACGCATTAAGCGTTTTTTATGGCTGTCGGGAATTGTCTGTGAATTGCCATTGTGGGAGTTGGCTTCAGCTTTGTTCGGAATCGAACGCGCCGCATTCATTTTCCTATAAGCTTAAAAAGCTAAAGTTAAATAAGCCAAATTCTTTGTTTTTTTCGCATGCTGCAATTGAACTGCTTTCTTTGAGTTTAAATATCCAAGCAGTGCAATGATCGGAAATGTAGCTTGCGTGCAGCAAGCAGTATAATTGACAATCTGGCAGCACCCTCAAAATTTTGTTGCACTGCTTGTCTTACGCCTAAAAGCTAGCAGCTATGTCACTGATCGCAGCAGCCGCTCTAAGTGACAAAATTGAAAATATTCCCAAGATATAAATAAAAAACATACATATATTCATTTAAGTTCAACCGATGCATGGAAGTGTCGTAGGTCAAAATATATGGGGTCTTTGAACTATTTTAAGATACTCCCTCCCCAATTTTCATTGATTCAATACGTCAATATTCTTTCGTGCACACACTCTTTGCCCGTTGTTCTACATATTGCCCCCGATACGCGGTTATGTTTTGCAATTTGAAATTGTTTAGAATGTATCAGTTTTTGTCGCTTGAGTGGCGACTCTATCATTTAATGGGGTAATTCAATGCTGAGCTCATAAATAAATATTTCCAATTAAAGCTCTCCCATTTCAAAATCTATCAAAAAACAACAAAATCAGCTTTTATTGAAATAACAGTTTATTAAACAAATAAACAATTTTTATTTTGCCTTCGTGTGTCGAACATTAAAATTAGCATTACGCAGGGGGCCAAAGGAAAACTTTCCACATTTCGGCAGTTCGACTGTGAAATAAAGTAAAAAGACAAGATTAAAGCCGTCGATAAAGCGCACCATTTTTACATACATAAGTACATACATACACAATAACAAATATATTTCTCATGCTCTTTTGTCATTGTGTGTGTGTATGCTTATCCACATTTATGTCTCTACGCTTTACTCTGCGGTTTTGCAGCGCTGCCGTCACAGCTCTGCTTTTGTGTAGTTCCTTGTGCTGCCGCTCTGAATTCGCTCTAACGGTAAACGGCAATTCATTTTCACTCAAGGCCTCGCTGTTTAGCTCCCTTGGTACACCTAACCTCTCATAGGCTATGTCTGACTATATTGTAAAATGCACAGACAAAGCCTAGTAGAGGCTAGATTTATAAGGAAATTGATTTGAGGTCGCCTTGATGTTCAGCTCCTTCCACGTGGCACATGTCCCTCCTTGATAATTTCATTCCACGAGCTCGCAGTCATTTCCATTGCGTCGACGCTTTCTTCTTGTTTCATTTAGGTTTGCGTTTTAATTTATTATGTTGTTGCTGCTTGTTGGCTTCGTGCTTTGCGTACGTGTCGGTTCATGTATTATTTTATTTTTGTTGTATAAAAAAAATAAAACAGACACGGACCAACGAGCTCTTTCACTCATATCAAACAGCAACTTTCACTTTTCTCGCATTATCGTCAAATAGCAATTTAATTGTAAGCTAAATAAATCGCAAAATTCAGCGAACAGCAAAAATTCCATGCGAACCTACCGAAGGCGTATTCACGAATGGCCCGAGATAGAGGAGAGCGTCAACTAGAATAACAGCAATAAATTTATATATGAACGCGAGAACATACAAACATACAAACATGTGTATGCATATTTATACAGCCGTTGCTGTGTGTGAGTGCATTTTAAAGTTCAAGTTCAATGCTACGGTCGTTGCTGCTCCCGCTGACTGCCGTCGCGATAAAATTCTAGCTTTGCTCTCCACCAACTCACTCACACACCCACACCAATGCCATGGCAAAGTGCACGTACACACGTACACGCGAATCGATCATCGTCGTCGGTGGCGCCGTCGTGGTCTTCTAATCGCTTTCTATTTTGAGTCTCGCCTGGCACACGAAGTTGTCTGTCGCTCTGCTCTCTCGGCTGCTGCTGCTGCTGTTCAAGTACCTGAATTTATACGTCATAGACAAAACTAACGCTAGTTTCTCTCGTCTGCTATTATTGTTGGCGTAGTTGCCGGCGCTGTTGTTATTGTTGTAGCAGAAGTAATCCATGTCAGTAGAACACGAACACTTTCGATTTTCATTTTTTTCGTTTGTCGCTTGTGCGCGTCGCGTGGCATTTGCTGGGCGTGCGGCTAGTTTTCATAGTTTTCTCTTTTCGTCTGTTTCTTTAGTTTGCTTGTTAGCGTTATCAATTTTTTTTCTTTATTTCAATGTTTTTGCATGTATCACACAGTTGGGGTGTCGCCTCGTTTCACTAAATATTTTGTTCGGCACTTTATATTTTTTTTATCAACTCTCGGACCACAACGATCTTGACACTCGCACAGTTTTGGATTTAATAAACTCGAATGCGAAGCGAGTTTATGCTTTTATACTCTTCAGCCGACGTCGACGTGCAATGGCGGCACACGCAGCGTTGCAGAAAAAAGTTGAATTCCGCGTGAGTGTGTGTGTGCAAAGTTCTTTGTGTGCGTGATCGCTGCTTTCGCATGCTTCATTTTATTATTTTGTTGACTTTTTATATTTTCGAATTCTTGGCCATACATACAGAAACGAAACAACGACAGAATGAACATTTTGCATCTTTCGATCGTCGTTTATATTGGCAACGACGATGGCGATGGCGATGGCTCTGCCAACGTCGCTGCTGTTGCTCCTCTGCTGCTGCTGCAGCGCACACGCACACATACATACATACGTATGTACATGAATATGAGTTACTTGAGCATCATTTTGTTTTGTATTTCGGTTGCCGTTTTTTCACTTTGCCTTGCTTTTTTTCGGCCAGTTGCTTTGCTTCTCTTTTTTCGGGCGATTTAAAGCACACACACTCACACACATACATACATGATATATAAAAAAATATCTGTTCTTTTCTGCAGTCTACGCCGCCCACTCTCCCAGCCGCAGGCCCCGTTGCCAGACGTGTCGTTGTCGCTTCTGCTTCTCATCTCTCTCTCTCTCTCTCTGGCGGCTTAAAACCGCGTTGTTGTTGTTGCTGCTGGCTTGCATGGGTGTTGGTCTGGCCTTTTTCTGAGGGCGCAAATTAAGTCCGACTCATTAAACCGCTCAGCTAAAATAACTCAGCATCTGAAACTTAAGTGAAAAGCAGTTCATCAAGGAATAACAGCAACAAGAACAACATTGAAGTTGCTGCCTTTTTTTCGTTTTCTTTTGTAGTTGTGATCACTTAAGCGTTTAGCAACTGTCTCAAAGTTATTGACCGAGTTTGCTGTTGTTGTAACCCGAGCATATTTATGTATGAAACTTAATGCTCCCTTTTGGGGACGGCAGGTGCCAGTTGTAACTGTTTATAGTTGACCTGAGATTGTTCATTAAATCGTAATTAATACATTTATTGACACATTATTGTCAACTGATAATATTTTAGCATATATTTTCTATATTTGGTATGCCAAAAATGACGAAAACAACAAAAAGTTGATAAATCAACTTGAACTCTCTTTGCACGCGTTGCTTTTGATTGTACTCAATACATATATACATACACACGTATGTATGTATGTACAATTGCAAAAGTATATACACACATACACATACATATCTGTCGTTCCTGTTTCTTAAGCGATCGAATGCATTGAACTTAACGACTTTGCGCTTGTTTGTTTAAAAATACAAATTTAAAAAAATAAAATAAAATAAAATACGAATCAACAAACAAAAGAAATTCTTTGTTTATGGCGCGTCCAACCTGTGTGGAATCAGCGAACAGAGCAGATCAGAGTCTAAGTCTCAGTCTCCCTCTCTCACTCTCTCTCTCTTTTCGACTTAATTTTTTCTCCGTCGCCGAATGCGGTTGACGCTTCAATTGGGGCGCAAATTGCAAAAGCCACAACAACAACAACAACGAAAAAACGAAGCAAATTGCAGCCCAAAACCAGAGAACATTTATTTTGAGTGAAGAGTTTGCATTGAGTTCATTGGCATCAAATATAGTAGCTCCATATTTGTATGAACAACAACAACGTGCATATATAGAATTTATTTATCAGTTGAAATATTTTGCTAACAAATTGCAGTCAATGACATTGCTCTTCACACACACAATTACAAACGTACATGCATATGCATGTGTGTGTACGCATACTAACGCATGTTCGCAAAATTTTGCAGCTGTGCAGCGGATGTGCTGCGCCTGTGTGCGTGGGCAGTAGATAGACAAGAGCGGAGAGAGAAATCGGCAGAACAACAAAAACAACAACAACAACAGATCACGCAAGCGTTGTAAAGTTTATTCATCTCACCCAAAATGCGCAGCAGCTTCGAAAAATCGACGCAAAGTCTGTACTTGTGGCGAAATCAATGAAGAATTGGCGGAATGAAATGATTGCAAGAAGCAGAGAAATGTACCAAAACAGGTACGTTTTCGTTTTTGATTGTGTTTCAATAATCAATAACACATTCATGATCTCTTTCAGTGAGTGCCGTACCTAGCTGGCAACGCTGAAGTGCAGCCTCTAACACCTTGTGAGCGCAGGGACTTTCTCTCTCCCATCAATCAACAGTTAAGCAGTATTAAAAGTACTATTTAGTAATTTCCCGCATGTGCAAACATAACAACAACATAAGCATTGAGCTGCTTCACAAGACTGCAAATACATACATATATCGGATAAGATAGAGAGCGAAAGGGAAGGCAGGTGAAACGTTCTATAGCAACTAAAATATTAACAATAACAACAACTGCAAGCAGCAGCGGCAGCAGCAGCCTGAAAAATTGTTTAATTATCAGAATGTAGAAAATAATAAAAAATAGTCAAGAGCAACAAAGCGAATGAGCGATCAAGGTGTGAGCGAGATGGGCAACTAGGTGAGTGAGTGCGAGATGGAGATAAGTTTTTGGTTGAAGGACACACACGGTCTTTAAAAGTGAGTAATGCACTGGAGGTTGTTGACTCTGTCTCTGGCTGTTGTTGTTTTGCCAGTATGTATTTGTATTTTTGCACTGCCCGCTGCCCACACATACATACAAATGCAAGTGTGTGTGTAGAATCTTTTGTTATGCGTTTTTATTTTTTTCGGCATTGTCGTTGCTTGATAGCTGCCTCGTCTTTTCTCTCTCTCTCTCTCTGTGTGTGTGTGAAGTCAAAGTGATTATATTTTATGCGCAATTTATTTAGCATTCACAATAGCAGCAACGACATTAAAAACAACAGTAAGAGAAATAAAATGACTTTTTTTAATGCCAAATCCAATTAATAAATACTGTAACAGGTTCAGCCACACGAATTACGTATACGTAATTGACGTAAGAAAGGCAGTTAACAAGATTTAAAGTCGATTAAAATGAGATTAAATATATGGTAAATATATCTTTGATTTTGTCAGAATGTCACGCATGGAATTCGCATGTTTTCCGGTTTGAATTGCAAGCTTTGCAACGTGCAACACGCGGTGGCAGCCAGCAGCAACATGTGTCCAGATGCGGGTGTTAAATACACACACTCCGTTGCATGCAACAACAGTCCCTGCCTGACTCACTCTCTGCAAGGGATGTGAGCTGCGGTTTTGCGGTCTAAAATTGACATCCAGCAGACGCCACAGTCAACTTCGACTCTCTCTCCACAGACTCCAATACATATACACATACGTATGTGTGTGTGTGTGTAAACATTGTTCTGTAGCAGGAACAGATGCGCACAATATGGTGCATTAATTTTTAGCTCCTGCCAGGGACGCAGTTGTTGTTGTTAATCGTCTTGACAGTGGCGCAGCCGTTTCGTGCGTGCTACTCCCAAGGCCAGTGCAATAATTTACACTGTAAACCCGTCGCCTCAGTCGCCTGACTTCCGTCAGCGTCAACCTCCACCTCCACCTTCCTCCTCCTCCATCCTCGTTCGCCTCCTTCGTTGACGCAAGTGCGTCATCTTTGCGATAGCTGGGAACGTGAACAAGAACATATATTTTATTTTATATATATATGGCGCTGCGCTTCCATTGCTGGCGTTTCAGTTTTTTCGCCTTGACAACTGTGTTTTATTTTTATTAATATTATTTTGTTTTACCATTGCCATTGTCGCCTTGCCATTCACACGCCCACACGAAGAGCGAGCGAATTTGCAGCAAAAAAAGAGATATAAATTAAAAACCGCAGATATCGAAACGTTATTCATTATAATTATGAATTTGATCGATTCATTCTGATTCATTTCGGCTTCAGGCTAAAAAGAGAATTAAAAAGCGCTTGATCTGCTTTAACTAATTAATAATTTCGATAACTGAAGCTTTAAGTTACTCCGCCATTTAATTTCACTTTCTATTGAGAGCAAATAGTCAAAGTGGTGGAATTACATACATACATATACAACGTAACGGTTAAGTGCTTAGATTCTCAAGAGAGCAGAGCGCAAGTGCGGCCTAAGAAAGAGATACATAGATTGTCTGCACTGCTCTCGCAGGCTGCTCTTCCCAAAGTTCCGATGCAAAATAGAGTACGTCATCTATTTTAATTCCACCATATTCCACATTGTGTACTGGAAACTGTTGTTGTAACCCCTTTGATTTGCTTGTGAGCAATTTATGGTTGCGTTTTTGTGGTTTTCCTTGTGGTTTGATTTAAATGGCTTAAAAGCCATGTTAGTCACCGTTTAGTCACATGTTGAATCACCTGCCCTTTTTACTATTTGCCACAACTACAGTAGATACTCGATAGTAAAAAACGAATTTTATAGTTTACATTAGACTGCCTTTTGCTAATTCTTGCTTCTTGACCAAGCACTGGGTGCGGCAATTAAGTCAACAACAACAACAACAACAGCGCAGACATCACACCAGCACACACACACACACACAGACAGCAACAACAACAACAAGTCGAGGGGTGCGCGCATTTCCAGCGAAGATCATTATTGTCTCGCCGCGGATGCTGGCGGCGTCCAAAAAATACAACAAAAATAAGAAAGAGAAAAGGAGGAGTAGAATAAAAAAAAAAGAAAAAAACGTTCGCTCGCTTCGAAACAAGTTAATGAACCCGTTGCCACCGCCGCAACCGTTGTCGCCACCGTGGATCCTTGAACTCGAGTCGTCCAACTAGTTTTTGGTTTTGCGAGCAACGCCGCCGCCGCCGATGGCTGCAACAGAACCAGAACCAAATCTGTGGCATGAATTCACTGGAAATGATCGAAATTTCATTTCATTGCGACGTCGCGTCGCGTCGGCTAACTCCAAAATTGAGTTCAACAGCATTCCTGTCGCGGTCTGCTTCTTTGCGAGATTTCAAGTCTCGTTCATTCTTCGGCTCCTTGTGGCATTCGGTCTGTCTGTTCCCCCGCTGTCTGTACCAGCCGCGACTGCGCTGCGACTGCGCAGCATTGCTCTGCTCTGCTCGGCTAACTTTCCATTATCCTTGAGGCTGAAGTCATTGGCCCCGTCTCGCATTACACAATTGCAACGGAGCAGGAGTAACCAACCATCTCGTGCATCTTGAGTGTGTTTGCCTTTGGGCCCCCTTCGGCTTACACACACACACACACGGAGAGAACACTCCAGTGGCCTACTTCCACTTGAATGGAATTAATGGAAATGGGACGGTGAATAGGAACGGGGCAATGGCAATGTCCCGCCCTGTCCCGCCGCTTCCCAAAACAATAGATTATGTTTGGCCAGCGGCGGACAGGAAGGGCAACCCCATTTCGAAACGATCCTTTTGCCAAAGCAACAAAAGACAAAGAAACTCATTTTTATTTTGTCGCATGCGAAATTAATACAAAACAAATTCGATTGCGCGCGAGTGAGAGAACATTCACACACACTCACACAAACGCTTATCGGTATATGTGTGCGTGTTGAATTTTATTTTTATAACTGACCTCGAACTTTTGTGCAATGTGATTGAACTGCAACTGCTACTGCGATATCTGTGCACTCCCCCCCCCCAATTCTCACTCACTTCCCCCTTCGTTAGCATTTGCATGCAGACTGCATACGACAGACGACGACCGACGACATACGACGAATGCGACGATTCGCTCGGAAAGTGCTAGCGATATTTTGTCGCCGCGGCGATTGAGCTTCGGATCGGGATCTGGATGCGTTGACAAACACAATATGGAAATAACGAGGGAATAGTGAAGAGAGGGGGGAATGGGAATGGCAAATTTGAATGGTAAATGATGATGGCTAGTAATCGGCAAGGGTTGTGCGGGGGTTGCGGGGGGTAAACAGTGAGCAGTTGCAGCCGACGACAACGTTAAATGCATAATAAATGCGCGTTTAAGAGGTTTTTGTAAAACAAAATAAAAATGCGTGCTGCGTCTGAATTGCACTTTCAATGAGCTAAAACAAAACTTCGCAGAACTAAAGCAAATAGAGAAAAAAACGCACAGGCGATAAGGAAAGTGTGTGTGAGTTTGTTCGTGCGCATGTGTGTGTGTGTGTTTGGAAAAGAGAGAAAGATCGAATCAAATCTGCGTTACAATGCGATAAATAACTAGTCGAAAGGAGTAAGCAGCTACGAACCACGCCCATTAAAATATAACACAAACAACAAATTCATAAAAACTTGTGACAGCGCTGCTACTGTGAAAGAGAGAAAGCGAGAGAGAACGGTACAGTTACTAATCAAACATACATACATACATATATACATATTTACTTAGATTGTTTCTTCTGCTGTGCAAATACATATGTATGTATGTATGTATGTATTTATATATTTCTCCTCTTTTGCACAAAATCTAAAAAGCAAAATACACAAACAGATAAAAAGTCAAAAACAGAGGCGCGGATAGAAGCCGAAGAGGTTTATACATATACATACACACACACATATACATATGTTTGTTTGAAGCGGCCCTGCTAAAAACTCTCTACGAGCGCCACTGACCAACAGCAACAAACAGCACGACGAATAAATGTTTAGCTGACGTCATTTGTCCTTGAAATCGTTTATTTGCCGCAAAATAAAATTCACAAAACTCAATGCACTTGGCAGCGACAATAGCGGCAGCGGCAGAGAGGCAGAAGCCCCAAAAAAATAAAAAACCGAAGCTGAGAAACACCAACAAAACAAGAAGATAAGGTGTTAGGCGAGGGAGAGTGCAGAGAGATAGCGGGTAGAGAATTGAAATAATTGAAACAGAAGCTGCGTGACAACTAATTGTGTTTTTACTTGCACACATCCAAATAATCAGACAACTAATATTAAGGAAGTTATTTAAATTATACATTGCCATTATATTAACTAGAGATATTTTACTCATTTTAATTATTATTTTTATAGAAATTTCAAACAATTTATTCCGTTGCTTTTGCTGCGATACCGAACGGAGCATATGATTGAAAGCTTGTTGCTATAATATTCTGATACAAAAAATACCGAGGTTGTGATCGATAGTATCGATACGATATTTTAGCCGCCCTTTGTTGCATTGATGTTCTTATCGATGACGATCTGAAATTGTTAAACATTTGGATTAAGAATTAATTTAAGCAAAAAACAGCAACTGCAACGCACCAAGGAATAGCACGTGCCGCATTTAACTGCTGGAGCATCCAGTAACATCGCCAAGAAGCCACCAGTCAGGTGTATTTCGCAACAGAAGCACCGGCAACAGCGTTTTTATTTCATTAATGTTTTTGGTTGCAAGCTAAAGGTTGTTAATGTGTATTGGGAGCAGTAGCGGCAGTGCCAGGTAAGCCAAATGACAACTTATTAGCAATGATATTGCCATTTGCCATTGTTTTACAAACTTGTCATCCACACTTTCTATTGTAGTCGTCAAGTGCGTCAGAGCCATGTGTGTGTGTGTGTGTGTGTGTGATATATACATTCATTAATGCATTCGTTTGCTTAAAGCACTTGTCACAAGCCAGATTCAGTACAAACTGTGTCTTATCAACGTTTATCTGGTTTTGGCCTTGCTGTTTGCCCTTTGCCCGCTGTCGGTTGGTCGCCCGGTCAAGCATGCAAATATATTTGTCGATCCGAAAAACGGGCTTGTAAAATATTCTAATACGCAGCCGATACTCTGCGTTTAGTAATCTGCACGTTTGTTTGTTGTAGGTTTATGCGGGTCATATCATTTAATATGCTAATCTTGACACACACACACGCACGCACACATACAAGCATACACGTGCAAATGTTTATCTACATATATACAGTTATTCGGTTCCGTTGCGTGATTAACAATTCTGCTCTTCGTACCCTCACTTAGATACTGATAATCAGCGTTGAATTGATAAGCGACAGCAACAACAACAAACAGCAAACAGCAGCTACCAACCCAAAAGATGGGACAGACGCTATCGGAGCCGGTTACCGCCAAGGAGTCTTCGTATTGCCAGAATCGTGAATACTGCGTCGGCAGCAGCTGCATGCAGGGATGGCGCATCAACATGGAGGACTCACACACACACATACTCTCGCTGCCGGATGACCCGAAGGCGGCCTTCTTTGCCGTCTACGATGGCCATGGCGGCGCCACAGTTGCCCAGTATGCGGGCAAGCATTTACACAAATTCGTACTAAAGCGCCCCGAATACAATGCCAACGACATTGTTATGGCCCTCAAGCAGGTAATTACATTTTTCGTACTTAATTTTGTCATTTTAATGATTTTTAATTTTCGAACAGGCTTTTCTGGACATTGATCATGAGATGCTGCACAATGAGTCGTGGGGCGAACAGATGGCCGGGTCAACGGCGGTTGTTGTCCTGGTCAAGGATAACATACTGTATTGCGCCAATGCTGGCGACTCGCGGGCCATTGCCTGTGTCAATGGCCAGCTGGAGACGCTCTCGGCGGATCACAAGCCAAACAACGAATCGGAATCAAAGCGCATCATCGAGGGCGGCGGTTGGGTGGAATTCAATCGCGTCAACGGCAATCTTGCGCTCTCCCGCGCCCTCGGCGACTTTGTGTTCAAACGGGCAAACAACAAAAAGCCGGAAGACCAAATAGTCACAGGTAAAAATGATCAACAATGAACATCGCAATAATAAACATTTAATTAAATTGTTTGGATTCTTGGCAGCCTACCCGGATGTGGAGACGCGACCCATAATGGAGGATTGGGAATTTATTGTGCTCGCTTGTGATGGCATTTGGGATGTGATGACCAATGAGGAAGTATTGCAATTCTGTCGGACGCGCATCGGCCAGGGCATGCAGCCGGAGGAGATCTGCGAGGAGCTGATGAACCACTGCCTCGCGCCCGATTGCCAAATGGGCGGCCTGGGCGGCGACAATATGACCGTCGTCTTGGTTTGCCTTCTCAACAATAAACCCTACAGCGATCTGGTTGCCCGCTGCGCGAATAGCAATATATCCTCCTATGCTCCACCCGATTTAAATACGGAAATGTCAGCGCCAACGCCGGCGGCAGCAGTAATAGAACCAGCAAACAACTGCGATAGCGATAAGCCGGCAATTGCCACAGAACTTTAAAGAAAATCCAAACACACACACACACCACACCCACACACTCTCACAGTCAGTCACAAAGTGATGGAACCGGCCTACGATCCTGGGGCAGCTGCTGGCAGCACACACACTTTTCTCTGTTCTGAACGAAGCGCCTTATAAATGCCGCCATTAAGGCCATTATATGTTTATATGTATGTGTGTGTAAATTGTTGTGTTGTTGTTGTTGTACGCTTAACGCTCTGCCCGGCTCTGGGTTAAGTTTTCCCTCGTTTCCACATACTCTCGATACTCGTATACAATCCGCCTTACCAATTTATGTTTGTTTTGTCACCCAATTTATTAAAGAAAAAAAACCCCAATGTTAGAGAAGAAAAAAGTTTAAAAAAAGAAAACTAATTAAATTGTATTACTCGATTAGTATTTGTATGTGTATGTGTGCGTACCTTATATACTGTACTACTTTGGATCCTATTGCGAGTTTTTTTTGTATTGGGATTGGTCTTCATCTTTTTTTTGTTTGTTTAAATCTTAGCCGAAGAGGAAGGAAAATTAATCTAATAAATCTAATAAACTATAGATATATATATATATAAATGTATGTACTATGTAATAAATAAAAATGTTTTGTAGCGCCCAAAAAAGAAAAACAAAATCGCGTTGTAAATTTGGGATTGGATCCAATCATAATTTCATCAAAAATAGCAAAGAACCCAAAACTGTTCTACTTACGTGTGTTCCAAATGGTTTCGGAAGGGGGAACTGGGGGATCTCTGAAAGGAAGATGATTCTTTGGACGGTTGTGTTGTTGTGTACACAGCATTTGCTGGTTAACGTTTTATTATTGGTTGTTGTTTTGACATGTTTCATTTTTCCATAATCATTTCATTTCATTTTGTTTCATTTCATTTCGTTTCGTTTCCATTTCTTCAGCTAACTACATTTACTTTACTTTACATATGCAATTCTCATTTGTTTTTGTTTTTGTTTGTTTCATTTATTTGATTCTCGTTTATATATGATATTCATAAAATAAAATAAAATATGATTTGTTTGCTTTGTTGTTTTGTTGTGTGTTTGTTTTAATGTCTGGTGTCATTTACTCTTCCCTTCGTTTCAGTATTTTGTTGTTGTTGGTAAGTATAAATTGTGTTTAGTTTTGTTTTTGTCATATTTCTACAAAATACACAATTGTGTTGCTGTTGTTGTTGTGGTTTTGTCTCAGTGTTGTTTATTATAATTTATTTATACTTTTGCATAGGGATATTGTTGTTAAACGTTACGCTTTATAGTTTATAGTTTCGTCAATATCATATGCAATTTTATAAACCTTTTTTTTACATCAATCAATTTTGGTACAATTAATATTATTGATTTGTTTTTTCCTATATCAATTTTCGTTAACAGACATTTTTCGTTTTTTGTTTGTTTTGTTTTTCTCTCTTATTGTATTTGTTTTTGTTTTTCTTTTAGTGATAACAATGTGCGCGTAAGCAATTCTATGCAAGAAAAAATAACCAAAAAAAAAAATCTAAAAAAACTTAATTTTCCATTTCTTAACGCCTTTTGCGCTTCACAAGGGGCACCCAAAAATATCCATAGATAAATATTTGTTGTAGTAAAATTTAACTAAAATGATATAGTATATATATATAGCATAAATGGCAGTGCCAAAAGAATGAAATGAGATAAAGCAGTAGGCATTACATATGTATGTGTGTGTAAGTGTATATATATTAGGGGTATTCGCAGCCAGATGATGATATGAAGAGGCTTTGAATACCCCGAAATAAATAATATTTTATATTTATGTGGCAGTGCCAAATGATATAAGAATATATTTTTGGGGGGCACGCCCTTGTGAAGCCAAAACACACTCCTAACTCCAAATAATAATAATATGCATAAGTAATAATAATAATTATAATTATAACAATATTAATTGAAAGCTATTTGATGATGACTCTTGGATGAAAAAACAAACAAAATTGGAATTTAGTTTTGGATTCGGTTTTTGAGAATAGTTACATGCTGCTATATATATATATATATATGTATGTACTATATCTAAAGTTATTATTATTACATTACATATTATCATTATTATTATTATTTTTAGTGTTATGTATTTGTTGTTGTTTGTTATCAGTTAATCAGTATTGGGGGTATAACAAGGTGTGTGTCATGTTTGTTTTGTTTTTTGTGGTCAATTGTCATAGTCAAAAATATGCGGCTGGCTTAGATGTACGAAAAAATAAATAACTTAAGAACTGAGGCTTTACAGTAACAATTTATTAATTAATAATTTATTTATTAATTTTTGTTGCCTTAAAACTATTCAACATCAACAATGTTTTTTTGTTTTCTTTCTTTCTTCTTCGTTTTGTTTATTATCTCATTCATTAACCTTCCTTCCTTCCTATCATATCAATTAGGTTTCGTTTCGCTAACATTTTACTTTTTTGACAAAATACTGGGAAGAACTACTGGGAGGACACCTGGCACCTTGGATGTGGGAGGGGGTTTTCTTATTTTTTGTTGATTTAGCAAATCAAAATAATCCAATTTAAATATTATTATTTTTTCGTTTTCTTTTTTACATGCTGCTTGAAGAGATTTCTCTTTCAGTTGCATAATATCACACATCACACGCGGCACCCCACCCCATCCCCACCGAGCCCCCCTCCTAGCTCACCCCAACGTCTCCCATTGTTGCACGTTCTCAAAAAACAGTCGGCAATCGGCTAACGGATTTATTTTAACTGTACAAGTGGCCCAAAGGGGGGAGAGAACTTCGAAAATCAATGAAAATCAATGCTTGGTGGATTGGAAGGGAGGAATGAGGTAAACAAAATAACAAAATAAAACTATGTACTGGATGTATGTGTGTGTGTGTGTGTGTTTGATGGGGTGTGTGTGTGTGTTTTTGTATATATATTTTCACACCCACTGAGCAAAAGGAAAATCAGTCGCCGCAGTGTCAACAAAATTGCTAGCCAGCTGCGGCAGTCCTAGCTCAAAGGAAGATCAAGTATATATATATATATATAGTATATATCCATGAGCAGCTAGGATTGACACTGGCACTGGCAGCGACATGATTTTTACAATCAAAGTTAAATTAATTATATTTAATATTGTTTTTTAGTTATGTTTTTTCAGTATGAACTAGGAGGAGGGTGTATGAGGAGGAGCAGCAGTTGCATGTGTGTGTGTGTGTGTGTGTGTGTTGAAACTTAAAGTAAACAACTTGCGGCACCTTCTCTCTCTCTCTCTCGCTCTCAGTGGGCGTACACATATATCATATATATATATATATAGTTAAATGTGTATTTAGTATAGGCACTTAGCATATTCGATAGTTTTTTATGTTTTG
Organism: Scaptomyza graminum; assembly: GCA_018901835.1. Lineage (NCBI taxonomy): Eukaryota > Metazoa > Arthropoda > Insecta > Diptera > Drosophilidae > Scaptomyza > Scaptomyza graminum. The sequence goes on from JAEIFL010000243.1 coordinate 1,707,879, forward strand.
TTTTGTTTTATATATATATATGTATGTATATATGTGTTTCGTGTCGACAATTAGGGAAGGATTAAGTAACGCAAGAGAGGAAAGCTATAAAGAGGTGGGGCGAGGGCGAGGAGTGTAAATCGAACACTCATTATTTGGTATAAATGTTTTGAGAGGGAGGAGGAGCGGGGCGAAACTCACTCGGTTTTGACTCTAGCTTGGCTAAATTGTATTTCGTTTGTGTTGTTGTTGTTGTTTGGAAGTGGCGAAAAAGGGGCGAAGACATTTGTTCTCAAATAAAATAAAATGTCGCTTGCCTATATCTATCTATATATATATATATATGTATATACCCCTAAGCATACTTAAAGCTACAATATCTCGTTACATATATATATATATTTTTGTATATCGTACGCGCTTATACTCCATATATATATATATATGTAATTGTCTGCCAATTGTTGTTTTTTTCTGTTTATGCTCTAAGCTTAATTTAAATGTTTTAACGCTTCTTTTTTGAACTTCAATCAAATAAAAGGTTAACATAATTAGCTTTTCGTATGTTTTTTTTTTGGGTTGTGCGTACAAAATAATATTAAAATATTAAAATCAAGAATTAAATCAAATCCAACAAAAGTATAAAGAGCATTAGCATTAGCGTTTAAATAAAATTGGTAATTTCTTCTTCTTGTTTGTTTATCAACCATTTACATATGGTTATATATATATAATTATATCATTTTAAATGCCTATTTTGTGTTGTCCTAAACCTCATAAAAATTTCACTGTGTGTGTGTGTGTTAGTTTATGGCACCTTTTTTTTAATGTTTTTTTTTCGTATAGTATAAGTGTCCCTTAATGTGTGTGTGTGTGTGTTTTGTTGTTGTCTAAGTTCTCGTTTATGTACAAAAATATTTTTTGTTTCTGTTTTTGGATTTAAGATAGTTTCTTCTACGCGTTATAAAATTTAAGTTATTATAGCATTGCCTTAACATGGTTTTTTGTTTTTGTTTTGTAATTGTAGTTGTTTTTTTTTAGTTATAGTTGTTCTTGAAATGTATATGAAACCATCAAACTGAGAAAATTGCCTTTGTTTTTTTGTTCTATGTGAAAGAGATGCAATTTTAAAATGTATGCAAATATTTCCATAAACATAAATATTAAATAAGCATATACCAAGTGTATGTATGTGTGTTTGTGTGTGCCATAATCCCCCCCAAGGATGTGAAATAAGTACAAAAAACTCCCAAAAGGCTCTAACCAAAAACTAACTAAAAAGATTTCAATGGTTGGCTTTATATCAGTCTGATCAACCGATACGAGGTTATATAGTAATAAAATGGGACTAGCGCATATAGCCAGCTCTATTCTATATCGTAAATTAAGGGGCTTCATATTGGCTATATACTCTTGTGTAAGAGAACAGATCTGTGTTCGTTTGTCTATCTGTTTGACTATAATATTTTGTTTTGTTTGAAGTTGCAGCTTTTTAGCAAAAGTTAATCAAATGAAGTTTAGCAATGAGTTATGCGAGCGCTCTAGTATCAATAATGATGGATAATGCTACAATTACTTTTGTGGTCGTGTTTTTGTTTGTTTCGAAGTTCGAAGTTGCAGCTTTGCGTACTTCAATTAATTAATTAATTAATCATTATACTAATCATAATCGTAAACTTAACTTGGGCATATAACTTATCCTCTTTGTCGCTCCTCTATACGCTTTCCGAATCCTTCCCTAATAATGTGTGTTTGTTTTTTTCTCGGCAAAAGTTTAAATTAACTTTACCACAGAGTTTTGCGTACGTAACTAGCTGTGTGTGTGAGTGTGTGTGTATATTATATTATGCACCATTATTCCTTTGCCTACTTCTGTTTGTTTATATAGATATTATGATAACTGGTCCAAGCTGATCGCCCAATCAACTAAGTCTGCTGGGGCGATGACAACTGCAATTTGAATTTTATTAGTTCAGAAAATTGATGAAAATCAATTTGTTGTTCACTCACCTTATTATATGCCTCCTTGGTTAGCTCGTAATGATCATATCTATAGCGCTTATAGATACTATAACAATAACGGCTTTCGCTTGTTTATATTTACACATGGAATTTATGTACAGTTGGGTGTAGATTGCGGGGTGTTGAGGAAAAATAGGGCAGTTGGGAAAACAATGCACCAGCAAAACTCGATGCATTCAGCAAAGTATTTTTCACATTTGTCGCAGTTTTGGCGACTTGATTTGCTTCTAAGAGTTATTGGCTCTCGATTTGCGACCACCGCCGCCGCTGCCGCCACCGCCCGAATTGGCGTTCGAGTGGTGATGATGATGATGATCGTTCGTGTTGGATGATCCGTAATGTTGATGATGATGTTGTTGCGGTGGTTTCTCTTTACTTTGGTGACGCGAATTGCCAGCAATTTGGCCAGCATTTGGACGCGATTCGCGTTGCCCAGCGTCTGTACAAAAAAACATAAAAGAAAAGTGTCAATTATATATCTGTAAATCAGCTAAATATATATAGATTCATACCCTTATCCTTGGCGCTGCCGGACTGATTGGTGCTCACTGTCTGTGTGCTGATGGCTGCTTTGGCAGCCGGGGCACCGCTTGCAGTTGCAGGTGCCAAGCGCTTGTCCGTTGTTGTTGCTGTTGTCGTTGATGTTGTTGCAGTCTTTTCCGATGTCGCTGATATGGCAGAGTCGCCGCCAGATACCAGCTCCAGTTTGTGGCTGTGGCTGCCAGTGGGCGATAGGGTGCCGTCCTTGCTTTCGGAGGCAGCCTTATGATGTTGCGCCACCTGAGCATAGCTCAGCTTGCTGCTGGCCGTTGCGGCGGCGGCAGCAGCAGCAGCAGCAGCAATATTCTCCGTTGACACTGAATTGGATGAGGTGGAGGTGGCGACGCTTTTGTGTTTGCCCAAATCCTTGTTGGTGCTGTTAAGCTCCTTTTTGGTGTGTAGCGCGCCGCCAGTCATGGCCGGCTTTTTGTTGTGCTGCTGCTGGCCTAGGCTCAGTTCATTTAGACCGGTGGCCAGCGTTGATGCCATGCTAGTGGCGCCAGCGCCTGAGATCGGCATTGGCGCACTGCCACGTGCATAATCGTTGGCCATCGATGGCTGGCCAAAGCTGTCGGCGAAGCGCTGCTGATGCTGCTGCTTGCCGCCGTGTATTGGATGCATTTCATCCTCAGTCTTGTTTGATTTTTCTAGCTGCTGGACAGCAGCAGTGCCGCCAGCGCCAAAGACGGCTGCAGCTTCGCCGCCCACTGCTGTCGTCGTCGACGACGTAATCGTCACATTGTTGTTGTTATTATTATTATTGCTCAGCTTGTTGCTGGCATTATTGATATTTGGTGTTAAACACTTTATCACATGGATCGGGTTATTACTAGAGCTCTGCTTAGTATAATTTTTAGTATTGTTGCCCAAAGGGCGCCCCGCCGCTGTCGTCGCTGCCTCTTCGGCTGGAGCCACAACAACCATTGCAGGAGTGGGGCTAATGGCTAAATTGCGCTGTTGTTGTTGTTGTTGCTGATAGTTCTGCTGCTGAGGATGTCTAGTGTTGGCAACAGCTGTAACAGCGACATCCTTGCGCGCCTTACCTTTGCCACCAGTGCGCACCACATCCGCCAAGCGATTCTCAGCCCAGCTGCCGCCTGTGGCAACTGCAACCGTTGAGGACGAACTGGTGCTGGTGGAGGAACTGTGCGCATTGCTCTCGGCATGCAAATGATTGCTTGAACGCGGATCTTCGCCACCAGCTGAGCACTCGACGGAGGAGCCGTGAGCCTGGGTCTGATTGGCCGTCTGCTTATGGGTCTGGCCCGTTGCCGACGATGAGCTGGTGGAGCTGGAGTTGTGAATGGAAGCATTGTTGTGGTGATAGGATCCATGTGCCGGACCCGAGGTGGCCGGCAGTGGTGGAAAGGCAGTTGCCTCCAAGTCAAATTGCGGTGGTTGTACCGGTGCAGGTGGTTGTTGCTGCTGCTGCTGTTGTTGTTGCTGCTGCAGCTGGTGCTGCTGGTGTGCGCTGTGGCCCTGATAGCCCAAGCTGCCAACACCATGATGCAAATTGCGATCGTTGTTGCCGCTGCTGCTGCCACCAGTACCAGCGCCTCCTCCACCGCTGCCGCTGCTGCTACCAATGCTGCTTGACATATTGTTGCTGCTGTTGTTGTTACCAGCGCCTGCGGCACCACCAGCACCGGCGACAACGCTGCTGTTGTTACTGCTGATGGCGAGGCCACCGCCGCCGCCGCCACTGTTGCCCACATTGCTGCCAATCGAGTTGTGGTGATGATGAGAATGATGTTGGTAAAGATGGCCAGAGCTTTGCTGGGCAGCAGGCAAATGATGTTGCTGCTGCTGTTGTTGTTGTTGGGGTTGGGACGGCAGGACGCTATGGCCGTGGGTATGGTGATGATGATGCGAAATGGACGCATGCTGCTGAGCATGATAGTTTGGATTATAGTTATTGCCTTTGTAATTGCCACGATGCTGTTGCGGCTGCGACTGTGCATCGTGAGTACTGTAATGGGTCTCGCGATGCGTTGGATTGCCGCCAGCTAACTGCACAACATTGCTAGTGGACGATGCGGACGATGAAGACAGCAATTGTTGAGCTGGTGAGCCACCATAGATCTGCGCATTTAAAATTATAGTATTAGAAATGATCAAAGAACTGTTTGAAAAAGAGTTACTTACGTTAACACGACCTCCTGGAGAGTAATTGAGAGCGCCACCCTCGTCGTCGCGTCGACGGCGACGAGGACGGTTTTGCCAATGCAATGGCTGTGGTGGCTCTTTGCCGCCAATGGATGTAGCCAGCGAGGATGTGGAGCTGGCCGACATATTGCTGCGAGTAGGTTGAATGCCATGAGCGTTCGTACCGTGTGTATCAACAACAATAATATTTTCACCACCAGCGATTGCCTCCTGCAGCTCAACGGGTTGAGTATGCACCACCAAGTGATGATGTTGTTGTTGCTGCTGCTGCTGTTGTTGTGGTTGCTGCTGCTGCTGAGGTGCCAGCGTTAGAGTTGCAGTGTTTGACTGCGAAGCAACATAGGTTGCATGAGTTGTGCTGGCGGCACTGGAGGAAGGCAATTGATAGTGGGTTTGCTGCTGCTGGTGAGCATGACCGCTGGGAATAGCTGCCACCTGGGTAGTATAGTGATGGTGGCTCGGGCCATAGCTCTTGTCCAGACCCTTTTGCATTCCACCCTTCCAGTTGGTTTTCAGTGCATAACGCGTCGAACCACCAGAGTTGCCAGCAATTATTTGTTGTTGCTGCTGCTGTTGTTGTTGCACCTGCACTTGCTGGCTAGCTGGCTGTTGTTGTGATTGCTGATGCTGCTGTTGTACAACCTGCTGTTGTTGCTGTTGGGGCTGTTGCTGCTGCTGCAGTGGTACCTGCTGCATGTTTGGATCCACAATGGCAGCCGGCACAACGCTAATCCCACGCAACGATGCCGTCGACATTATAATGTTGCCGCCCTGTATATGCGATTGGGTTTGCTGCTGTGGCTGTTGCTGTGCATTACGCGGTGGCTTGTGGCGCGGCTCACCGCGTGGTCCGGCAACGTCGCGTATGCCGCTTAGGGTCTGGAGATTGGCGCGATGATTGTTGCTATTGTAGCGAACGCCACCATTGCCGCCCTGCGGCTTATTGGTTACAATCTGTGTGGTGGGTGGTGGTTGTGCAGTTGTGAAATTGGCAGCAACCGCCTGCGGTGCCAGACCATTAGCCGCAAATATATTGCCGCCAATCTCATAAAAGTTCTGGCCATGCGCCGCACTGGCCGCTGCCACAGCTGTCGTCTGCCAAGGCGACGGCATCAGACCGGCATAGAATGACTGCTGCTGAAAAGGCTGCAAGAAAGACGATGGCTTATTAATAAAATGAAATCAATGACAGACTGATTGAAATGAACTTACGATCAACACCTGACCGCTGTAGGGCAGGGCTGTGGGCGCCATGGCCGCACCATTGCCAGCATATACAAAACGCTGGGGCGCAGCATTATAGCTGACGGCTGCGGCGGCTGCAGCAGCGCCAGCTGCAGCGGCTGGATCATAAACGGCGGCAGTTGGCGGCGAATTGAGACGATAACCGTTCTTAATATTTGGTACAGCAGCTATTCTATTGATAAACGACTTGGGCTTAATGCGTGCCATTATTGGTTTGCCCTGAAACTCTTTGACCTCCTCGCGCAAATACTTGTACGCCTTTTGAGCATCCTCGTCCGACTCAAATGTGATGTACCATGAGTTGTTGGCAGCAAACTCACAGGAAATGGGGCGCGGGCAGTTTTCGCTGCTGAACAGCGCCTAAAAAACCGAAACAGAGAATGGAAATACATTAATTTCAAATTAAAAATCATATGGGCTTATACAGTCGAACTTCCATATATTTCTTGTCCCCTTGAGATTCGTTTAATGGAAGTTCGGCTGTACTATTAACGACTTGATCGCTGCTATTTCACAATATACTAATAAGCTAATGTTTGCTCGGTCATCTTTGTAATTAAGTTTGGTTGTGAGTCGGGCGAGTCGTTACCTTGACGTCATCAAGTGGCGTGTTATCGGATATTTCCCGCAAAATGATGATGCAACGTTTGTGGTTGGGGCGCACGCGCAATCCCTCGTCATCGACCTGAACGTTGGGCGATTCGCGCAGCACCTCGGTAATCAAATTGATGTCCTTGGTTAGTTTCTTAACAAGATTAAAATTGGCAACTGTCTTTATGAGCACATATTGATCGCTGTCCATTTGGGACACCAGATACGTATCGGTTGCCAGATTCTCACTGCAATATGCAAAAAACAATTCAGTTAGTTTGTTTCGCTAAAAAGATAAGATTGGCAAACAATTTTTACCGGCAAAAATAGTAGTCAAGCTGTGTGGCCAGCATCTGTTTAAGCTTGTCCAATGGCATGCCACACTCATCAGCGGCCAACTGGTGCTGCTGCTGTTGCAGGAGCTCGGACTGCTGCTGCTGCTCTAGGGCAACTAAATTCGTATTGTTAATACCAGGTACGAGGGCCTCTGTAGTGTAGCAGACGAGGTTGCCATCTTGAGTCTGAGCAATTGCTCCATTCATGATGGCGTATTCGGTATTGTCGATTGTTGTCGCCTGAATGCTTTCGCCAGTTGACATCAACGGCAGCGGCGTTGGCTGCTGCTGCTGCTGCTGAACCGGATGACCGTACTGCAAATGCTGATGTCCTGGATGCGGATGCGCCTGCAGATGCACTGGCCCTGTGGCCGTCTGTATGGTGGCTGATGTTACCGCCTGCACCGTTTGGATGGCCTGAGCTGATTGTTGTTGCTGCTGGTGTTGATGTTGTTGTTGCTGCTGCTGCTGTTGTGCGGCTGCAACTGCCACTGCGTGGGCGTGGGACGCGTGCGTATGAGTTATGAGCTGCTGCTGCTGTTGATGTGGATGTTGTTGCAGAAGCTGCGGTGGCTGTTGATGCGACTGCTGCTGTTGCTGCTGCTGTGGAAGCTGTTGTTGTTGTGGATGCTGTTGTGCGGACTGTGCTGATGAGGGGGGCGCTGTTTGTCCTGCTGTCGTTCCACCAACTCCTCCTGCTGCGGCGGCTGCTGCTGTGATCAACGGTATGTGGGCTGTGGCTGCTGTCGGAGCTGCGATTTGTGTCGGTGTTCCAAACAGATTGGTGGCTAACATTGCCGTTTCAACAGGAACATTTGTGTAAACTGGCGGCTGAATCTTGACACCATCTCCATTCATATAAACATAACCTCCTGTACATTGAAAACAAGATTTTATTAGAATTAGTACTTTAATCACTTCAAATTAAACACAAAACCTAACAAAATGCACAACTCTCCACCGATTTGCCTTCAAAACTATTATTATTATTGTAATTTGAGGCGGAAGCAGATTGTCGACTCCAATCGGGAATTATTTATATTGCCTGGTTTTTCTATGCAATAATTTTTTTTATTTGTAATTATATTGCACAAACAAACAGCATATAAACAGTCGCCGCCAGCTAATTTGATCCTAAACATAACCACAAACGGATGGGGTAAGGTACAAGGGGATCTGTGGCGGCTGCTGCTGCTGCTGCAAAAAAACTTTGCGTTTTGGCCTCACCTTAAAGTAATGCAGCATTCGCCAGTAAGTATATAAATATATAAACATATGTACCCAAATAAGTACGAGTGCTCTTATATACTCGCGCTTACATACATGTACATATGTACGTGTGTTGCGGGGCATTGTTTTCCATTTGTATTGGTGTAATGATGATGTATGCATATGTATGTATGTACGACTGTTCGACATATGTACCCCGCATATTTTAATGTTATTTACAAAACGAAATTCGAAATTTCTACTAACCTACGTAATATTCCATGGTAACGTATGTTGGGGAATTGTCAAGAATTCCACACGCACACACACACACACACTAACTTCAAGACACAGCTCGGCTCTTCTTTTTCTACTCCTCTTTCAAAGCGAACACCCGACAGCCCCCAAAACTTGCACAAACGTCACACAAACACACACACACACACTCCAACCTCCACACACACAGGCTTGCACTCGCTTACTTATGCAGCCATACACACACACACACGCTCGCTGCCTTGTTGCGGCGGCGGCTGCTGCTGCCACCCAGCTGAGCCTTTTAGTTGGAAATTTGGATTTTCACTTGTTATACTGTTCTTGTTCTTATTGCATGAAACTGAAACTTCGATTACAGTTCGAATTGCACACAAATCTTGCGATGCTTCCTCTTTCTTTTCTTTCCTTAGATCGCTTCGAATATTTTATTATTTATTTATACTGCTGCTGCTGCTGTTGCTGGCACTTATGTATATTCACTGTTACTGTCGTCTCTTCTTATGCTCATCTCGGCTCGTGCATCATTTTCTTCAAATTTCAACCGTTGTTGTCTAGTTGTTCGCGACTTTGGCTTCAATGACTTAATTCTTGTTCTCATTTATTTTTCTTTTCCGTGGCTATTTTCGCTTTTCTTCATGCCTTCTTTTTTTTTCTTTTATTTTTTTTTTTTTTTTTTTGCACACAAATATACGCAGAATAAAATTGAAATTGGCCCGAGCACCGAACCAGCAATTGATTTTTTGTTTTCTCACGTCCAACTCGCACCGCCGCACCAGAAAAAGTCGATCAAACGAAACGCCCTATTATTTTAAATGTTTTAAATATTTTTTTTGGTTGTTTTCGACAACGAACTCGTCACGCGAAAATTTTTTTATTAAATCCAAAAATTTGACGTCTCATCGTTATAGAAAAACTTTCGCCCGTTCCTTTTATCAAACGTTTCGATACACCAAAGTTTGCACGGTTGCATGCGGCGAAAAAACACACAAAATCAACTGACAACTAGAAAGCGAAGCCTAAAACATTGCAAGAATTCGCGCACGCTTTTTGAATATTGAATGACGATGAGCATAAGCCTTGTTAACAAAAAAATAATATTTTTGATACTGATTCTATGGCTATTGCAAAGCCCACGTAATTTCTTGATGTTACAGTGAAACGTTGGAAATGAATTTTGAGAACCTAAATTTTAGGTGCTGCTAATAAAACGAAAAGCAAACGCTCAGCTGCCAAATGTCAGCAAATGGAAATGTCAGAAATAATGCATACAGTCACACAATGAAATGTACTTACTCACCACGTACCGAAATACGTCATGTGCCAATAAATATCCGGCAATTATTTTTGGTTGCAGCTCTTATAATCCACCATCGAAATGAATTGAAAACCACTTGTTATGTGTGTTCTGGCGAGGGCACCTCGCAGCGATTGCTATGGCTATGGCTATGCGAAACACCAGACGTTCCGCGTGGTACACGTACACCGAATTGCACGTTTTAAAAATATAGCTTTATGAAATGCACAACCCAACTTGTTTATCTTAGGATTAATAAATATTAAATTGTGTTTTATGAATTACACTTTTACTGCTGTCGTCAAAATTACAATGTGTGGTTGTGGTGGTTGATCGATTAACAGTGATGCTATCTGACAGATGAATCGCGATTGCTTAGTAATCGCTACGTTTAGCACTGCTAGGTATCGATAGTTTGTAAGCAGAGAGACCGTTTTATCCAATAGATGTAACTTGTGGCAACAAAATTTTATAACCAATCGATACATTGTCGATATCTTTAAAAGTAGTTATATACATTTATTCTGTACAAAAACTAGACATATTAATTATATTTTTAATTTTTTAAATTATACCAAATAGTTATACTTACGTCATCGGTACATAACCCAAGTCCCGGTATATTTGACGATACTTTTTTAAACTCAGTAAAATGGCGGCTGAGATTGTTACTGGTGTTGGCCCTGCATTTGAATTTCAAATTTTGAAATTACATTTGAGATAACAACTTCTGTTAAAGTTAAGAGCCTAATCAAGATTAATTTATACACAAATTCTCTTAATTAAAATGAACATTTAATTTTATTTAACTTGTATCATTAACATTGTTTGCAGTAGATGGTCTATTGGTTTTGTTTTTATATTAACGTTTTTATCAAGAATGAGTTTTGATCGGAACAGAGAACTTTAGTAAATTTTGATGTATATATATAAATATATATTTGTATGTGTATTATTTGTGTGTCTGTGTGTGTGTTGTAAGAAGACTTGTATGGAAATCCACACTTTTGCTTATCCCTAGGCATCAGCTTAAAAGCCGTGCACCTTCAATTGATCAGGCTTCGCTAGGCCCACTTTAGTCAACCATTGGCAGATGTTTTCACGTTGATCGCCCTGCAGTTGCAGAACTTCACCGTACTCTGGATGTTCAATCACAGTCCCATTACAAGCGAATTCCTGCAAGCACATCGATTTAATTAGCATTTCACGAATTTCAATTAAACTATTTAAATTATATCGTTTGACTGTGTATGTGCTATTACCTTTTTACAGGAGCGGACTATTTTTTTCAAGTCATATTCTGCGGATAAGCCCTGAACAGTGGTCAATGTCTTGCGACCGTTCCTCTGCTGGATTCTTATGTGCACGAGTCCGTCTTGAATGTCATCATCATTGCCCTTGATTGCATCAGCAAAGGGGTCTGGTCAATAATAAATAATATAAACAATTATAGTATACGTATGAATGAAAAATCGGTAATCACATCCCTATTTTTCGCAAACACTGCATTTAACACACGCATCCGTGTGTACGTACATATGTATGTATGTACACACATATATCAATTCATATTGATGACTAGACTAGCCCCAAGTGAGCAGCCATTTTATATACATACATACACATGTGTAAGTTACGATATGCAAGTGTACGGGGTAGAAATAAAAGGCGTGCATGCTTACCACGAGTGTTTAAATTCTGGATGGACATACGACAATAAAAAGAAACCTCAGCCTAAAATAAAAACTCTTTGAACCGCACTAATACAATTAATTAAACTGTAATTTAATTTTTATGCGAAACGAGCTTCAGAAATGTGCCTGACAATTAGGGATGGCTCTTAATATCGATACAGCTAAAACTGCACGATACAGCATCGTTGTACGATATCGATATAAGTTGCAAGCAAGCGTGTGCGCTTAATCGCAGCCAACTTTACTTTCCTCTGTGTCTACCATATTTCTTTCCTGCTTGTCTTTCAACGAGAAAAGGTGGGCATTTTACGTTTTGTCTTGAATTGGTTAAGTTATAGTTTACACAGTTTAGTGAACTCCACAAAAATGTAGCACAAACTATAACGGGCACAGATGCATCAAGTGTTTGGCCCGGAATTGGTTGCTAGTGCGATGTATAATGGAGGTAAAACTTTGTGTTAACTCCACACGTGTGCGGCGGCATTCCATGATGAATGATTTTGGCAGAAGAGTTCTTGAAGACTATATTCATCACCCAAGACTGAAAAAACGAATGATGATAAGCCTGCTGTTGAGTTTTGTTAAGCAGTACGTAACTATTTGTATTTTCTTTGTTGTTTCATATTATGCCTACTGATGTCGCTGCTTCCTCTTCCTTGGCTGTTCCATGCTGGTCTGTTGGATAAATGAAGGTAAGCACATGTGGTGAAATGGATTTAGTGAAAGTGTTGTTGTGTGATGATTGATTTTGGCAGAAGAGTTCTTGAAGACTATATTCATCACCCAAGACTGATATTTAATTCACAAAATCACCATAATCAAATCTGTTTATAATTCAAAACTAACCTGACTTTATTTTCTTTCCATTTTATGTTGTGCCGCCTTTTTCGTCGTGAATAACTAAACATAAAGGTAAGCACACAAACGCGCTTTAAGAAGTGTTATTTTCATATGATGAATGATTTTGGCAGAAGAGTTCTTGAAGACTATATTCATCACCCAAGACTGAATACGTTATTAAATTTAGATAAATCGAAAGATGTTTTAGATTGATGCTAACAAGTATTTTTCGCCTTTTCTTCTTGCAGACGTACGATGGCAACCTCTTCGCACCTCAATTGGTTGATCATTCGCAACAACAACGCCTTCTTGTTGAAGAAGCGTGATGTGAAAAAACCCTTCAGCACGGTATGTATTGACGACACTGTCAAAAGCCCCAAAATCCACCTTAATTTATTTGTTCAATGATGTTTCCAACTTATAACTTTCACAATGATATTTGAATACCACATGATAGTAATATTAATCTGAAAACAAAACATTGGCAACAAAACTTTTAATGAAAAATGCAAAGCAACGCAACTAATCAATCTATATTTCTTCTTAGGAGCCCAACAACTTGACCAATTTTAGCGCCTTCCGCTACAGTGGCATTGTGCACAAGAAGACTCTGGGAGTCGTGCCCGCTGCTGACAAGAAGGGTTTCACTGCCGTGCTGAAGAAGGGCAAATATGGCCAGCGTCCCGCTAAGAACACCGTGCGTGTTAACTTCAATGCTGGTCCCCGTCGCTCCCTGAAAAAAGTCAAGAACCTGCTAATTGGTTCCAAGTACCGCAAGGATCTGACACAGGTACAAAATACTAACCTCTATTAAGCTATATAGACTAATTGTAAATGATGATATCTTATTTTAACTACTACACCAAGATCGCAGAAGAATCATGTTGAATAACTAATCTGACTTACAATCAAACTAAATTTATTTGAATTTTATTATTGTCAAATCATTAATCCAAATTTAATCTCTTTTACTTGCAGGTAAATACAACGAAAAATAAATGTTTAAATATTGCTGCGACATTTCACTATGATGATATCTATATATTTACTACTACACCAAGATCGCAGAAGAATCGTGTTGAATAATTAATCTGATCTCAAATTTTAAGAAACATTGTTTGAGTTGTTGAGACATTTTAAATGCTAATCGCGACCGATCTTCATTGCAGGCTGCCGTCCGCCGTGCCTCAGCTGTCCTGCGCTCCCAGAAGCCGGTGCATGGCAAGGCCAAGAAGCCCGTTCAAGTTTCGGCCAAGAAGCCAGAATAAATGTATATGATGGGAAATTGAGGAGTTGTTTTCTACTCGAGAATAAAAAAAAACTAAAAATTATCAATATCTTTTTGTGTTATTATTTTAAAGTGGAAGGAAAAATGTAAAGCTTAAATATGTTTTAACAAGTTTATTTGAATTGTGCTGAAATCAACAAATAGTCACTGCTTGCCAATAATGTTATCAATTGTAAAGAGAGTCGTTGTCTTGGATCTGTTGCTTGGAGCAGTGGGCGTGTCACCGCCCAGCAACTGCTGTATTCCCCTAAATGCAGAATCGTCATTTATCGCCGGCTCGCGACGTGACAAGGGCGGAGTAAAGGCGCTTGGGGAATGTGCTAGATTGTCAAGCCGGGCATTTTCGGCAACATTCTGAACGTTTTGGTTGGAACATGGACTGTCAGCTGCACTGTGGGATGTGGCAGTGTCTCTAAGATCTCCATCGCCACTGGGCAAGCGGTGCGTTGTCCGCGCCTCGGCGTTGTTGTTGAAGAGATTGTTAAAGCCAAAGGAAACCGACAGATACTGACGATGCAGTTCGGTAATGCGATCCGAATAGTTGGGCCTGAGTTGGGCAGCTGCTGCATTGTCGCCGCAAAATATATCCAAGTCGGGCAGGGAATCACTAGTCGATCTTAGCTCGCCGCTGCTGCCATCGTTGCTGCCAGTCGATTCCTATTAAATCAGATCGATTAAGTTCAGTTAAGGAATGGCGGTTTGGATAGTTTTTTCTTACGCTTACCTTGCCTGAGTCCCGCTCGTAGCGACCGGTGCTGGCGCAGTGCCTTCGTCTGGTGCGTCGCCGTCGGTAGTTGCCCTGCTCGAACATGTCCGTCGCGGATGCGTCCAGCATCCAGTAGCTGCCCTTGCCGGCGCTGTCATTGTCCTCGATGGTGTTCTTGTCCCGCGCCACCTTCACGAAGCAATCGTTCAGCGACAAATTGTGTCGGATCGAGTTCTGCCAGCCCTGTTTGTTCTCCCGATAGTACGGAAATCTAAGAGTGGAAAATTTGCTGATCAGGTCGAGGTCTCTATAAGGTTATAGCCCATGCGAATCGTAAGTCGGAATCATTTGCGATTTGGTTTATTGAACCTAATTGGAAGTGCGCCAAAAGAATGTTTTTTTTTCTGAGATCTTATTCCAAATTGTTTTGAGATTTTTACAAATTATTTATGCACAAAGAAATTATTTATTTTAAAGCAAATTTTCACATTTAATTTAATGGCAAGTTAAATACTTATAAACAAAAAATTCCGAAGATTATAAATATTTGCATAGTTTTGTTTAAATATTGTCGGAAAAGTTTTTGCTGTTCCTATTATTTAAAATTTATTTGTATTTTTGTTAGATCAGTCTAAAACTTAATTAAGTTTTTAAAAAGCTTCAGAAATAAGTTCAGTGATGAATTTTGGAATTTCAATGGAACTTAAAATTATAATACCGATAACTGTTGTATTTGAAACAATAAAAATTGTTACTTACTTATCCATAATAAACTTATAGATGCCGCTGAGTGTCAATCGCTGGCTGGGAGCGCTGCTTATGGCCATGGCGATCAGGGCTATATAGGAGAACGGCGGCTTTTCCGGCCGATGATTGTTATGCAGAAAGGACAAAGGCAATGTCCAAATATTATTCTGCAACGCCAGAAAGTTATCCATGCCCTGATAGTAAAAGGCAGACGGGAATCCCAGGGTTCCGTCCAACATATTCATCGCTCCTCCGACGGCACTCGATGCCATCGGATTATTATTGACGCGTAGGTAATCGGGACAGGCCAGCAAAGTGTTAACCAATTGCTCATTATCTTGCAGGGATGTTGGCCCCGTATAGCAGGATGTGGGCAGCATATTTATTTAAATATTATTTTTTGTAAATTTTTTGATTTTATTAAATTTTTATGTTTTTCAAAAACGTTTTTTTGGTAGGCAGCAGATTTTTTCTTTGGGAAAACTTCACTTAAGTTCACTTTGTTATATAATAATAAATGGTAAGGAGTTTCTTCATTACAAAAAGTAATTTTCCCCGTTATTCCTTTGGTGTTCCGCGCACGCACTTCGATCTGTTGCGTCAAACACGAAGTCCGATCGACAAATAAATGGATTTGTGGGCTGGCTATAGAGGGTAGACAGAGCACCATACCATGTGTGTGTGTGTGTGTGTGTGTGGGGAGAGCGCATCCGACTATAAATACAACTACATATGCCAAAGCACATGTGTGCGTGAGATTATGCAAATGTTAGGGTAGAGAATAACACTATCAAACTAAGGATTAAGGATTCCAAAAAACATCAATCAACAATTCTTTATAATAAGATCATCACATCTAACAAGATCTCTTTCTATATACATCATATCCATTAATGCAGACTCGTAATTGGTGCACTGATTTTCCATAGGGGCGTCTCTCTTTTCCATTCACACACACTCGAACACACACACATGTGGAAAGATCTCTCGCTCTACTTGTTGCTCGTCATTTGCTTGAATTTTCCTTTGGTGGGCGGAGCCAGCAAGTACATAAAAATTGTGTGTGGGTGTATTCGAAAGTATTCGGAATTCGTGTGCCGTATTCAAAGAGATTTGTGGGCATTTTGTTCAACAAATGACAAGCAAGACTAGATAGTTGCTCGATTGATCTTTAAACAATGTAATTTTAGCAAACTATGTTTATTTAGAGACTAGTAAACTTATGGGCTTTACTCAAATATTCGTTAGAAGTTGAAATACGATTTGGTACAGTTTAGTATTAAACAATTATTTAATGTATTTTAAGTAAACAACCAGAGAGATTAAAGCCATAAAATATGAGACCAGAGATCTCAGGTTTATCTCCAAAGAAAACTCTCACTGTCGCCGCTATCTTCTGGAATCCATAATTTCCCTTTGGTTTTTACGATCTTTCACAAGTAGTGAGGAGTAGTTCCTCCCACTCTTACTCTTACAAGTAAAGTAGAAAGTCTTTTGCCCATATCGCACAGAAGAAGCAGAAAGTCGTAAAATGATGTTGTATACATTTAAAACACACAGGACTACAATCGATTTTTACGATCCGAATGGTCTCAAGTAGCAAGTAGAAAGCAGAGTCTCATTTAAAGGAAATAAAAACAATAAATACAAACCAATTGAAGTTGAGATCACATGTGTTTGTATCTTCTTGCTGGCTCAATGATCTGTGAACTCGCAATGATACAAAGGATTTAACACGCTCTCTCTCTGTCTGCCCATTCACGAAGTGGATTTTACGATCGCTTACCGCGGCCAAAATGGGTCATAAAACAATGGGTTATCCTAGACGAGACCAGACCAGACCAGACTAGAGCTATGCAAAGCATGTCTCTGGCTTCTCTTATTTTGTCTCTTCTCGGAGTGGGACAACACTCAAATCATTTGGCTTTGGCTTGACTTGCTTATTTTTAGACCTATGCTGGGAATAGTATTGGAAACAAATAGATTTTTTTTTTTTTTATTGCCACGCAAAAAGCAAACAACATTCTGAAACAACAACAATAATGTTTTTGTTATTTGGTTCGATCCAGCCAGCCGACGTTAAGCCATAAAACGCCCATTCGACTGTTTTTGTTTAGTTGGGCCCACCGCAAGTTAATCAATCCAATAACAACAGAATAAGAAACACAAAACACAAAATCACAAAGCAATGCAGTTATTGTTTAGTGCGTGACATCTTGCCGATCGATGGTTGATGGTTGATTCATGGCGGAGTGCAAAGATCTGGGGAATCTATCCCGTAAAGTCAACACCTTGTCAAAATTTGATTTGCTCACTCCGCGTGCTCTTCTCAAATCAAACTAACAAACCATAGATCATCCCGCTCCAACTTTCGCTGTTGTGGCTATGCTCAACAAGGGTGATTTGTCAAAATTGCCTCGCCGTGCGCCGCGTACAACAAACAACATTAACATCGACTAGTGCGACTAGTGCCTATTTATAGTAGTGCCTAGGAAGGAGCTGGGCTATTAGCTGCGTGATGCTGTTGTTGTTTGACAACAAATACAAAGCAGCTCCCCCAACTTCAGCAGCAGCAGCCTCATCAACGTTGCTGTCGTCGGCGGCGGAGGCGGCGGCGTTGGCGGCGTTACACATCATTGACAGCAAATTATCCACATTACCTGAAATTGTCAGAGCGAGGGCGCCCCATTTAGCCATTACGACGGTGTGAAACGTGACCTTTGCTGGCCATTAAATGGCACACACACTTTCGAGTGTGTTTACCTCCTGGAATCCAGTAAATTTATGCGATTCTTGACACTAGTTGCGTGGCGCAATAACTTCAACCACTGCCCCATCCCTTCTTTTCTCCCTTTATGATGTTTTTTTTTTGTTTAAGGCTCGTTAAGCCAGCAACAGGACTCTCGATATAATCTCTAAATATGTCAGCCATAAAGTGGCTATTGACCTGTAAACGAACACGAAAAAACAAAATCTATCAATTGCTGGGTTTATTGTCAAGGTGCGAAAGGCAAACAGTTAAAAAGGAAAGGTACAAACTATGCGCTGGGAATAATTTTAACGTAATAGCGAAACCTTAGGGCAATATTTAGGAACAAAATTTGACCTAAAGAGGGAAACCTAAGAATAAAAACCAAGTAAATCAATCTACGTATGAACTCATCTCTTTGCCAGCGATGTTAATCAGGAATAATATTCACATAAGATACCTTTCCTTAATAAATATATGATATATATGGCAAATATTGCTGAGATCTTTGAGGTGGGAACCCATTCAGTTTGTTTTGTTTTCGTTTTCTTGAATGAATTTCGCACGTTTTTAGTTGCCAAATTATCGGGTAATCAAGCTGCACGACGTAGTAAGAAATATCAAACAGTTTTTCCCTCCGCTTTGGTTTAAAAACAATAAACTTTCAAATAAGCAACAATTGAACAACAACAACAATAATTCACAAATGGTTTGCGTTGTTGTGTTTTTTCCTCTCTGTTTGTTTATTTGTTTAAAATTAGAATATCGACCACATTAAAATAGCAGCAGCAACAGCTTCAAAAGCTTCTCTCAAGTGCCCAACAGAGAAAGAGAGAGAGGAGAGGAAGAGCCATTAAACAGATTTTCAAGATGTATTGTTAACTAACTGGCTGCCTTCGTCTCAGCCCCCAACAAGCATCGATTGCCTGTTGCCTTGTTTGACCCCGCGGGTTATTTGCACTTCAAAGAGAGTCAAAGCGTGTTTATGCCATCCATCCAAGTGGGCCAGCTGCTGTGACCAGACGTACATATCTGTGGCATTTATGAGTTACGCAGGGGGGGAGCATATGCCGTGTGCCATGTGCTAATGAGCTAAAGATTCCGTTTTCGGAATTCCCTTTACTTCAATACAAACCCGTTCAGTTCCTTTTGGGCTAATTATCAGCCAATGCCACAATTTACACTTTACACTACAAAAAATCATAAACATCAGGTAGAAGGGGAGATGTCTACTTATCCAACTCTATCTCCTCTCTTCGCCCCGCCCCGCCCTTCTAAGCGCTCATCTGACATGCCATCATCGATCCTTGTCGTGCGACAAAGCAGATGTCAAATCTCCAGTTGACAGCCACTTTCATTTCGATGCATTATTAAAATACGGCAACAAGGCAACATCCTGTGGCACATTCTTCACATACCCAACCCATCCCATCCCCACTCCCTCCTCCCTCTTCAGGTGCAAGACAAGCGAAAGCACATCGCAGACATCTTGGCGACTTTATCGTCAGCCAGCGTTGTGTTTATTTTCATGGGAAAAGTCAGTGCTGGCGTGGCTGCAAGGGGGGTGGAGTAAGAGACGGGGTGTTGCTGCTGCTGCTGCACTTGGCAATCGGTTGCTGTTTATACGCGTGTGTGTTTGTTGTTGTTGAGTGTGTTTGTATGTAAATAAGTGTACGCAAAACTTCATGCAGTGCCAAAGGAATTGCAGAGGGGTAGGGGGCAATGGGAACAAGACTACTTCTGCTGAATAGGTATTGAATGAAGGGAGGATAAGGGGTAACGGGCTACAAGGAACACACGCGTCGCGTCAGCGGCGCAACAAAGGCACGCGTAAACAACTCCAACTCAAACTCGAGCTACTTGCCCCCGGCCGATGCAGCGGCTGCATCATCGCGCCTTTCCCCACAAGTGTAACAATATAACAATAGCCTAACTATCGAACAGTTTGGCACACCGAACTTCGAACACACTACTAACTAAAAGTGTGTTTTGAATGGACTTTAAGTTTGTTAAAGTTCAAACAAGAAGATTAAAAACTAAACAATTCAAGCTCCAACTTCGTCGAGTTGTTATCCAACTCCATGGGGGTTAGGGTATATACAATATATATAACGAAAATAGTTTATGCGGGCATCTATGAATTTTTCGTTACGAAACCGAATGCAGGCCGCCAAAGGCGTGGCGCGGCAGACATAGTGGCGTCACAAGTTTGGGGTGGACCTGTTATGAAAACAAGAAACAAAAAAAAACAGAACAGAAAACAGCCAAAAACCACTTGGCACGGCCTCGCACCTCGTTGTACTACTAGCTAGCTCCAAATGGTAAATGGTCGACAGTTTGATATGCGGTTTGGCAGCGCCAGCAAAATATCAGTTTTGCAGCAGAAGCAGCGCCAGTTGCAGCTGATTTAATTTAAGGGGGGAAAAAACAAGGCCCATGGCCGACTTTCTGGCAAATGGGGTTGGGCTGGGTATATACATATATTACTTATATATACACTTTGGTTCTTTCTCAAATGTCAAATGTTTACAAGCAAATATGCCACATCATCAAGCACAGACTGCGAGAGGGAAAGTTAGGCAAAGTCAGGCTTTTCGGCCAGGTTTCTAGTTTGAAGAGTCGGCAAGCAGCTTGTTAAGCAGATTCGGATTCGGATTAGTAAAAGCTAGAAGGCAGCGTGTCAAGAAGACGAGGGGACAATAAGTTGGAATTGGAATTCGCTTTGATCTTTTCGCACTTTTAAATGTTTGGGAAATCTCTGTGTGTAAAACGCAGCATGAATCGCTTTTCGGAGAACCAATAAAAAATTAATGGCAGCATTTGTTGCTGTTGTTTCTGTTGTTGTTTCGGTTTTGTTATTTGTTTTTTAAATTTTCTGTTTGATAAAGCGCGCTACAAACAAAATGGGTGGCGCAAAAGTAAAATGCCTAATAAACCTAGCCCGCCCGTAGCCCCTCGATGTGCAACTAGTTCGGGGCAACTTGCCTCCAACTTTGAACAGAGCAAACCAGACCCTTCGCCTTGAGTCTTGGCTGGGCTTTGGCGTTGTGCAGCAGCAGTTGGTTGCTGGCTGATTTACATTTGATTCGATTTCAAGCGGAAATCTTTGGCAATTGCAGATTAATGCCCTGACAGCTGCCTGGGCTGCCTCGGCTGCCTGGCTGCCTGGGTGGTGTAAAGCCAAGTCGGAAGCTGCCTGTGGCTCCTGCTTGCTGCCTGCTGGCATCTCAGGTGTCAGGATACTTTACGCTGATTAGATAAGCATTTGGGGGAAATGTGTTAAGCTTTGTTTGGCTTTTGTTTTTCCTGCTCCCTTTTAAAGCCAACTTTCTGCGGGCCAAATGCAGGCGGGCCAACACACAGCAGCTACCAAAGCTACTTTTCAGCCATCGCAAATGGCATTTTTATTGAGCCATTAAAATTTTTCGGCCTCGACTCAAGTGGATCTCTGGTCGTTGTTGCTGCGTTTCATGCGACATGGATACGAATTTCTCGGATTGGGGACCCACACATTTTGATTAACGTTCGCTGATGCCAATTTAGGTTTTCTCTGTTTTTTTTTTTTTCATCTTGGCCACAAAATGCCACCTAAGGGGATAAAGTTGTGAAATATTTTTTTGTTTGGGATTTGTGCGGCTTAGGTGAATTTTGCTCATTCCATCTGTTTTTTTAGGTGATTAGGCAGCAATCCATATTTTCGCGGCGGTTGGCGATCGTCTTGGCCAACAAACTGCGGCCATTTTGGTGGCTTAAGATTTATTTGTTGGTTGTTGCCTCATTAGCTGCATTTCAAAGTCGCCGTCGCCTTTGCTGTTGGCTGTCTATTTTTGGTTAAGTCCTGAACCTAATGTCCTGGAGGCGCGTGCGTGTGGCTTATCACACGAATGTCATTACGCACCTTGCCACACCAAGCCCCATAACTTTAAGACCTCAAACCCCCTTTGCCACACTGTTAGGCCTTACGAATGCGAATGCGAATGTGAATACTCGTACGTGAGATCTGCAAGTTATGTTCAAGGTAAGTGAATGAAATTACCGTAAGGCATTTCAAGCAATGCAAGAGCAAAGGCGCTTCGAATAGATACATAACATGACAGCAATGCCACCAAACCAGACCAACAATTTTAGCCACAAAACGCTTAAAGACGCAGCTCTCAGTTCACTTTGGCTTAGATATGTATGTGTATGTACTATGTGTATATGAAAATCCTGTCAGCCTCAGAGGCGGCTCTGTCTCGATGCTGTTGCTGGTGCTGGTGGCAAAGGCGCGCGCTTATCGTTTTGACAGGAATACTATCTAAATGCCGACGCCGTCGTTTATGATGCTTTTGCTGCGCTTACGATTGAGTTTTTCCCCATTCACCCCCATTTAACCCACCCACAGACACAAGACATTCTGCCAATGCCACGCCGTTAAAACGTGCTGTGCCTGGTTGTTACTTTAATGGCTTTTACTCCCCACGAATCCGAGAGTTGTCGTCGTCGTCGTCGTCAAGCGAATTATGGAAGCTGCTTTACTTTTGTCCCGTTGTCGTTGTTGTCGTCTTCGTTGGCTTTGTTTTTCCATCACTTTTGTGCGTGTGTATTTAATAGTCTTAGTCTTATAGTCTGTGTGGTGGTTTGACATTGACTGCGCCTCTTTATTCTACCTATATATACATAAATATGTATATATAGCCTTAATGTGTACATATTTACATAAAGAGTTGGGTAATCCTCCCTGCGATAACTGACTGCTCTGTGGTTTACCTGCCGCTGCCAAGCAATTCGATTATCGTCTCAAATTTTAATTACTCGAAATAACAATTCGGCTTTTAATGCGCCAAAGTTGTCAACACGGCTTAAGCTCCCGACAATAGGTCATTAAACATCTCAGCAAAATCTCCTAGAAAAACAATTTCTGAATATACTTATAAGCCCCTCTTAACAAGCTAAACAGTTGACTTGTCCAACTGTCCAGCGATGGAAAGTTATGGCAAACTTTGAAGTGAAGAAATGTTTCGAGATTTTCTCAAGTTTTGTATTTGTATTTTGCTTGCCAATCAATCGATATGTGTTGTATGCCACATATAGAAAAAGTATCTAGTTTTTTTCTGTATATTTTTTTTTAGCAATTTCCGTTTCAATACGTTTGCGAGACATTAATCGATTTGAAAACTTTAAGATGCCATCTCTGGCTTAAAAGTTATCATAAAAAAGATAAGGTAGGAACGGGGGAAATGGGAGTGTTTGGTGTGAGTCGAGGGTGGAGCGTTGCGTTAGGCTTTTAATATGCTTAGATTGACGTCGATTATGCACGCACTATTTATAATGCGCCATGGTTTTTGTTGTGTCCTTGCCATGACGTCTGTATCCTAATGAACGCCTTTTTCAGCATACGTTTGGCGAGATGAAAGCCTCGCAAACCCAAACCAACCCACTTTGAATTTGCGCTGACATTGATTGATTATAAATCGGCATACATTGCAAATCTAAAGCGCACACAATAACAAAACTGTTTCTGTTGTTGTCGCTGCTGCTGCTGCTGTTGTTGCTGCTTATCCTTTGTGAATTGTTGGCGCTGCGGTTGCCTTTGTTTGGCCTGTGACAGCTTTTAATCTAGCCTAGCACAACGCAGCAGCAGCAACTAAAGTGCTCCGCCCCCAAAAGCAGAGCGACAAAGATACAAAGACAGACAGAAGAACAGACAGACATATTTGAAAATCACTTTAGTTCCTACTGTACATAAATACATATCTCAATACATATTTACTTGGTCGGAGTGCCTGAGACTTTAGCCAGTTGTCATTCAATGTCTAATGGAGAGCTGCGGTCCAGGGGCGCGCTAATGATGCGATGCCAACGCTGCGTATACGCAATATGCCCCACCGAGATCACACACACACAATAAGATAATGCATTGAAAACTGGACATTGTTTTGATGTTGCCGTCGTTATTTGTTGTTGTTGTTAAGAGTCAACTTTATGTTTAGTGCCGTCTCTGTCTGGGCCTACTATATATTTATTAGTGGGTTTGTGCTTGGCGCCATTTTACGTTAGCAAAACAAAAGTTATGGCCCAATTCTCCAACCACCCTCAAAGAGGAAGAGAGAGAGAGGAGGGGGAGGAGAGAATAACACGGTCTTGTAACAAGTGGGACATTTGCCAGTTGCTTCTTTTGCTGCTGGCAGCAATAAAAATAAGAAAAACAAAAAAAGTTCGGAAGGCGCCATCCTTTTTGATTTTTATATATATTTCAGCTGCCACGGTTGTTGTTGTTATGGTTTTTTGCCCCGTTTGGCCTCAAGCTTGTCCGAGTTTTATGCGTAAATCGGCACAAAGTATATGTGTACATAATACGATACACACACTTGACATACAAGTAGCAGCAGTTGGCGAGGGGAGACGATTGTTCTATGATAATTTTAAGCAACAAGGACGACAAAAACAAAAACAACAACGTCAACCAACCATCAGCAAAGTCAATTACGTTGCCGCTTTCACAAATCTTTGACACCGACAGCAGCAGCAATTCGTGTGCGTAGGCATTTTGTATCCAGCAGCAGCAGTTTGAGGCAATGTTGCTCTTGTTGCAAATTAATAGAGAACACACTTACACACACACGCACACTCCTGCGCCCCAAAATGTAATGTCATAAGTGCCTGAACCTAAAACACTCCGCTTAACATTTTACCACTCATATCGTTTGGCGTACCCGCCCCATGGAGTGGGCGACTGCTAAAGATGCGGATTAGTTATGTTTTTTGGGGATGGTTGTTGCTTGTGCTTGGAGCTGGCAGCAGTAGCAGCGGCACTAGTATATTTAATTTTCTGGTTATGCATGGATATTATTGTTGTTATTGTAGTTTTCCTTTCTATTTAACAGCTGCATTCATTGGCAGACAGCAAGAAACGTGAAAGGATTTGCCCCATAACTGTTGCATGTGGCATACAGAGAAGCTTAGCAATGGGTGTGGCGGGAGAGGATTGCTTATTTGTTTGCGCCAAGTCAGCAAAAGCATCAACAACAACAATAATCGTTTGCTCTGCTGCAGCTTACATCCATCCCCAAGTAGCAGCAGCTGCCACTTGTGCAACTTTCCCTCATTTGATTCGCTTTTTCTCTTCGCCTCCTTCAGCACGCATTACACACTCTTTGGGTATGTGTGCGAGTGTAGTTGATGTTATTTACAATAGATTTCTTTAAAACAACTGAACCATCTAATTGTCAGGTTAAACCACAAAAGAGCGAACTAATCCTAGCCCAGACCAAAACGAGGCCTAAACGCAATTTGGCAATGGTATCCCCCCTCCCCCCACCATCTCTTTCTTGTTGCTTTTAGTTGTTGTTTAGAAGATCCCCACGCGCAATGAATAGCCAGCTTAGTCCAAAATGTAAGCTCTCTTTCCCCAGCACCCACTACCAATCTGAAATTAGGGGTGGCAAAGGGAAAGGGCTTTTCGGTTTCGGTCTTGACAGTCGCATTAATGTGTGTGTGTGCCTCTGCCCTTCTTACGCGCCATAAAATTTAAAAGCGAGCAAAGCATTTTAGCTCTGGTGCAATTTATTAGGCCGGCTCATCCGCAGCGCGTTACAATTGCCTTCATCTGTTGATAAATCCTTGGCATGGCACCAAGTAAATTGAAAATATATTGTATGTATGTATGTGTGGGTGGGTGGGTGGTTAAGGCACAAGGTGGACCCTGACTCGATGGAACCCAGGCAATGAGAATGTGCAGCCAACTGTGTCGCAGTTCTAATTATCCACGCACATGTCTCCGCCAACACCAGAGTCAGAGACGGAGACGTTGAGCTGGGGCTTTAAGAGAACACAGAGAAGGAGTCCTTTTTTGGCGACAATGCTGTCCTCAGATGTGCGCTACTGAGGTATCGAGCGCGCTTCCGTTTCTGTCTGTTTTATGCAACTGCATTGGCCGCCCGCTGCTAGCGGCATTCAAAACAGCAGCCAGAACGAACAGCAGACAGAAGCCAGTTTCAGTTTTCAGCAAGGCAGCCAACAGCCAGCAGCTCACCAGCTGTGCAGCTAGCTCTGCCTTCGCAAAGTGTGTGGCACGAAAGTTATGAATTTTAAACATTTTGTGCCAGCATCTCAAAAAAAAAAAAAAAAACAATCCGCCCCTGCAGCCATATCCATATACAATATTTTTGTGCAGTGTCTTCTTCCTTTTCGCCTACTGCAGATTTATAGCAGACACAGAAAAGTAAAGAGAAAAAGTATAAAAAGGTTGTAACTTTATTATTAAATTTAAAGGTAAAAATGTGTGAAACGCATTAAAATACTTTGTCTTTTACAGTATTATCATCATTATAGTTAAAAAACGAATGTCACTTTTATTTATTTGGCAGTGTTCGAAGTTCGCCAGATATCCACATCGGTTTGCAGGCATTTTCGGTACTTGTAGTTGGTCAGGCCGATGGAGTACATCGGATTGGATGCCTTGAAGAAATGCAGGCCACGTCCAATTTTAATTATATAGCCATTGCTTAAGCTACAAACGAGTCACATAATAATCAATCAACAGATAAGATAAGTAATGCAATCTTGCTTACAATATTTTACGATCGTGCAAAGTGTCTTCGTACTTGATATTGAATGCGATCTGCCGGCGCTCCAGATCAGCTTTAATCTGTCCCATATTCGTGTTCTGCTGCTCCAAGTTATCCGTATCCTTTTTGGTAAGCAACCGAACGTACTTAAGCTTCTTGCAATTCGTCACAGCCAGCTCCAAGAAACGTATTAGATTTTGGTACTGCAGAAATATGAATTTTAAATAAATATATGAAGTTATATTTCATTTAATCGAACCTGATAGTTTTTGGCTATGTAGGGCTCCTCGATCATTATTTCAATGGTGTCCTTGGTCATAAACCTGCCAAATATCTGATCGTAATCACATCCCGTATCATCCTCTTCGATTGACAGGTGGGTCACAACCTCGCCCAACATCAGTTGGCCATTGACACGCGCCTTGATGGCATCCGCCCGATCCATATACTCCTTGATGCGTGTCATGAAACTCTTCTTTTTCACCTCATCCGGTTCGGTGCACACAAACGACATAAGCTGCGCAATGCCATCTTGATAGAGTGTTTGCGCCTCCAATATCCGTCCGCTCTGATCGCACTCGACGGCGCGTATCAAAAGTGCCTTGGCTTGCAGTGCGGCGCTCATTCTGATGGAATACTTTTACATTACCTACGGATTAATTTAATGTATAATTTTTATGTATATTTCTTTGTCGATTCAAGTGCATTTGAATGTGTTTGTGAATGGCAAACAAAGCCGCAGATGATTGAAGCTAGATTAATCAGCTGTTTAATGTGGCTGGATGTGATTAAAAAATACCAAAAGCAAAAATACCGCAACAATAGATAAATGCGTCATTTTGAGTATAGAAAGAAATGAGTTTATATACCACAACTAATATCGGTATTAAAATACCGGAAACGGTCACGAGACGTCTTATGATTTTATTGGAAGCCGTTGGCATTTGAATAAGCATTTGGCAATGTTAGCTTGGTATTAGTAAAGTAAGTAAATAGCCAACTAAGTCTTCAAATGTCATAAATATTCACTTTCACTTTCCGTTTTATGTTTATGCCACTTACAAGCAATTACCTGAAAACGAAAGCGTTTTATCGTCAGCCAGCAGCAGTCAGGAGCACTCAGGAACAGTTGCTATCCTTGTTGTCCTCCTTATCTTCTATCCCTCTCCCACACCGGACACAGGATACTCGTAAAGAAATTGAATTTCACTAAGCCAAATATTAATTTATTTGTGTTTTCATTTCTTCTTGCGCATTGGCAGGTGATTGACCACCGGGTGGTGGTGAATGGGGTGGGTTGGGGTTTAGGAGAAACTGCTGCCGGCAATGCTTTTTTGCTCTGTGGCTTTGCGCATCCAATCGAAATCGAACTGGCCCTTAAAATGTTTGCTGTTGCTTTTGGGTGACTGCTGTCCAGTACTTTTATTTGTGTCATAAATTTTAAGCCATTCGGGAGCTGTGAAACGGGAACGCGACGTCAGCTTAGGGGCGAATTTTAAATGTTTCTTTTTGGTACCCTCCATAAAAAAAAAAAAAAAAATTATAAAAGGGCAAAATTTATGCAACAGCATTACACATCGCCACTCCACTCAATTGCGAAAACTGTACCAATTTAAATGAGTTGTTTTTGTCATGGTTTCCTTATCACAAGACAAAACGCTGCTTAGATAATCAACTAAATTCTATATTCCCAGTATTTAACATTTGCTAGCTGACAAAAGCTGTTTGTCGATCTTAAACTAAATTGTTGCATACTTACAGGCTGATGTGATGATAGGCGAATAAGGCGAGTTTGTTGTTGTTGATTTTGCTGCTGTTTTTGTTTAGTTTTCCACTTTCCCTCGGCATTAATACTAGCTAGCTACTCAATTGCCACTGTAGACTAACTTTTCATATGGAATTAACTGAATTGTATCTTGTAAAACACAAATTCAAGAGGGCTAAAGTCAAAGCCAAAGCCAGATCCAAAGCCGTGTGGGCTTCATGCCTAACAGCAGCTTTTTCTGCTTCTTCTTCTTCTTCACATGTCACCCAATAATGCGCCTTGATGTGCGAAGCCAGTTCGCCAAAAAGGGAGAGGAGGGATAGGTCGACTTTCGTCTCGGTTTGGGTCCGGGGCAATGGTTAGCTCATATTACGGGTATCTTGGCGCCAGCTTTTTATCGACGATTATTTTTTTTTGCCTTATACATTTGTAAATGCGTGTGTGTGTGTGTGTTAATGTTGTTGTTATTTTTGTGCGTTCAATATTTGCTTGCTACTGCTACAATTCTCTCATTCTGACTGTGCTTCCTTTTTATATATATATTTTTTTCCGCCACTTTTGCAGCCTTTCTCGTTGATTTTTATTTGTTTCTCTTTCAATTTATTTTGCCATTTCGTTTTCCTTTCTGCTGTCATTGTTGTTGTTGTTGCCATTTTCATCGCTTTTATTACAAATACAAGCAAACAAACGCTTACACACACACTGACACATGTGGCAAGCTCTAACATTGTGTGTCCTTCACAGCGCGCGCTATGCGTGTCGCTCTCTGCCGCTTCTATGTGTGTGTGTGTGTGTGCGTTAGTGTTTGTTTGTTTGCTACTAAATGTGCGCTCAGTCCGCCACTCATTTATGTCGTCGATGCTTTGCCACCGTCCTCCCCGTGTCGCAACCCCCCCCACACATTTTGGCGATTCGGTTTCTGTTTGAAGCCTTGTTCGTTAACGTTTTCTCAGTTTTTCTCCACTTGATGCTATTTATGTTTGCTTCCATTTTTCAAGAAGGATCAAAATTTATATATTGGCTAAAAAGTCCCTCGAGAGCTACGCTCACACATTTACAGATGTAACAAATTGTTACACAATCGTAGTAACTGTTTATTCGGCGGGCGGGGGAAGGGAGGGCTGGGAGACGGGCAACAAAATCCCATACCAAATCATAACCTCATGAACTTTCGAGTCATCCAAATACATACGTACGTACCGGTTACATAAGTACATAAGTAGCCAGCCGCCGCCACGATACTCCATGACACTCGGCCTGGTCGTTGGTCCTTAGTCCTTCTGCTTGTTCCTTGATGTTGTAGCCAGCAATTGAATTGACTTGCAATTGTTTTGATTTTTGGCCCCAGGGCCACCTAACAAACATGGGATAAACATCCTCTACACGTATCCTTAGATTCTCATCACATCCTGCTGCTTCATATGAGCTCTTTCGTATTTATCGCCGCTCTTTCGTCAAGTGTGCAAAATGTAATAAACAATCGAGGCAGCTTTATGGCAGCAGCAGCAGCGGCAGCGGCAGCAGCATCTCAATTTATATTTGGTCGCCTTTTAAAGGTAACTCAGTTCCTTAGAAGCCAAAAGTCCTTCGCCTTCGCCATTCGCCATTGGCATCGACTTCATTCGTCGTCTTGGCCTTTGTCTCCCTTTTGTTGCGCGTCAGTTTCCAAATTAAGCACACAAATTGATGATGTTAACAATGACGATACGAAAATTGACTTGCTGCATGACTGGCAAACAAGTTTTTCTGGTGGCCAAGCGAAACGCACAGGAGCACACAGGAGGAGCACAGGAGAGAGCTGCGGGCGCTGCTACGGCTACCAAAATGAAAATGGAAATGGCAAATGGGAAATGGCGAATGGCAAATGGCAAAATGGGAATGGGAAACTATCGCAGCCATATTTCATATTTCGACCAAAATGGCTTTAATGTTTTCACATTTGCTTTGTTGGCTTTGATGGACGCCATCCCCATTCCCCCGCGATGATGCCGCAGCAGCAGCAACCACTGGCTCGACAAATCAATTGAAAACTGACAGTTGTGACTAAACGGCGCATATTTCCTTGACATCTCTCTGTGTGTGTGTGTGTGTGGGAGGGAGTCTGTGTGTGTCTATCTATCCCACTATATGTGTTTGTGTCTGCGTTTCATGCATATTTCTGTATTGGATTTCAGTCCATTACGCGCAGGAGTTTGGGAATTGGATATTGGCTTTTATATGTATATGAGAGTGTGTGTGTTTTGGGGCCTGTTGCCTTTAAGTTATATTTTTCGTTGTTGTTGTTGTCTCTGTATTAGTGCATTAACGAAATTCACGCACACGCTAGAGGCTAGAGAAAATGTCAGGGGCTTGATTTATCCAACGTCCAACGTTCTGTTGCTGCGTGTTTGGCCACAATCAATCGATTGCCAACCGGCTGTTTGTAACTGTCGTTCCAAGGCGTGCCTAGGCTCAGAACGAAACCAAACTGCACCCAGAAAACAACAGCAACAATTCGAATATATATATCAATAGGAACATTGAGGAAAAACATATAGCAAAGGCAACAGCTGAGCGCGCACAGTGCGATAATTAAAATCCGTAAGGCGGCCCCTGTAATTAGTTAGCCTGGTCAAAACACAACTTCAACTACAGCTAGCTCCATTCATATCCGGCAGGTATGCCAACTCCATATATACTATAGCCTATCTATTTTGTTATGGACATGTGCGTAAACGATCCGTGCGAAAAATGGGCGCTTCGCGGCAATTATCTTCAATCTAAAACAGCTCGAAACCGAAGATTCATCAGTTGCGATAAGCGGCAAAGGTTTAGTATATCGTTGTAGTTTGCCCGCCTACGCACCTTTTGGCGTCATGCAAATAAGTTTACCACACACCCACACACACTTATGCGTAATAACACGATTTGACCTGACGGCCAGACACTCAACTAACTGCGCCCCACACATGCGAGGGTCGTTTCTAAATACGAATAGAAACAGTTTTGTTTATTTATGTTTTACCACACCCATAACTTGGTCAAAGCCATATAGAAATTAGTTTCCATGTTTTGGCCTTGGTAGTAGCTTACAAAAATATTTCTAATATCTTGAGGTTCTTCTTGCGTCAATCGATCTCTTCGTGATAGTCAGCTCGAAACACCGCCACCTTCAACGCTCCTTTATCAATCTGTGGCTCTACAACCCAATATCAGTTTACTTCAACAATAAGTTATATCTTTCACTCATTACTTCGACTAAGAAATCTCTTAACTAAATGCCAAACCCTCGCTTAGGCGCTTCTAGAGTTTTGTGGTGGAGTCCAGGAGTCCAGCCAGCCAGACCGGATCTGGCCCAAGTTTATCATTGCGTTTGCAAAATGTGAATCGGAACATCCGCTTTTAAATGCCAGGCAGCACCATCAACCCCATCTCCTACTTACCTATGGCTGCTACAACTACTCCTACTTCTACTTATGCAATGGGGTTAGATTCACTTGTGTGTGTTGACGGTGGACGGTGGACGTTGGACGGGCAGCTAAATTGAAATTGAAATTGACCAAAGCTGCGAATGAAACGCTGCCAACGCAATGCCAATGCCTTCCGCAGCGCAGCTTATGTAACGCTTATATAATTTTGCCGCCACTTGCGAGATTTATAAAATTCGTTAGCTGATTCTTATTTCTTTTTCTACTTCGCTTTTAAGCTAAGCTGGACAGCGTTTCATTATCAGTTGAGAGAGTGGTGGGTGGCGTTTGGGGGGGGCAGGACGGCGGCGCTCAGAAGTGTGCAATGTAAATAAATGGCTAGGAAGAAATCAACGTTAAAATAAATGACACTTAAACTGGAGACAGTGTTTTTGTTTTTGTCTTTTTTGTTTGTTTTTTTTTTTTTTTTGGCTTTCTTTTACTGTGCTAATGTTGTTGTTTCTCTTTTTCGCTGGCTTGCTCTTCAATTGGCTATTAAGCAAATTGATTCAGTTAAATTTATCTTAATGCAATCTCCGCTCCGTCCAACCGTCCCACCACTGCCACCCCCGGCCGAGCTCTCGCCTTCTCTCATTCCCCCCTTGTTTGGCTAGATAGTGCATAATTTGAAGGCCATAGTAAAAACAAGGCAACAATTCACGCGCAACAAAAGCAAGATACACGTACTTGTAGATACCATACAACAACAACTACAACAATAGACAGACACATGCCAGCGACAAAGACGTAAAGCAGAGGACCTACTCGCCAATCCTACACACACAGTCGGAGTCAGAGTCACAGTCACAGTCATAGGCCAGTTACAGCCACAAAGCAAAGTCCTCCCAATGCCAATGGCAATCCCAGGACCTCAATTGAGCCTACCATTTCTGGCCGTGGGGATAACAACAATAACAGCAACGTCGACCATAAACCGCTCGAAGCGTGAAAAACCAGGGTGAATGGCAGAAAAGTTACACAGACCCAAAAAAAAAAGGCATTAGAAAATATAGTATCTGGGATGGCTTTAAAAGCGCGCTGTTGATTGTTTTGCTGGATAACGGCAGCGCAAAAATGGCTAAACCTAGCCAAACCCTGTTGCCAGTATTCCCCTCCTCCCCTCCCTCCCAGTGACTTTGTTGTTGTCACCATTCTCTAGTATGATGGCATCGCCCCAAGGGTTGCTCATCCTGTGGCAAACTACTATTTTTGGTTTTTTTTTTTGTGTTATATGTGCCACTGGGCAATCTATGGCGACCGGGTAAATAAGCCATCGTCTCGGCGTGGAAGAAGGACAATCTATGACAAAACATCGCATAGACAACGCATAGATGCCGCCACCCTCCTCCACCGCCTACTTCTCGTGCCTCGTGCCATTGATCGGGCCATAAACAGAATTTTTGTGCTTTGCGCGATTGCCTCATAGGCAAATCATATAAATTATGCTCAATTTTTTGCTGTTGCCATTTAATAAGCATAAAACCTTATGATATGTGAAAATATGCGCAACAAACAACAGCAACAAGACAAACAACAACAACAGTTTGCTTATTGCGCAAAATTAAACTTTGCTTTATGATTTTTATGACTTAATGCAGACACAGATATATATATATATTGTAGCCAGTTCTTTAATATATTTTCAATGTTTTACTTCAAAACTTTTACAAATTCAAATGAAGTTGTTAGATCAACATACCGCAGCCTACTACAATTCAAATATTTTATTTTGCCTATCCATAAAAAGTATTTTTGTTATTTTTCCATACCTTTAAAGTAAACGTCGAGTTATTAAATCCACCACCAATTTTTTGTTTTTGTTTCATTTGAGGATTTTTCTGTAATAATTTATGTTGATTTCTTTTCAAACTGCAATTGCTTTCAAGCTATGATTTCAATTGACTGACGTTCGCACTGACAGCTACTTATTGCAGTAATCTATTGGCAAAGCCCAACTGAAAATCGCCCCATTATCTTCACCAAAGCTAGATATTTCTGAGCAGCTTCCCAGCTCCCAACCAACTTTGCAGCTTGTTTGGATTTTTTTTCTTCGTCTTTAAGCTTTGAATAAAACGCACGGTGCAAGTATTTTTTTTATACATTTTTTTTATTTTTTTCAGATTTTTATTTTGTATTTACTATGTTTTGTTTGGTTTGTTCGGTTTTTCTCCATTTACTACGCAAGTTTTTTTTTTTGCATTCATTTTTCATTTTCATGTATAAATTTGTCATGTGTTATGAAAATATAATATAATATATATATATTTATGTACGGTTTTGTTATGTTTTAATGTTTTACAGAATGCTTGGCTTTTTCACTTGTTTTTGTTTTCATAATTTTTGTTTTGTTTTTTTAATTAGTTAGTAACTATGTATTTAACTTTGCCATTTGCTTTTGTGTTTTTAATGTGTTTATTTGTGTGTGTTTTTGGGAGGTTATTTCTATGTGCATATATGTATGTATGTATGTATGTATGTATATATCGAATCTATAATGCTTGGATTATAGTAATACAAATAATTTTTGGATCAAGTACAAAATATATGGTATATATATGTTTTATAGCTGTACTTAATACCACACCATAATCGAAACCACTCATCGAACTGAAGACATTTTTCTTATTTTTTTTTATATTATTTAGATAATATTTTAAATTCTTGATGTTCTTGCGGCTCAATTTCAACAACTTAGCATTAATTTTTGGAAACGCGAAACAATTCTTTTTTATAACTGAAATTGACCATTTTTTAAATTGACTTTTGAAGGCAGACGCCAAGTCAAGGACCTCAAATTCGAATGTACATAATTATTTGCATTTTTTTAAATGTTCGAATATCGATTGTCCTTTGAGTTAACTGACGTGCTGCCCATTCAGGTGATTGACAGCCTGTGCCTGGACTTTGTTTTTGTTTCTGTCTGTGTTTGTCTCTTGATGTATTTGTGTTTGTACATGAATGTCATATACATATAATATATATATATATAAAATGTATAATGTATATCATTGCATAATAAACGCATTTTCCGTGTATATATATATTTATAAGTAATCATAATAATAATAATAGTTTCGCATATTAAATTAGTTGGTTTATTTTGTATATTTTTTTCATTCGTTGCAATCAATAAATACAATGCAATGCAATCAAATACATAAGTATATATATATATATATATATACGTTATAATGTTTTTTATGTATGGTATGTATGTATGTATATCGGACAGTGTGTGTGTTTGTGTTTTTTTCCTTTTTTATATTTTTATTTTTTTGTGATTTTTGTTCTAGGTACAGATTTTTTTGTTTTGGCTTTCTATGGTGCTGTTTGTCGTACTAAGCTTGTGTATCTGTATCTGTATCTTGTTTTGTTGTTGTTCTTGTTAATAATAATAATTAATTGCAACGCTACTTTTTCTACAATGCTACGTTTTACGTTTTTCCGTTTGTTTTTCTGTTTGTTTGTCTTTGTTTGTGCACTAAATACAATTTAAAATGATTTATTTCTACGCTGTAACTCTTCATCAACTAGTATGTATATGTATGTGTATGTATCTGTGTGTGTGTGTGTGTGTGTGTGTGTTGGTGTGTATTACACTCTGGCTCAAAATAGTAGTAGATATTGCTTGTTTGTTTCGTTAGTTAAGATGTACTAAATCTATCGCAACAATGCACCTATGCAAAAACATAAGATGTGGTTTTTTTGTTTTTTACTTATTTTTTGTTTCTTTTCGTTGTATAAAGTACATCAATTGGTCTCGTCAAAAGCAGCACAAAAGTTGCGATAACAATATTATGCCAAAAAACAATTCTACCTTTTTATATAGATATATACTATATATATATATAACTTATAATCGTTTAATCAATTCATTATGCAGCTAAATCCAAAATCGCTACGGCTTATTTATTTTATTTATTATTTTTAATATATTTTTGCTTGTTGTTGCTGGTAAACTAAAAGCTAAAGTTTGTATTCATGTATTGTAGAGTATGTAAGTATGTATATAAGTTTTTTTTTATGTTTTTATACTTTTTTTTTAAATATTATGCTAGACTGTATAGTGCATAAATATATATGTTGGTTGTTTCGCTTACTTATCCCAATAGTTTAACGAATTCCAAATATTTACTCATCGCTTTAATACTTTTTGGTTACCTTATTTTTCGTATTGCTCTATTTTCTCTATTGCTCATTGTTCACTGTTCTGTTTAGTTTAGTATTTTTTATTACTGTTTTGCTGTTCTCAATTGTTTGTTTATTACTTTGAGTTCTCGTACCATATACAATACAATATATATGTAAATAAGTTTTTTTTTATATAATATATTCGTTAAGTCTTTTATTTTGGTTGTTGTTCTTCATCAATTTCATTATTTGGTTGTTGTAATATTTTTAATTTATGTTTTTCGTTTTTAGAAATTATTCGTGTTAACGTGCTAAGTCTTTTTTTGGTTTAATCATTGCATTGTTGCTCATTATTTTTACATTATTTTTTGTTCACTACGTGTTTATTTTGTTTTGGCTTTTTACTTTATGTATAATTAGTACTGCGGTTCTTCAAATGATAAATCATAAAATTCTAATAATACTTTGAATATCTTTCTATGTACAGACAGCAGACCCATGCAAATTAAATTGTGAAATGTGGAGAATTTAATGTGCGGCACTCTCTTATATTACCAATCTGGGGTTACACAATAAGGAGGGGGGCTGAGAGGGTTTGAGACACGCGCTGACGCAGTTGGCATCTCACTCGAATGTTTTTTGTTACTTTATTACATTTCCTTTTGTTTGGGTTCTCCTAACGAGCGCTCGTTAAAATGCATTGACACAAAAAGGACAACATTGTCAGCGATGAAGTGGTATGGCGGCGGATTGGAAGGGGGAGGGACACTTTGGTCAGCAACAGATAATGGAAACAATGGATCATGAACCTAATACTGAATTCAACAATTGTAAGTAGTATTTAAAGTTGCGCTGGCTCCAATGATGATAAAGTACAACTATGTTTGTGGCTAATATGCTATGCTAAAAAATGTATCAACTTTAACAATATTCTTTTTATTTTTCTTAACAATATTCCATGATCCTTATAATGTTTTGGACGAACCTATAACAAATGTGTGGTGTGTGTGTGCGTGTTTGACGAAACCTATCAAACCGAAATGAAAACCATAAAACGGGCACTTTTTGAAAACAAAATTGTAACCGACGATTTTTTGTTTGTTGGAGTAAAGCTTTTCCAAATATATTCTTTATATATGTATATATATGTCTATGTCTATATTTATATATTGCTTGTATATGCTTATATTTATGCATTTAATGTACTACGTGTTTTATTTTCGGTTATTAAAAATTTAAAAATTTGAAAATATTCTCTTGCTTTTTTTGACAAAAGTATCTCAAGTTATGCATTTTTTTTTTTTCTTTTTTTAATGTTAACAACTACCTTTTATTGCTTCTCGATACACGTTACGCTATTTATTTATTTAGTTTCCTGGAGCTCATTTCAATAATTCGACTTTTTGTTGAGCAAAATTAACGAATAAATATTTTTGTTTTTCTTTTTAGACGTCAGCTGTCCACCTTTGTAATTGTGTTTTTGGAAATATCACAATATTCGAATTGCTTTCGGTTCTTGTTCTGGTTTTTTTCTGTTTTGTTTTTTTCTGCCTGGTTCTGTATATAAGTATAGTATATAGTCTAACATAACGCTGCTTCATTAAATCTTACTCAGCATAAAAATAATTAGTCCTGTTTTGTCGTAAAAAAAACCCAAGTATATATATATGGTACAGGGGACAGGGTTTTTCAAATGTCTAAAATCAAAATTTTTGTAATTTGTTGGCAAAATAAAAACAATTGTTTTTTTTGTATGGTGTACGGTGTAAGTATTTATATGTATATATGTATTGTATAAATTTAAAACTTTATAATTGTTAAATGTAATTTTTTTGTTTTTGATTTTTAATAATACAAGTGTGCTGTCCTTAGTTTTTATTTAAATAGTTTCAACCTTAGATTACTTATTCTCTAATAAATTGATTAACCATTATTTTTATTGCTTTCATTCACATAATTAATTATGCATTTTGTTTGTTCTCCTCCCGTTTCCCGTTCAACTTGTTTACAATTGTTATACAAAATTTAATATTATTGCCGGGCGTGTTTTAATTAAACATTCTCGTTCTTTGCTCAAGTTTAAATGAACCCTCATCGAACAAGTTCAAACATTTTCTCATCGAAACTAAGACAAACGTAAATACTATGTATAAATAATAAGTTTGGTAACTATGACTATAAGTAGCTTTTGTTTTTTGTTTTCCTTTTTTTAAAGTTATAATTGAATATTTGTTGTTTACTTTGTTCGCATTGTTTGCATTGCTTTTTGCTGTTCGTTTGAGTATTGCTTTGGTACTTTAGCCGATTTTCGACATCGATTCTTATCGATTATTTCGATATAAAAAGTTTTGCGTGCACTTCGTCGTTCGATTTCTGTCGTTTCCGATGATTTTTCAGAACGCAAAACTCTTCACGCGTCTTCTTTGTTTTGTTTAACAGTATAAAAATAACTTTGTCGTGATTATACTTATTAGGTTAACTTACGATTATATATATATAAGTATGTATATATGTATGTATACTAAATGCCTAAATAGTATTTATGCATGTATGTATAATGTATATAATTGTAAATATTACGCAACTACATACGTATTCTAAATGTTTGTATATATATTTTCATTTTGCTCGCTTAGAAATATCAACAACTTTCGACTGGGTTGATCCTAAACATTGCTACTCTTTAGGCTAAGTTCACTACGACTATGGCCAAAAAGTTCGTTGCACTTTTTTTTTATTTATTTGAGATCGGTCGCTGAAGCTGATTTCAGTTGAAATGATAATCGCATTAAATACTATTTACATATTTTTCGTTTGTTTTGTGCAGCGTAAATTGTTTATAATGTGGATTGGTGAATAAGTAAATGAACATAGTTGTTGTATGAGCTACATAATTTAAGTACAAAGGTTTAAGTAATATATCAATATATCGTACTATATAGTAGTGGTAAGTTTGAAAAGTGCAAAAGTAGTATTTTAAGGTTTTAACGCATGGACGAAGTGTACTGTTAAATGCTTGAGACTAGATCACACTCGATTTATAATTTCTGGGTTTCTGGTTAAGAGGGGCACGGTTAATGCGATCGAATACGGATTTGGTCTTGGTCGCTTATTATCTCGCTCGTACAATGGGGCCACAACAGAATGCAATGTTCTAAAAACTATTTCGTATTTGTAGTATAACTGGGGTCTGTGTCTAGGTCTGGGAAACTCTGTCATTTAAATTAAAAACTTTGCTGTTAAACAGCGACTAGATTTTTGTTCGTTGCATTTCTGCTTTATGCTTCCTATTACTTGAATAAATTGTTCATTTCTCATCTCATTCTGCTCATAAGTACATTTGCTTGTATATAAAGATATATATTTTTTTTGTATTTTTGCCTGGAATGCTAATTGACTATGTGGCTGCTAGCCTTAAAAATTTGGGACATGAAACTGATGATTGTGGCTGGGAATGCAAATAATATGCCCGAATCTTACAAAAGATTCCCCCTCCTTTCCCAAATGTTTTTTCTAGCCTTTAAATCATAATAAAGTTCATCAAAAAACTTTACCAAAAATTTGATAACAAACGTGCCAATATGTTTGATGATCTATATCAAATATGTTTATATAAATATTCGGATATATATATTTATGGTAAATATTGCTTTGCGTTCGTTGATTTTGATTAATTTTTGTGTGATTTCAAATTTTGTTTAGTACGTTCGATTCAATTTCGAGTGCTTATATGTTGCTACTGGCTTTTTCAGCTATGTTGTGACTTAGTTTAAAAATGATGTGAAAAAGCGCGGCAGGATAAATTCACTGCTCACTGGCGCTACACTATAGTATAATACTTCTTATAGATAGGCTGCCCTTATGACCTAATTCGTTGTTTGAGAAACATTGCATTTGCTTTTTGTATTCGTTGCATTAATTTTAATCACTTCGTCGTTTTAGTAAACGTTTTGGATTAAAGAGAATGTTGGGTTTCTTTTTCGTTTATAGATAGAGTAAGAGTTAGAGAGAGAGAGAGAGAGAAGAGCTAAAGACTAAAAGTTTTCATAGCTACAGGTTATAGTACATCATTATATATATGTTTGTGTATATCGTAAGATAGATATAGATATAGATACTAGGATAGCGCTATTATCTAGAGTAGAATTGCTCAAGTTCAGGTTTAGATTGCATTCGGATTGCACCTCCTGCAAAAGGCTTTCTGTGTGGTTTACGTGTTGAATTCTGTGTGTGGTGTCGACTTTAGGGTCACCCCTAGGGAATGGTTTAAGGGTTTTTTTTTTGGGGTTAGGAATGTTCAACTTGCTTAAGACTAAAAGAAGAACGAGATTAGGTTTACTAAGTGTATTTAGTTTGCTTTTGTCATTTTGTTTGTATGTTTTTTTTATGGTTTTTTGGATTCTTTTTTTGTTTTTTCATTTGCTGCCTAACGTGTCTAATGCGAAATTCTA
Source organism: Scaptomyza graminum (assembly GCA_018901835.1). Taxonomy (NCBI): domain Eukaryota; kingdom Metazoa; phylum Arthropoda; class Insecta; order Diptera; family Drosophilidae; genus Scaptomyza; species Scaptomyza graminum. The sequence goes on from JAEIFL010000243.1 coordinate 1,747,902, forward strand.
CAGTCTCTGTGTTACTCTACTACACTTGCTTTTGGACGTATTGTGATGTCAAGTATGGTAATCGTATGTTAAGTATATGTATATATAAAAACTGCTAGCGGTTTTGATGTCGCTATCGATAGCTGCTATCGATCGGTAACGATAACTCTAAATTTAACGGTAAATTAACTATGACTTTTTCTTTCGTTTTGTTTTGTTTGTTTTTGTTTGTGTGTTTGGCATTGCCGCCAGCTCTGCATTGCAAAACTTACTCAACATTTTCTTTACATGGCATGGGTAATACCAACTCCAACTCCAAGTCCATTGGACTTGCGCCATGGTGCCATGGCGCTCCATTTTCACACGCTCAACAAACTGATGGGGCAGCGAGGCCAAACTGGCACCGCTCTCACTATTGCTGTCCGTGTGACCATGCAGCGACATGGCCATCAGTAGCTCCTCCTCATCCTCATTCTTCAGGCACGCGGACTCCAGATGCTTCTTTAGGTACGACTTGAGCGGGAGCGTCTTGTCCTACCACTATGATGTTCTGACTCATCTCATCGCCATCGCTCATTGTGTTCCATATCCTCATCCTCCTCCTCCTCATCATGATCCATTTCGCCATCGCCGAATTCAACCTTACCCATGGCTATGGCGTTTGCATCCGGCATGCATGCGGACTCCAGATGCTTGTTCAGATACGATTTGAGCGCAAAGGATTTGTTGCAGCGATGGCACTCAAAGTTCTTGTCCACCGAGTGCGTCTGCATGTGCGCCCTCAGATTGGAGCGATCCGCGAATGCCTTGCCGCAGTGCGCACAACCGTAGGGCTTCTCGCCCGTGTGCGAGCGCAGATGGCCCTGCAGCAGCCACGGCCTTGAGAACAACTTGCCGCAAACTCCGCAGCTGTGCGACAATTTGTGCGTCAGCACGTGCATCGCCAGTGCTGGCATTGAGACGTACGCCTTGCCGCAAGTGTGGCACTTTTTGGCCGATTGCGAGTCCAGCGAACGATGCGTCTGCTTGTGGCGCGACAGGTTGCTCGATGTGGCATATTGCTTGCCGCACTCGGAGCACGTATATTTGGTTTTTTGCTGATCCTGCACTACAACGGCAGCTGGGTCCACCACATGCTTTCGCTTCGAGCGGCCATCGCTTACGAAGAACGCCTCGTAGGTGTATGCAACAGTCTTAGCTGCCTGGCCACCGTTGCCATCGCCATCGCCATCGCCGTCAACGTCAGCATCGCCATCGCCATCGCATTCCTGGGCGAGATTCAAACCGACGATACCAGGACGTATGGTGTTGATGGTGTTGCTGTTCTCGTTTTGTACATTGCTGCTGCTGTTGCTGCCGTTGCTGCAGTTGCTGCTGTGGTTGCTGTGGTTACTGATGATGCTGCTGCTGCTGCTGATAGCGGGGCTGCTGGGTGGCATATGGCTGCTGATTGCACTGGAGGCATTGCTCAAGGGGCGTTGTTCGTTTACCGCGCTGGCTGCAGCAGCCAGTTCGGCAATCGATGACGTGCTGCGCACATGCGCATGCGCCTCCATCAGCGGTGCAGGATGGGCGTGGGTGTGAATGTGGCTCTGCTGGCCATGTGTGTGAAAAGGTTGTTGCTGCTGCTGTTGCTGAAGAGGCAAGTGTTGCTGCTGCTGCGGCTGCTGTTGCTGCTGTTGTTGTTGCAGCTGGTGTGGCTGCGTGGGCGGGTGGAAGGCTGTCGAGGCGCTCAGATCGAGTATAGCGTGGGCCGCATGCAGGTCCTCTTCGGCGGGCACACGGCTCCGATAGCCATGTGCGGGCTTATCGTCCAGCGAGTACGGCCTATAGATGTCCTTCTTTTTGGGCGGCAGCGACAATGTTGCACCCGTACTGCTGAAGCACTTGCGCTCGCTCGACGTCTGGCCCGACTCCAGTTTGATTTGCATGCCGGGACTGAAGCGGTCGATATGGCCTGCACCGCTGGGTGACAAGGACGGCGACGATGTGGTGGACGAGGGCGGCGTCTGATAGGCGGCCAAGTGTTGTACGACAGCGTTGGTTCCTGTTGCTGATACCAGTGCTGTGGCAGCCGCACGTATTACCGTTATATCGCTCTCCATTCGCGGCAGGTACGCAGTATAATGCAGCGGCGACAGCTCCCGTGTGTAGCCTGCCAACGGGAAAGAGAACAACAGAATGGGTTGCAATTAGATTTGGGGCAAACTAATACAAGTTGCATCATTTTCACTTCTTAAAATATATTTAATATACTTAAATTATGGTCATAATAGTGTGAGAGCTTTAAAAGTATAAATAAATCGAAAGCCTAAAACTATGCAACATAAATTTAAATAGCTTGAATTCAACTATTTTTCTGTGGCAATGACTGAATTAACGGAAATTCTTTGTTGTACTTACCATTGTAGACATTGGTAGCTCCTCGCGTCGCTGCCTCTGGCGAATGCGGTGGTGGACTTGGCGCCGTTGTGCCCGCTGTTGGTGAACTGGGTCCCCAGCACTTAGCTGTTGTTGTTGCTGTTGCTGTTGAAGTTGTTGTTGCTGTCGCTGTAGCTGTTGCTGTTGTGCTGTCGTTTGTTGTTGCTTCTGCTGTGGCAATTATTGTGCGTTGCTTGTCCAACTTGATGTTGAGCTTGTCGCCAACAACATCAATCTCCTCGTCGTCATCAAGTGTGGAGCGACGCGATTTAAGATTCGTCGACAATGGCGACAGCTCGTCATCCGTGGAAGTCGTCGATGTGGCTGAGTTAGTAGTAGTTGTGTGCTGTGTTGTTTGAGCATTATCCTCCGACCGATCCAGCCAGGGATATGCCTTCCATTTCTTGGCAATTAGGCAGCGCGGCATGTTTGGAAGTGGTTTTGGCTTGGGTTTGGGCTTTCGGCTTTGGGTTTGGGGGCTTGGTTAAGTGATTGAGTGGCTAAGCGGTTGTTGGAGCGGTGTTATCAGTTGTAGGCAAGTTTAGTGTTGAGTGCTGAAGTGATTTCGTACGAGCAAAGACCGTCTTAGGGGGTGTTCGTTGTTGTTGGTTGCAAAGCGGAAAGGAAATGTTGCAGCTTGGATTTATGGTACAATTTGTAGAATTATTATTTCGCATGTGAAAATAGATTGGCTCGCCGAAATGTATAGAGAAAGAGAGAGAGAGAGAGTTTAGAGTTTACTTATAAAGTTTTTATTGCTTGGCATTCGCATTGCTGCGACACTCTCTTCTTCTCCTCCCCCCGCCGTTTGTCTCAATCTGTTGCTATTAGTTGATCATTTTTCAATTTGCAGTTTCAAATTGCATTTTATTGTTAGAAAGTAAAGATGATAAATTGGTTTTGCGGCTCTTCGGTTTTGGGTTTTGGTTAGGATACTTCAAATTTCACAGCCACTTTACACATTTCTGCGCTTTATTCGTTTTCTCCGACCGCTGCTCCTAGCGTCTAGGAGCTCTTGTTGTCGTCGTGTCTCACTGGGGGCCAACTTTAGTGTGTTTTTTGGTCAACTTTGGTCCGTACTTTCGGGTTTCGGGCTTTTGGTTGTTTTATTTTATTTGATTTTCGTTTATTTTTTTTGGGTCTGGACAGGGACACGTTTTGCTGCGTTTGCGTTGGCTGCGTGTGGTTTATCGATTTTTACATTTGCGTTTACGTTTTTGTTTTTTTTACACAACGGGGCTTAAAACATAACGGTTCGGTCAACTGGTAGGAACAGGGGCAGGGGGTTTCATTGGTAATTGTATTGCTCCATATACATATATCCTTTGGCTTGTTACGCTTGTTTGTTGCGTTAGTTTTTTTTTTTTTTGTTTTTGGTTTTTAATTATTTGTTTTTCGGTTTGTTTATTATTATTGTTGATTGTTTTTTTTTTGGTAAACAATTTCAAATTAAATAGTTTTGTTTTTGTCGATTTAAATGAGTTTTGATTTTGTTTTTTTGTGAGAGTTTTTTTTTGGAAAACAAAAAAATATATAGACTTTAGTAAGAGTTGTAAAAGTTTAGTTTAGTTGACACGAGTTTTGTTGAAAAGGTTGAGTTGAGTTTTGTAATTATTGTTGTTGTTGTTGTTGGTAGTGAAAAAATTGATTTAGGAGAAAATATAATATTATATAAGATAGAGAAGAAATGCGAACGAACCGAACGTAAGCAACTCTTGAATGCTTATGAGAAACCAACTCAACGAAACCTCGCTTATAAGGGTTGCCGAACGAAATGGAAAGGAAGAGCGACCGAAACGAAACGGCACGGATCGAAATGAAATGAAATGGAATACAAAACACAGCCCCTAAACAACCCCCAAATAGTAGCGTAGCTGTTGCGTGTCTTTGGGCCAGCTGCACGCGTCGTTGAGGGGAAATTGTTAAAAATTTCATACAGAAACAATTTGTTTTAGAAACTAATTTAAATACTTATTTCTTGCAATTATACCATTAAAATTATTATAGGAAAAAAATTTGTTAAAAATTAAGTCTGGCTTCATATTTGCTGTTAGTCTAGCGGCAGCGCTAAGGATCCAACAGTTCAACAATCAGGAAGTGTTCCATTTGCCACACGTTTCGCAATGCCGTTTTTTCCTCCAATTGTTGCGTCCCTCTCCTCCGCCGCTTGGCTCGTACCTGAATTGGCTCATGGCTCCCGTTTTGTTATTGAACATTTTTGGGGTGGATTTTTGCAACAGCGTCGCCGAACACCGAACGCCGAACTGCGAGCGTCGAGCGTCGAATGTGGCAGTTGTGCCGAGTTAATTGCTCTTGCTGTTGCATTGCATTTGTTGCTGAACTTTGATTTTGAACAAATTGCCAAAAATGACGGGCCAACAAAGGGGTAAGGGGAGCGCAGAGTGGAGAGAGAGAGAGAGAGAGAGCAAGCAACAGTCGTTGGATTGTGGCATTGTTGATTGCTACTAGAGTCTCGATGGTGGCAGCAGTAAATGGTAGGTGGGTGGCAAACAAAACGAAAGGGGGGCAGGCAACAAGAACTCGCTAGCAATACGTTAAAGCTTTTTGGCTTTTTGGGCGTTTCGGGTTTCGTATATCAAAGGTCAGGACACGTTAGATATTTACGATTTACAGTAGCCTACAGTATTAGATTTAATAAGACATTGGCATCCTTATGTATATCCTCATATCCTGGCCTTAAGTAAATCTGAGCTGTCTTTAAAATTCTCATAAAATTAATTAATTGTTAAAATTGGCTTGAGTGCATAAAAGTCGTTGGCACATTGCTGTTCCTTCAATTGTTACAGGCAAAGTCCCAATCCGATTAATTAAGACATAAAGTGCCCCAGAAATATTTGCGAGCGGGGGAGAGAAACTTTTCTGTCACATTGAATAAGCTGGGACTTTGTTAAATCATAAATATGATTTACTCAATTATTATTTCTTTTATTATATATATATACTCTATGAGTTGTTTTCACATTGTGGTGTACATTTCAGGGACCATTTGACTGATGAAAGAAACAAAAACTTATCGCAGTTTATTTGACAGATGGAAACCCCTTTTATATGGCCTCTTGAGTTCGAGTGCTTAACCGTTGTTTTGTTTAAAAAAAATAATAAAAAAAAAGCCCAAAAAATGCCATTTCATTTTAATGGACAATCCATCTAGCTGTCAGACGACCTTAAGGACCTCTTAGTATATACACACACATACACACATACATACATATATGTTTGTTTGTATATTTTTCCTTGAAATGTAACGTACAGACCATCTGTAGAGTGGAATTCGGTTGTACTAATTACAATGGGCTAACGAAGAAGCCCATTCGAGCACCTATGGAAATTGAAGCCCTAAATATGCGCCTATCCGTGTGACGCTGCTGTTTCTGCTCCTGCTCCTGCCCAAGTCCTCTTAGTGAAACCACACATGGTACGAACGAGCGACCGGCGCTCTCGAAATTGTAATCTGCTTTTCTAGCTAAAAGCAAAAACTTTGACGAGACCCTTTGTGTGGACACCGAAGTTGCGTCGAAATTGTTGCGCTTCGTTAGCCGCTTTAGGGGGTGGCATTGTTTCGAATGGAAATTAAAATACGATCGCGATCGAAGTTGAGAGGCACGCGTAGCCAAAGGCGCAGATGCACTGAGGCGAGTACCCCATAAGAAACATTATTTAGGCGAGAGAACCATATGGCTTCGAGGCTGGACGGGGTAGGAGCCACGCGTCACGACAGGAAACCGAATAATGCAGCCGCGGCATAAGCGAGATTCGTTCACCTGGAACAAGGACAGGACAATATGGTTAAGGCAGCGACAGCTTTTCCTGTATTCCGAGCGTTATTAGCGTTAGTTTAGGGGTAAAAAAAAAGGAACAAAACAAAGGTGCAACACAAACGCACAGAAAGGAGCACTGGCTTTGAGGCCAGGGATCCAGTTGAGCGCGTTTGCGAGCGTGTGCAAAAAACAGGAAATGCTCTACAAGTGCAGCTGCCTCAGACAGCAGCAAGTCCAGCTGGCTGGTTGGTTGAGTGGGTGGCTTGGGGGTGGCGTTGGTTTTGGTTGTGCCTCGAAAATTGTCAGCTTGCCAAACGCTGCTTTTTGGCGTTGCTAAGCGAAATAGAACGCCTGCAGTGGCGCCTTGTAGCCCATAGCTGCCCGCTGCCCTTACTCCTTATTCGTATTCACTAAACGCCGCAAAGTCGTATCGAGCGAAGTGTGACGCTCGCGTGGCACGGGCCAGGAAGTGGCAGCTGTAACAGAAATAGACAAAAACACAGCAAAAACAAAAAAAACACAAAACTGAAACATTTCAAAAAAACACACAGCCAGAACCGAAAAACTGTTGATCCTGCTGCTGTTGCTGTTGCTACTGCTATTGCTGCCCCGTGCCCCTGCACCCATTTGTAAAGGGTCCAAATGCCAGACGACGTACGAACGAACGAACCAGGTGTCTGGCATGCTCTCTCTGTTTTCCTTTCAATGATGTATTAAAGTGGAAACAACAAGCACGAGTTTCGCTTGCTCTTCTTCTTCTACTACTTTGCACTCTGTTCGTATTGTTTGACTGTCTGGCAGGCTGACTGTCTGTCTGTCTGTTTGGCTGACTGACTCTGCTCGGCGCTGTTGAGTTTTTCCCAAATGCTATTTCTTCCTGTGTTCAGCTATAATTTCATTGTTACTCCTTTTTGAACGGCTTTGCAACCACCCCATCATCAACATCATCATCATCAACAACATCATCATTGCCATCAGTAACAGCAACAGCAACACCATCGCCACCACCACCAACACCAACATCACCACCCTACAACACGAGCAACCCCCTTCCCACAGCGTTTGCCATTTGGCGTCTACATAGAAACACAGCAAACAGGTAAAGCAACAACAGCAACAACAACGACAGCAGCAACATTTCGTGCGCCTGTTTCATTAGCAATAAAAACAACAACTGAAACTACATGGCACAAACACAACAAAAATAAAGAAGTCAGATTCAGTTTACGTCATCGCCAAATTGCGCTTTACTCTTTTTCTTTTTGTTTTTATTTTTTGCAATGTTGCCCCAAAAACTTATTAGCATGTCCTGCAACAGGATACACACAAAAGTTGGTCTCACTTGTGAGGATTCTTACAATACGAAAAAGTACTTCTCGGACGCACGTTTAGTTTTCATTCCGGTAATTTGAAACTTTGCATTTTTAATTACATTGCGAAATCTCTCAGCGCCTTGCAAATCGAATTGAGACTCGTCGAACTAACAATCGGGATGTTTTAGGAGGCAGCTGTTGCTGCTGCTGTTGCTGTTGCACACCAAATCGTTAGATGAGATGAGAGTTCAAAGACCTCATCGATATGTGTGGAAAGGGACGAGACAGGACGGGACGGCACGGGATGTTATGGGATAAAAACCAGGTAGTCAAATGGGTCGAGAAAGAAAAACGTAAATACGACGATCCTCTGGGACATCTTTTGACGATCTACATACACATAACAACAACAATAACTAGCTTTGGCGGTAAAATTGATGATGATGATGCTTCGTTCGTATGTGTGTATAAAAAAGCAGCTAAAAGGGCGAGACGAGCTCGGAAGTTGAATGCGCGCGCGGCTTTTCATTCGATTTTCAGCACATTTTCCGACAGCTGTCCACGTTTGCATTATTATTATTATTATATTTTGTGCAGCTGATTCCTGACCCTGGGCACTGCCAATACTGGTTTTGGGTATGGCTATGGGTTCGGGTTCGAGTCTCGAGTCCTGAGCCTGAACGGCTGCACCCAGTTCTTGTATTACATTTTGAGTTTGGGCTTAGGTGAGTGCCCTCGGGCATTTTGTTGTGTGTGTGTGTTGAATTCATCAACCTAATGGCTGGTTTATAAAGAGGAGGCCAAACATCAATTTGAATATGGCTCTCAAGAATGCCTTGAATGCCTTGAAATGCATTTTATTTCATTGATCACTGAAACGTTTGAGAATTGTTTGTGTGTCCTTTTTTCTTGTTGTGGCAGCTCTGAGGAAATTATCTCAACAGGATCAGCTTGCTTGGGTTGTTTTATGGTATTTAATTAGTTAATTGAATAATTTAGATTCAAACGAAAGAACTTAAGAATTATATTAGCTTATAGCATTACCAAACGGAAAAGTCTTAGTCAAGAAAAACAAAAATAACGACAAAATTCGTACTATAGAATGGGTTTTTTTATTGAACTTAACTATTGCAGGGTTAAAGACATTAATTCTTAGTATAGAAAACTTCGATATACGAAAATTCTTTAAATGGGAGTTCCACTGTATGCAAGTTTCTGCCATAATCTGTTACTTAAAGCCAACAAAATGTTTATTTAAGACTTTTCAAGCATTACAAATTGAGTTGCACTTGTGAGAGCTTAAGTTTCTGTCTCTCACTCTCTCTCTCTCTCTGTTTATATATATATATACTATATAGTATATGCATTAGAGCACTAGTACTAATTACTTGTTACATTTTGGAGGCTAGACACACTCACACTCATACCCAAACTAAGAGAAATACTATCGATTGCACCAGCAGCATGCAACAAGAGCACTTAGTGATATCCTGACAGCATGATGCACACACACACACACACTTACACACACACACACACACACAAACATATGCATAGTGTAGTTTTTGTTGCCCTTTGGCTTGGCTTGGTTGCCTTTTCGTCTTTACGTCTCGTTTTTTTTTTTTTGTACTTGGCCAGCCGCAGTCTCTCATCAAACTCTCATCTGCCTCAGCAGTCTCATGTGTTGGCTGGTTTAACGTATCTTCTTCTTCTTCTTCTTCGATAACAACGTCTCTTGTTCTTGTTGAGTCTCTCTTTTTCTCGTATTGAAATAAAGTCTCAATGAACGCGCGGCCCATTCGATGGGCCTTTAATTTTCATGCGTGCCATTTGCAGCAGCTGTCGGAATCTTTATTCTAGTCCCTCCCCCATCTCGCTTGCCATCACCACCCTCTTACTCATCGTCTTCTTTCTGCCTTTTCTTCTACATATTCGCATGTTGCAGCTTGTTGCTGCCGCAGTGTTGCTGCTGCTGCTGGTAAATATGAAACGTTTGCAAATCTCTGTTGTGTAGCATCAACCACACACCCACACACACACACACACAACACACACAAACTCGTCTATTATATTTGGGCCGCGCATTAGCCAGCAAGGCTAAGCACATGCTGCATATATGATAGATATATGTATATATCTCTTGTCTGTCTGTCTGTAAGTATGCACATACATGATATATAAGTATATGGATATGCGAATATACATATATACTCGTATGAGTGCTCTCGTATCAACTGACATGTTTGGATATACATATTGTATATGTGGCATGATGGTGTTGGTGGGGTGGGGGGCATGTGAATGTTGAATGGCAACGTCGTCCTTGTGCTTCACTCGACAAATATTCAACACGTATTCATTTCCTGTGGACGCACAGTTGCCAACTGGCAACATTCTGCACTGCGAGATGCTGCACAAGTGCATTCTGCTATCGTGCCGACTGAGACTGAGACTGCGACTGAGACAGCGACAGCGACATGATACTTGCACTTGATGCCGTCGCTGATGAAGTAGCGACAATGCGGCAATGCGTCGCAAAACTCACTTGGAGTGCTACTTGGCAGAGGCGGCGTGACGACGACGACAGCATCCCAAAATGTTGATCCTTTGACGATTTGCCAGTTCTACTCAACCCCCCATCTGACTGACTGCCTGCCATAGGGGGTCCAAGGTAGCACACTCGGCGCGTCAAGAGACGCTCTCGATGGCTCTGGGGCAAAGAGGAAGCTGTGAACGCTTTAACGCCATTCCTTTTCCCATACCCATAGCCAAAGCCCATATCCAATCCCATTCTCGTTCACGTTCCCGGTTTGCATTCAGTTCGCAGTTCCCCGTTGAGAGCTACACGTTTTCATGAAATCATTTTTCACCACTTAGTCACGTCGCTTTGACAGCCCAGCCAGCAGGGATTGGTGGGGCTGGGAACGAGGGCAAGGAGCAGTGGGAATGTAGCAATGTGGGAATGGGAAACGACAGCATCCTCTCTCCTAGCGTTATCTGCGGTTAGTTGCTTATAATTGGCAGACATGTGAGTTGTGTGTGAGCTATCCTTTAACCGGATGCCAGAGACACACAGAGCGGCGTGGGGCGGGGGGCAGACTGGGAGGTTCAGCACTAAGTATTTAGTAATTATATAGCAACGGACAACGACAAGTGGCAGGACCTTTGCGACTTTCCCATAGCGCACACGGTTCCCACACACACACACACACAAAGGACACACAGGACACCGCCACATTGCGTGCTCAGTTTATTAGTTTGCCGCGTTGTAATTACAAAACAAAAAACTCAATTGTCCTGCATTTTTATTGTAGCTTTGTTTATTTGTTGTCGTCAATTGTGGGTAGAGAGGACATATGGCATCAATCATGTGGAAACCACCAAGTACAACCGTACTAGTACTTGCAACCAATGCAATGCGGCAACGTTGCCCAAAAAGTATAAGTTTCCAGGCATGCAGGCAGTTCACCCGAAACCCGTTGCCCGTTGCCCGTTACCAGTTGCCAGTTAGTTAGTCAGAGTGCAGTTGAGAAAATCTGCAGACACCACCACACTGCGTCCCCCCCCCACCCAATCCTTTCGCTCGTAGTAGGTACAAGAAAAACAGCAAGTGCTGTTTTGGTACGTGTTATCCTGCTATTTGGTTACCTTGTACTGTTGGGATTGCACTTCCTTCGCCTTTTGTTGCCACTGGCACGAATCAAAGTATTGAATTTCTATATCCGTTTCGTTGCTGTTGCTGATGTTGTTGTTGTTGGTTGGTTTGCGCCGTTGTTCGGCTGCCACTGAAAGGAGTGTGAACAGGGAGGGGCACACAACAGGAGCAAAAAGTACACAAACCAAATGAGTGCACAGGAAGTTTTTTTTTCGTTTTATTTACTTGTTGTTTTGTGTTTTTTTTTTGTACATTGCTCACCTCACAAATGGAAGCGAATGGAACTGTGCACTGAGTGCGGGGCAATTAGGCGGCTGTGCTCTGAAACGGAAACTGTCGCAAGTGATCGGCGTGTTGATAAGTTCAACAACAGAAGCAACAGCAACATGAACAGGAACTAGAACAACAAGCTAACGAAAATTGTATAACGCATTTTGGCATTTTGATACTTGGTGGCAGCAGCAAAGTTTTCGTACGCTGCGTGGAGGCTGACAAAAAATCCATTTTTTGCGTTGTTGTTAAGCGGAAGGTGGAATGTTGCTTTGAGTTGGGTTGGGTTGAGCCAGCGAAACAAAGTGCTATAAAAGTCACGCCCGAGGGCAAAATGAGTTTTCCAGTTTTGGTTTCAGTCGCTTTTTTTTTGTTGTTTTTTTTGCATCAGGTAACCTTTTGTGCCGCCCATTAGAAACATGCACGCAGTCGGCTTACTTAAGCATACGAATTGTATGAGTGTGTATGCAGCATGTATCGTACATGCAAATGTGAATGAGATTCAGATGTGGCTAAGGCGTAGTGTGGAAATGTTGAAATGTGGCAATGTGGAAACGTGCGGGGATTTGTTTTGGGCTCCGCACAGCACAGCACATAGCTCGAGAAGTACCGTGGCGTAGATGAAAACTTCGCCATGCGTGCCGCCATTTGACTCGCAAAATTGACACGCTGCTCAGTCTAAGAAGAAACGTCCATGAGGGTTGGGCGGATGCCTTAGGCCAGGCAGGCGTTGAGAAAAAATTGTGCAGATGTGTCCAATTTAGTGGAACAGTGGACCCGAGAGCTAAAGAGACGGCTGTGTGGCCCACGTACTTTGGTCCTGCAATTGTTAAGATTAAGATTATTACTACTAGAGTCGCCACGCCCCGCAGGCGACACAACGTCAGCCAATTTGTGGTTCCGTTTTTGTGGCGGGGGTTGAATGCGGCAAGAAATTAATATAATAATTGCGTTAAGTGGTTGTTTTGTCGTTCCATTATGGGGGGCTTCCACACTGTTAAAGTGATGTATGGCAGATGCTTAACGGAATTAATTTTAAGCCCAAAAACAACATTATGCTTATGATGCCAAAAAAATTCATTGCCCACAACCCATGCCAAAAGACTTGGTAATTCACTCAGCAGCAACAAGAAAAAGGAGGTGAAAACTTTGTAATTTATTTAAAGTCGTTTAGGTTGTTCGTCTGTTACGATATGAAAGGTCCTTGCTTTATATATGTATACACATATATATCGATGTGTTTGAATTTATTATTATGTACTAATCGGTTGAAGTTGCTTATCCTTCAGCGGTCACAGGAAGGTCAGGTTGAGCCCATAAATAAGCGGGCATATTGATTCTACCTGGCCAATCTACAGATTCCGCATAGAACTATCTATCTTGTGTACAACCATACATACATACATACATATGTGTGTCAACAGCAGCAGCAGCCGTTGCCTATGCAAAATGCCAAGTGGCCAAGTGGCCGAGTTTTACACCCCTCCAGCTCTTGTAACTGTTATTGCCTTTGCTTCTCTATGGAATCTCAGAGGCACAAATATGCGGTTGCCCAACCCCAGCCCCATCCTCCCACAACATAGCTTCAATCGCTGGAATTTGTCGTGACAATAATCAGCAGCGTCTCTGCATGGTGTCAAAACTGAGCTGGCAAGGACTCTTCCCACTCTCATGGGGTGGTTTCCTGCTCTGTTTCTAGTCATTGCCACATTGGAACAGGCATTGGATTGCCGCTGCTGCTGCTGCTTTTGACTAACAAAATAAATTAGGCAACCGAAAAAATTGGCATTCTTGGACAAAGGAGCAAGTGGTGGGGGCAGCTGGTGGTGTCATTAAAGACAAAGAGACAGTTTCACTGATTAGAACAATATGCGTAAATATGTGTAAGGACATATTCTATATAGAACAATTCTATATGTGTATTTATATATCGCTTTTGTACGAGTGTCCTAGAGAAAAATAAAAGAGAAAAGGATGTCCTTAAAATAAATATGCGTGCGTGTTGCTTCCTCACACTCCCGCTCCTTCCCTCTGTATGTGTGTGTGTGTGTAAGTCTTGCCTTTCGTTGACACTTTCACAATTTATGGCAAATGCCGTCTTTCACCCTGGCACAGGAAAGGCGCCAACATCGAACCAACCCCCTTTTCGTTTTTTTTTTTGGGTTGACTTTGACTGTAATTTTTGGCCACCCAAACGAAGAAGAAGAAAAAAACAACAATAACAATTCTGTTTACCAGTTCCGCAGTTCCGCCATAGTCGCAGCAGTCCCAGTTGTACACAGACTCATTTGAAATAAATATTTTTGTGTTTTTACTTGGAGCGACAATAACGCAAAACATGAACCGAAAACCAGCAGCAGTAACAAGACAAATGTCTGTCTGTTTGTGTTTAGTGTATGAGTGTGTGTGTGAGTGTGTTTGTTGTTGTATGTGTGTTGTTGTGTGTGTGCTGTAGGCAAAGCACACGCGCGGCGCAGCGGCGTCAAATGCGGAATTACTCATACGCCACGTCGTCCCCATCGTGGCGGGCTGGCGGGCTGACACAATCCGTGCCTACTATGCCGCGTTGACGTTAAAAGCTACAGAGCAATTAATCATTAGCTTTTACAGGATTTATTGCAAATACTTTTATCGGATATATTAAATGAACTCCACTCCACTCCACTCCACAGCTCAAACTCAAAGCTGCCAACTGGCAGGCTGGCAGGCAACACAAATTATGGCAGCATTAATCCAGTGTAGACTATCTGCTGCTCTTGGCAAAAAGAATCTTAGTGCCAATGGCAGTGCTTTAAGATTTGCGTCATCATCACCAGCAGCACCATCACCACCACCACCAATGCCTCCACCACCGGGTCAAATCGTATGAGGAACCAAATTTAAGCGAACAAAACTTTCGTGTCATTCGACATATGGGCACGCGATTTTGCCTGATGTTCAGGTGGAAGTCGTAAGAGATGTATGTCAATGTTTGGGGCTTCGCAACAGTTTAGCCAGGCAATGTTGTTGTTGTGTTGTTTGTGACAAAATGAGTTACAGGTTCCATTCATTGGGAGGCCTTCACAAGTAATGCAGCTTGATAAATTTGCGAACATTAATTACGCAACATTGGGCTAATGTGGAGAAAAATACTAGAGAAAAAGTGAGCCAAACGAGTGGTTTTGGTTTCAACGTATGCTTTTTGATAGCTGCTCCTTCTTTTGGTTTGAGTGCTTTCTGTGTGTGTTTCATGTGCCATTAACTTGCAAGCCGTTGCGATTGATCTTGCTACTGCTTGGGTTTTTATTTTATCGTCCCTTCCCTATTCCACCCTTCCCCAGTCGTCTTAAGTCTCTCTCGACATCCAGTGCAAATGCACATGCAAATTTATAACAATTTTACGTTCTCACATGCGTCGGGTCGTAAATCGTCCTTTAAGCAAAGGTGCGAACTGCCATCGAACGACTTGCCACACGATTTTCCACACACACACACAGCGTCTTCGACTTCGAAGTGTGGCAAGTGCCCTGTGCATAAAAAATCGTTTATGGCTTTGCAGCGCTCAAATAGAACAAAGCATAAATCCTAATTTACTTACCGTGTAACCCGGTGGTGCCACTGGAGGCATGTCTCTGTATGTATGGTGTGTGTGTGTGTGTGTGGGCGACAACATATATCAACAACATCTTAAACACATGACGGTAAATAAATACAAATGTGGAAAATTGTGAAAATGTTGCTGTAAATTGCTGCGGATGCTAAAAAATACAAGAAGATTCCAGAAAAGGCAAACGATAAAATGCTGCACTATGGAGAAATGAAGAAGAAGAAGAAGCAAACTCAAGTAGTATTAAGTAGCAACAACAAGTTGCAAACTGTGCAAAGTGCAACGATTTACGATACGCTTAAAAAGTTCAAGGAATCAGATAAGTTAAGGCCAAAGCGTTGTTTGCATCGATTTCAACTATTCTGGAAACAATTCAATAGAATAATAAAATCAAATGTTGGGGACCAGTTTGTGTTGTGGTTCGGTATTCGGTTCATCATAATCGCATCTTTAATGTTTTGTTTTGTAGGTACTTAAATTCAGCTGCTGCCAAAGCAACTCTTAATGAGTTGAACTTAGTTTTTGGTTGTGAGGGCCAAGTTAACCGCAGAGCCGCAGAACCACAACCATGGACCAGCCACATCAAGTGGTTTGGTCTACTGTCTGCATAAAAAACCCCAGAAAAGAAAGAACGAAACAAGCAAACAAACAAGCAAGCAAGCGTTGTTACATTGTTATAATTTATGGCCAGCAGTTATACCGAGTTCAAAACAAATAGAATTACAAATACAAATGCATACGACATTAGCAATGTCGGATCTTGGAATTAACACGGCCAACCTCTAAGAATTCAGAGCATATTGTTGGTGTTTGTGTGTGTGTGTGGCTGGCTGGTAAGCTGCTTGACTTTTGCAATCCGAATGGCAACAGCTTCTTGCACACAACAGCAGCAGCAGCAGCAAAAAGCAGCATGTTAAATAAACTTTATGGCCAACAGTTTGGGCCGGGGCAGGAAGAGAGCGAGCGAGCCAAAGAAAATTGCGGCGCGCAAATAAAACCAGCGCAAAAGTGAGGCATCAAAAAGCAACAACACCAACTATAAAACCTTGCAACGATAGTAAAATGCAAATTGTGTGGCAGTTGGAGGCATGTTGGAACGGGGTGGGGTTAGGGTGAGGCAGTTTGCTAGCTGACAGGCGGGATTCCCTCGTATTCCCTGAGTCCGGCGGCTCAGAAAACTCTGCAAAAAAGTGCAAAATATAAAGAAAAACGAAGAAGATGCATAGAAAAAAAAAAATACCATTCGCACTCGTAAAATAAAAGTAAAGTGCAACAGCAATTTGTTTGCACAATTGCTGAATGCGGCTATAGCAGCTGTTGTTGTTGTTGCTGTAGCTGTTGCTGTTGTAGCTGTAGCTGTTGCTGCCGTTGTAGTTGTTGTGTTTGCGTTGCTGTTGGCACTCGTCGCATTGTTTGCTTTGTAGCCAGAGTTGTTGTACATTTTTATGACAGCTCAAATTGGCCCCCGTCGCCGTCGTCGTCGCCGTTGTCGTTGTCGTTGTAGTAGACGCGATTTTGCCGGCAGCAACACTGTCAGCATATGGCAATAAATGGCGATGGACACGACGATGGACGATGTACGATGGACTCTATGAGCATGGCTTACAACCGCGCATAGAGAAAGAAAAGGGATAAAAAACAATGCAGAGCGGGGCGGGGTGGACAAACAGAGATGACTGACGGCGATTGGCGTCTGATTTGTGTTGGCAGCAACTAAGTTCATTTGATGCTTGTCCCTTTCTCTGTCCCTGTTTTGAATCCTTTCTCAAGTCCTAAATGGCAAAAAAAAGGCTGCCACTTGCTCCATTTAATTTTTTATTTGGCACTCTGAAATTAAAATATAAATCCCGCGTTGCTTTTGACAACTTTTTAAGCTCCATTAGTGTTGACGAAAGAAAGCATAACAAGAAAGCGGCGGCAAAAAAGGGTCAAAGTAGCCGCGACAGGAAAGCCGCAACGCGGCAGGACATCGCCGCTGGTAACCTTGAGAAGTGCCCCATCCATACCAGCAATCCATACGCACAGCGGTTCCATTGCTATTTGGGTGTTGGTTGCACTTCCGCAGCTCGAGCGCTCGAAAATAACATTTAACTATTTGGCTGTTTGGCATTCATTGCGAATTTAAAGGGCGGCTTAGTGACAGGAATAATAAGGAAGACCGCGACGGAAGCGTTGATGTCAACGCAGCAGAGCTGCAGAAACCCGAAAATACAAAAAACCACAAGGGACTGAACGGAGAGAGAATGGGAATCGTCGGCCTCAGCAATAGCAATAATGGCAACAGCAATGGGCCACAGGGCCACGGGCCATGACGTCCTTGTTGTAGTTGCTGTTGCTGTTGTTGTTATTGTTGGCCTCGTTGTCGTCCCCTTTCGATTTGGTTTGCGCTGTGCAAACAGAACAGAACCCAACAGAACAAACCAAACGTAACGTAACGAAATAAAGCCCCCAAACCTCAAAATGTTAAAAAGGACAACAGGCAGCGACCAGTTAGTGACCGAAATAGAGAGAGAAAGGTGGAAGAGGTAGCGAGCGAGAGAGAGAGAGAGAGAAGGAAAGAAAGAGATGAGAATGCTGACCGTTTCGGCCATTGTGCTTGGGCCGGCAATGGTTAGTGCCGCTTCTGGCCAAGTTGTGTGTCAGCTTTTGGTCAACAGCAATGCCGAGAAAACTATGCGGCAATTGTTCAAATGCAAAATAATCAAATTAAACGCTTAAACCCATCTCTCTGGGTGGGTGGATAGTTCTGTAGAAGAATAAGCATCTTCAAATCTGGGCATAATTTAGCTTAAGCGAGCGCCGCAAAACGTTGCTTGCAACATTGTGTTTTTTGGTATTTTTCTCGTGCCAACTGTGGCAGCTAGGCAGCCAAGTGGCAGACATCAAAACACTCACACACCCCCCCACTCCATCTAGAGATGTTGATGTTCATTCCAACCCTCACACAGCCCAGCTATCCATCCATCTATCCAACCAACCATCCATCCAACCATCTAGCTACCCATTAAAGTTTCTTCCACCCCAACTCTAAAGTCCATTCGATTGCTGCCGCTGCTGCTGCTGCCGCTGCTTCTGTTGCTGTTGCATAATTTTCGGCAATCCACAAGTGTGTGTGCTTGCCTCCTCGTTCTATGCGTGAGTGTTGTTCCAGAGAGCAAGAGAGCGCTCTCGTTACATTTGTATCCGACTGAAGAGCGAGTGCGCAATCGCTCTGGCTGTCGACTGTTATTTCTTTTTGGGGGTTGCTGGGCTGGCTTTTGGGGCTGCTGTTTTCTGCTGTTGCTGCTTGGCTACTTGTTGTGTCTTTGTGTTAGTTGCTGTTGCCACTGATAGAAACAAAAAAACAATTTATTAAGCGCGGCTTATCGATCGATCTATAAAATCGCTTACTAAATTGGCTAAGCTAAAGGCGCAATCTTTCTAAACATTTGCAACCCTTCTGCTGGTTGCTGCTGTTGCTGATGTTGTTAAGCTTAAGCTCTCTCACCCTGCCATTTGCTATGGTACGGAATTAATCGACACCACCACCACCACTAACTGGCACGCCATCACCACCACCACCACTACTATCAAAGCGCTGCGTTGGTGTTGTTGGATTTGGTTTTGCTGCTGACCCGAAATCACGCACACTCGCTGCAAATTACACACACACACATACACACAGAGAGACTCATTTCGCTTCGGTGTGTGTGGCAACTGTGACGTGACGGTAACGGCAAACGGCAACAGCAAAGGCAACGGTAACGGCGACATCAGCAACGGCAACAGCAACGAAAAAGCTGTGAAAACGAAGCGCATAGTAAAGCAGTAGAAGAAGGGAGTGGTACGTCAATAACTGACGCACAGCGGCAGTAAATTGTGCTTCAACCAAAACCAAGTCCAATTTAAATACAACAAATAATAATAAACAACTGGAAAATATATAAGTGCTAAGGCTCCACAATACTTAATAAAAAGTGCAACAACAAATGCCAAGAAGAAAAAGTTTACTACAAAAATAAAAGGTGTGCAATTTTCAACAGGCTGACATAGAAAATCAGAGCGAGTGCGAGCAAAAATCAAGTAAAATTCGTTTTGTTGGCATTTCCAGAAGCATGGAATACATATTTTCGATTCGCATCATAAACAAACGACATAAGAATTGGTGTAAAACTAGTTGGAAACCTTAATTTATGCATGAGTTGTTTTTTCGCTAAGTTGCTGCTGCTGCGGCAACGCTCAACTGTAAACTTTTGTTGCATGTGACGTATGCAACAAAGTGCCGTATATGTGTGTGTGTGTGTGTCGTATACCGCAGCAACAGAGCAACAGCGAAGACACTAACGACACTCGTTGCAGCAGCAAACAACGCTGCAAAGTATGCAATAAATTCTCGCATTGTTTATGTGCAACGCGCATGGGTTAAAAGGGAGCAGTTGCATGTTGGCGGGGTGGAGCGGAAGTGTTGCTAAGCGGCAAGGGTGAGAGTGTTGGGTGGATGGATGGCGAGAGCACAGTGAGGTAGGCTAAGACAACCAACAGTTGACTATTTGTTGCATGTATGCCACACTCGTTACTCGTCACACGCTCACTCTCGCTCTCTTTCGTCGTCGTTCACTCTCACACACTTGCTGTCTCGCTCTCGCTGTCTAGCCGTCCCTTTCGTGTCGTGAGCAGAACACACGAATTCAACTCACAAAACATTCGACAAGTGCAGAGTGAAACAAGTTGTTGTTGCTGATACACAGCGAGCAACGAAAATTTTCCGCAATTTCTTTATTCAATTTAAACGACTTTAAGCTTCGCAATATATGTCAAAAAGTGCGTTAAAAACATAAATAAATCAACCATATGTGATATCGAACCGAGTGAAGGTGCGCAAAACCCATTTTGAACACGAAAAACAGCACAAACCAAAAATCCTAATGGCAAATTGAAGTCTGCATTTCCTAAACAAAGCCAACGAGTCCACGAGTATGCGCCATTTTAAAAAGTGGGATAGGGATAGATAGTTACGTGTTTGCGTGCGTGCGCGCCTTCCATTGGAAGAGTGCTCTGCCTTCCACCGCTCACCCGCACCCTCTCCCCATACCAATACTTGTCATTCTTGAAAGATTTCCCTCCCTTTCGGCACACACACTGCATCCGCACTTCCACTTTCGGTATATTAAATAAACTGATTCTTACAAATCTTGCAGTAAAAAACCATAAACATAATATCCATACAGTGCCGTCTCGAAAAAGTGTTGCCTCCATCTTGCTACTCGGCCTTGTGGGATTGGAAACCTACTTGGCTTGCTCTATTTATTATGTTTGTTATGTGAACGGCACTTTGAAAATCGTGAGCGAACTTGTTTACAGTTGCAAAACTGAGTGTAAATTATGCAATTTGAAAGCCAAGAAAAAAAAGTTGAACAAAACAAACCGTGGCAACCCTACACTTGATTCGCACTAGTAACATGCACCACTAACCATTCGAAAAAATGATTTTTTCATCTTCAAAAGTAGTTTGCAACCCATGTAAAAATCAATTATTTAAATAGTAATAAAAAACAAGCCTGCCATACTATAAGTGCTAGTACAATATTTATTTGTAGTTGTAGTTTGATTTAATATTTTTTACTAGTGTAATCAATCTCATTTCCGATCTTTGAAGAACTTCGATAAGTGCAAAGGAAACGGCAACAACAACAACGAAAGCAATACCTTGAACTACAACTGTGGCAAAGTGATTGTGGCAAGCAGATTAAAAAAAAAAAACAAGTGATATAAAAACTATAAAATCTAACTGCTGCAGATGTTATAGGAGAAGCCGTTTCGAGTGCTTAGCTGCCAGTTTGGCAAGCGCTGGATCAAGGATGCTCGCTGATCGCAGTTGGAACAGGAACGGGCATAACACAGTAGAAATCAAAGTTGTGGAAGTTGAACCAAAAAACGAAGCTGATGTTGATGTAGCGCTACTCTCTAGGCAGCTCATGTCAAAGTCGAAGTCAAACTCGGAGTTGAAGTCAAAGTCGGAGTGAAGAGCATTTTTACGGCAGATGATTCTGAAGTCGATGTGAAAGAAGGTTGTGCTATATCTTAATAGTAAATAAATAAAATAAATAACAAATATAAACATAAGCAACAAATACAAAACAAACAAACAAACAAAAAGTAAAGAAAACAAAAAGAAAATCATAAACACAAATAAGCTTAACAACATAAGGAATAAAGCGAAGCAAAAATAACCCAAAGGGTATTATATATTATATATCGTATGTAGTAGCACTTTATTAGGGGTGTATACACACACATATATACATAAAATACTCATAAGTAGTTTATAAAATTTTATCGAACGGCCCAAACTGGCAAGTGGCAGCAAACAGCGGCAGAGACGGAAACGGAGACACAATGTCTGTGGACTTTATGCTGCCCAATCGCAACAAGATACAAACGATTGCCTATGCGAGCAAGAAGTATGCGGCTGCCACTGAGCTCCACAGTTGGCGACGTCCCAAGCCCAAGCCGAAGACGAAGACGACGCCGAAGACAAGCAGCAGCAGCAGGCAGCTACGCAAACTGAGGCCAGCTCCCATCTCCAATGAGGATAAGTCTTCGGTGCTGCGCAATGCCAATAACAACAATAACACTTATAATACTACCAACAATGGGCATGCCAAGATGACGTTCAAGTCTAGCGGCGGCAAGGATAAGGAGACCAGGCGAAGTGGAAGAGCTGCACTCAAGCGTGAGATAATCGAGCTGGACAATGACGAAGACGAGGACAATCCTCCGCCGCTGCCGTCTGACGAGCAGCAATTGTGCGAGCATTTGGAATGGTCGGCGGCGCAGTCGCTGGTACAAATGAACTCCAAGCAGGAGAAGCATCGCCGTTGGGCAGCAACAGGAGCAGCAGCAACAGGAGCTACTTTAACAACAGCAACAGGAGCAGGAATACCCGAACCACTTTCAGCAGCCGCAGGTAGGTGCAACAGTTAACCACATATCCGTTTTCCGTTTTTTAGGTTTTGTTTCCTCCCTGTTTTGCTATTGTTACCTTTGTTCCCTTATCCCCATTGCCATCCACCGCTTCCTGGCCGAGAAGTTGCGTCACAACAATGTGAACAGGTGGCTGCGACAATTTGTGTACTCGTATTTATTTTTAGTAGTAGCTAGCCCTTGCCCCAATGTCGCCTGCCCACGTTTTATGACCACCCACCTACCCCCCCACTATGGTTATGGCCATTCAGCTATGGCTATTGGACGACTTTTCGCCCTTCTCGGCCTTCGCCTTTTGATAGCTTTGTGCGCGTGTTTGACATTGGCGCCGTTAGCTAATCTTTTTAGCGTATGTTGGCATTTTTCATGTTTGCCTTCTTGTCGATGTTGTTGCTTGTTGTTGTTGCCGTTGCTTGTTGCTCTTGACTAAGGCGAAAAAGAAGCAAATGCAAACACGAAAACCAACACGCGTCATTATTGTCATGGGGTTGTTCTTGGGTGCGGAAAGGAAAAGCAAACGAACTGAATGAAGCGGAGGTTGGGGAGAGTGGGGGTTGGGGCAGCAGCACTTAGTATTTAGTCGCAACTCTTATCGATTGGTAAATCACAAATGTAACAGGTCAGCCCTAGAAATAATGGCGTCAGCGCCTTAGAGTTGCCAGATCGCAAAGAAAGCCAAATGAATTTTGTTCTAAGGAAATCAAAGCAAACTGCTGGCAGTCGTATATGAAAAACAAAATTTGTCTTATATTACGAAGAAAGTGTTGATAAATAAATTGGTGTTAAATTGATCTACTTTATTTGCTTGCTGTTTCTTGTGCGTCTTGCACCAGTGTTGATTAACAAACTGTTCTCAAGGTACTTATGCGAAAAAGTTATTTACACTAAAAAAGGAAGCCAACTGTCGCTTTGATCTTATGAAATACTACGAACAGTCTTACTGGCTTGAAAAACATCGGGAAAAACATCATTAAAAAAGGATCGTAAAAAGTTCTCAGACATGATTATTCCACGAAATCAGAGCTATTTGATAGTTTGTGAACTTGGCAGCACTGTTTAGTGGCAGCAGTGGTGGAAAACCTGTTTGTGTGCAATATTTTAACGTGCCCTTTTTTTTGTTAATTGTCAAACAATTAAGCTTAAAAACTTTGATTGTTTTCTGCCACGATAATTATGAAGAACAAAATTAGATCGAACGACGAGTTGGATGATGTTTGTGATGTACCTTTAGATTGTTAGTTTCGTTTTGTTTACTTTGGCGAGACACACAAGGTTTTTGCAATAATCACTTAAACTTCTATTACAGTATCGATGCGCCGTCCAGTGGCCTTTGGTCGCGCCCCGGCCGAGGATGGCAAGGTGATCTTCTACGCGCCGCCGGCAAACGCAAACGGCGTTCCCCGACAGCCGCAGCCAATAGCAATCAAGAGCGAACGCTGGGAATGGGAAAGAGAAAGGGAACAACGGGCGCAACAAGTGGCCGCAGCTGCCATTTACAGGGGTCGAAGCGTCGAGGAGACGGAGGCAGCACACGATCTTTTGTCGCTGTCGCAAAGCTTGCCGCCTTTGATAGCGCCATGTGTGGTGACCATTATGAAGGAGGAGATGGCACACGAGCTGCCGCCAGATCATTTGCCGAGCACCATGCAGGAGATTTGCAACTCGCCCAGCATCAAATCTGTGTCGCAGTTGCAGTCACCATCATCATCTCATGTGGGTGGCGGCACCTCCAATATTCGATTCATTGGCAGCAGCTCGTACGACATGTTGAATAATGTTCGGGAAACATCGAGCAATTGCTCGCCGTTGACGCCGCCCAATTCTGATCACAGCTCAGATGTGGACATCGATATGTCCTCCTCGTCCGAATCCGGCCAGCTTCATTGGAACAAGCAGTCGCCGCCGCCACCACCGACGGCGCCGCAGCAACAGCAACGTGCCTCCGCATTGAAGATTTGTCTCAACATGCTCGATGGCCGCACCAAGGCCAGCAAAGCGGCCAGCAAGGACAAGGATCACCAGCATCGTCCAAAAAGCATCAGCCGTAGCGGCAGCAGCAGCAGTGGCAGTCCATCTTCGACTCGCCATGCCAGCGAGCGATCAACTGAAGTTGACGAAGAAGCTTCATCTGGCTCTGGAGCAGTGTCGAGCGCTGCTGCCAACGGCGGCAACGGGGAGAATTATGCCAAACGCAAGCGCGGCTGCTACAAGTGCTCCGAGTGCGGCAAGCAGTATGCCACGTCGAGCAACCTGTCGCGCCACAAGCAAACGCATCGCTCACTCGACTCGCAGTCGGCCAAGAAGTGCATTAGCTGTGGCAAGGCCTATGTCTCGATGCCCGCCTTGGCCATGCATCTCTTAACGCACAAATTGTCGCACAGCTGTGAGATATGCGGCAAGCTCTTTTCGCGCCCTTGGCTCCTGCAGGGTCATCTGCGCTCCCACACGGGCGAGAAGCCCTATGAATGTGCCCACTGCGGCAAGGCGTTCGCGGATCGCTCCAATCTGAGGGCGCACATGCAGACGCACTCGGGCGACAAGAACTTCAAGTGTCATCGCTGCCACAAAACCTTTGCGCTCAAATCGTATCTGAACAAGCATCTGGAGTCCGCTTGCATGCCGGATGCCAACGCCATAACCATGGGTAAGGTTGAGTATGGCGATGAGGAGGAGGAGGACGACGATGATGAGGACGAGGAAAAGGAGCACGATGACGATGACATGGACAGCGATGAGAATAGTCAGGACATTGAGGTAGCTTAAGCCTGGCAAAACCAAAAAATCAAAAATAAAGAAGAAAAAAACATAAAAAATATATCCTTACCTTAAACTTTAAACAAAAACTTTATACCAAAAACAACCTATAAGCAATACTCGAGCACCCTTATCTTATTAAACAAAAACAAAAAGAAAAGAAACTTAAAACAACAAATGAAATGAAACAAAAAATATTTAATTATATATATCAGTCAACTAGCAGCTTATACGAGTAGTAGTTTTGAGCATGGAATTTTTAGGACGAAATAATGTTGGTAATAATGAAGACGATTAGGATGATGATGCCATAGATCTCATGTCAGTAGAATGTTTTCAAGCAGTTATACTATAATTATGATTATTATCTGACCTTGCGGAATGAGCTAATTTTTCCAAGTTGGGCATTTTTATTGAATGAAAAACAAAACACAAAAAACAAAAGGTTTAATATGAAATCCAAAATGTAACTTATAGTAAAAATCTGACACAACGAATATTATGGAACATAAGTAGAAATTCTATATATACACACAGAACAAATAAGCATATATACAAGAGCAAACGGCAAATTATATATTATATATATATATAATTATCTATATGAATAATACGAGTACATAGCGAGCAGAACCAATTTGCATGTTTTTTGGTATCAACTTACATTAAGGCATCGTTTTAGGGCTCTAGAGTTTATATAGATAACAGCTAACAGCTAACTAGACGACGACGATTTACGAGTATTAAATGGGAATTCCCACAACCCACAATGGGCACAGTAAAACAAAAAACCATAAGCAAAACCAAAAAAACTATATGCATGCATTCATTGAAATCCGAAAGACGAAGACGTCGAAGGAAGGGTATATAAACTCATAATCTTAGGTCAGCTCATTTCGTAACTTAGCAACTAAAATAACTAGTGGACTTTTTAGCACTTCCTGTAACTACTACAACTATCTCTCTTGCTCTTTGTCTTTTGAATATTTACTTACACAAAACTTACTTAAAAAACCAAAAAACAAACAAGGCATCAAGTTTGGTAGGCCAACCGCAACAGATTAGCAATGAAATGATGAAATCGATAATACTCACAATTTTAAACTGCAAAAATAAGGAAAATTTATATTCGAAAAACCCTATTTAAGATGAATACTTCCATAAATATGCTCTAACTCGATAAACAAAAAAAAACTACTTCAATTACTTAGAAATGATTAAAATTAATGAGAATCAATTTAGAAACATATCACAAGGACAATACTTAAACATAAATGCATTCAAATTAAAATATATACATAAAAAAAAAATACCAAAAAAAAAATAACAAAAAACAAAACATAAGCAAAATTCAATTAAGATATAGAACTCACATTCTCATAAAAAACAAAAATACAATTTGCAACATAGTTATTTTATTACTAGATTTAAATGATGTACATATTAATCCAGATTATAACATAATTTTTTACCACAAATAATACCCAAATCGAACCGTTAACTTTGGCCTGTCAAAGTTTATTAGGCCGCGCAAATGTTTGATGAATTTTGAAAAGACAAACACAGTTTATAACCCACTCTATAAGTCTACTGTATCCGATTGCGCGGCTTAACTCGAAGTTTGGGCAAGCATCTCTGTGAAGATGTTTGAGGTGAGGAGAATGAAGGCAGGAGTAGATGAAGCACTTGTAAAACAAAATGACAACTAAAAGCAATTCCAAAAGTAAGTGACATAGTTTTAAAAAAAATTGTAACTCTATCGAAAAGTAGTATATATCAACAAATATATATACACCAAACATGTATTTATTTTACGCGTAGTTTTTATTCTGAAACCAAACGTAATGAAAAACAAAACTCAAAACAAAACAAACAAAAAAAAATGAAAGCAAATTTAAATGCATAAAACAAAAACCAATTTAATTAAATTGTCAATTAAATTTATTTCATAATTTAAGAATTGAAAGCTGACGCTGATAGAGGTTATTTTTTAATGCATATATAAAAGCATATATATATATATTGAAAGAGAGGCAGTTTTATATCAAAATTAAGCATAGTAAAAAAACACAACAAACAAAAACATTGAAAACAATTCGAACTTAATTATACAACGAGAAAGAAAAAACAAAAAAAAAGCAAATATATATATTAATTATTAACTTCGGAGGTACATGGACAAAGGCACACACACACACACACAGTTTTATAATAACACACACACAGACAGCAACAACATTTGCCATATGCCGCGTATCAAATAGCAAAAAAAAAAACACAGAATAATTGAGATTAGAATTTAGACCACATTGTGCTATGTGCAATTGTTTATAGGGCCATAGTTTGAAATCGTGTTTTATGCATGGCTTTATTGATAGCGTTTTAAATATAGCATTAAATGCCTATATACATACACATATATATACATATACATATAAATAAAATAAAAATAAATAAATTCCATTGAACAGTAGTGGTAACAATTATGTGATTTGCAATTTTACATTCAAAATATATATACATACATACATACATATATATAAAACAAATAATTACGAACAATTATATATATATTGTATATATATATATATATTGTATATTGAGGGCAAGCGTTTAATTAATTCATTTACAAGTTAGATTTATTTATAGACAAAAAACAAAAAAATTACCAAAAAAAATATTTAAAAAAATGCATACAAAATATTTTTACACAGATGCTTTGTTTTAGACAACCTACAAAATACAAGTTATAATGTATTACCCCAATGCTCCCCACTCCTTACACACACACACACACACGAACAACACGCACACACACACACATATAATGGTTGAATTCAGATTTCTTGAACCAATTGAGATGAAGTTCAATGACACCAAGTAACTTTTGAATTATTATATACAAATGAGATATTTTATAAAATGATAACAAAATAAAAAAAAAGTACATAATGTAATAATATTAATTTATATATTCATATATTAGAGATGCAAAAAGACTTGAAACAGTTATATATACATTTTAATTGCAATATATTGTAAAACTTTTCATTAAAAAAAATATAATATATATACAAACACACAGTCAAAACATATAAAAATAATAATAATAATACTCCATATATACATATACATAAAAAAATAAACATAAAAATAATAATTATTTATAAATGCTTACAGAGAACCATATAAAAGTACTTAAACTATATGATGAACCACACTTACTTACACACTAGTCTCAACTATATGCTATGTACTAACTATCTACAATCTACAAAAGAAAATCGTTAAAAGCAGCCCTAAAACAAAAATACCAACAAATTCTAGTACTATTACAACTTATATATTCCACTATATAGGTCCACTACAATTCAAATGCAATGAATTTTCTCACTTAATTACTTAGTATTTGTTCTTGTTCGAATTTTAGTTAGAAAATGTTTAACTCTACAATGGGAATGAGCAAAGTAATTACATAACTAGTTTTTCCAGCTTTTGTAGACGATATATACAACAACAACAAATAAAATATATATATAAATCAATATCTAGAATGACTCGAAATTCGAAACAATTCCCAATTTCCAGTCTACTACATATACAAAACATATACATTGAGCTATCGTATAAATAATACAGATCGTAAATACTCGTATAATTACATAAACAAATACAAATACAAATACATACAGAGATTACATACATACAATAAATACATAAACACTTGGCATAACCATACAATTTTTATGGCAAATATGTAGAGTATATAATAACCTATTATAACAAAACAAAAAATGCTTATCCATTCTTAAATTTAAAGCAAATAAAAAGCAATTCACAGATTCAATAACGATATAATAACAATACATACAATTCAAATACATACAGACACAACATACGATACGATTGATACGAGTATATATAATATAATATGATAAAAAATAAATGATGATGAAAAAGCAACCAAATAATATTAATTAGATATAGTAACTCTTATTTAATATAGCTACTACACCTACACACACACACACAATTAGTGCAGCCATGTAACTATTTTTAGAGCCTCGGAAATAACCATCAATACTATACATAAAATACATAAACATAAATTAAATAAACGACAGAGAAACTAAAAAAAAAACAATTGAATCTTTTACTTAAAAAAAGAACAGCGAATGTAACAAGTTTATATTTAGCCAAGAATTATTGAGAGATGCCTCTGAACTCAATCTCAAGTTGACAGGAGAAAGCTCTGCTTAAAGTCAACAATTTGATGTCAGCACTTACATCAACTTACATCTTATACATGTCAGAGTATTTATCTGATATAATCGGAAATGTCGCGCGTTGAGTGTGTGTTTGAAATGAAATTGCTTGATTCGGCATAAACATATTTACTCTGTTGAATATTTGCTCAACAATTTGATTTCGAAATCTTACGCCCTTACACATGCCACTTGTGCCTACATCGAATGTGGGGGTGGAACGAGGAATTGTATCAAGGACGCGCTGTTCAACGGAACAATCGAAGAGTAGGCAAACAAGCCCCAAACAAGCTAACTACCAACCCTGAATACCATTGTCATAGTCAGTTTGTCAGATTGACACAGAGACAGTCGGCGGCGTAGAGTTCGCGGTATTCAGTGCTTGCGCTACCCTCCCTCTACAGATGTCAGCAATTTTCTCGATTTGAATACATTCAACACAAAAAAAAACGAAAGTAGGCAAACAATTTAAAAGCGAGTGCCGAGCACAAGCTAAGAAAGGAAAGCAAAAAAAATAGGCAAGAAAAAAATCAGAGGAACCCGCGCAAATGGCTTCTCTAACGACCCAATTAATTTGAAACAAAAAAGTTTAAAAAATAAAAAAGGGAACAAAACACAAATGTTTGAGTTTGAAGATGTGGCGGCGGCGGCGGTAACTGCTTTATGGCCACAGAGTAAAGTAATGCCACAGGGCCAGTAAACGCCATCTCTTCAACTCCAACTCCAGCTCCAATTGTGCGAGCAATAAAGTTTGCCGCTGCTCGATGCTGAAGTTCAAGCTGGAGCTGCAGATGAAACAGAGAGAAGCTTTTAATGCCACACGCACTGAGGTGGCACAGCGGAGAGCTGGCAAAAGTTCGCCAATGCCGACAGCTTCATTACAGCCGCCATCATCATCATCATCAGCATCATCATCTAACCATGAGTAATTTGCCAAGCAAAAGTTTATTTGTTGCTGGAGCGCACAGCTCAAGCTGTTGATGATGTGAAGTGCTGTGCAAAAGGAGAGTACTGGGTAGAGAGATGATTAAGGTATAATGAGAGAAGAAATCTCAGCTTGCTTAGAATGGCAAAAACAACTACAAAACAACGATATAATATTTCAGCACAAATGCTGTACGATCTCAGTCTTCAAAGTTTGAGTCTTGAGTCGACAGTCGCGTTGTAGGCAAGCTAAAACAAAAAACATAGCCAGAGTATGTTCAAGTCTGTGATGCCCATTTTAATCGCACTGATTATGCTAAGTCTGTGCATATTGGCCAAAGGTGAGTACCCCATATCTTAAACTCTAATATTTGTATATAAATCAGTTTAAATTAGGCATAAATGTGCGATATTTGTATTTTATTGCACATCTGTTTCGAAAATTCCATTGTTTGAGTGTGGTGTGATGTGATAATGAGTGGGTGTATGAGCGTGTGTGTTTGTTGTGTTGAAACAGGTTTTAATTTGTATAAAACATGGACGTCGAGAGGGGGGCTTTGAGACCACAGCTCTGAGCTCTTAGCTCGTTAGTCATAATTACGTTGGCGCTGCCGAGCTGCGGCGTCGTGATTCAAGATTTCCGGGTGTATGTCATAGAAGATTACCAGGCTGATAAGAGTTGGCATGGCAAGAGCTGGCATGGCAATGATTTAATGTCTTGTAATTAAATTTTTCTCAGCTGCGCCCTATCAGGAGCTGGAGCCCCGCAAAGGTCATGTACCAGTCTACATACGCCACGGGGATGAGTTGTTAACTAATATACACGAAGGCCTGGCGGAGGCCTTCAAGGAGGACAACAACTCGAAGCAACTGCAAGCAGAGGTAAGCGGCATTTCTTTGCTAATGCAAAAAGTTAAGAGCTTAAGGCACAATTTACAGAATCTCATCACCGAATCATCCACTGAGGCGCCGCCAAAGATCTCCACCGAATCGGATATTGCAAGTTTCGATACAATCAACGCAAAGGATGAATAATGATAAGAAATGCAATTGAATAAAAATACCAAGGACTACTGATACCAGAGTTAATATGTTGATATATATATAGACTATATATACTATTTTACTGGGCTGTTTGGGCAGCTCGTTAACGTCTCAGCAGCTCTGTTTGGCAACTCGTTGGCCAAATCGCCTCAGAGCTTTGCGTGTGATTTACTTGTTGTGGCCCATTAGTAAGACAGGAACTCTCGAGCGCTGGCTCCGAATCTCACTCTGGTGCTGGCGATGCGGCGTCGCAAACGTTTGTAATTAATATAATGGCGACGGCTGTGTTGGCCATGGGTAATGGCGATGGCGATGGCAATGGCAATACCAAAATGGCCTACACACGCTGTGGTTGTGGGGCCACAAATTGTTGTTTCATTGTCCTTGTGTCTGTGTGAGGCGGCTGTGCGGCTGTCTAACGAGCAATAAAACTAAATACATACACATAAAGTTAATTATAAAAGGGCAAAAGGAAATTGAAGCTACCATATCAGACTATTGAGCTGTCGATGCAAGTGACGGATTAAGCTAAAAAAAAAAATAAATAAAGACGGAAGAGATTTGGGCGAAAACGAAATGGTAAGCGATAGGAAACTTTTACGAAACGGCTGCAATCAAGAGGGCATTAAAAAGGAAAAAAATAAAGAAAATATCCTGACAAACCGACACAAAAAAAAACCGAACAACAACAAAAACGCGTAGTTAAAACGATTTTTATGGTTACTCTGGCGTTTAAGAACTGGTGCTGAATTTAAATTTGCTTGCGTCGAGTACGAGTGTGCCACAGATAGAGGAGCGACAGCAACGGCAACGGCAATGGCAATGGCAACAGCAACAGTGCAGCAGCAGTCAGAGCCAAGCTCATGGCTCATGTTTGTATCTTTGTGTGCGTTCGTTCGAGCGCATTCAACCTCAAAATGAATAATTGCATATGCTTCAATGATTTGCGACTTTGTTCGAATGCTCCACAAAGTTCGAATGGCTTTAATGCTGCCCATCCAAGACACTTCTACCTTCCTTCAACTCAGTCTCGTTCTCTTACCTCTCTCTCTCTCTCTCTCTATCTCTCTCGCGTGTGTCTCTCTGGACATCTTCAATAGAGGGATGCTGACCAGCACACAGACCACCATCAGGTGTGTGTTTGTGTGTGTGCTTGGAAAAGTGCTGATACTCGGTATAAATTGCTGGCTAATTTGAAAATTGGCCACTTAATTGCACTGCTGATGGTCAAAACGAGCGCTTAAACAATAATTGAGTTAACTGTTATGTGTAACGATTATCGGGCCATTCGGCAATCCGCACTGCATGTTAGCTACACTCGGATTATTATTATTATTGGTTGGCCATTAACACTGCCATCAGCACTAGCAATCGCCCAATGATGAGATTCAATGGCTTGGTTAAAGCTTTGGCTTTGTTTTTTATTATTATGGTTCGATTATTGGTTTAATGTAGATACATACATATGTGCGATTACCAGCACTCTCTCTCCCTTTCTTTCTCTTTCTGTCTCTATTTGCCCAGCAGTCCACCCAAAATGCCACCGCCACCACCAGTGCTGCCACCTCCAGATATGCCAGGTATGCTCACAAGATTTCCCAGCAAATTGTTGCCATTTAAGTTAAGAAGGCAGCTGTAGAAAAAAACAACAACAAGGTTAGTAATCAAACAAATCTTGAGAACTCTTTTTCCGCTTACCGCAGATCCAATCGTATAACTTGCTGACACGCCCATTCTTGCAGGCACTGGAATGGAATCGAATTGATATACATAGATTCAAATCCTTTTAAATGCTCTAGATTTCAACTCACTCTTATGCTCTCAGGCGAGGGTCTTGGACACGAACCTCCGCCAAAGCCACCACCGCCACCGCCACCACCAGATCCACCACCACCTGAACCCCCTCCATGGGCAGGCTTGGGCAGTATATGGGGCCTTGGATGAGGCGGTTTGTTATCCACTTCCTGCGGGCTCTACTTGGCCCAAAACAGTTAAGGTTTGCAAACAACTCGATCAATCAATACTTACATTATGAGCCAATGCCTAAAAAAATAAATAATATTGAACGATTGCTATGAAACTATAACTAATTATCGACTAACCAGCGCCAGCATGCCTATCCCAATAGTCACAAGTAAAGTTTGCTGCATATCAACAGTTTGCAGGGGACTTCGTTAACGGACTGACCTGATCCAGCTGCTGTTTTTATAGCTGCATCCAACAAAAGTGAGCCGAGTGTTTTTTGGAACACAGCTGGTTTTATTATAACCATTAATGGGTCAACGGAACACAATGCACAATGCAAGCAATTCAATTCTCAAAAATGTTGTAAAATATTATTTTTTATTTTTTTTGATAATCATAAATATTTATTTTGTCATGCAAACCGTTTTTAGACTTACATAAATAGTTTTAGGTAGGTTCATTTTCATTACGATTTGTTTGTGGGCAGGGGAGGGAGGGATAAGTATATAGTATAGGTTTACGATATATGTATATATATATATATAGTATAAGTTACAAGAGCTAATTGTACAATAATTCATCTAATAATAATACCATTTGGTTTATACGAGATTAATATGAGCTTTCATAATTAATTAATTTTTTTTGTTTTCTTATAAATTTTAGCTAATTGTTAATTAATTGGCTCTGCAGAACGTTACAGAATGAAAAAAAATATTAGTACAAAACGCACATTCAAACGATTCGATTTCGATTAATAAATGTTAGATTAAGTAAGCAGTAAGTAAAATTAATAATCGATCAGTTTTAATCTATTTTGAACTTTAACTCGAACTTGAACTAGTTGGATGAGCAGCAGCTATTCGTCGGTTTGCCTTGGGAGTTAGTTAGCGCCAACTAGCGGAGGACATTGCTCAGGCACACTGCACCTTTTTGCAGTTGCAGAGCCATTTAATGATTCGAGCGTTGCGTTCCACAATCGATGGTGGCTCCGAGGGACGATAGGGTTGGGTAGTTTGTGATTGGGTTTCGGTGCTGTCGGGCAGTCGCATTGAGTCCACAGTGCTGTGATCCGAGAAGAATACTGTGCTGGAGTCATCCGAATCGGTTTCGAGATTATTCAGCCGTCTGGGCTGACTATAGAGCTCGTGGAACGCCTCATCATTGAGTCCCAGACGATCAAAGAACTTTTCCAGCTCCGAAATACTAGCATTAAGTGCTTCCCGTTCTTGGGACTGAGTCATTCCGCCCGCTGGATAACCATCCGTTGAGAAACCCTTGGGGAAGAACACGTTCTCGTGCTCCGTATTGCGCTTATAGCCAGCTGATCCACCACCATTACCACTGTGGCACTCTACGCCCGCATTGATGGGCGACGTTCGAGGCTGGACTGGCAAGCGATTGCGATTCTTGAAACGAATGCATCGCTGCCGCTTGAACTGAATGGGTGGCGGACTGATGTCGTCCAAAGATGGCGCCGAGCCGGGACTCTGTACCAGCGAGCTCTGCGATTGGTTGATGCTGGTGTAGCCCTGCGAACTGGTTTGCAGCTGCTGGCTGGATGAGCTCGAGTAGCGCGGCGTTTGTGGCTTGAGACGGGGCGATGGTGGCGTTGGCGTATAGTCATCCTGGAATGCCTCCGGCACCTCGGGCGTCGGCGTAAAATTGAGCAAGTAATCGGCGGCTGCATTGTCATAGCCCATCGAAATGTTGTGAACCGCTGTTGTATCCTGCTTGCAGCGGCAGTCGATGCAGTCCGTGTTCCGGCCGTGGATCGGCGGATAGTCGCCCGCCGGTGTCACATAGCCGCAGTACGAGTTGGCGCTGTGCTGAGTGGAGGAGCCACTGTCCCGTCGGGTGGCTGCCACCAGATTGCAGCAGTTCTTGATGGTGCCGCTGGCAGTGCCTGCATTCGGTTCCCTTTGCCTTTGCTTGTAGCACGGCTCGCTGCGGTGAGTATAGTGACCGGAACTGCCGCCCGAGTCGCGATTGATCGAGGACTCGCCGGCGGATTTGATTGAGCGATTGCCGCGACTGCAGCAGCTCAGGATCTCGCTGTGCGGCGAATGCCGACTGATTTGCGTATGCAGATCCGGCAGAGACTTGTGGCTATTGATATTGAATTCGCCACTTGTGTACGGAGCACGCTCATCCGGATTGGCCACCTCATGCGAGTGCGAATACGATCGCTGATAGTTGTATCTGAAAGGAGATTGGGTTAGATGGAAGGCACAATTGGGAGGATAAACTATACTGTCTCTCTCACCTGTAACGCTCGTTGTGCGCCTGGCTCGACTTTGCCGCATACTCAGCCGGCGGACTAATGGGCCTATAGTTCTCGGTAAGCACCAGTGGCTCCTCGCCCCCACTGTTTGGCTCACTGGGATAGCCACTGTATGCGGACTCCCGCGAAAATCCGTGACTCGAGGGCACATAAAGTGGCGGTGGAATCCGCAATGCATTGCTCTCGTCCTC
Organism: Scaptomyza graminum; assembly: GCA_018901835.1. NCBI lineage: Eukaryota > Metazoa > Arthropoda > Insecta > Diptera > Drosophilidae > Scaptomyza > Scaptomyza graminum. The sequence continues at coordinate 1,783,295 of JAEIFL010000243.1, forward strand.
GCCATACTCCTGGGGCAGTAAATCGTTGTTCGGATCGCTTAGTTCATGGCGTCGCAATCCACGCTCCTTCTCCGAGCCGAGTAGCATGCGCAGCTTGTGCTGCAACACGTTGTTGTTGACGGCAGCATTGGAGCGGTGTCCTTGTTGTCTTTGGTGATGTTGCTGCTGCAGTTGCTGGTGATGCTGCTGCTGCTGATGTTGCTGGTGATGCTGATTGTGCATTGAGTATTGCTGTTGCTGCTGCTGCTGTTGTTGCTGCCTGGTCAGGCTCATGTAGCGTCTGTCCTCCAATTCATCGTACGATGCAGTCCCACTATAGCGTCTTTCATCCCCTGTCGGCGGCCTGCGTCCACGCTTTACACCCGAAACAGATCCATTGCCAGCGGCACTTACCACATTCCGATAGCTTGCCTGCTGCAACCGCTCGAACACCGCATCCGATTTAATATAGAAGGGTTTCGATTCGGCCAAAAGTTCGACGGCCGATTTGCGCTTGTTGTAGTTGTAGTGCCTGCCACTGCTGTGATAGAATGAACTGTGCCCCGCATGCCCCTGACTTTGGCTCCAATAGTTGCGGCAACCGGCTGCCGTCTCAGGCAGTGCCGAGGCCGACAATGGTCGCTGTGACATTGTTCCAGCCGACATATACAATCCACCATGACCATTGTACGGACTCTCTATGCTCATCATGCCTCCACCTCCTGCTCCACCGCCACCAAAGACCTGCTGACTCGTCGCATAGAGAGTTTGACTGGCAGTGCGCGAATATTTGGGCATTGTGGTGTACATAGTCGAGTTGTTATGTCCGCCGGGTGAGCTGCTGCCATTGCAGGACCGCTGTCGTGGACTACTGCATCCATGTGCCACAGTAGCCATATCGCCAGATGAAATCGAATCGAATCAGTTGCCCAAAAAGCCTTGAGTTTCTGTTTTTTCTTGACACCCTTTTGTTTCACCTGCTGTTTTACGGTTGATATTGGTATTCGTCTTGGCCTCGAGCGCGTCTGGGTGCAGACACGGAGTGGGTCTGGGTGTGGGACATGCGCAGTTGTAGGCGTGCTGCGTATACTGAAATTACAATACAATAATTTTCAGCTGCTGGGCTTTTTTCGTTCTATGCATAAAACATTGACATATTCATATTTTCATCAGCTTTTAACGCTTTGAATTTTCAACAATCAATTTTAAGTAAAATTATTAGAAAATAGGCGCAAAGTGTATATTCGATATTTTGTTACTTATTTTCTCGGGATGTATTTTTAGACAGACACTTGATTTTTTTCCTGCTACAGAAATGTTCCACAGACACATTTAGAAACTGAATTATTTAATATTTCAATTTGGTGAATACTCAAAAAAGTAATGGAAATGAAACTCACCTTTGATTAACCAATAAATTCCTTTGATGTGCTGTATTTCTGATAGCCAATGTGGTGGCATGTGACGACGGTTGCAAGGACTACGTACACCACATTGTGCCACTTTGAATAACAGATGTTGTTTCGCTTCCATTCTGTTTCAACTACCCAAAAGCTCGCTCATGCGCCTAACAATAAGTAACGGTCAGTATACCAAACCATCAAAGCTTGATCTATTTTCTAGAATATGCGTTTGTCAATATTACTTAAGCTAAACCAGTTCTTTTTTTCATAATTTAATTATCTGAATAATTCTTTGATCAGTTTCGCATTTTTGATTTGATTTGTAACGTATTTGTATACGAAAGCGGATGTACAAGTCGCCTACACTTTGCATTCGCAAGCTTTTTTAGTACACGCAAAGCTTATGGCAAATAGCACAGAGAGTGACAGACAGTGTTGCAGATTAGAGAGTCAGAGAGCTAGAGAGAGAGAGCAGCGGTATATAAAAGTTAAGCGTGCGCATTTGGTGAGCAACAGTTGAAAGGCAGGTGGCAAAGAAATCGCAACATGTCGGCATCCAAAGCTCCATACGTTAAACACTATAACGGCACCCAAATCCAGACAATTGGTCTGGGCACCTATACGGTACGCTAGCGATTACGATCACTTTCGTTAATAATCATAGTAAAGAGCTTATCAGTTGAACGTTCAGAGAAAACCAGTCTGCGATATCTCTCTCGCTCGTATATAAAGTGTTTTTGACTTACAAATAACTTTTCGCAGTCGTTGGGTGGGGACTGCGAGCGGGCAACGCTGCATGCAATTGACGTGGGCTACCGGCATATAGACACCGCCTACTTCTACGAGAATGAAAGCGAAGTGGGCACCGCAGTGCGGCAGAAAATCAAAGAGGGTGTCATAAAGCGTGAGGACATCTTCATAACCAGCAAGGTGAGTGAATGATTGGCTTCTAGGGTGAAATAATCATAATTCTTTTCACTTGAGCAGCTCTGGTGTCATTTTCATGAGCCGGAGAGGGTTGAGTATGCTTGTCGCAAGACCCTGAACAATTTTGGATTGGATTATGTTGATCTTTACCTGATGCACTGGCCATACTCCTATGTCCATCGCGGTGACAATGAAATGATGCCCACTGATGCCAAAGGCGAGGTGGAGCTCAAGTAAGTAGACGAAAATTAATTCCTCTTGGAGCCATAATGTAGAATTTTCTATTTGCCAGCGACGTGGATTATTTAGACACATGGCGTGCTATGGAAAAGCTCGTTGAGCAGGGCCTGGCCCAAAACATTGGCGTCTCCAATTTCAATTCCGAGCAATTGACACGCCTTCTGGCCAACTGCAAAATCAAGCCAATTCATAATCAGGTAAATGTGTTGCGGTCTCTTATATTATGTGCACCTAAGTGTATTGTGTATTTACTTACTTCCAGATCGAATGTCATCCGGCTCTCAACCAGAAGAAACTGATTGCGTTGTGCAAGCAGCACGATATCGTGGTCACTGCCTATTGCCCACTGGGCAGGCCTGATCCTGTCAAGAAGCAACCCAATTATATATACGATGCCAAAGTGCAGGCCATTGCCGACAAGCACAAGAAGTCTACAGCTCAAGTGGTTCTGCGATATCTGGTGAGTGAAATATACAAATTAGATTCAGAAAATAGTTTATCATTTGGCACTTACCGTTTGTAGATTGAAATTGGAACTGTGCCGCTGCCCAAATCATCCAATCCCAAGCGCATTGAAGAGAATTTCAACATCTTTGATTTTAAACTGGATGCTTCTGATCATGCGGTGCTGGACAGTTACAATAAAGGAGAGCGTTTGATCAAAATGGAACATGCTGTTAAAAGCAAAAACTATCCCTTCCATATTGAGTTTTAGAGCTCAAAAATGTTACCATTCGTACAAGGCGTTAAATCCAATAATTAAATAAGTAATCAGATTATCTTATGGGAAATTTGCAAATTTATCTGTTTACACCGGTACTTAAGGTTTGGCGCAACTAGTCAGCTGTTTTGTTTTGAGGGTGACCATATTTGGTAGTGCTGCCACAGAACAACAGTATTTTGGATATGTGGCAGCACAGTGTTTTCTGCCGCCGTTCACTTCACTTTGTTACGACCAATATCAAAACATTCTGGGGGAAACTAGGACCCAAAATATGCCGCTTGTTGTTGCTGGAAAACACCCAGTCAGCGTAATGGTGTACGTGTACTTGCAACCCCCAAGGCGACATCACACTTCTGCATTGCAGATGTTGTTCTTACATGCGGCGCAACATAGCTACAACACGTGAGTGTCATATACAAAAAAACAACAAACAAAAAATTTCACAAAATTGATTAACAGTTTTAGTTTTTAATTTTTTCTTCGCATACAGCTTAGCGACAATTATTTAAGAACAGCATTTTGATTGTGCAATGTGTCCACAGCGACAACACCGACAACCATTGTAACGACTACATAAGAATCGAAAACAGCCTTGCCGCTTCCGTCCATTGCAAATAAAATTACTGCGAAGTCGAGAAGAAGTTTAAAATTCAGAGTGCAAAGGAGCAATCGATGCCACACTGTCACACAATGGTCTATTTACGCATTGTGCTTACAACGCTGGTTACCATAACGTGTCTGCTGGGTGACAATTTTGTGGAATTAACGCAGCATCCACTGCTGAAGGCGCTGGCAGATAATGCAACTCATGCGGCAATCGGCGCTCTGACAGGCATTGCATTCGCCATGCAATTTTATGAGCGAACTACTCAGCTTTTTGGCTGGATATTGATTTTCACTTGCTTTGTTGCATCCTCCTTCATTGACCTAGATCACTTTATAGAAGCGCGCTCCCTTTACTTAGAGGTAAGTTGCACAAATACTTATTATATACAAAGCTCATTTATTTAATCACATAATTCAAAGGATGCCACAAATCTATCTCGTCGTCCATTTCTGCACTGCTCCAGCATTGTCCTTGCCATGCTGTTATTCTACATATGCACGGCGTGCCTAAACTACTTCCGATGCAGTCTAATGTTGGGTGCACTGCTCTGTGCCTTCATAACGCATCATACAAGGGACGCGTTGAACCACGGCTTTTGGCTTTGGCCCTTCTATGGGCATACGAATCGCATACCGCAGCTGGCCTATATTGTGGGCACTGTGCTAACGCCACATGTGCTGGGTTATCTGCACAACGTCTGCCGCAGCACCGCGGTCCTTAGCTTTTTAGGTCAATATATTAAGCTGAGTGAGAGTAATTATCGGATTGCAGCTGGCGGAGTCGGCTCAGTCGCCAGCTATCGCTATTTGCAGGTGTAAGTTAGAGGTGAGGCTGCTAAAGGTGCTGAACAAATAACTACGAACTACAAATGCTTTATTAGGCTTCAAGCTCAATACATAAGCTTTAAGTAAGATAAATAATTTTATTAGACAAGAGACCCAAATACTTCCATACTACAGGACATCAATTTCATATGTAGCATGTAAAAGTAACTATAGGGAGTTTTTTCCACGTAACTAGCGTAGGTTTTTACTAGTATCAGATAATATCCAAATTTTGTGATATCTTAGCATTAGCATTTAGGATTTAGTAGAAACAAAGCATATAGCGTACAAAGCTAATCGATTATCAATTATTAACTTAATAACACTTTTTATCATGGGCAACGTATCGACTAATAGTTATAGATAAATACATATGGCTAAATATATATTTTAATCAAATCAATGTTAATTCAAATCAATAAAACTGCCTTTGTCAACTGCTGTTGCATCAGCAAGTAACTTAATCTTTAAACTATTAATTTCTTTTCTTTTTTGTTAACTGTCGTCTACTTTTTCAAAGCCTATTTAGTTGCTGCAAAACAGTTCTGTGGCAGTAAAACGAGTGTGAAAAACAAGGTACTAAAATTACTCAATTTGTGGGTTGGAGTATGAAACCCTCCGGTATATCTATATCTAATCATAAAATTTATATAATGATGCCAAAATTCAACCTTATTATCTTGAGAGAGAGAGCAGCGGAATATAAATGTGAAGCGAGCGGATTTGGTGAGCAACAGTTGAAAGGCAGCTGGCAAAGGAATCGCAACATGTCGGCATCCAAAGCTCCATACGTTAAGCACAATAACGGCACCCAAATCCAGACAATCGGTCTGGGCACCTATACGGTACGATAGCGTTAAAGATCATAGTAAAGAGCCTATCAGTTGAACGTTGAGATAAAAACAGTCTTTGATATCTCTCGGTTTTATATAATGTGCTTTTGACTTTTCGCAGTCGTTGGGTGGGGACTGCGAGCGGGCAACGTTGCATGCAATTGACGTGGGCTACCGGCATATAGATACCGCCTACTACTACGGGAATGAGAGCGAGGTGGGCACCGCCGTGCGGCAGAAAATTGAAGAGGGTGTTATTAAACGTGAGGACATTTTCATAACCAGCAAGGTGAGTCTCCATCACATCCACAATGAATGTGGAAGGGCGGGGTAATCAAAAATATCTTCACTTGAGCAGCTGTGGTGTACTTTTCATGAACCGGAGAGGGTTGAATATGCTTGTCGCAAGACCCTGCACAACTTTGGATTGGATTATGTTGATCTTTACCTGATGCACGGGCCGTATTCGTATGTCTATCGCGGTGATAATGAAATGACGCCAAAATATGAAAATGGCGAGGTGGAGCTCAAGTAAGTCCAAGATCATTTTATCCTCTTAGGGCCAGCAATTAATATAGTTTGATTTTTGGCAGCGACGTGGATTATTTAGACACATGGCGTGCTATGGAAAAGCTCGTTGAGCAGGGCCTGGCCAAAAACATTGGCGTCTCCAATTTCAATTCCGAGCAATTGACACGCCTTCTGGCCAACTGCAAAATCAAGCCAATTCATAATCAGGTAAATGTGTTGCGGTCTCTTATATTATGTGCACCTAAGTGTATTGTGTATTTACTTACTTCCAGATCGAATGTCATCCGGCTCTCAACCAGAAGAAACTGATTGCGTTGTGCAAGCAGCACGATATCGTGGTCACTGCCTATTGCCCACTGGGCAGGCCTGATCCTGTCAAGAAGCAACCCAATTATATATACGATGCCAAAGTGCAGGCCATTGCCGACAAGCACAAGAAGTCTACAGCTCAAGTGGTTCTGCGATATCTGGTGAGTGAAATATACAAATTAGATTCAGAAAATAGTTTATCATTTGGCACTTACCGTTTGTAGATTGAAATTGGAACTGTGCCGCTGCCCAAATCATCCAATCCCAAGCGCATTGAAGATAATTTCAACATCTTTGATTTTAAACTGGATGCTTCTGATCATGCGGTGCTGGACAGTTACAATAACGGAGAGCGTATGATCAAAATGTTGTTTGCCGTTAAAAGCAAAAACTATCCTTTCCATATTGAGTTCTAGAGCTCAGCAATGCAACCGGTCTTACATTCAAGGCGTTTAATCCATCACCCAAATAAATAGCCAGATTAGCTTATGGGAAATTTGCAAACTTTTTACACCTGACTTAAAATTTGTCAGCTTCGTTTTCGTTTCGTTTTAAGGGCCATGTTGGTAGTGCTGCCACTTGTTCTACAGAATATAGCTGTTTTAGCTATGTGGCAATTTGTTACGACCAAAATCAAAACATTCTGGGGGGAACTGAGATCCAAAATATGCCGCTTGTTGTTGCTAGAAAATACCCAGTCAGCGTATTGATAATCTCAAGAAACTCTGTATGTCTTTGGTAATGAAGGGCTTGCAGACTATCTTCGTAATGCGCCACCAAACGGGATTGAACACAATCTCTGGACTTCTTCTTAATATTTTAAGAGTAACACCAAAAGAATTCCACATATACTGAGCACAGCTGGCCTGTGGTGCCGATCGAACGAAGAGAAAGCATGGAAATTTGAACAACACCTAGAGAAAACCTCCACTTCCTTCAACCTATGCTCTATCATGGACATAGCTGCGACCCAATGATTCCTTGACGCATCGACCCACAGAAACAGAAGAGGTCGAGAGCATAGTGGCTAGCCTGAAACCTAATAAAATCCTCGGGTATGATGGTATCGACACAACAATCATAAAGCTTCTCCCTTCACGCACCGGTGCCTTCCTCACAGCCATCTATCATTAGACTCCACCACTTCCCTTCTCAATGGAAGTGCATGGAAATTAAATTTATGCCCAAGCAAGGGAGGCCTGACCAGGACCTTGCCGTCTACCGTTCCATCAGTTTACTGGTGATTCTGTCGATACATACATATGGCTATGTATATATTTTAATCAAATCAATGTTAATTCAAATCAATAAAACTGCTGTTGGTTGCATCAGCAATTAACTTAATCTTAAACCTATTGATTTCTTTTCTTTTGTTAACTGAGCTCAATTATCTGTCGTCTACTTGGTCAAAGCCAATTTAGTTGCTGCCAAACAGTTCTGCGGCTAGGCAGTAAAACGAGTGTGAAAAACAAGGTACTAAAATTCCTCAATGTGTACCATTTGGGGGCTGGAGTATGAAACCTCCGGTTCTTCTATATCCTAATTCTAAGATTTATTTTATGATGTTGCTTAAATTTAATGGAATACAGTTAAAACACGTGAAAAGCGAACATTTCAATGGAAATTCACGCCTTGCAGAAAGGTAATAACTAAATGTGGGAAGATAAAAAATAAAATTTAAAATTCAACGAAGCGTGGAGACCAAATAAATTTCACTACAATGCAACATTACCCCCTACAATGTACACACCTTTTTACGCGCCCACGCAAACGGCCACAAAACAGTCGGACAGACACGACGACGACGACAATGAGAGTCGCCTCCACAAACGGGACAGAGCAGAGATTCGGTTGACAAACGCGAATACGAACACGAATGATGATCATTTGCGTTTCGACTGTGCTGCCGTTTGGATGATCGCCGATTTATTTTCCAACTGCATATTAAAAACAGTGAGCAATAATAAGTGTTGCGATTCTTGATCGATCGAGTTTGTTAAATATATTTTGTCAAATTGGCTGAACAAGAGGAAAACAGTGTCAATCCGTTCGCTGTAAGTGCAGTTGAATCCGAAAACAGCACTCGAATCTTTAGACCCATGCACACTTAACCTTGGAACTTTTGTACCGCTTCGTTTGGCAGCAATTAGCTAAATTAGTAGCTACTAGCACATAGCGTAGTTGCGATATATATATTCACAGTGTCATGGATGACTTCATTGACGGCAAACAATGTGTGACATTTTCATAATTCAGATACATACATATAGTTTCATTGTTGCCCGTTGTTCCTATGACTAACTTGCTGAGTGTCATAAATTTACGCGCTTTTCACTCCCATTACGAACTTCCTCACATAAGTAGCTTTTTTATATATATTTCTAAATTGATTTTGATTATGCATGTTCAAAAGCAATTTCACAATATTTATCTAAAATGATTATACCTTTTATGCCCCCATTTCAAAGCCAAGTTCTTTCTGTTCGGTTTGTGAAATGTCTAAAAATAAAATCTGTAAATATTTACATTGATCGAATATTGGCAGCAACAACAAGAGAGTTAAAAACTGAAAATAAATCATGGGTAAAAGGCAAAATGTCATAAGACAAAAAAAAAAATGTTGATGGCAACCGACTGTTCTTCATAATTCATAATGTTTTTTTTGTCCATATTCCTCGGAAGAATATTTATACATATTTTTAATGCATATGCAATGAATTTTATCGGTCAACGCGTGGCGCAAATCTTATGCATATTTCTGCGAATTTTTCAATAAATAATAAAAAACACCCACACAACAAGTTGACAGCCAAAATGGAATTTAAAATATTGCAAAAAGCCCCCAAGAAAAATGAGAATATGCTTTTGATCTTAACAAACTGATAATGGCGGCCCACCATGCCACATTTGATTCACTTTTTAATCCCAACATATTCGTCAGCTGTCAAGGAGACTTAAAAGTTTCTGATATGAATCTAACCTTTAACCCATTAAACGTAGCAGAATGAGCTGCTCTCTGCTTGACGCTTGCCATTTCATGACAGTTTGTTAATCTCTGCTTTAGTTTATTGCTGCCACATAATGTTGCACTTGCCAAGTTGCTTTGCGCTCTGCATCATTGTAAGCTAATTGCTTGGCGAAAGGTGTGACGGCATGTCACAATTCTCGATTCAAAAATAACTCATACGCATCGTGTGCAACCCAAAGATGCCTTTTTCACACCAACACCTTCGGCATTCAGCACACATTTGTTTTATTTTTACAACTGGGTTGAATGACTTGGCACTCAATTTAACATAATTATATCACAGATTGATAATTATAATGCTTGTTTTTTAATTAGAGTTTTATTTTGAGACTTTAACGGGGTCGATTAAATTATTCGCACTAGTGAACAAAGCCACAAATCTTCCAATGACTTGAAAATAATCCAAGACAGCTTTATTGTGTTTTCCGTCTCCTATATATGTACATATATGTATACGATTTGCGTATCTGATAATGACACTAACAAATGTGTTTGGCTTTTTGCTTTTGTCTTTTCTAAATCCAAACAGTCTTAAACGTATATGTATAAGTTGATGTTGACAAGGAAATCGTGTGTAGAACAAGATATAGGGAATACTGATTGGGCAACAACAACAACAAAGAAAGCGAAAGAAAAAATTTAAAAGTTTATTAAAAGAAACAACAATTTGTCTGGCACAGCACAGCAGCTGCCGGTTGTCGAGTTGATTTTGTTTTCGTTTTCAGCTAGATTTCTCTTATTTTATATCGTTTATTTTGTTTATTTTTTGTATAATTTGTTGGCTAGTCTTGCGCCCACATTTACATATAGAGCAATTCGGCTGCCTTCGTAGATCGTTGGAGGCGAATCGAAATGCTCAATATTGTTTGAGACTCCGTTGAGAGACGATCGTTGAGCAGAACGCGTTGCACGATTCAAATGATATTCTAAACAAAACGAAAAATCAATTAACTTAATTTAAAGTGTAATTTGAACTGAAGTTTAGACTTAAAGAAGAAAAATTACTTAATTCTTCTCCACTCTTCAAGCAATTTCCTTTTTTAATTGGGCAATTCGCACTTAAACGAAACTTAAATACAAACAAACTGCAAGTGAGAAGTGCTAACGAGTTGAGAGTATAAATAAAAAGAATATAAAATCAAAAGTAATTACCAAAAGACTTAAACTGCTCATAATTAAAAGCAAAACGTGTTTATAACTCAACCGCAAATAAGCCATCACCAGCACGACCAAAACAAACCAAAAAGTAGGGCATTTATAAATATTACACATACGCCACCGTCATCAAGGCAGATTTATTTCGGCCGTCATACTCCACATCCCTGCTTGCTCTCTTGCATCAATATTGAATGAGCCCAATGAGTGGACTACGTCAGCAGTTAAAGGTAAGTAGTTGCATGCAAGCGACCCTTTCATAGACAATATTTTGCGCCAACCCAAAACGCATTGAACCCAACCCCAACCCAAGCCAACTGAACGGCAATTGTGTAAATATTTACTAAGTTGCGGCAACAGCCTCCGCCAGGCAGGTACTAAAACTGTTTTGTTTATACCCAAGTTCATATTAAATATTTGCAAATATTATTTGTTGATAATAAATAATGTTCAGTAAACTTTTAGCACAATATTTAATAACTTGGCGACCGATCATAATTTTTTGTACTACTTTTACCTTTTACTAGCATGCAAATAAAGTTAACTACCTGTCAATGGCAGACCTTGAAATTATTTACTATTACATATATTATTTTCGTAATGTTTATCAAGCCAACATTTGTTTACCTTACCTCGTTTATTCATGTCATTAAATCTATTTTAACAACAATTCTCTCGATGTATTTTGTCTTTATATTAAGAACATGTCCAAATCTAACAGGTAGCTTTCAGATTCTTAACAACCAAAATATTAACCCAAAACAAATCATATTTTAGATCGACTTTTATAAGCACATGGCACACATTATTTTGACACGCAGTAGTATCTAATGGATGTCTATATCTAACGCCTAACTATATATGTAGTATATATTTGGTAATGGCTTCTTAATGTCTAAATTAATGCTCGTTTTGCACAATTTTGGCATATAATTAAAAATCGCGACGTCAGTCGGCGCGGCGGCTGCTTTATGTTTTTCTATGGCATTAAAAAATCTAGTGTTTAAACAAAAGTCGACGCGGCGAGTATAAATATAACCGATTATTAGCATTTGTTCGGTATTGTTTGCCAAATTATTTTCGGGCATTCAAAGAGCAGAAAATAAAATGTGCCAAAAAGAGCATCACAATTATTTGCCCAAATTTTGTTTCTCGATTCGATCATTATTTTTGGCATTTGAAATTTGTCTTCTATTATTTAATAAACAGTTGTCAAGTCGCACAACTTAACACAAATTTAATGAGTTCGTTAATCCTCATTTTAAATGTCTTTCAACTGTTTCGTTAAGGGCTTTGCCAAGACCAAATTTTGTCTTGCTAAAAATGTCATCAAATGGCAATTGTAAATGCCAGACACCTAAGAAGACTGCCACTTGAAATTCAATTTAAAACATATTTTTTAAGCAGACCATAAATTTATGATTTATTGTTATATTGCATTTATGTTTGTTGGGCAACCAACAACATAGTCAAAGATTAACAAAAAGCGGTAGAGTAATCTATTTTTTACTGACTGATGAGAAGATGCCATTTAAAATGGAATGAATTTAGATGTTTACAGTGAATTTGTAAACAGCAAATATGTCTCGGTCAATTAATCTTATACTTTGTAAACAAAAAAAGTTCAATTAGTTTATCAAAGCTATTAACAAAATCATCAATTGCCAAAATATTTAAAGGCATTCGGTAAGCACGATAAAAATGTAAATTCAATTGACCTAAGAACGTGGCCACTGCCAAGTTGGCTATTGTTTTTTTGTTGCTTGTGTGACCCACTTGAGTTCCCCCAGTTGGGGCACAAAATGTAAACAAAAATGCCGCAAATTCTTTAAACAGTAAATTTTAAATAGCATTAACAGCACGAAGAGCTTAAATGAGTGCTTAAATAAAGACGTAATAAACGAAATGTCAAAAGTAAATAAATCGCACGCAGCCAACCACAGTAAACACACCCTAGAAACAACCAATTACTTTGTTTTTGCTAAAATTTCTTCAATTTGCGCCTTTTGTGAATCCCTCTAGACTTTTTTAACTTTTCATTTGCGCTTAAAAATATGCTACTAACAAATAATGAAAGATGAATAAGTGGCAACAACATATTTGATATAATAAAAATATATTTTCCCCTTAGATGCTGGGCACAGCGCTGCTGGGAAAACGTGCTCCAAAGGTAAATATGAGTAAAGTTTACACAAAAATATAAAAAAGAATTTACTTTCCTTTTCTTTATTTACATTTGCGGCTGTGCAATTCATCAAAAATAATCAACAAACAGGCTGTTAAAAAGAAACCGTTTACAGATGTCGAAATAACAGGTAAATATTCAATACATAAATATAATGTTATTTGTGAGCAAGATTCTATGTTACTTTTTTGGTTTGAAAAGTGTATTTTTTTTATTCTAAATGTTTTCGGTTTAATAAGAATAAAAGTATTTGCCGTTCTCTCTAAATAGTTACCCCTTACACATGACGTATACGTAATCTGCTTATTTATTTTTAGGCTTGCACTTTTGATCCAAAATCTATCTAAATTTAGCTGTGGCCGCCATTTGCGTGTCGCCAAATGTTGTTATTTGCTATTTGCAGACGGTGTTGCTGTTTTCCTTTTTTGCTTTTTGGCATCAAAACGCGACAGGTGCACTGACACTTTAAATATTTAGATATTTTTTGTCGCTAACTAAAATTATCCAAAAAACCCACCGCAGCAATTTGAGGCTATTTATCTAATCGTAAGAAACAAACAGAAATGCAATTAAATTAATTTGCTTGCGACTTCGGAGACTGATAGTAAAAACTTTGAAGCCAAACTGTCGAAAATCATATGAGAAGATCTTGGTTCGACTTTGTCACTAACAATAAAGCTGACTTGCAAAACAGTTGATGAACGTGGGATTATCTCAAAGCCCAGTGCAAACTCAATTTTAAGACACCTGACAGGATGTTGAAGTTAAAGTTGATATATGAATTACCGTAGACAACCGCTTAATCAAAATTATGGCCGGCATCATAAAAGCTGTGATGAATTGAGCAATTCACAAAGATATTTTCACATCTTGTTTGTGTCCCTCTTCAATTTCACATTTAATAAGATAAGGCAACAACACAAGGCGTGTTTATTCGTTCAGATAAAGGTATTAGCAAAGTCGTTTCGCTGCCGAGGCTTATCAACATTCAAGTGACAAACTTCACAAAAACTGTCAACTCAACTCAATTAAACTTAACAAGCTAAATAAACACAAACATTTTTTTATACATCAAAAATAATTGTTGCTATGCTCAAACATTAATGAAATATAACATTTGAGTTAGGTAGGGCATTTGAAATTCGACCACCCGACTTATGATATCTTAATAAACGATTGACAATCAAATTATTTGGTAGGTAACTTTCCATTTTCATTTCTCAGAGTATTATTAAATGCAATTATGGAAGCCGCCCACTTGAAACTAAAAAAACACTGGTCGTTTTTGGGCTAAGGTCAAACGTATCTATTAATCTGTAACAACAAGTAAGAAAGCTTCAGCTGAGCGTGCCTGACTGGGCGATACCCTGTCGTCAAGTGTTCATCAAACCTCAACTGTTGCTGCCAATCAAGCATAGCCTTTTATCAATGTTTAAGGTGCGGCAATCAAAGCGAATATCGACATATTTGTATGGGCTCATGGCGTATTCTTAGTTACTTGTATTACATATAGTTAATGAAATCACCTAAAATCACCTCTCTCTCTCGGTTCGAACTGATAAAAGGCCTTGTTCTCGTAATACTATTATTGCAGTTATCTCAACCTGTCCACCGACCGAACGGCATACGCAAGGTGCTTTCCCGTATCACCAAAATGAAATACAATACAATGTACAATCTTGCTCTCTCTCTCTCTGTCTCTCTCTGTGTATTCCCCGGCAATGTTGTCCAAAATCAAAAGTTAGTCATTATCTTGGAGTTTTGCCGTAGATAAGTCGGGCGGCACGGGCCCATTTGGCTTTCATACAGCCGTTACAGTCCCAGTGCTTAACCCATACCCATCAGAGTATATTCAGCTCATGTCCCGGTAACAACAACAAGAACTAGTAGCTCTCATAAGCAAACACAAGTGAGTCGATCGAATTAATTGTGACGGATTGATAACCGACGAGTATAAAGTTTGAAGCACATTTCGCTAGAATGAGCAAAGATGATAAGTGTGAGTATGTGCCAAAGAACCCAAGGTATTTTCCTACAATCCGCGCGGTTTCGAGTCGACAATAATTTGTTGTCGCTAGTGTTGTATGTTTCACCAAACCAGTAAGCCAATGTCAATTTGTTATGGCACTCAAAAAAATAGTAATTACACATTTTGTCATCCATAAACATGCAATTATTGCCGGCACTCTATTTGACTGATGTGTGAGAGGTTGCAAGGTGGGGTGGCAAACATTTACACCCACACACACACACAACCACCTCCACACCCTTGCGGAGACTTAATCATTATTATCCAACTCAGACTCAGTTGGCAGTTAATTTGCTGCTGCCAAAATCTGACAAGCACATCAACAACATTAACAGCTATATTTTTTGGACACGCCTTCATGTTGACTTTTCTGACTTACGGCCTTCAGCAAAGTTATTAAAAAACAGAGAGTGTTAAAAATTTGCTTAAAATCAAGTAAATTTCAAGAAGAACTGATACCAAAGTAATCAAATATTCTTGCCTTAAGACTGACTGAATCGAGCGACTAATTGCCAGACTCAGAGAAGCTGGAGAAGCTCCCTTGTACAGTGCTTTTTCCATTAGGCAAGCTGTTGATTGACTTTTTTTGTTGTTATTAATTTATGTGCATATTTTGCCAAAGACAAAAATGTTCAAAGCACGAGCAACGCATCAAATGTGCATCAATGGCTTTTGGGCAGACACCCAATGTTGCAAATGCTACACTCGAATAGCTAAAAGCAAAACACAAAGTTAGTCCTTGTACAAAACATCAAAATCTGATGCGCCAACGATTTCTCAATCATAAACTTAGACAATGATTATCAGCCATGCAGGACGATAGCTGATTTAAATTTAAGCCTATTTAACGACTCGTTAGGGGAAAGAGTATTAACAACTTTCGCTTTTGCACCTTTCGGCTTCGTTCGCTGGAAGTGCATTGAGCTGTAAACTGAATCGTGTGAAGCATTCCTTGAGGCGACGACAACTTTTGTATTTTCTATTTTGTTATGTTGCTCTCCAAAGTTGTTCGACATTAAAAGGTTTTTGTTCTTTGCTTTACTGGAGGCTATTAAGAGAGAATTGCCAAACTGTTTAATGAAGTCAATTAAATTACGCGTTGTTGGTTGATCTTAGAGCAGAACTGAAAAGTATCTTACGTAAAAGAGCCAACAAATTGTTGCATAAGCCGTTACGTGCTTTTTGCCTCCAAGGCAGATTTACATTTCTCTTACACCCTGCTGCTTATACTGCCCTTCTCACTGCCTTTACCTTTGCCCTAGCCTCTGGCTTTTGAGTGCTGCTAACAATAACACCAAATCGTTTTCCGACATTTTGTTTTGTTCGACACTTTCGTTGAGCCAACACATGGCAGCCACCGAAAAAATAAACAGAGAGAGAAAGGGTTAACTGAGAGTTCCACATTTTCCCCTCCAAAACCGAGAGAGAAAGAGACACAAAGCAAGCATTTGGCTTGGTGTCGGTTGTCATTGCGTTTCGCTGTTGCCGCCGACAAGGTCAGTGGAAAGCGTCTCCTTGCAAGTGCTTACCTAAGGCCTTCAGCCATATACAGGGTGTTCAAGGCGTTCCATGATGTAGAAGTAAGAAATTAAAAGGAATACTAAGGCACATTTTTCAAAATGAAAAGAATCAATTAATACTAAAATTAATTCGGGATATGACACATAAAAATGCCATCAACCAAAATTTTGCCTATCAATCAATATGAATAATTTAGCTATTAAATTTTAGTAAGTTTCAATAACAAAGGACTTAAAGTCCTTCATGGTCAAAGCGTGCAACAGAACAAAATGAAAACAACAACAAAAGAATTTGTCACGTGAAAGCGCCGTCAAAAACAGTTTTCCAGTCCGCTTTCCCATCGCTTACAGATAAACAAATCAAGAGCGCTAGCGAAGGGGAAGAGCGAGAGAGAAAAATATAGCAGAGATTTGAAAGAAGAACGTTATAAAAACAAAAGACAGCAACAAAGCAACAATAATAACAAACAACAATTCAATGGATAGATGAAAGGGGTAGGGGGTTAAGGGTGTTGTTGCCATAGCAATGAATGAATGAAATCAACCGAAGTGCCAGCCGCTCTTCGTTGCGCAACCCGACGAGGAGCAACCCGAAGCTGCTGCCAATGGCGCCGACAAGACCAACATCGCCAAACAGCAAACGGTTCATGCGGTTTGCATTCAATTTGGTTCAGTTGCAAAGTCGACGCGCTTGTGAGCAGCACACAAATACTCGGCACAAACCGGAGTCCTCCGCACGTTCAACAACAACAACAACTAACTAACTATATCCGTGTGCTATCTTTCAATCGGCCATTCGGTATCAGTGAAACCAATCGGAGAACTAGCGTGTTTCTTGGCCGGGCAAAGCCCCGTTTGGTAAACATTGATAAACATTGATAAGAACTTGCATGTTCATTCGTCCATCAAATGCAATCAATGTGTCACTCTCTGATCTAGTCCGTTAGATAGCAATTCGTGTCCTTGGAGCTGCAAAGAGAACTCAGCCGCTAAATTACAGTGTCTGCCGGGACACCAAATATGTCTGTTATGTCACATTTTGTTGTTGTTCGAACGCTTTAAAATTCCCTAGAACACATAACTAGATTTGATATGAATCCAGCGGGCCTTAAGGAGAAATATTAACTTAGTTTTTATCAGGGAAAAGCCGCAAAAAAAATCTGTTTGAATTAATTCAAGTGAATCAGTCAAATAACAAAAAGACGTGGACAGAATCACTCATAAATAAATTAATACCATGGGCTTATGGGGGACAATGTTCTAGAAAAACGTTTGGGTTAATCATTTAAAGACCTTGAAGCAGAGTCGAATATCCGTTTGGCACATAATAATGAACACACACACACAGCATTTTGATGCAGCCAAATAAGCGGCATATGGAGACCCTGACCTAGCGCGAGGCAAGCACTTCCCTCGCTGGCACTTTGACCTCATTTACGACTCTGCTTTGCTTTGATTAATTGCAATTCGAATTGCGTTAATGGCGCACGCAAACGATTTACATAAAACAGAAATTCATGCCAAATTGCATTAATTCCTTGATATTCATATACATATATATATATTTGTATATATAAACTACTTCAAATGATTCGCATTTGCTTGGCCAAGAACAGAAACAATGGCAATTTTAAACATATATTTTCTTTGCTATTTTTTAAAAAAAGACGCGTTAAGTGTTAAATCTAGAAAACTTAAAATTACTCACACGCCCCGTTGAACAAGTTTAAAAGACAAGAAAAGAAAACGTATTAAATAAATTGCAAAAAAAAAACAAAAAAAAATCATTAGCATACATAAAACAAGAAAGAACAAAGAGCTGAGATCTATAAATATCATATATAGTACAGCAATAAGTACTTAAAAAAGAATCGGTGAGAAAATGGAATCATCACAAATGGATCACAAAGAAATCGCAAGTCAAGCGCGAGGTGAGCTAAGTACGGACACTTATTGGTTACCCTATATATCATTTAATTGCATACTTAAAACACGCTTCGTTTAAGTTACTTAAAACTTAAAATTAATTTACAAAGCATTTTTGAATATTTTGCAATAAATAATTGCTTATAATTTTGTTGCTAAGAAGTATTAAATGGACAATTAAAATTAAATAAATAAGAGCACGAGTTCGATAGACAAAATACAGAATAAATTACACACAACAAACTATTTAGTGGCGAAATAAGTTTGCGTAAAATGTTATATTCTGTTTTATATTAGTTGATTTGTGTAAACAATTCACGCAGACACTTGATCTACGGCAACAAGTCAAGAGTTTCAGATGAGTTAAGCCATCCATCCACAACCAAAACACATACTAAGGGGCGTTTGCCAATCTAATCAAGGCGAGCATACTTATGGGTATATTCGACTGCCTCTCACTGGCAGTTCGATTGAAATGGCTGACATTCTTTTATTTGTGATATAGTTAAGCATTTGTTTCTCTTGTTTCGTTGTTTGATTGTCTTGTTTATGTGTTAATGATTCTGTTTTTGTTTAGCTCTTAGCCTTTTTCATCGCCATGAATGGAAACTTGGCTGTTGAGCGTTTTATTAAATCTTCAGCTTCAAATGTCAATTTGTCTGCAATCTTATTTTGATGCCTTAGAGTGGCTTGGGGGGTGAAGTGACGGATATGACAAATGCAGCATGTTTCTCGTTTCCGTTTGCCGTTTCCTTTTTGCGCTTCTGATTCAATTCCAGCTCTTCATAATCGAGTTATTGGAAACAGATGAATAAAACTCGATGGCAACAACTTGAAGTCCTTTTTTTATATATTCTTGTTATTCATCGACTTCTTTTTCATATCGAAAACACTTAAGCAACATCTAACTGGGAAATCTTAAGCTTAATTTCCGACACACAAAACTATTTGCTAGTTTTTCCATCTCAATTACATTTGCCCGTCTTCAGGCGCTTACCCAATGGGACCCTTGAGCAACAGCGTTACGCAACTATCAAGTGCGATGGCAAACAAACTAACAACAACAAGGCGACAAGGGACTTAAACTAAAGCAAACAACAAATGTTTATGCGAACAACTTTTCTCCTTCAGACGGAAATTGACACTAATTTCATGGCTCTTTTGCCATGCAGCAAAGAACTGTCAACTGGTCGTTGCAATTAGTCGGTGTGACATTTACAGATTGCCAACTCGCTCCGCTTGGCTGCACATTCTCTGTGTTGTTTGGTCAACTTTGTAAGTGTCCCGATTTAATTTTGCAATTAAAAACTTTTCATAATTGCCAACGTCAATGATTTTCACAGTTGCTCGGCTAATGTTGTCTCCTAGTTGTCACGCCAACACTTTTATTGTCGAGTGACAGGCCGCAAAAGGACATAACTGGCTTTGCCAGCTGACAGACAGTTGATGGTTGAGCGATTGGCACTGTCTCTAATTAGCAAACATTTGCCTGCTTGCCAATGTTTTTAACGTCCATCAGGCTTATAATTTGGCCATCAATTATGCTGCTGTGGAATATTTTTCATATAAACAAGTTTCGAGCAGTGCTAACCACATTGATTTGAAGTCCTTCAATTAAACTTTCCAGGAGTTGATGGCAATTAGTTGCCAAAGTTTCAACATTTCCTAGAAAGATGCAAATCTCAGCTTTCGTCCAGCTGGCAATTAGTTTAGTTAGTTGATTGAAAGACAAAAAGATTCATATTTTTAGAAACAATTTCAGAATCATGTTGCAAAACTGAAATGCAATATGCCCCCAACCGCCTTTGAGCCAAAAAGCTTTTTATGCATTTTCCAAGAATTGACTGAAAGTTCTATCAAAAATGTAACCTCAATATGTTCTCATGTCAGTCAGTCAGTCTCTGTGCAACATGATGCAATCGTTGCTTTTTGTTGATTGTTGGTGTGATATATTGGTGTCAATGTGTCAATATGTGAGGTATTTACACGTGTGCAATTACAAGCCATACAAACACACACAAGCCACTTCTGTGTTTTTCTGTTTGTGTATAAACAAAGCAGCTAACGGAAACGACTTACACACACACGTCCACCTACACCTACACCGACACGCACACACACACACAGGGGAAGCAATTTACTTGCAATTTGTTACACATACCTTTGCATCAATCAAATGCCCTGCACACACTTGATGCAAATCGTTCAGTTTTCCCCATTGCCTAAAATTTAATAGCAAAAGTTTCAACTGATTGCGAGGAATTTAAAAAATTATGGCAAGACCATAAGACTATAAAACCTAGACAATTGTAAGTTTGATCGATTAAGCATTGAGCTGGCGCCAAAGGCATTTTCAAAAGTAACTCTTTACTAGGGTAAACCCTTAGGTCTAAGGTCTTGTCTTAGCGCTAGACGAATGAAAAGTTGACGTCTCAAGGCTGCAAACTGTAATTTAATTATTAGTACTAAACGCGGGTTGAAGTGGATAGAAGGGAACGAGCGAATTTTCCTTTAGAAACATAATCGCATTGATGACAAATATTTGGGATTATATTAAGATAATAATTTTATAAGGATATTAATTAGTAACAGAGTTTTAATGACTTTTTGATTTTTCCAACAAACCTTGTTTCCATTTTCCCATTTTTGTTCTTTTCTGTGCAAGTTTCGCTCTCGAAAAAACTCACGCACTTTCTGGCGACATGACCTTGATTTTCGTAAATGCCTTTGGGTTTTATTTGCCTTTTCTTTTTATGGTTGAATCAACGCGCTGTGCGTTGACATTTCGTAATATTTGCTCTGTTTTTCTTTATGCCATTAAAAGCTTGACATTATTTATTATACTTTTGATTAAATTTTGTTGCTTTTATTTTCTTTCCAGACCTACGCACAGCATTCGATTTGTTGGATAGAAATCGGGATGGACGTGTTACGGCTAACGAATTGCAGTTCATGCTCAAGAACCTGGGCATCGATGTGCGTGATGAAATCATCCATGATCTCATACGTGAGGCAAGCCATTCGGGTAAGTGCCAACAACTAGCCCCTTGAGCGCCACTTAGAAGCAGCAACAACAACCTGGCCACTTTAGCTTAAGTTTTTCATATCGCCTGAGGACCCAAGCAACAACAGTTTGCAGACTGCGCATTTGCGTAGGTTCAAACATAAGCCGCAAGGTGTCAACAACTTAATTAAGCTTGCGCCCTTCTACTGAGTCAAATATTGCGTATACGTTGCGTAGGCCGAGTATTTGAGAGGGCTTTAAGATTAGTTTGAATTCCTTCATATTCTTGCTTAAGTATTTTACAAAAATCACAGTTGAGACACACCTTTAAGACGTTGGGCACATTTTAAGGTCAAGAGGAAATCCGCATTAATCCGATTTGTAAAGTTTTTATTTAATTCAATTTACTTGTTTACTAATGCAATTTTTATTAAATAAACAAACTGGCCAAGCAACGTCTCCGCTTTAAGCGCATTTCATTATTAGTTTTAAGCCAAGTCCGGTAGCTTTAGCCATAGAGCAAGGCTAGGCAGGCAGGCAGCCTGTCATCATGATCCTACAGCGAGCTGTGCACCGAATCCTCGTTCCGTGCACACGTGTTGCTGGCTGGCATTTGCCTTGTGGCCGCTGAGACATTGTTGATTTTATTTGTTTGGTATTAGATTTTGCTGCTGGCTTTTATATTGAATTTATATATATACTTAGCTGATAATATAATAAATCTAATGCAGCCTTGAAGCAAATACGTTTTATTTGCGCGTGCAAAGCTTCGAAATTTAGTTTCATTTTGCAAAAAACCATATAAAAAATTTTGTTTTTTGTTTTGTGCGGACTTATTAATTGCGTTGAATTATGTGTTGGCTAAAGTGCTGATCAGAATGAAGGCTTTTGGCTTGCATAAGACAGTCACGGCGTTTCATTTGATTAAAGAGAAAGGGAGAGAGGCATATGCAACATGCTATCGATTAACAACAGAAGCAACTGTTGCTGACAGCACTGAAGAGAGAGAGATGTTGGTTTAATGCCTGCCACTGACAGATACCAACGGGCACGCTTTATATACAATATGTAAAATATGTACATACATATAATATATGTATTATATGCATGTATCGGCTTTACACATGTAAACAATGCCAGCAAACGTCAGTCAACAAAACGTGAGTCAAACGAGATTTAAACACAATTAAATTTGAGCCGAAAGATTAAATTTTGTCTGTACAGTTTTATATTGAAATCTGCGAGGCCAAATTCTTTATTTGCTTGTGTGATCTGCATTTTATTTTATTTTATTTTTTATGTTGTCTTGGCGTTTGCCACAAAAAACTGTTAAATGCCATGTTAAGCGCACATTTTATGGCTTCATTTACATTGCTGGGGTTTCATGATTGGCTCAAAGTCAGCCATTCGACAAGCCATAAATATATATACATACATCGCAGTAGCTCAGCAGCACCACCCGCTGCCCCCTGACTGTGCTTTTTAGCGACGTCTTGTGACAAAAAGCCATCAGAATGTCTCAAGTAATCCCAACTCCCCATTCTAACATATACTTTAGTAATTTATGTACCGCCAAAGCAAAGTACACTCTCTGACGAGGATTGGGATTGACCTAAAACTTGGGGTCAATTGTCGCCAGAGCTATGGCAACAGAGGTGCTCTGAGGTTACATTAAGTGTGGCTTGTGCATGGGGCTCTAAGGTGGTTTTTTAATATTTATATTCCCCACCCACACAACAAACCGCACATAATTAACTAAAGCCATAACTGTAGCGAACACTTAAATGGTCTTTACATTTAAGGTTACACAAGCTTTATTTTATACGCTATAAAGAAACCAGCACGCATTTAGCTAAATGTTTTACTACGAATCTCAGCTTGTGTGGATTTATGTGGCTCTATGAAATTAGTTAATGTCAAGAAAAACACATTATCCAAATGCCACTATCCAAACCCTTAACAGCCATTGAGACGCTCTGGGCTCAATCAAACTGGCGAATGGAATCAGTTCGCATCAAATGGTGGAAATTAAAAACAAGTTGAAATTTCTACAGAAAGGAATTTAAGTGAGAGAAAATCCAATTGATTGGAACATTCCTAAGTCTGGTTTTGGTCACATGCCGAAAAGATTTCTTGTTCAATGGCTAAAACGTTTAAAGTGCAGAAATGTTTTGAGAAGTAAGGCAAAGGCAGCTTTGATATGTTTATTGCATGTTTACAAGCAAAATTCAATGAAATTACACACCAAACCAGTTAAGGAAGGGAGTAAAAGAGAAAAGGCACACATCGGCAATAAATGGCTAACAATCAATGTACGAGTGTGTGTGCACACTTATGTACACTCTCACAAACATACACAGCACAGTACTTTGCGGGCAGACTTCCGTTTCCGATGCGAGTTGAGGTCAACAACAGCAGAAGCAGAAACAGAAACCGGAGCAGCAGGTGCATTTGCCAATAATTGATTACATTTTGGCATGAAGCTGTTGCCACTTGCCAACCCCACCTCCCTCTGCATTGACAGTTGCCGCAGCTATAGCCATTTGTTATTGCCAACAAAAGAGTGCTTTGGCGCGAATTGCTTGACTCGCCTGACTTCCACTTACCTGACTTTACTGCCTTGGCCTTAATGCAGTTTATAAGCACCTAATTTGCTATGTGCCTCTTGGCCTACCTTGTTTATCGATATTGTTTTGAGCTGCAATTTAATAAGGAACTAATATGATTAATACTTGAATAGATGTGTAATTGAGCTTCCCTTCACAATTGAATTAGTTGTTCGATTTGATTATCAGTGGAGGGTCAATAAGGCAAATTAGCAAACAAACACAAAGACTATTCGAGAGTTGTTGTTGCTTTACAAACAAAAAGCAAGTCAGCCTTGTCATGTTTTAAGGCTTGCACTGAATAGACTTTAAAATTCTAACTGAGGCTAAGCAATTCGCATTAGGGAGAAATGAATTCTGCAGTCACTGACGTTGGCTGGCATAAGACAATAATAACCACAACGAGAATGTCGCCATTTTCATTATCCTTGGACTTGAATTGCAATGGCGACTGGGACAATGGCACTTTTAGTTTTGTGCACTGGCTCATAAAAACCAACTAAGACAAATGAAAATGTTTTCCACACACAAAAATGTCAAAATCAGCTTAGCTTAAAACTAGCCAAGGCAGTCAGCGATGCTGGCTTCTGATTTATAAAGATGACATAACATTTGTCTATGATTTGCCAACAGCCATAAAAGTATCTTAGTTAGTTATAGTTTTGTGTAACTGTAATAAAAAGGTTATCATGCATAATAAAGTTTTACATGACTTTAAGCCAGCAATACCAAAAGACACACCAACAACCAAAGCCCAAAAAAACCATCGTAAACTTTTCCAGTACTTGTTCAAGGACACTCACTGCCTTCGCATAGCAGAAAGTGTAATTACCAAATATTTCTGCAGACTATTTTTTTGGCTGTTGCCTTGTGCGTCGCCAACATGTCTTTGCATATATGTGTCCTTTTCGTCCTACTCGTTTTGGAGCTCAGCCTTGGCATTGGCAATACTTTTGCGTGGGGCAAGAGTCCTTCGATGCCGTCGGCAACCAAATTGCCCAAAAAAAAAAGAAGAAGGAAAAAATCAGTTTATGGAAATTTAATGTTTGCGGTATTTTTAGTTTAAGCTTTATTGAACGCAATTATACTAAATCGTGGCTTGAACAGCCAAAAAAATGCTAAAATTAAAGTTAATTTATTTTTTATAAAGTCTCTTCATAGCTGTTGCCATGAAAATGAAAAGTCAATTTATATTCGAAGTCCTAAAATTACCAATTAAGTAAAAGTTTGCAAAGTGGAAAGGCAAAAAAAATGTTTCGTAATCAGAATAATAATTTGTATTTTTATTTTTTACTTTTGCCACAAATTTATTGCCAGACAAAATTATCGCCGAATTAATCTAGGATTATTTAATGCCAAAACTGAAAACTGAGTATTCTTTTTTAAGGCCGTGTGTAGTGTGTGCAGTTAAGGTCAAGGTTTCGAGTAATCATGTTGCTGCTGGCGCTGCTGCCGGAAGCCGGTCAACGGAAATGCGCTTAAGGTTCTTACTCGCAATTATCTTGGCACTTAATTATGAAAATTTTCAGCGGCACTGAAAAAGTTAAATAGAGATAGAGAGAATAAAGAAAACAGAAATTTGGAAATGTTAATAAAAACCTAAAAAGGAACGTTGTTCACGACTGGCAAACAATGCGGGGTTGAAGCTACCTGGGGCGCACAAAAGTAGGTAACATTTTTTGTTTTGTTCTGCAGCAAATGGCGAGGCAATCGGTAGATGGCGTAACACAATGTTCAGCTGGCTAGCAAAAACAAAAGGACACTTTCAATTATATGTATACCCCCCACATAATCGCAATCTCTTACTTTTTACACACACCCAGTGAAATGTTGTTTGTTGTTGCGCACATTTTTTTATGTTATTTAGCTAAGCACTTACATACATTGTTCCAGGCAACGGTTTAATCAACGAGGCCGAGTTCCTGCAATGGGTGGGCAGAATTCAGGCTTTAAGAGATGACCAGCAGCATGATGAGAACGCCAGCAGTGCCAGCAAGCCAGTGGATGAAGCTGACGATGTCACCGAAGACTTAATAGCTGCATTTAGGTAAGAACTTGAGCAATCATGTTTCTTTTAAGCCGCTCATTAACTCTCCCTTCTACAGAGTATTCGATCGTGATGGCAATGGGTTTATAACGCGAGATGAGCTACAGACCGCAATGGAAATGATTGGGGAGCCCTTGAACGAGGCGCAACTGGAACAGCTGCTCGTAATTGCCGACTTGGATCAGGATGGACGCATTAATTACGAGGGTAAGTTGAGCTAACAACAAAAGCGTTAACTTTTACTGTTACTGCTTGCGCTTTAATAAAGCTGCACATAAAAGTGAATAGAAATTTTTATACTTGTGGCAATATTTGCAAGAGGCCCACTCATAAATCAGCTAGACAAATACAAACAAACAGTTCAACAAGGCAAGGTAGTAAAAGTTGAATAACCTTTTGGCCAAGTTTCACAATTCCAATAACCCCAAGGCCCACGAAGCACTTCAGGTATGACCGCAATAAATAGACTTTGCTTGACAGCGAGTAAACTCTGATTTGACAGGACCTCAACATTTCCAGATACGTCTATCTATTGACGTATTCCACAAGTACAAATACTTAGTTCACTAAGGATACATTCGGAGTATTCCTTGCTTAGCATTAAATTGATTAACTAACTGTTTGACTTGGGTTAATTATTCAGTTCATATAGCGTCTGCTTTGCTAGTTGATACTTTGACCTTGCAACGCATGTCGCATTACTTTGCAGGACCCTCCTCAATCCCTTTCGCCTCGTTTCTTTTTCATTAACAGTTTTGTTTTGCTGGCATCTGCAATTTATTTACTTTAACTTTATTTACTTTGCACTGGCATGTACGAAACGCACAAAAGGATCAGAACTTATGGTGTTGCCCTTTCTATATATACCCTGGAGATTAACAAACATATTAATCAGGAGTATATAAAGTAAGTGTAACGAAACTTTTTTGTTTGAAAGTTAATTCATATTTATTAGATCGAAACAGCTCAGACGATTTATAGATCACATTAGTTGAAGTTAAGGCATTTTTGTTTTGGTGGGGAGTAACTTTGCGTCGAGTGCTTCTTAATTATTTGCGTTATTATGTTTGCTTTGTTTCGCTGACATTGCATATTTTTGTGTGGGCAGCGCAACACGTTTTATCGTACGCGGCCCAAAGGACCTTTGGCAAACAGGCTTTCAGTATTTCTTGGTGCTGAAGCAAAACTCATTAAAGTCGGACGAGGCGTACGCCAAATGGCAATATATCTTTATTTAACAAACAAACATATATACATATAAATACAGTGCTCCCACGAAAGAGTGAACTATGCCTTCCATTAATAAAGAGTAGCAACTTGGTTAATCCTCAAATGTTGCAACTCACAAATCATCTAATTCCCAATAAAGCGATCTATTAACTGTTTCGAATGGATATTTTTAAGGCTGTATATTTTTTGGAGCGAGCACTATACTTGGATTAATTCCCTACACAATTGGAAATTAAGTTAAAAAATATTCTTATCGTCTTTTTTTCTTCTCTTCATTTGCAGAGTTTACGAGACTTTTGCTCTAAGTGAAACAATTGAGTGCAATTAAGGACGGATGGCAAAATGTTGATTAAATTAAAAATATAATTTTTAAGCAATTACTAATACATACTCAGACAGAATTCATAAATATATGCTAATTTATATTAAGATGCTTAAAATGAAGCGAAAGAAACACAAACAAACACAAATCTCACACTTTGAGTTGATCGTTATTAGGTTTCAAAGTGGAAGAATACATAAATTTCCCCCACACATACACACAAACACACACACACACACACAAACACACACTCATATTAGTTATTAAATAATCATTTTGTAAAAACGCCAATTCTTAATAATTATTTTTTTGTACGACTTAAGTTTAAAGTGAGAATGTTTGTATGATTTTGTGAAGCAGAATAAAGTTAAAAATCATCAAAATTATACAAACAAACATACATACATATATATGCAAATTCGGATAAGTCTGAGCGCGTGAGTGATATTGTGTTTAGGGTGAAAAAAGAGAGAATGTTTAAATTTAGCTTTTGCATATAATACTTCAATACTAACAATACGAGCAAGTAAGTAATTAATTAATAAAAACAAAAAAAAACAATACCAGTTCATACGTTTGTGTCTTAAATTATTTAATGTGCTTTTAATGTACACGCATCCATAAATAAATACATACACAGCAACAACAACAAAGCCGCAAATTGTTAAAATATTGTTAGCCGAAGCGACACAAAATAAATGTTTACAAAATGATAAAGAAAATAAACTAAAAATATTTCGATAGAATATTCAAATAATAAATATATATATATTTTAATAAATGTTATCTATTGAATATAAAACTATATTGAATGTCAAAAAAATATAACTGTTACCAACAGCAACAAATCAAATCAAAAACAAAATTTACTTCAAAGAAAAAAAATTAAAATGCAATTTAGTTGCAAAACAATACGAAGGTACCAAAAAATAAAAACAAGTTCAGAGTTTTGTCAAACTTAAGAGTAAAAAAAATTCAAATAAAATCAAAACTTTATTTTGCAGATTTATTTTGTTTTCCAGTCATTAAAAAAAAAAACCAAATATAATTTAAAAAAATAAAAATATTTTAAACTACAATATGTGATTTCTTCCATATGTTTGCTTCCCAAAAAAAAAAAAAATGAGTTTTCAATTTATTTCGTAGATAAATGTTTATATAAAGGAAATTCAAGGCCATTGCATCGCCGTCCCGTTGCCGTTAAACATAATAACAATAAGAAATTAATACAAAATAAAATTATATAAATTGGCTTTGGCAGGGGTTTCAAAAAATATTTTCGCAGAGTAAACTCCAAAGAAAGTTTTAAATATGTTTCATAAAAACACCGTAAAAAACAGATTAAAAATATTAAATATATTCAGATCAGGGCAATGGTACAAATAATCAAAATGGATGAACATAAATTTTTTTATGGTATTTACAGCTAATCGCTTGACGAGTTTAATCAAACAAATTTCAGATAATTGCATCTAAATATACATACATATGTATTTAACTATACATATGTAATTGAATATCGTTTGTTTCAATATACTATACTATATCAAATGTTCTTAACTACCGTAGATTTTTATGACATCTAATTGTGCTTAAATTAATTATATATACTACACTATACTACCATATACTATCTACTTACTATATACTACATATGTATGTATGCTGTTTTTGTTACACGAAATGCCATTAAAAAATATTTGATGGAAGGAATGCGAAAAAATTAAGACATTATCTAGTTAAATGGCAACAAAATTAAAGATTTCATAATTTGTAATTAAAACGATGAAATAAAACAAATAAAATAAACACAACAAAAACTGATTGCTTTATTTGAGTTAAACTAGAGTTGAAAATTTTTAAAGAAGGCTTTGCATATTTGTTTTGGATTCAGACTGCGACAGTTTAGACTAACTTTCAACAGGAAGTTATGAAACATTCAGTAAAATAAAAACTGTCGCAGAATTTGTCGACGCTTCTAAATTTTACTCTGTGCAAACGTCTATATTTTGATATAAGTAAACAACAAAACTTGTAACGTATAAATTCCCCAAAGAATCATGAGTGACAAGGTAAATATAAATATACGCGATATTTAATATCAAATTAAAGGTTATCAGTTTTATTTGTCGTTCGCCGCCCGATATCGATAAGTTTTAACTGCATCACTTGCAAAAAATCGTTAGAGTAGTTCGCGAAAATTTCTTGAACGATTGAACCAGTTCAAATAAGAACGATACCGAGCACACAAAATCAATTGATTTTTTACATTTACGAAAACGACAGTGCAAACTGATTTGATTGTCTTTTGTTTCCTATAACGTTTTTGTGTAGTACAAGCGACATACAAAAAGGGTGTAACATTGCCCAGAGTATATATATATTCAACGATTGTGTAAAATAAAGCCGCAAAAGTGGATACCGATAACGTAAAAATCGAGGATTTGATGGACTCTGATCCTGACATTGAGTTCATTGAAAAGGATAGCGGGATGTCGTCGTTAGGTGGTAGCAAAGACGAGACGCCAGAGCGCCGCACAGTTACAACAATTGTAAGTTAGGAAAAGCGCAGTATAAAGGCTCTCAGCTGTTCGTGCTCACGTAATTGGGAAAACTAGTCCACCCGCCCATCATGCGTATTTTATATGTACCTATTGATTATTACAATGTGCGTATTTGAATTTCTTTCATTGCAGGCAGCAAACGATGATCCGCAAACAGATGCTGAAAATTACGATGATGTAAGTATGTTTGTTTGTAAACAGCGTTGTGCCTTAAAGCATTCATTCACTGTACATATTCGCTTGTATCTGCATTCTAACCTCACATTTGATTTTATTTTTTTGCTTGCTTAGGAACCAGATGAGTCTTTTGGGGAGCGCTTGATGGGATTGACGGAGATGTTCCCAGAATCGGTACGCAATGTGGTTAGCAATGTGACCAGTGCCACCGCAAAAGGCTGCCGCAGTTTTTACACGTTCTCATGCAACGCGTCGTGGATATTCTTTACAAGCTCGGTCATTCTGTTTGCTCCCGTCATTTTTGAGACTGAGCGCGCCCAAATGGAGGAGCTACACAAGTCGCAGCAGAAGCAGGTGCTGCTTGGTCCTGGCAGTGCCATGGCCGCAACTGGACCATCGCCCAGTTTACCATTGATTCGTTAATTGATTACATTTAAATACTACGTTAGTTCTATTTAACAGCGGGACTCCATTCAAATAATGGTAGCAGTAGTAGTGTATAAGTCAATCATTAAAAAGTCCCTGCCAATAAACACACACTGCAATAGCAATAATACTGTATTCCAAGCCAATTCAAGCGCCTTAAGCATTTACCATCAATCAGCATTGGATCCATAACACCTTTTGGACGAACAATCGTCGTAGCTTCAATTATGACTTAGTAGGAACACACCAAAAACAACAAACAACAATAATGTTCAAAACAAACTAAGATAATAAAGATTCGTTTATTAAGAGTTAAGGTCCGCCTAAATACTCTCGCGGTATGGGATGATCCATGAAATAGCGCCGAAACTCGCCGGCATATTTGTTGCGCAACGAACGCTCGCCAAACTCATTGAAGCGCTGGGCAAGGAACACATACACATCGAGGACCTTGGCGTGAGCCGACAGCTGCTTAAAGGATTTGGCCGAACGTTCCAAGATGTCCACGGATTTCATAAGCTGCGCCTTGCGAGGCGCTCCCTCATCCGTAATGGCCAATAAGCAACGCACAAATACAAAATCTGTCTTGGCACGCTCATAGAGTCCTCCATTGATGTGAATATCGTCCATGCTGCGCTTAATGGCCTGGTACGCCTTCTGCGGCAAGCCCAGCAGAAGGAGTATCTGTGCGAGTAGCATGTCAACCAGTGCCAACTCGTAGTCCATCTGGGATTCGGACATGTCCTCAGAGACGCGCAAGAGCAGAGTGACTGCCTCACTGTTGAAGTTGCCCTCAGCCAGGCTGCAATAGGCGAGCAGCACCTGGATACGCATTCGTAGCAGGAAAGGCAAATCGGGGTTTGCCGCCAGCTTGTCCAGCAGCCGACGAGCATTGAAGAACTCTCGCTTAGCCACATAAATCGACGCACGCTGGTGCATGGAGCCGGCGGGATCCAGAAGATACAGCTGATCGCATGCCTTCAAGGCGTCGTGCCAGCGACAACGATAAATGCCCGACTGGATTATTACATGACACTGGCTAATCATCCAGGACTCGGCGCTGGGCATGCGTGGCAGTTGTTCCCGGGCCCTGTGCAAAAGAACGCGCGCCAAACGCAGTTCGCCCTGCAGATGCAGCCACATTGCAAAGCTCGCCAGAGCACTGCCAGAGCAAGCGTATCCGGTGTTATTGCTCCGATCCCGAACTGTTAACAGCAGCTGGGAATAGAGAGCGGATAGCTCGTGTCTGCCATAGGCACACCAGACGGCACTGCGCAGAGCCAGCGCTTCGGAGGCATGGTTCGTCAGGTTGTTGCGATTCGTTAGATTATCACTGTGCTGCAGCAGGTCAAAGAGCCGCAAAGGCTGGTATCCAGCAACGGTGCCCAGCTTAACGGCAAAGTGCAGAGCGAGTGTGTAGTTTTGGAGCTGATTGCTATCGTCATCGGTGATGTCGGCCACGTTTTGCTGGACATAGGACAATGGGAGTTCATCACGGAGCAGGCAGTACCAGGTGTTGGCCAAATTAAGGCTGCGCTTATCCCCATGCTCCTGGGCGAGCATAATACTTTCCCTTAGCGCCGCAAGGGCCTCATCGCGATGCCCGAAGGTAGCGTGCATCACGCCAAGATTGATGCAAAAGTATTGATATCCCCGCTCCTGGCTCATTAGGCGCACCGGGGATCGATCAAGGGCGCGATGCAGCGATGACAATGCATTGTAATAGTCTCGAACGCGCAGCTGATTCATGTAGCCCAGAAAATAGGAGGTCGTACTTAGCGGCAGATCCTGTATGATCTCCTGCACCTTGCGCTGCAGCTCCTTGGGCGACAAGGCGCTAGAATCATCACGATCCAACAGCTCCGACTGTGTGTTAATAAAGTATTTGGCCTGCCGGGGTGCCCATTTGCTAATTGAACTGTGCTCAATTACACTGACATCGGTGTCCTCTTTTGTTGCCTTTTTGGCAGCTCCTTCTGCTGACGGAGTTTGGAGTGGCGGCGTAGCCGATCTTCGTAGCACGCCACCCGCAATCAACTTACGTGGACCACTTGACAATGCGCGTATGCCACGTTCGTAATACGAACAGATATTCTTGTACATGCATATCATCTCGGCGAAGGTGAAGCGTTCCAAGACGACGCCAATGCGTCGCACATAGATGCCCACCATGCTGAACTGACTGACGCCGTAGTCCTCGTTGAGCAGCGTGTCAATATTCTGCATTTCAGCAAAATCGAACAGCGCCTCAATGCTGGAGGTGCCACAGAATTCTGACATTGCCTTTTCAAATGACTCCAGCATCAGCGTGTCCAGTTTATATGGACGGGAGGTAAGTAAGTTGTGCAATTCATTGTACGACATGTCCGCCTCCTGTACCAGCTTGAACATAAGCATACAGAACATGCGACGCCGTTGCGGACGCATCGTTATTCCCGTCTCCATCGAACCTTTCTTGTCCTACGAATAATTTTTGTGTTAACTTAACGGAGTTACTTAAGCTTGGGGTACACTTACTTTCACATACTGTTTTAGCAGAATTAACACCGTTATTTTGTGCGGTGTAGGCGTCTCGATGCGTGGCGGCACCAACTTTGAGCTGGGATCCAGCGTATCCAGCTCCTCAAACAAATTCATTGTTCAATGCGACGATGATTTTGTTTGCCGGCATAAAAGCAACAACACATAAGACCAGTGTTGCCATTTCGTCTTTTTCCCCGTCAGATCGGTGCCAGTCAGAATGTCAGAAGTCAGAATGTTAAAGTTTTGTGTGCGTTCAATTCATTATTATTTCGTTGCTGTAGGAAAATAAAAGTAAATTTAATAAATTTTCTCTGATTTTAATTTTGTGATTTTATCGAAAACGAAATACTCATTTTGCATTGCATCATCGTGAACATAAACATCGCGCTCTCAGCTCTAAGAATCCAAAACACAAAACGTACTAGTTCATATTTGTGACGGATTGCGACTGTGCTGCCCTAACTTTCACAATACAAGTGTCTCATCTTTTCAGACGCAGACGCAAAAAGAAAACATCAAAATGAGTTTTCTCAATTACATATTTGGGCCCAAATTGTACATGGAGTACAAAGGTATACCCGAGCCACAGGTACGCTGCATATCTTACATTAGAAAGCGTTGCCCTGAATAAATTTTTTCCTGACAGAGAAAAATCTATGAGCCCGGCGCAGTCGAAAAGTTCGGTGATCAAATACTGTCAACGGTAAGTGTGTGGGTGGCGGCTAAGCGTATGTGCATTTGCGAGTGGGCGGGAGGGAGTCCGTAGATAGTGACAACAAAACTCTTTTGCTTAACATTTGTTGCAGCTGTCAGTTGTATGGTCGGTAAGCTATTACACGTCACCATTGATCTTCACATTCCTCTACCGTCGGGGCTACTTGGTGACGGATTCGATACCAACGCTGGCCAAGTTTACAACAAGCCTTGGACTCATCGTCATTATTTCGCTGTTTATGCGCGGCGTAGGTCGTCGGCAATCGCGTACTTATACCAACATGGTCAATGCACTGATGCAGGCCAAGACAAATAAATCGTCGGACGCACTGCGTCGCTTTGACATTGACTTTTCTGCTTGGCCAGTTGATTTCGATGTCAAGTCCTTGACTGGGTGAGTGGGGCAGGCTGAATCTAAATTGCATCTATATTGAAGAAATCTTGATTCCGCAGTGATTCCAAGAAGACCGTACATACTGCCGGTCGACGTGAGAGCTGGACCTTGGCGGCATTGCCTTGCGAGCTAATTGCCTATGTGGCCATTAACACCTTTGGGCTGTCAATGATATATCCCGGCTCAGTAAAGCTGCTGCAGAAGTTCATGAGTAATAATTAACCTGCGAAAAATCGAACATTGTATTTTATTAATCCTTGATTTAATTGTAGGTCCTGCACTGATCTCCGGCCGTGCCAAATTGATAGAAGACGACAATGGCATACGCTATAAAGTGAAAACCATTGATTCAAACGATATTGATACGCTTTTCATTGATAATCGCAACGACAACGTTGGCAATGGAAAAACTCTAGTCATTTGCTCTGAAGGCAATGCTGGCTTTTATGAAGTCGGCATTATGGGTACACCGATTGCCTTAAAATACTCTGTGCTGGGCTGGAATCATCCCGGCTTTGCCGGCAGCTCTGGCCAACCAAAGCCGGAGCAGGACAAAAATGCCGTCGATGCCGTTGTGAGTTTTGCACACTATCAACTGGGATTTGCCATTGAGGATATTATACTTTATGGCTGGAGCATTGGAGGCTACAGCACCTTGTGGGCAGCCTGTGCATACCCAGAAGTCAAGGGCGTGGTACGTAGATTAACAAAAGTATCTTGTTTTCAATTGTTTGTAATTTTTGACTTCTCTTAGGTTTTGGATGCCACTTTTGATGATGTTCTCTACTTGGCGACGCCGCGTATGCCCGAAGCGTTTGGCGGAATTGTCCGAGTTGCCATACGCAATTACTGCAATCTGAACAATGCCGAGTTGGCAATGAAATACAATGGACCAATATTGTTAATACGACGCACTGAAGATGAGATAATTGCGGAGTAAGTATTTCTCTATTAATCTCAATTGATTAAAAGCCTTAACAATGTCAATACTTTTTCACAGAGACAATCGCATTGATTCGAATCGTGGCAACTATTTGACGCTTTCCGTGCTCAAGTATCGTTATCCCAACCTGTTCAGCTCATCACAGTTGTCGCGTGTCAAGGGATTGCTGTCAAAGCCATTGGAATCCTACAGTTACACCGTTGCCGAAGAAAAACTGTGCATGTCACGCCTCATAACATATGCCTCCGATGAGGGCAAATCGTATCCCATGCTTATTGGCGCCGATTACAATGAAGAAACGCGCAACCAAATGGCTGTGTTCTTGGTAAGTTCCTGTTTATATATATATACAAATATGTAATTACATATCTTGTTTATTGACTTTTGCAGTTGCGCAAGCATTTACGTGATTACAACTCAACGCACTGCACACCGTTGCCGGGCGAGTTCTTCAGCATTCCCTGGGATATTCCCATTGAACATGGATTTGTATTTACTTAAAGGCAGCCAAACTTTTATGGTTGGCAGTCATAAAACGTTGGTATTCGAGATTTGGAGTGTTTGTTGTGGGGGGTTTTTTTAAGTTAAGATTTAGTAAAAATGGTTTAATTCCTTTTTGCATTTCAACTGCTTAATTAAATAATTATGTACTTGGTCAAGCTGTTGTAAAATACAATAACTGGTGTAAAATCGTCTTATACAAATACATATACAAAAAATTAAATAAATGTCGCAAACCAATCACAGTCATAGTTTAGCGATTAGCCCAATAAACGGGTTCGTTGGTGACAAATGTCTATTTCTCTAATATTTCTATTGCTATTGTTAATCATTTTTTACAGCTAGCCTGAACAGGTTCAACAAATACAGTAGTGTATGTAGTTTCTATGAGTTCTTCTTTGAGCCGCCAAAGCCAGAGAAACCCATAATTGCTGCCATATCTTCGGGTAGTCCAGGATTGAAGTCTTTACTGTCGTCGGCCTTTCGCTTGCGCTCTTTTTTCTTCTCTTTCCTGTGCTCCTTGTAGCGATCCTCTTCTTCTTTCGCCTCGCGCAAC
This sequence comes from Scaptomyza graminum, assembly GCA_018901835.1. Taxonomy (NCBI): domain Eukaryota; kingdom Metazoa; phylum Arthropoda; class Insecta; order Diptera; family Drosophilidae; genus Scaptomyza; species Scaptomyza graminum. The sequence goes on from JAEIFL010000243.1 coordinate 1,819,522, forward strand.
TTCTTATCCAGTTCATAGTCTTTTTGCTTCTCGGCCATTTTTTGTTTGTTCTGATTGAAGCGGTCCTTCACCTGGTCAACGGTGCTGCGCTCCACTTTCATGGACATGCCAAGATTACGCTGGTGCTTCTTACCATTGATGTGATCCAGAAAATTAATCGAGTCTTTGACAACACAGTCGCATACATTGCAATAGTAGCCGCCGGATTGTGAGGTAGGTGTATTCTTGTTAATGACAACACTTTTGCCTAATTTGCTGTCAAGGTCAACCTTGTAGTCGCGCCGCTTCAAGTTCTCCCGCTGCACAGGCTCTGTGGAATTAAATATTAATAAGTGGATCAAATTACAGCTGCATGACGTCTACCTTCGTCTTTTGGATTTGCATTGTTAAGCAGTCGCTCCTGGGCCAACTTCGAGTACTCGTTCTTGTCCCATTTTCTGCGGTGGTCATCCGGTCGCATCGTCATTTTGGCCAAATTTCTACTTACGTCAAATATCCAAAAATTAAGATTTTTTTTTTTTTTTTAGTGCTACAAATGATTGTGTTTATGCTAAGCTATCGATAACTTAAACACACAGAGTTGCATCAATGTTGGGCGGGTGAGTTGATTTTGTTTTTCGATAGACTAGCCAACCAAGAGTGCATAGGTGTGATCGTCTCTCGTAAATACCATATCCTTTGGATTTGTATTATCCTGCGCTGAGTGATAAGGGTCGCTTGTAATTGTATCTATAACCTCGCAGTTGGCTTTTGGCTTTTTTGCATGTGACCTGCAGTTAAGGTTATTGTAAATTGAATAATGTTTCAATCAAATGATATCAAAACTATTACGCTTTGTGTCTAGCCAAGTTGTCCTTCCGAGTAAAAGTGCTGTCGCACTCATCGCATTCGTAACAAGCCGTATGTGAATGTTTATGTCGAGAGAGAGTTGATTTTAGATTAAAAACCTTGCCACAACCTTCCTCAGGGCAAATATACAATAGAAGCGAGTTGCTGTGGCTTAGTCTATCAAAAAAGAAACAAGATATTAGAAACAAAAATAATGTCAGAGTATAATACATACTGCAAATGTCGATCCAAAGAATCTTTGCGAGAAAAGTATTTATCACACTCGCTACAATTGTGGCCAGTTTTTAATTGGTGTTGATGTGTGGCAGAGTGTCGTTTTAAGCTCCATCTTGTATTGAATATCCTTCCGCACCCCTCTTCGGTGCAAATAAATTCTTTGTAAGTCCATCTTATCATCTAAAAATTAATTTGAAATTAGCTCATGGCGATGTGGATAAATTATCGATATACACAACATGCAGCTTACTTTATACTTTGCACAAACCACATAGTTTTACGAGCAGCATTTCAAAACATTCGTACTTACACTCAACTTGCTGTTTATAAACCACTAACCGTTGTCTTAAAAGTTGAATGCTTTGTTGTTCAATTTTACACAAAATCGTCAATTACGTCGCACCACAACCTCCAGCAATAAACTGCTGTTTGGTATCGAGTACAAAATAATTTCCACCATAAGTATCGATAACTAAATAAAAAATTTCTATCGCTGTTCCATTGATTTTTCGAAGCAAGTGACGATTTTTATTTGAAGCAAACAAGATTTTGTGATACAATTAATTTAAAGCGAATACTATAAAAGCTAAATAATGGACGGCATATTACCATTTTTGTTTTTCACTGCCGTCTGGGGTGCTGTGGGCATAGGTATGCCAATCATGACACCGAAAGGACCCCATCAGAATTTAATACGATGCATCCTGATGTTGACTGCGGCGTGCTGTTGGCTGTTCTGGTTCTGTTGCTTCCTGGCACAAATGAATCCACTGATTGGACCAAAACTAAAGCGCCACACCATTGCCATGATTGCAAAATCATGGGATCATAAACTTGTGGAGGGATAAGATATACTATGTACCTACATATATACCACTCCAGTTAACCTATGTGCTGTTCAAAAAACCATGTTATTCCAATAAATTAATAAACTAATTCAATTACTTATATTGTAAATTTCAACAAACAAGGATATAAAATTTGAATTTTGCGCAGCAGATCGTCGAGCTGACTTGCTAACCTGATCAAAAATATGAGTAAAGAGACAGTGAATGACTGAGAGAGCTGTTTTGGCTCTCTTGATAGCGCACCGGGCTCATTTTGTAACTCTCTTACGTGGGGAGCGACGCTCGCTAAGCTCGACCTGAGATTTAAATTTCTTTTGGATTCAGTTTTCTTTTAGCTGCGGGCGCGACAAGTTGGCATTGAAAATGTATCTATTGTTTCTGTGAACAGCGTTTAGCGAGAAAAGAAAGATATTTTGAGTGAAAAAAACAAACATATTTTCGAAAAACAATAATATTTAATGAATGAATTCTAATTAAGAAGCAGTTGAGTTAGGTCATAAACAAATGGAACCATATTTCTGGACTAGTCTTGGACTGTAGCGATAAAAAAAATTGTTTTTGTGGTAAGTATTAAATATTTCCATACTGTGATTTTTGCATTTCGCTACGTTTAGTCGCTCTACGTGACCATAAACTAGTTAGACAGAGATATGCATTAAGACTAGAAAAAGTGGTCGGCACTTTGAAGCATTGAAGGTACAAAACTGGTTACATTTCGCCCAGCCCCCAGCCCAGCGCAAAAGAAGATAAAAAAGAAGAAGTATTAAGAGCAATAAACACGATGAAAAATATATAAAGCTCAAGCAGCAATAATCGCCATGAAATTACAAATGTTGAAATCTGAAAAATGGCAATAAAAGATAAAAGATGAGGGAAATTAGAAAACTGTAAGGGCGGACAATCCGAGACATATAAAAACAACAGAGAGAACAGCTATTCAGATAGAAATCTTTATCACGAATTTATTTATTTCTTTAAGAAAACTATCAAACTAAGTCAGTTGGAATCAGAATCAGTCAGGTAGATAGATCAAAAGGCAAAACATCAACTAGGACATTCAAGCCAATGGCATCGAAAGATCTATTCTCTTCACTTCTTAACAATATAAAGAAGAGCTTTGAGACTTGACAGTGAAACAAAGCAATCGAATCGAACAGCAGCCAACAACAGGTGATCGGGATTGGGATTGGGTCGTAAAAGCAAAGAAACAATCGCTGCTACTTAAAGCCCCAACAACAAAAGAACGTTCCAACGTTGCCAACAATGTTCTTTCTTTGGTGCTGGTCTCATATATGTATGTGGTTGTTGTTCTGCTGTTAGCCGTGCACAATTACCACATTTATGAACTGGGCCAATTGACAGCGTTGCAAAACCGTTGCACAGCCACAAAGACTAGAGAACAACATTGATGATCCGCAGCATCCACCAACACCGGAGGTGATATGATAGCATCTGGCAATTATCTGACCGTTTTTGCATCCAACAATCAAGGCCGGAAATTGATTCTATTTCGCAAAACGGCAAACGGGAAGCGAAACCCCATTTCCATTCAGCGAAATATTCAAAACTGAGTCATAATAATAAAATAAAATAAAATAAAAATCGGTTTGCCCAATAAAAATGTGAAAGTTTAACAAAAATTTAACATGAATCACAGCTGAACTGCTCCGAGCAGGACTCTTGAGACAGGTTAACATTAGCCAAACTAACCGAAACAACAACAACACAAAACACGCCCAAAGTGTCTCAAATGTCAACGCAATTGGCAATTTCGCATTTTCATTTTCACTTCAACTATTTTCACCAAAAAAAAAGATTCATAAAACAATTTTCATTTTTTGGCGGAAGTGGATCAAAAGAGAAATACTTCAAGGCAATAGAAATGTGAATCGTGCCGAAAAAATATTTTTCTTTTTATTTTTTATTTATTTTTATTTGATGTTAATAAATTATGTGAATTTTTGATGAGCGGCTTTTGGAATTTACGAATGATTATGATTTCGTTTTCGCTTAAATTCTACATTAAATCTGTTAATGCAACACTTTCGCTCGTTAAGTTGGAACCTTTTGAACTAAGCCGAGTATCCCCCTCGCCCCCCGCTCTCTCCCGCCCACTCGGCTGGTTCTCATTCTCATTGGTTGTTGGTTGGGCCGTGAAGAATCGCAAATTGGCAAGAAATCATTATGGGGCCTGGCCTGGCCTGGCCCAAATTACCATTGACAGCTCGTGGCATTTGACTTAATGCTCCCCGCCCCGCTCGCCGCTCTCTGATGGTGGTCATCGGTGCCGCACGATTCTCTCTTCACGGACCACGACAACAGAAAAAAGATAACGATGTCGGCGGCGGCGGCGGCTCCCATACTCAAATGACAGACTCTGATTTCAGCCGGGGCCCCTCGAGTGAATTAGAACATAACGCTAAACTGCAACTAAATTGCATTCAAATGGATGTAAAATCGCACTTAATGGTCTTTGTTTCACCCGACCAAGGCGAACTCAATGTCTCCAACAGTGTTGACAGTTTGGAAAAAAGCTCAAGAGGTCATAGTAAAAACCAGCTAAATAAAATATTTGAAAAATCTGTTTCTTCAAATAACTTTCAAACATTTTTCTCATTTTTATTGTGCATTTTTCCTTAGCTAGAACTAGCTATTTAATGGCCAAAGACGGCAACACTGGTCTCAGAAGGCCAGGGAGAAAAGCGACCTCAAATGCGAAATGCTCCGAAGTTGAAGTCTGAGTTTGCGGTAAAGCAAATGCACTTCGTTGGAATTTCCAGGCGTATACACACACAAAATGAGAAAAAAATGTATACAAAGTGGAAGAAAAGAAAATGAAATGCATTCGCTCATCTGCGTGTCGTGCATTTTGATCGTGGCACTAATTGCGCTCTTGAAGCTGATGTCTTTCTGAGGTTCTTATCTGCGCATGGTGTGTGTGTGTGTGTGTGTGTGTGCGATGCGCTCTTCTGCATACTAAACAGAAACACAAATATTGAGATGTTTGCTTGCGTTGTGGACAAGTTTCCATAGTTTCATTTACTTTAGCATATCTTGGATATCATTTTGTGTTTGATTTGTTTTCTCTTAAGATTACAATTAAATGGCGAAATGAATCTTGTTAGCAAGAACCGTTTAGTAGACACTGTTGCCAATACTGTTAGCACTCAATGTAACGGAGCAACAACAACAGAGTGACTCTGTATATTTTATATACAACTCAGATTCCCGCGAATTAAATTTTACATTCTTGGTACAGCCATTTTTAGCTAAATTCGTTTGTGTGTGATTTTAGGGGCTGAGAACAGAGCGGAATTTCCATTGCACATTTGTTTTTGCATTTAGTTTGCCGGCTTAAACGTAACGGTTTGTGCATTTAATTACCAAACCCCTCCCCCCATTCGGCATTCGTGTGTTTTTCAGCACCTTAGCCGACGCGAGGTTCGCGTTGTCATCGCGTCGTGTCGCTTTTTACCTCAGCTTGTCATCCAAAATGAAATGCACTTTTGCAAGTTCCGCATTAAGCGGCAACTCTGCGCCATTCTCGTTGCGTTTACTGCCAATGCTCATTGAGCGCCTGTTTGACTGCGGTTTGACTGTTCTGCCTGTTCTGCTCTAATAAGGCATTCAGGCAAATGCCGTTAGAATGATTATGAAATTGCAAAGCTGTTGCATATTGCAACATATTCATTTATGCGTCTCTCTCCTTCTCTCTTTCTGTCAGCAATTACTTATTACATAAATATATTAAACAATTATTTTCATTCATGAGTGCGTTCATCTTCAGATTGCAGATTGCCGGCAGCGTCGGCGGCTCCATTGTGCTAACAACATCGAAAGATTGCATAAATTTCAATAAGTTTCAAGTTAAATAATAAATTAACAAATCATTATGACATTTACAACAACAAATCTTTTGTACTATTTGCCAAACAACAACAAACAAATTGTACGAAAATCGCTTTCAAAATTGGAAATTTATTTGTGTTTTGTCAACTTTTGCGTTGCGTTTATCGTTTATCATTTTTTTTTAATTTCGATCTTCTAGTTTTCAACGGAGATGCGTTTATAAAAATAAACTTTCCATTTCGCTGGCATGTTTGACAGTTATTTTTTTCATTTGTTTGTTTTATGGTTGATTTTTTGTTTTTGTTTTTTTTTTTGATAAGCATAAAAATGTCCGAATGTTGTTCACATTTCACTTTCTTTCGTCGCTGGACACACTTTGTGTGGGGCCGGCATTATTATTGAAAGTGGATGTGCTCGATTATAATCTGTTCGGTTGAGATGGTAATGCCAACGTTTTTACGCCTTACCCACACCTTTCCCCCCTCCCGAACCCCCTGTTCTATTTATTGAAAAAGTCTATTTGGAACACCAACAGGTTGAATGGCTTCCGTTAGAAATTTGGCTGACCAAAATTCTCATCAATCATTCTTGGCATTATTTTTTTGGTTGTTGTTTTTTTCGTGTAGTTATTGTGTTGTTGCATTGCTTGAACAATTTCACCAATGGGAGAAAATCGGCTAATGCGAGAAATTTAATCAACTTATGCGTGGACGAGACGATGACGACGCCGTCGACGTCGACGACGTCTTAATGCCTCCGAATTGTGAGTGAGTGAGCCGAGAGTGTCGACTCTTTTCAGCTACTATTTCTTTCTTTTCGTTTTGTTCACGTACATAAGTCAATTTGTTCTTTCTCCACACACACAAATACATACTAAGAAACAATTGGTCAGGTTTCCAGTTTTGGGGTCTCTGGGCTTGCGCCTCAAAGTGCCTCTGACTATTTGGCTCTTGGCTGTTTATGGCTCTCCCGCTCCATGCGCAACTGGGTCAACGTCAACCCAATGGCAATGGCAATGGCAGTGGCATTTTTTCGTTTTTTTTTGTTTTTCAGGCAGCACTCACACATGTACATGCACATTTGTGCTAGGTAACTGTCTGTCTGTCAGCGTGGCCACACTTAACGTGTGTGTTGGTAAACACTAATTGTACTTATTTCTGCAAGTTGTACTTTGAATCGTTTTCCGCTCTGCCGCATCCATTTTTTTTCTATTTTGTGCTCGTCTCGTATATTATGCAAATCTTTTTTGCGTTTCATGTGGAAAATGTTCCGTTTTATTTACTAAATAAATGATTTTGCTAAAACAAACAAAAGTCATTGGAAAAGTAACTCAAAGAAATAGAATAAAATTAAAGAGAAAATTGTTGAAAATTTCAGCATTTAAGTTAAATTTTTTAATGCTTTAGTATCAATAGTAATAATACTTTACAGTCTCAAAAATTCGTTTAATCATTACTTCTGTCTATCTTTAGTTTCACCTGAAAAAGCTTAAATTGAAAAAGATGCTAAAGCAGAAACAAACTTCAATAACGAATATTCGGCCAAACAACAACAAAAGCAACAACAACGTGATGATTATCAAGCGCATTCCAAGGCAGAAGAACTTTTACTTTTGACAGTTCAGAGTCGCGTTCAAAACTCATAAAATCAACGTATTTGTTGCTGTTGTTGCCGTTGTTGTTGTGGAATTCCAGGTATCCAATGCAAAGACTATTTTTACACACAGGTTTCTCTAGCTGAATGTGTATGTGTGTGTGTGTTAGCTTTGATTATATATATGGTGGCAACATAAATACTACGTATGTATATGAGTTGGTGGCACGAGCAATAACCCTGCCAAGCCAAGCCAAGGCAGTTAATACCAAGCCAACCCATTCGATCCCAGCCAGATCCCAGAACTGGTTTCTTTGGCTGATCTTCAGCTTCACTCGTTGTGGCTTTTGTTGTGGCTTTTGTTGTGGTCGAGTTGGTTCTGCACTTTGGTTGCCGTTGTTGTTGTTTCACAAGTGAAAATTCCAAGATTGTATCTTGTCAGCGTATCAAAGTGTCTGAGTTCTCTAATTAGATTTGGTTTAGGTTATAAAAAAAAAAAACCAAAAAGCTTTCGCTTTTTTACCTCTGTCCAGCGAACGAAACACTTGACTCCATTCCACATACTATACCAATTATAACAAGATATATAGCTATTTACCTTTTTATGGTAATGTCAAAGAAAGCATTCTTTTGGGAGCTTATTTTCAAATGTTCAAAAAACCTGTTGACAGCTTTTGCGCATAACAATTTTCTACTCGTCGCACTGTCATTCTTTTCCATTTTAACTTTGGCGTGAAAAGTGAGAATTTTCGTTTTGGCTAATGGGATGGTGGATGGAAAAAACAGGACGGTCCGGTTTTTCGGACCACCGGAAGTTTGGCGACGCGAAAATTGAGACTGCTTTGCTCTGCTGATGAAGCAATAAGTTTTTCGACTCGATAGAAAGCAAAATACCGACTGCTTAATGAAAGTGAAGCATTTGCTAAATAATTGACTTAAACTCCATCTACTTTGGAAGAAAATTGATGCCTCAAAATGATAAATTTAACAAGTCTTTTCTTACGATTTTCCTATAGATCAAACTGCAGCGTCTTCGACTTTTATTGGCCCAACATGGACACAGTTTATGGCACTAAGAAATACTTCCAAAGCTTGTCGGGCGTCAGTGATATATATCGAACGCAAACATGTCGACAAATGGTAAGTAAATAAACCCTTTTTAAAGAACGGTTAACTGTTATACAACTTGACTATGAATAATACTAGAATCTAATTTACATGACAAAGGCACAAAAAAAAATAAACTAGGTTAAAAGTTAACGCTGAATAGCTGAGCTTAAGCATCTGATAAGCTGAAGAAACATTACATAAACCCGCTGGGTACAAGATTTATTGTGTTTCATTTTACAAAATGAGACAGAAGCAGTTGGTTTGTCAGATTTTTAGTCAGAGGTGTTTCCATTCTACAAACATATAACACAAATGACAAACACACCAAGTTAGTTATTAAGTCAAACAATTTCAAGAAAACAAGAAAACCCAAAGGTGAATGACTTTCTCTGCAAGAGAAAGAGAACAAACAGCGAGAAGAGAACCTAAAAGAGGGAGCACAATGAACAAGAATTCGGCTAAGACAGGCCAAAGCAAGAACAGCTGTTGCGACAACAGGTTGTCAAATAGCTAACTGGAAAAAGAACAAGAGAGAGAGAGAGAGAGGGAAAAGTTACATAGATAGTTGGCAAAACAGAGAGGGGGACGGACACCTTAGCTAATGACTGTAAAGCGGCAATTAAAAGAACAAAAATAAAAAAAATAAAATTTTACTGTAAAAGTTAACCAAACGGATCGAGATTCTGTACCAAGTAAAAAAATATGATTCAATGCTTAAGTAATAAGTATACATTCGAAATAACTTTTTCCCTATACATATTCCCATTCCAAACACTCCATTGATTCTTTTTGCAGTGATTCTCAGGGTCTTTCAAAAGTACAAACTAATGTTTGAAAGTTCAACAACATGCCAATTAAAATATGGAATATGTAATATGTAATCTGCTGAGTTAAGCTTACTCCACGGATGACGGCATTAATTAGCAAATCATGACAACTCTTCAATTTCCTAGATGATAATTAATTCATCTATGATGAGCAAACACTCTTGAAGTGATTCTCATGTTGCAAGCCAATTTAAATCAAAACTCGATTTAGCACTAATCAAAAAAGTGTAGGAATAAAAAAACCGTTTATCTGTCTAATGGGAAATTAGTAACTGAAGACTTTTGAGAAAGTTTCGCATATGATGGGTCGATGTAAACGTTAAGATAATTATTTAATTAGTTGCGATTAATTGCTTAGGTGCCCCAACTCTGACTTGACCTGCTTCCAATTCCAAGAAGACGGCGACTTTAACTCAATTTATTCTTGATTTGTGATTACTTTTTAGAACACCTCCGAATACAATTATCAAAATACGCTGGGACGGCGTTCCCAATTGGGCGCTTACTATCACATGAATAAGCAGCCATCGTATACGAACGATCACAGCATTAACAGCCAGTATGGCTACAATACATGGGGCATATGGAGGGATGGCCGCAATATAGCACCCTCAACTTTCTCCACCAAAACCCATACGCACTATCCAAAGAACCGATCCTTCTCGATCATTCTCACAACGGCGGCGTTTATAGTGCTGCTTGCCGTCATCTCAATAGCTGGATTGGCGTTCTACTTCAGCTCCATTAAGGCCACGCTAGAAGATCGTAAGTACCTCAAATCTTTTACGTTTCACTTTATTAAAATTGATTTTTGCGCAGCTGTTTTGGGCTTTGAGGGTTCGTTTCGCATTGCCAAGGGCGATCTATACTCCACGGGCCTAAAATATAACCATACAACGACCTACAAGCAAAAGATTGAGTTTTACAAGCGGTTTGTCGAACGCGCTCTGACAGACAATGGACTCCAACCGCTACGCACTGATGTTTGGGGCTTTGGCGATGGTCCATTGATAAAGGTTTCCTTTCGCTTGTTCCTCGACGTTCGCAAGTTGCCACAGTAAGAAAATCTGTAACCCGAAAAACCATATCTTTTCATAGGTTCTAATATTTTTTTTAACTCAACAGAAACATTCTCAGCGTCGAGGAGTATATAAAGGAATCATTGTTCCTAGAGACATCGGCAACGAAATCTTTATATCGTTCATTGCGTCTGGACACCGAATCAGTTGAGATTAAGCGCATTCTGGATGAGCAGGCGGTGCGCTCAGCGGCTATACTAAAAGAAGCAGTAAGAATATATAAAAAGCTATAAGAAAAATACCTTGATTAATAAACATTTTTCGAACCTTTTAGCAAACTGTGCCCACCAGCCAAACGCAGCTGGAGAAGCGATTAATGAAGAAGGGCGCAGCAGCTGCACCGCCACTGCAAGCAAAACCACTTGGCTTGAGTACGTCCAAGCCACGTAGTCCACCGGTACGCCATCACTCGCCCGATGAGGAGCCCGAAGTTGATGTGGAAAATGCGCCTGTTATTCAGGGCTCGTTTGAGGGTTCATTTGAGATAACCAAAACTGATGCTGATATAGCACGCAAGAAGGCTTCGCCAACGCGATCCTATCAAGCTAGTAGTCTACCGCCCAAGACCATCGCAGTGACTCCCTATTCGCTGCGCGTCAAGTCCAAGAAACCCAGCATCGAGAAGCTGACCACAATAACGCCACAGATGCAATCAAGCAGCCCCACAAAGCAATCGACAACAACAACCACTAGAAAAACCACCACCAGATCAACTCCAAAGACAACCACAACCACAACAACATCTACAACACCACCAACAACTACAACAACAACGACAACAACAACTTCAACAACCACACAAAAACCCTCAACAACCACGACAACAACTACGACGGTCGCACCACCATCTAGTACCACCACGGCTAGCACCACTACAACCACAACCAAAGCATTTACATATCCAACTGCCTCCTCGACGGTTGTGTTGCCCAAGCTAGATGCCAATCTGTTTACCACTTTTCCCATCCTGGACACCCAACCCTGGCGTCCCATGCATCGTGAGGTGCCGGAACTGATGCCGGGACCACCACCTGCTTTTCCAACCAAAACATTGCCTGTACAGGGTGCGCCACCAGCACCAACTACGCCCACTGTTAATCATATACCACAACGCCGCAACGATGAGCTGGAGCTGCCCTTCATAGGAGATAATCCAACGCCACCCTCGGCGGCCATCCCGTCAATGGGAGTTACGCTCGACCCCTATATGTCATTGTCGGGACACTTTATGGGTGGTGGCCCAATGCACAGACCAGATGGTAAACTAGACAATCCCAGTCAGAAGGATGAGGATATGCTGTTCTATCACAGCTTTGGTAGTCCCGTCTTTATGTCGGGCACGGAGAATATCGAGAGATTGGGTGGTGCGCTGGTGGAAGCACATCCTCTGCCCGTTCCTCTGATCGATGACGTAATGATACCACCGTTTAAACCCATTAATCCCACACTGGGTGGCATCAATAAGCTGCAGTTCAACATCGATGGCAACAACGAGAGATTCGAGCATCTTGGCGGTGGTGTCATTGCCAAGAAACAAGAGAATGCCACCAATCAGGAAGCGAAAATGGATGCACAGCCTCTAGAAACAACCACAACAAGGATAACTTCCACGACAACAGCTGTGATTGGTTCAACAACGCCTCTTAAAATTCAGGTGGATGTTTCTTCTACTCCTGCTCCTGTGGTGCCTGTACAGAAGCCCACTGAAAACTCTGCGATCGCTGACACAATCGGTGAGTTCTTTATGGAGCTACTGAAGCTGCAGAAGGAGGAGAATGCCACCAAAACACCACAGACCGATAAAATCGAGTCGCGCATCGAACCAGAGGAAATCGAAATGGAAATTGAATCAGAATCGGATGCAGCATTGGAAAATCCAAGCCAAACGAAGTCGAAGCCAAATTTTATGAACCTTAAGGAACTCATTTTGCAAAGGAACTCAGCTCCCGCTCCGTCTTCATCTTCCCCTGCTCCCGAAACCACAACAACAAAATCGACAACAACAACAACGACAACCACCGAGCTCCCATCCATGACCAAAAATAACCGCATACGTCCAAGCAGTGACAAGCCCACCATGATGGATGACTCCAACCTGTTTCCATCTCACTCCAAATGGGAATTTGTGAACAGCTCCTCGCCCTCAAATTTTGGCTACAATGGCAATATGCGAAAGGTCTTTAATAAAACACTTCAAGCTTGGGTCTCTGAGGATGTGGACAAGACCGAGAACTTTACGTTGCACGACATCAAGACGCGGATTAACAATGCCAGTAATATACAGGATATATCACTGATTTTCGACACACTGGCCTCCAAGTTGGGCATCACGCCCAGCTCTCCCATGAAATTTCCACCATTCTCGTCCAGCAAACTAAAGCATAGCCAACGGAACGACACCAGAGTGAAGTTGATCTCAACGACGACTGAGTTGCCCTTGATGGAATCTAGTGTTAAGAACTTTGTCGAGCTGCCGCTGCAACAGCCCGATCCTTTTGTTAAGCCCATGTCAAGTTTTATGGATGATGGCTTAGATGAAGTTTTGGGCGCTGCAATCCCGGTTGTTGGCGAGGCAGAGGTGGAAGTAGTGGACCCACTTATATACGAGGAGCTGTTAAAGACCTCGCAGTTTGCCCAGTCGACGTCAACCGAGCCGACGCCACATCGATTAGTCACCCTGCTCCCGGTTCGCTCCAATTCAGGTATTCGCACATATAAACCATCATCAGAAGAAGTCGATGTCGAGGTCGAGTCAAAGCGCAGCCAAAGTCAAAGCGAGATTGTGCCCGTCTCCAGCAAGCCCAAACCCAGCATACGTCGCAAGAGCAACACCAACCAGAGCCGAAGATTTGCCCAACCTCCAGCGGAGGCGGTGGTTAAAGGTGGCATCAAAGTCACAGTCAAGAAATAAACCAACCTTTATAACAACTGAGATTAAGTAAAACAAGATCAACATTTTAGAATCTTTTAAATAATTTCTAATAAGTAGGAAATTTAAGTGCTTAAGATTAAGTAATAGAAATTGGCGTGTACAAAATCTTGTTCAAAAATTGTTCATTAGCAGCTCAAGAGAAATCGAACAATTTTAGAATGACAATTTCTGTAGTAATTTATAATAATTGGCATTCGCATTTGCCAAACGTAAGATTTTAGGATTTTTTTATTTAATGTATACGAACTTGAAGCTGTTTAAGCTTTCAACTTTTAACTAAAACGCAATAAAATTAACATCCTTCAGCTTTAGTTTATCAATTGAAGTTAATAATTTTATCATTACGTCTATAATATAAGTTAAATGTTAATCAAAAATGAAAAAATAAATTATTAAGCTGAATTTACGAATAAATAACTTGACAACAATGGGGCAAAATGTGTTTGAAATTACGTTTAGTGAACACATATCGATAACATCCTAAACAGTGTCATTCTGTTGCCTATAGAAATCGCTGAAAGTTATGCCACCCTAAGTTTGCATCTTTGCTCATCCATCCCTGGTTCGTCGCACCATTTCGCGGTTTTGGTTGTGAAAAAAAAAGAAATCAAAAAACATTGGCTCAACATATACAAAAACTTAAATAAAGTTAAGAACTATAAACAAAACGACTGTCTAAAATGGGTTGTGCTGAAAGCAAGGACGGCGAAGAAGGCGAGGCACAAAACAATAGGAATCGACCAAAATACCGCTCCTGCACAGATGTATTCTGGCTGGCAATTTACATATTATTTTGGCTATTTCTGGTAAATTTACTTAGTAAATATAAGTAAATATGCTTAAGTTTTGCACATAGAACACACAAATATTCACCCGCATCGTTTTTATGTGCACTAAGAAAGTGAAAGCTGAGAAGATTAATCAGACGCTGAGTGTCTGTGTCAGTGTGTTTGTGTGCAACTGCTTTGTGTACACAGCTTTCGGGATGAGGCCAAGGAGGGGGCGCTACTTGAAGTGCAAAGTGTATGTGTCGTCATCGTCTATCAGATGAGTGAAATTGCTAATTTTGCTAATGACTAGCCGGCCAGAATGAATAATGTGGCTTTGCCCTTAGCTCCATTTATTCAAAAGTACATTCATAAATCCATCGGAGTCCCTTCATTAAATATGTTTGGACACGCTATTGCCATGTCATATATATGTATGTATGTCTATTGTGAAGTAAGCCCATTGTCATGCTAGTGCCGTGGGCGTTGTCTCTTCAACAGTAGCATATATGCATGCATATATTATACAAAATTTTAATACATACATAGATTAGATCATTAAATGTTTATTTTTGCTTTGAATTTATTTGCAGATTGTCATTGCGATATTTTCGTTTGTTTTTGGCAACCCATTGCGTCTTATCAATGGCTATGATTCCTTTGGCAACACCTGCGGCGTTGCACATAATGAGAAATTCCAAAACTTTGCCTTATCCGGCATGAATACCATTGACAAGCCTGAGCTGTTTTATTTTGACGTTAAGGAACTTAAAAAGTCCTTAAAGATCTGTGTTAAAGCATGCCCCAAACGAACACTGAATCAGCCAAAGGAACTGCTGCAATATTTTAGCGAAACCGGTTCCCAATACTGCAAATATGACTACAATATGGCTCAGTTGGATACACCCGGCTTGACTAAAGATGATAAGACCTTTGATACCCTAGGACCTTGTCCCACTTTGCCTATCTTCGAGGGGTAACGTTAAATAAATATAGTATGTACTTTAATTCAAACTAATTATTTATTTTAATTTTAGTTCGCCTGTACTTCATCGCTGCGTGCCCAAGAAATCAAGTAAAGAGGTGAAGGAAATGTACAAATTGCTCAACAATTGGGATGTGGCGCAACAGTTTCTGGGTGATATATACTCTACCTGGCATATTATTGCTGTGGTCTGTGCCATTTCCTTGCGTACGTTTCAAGTGAAAAATAATTATAACAATATCGATTCGTATTTAATATTCGTGTTATCATTGCGCAGTTATCTCAATTGCCTTGGTCACCATGATGCATTGGCTATCGCGCATTGTGTCCTGGCTAATTTGCGTGCTGGTAATTGTGGCCAGCGTTGGATTGACCGCTGCACTGTGGTACACCTATTATAGCATTCGCAACAAGTCGGCCAGCACGCAATACACCCAGCTGGAGGAATTTCTACGAAATCAACAGGCAGTGCTCACCCTTGCCGTGCTAGCCACAATTACAATGGTAGATAATACACAAGTTTGATAATTATCATGTGCTAATGCATATATCATTGCAGATAATTCTCGTTGTCATCATTTACTTCCTTAAGAACAAACTGTCTGGCTTGGCCGCCCTTTTTGAGGAAGCCGGCGTTTGCATGATGAATTTGCCAGGATTGTTAATTGCTCCTCTATTGGCATTTTTGGTTCTCATTGCATTTTTGGCCTTTTGGGTCGTTGTCGTCATTTGTCTTGTCACAGCCACAACGCCCGATCAAAGTCCCATTGCTCCATTTCACAGCTCAGCCATTCCTCCTCAATTGCCCGCCAATGCTGCACTGTTGCTCAATCAGACAGCAGCTGGAACCGATCAGAGAAGTAAGTAAAAACAAAGATTCAATAACTTACTAAGAACAAAGTCTGTGCCTGATCTTTCCTTCTAAAAAAATATTATACTTAGCCTCCTTACAGTTTATAGCGTAAATATTATATTTCATTGATCTGAGACCTTTAAACCAATTTGATTGGACCTTTACTTCAATAATTAACCCATTAAACATTTTTATATTTTTTATAATAATAATAATCTGTGGTTTCCAAATGTGTAAGTTGTAAATTATCCTTCATTCATCAAATGATGCAAGCACTAAATTGGAATTCTTCTCCCTAAATTTTTAATGTATTTATACACTTTAATTTCTCAATGTCTATAAAATTTTATATATATTTTGTAAATAACTTTTCAACATTTTATTATAAATTCAAACAGTTTTCGGTTATGATTATTGACTAATTTCTTACTGCCCATTCCACAGCTATTACACGCATAGAGTATGCAGATGCCGGTGCTCTCCGCAGCATGTTTTGGATCTATGTTGTCGGCCTCATTTGGACGGTTGAGTTTATCTTTGCTTGCCAGCAATTTGCGATAGCTGCTGCTGTCGCCTTCTGGTACTTTAACAAGCCGACAACGACACCAACTCTCTATGCAATTGGCAAACTTATCAAATATCACTTGGGTACCGTTGCCAAGGGCTCCTTCATAATAACAATATTCAAAATACCGCGTCTCATATTGACCTATTTGTATGCCAAGTAAGTTGAAATTAAACAATCCTCTGAATTCTATTTAATTTCCTGTTCTTTTCAGACTCAAGAAGGGTGAGGACAAGGGCTCAGAGTGCGCTGCTTGCTGTTTAAAGTGTTGCATCTGTGGTTTCTGGTTGCTGGAGAAATTTATACGCTTCCTCAATCATAACGCCTACACTGTGGTGGCCATTGAGTCCATTAACTTTTGCCCAGCTGCAGGCATTGTAAGTCCTTAAAACAAATAGTTGCTCCACTTATAATTTATACTCAAATCGTTTTAGGCTTGGAATGCCATGGCTACCAATGTGGTGCAAGTAGCAACAATTAACAGCATTGGCGATTTTATTCTGTTTTTGGGCAAAGTGGTTGTTGCCTCACTTTCTGGTATCATTGGCATTTTCATGCTTAAGGACAGGCCCGGTCTGAACTTCTATATGGCACCAGTCATACTGATTATCATATTCTCATTCTTTATCGCCCACATTATACTTTCACTCTTTGAGGTATGTTATTGTAAATTATGTCGTAACTAGTAATCATATTAATAGCTTACGACTTTTGCAGATGGTCGTGGACACTCTATTTCTGTGTGTCTGTGAGGACAAGATAATTAATGGTCGTGCTGGCCGATGGGCACAAAGTAATTTGGCCAAACTCGTTGGCGAAGAGCCGCTGCAGCCCGGCGAGGAGCCGCCTATTCAGGTGGTCGAGATGATGCCGATCAATAAACAGCCGTTTAGCATTACGCGACTGCCACCAAGCGAAATCTCTCCAATGGCGGAGTAAATTCCAGCTTTCTTTTACAACATTATTCCGTGTTCTCCCAAGATGTTTTGAAACTTATGTCGAACGCACATCTCTCATTTGATGGATCCAAGCTCGTGCCCTCCGTGTGAACAAACTCAACGTACAAAACTTAATAAACAAACAACATAAATGCATATACAAATACAACATAATCGTATCTTCTGATATTTTTGTAGACATTAACGAAACTGAGGCAAATGCACAATTGTAAACGTATTTATTAAATGTATTCATTTTTATATATGTATGTATTTATTATATGTATTATGTATTTATTCGTAAAAACGTAACGCAAATTAAAACATTCAAACTTTTTTTGCACGTTTCACCCTTGCCTTTCGCTGCTCGATAACCTGTTTGACAGCCTGCATTTGCTTTTCCTTGATCTTGTCGGTTAGGGCCGATTTAGGTGTTTTCTTCTCGGCGGCCTTCTTTTTGGCTTTCAAGGCCAACAACTTAGCCGTTTCCAGTGGATCCTCATCGTCGAATAGCTCTGCGTTGTCAATACCATCATAAGCCTTAACAGGTCGAGTTGCCACTTGGTGAACCTTTTGTTCGACGCGATTAACGTATTTATCCTTAGCGGCTTTCTTGAGCATTTGTCGCTGCTTGGAGGGACTCACGTAATCAGGATTTTCCCAAATGGTTTTGCCCGTGAACGAGCCGTCAAAGATCTTAACTGGATTCATAACATAGCGTGGTCCAACCTCTGAGAGGCCACCGTCCTCGGACAGAATTTGGAAATTTCTGAACCAGATGCGATTATCCAGAAAGGTAAATGTGTACACATGATCCACAAACGGCTGACTCTTAGGATGATGATTGGGCACAGCAAATGTCTGCACTAAAAGCTCTTTGAGAAGCTTTAGATGTGGCAACTCATCAAATTTGGCATCAAAGGAGAGCAATGGACGGGAGCCTTTCAAGCAATTACCGGTTAACTTTAACTCTGCCATTGTGTGAATGTTCTCAATGAGAAATTTGGCAGAAGGACCTGTTGCA
Source organism: Scaptomyza graminum (assembly GCA_018901835.1). Classification (NCBI taxonomy): domain Eukaryota; kingdom Metazoa; phylum Arthropoda; class Insecta; order Diptera; family Drosophilidae; genus Scaptomyza; species Scaptomyza graminum. The sequence goes on from JAEIFL010000243.1 coordinate 1,837,957, forward strand.
CCGACCGTATTCGACAACCACATGTACAAATCACGTTTACGGCGTCCCTCAAACAACATCGCCTTGTTGCAGTGCTTCATTTCGCACATCTCGTTAACCACGGACAGCGTCTTTGAGCGCTCCATTTTCGACTCGGCCCGATGATGGGGCATTAGTGTTTTGATATCGCGCATCAGATGTCTGTCGCGGTGGCTAATACCACGTGCTGCAAACACCAGCACGCGCTGTTTGTTTATCCATTTATCCTACAGCAATTAAAAACACAGGTAAGAAATATTGGTTGGAATTTTATTTAGTTATTTACTCGTGCCTACCTTTTTGGGAATGACTTCATCTGATGGTCTTTGCGGGGGTAGTGGTATATTCTCGTCAAGCGGCACAATTTCCAGCTGCTCAACCTTCTTTTTCTTTTGGAATTTGCGACCCATTTGGAGTTTATTTTACACTTTTAAAAATCCACCTAGCCAACAAACAACGTGGAGTTGAAACGAATGAATTAGGGTTGTAAAATGAATGTTGTTGCAAAATATCGGTATATATCGATAGGCTATCGAACTATCAACAGTGAAAAACAAGTACAAGTACATTTTAACCCCCATTTTATTTTCACTAGATTACCATAACAATTAACTTATTTCTAATATTGTCTTTATTGTAAATTATGTAAGACTGCATTAATCGTCCATATCGCAGCCTGGTTCGGGGCACTGACTGCAACGGCTTTCATTTATTCCATAGTCAAAACAGTGCCCACCAACACACTCGCAGCAGCCGTCATGAAACCACCTGTAGCTAGCTGCACCTGTTTTTTGACATGTTTGTCGACACTTATTCCAAGAAGTGCACTGATCCAAATATAAGACTGTACAATTCTTCGAGACATTCTGGTTCTCGTCGTTTATGTCATTGCTGTTAATTGAAAATGTTTGCACACGCCAATCATAAGAATATCCATCATTCGGTGACGATGTTAGTGCCTCAAATAAGGCTGTCACTCCCTCGAAATCCTCAACATGTGATTTCTTAGACATTTTGGTCATATCGCCACGTATTAGCTGGATCTGGGTTGCTATCACCAGCACCAGTATTGCATCTCGTTGATTTAACTTCATTTTGAAGGACTTATTGCGACTAATAGCATTTCGGTTTGTAGCTTGCCTTTTATCTCTGGGTTCTGCCTCAGGTAGTTGGCGAATTTGGGGCGATTGGTGAAGTAATCTCAGCGGGCTATCCTGGGTCAACAGACCATCTGTTCGCCTACCTAATAAATTGTGGACAAACAACATTTAGTGTTGAAAAGTGTCGAAAGTTAAAACTAGCAAATAATAAAAAAAACCGGCTGCAATCGATATTCCCGACGATTATTTATTCAGTAGTATACACAAATTCTCTCTTGTTATTCTGCCATTTTGTATTCGGCGTCTGCACAGCAAAACAAAAAGCTGAAAAAATATAAAAGTTTAAAAAAAACAATTAAAATTAATAGAAATATGTCGGATTATCGCTCACAATCGCGCGGCGGCGGACGTGGTCAGGATTATTCAAATGACGACGATCCTCCAATGTCGCGACTTTTCATAATATGCAACAAAGCACATACCGAAGACGATTTTCGCGATGCGTTTGCACCCTACGGCGAAATCGAAGATATTTGGGTGGTTAAGGATAAGCACACACAAGAGAACAAAGGAATCGCCTATGTTAAGTTTTCGAAAACCTCGGATGCCGCAAAGGCTCAGGAACAAATGAATGGTAAAACCATTGGAAAAACAGACAGAACGTTAAAGGTGCTGGTTGCCGCAAAGTAAGTGACCTGGCAATATTTTTTCTTTCTTGCTGAGGTCAGCATTATGTGTAATGCTCTTCGTCATACAAATGTTTGTGTTTTTTTTTTTGCAGTCGTAATCAAGGCTCGAACAAATCGGAGAATGAACAAGAAAAATATGTGCGACTTTTCATAGTGATTCCAAAGACCGCCACGGAAGATGACATACGTGATGAATTTGCACAATGGGGCGAAGTGGAATCGGTCACTATTGTTCGCGAAAAAAACAATGGTAGCCCTAAGGGATTTGGCTACGTTCGGTTCACAAAGTAAGTACTCTTCCCTTTTTAAATAATATAATATTAACAAACACTTCGGCTTACAGATTCTACTATGCTGCAATAGCTTTTGAAAACTGTTCAGCTAAATACAAAGCAGTATTCGCCGAACCCAAGGGCTCTTCGCGCACACAGCGTGATCAGTATGGGCGACTTGCTGATGACTCGCCCGTGTACTCTTCAGGACGCGGCGGCGGTAGCAGCGGCGGTGGGGGTGGTAGCAGCTCGAACTACAATAATGGTGGCGGAAGTGGTAGTGGAAGTTTTAGCAACGATTGGAACACATCGGTTAACAGTGACATGTCTGCATTTTTGCGCATGCAAAATGTTCCTGTGCCACAGCCTACATGCTTGGAAGTAACAGTTAGCAATTGTGTTAACCAGGATCAGCTTTGGCGTCTGTTTGATATCATTCCCGGCTTAGATTACTGTCAAATTATGCGAGAACGTAAGTGAAGTCTTAATTGTTGCTGAAAATTTGTAAGTAACCATTATTTGTATCCAATTTTAGATGGTCCACGCACAAATGAAGCCGTGGTCGTCTATGACAATCCCGAAGCTGCCATTTATGCCAAGTAAACAGACAGATTTATAGTTTAATTAAGCATAATTATTACAAGTTTATTTTGTTTTGTATAGGGACAAGCTTCATGGTCTCGAATACCCGATGGGCGAACGGATTATTGTCAAAGTGAATGGCATGAGCTCAGCTCGCATGGACACCTCGTTCATTGATAGTAAGTTAATGAAATTCACAAATTTAAACAACTTTTAACATCAATTGGACTTTTTTTTAGAGCGAACTAAAAAGGATGCTATTTGTAATGTTCCTTTGCCACCAACACAACCACTGGCATCGCCGGATGCCCAAGTTGCCCAAAGGTTATTTATTGTACTCGCAGCGGTAAGTGTAAAGAATAAATATCGTTATCGTTTAATTACAATTTTCTTTTATAGAATCTGCCACACTCAATACTGAAAAATATATTCTCCTGCTGGAAGGGACTTATCGATGTGTATTTGCTGCCGAATAAAAATTGTGGATATGTCAAATACTCGGAACGTGAAAGTGCACAGAAAGCAATCGGTGTTTTGAACGGTGCCGAAATCTGTGGAACTAAAATTAAGGTTTGTACTAACACTTAAATGCTGTAACGTTAAAGTATTTACTATTTCAAAATGCAGGTTATGGAAGCCGAGGAGCGAAGCGGCTCGGATGGTGATGATGGCGGCAGGAAGCGTTTGCGTCGTAACTAATTGTAAGTACTTCCTATTTAATACTGATTATGTGTATCTACTATATATCAATGTAGCCATAGTTGGAAATGAGTTTTGATCGCCTGCTCTGAGGTAAGTTGTTAGTGTTAGTGTCTTTTAAAAAATCGAAATGTGACAGAACTATATAAAGACTTATCGCATATGTGTTGAGACTGCTATTAGATACTACCGATCTACCGATCTGTACTTACATGTACGCGCATTCAGCGATTTGACTGCCATAATGCCATCGACGATCGAACATAATAAAGCAAAACAATTTTTATCTTTCTATTTTCACAGACCCACTGACGACATTGTACTTAACAGAGAACATAAATGTACGAGTAGTTTACTTTCAAAAAAACAAAAACAGATCAATTAAAAAAACAGTTCAACTGACGCAAGAACCGCCCGAAAACACAACGGAATCAACCAGAACCCGAATTACAATCACAACACACGGCGAAACAGACACGGAAAACGGAAACAAGAAACAAGAATTACCAACCAACCAACAACAACCGTACAAATGACTTGTTCGAGTGCGCTGTAGCACTGAGTACTGAGTGTTATGTCCATATAGACCAGACCTAAACGGATCCAACGAAACCGCAATGATTGCTAAAAAAAAAACCAACCACTAACGGGACTATCGTATCTATTGCATTAACGTTTACTTATACCATCAAACTAAATACATATACGAACTCTTTGTACAATTTACTAACGAATTCAGACAAAGATAAGAATATATATATATTAATACAAGCAAATTATACGGATTGTAGATTTCCTAACGAAAATTAATCATTCTTATATACTTATGTACGACAGTACGATATAATAAAATTTAATACAACTACTATGTAAAGTCCTGCAAATCATATTAATAAAGGAAATTACAAAAAAAAAACCTCGTTTTTATTATTAGTTTTATTTTTATTACATATATTTATTTAATATTTGTATGCTTGTGATTTCAGTAATAATGACAATAATTCATATTTTCTTCTTTGCTTAAATATCTACGAATGTGTTCTTTTTTGTAATGGATTTCATTATTATTATAATATATTATATGCTCGTGATTTCAATAATGATGACAATAATGTAAATAAACGCAATTTAAATTCATATTTTCTTAGCTTAAATATCTACGAATGTGTTCCGTTTTTGTTTTGGATTTCATTCATCCGATCTCAATGCACAAATTGTCTCAAGCATTAGGATTTTGTCAGTTTCAGCGAAACCCTTCCATATCGGTGTTTTGAACACACTTATACTATTAATTTTAATATAATCAATTGCCTTTGATTTAAGTTCCTCTTCTTGATAGAGATCAGCCAACTTCAGCGTCGTAGCTGCAGTTTCAACACACAAATTCTCGTATAGAGAATTCAAGCACATGCTCCTTAGACGCTTCAGGTCGTATTTGTCTGCAGCCGCAAGCAGTTCTTCAGTCATGTCCTTCAAATTCGGAGCGCACCCCGTGTAGATGTATCGAAGCATTTCAAGGACAACGTCGTATTTGAAATCGCTGATGCTAACACAATTCTTCCGACTCTCCATCAACGGATGCTTAAACATTGCAGCAAAAACTGTGCTGCGTGCTGTGTGCGATGAAATTCTTGTTATTGTTCAAGTTCATAAGATACTCTTGTTACTATTTACCTGATAAAATTATCTTGTGGGCAGGTATCTTCCTGGAGTCCTTTGTTTCAATTTTCACATCAGAAAACTCTTCTGAATTATGTAAAGCTTTAAAATCATAAGGTATTTCGTCACTTGGAACGGGAAATATGTTCTCTGGACCAGTTGGCGCAGTGCTCATTTCACAGCGTATTTCAAGCGAGTCGTCGGGTGACATTTGTATCCTTCCTCCTTTAGGACCAGAGACCCTAAATAAACAGTAGTCGCCGCATTTGCCGGAGCGTTCTAAAATTTTTTTAGAAAAGCCATTTTCAATTGAAATGCTGATGTTAAATTTTGTTATGCTGCTTTTATTAGTCGATCTTTTTTTCAAGAAGACTTTCAAAAACATTTTATCTCTCCAATCACTGCTGTTTTGGTTCGTATCGAGTTGCATGTAAAATTTGTCAATACTATTTTCAGAAGATGCAAACTCTTCAGATATAAAGCCATCAATTTGATCGAAATCTCTTGATAAGTCATAGTTTTTAATTTCCCATGTGTGACTAAATTTAAGCACCCTACGACTTGTGCAACTGTAACTGTCCATATTTGTGAAGCTAGTATAGTTCTTTTGATTTATTTTACTTATGTTTTGCCACGTTTTTTCCACTTAAAGTCCCAAATAAAACTAGAGATTGTGAAGCACTTGTTTATATCGATAGTTATTTACTCGATATATACACAAATGCACGAAAGAAGTGTATGCATTGTGCCAAAGCTGCCAGACTGTTTAGGCCAAATATCGATATGACATTGTTTTGATTATCAACTCGATAACTTTCATCATCCAATAGTCAAATTAAGTATACGGCCCTGGAATCAAACAACAGCTGATCGCTAAGTTGGCCAAGTTTGTTTGTGTAAAATTAGTTACGAATAACTTTTTTATCGCTCGGTTAACAACAATAACACCAAAAATGGATCCTGCACTGCTTCGAGAACGCGAAGCGTTCAAAAAGCGGGCAATGGCCACGCCAACGTTAGTTTCCAAATCGGAGCACTTTAATACAAAAATAATACAAATGGTATTCTTGCATTTCTAGCGTGGAGAAAAAAACTAGGCCAGAAAGAGCCCCTCCACCACCGAGCAGAGATGAATCCCAAAAGAAAATGCGACCACCCAATGCGCCTAAGCTGGATTCATCCACGTAAATGACAATCACTCCGATTATAATGTAACACCCACCACAATGCTTTTTTTTTATTGCAGCTATAAAACGATGTCGGGAAGCTCGCAGTATCGATTTGGTGTCTTGGCCAAAATCGTGAAATTCATGCGCACCCGCCATCAAGATGGCGATGATCATCCTCTGAGCATTGAAGAAATTCTCGATGAAACCAATCAGCTCGATATTGGTCAATCTGTGAAAAGTGTAAATTAGAAAGAATAATCCCAAGGGCAATTTATTTATTTCTTTCTGTTTTTTGCAGTGGCTTTCTAGCGAGGCGCTCAGCAACAATCCCAAAATTGATTGCACACCCGACGGTACAAAGTTTAGCTTTAAGCCCGTGTATAAAATCAAGGATGGCAAGAGCCTTATGCGATTGCTTAAGCAGCACGATTTGAAAGGACTTGGTGGCATTCTAATGGAAGATGTTCAAGAATCTCTACCCCACTGTGAGAAGGTCTTGAAAAATCGCGCCGCCGAAATATTGTTTATAATACGTCCCATCGATAAGAAAAAGATCTTGTTTTATAATGACAGAACGGCCAATTTTTCAGTAAGTCACGATTTATATAACTTTACACTTGGTATTACCAATTTTGCTTTAGGTCGATGAGGAATTCCAAAAGCTTTGGCGTTCTGCCACTGTTGACGCCATGGACGATGCCAAAATCGATGAATACCTCGAAAAGCAAGGTGAAAATCAATCAATTTTTAAATATAGCTTGTGGATTAATTTAAACCATTAATGTTTCCAGGCATCCGTTCCATGCAAGACCATGGCCTCAAAAAGCCAGTCCCCAAACGCAAGAAGGCGGCCAACAAAAAGCGACAGTTCAAAAAACCCCGAGACAACGAACATTTGGCTGATGTTTTGGAGATTTACGAGGACAACACCTTAACACTGAAGGGCTCAAATCCCACATAGCAAACAAACAATTTGAACTAGTTGTAAAGTTGTAAACCTAAGCTGATTATAATTTCATTTTTAACACAAACCAGATAATAAAAATAACTATAGATAATTGTCGTATTCACTATTTAAATCTAATGTACATATTAATGTACTTCAAAAAATAATTCGCAATTTCTGCTGGCAAAGGGAAAAATTCTATATCTCTTACCAAAGTACTTATGGGTCTTAAGCAATCTTCTGTGTTATTGCATTTAAAAAAAAATACAACTTGTTGCTCAAAATCGTTAGTTTAAAAGCAAATGCATGTAAACTCTCAACTTGACATCATAACAACAACACATACACACACATACGCGCATTTGAATGTGTGTGGGTGTGTTGGCAATCGCAATCGATTTTAAGTGCTGGCAAAGTCGATAAATTGGCCGCGAAACAAAACAAAGGCGTCACTTGTCGCTGAAGAGCTGACCACTCAGGTTATTTACATCGAAAGAGGGAGCGGTCGGTCGGGGGAGGCGCTTCAAACGGGAATTGAGAAACCTGTCTAGCGCTTCTGTAATTTAATATTGCCTGCGTGTTCGCCCAGCGATAGTTTCACTTCAGTGTGCAGAAAAACGTTGACAAAATGAGAAGTGCGGCATTTGTTGCCGCTTTTGTGCTGTTGGCCTTTGGCTTTGGCCCAGAATCTGGAGCCGCTACAGGGGCAGAGTAAGTGAGGAGTGTAAACTAGCCATTTATTTGCAATTCAAATGCTTTTTTTTTTGTTTCTGCAGCGATCTGATATACGGCTACGAATGCCAAAGTGGATTATGTCGCAAGGTCGAATTGAGTGAAAAGAATTTCGCCAAAGCGATAAGTCTACCAGTTTGTCGGCTCTTTTGTGGCAGCAGCATAGGCACCCTGTGGCCCAAGCCAACTGGCGCAGTGCAGCTGGAGCCGCTGATGCGTCACGTAGACATGTCCAACATTGAGTTCCAAGTGCCTGGCTTAAGCAAAAAAGACAAACTATGGCAGGCAACTGAGCAGCGTTGGATGGACTTACTCGACACAAAGATACCCAATCGCAAGATTGTCAAAGAGGGTGGCTATCAATTAACCATTGTTGTCAACACGGCGGACAATGCTGCGCCCTCGAGACTTACCCTAGATACGGACGAGAGTTATGCTCTGAGCATTGGCTCCGATGGAACGGCTCAGGTCATTGCCAACATCAGTGCAAAGAATTTCTTTGGTGCTCGCCATGCACTGGAGACCCTCAATCAGCTGATTGTCTACGATGATATTCGACGCGAAGTGCAGGTGACGGCAAATGCCTCAATAAGCGATGCGCCTGTCTATAAGTGGCGTGGACTCTTGCTGGATACTTCGCGCAACTATTACTCCGTCAAGTCCATCAAGCGTACCTTGGGTATGTCAGCTATAGTCAAGAGGTACCTTCAACTTAATATCTCTCTTCATTTTCACAGATGGCATGGCCATGGTGAAGCTAAACACCTTCCACTGGCACATCACAGACTCGCACAGTTTTCCCCTGGAAGTAAGCAAGCGACCAGAGTTATCCAAATTGGGTGCCTATACTCCTAGTAAAGTCTACACCCATGCCGATGTGGAGGACATAGTTGAGTGCACTTCATCCACAACATTATCTCCCAATGCTAAACGATTAATCTAATTTCAGGTGGAATACGGACGTGTTCGTGGCATACGCGTAATGCCCGAGTTTGACAGTCCGGCCCATGTGGGTGAAGGATGGCAACACAAGAATATGACCGCCTGCTTTAATGCACAGCCCTGGAATCAGTATTGTGTGGAGCCGCCGTGCGGACAGCTTGATCCCACCGTCGATGATATGTACAATGTGCTCGAGGATATATTCAGTGATATGTTTAAGCTGCACAATCCGGACGTTTTCCACATGGGCGGCGATGAAGTCTCCGTCGCCTGTTGGAACAGCAGCGCCACTATTCGCAACTGGATGCTGGAGCGTGGTTGGGGTCTACAAGAGGCGGATTTCATGCGTCTGTGGGGCCATTTCCAAACTGAAGCCTTGAGTCGTGTGGATCGCGTTGCCAATGGACCGCATACACCTATTATCCTGTGGACCAGCACGCTTACCAACGCGCCCTACATTGACAACTATTTGGATCCTTCCCGATATATCATACAAATCTGGACGAAGGGACACGATCCGGTGATCAAGAAGATATTGAAACGGGGCTTTCGCATCATTGTTTCCAACTATGATGCCTTGTATCTGGATTGTGGCGGCCCTGGCTGGGTCACAGATGGCAATAACTGGTGCTCGCCCTACATTGGCTGGCAGAAGGTGTATCAGAATAACCTGACCCACATTGCTGGTGACTATCATCATCATGTGTTGGGCGCCGAAGCGGCCATCTGGTCGGAGCAAATCGATGAATATACCATGGACAATCGTTTCTGGCCACGTGCCAGTGCTTTGGCCGAACGCCTTTGGTCGAATCCGAGCGAGAGCTGGCGCCAAGCCGAGTCGCGTCTCCTGTTGCACCGCGAACGCTTGGTGGAGAACGGCATTGGAGCAGAGGCACTGCAGCCGCAGTGGTGCCTGCAAAACGAAAACGAATGTCCCGTTGACGCGTATGCTCCATAGTTTTTTTTTGCTCTCTAGTAGTTGTAGTTGTTGTTGTAGTCTAACCAAGTCGTGTCAATTGTACAATCTAACTACTTATAGATATGCTCATGGCAAGGGAGGGCGGCTGCCCAGCTGCCTGCACTTGCTCCTCGTTGCCTTAACGCTTTGTGCCTGCAATAAATACTAAATACCAGTTGAGATCGAGTTGGGAGTTGATTCGTCGTTTAATATACTATATGAGATTATTTTTGTTTCATTTTGTTTTTTGTTTGTTAAAACGCGTATTGTTGTTGTCTATGAATTACAACGTATGTGTGTGTGTTTATGTTTGTATTTGTATTTGTATATAATTTCTAAAAGCAGCACAACAGTCGAAAGTCGTCCTGCGAATACGATTCATTCATTCCAATCCTCCTCGTTGCGACCAAATTTGTACACCAAGCTGCCAAACAGTATGAAGACGTTTTGTAACAGCAACGCCACGCCCAGACTAGAATCCTTTTTATCTAGAACAAAACATAGAATTGTCAAAAGTAAAAGGATTATCTCTTAAGATTAATAGCTCCGTTTAGTACCGTTGTTTATAAAGTCATCAACCATAACCCAGATGGCTGCAATGATGGACGCAAATCCAATTACAAAGCCAATGAGTAACCATATTTTAGCGATCCTAGCACCCGACTCCGATGTGTTATCTTCGGAAATCTACATAACAACACACATGACTCATTTTCTTTGTACATATTTAATACATATCGAAATACTTACATGTTCACCTTTAACGGTGTTTACCATGCAGAAGCTTATAGTGCCGAAAATGCCAATAAATACATGTCCTGTCGTTATTTGATGCGCACCATCTCCAGACATGGCATCGATTATTATCCACCACCCTGTGAAGAACTGTCAGCAGGAGCAAACAATTAGGGATATGCGCATTATGCTTATCATTCACTTTCATTGACATACCAATAAACCTGCCGCCAGGGCAGAATTTTTGTTCCTCGATTGCTCTGATGTGAACCAGTCTCGAACATTTTCCACAAGACCCATTTTAATTTTTTTAATTTCGCAGAAAAATACAGTGTATATTTGAGATGCACCTATACGGGTCTTATCGAATTAATCGTGTGCTGCTTTTAATCGAACAACTGCGATAATAACAGCTGTTGGCACTTGTTTATGGTAGCCCTTGTAATAGAACGGCAGGAGCAGTTGACAACTCTAATTCTAGCACGTGTGGTAAAAGCGGCATAAACAAATTAATATTAATAATGAAGAAAAAGCCAGAAGACACTGTAAGTGACGAGGAAGACAGCATGGAGGAAGAATCTGGAGAGTCGGATGATGATAGTGAAATGGATTTGGAAGCCAGTGCAACGGAATCCGACGATAATGATTCGGCCGAGGAGGAAAATGATTCGGAGGAGGACGAGACTCCAAAAAAAACGAGGGCCGAAATAATTGAGGAACAAATACACAGCAAGTATGAACAGTTAAAGGGAACACGTCTCTATGTGCGCTTTCCAAAAAAACTACCCCTGGATGAAGAAGAATTCCAAACAAAGATAAAATCGCTGCATGCATTAGTTTCGAAGGCAACAAAGCCACGCCAAAAGCACGCCCGCTTCTGTCTTGTGGAGTTCAAATCAAAAGAAGACCGCGATACAGCCCTGGAGGATATAAAAACATCAATTGCAAACGATGCTGCATTCAAGGGTTTCTTTGTCTCCCTGCCGAAAACCGATTCCGACGACTTTGTCAACGAACTTGTTGAACGCAAAGAAGCAATCACTGGAGAAGAAGAAAACGAAGAACCTTCTAAAACGCGCCACTAAACAAGTGCAACGCAAAGACAATTTCACATCCTCGGTGGTCATCACTAATCTGCCCAAGAGCGCATCGGTTGTCCAGTTGCGAGAGCTCTTCGAGAACGCCGTCGACATTCAAATTAAGCCCGGCAAAGGCAAATTCCGCGACTTCAGCGCAGCAACTGTTACTTTGCCCACAACCTTCGAAGCACGAAGTGCTCTGAAAAAGGATTTCAACCTTGAAGGCACCAAACTCACGTTGCGCTTCAACACGCAGCTAAAGAAACGGGGTCAAAGGAAGAACGCGAAGCGACCAGCGACTGGCGAAGATCAACCCAAAAAGCACAAAAGTAAGAAAGCGAAGAAAGCTGTAACAAAGGAAGATGAAGCAAAGGAAGCTGTTACAGCTGAATAGAAAAACAATTCAAAATATTAACTAGTTAACTAGAATAACCTTTTACTAATACGTGTCGAAACTTTTATAAGAATTGATTAAATGTTAATGATTAAATAAAGAAATGTTTTTGGTTTGCCAAAGTTGAATGTTATCCTATGTGATTCGTAATAGGGTTGGGGTCATTATTCTATGTTGCAATGGGTTCCAAATCAAACTGAACTAAATTCGATTTATTGTTTAAAATATTTATTATCGTACACGATATACATACATACATAGCTTTAGGTATTTTCTTGAATAAGCCGGGTTGAGTTGTTTACTGGATATACAATAAGTTGTTTAATAAGACTATATATATAATATATTTATGTAATTATGAGATTATTTTGTGCACAGGGATCGGGTGGATTTGGTATATGGTAGATAGATTCATATGTGTTGTTCCATTTCTTTTCTCTTTTTATATAGTAGCAAATACAAAATATTCAACATTCGCGCATATGTATATAAACTCACAGTAGTTTTCTTTACGATTCGGTTCCAAATGGAGCTGATGATATCTGTTATTCATTGTTTGTTTAAAGGGGGACTTCCCGAGCAAAGCATATATGTACATACATACATACAAGCGAACTAATTTGTTTGTACGTGATAATTTCGTGTCTACTTTTGCTTTATTGATTTTGTTTTTTGTTTTGCTATTTTGTTGTTGACAACAGCTTTGACACGGGCAAGCTTTAATGTACTACAAACATTTATGTGTGTATTAATAGCATTTGCTTGGGGGGCAAGTATCTGGAAAGTAATCAGCATTGTTATACATACAAATATATATACATATGTATATGCAAATGCATTTTGTACGAAAGCGGGAATATAATGAGAAACGCGATTTAGATCTGTTCGAGAGCTCTTTGAATACTTGTAGTAGTTGACATACACTTAGATTTATATTATGAGTTTTCCAAATTGTTTTATTATTATTATTTTTTGTTTCATTTTGTAAATATAATCAAAATTTATATCTGCAATTATTTTTTTTGTTTTATTATGAATAGAGAGAAAATAACACCGTGTGTTTTTTGTTTTTTAGATTAATTAACGTTCTTCACCAAGCAGTCTCACATATTTGCCGATATTGTAATATATACTATATATACTTTCTCTCCGATAAATACATACATATATCCTCATATCAGTTTTGTTTATCGTTCGTTCCTTCTTACATTCATTCTCTCCTTATGGCTGACTTTTCAAGATTAAGGGCATCATTCAGATTTAATAAGGCGCTTGAACATCCGCTTAGTTTGCTGATTAAACTGCAGCAAAAAACCGTGATTCATATGGATCATAAAAGCCATTCGAAATGTATATTAAATATTTATATGTATATATGTAGTTGATAAAGGTAGAATGCGGAGCCTGTTTGTAGGCCTGAGACTCAAAATTGAGTGAAGAAACAATTAAATCTTGGAATTTCCATATGTTTTCATCGTGTGACTTGGGAGCTAAAGGTTGTTGTTGTTGTTTTTTTTGGTGAAAATAGAGATTATCGGGGGTTCTTTGGATAGTTTCGGTTTTTTGTTATATATTTGTTGTTGTTGTTTTGTTATATATTTGTACCCCGAGATAAATTACGTATGCAGCAGCCGGTCTCTAGCTGAAGGTGAATTATTTTGCATAGCAGCCGCCGCCGGGGATGCAGCACCGCCCAATGGATGATTAGCGGGAGGAGGGGGTGGTGGTTGAGCTGGCGGCGAACGCAACGGAATCGATGGCTGAACAAAACGCACACGTTCGGCATCCGTGGCGGCGGTTGCATTGTTCACGGCCAATGATGCACCACCGGCTGCTGCATTAAATGCCGACGTAAAAGCTGTGGCGGCTCAAAGAGTATGGTAATTGCGCTCATTGCGTGCCTTGTAGAATTTGTAGGCAACCAGTCCAATTGCCAACAGACCCAGTGTAAGCACAATACCGCCAATGAACGAGGAACCATCAAAGTGTCCACATGGCACCGGTGTGGGCTTGGGCGTAGTCGATGTTATTGGTGCCGGAGTTGAGCTAGTTGTTGGAGGCACCACTGTGGTAGTGGTGTTCGGGGCTCCTGTGGTGGTTGTGGGCACTGTAGTAGTTGTATTCGGAGCAGCAGTTGTGGTTGTTATGGGTGTTGGTTTCGGTGTTGTCTTTGGAGTTGTTGTTGGTGGCGGAGTTGTTGTTGTGTTTGTTGGTGCCACAGTTGTAGTCGGCTTCACAGTCGTTGTTGTTGTATTCTTGTCATCCGGTAACGGCACGGTCACAGTAGTCGCTGGTTCCGTAGTAGTTTCAATCGCTACAAAGAAGCAAAAACACATACACATTTAGCAAGAAAAAAACAACGAAGTAATTTAAATCGTCTTAATAGAAAGAAAGTTCTTTACACTGACATCTTCAATTACAAACGGCCCCCTCTTATTCACACAAACGCTGACACACACTTGGATGTCACAGAAGAGTGGCATTTAAAATTCCCATACACATGCACTTATAAATTTGATATTCAATGCAGGCGCACACATGCACACGCACACTACACACACATACATACATTATATTCGTGTGGCAAAAACTTACCTTCGTCTCCGACACCCGCTTCAACACGATATGAGGCAAACAGCCCAACGAACAGACATAATAGCAAATATTTGGCCTGCAGCTGCATTTTTGTTGCTTTTGCGTTTTTAATGGTAAATTGCACGGATTCCGCTTAGCTTGTTTACTTCTTGGTAATTTCGAGAAAATGTGGGGTTTCTTTCTTTTCAAAGTGTTAGTAAATTCTGATGCTGGACTGAAAAATGTCGGTGAAAACCAAAAATTAAGCATACACCATCAAAAGAATAACAACACAATGGCATAAGTGTAGTTTAATACCGCAACTGTTTTGTACAATTCAGCAGAAAGGCAAAAAGTTATTATTTTGTTCCACTTACCATCAAGATCGGCAAACGCGCAATTAGCGAATGATTAATAAAAATCCAATCGAACGAATCACGAACAGATTTTTTTGTGCCTGCGCAAGGTTGCTCTTGTAGTCATGCCGATAACAATTAGAATAGTGTATCGATAGCTGACTGCTATTGCAACATTTTTTGCAACGGTCACACTAGTCACACACACTGACTCAGACACTGGCGTTTTTCAATTACTTTATGGAAGCGGATTTAGAAATAAAAAAAACGAGTTAATATCGTGCAATAACCAACATGACATCTTACGTACGCGTTATGTACGATTTTTCTGGCGAGCCAGGCTCATCGGAATTATCGATCAACGTTGGAGACATACTAACTGTGACTAGAAGCGACGTTGGCGAAGGTTGGTGGGAGGGCAAAAACAGTAAAGGCCAAACTGGTCTCTTTCCAGCGACCTACGTGGAGGTAATGTCCGCAGCCGAGGCGCGTCAGTTCACCACCGCAGCTGATAGGGCTACGCCCCAGACTGCGGGGCAGCCCTTGGATCCATTTGATCCACCACCGGCGCCCCGTTACGACCAGACGGCCGAAGATGACAACGACAGTATTTGGTCGGATAGCGATGACAACGAGACATATACGGAGATTACACCAGCTGGTGGTAGAACTACTGCTGGGGCACGCGTCGGAGGACTCACGCATTCCACCAGCGACTATGACAACAGGCATCTACCTGTTGCGCCCAGTGAGGATGGCATTTCGCTTAGCTCACAGGCTGCTGGTGGCAGCAATGCCACCATGAAAAAGGGCATGTTTGCCAAGAGCTCGGATTCGTATATACTGGGCTTGTACTCGCCCAAGGAAAAGATACCCGAATGCGAATTGGCATACATAACACCCTTGGAGGATGCGATCTATCAATGGACACAGAATCATTCACCCTACTCCGTCATTGTGGCCAGTCCCAAGAAAGAGTCCAAATTCAAAGGCATGAAAACATTCATTGCCTATCAGCTGACCCCGAGTTTTAATAACATATCCGTGAGTACAGCTACCGTTAAACATACTATATACAGCGACTCATAAAGTTGTTGTTAGATAAGCCTAAAAATACGTTTGTGTGTATGGATTGTGGGAAAGTTTAATAAACTTTATTAAAGGGCATGTTTTCTACGGCTTATCCAAAATTATTGGCAATAAGTGCAAAAAACTTGTAGCACAGTGTAATTATGAGAATGAGAGTTAAAGTTGTGAGTTCAATTGGGGGCAAACAAAGGGGCACCGCTGACCAACTGAGCTGCAATTCAATTCTTTGTGTGCGTATGTATGTATGTATGTGTGTGTGTGAATTCACAACTCGAATGACTCAAGTGCTGAGCAAAGTCTTTTTTTATTTACTTTTGTTTGCTTCTCATTTCGTAATTGAATTTGTATATCTAATCTGGCTGTCACTCTTGCTGGTACCATTGTACAGGTGTCGCGTCGCTACAAGCACTTCGATTGGTTGCACGAACGTTTGGCAGAGAAGTTCTGTTTGATTCCGGTGCCACCGCTGCCAGACAAACAGATCTCGGGGCGCTATGAAGAACAATTTGTGGAGCATCGTCGTGTCCAGCTGCAGGAATTTGTGGATTGGGTGTGCCGCCATCCGGTCATCTCGAAATGTGAGGTGTGGTATCATTTTCTGACGTGCACCGACGAAAAGATCTGGAAGTCGGGCAAACGGAAAGCCGAGCGTGATCCCTACATGGGCGTCAACTATTGCCTGGCCATACTGCCGCCAGACAAGAATCTGCTGCACTCCAAAGTTGATGCCCAACTGGAGAGCGGCACACAGTTCATACACAGCATGGATTTGGCTATACGAAACTTGAACAACATTTCCAATGATATGGCCAAGCGTTCGCTGGTCCAAAGCAAAAAGGAATATCAGCGCATCGGCGATGGCCTCTCAGATCTGGCCAAATCGCTGTCAATCGATGAGCGTCGCGCACCCACACGGCACATGGTGCCGTTGGCGGAGAGCGTGGGTCGCATTGGTGGCATTTACATTGGCATTGGTCAAATGTTTGGGGATCAGGCAAAGCATGATTGGATTCCACTATCCGATCGATTGCATATCTACAGGTAAGCCTTAGTCTATGAAAATATTTACAAAAATAATAAAATCTAAATCTTTTGCAGAGGCGTCTTGAACTGCTTTCCGGATATTTTTTCCACACACAAGGGCGCCATACAGAAGCGCAAGGATTGTGAGCGTACCACCGCCGAGGGCAAAATGAGCAATGCCCAGTTGCAGGAGGTTAACAAGCGCACCGATTGCGTCTCCTATACGCTGCTGGCAGAGCTAACACACTTCAAGACCGAGCGCGATACGCATCTGAAGCAAACACTCAAGGTATTCATTGGGGAGCAGATTCGATTTTACCAGGGCGTCGTCGCACGACTGCAGGAGGCGCATCGCCTTATTGAATAAGTTACATCACGGGATTGACGTTGGTTCGATCTACGGCTGGGAGCACAAGTAGCACACGTAAACACGTTAAAACTACCACAATAGCTGAAAACATTCGCACGCGCGCATTTCAAATGCTTTAAACACAAAACCACAACAACAAAATATATTATATAACATTAGATGTGGTTTAAAGTTCAAACTTTAAACTAAACTATGAACCTAATCAATAATCTTTGTTTGTAAGTGAAAAAGTTGCATATTTATACAGAAACTAAAAATTATACATATATCTTTATACACCGAAATTATAATTATATATACATACATATATATTTATACTTACATATTAATAAATAAATGATATTTTGCTGAAAAAAACAAAAACTAAAGCTAATCGAACAATTTCGCAATGGGAAATTTGCTTTGCACAGCATTTGGTTTATGTATTGGCTAAATTTCCCTCAAGCTAAATAAAAGTACCATTTAAAATTAGCATTAAAACACATTTTTTTTTTTTTTTTAGCTATTCTGTTGCTTTTACCAGCGAAATTCTCTAAAAGGTTTTGTTTCTTTATTTTTCATGTTTTGCCATTTTGTTGTTTATAATTTTTTGTGATTTTTGTGTGTTTTGTTTTTGTTGCCATCGCTATAACATAATTACACATTAATGTTTAAAGATTGCACATTGTTTAAGGGGTTTGATTTGTTTTGTTTCTTTTTTCATATAAATAATAAGCATAGGGATAATAATAATAATAATAATTATAAAAGAATAACTAGTTAAAACAAAAAAAACCTTCATATAGCTTTGCTTTTGAATGCGGAATGAATACAAATTGTTTTTGTTTCGCTTTTCTTCTTGCCTTTTTGCGCTGCGATTTAGCAAATTGAAGGAATCCGTTTAGAATTTGTTGGGTGATGTTGCTGATGTGGGGGATTTGGTCTAGTAGGGGTTACAGGGGGTTTTGGGGGGGGCTTACTAAGTGTAATACATCTAGATAAAAACGCTATATACACAGACACACGAGTTAATAATAATAATCATAATAATAATATAACGCAGCTTGGGTTAACAATAATACAATAATTAGGTTTTTGTTTTTGTTTTTCTTTCTTGTTATGTTTCCATTGCCTCTGCTTCTTTTTCTTCGTCATGCTTGCTGTTCTACATATTTTTACTTTTAGTTTTTTTTTTTTCATTACTTTTTTTGTATTTTTTTAACAAACTACGAATAACAAATTTTTACTAATTGTGTTTTTTTTTTAAGGTTTTATGTTTTGTTTATAATTATTGTTGCTTTCCGGTTACCTTGTTGTTGCAGTGTTTTTTTTTATTTTAAGGATACATTTTTATGCATATTCCTTAGCAATTCCTTGACAATAAAATGGCCAATATGTTTCGCCTCTAGTATAGCTGTGTTATCCATGTCGTTTAGTTTTTCTATATGTTTTAAGAGTTTTATGTTAATATGCAAGTGTTTGGTTTTGGATACGAACGCGATCCTCATCCTCACTCGGTCGAGAATCTTTCCATTCTAGCCTTTATTCTAGCTATAGTCGCCAGCATATCGTCCATGCTTGTTGCTGTTGCCGCCGTGTGCTGCTGCTGCAGCTGCAGCTTGAGCCGCCTTCTCTGCCAGCAGTGCTGCTTTCTGTTGCATGTATGGATTAAAGTGTTGCATGTACATTGAAGCAGCAGCTGCTGCTGCATAGTTATTCGCATAGCTATTGCTGCTGTTGCGCTGATTGCTGTTGTGATTGTTCCACTGCTGTTGCTGCAGCTTTTGATGCTGATGATGCTGGTGTTGATGCTGCTGCTGCTGTTGCTGGTGTTGATGTTGCTGCTGCTGTTGCTGGTGTTGATGCTGCTGCTGTTGCCAGTAGCTTTGCTCTGCCATGTAGCCAGCATTTGTTTCTGCAGCAGCAGCAGCTGCAGCAACAGCAGGATCATTCTTCTGATACAGATACGAGTTGAGCAATTGATTGCTCTGGAACATATTCTCCATGGCCGTTGGATAACAAAATTTGTTGCTATTAATATTATTGTGATTATTTTGATTGTTGATTGCTGCAGCTGTTGCTGCTGGCAGCTGTTGTTGTTGCTTGACTGAGACACCAGCTGCAACTGCCGCAGCAGCATGGTGATAGTTACAGCCATTGCTGCTGTTGTTGTAGTCAAGCTGTTGCAGTTGTTCCTCGTAGCTGCTGTTGCTGCTATTGTTGTGGGAATTGTTAGCTGCCGCCGCCGCCGCAGCTGCTGCCGATGCTGGCTCCTTGTGAGCCCGACTTGACTGTCATTCCCCTGTGGCCGTCACTGTCGTCCATTGCCAGGGGCTGTTGTAGCCCTGCTTTGGATTGCTGTTAAATCGAAATAATAATCAGATTTGTAGCTATTGGTTTGTTTGTTGTTCTTGATTCGATTGCTTACCTGCCAAAGAGAGGATGCCACAGTGCTCCGTTGGCATCCATGGTGGCGCCACCAGCAACAGCTGCTGCTGCGGCTGCCTCCGCTAAATGTTGTTGTTGCTGCTGCTGCTGTTGTTGTTGCTGATGCTGTTGCTGGTATTGTTGCTGTTGCACATCGTGTGCCACCATCATGTTGCCCCGCTTGCGCTGATGCAGTTGCTGCTGCAGATGCAGTTGAGATTGTTGCGATAACGATTGCTTGTCCAGCGGATTGAAGGTGAGGCAGGCCTTGCTGCTGCGCAGCTGACGTCCGCTGCTTGGCTCCGGTGGCATAATCGTCTTGTGGAGCGAGTTGCGACGCAGTGTATCGAAGGGCACATTGAGCAGTGGCACCATATTGCTTTCTGGTTCCAGCAGATTCGAGAGAGATTTGCAGGTTAGGCGCGGCTTGTGCTCCACGGGTGGTGTGGATGCTGGTGCAGCACCAGCAGCAGCAGCAGCAGTCGTTGCTACAGGAACAGGAGCAGCAGCAAGTGTTGCCGGCGGTGTAGCAGCCGCAGCAGCAACAGTTGCTAGTGTCTTAGATTGTTGCTGCTGCTTGTTATTGCTGTTGTAGTTGCTATTGAAGTCGGGTATGTGAATGGGTGTGCCTTCCGGATCACGTCGAGCACGTTTGTGCTCCAGATGATGATGATGATGAAGCGAGGAGGGATCTTTTGCAGGATGTGCCGGCTGCTGCTGCTGTTGTTGAAGTAGTTTCTGCATAAACGCAAGCTCCATGGGATTGCTAAAGCTATTAAACGCCGCTGCTGCTGGCGCTGACTTGGGAGCAGGCGCTGGTGCTGGGACTGGGGCAGGAGCAGGCGAAGAAAATGACGTTGGCACCTCGTTGGAGCTGGGCTTCTGTTTGAGGCAGTGCTTGTACAGCTCATCCAAATGCTGCAGTCCAAATTGACTGTTGTACAGCGGCAATAGATTACTCATAAATTTGCGCTGCATGCCCAACGGGTCCTTGAGAGATTTAAAGAACTCCTGCGACAATTGGCCAAAATAGGGCAACCAAAGCATCTGCTGGAGCAACGCCAACGTAGTTGCATTCAGCTCCGTGGACATGCTCGAATCCGCCGCTGGTGAAATGGGTGGAGCCACTGCAACCGGTGGTATGGGCGTGGCTACCTTGCTTTTGGGTAGCAATTGATGCTGCATCAATGGTGACGGCTGTGATGTCTTGACAGCTGGACTGGCACTGGGGCGTGGACTTGGTGTAGCAAAGGATTTGCAGCTCGGCAGCTCGGGAGTGGGGGCAGGAGAGGCAACCACCGGCTGGGGCAGCTGTGGAGCAGGGCTTGCTTTGACAGATTTGGATTGATCCGCTTCGTTTCGCAAAATAGCCTCCAGTTGCTCCATGGTGACAACCAAAATATTTGGATTCTGTATGATCTGCGGATAGGCAAAGGCTTCAGGTAGACGCAACTCAGGTCGGGTGGTCAGCAGAAGGGGAATCTCGCGCGCTGGTGAGGCCAACACAGCGCCCAGTCGATCCTTTGGCACTAGTATGGGATCGGGCACCTTCCACTGTGGATTGCTGATAAGCATCTTTAGTTGAGTCAGTGCATCCGGATCTTTGTCCATTTTGATGGGCTTGGGTCGCTTTTTCAATGGTTCCGTTGGCTCCGTTTCCGGCGGCTCATCCTCATCATCGATGACCACCGTTTGAAGCTTATCGCCTCCAGTCGTCACTGTCGCCTTGCCCAAATCCATGGGTTCCGCCTGTTGCTGTGCATTGCCATTTAGTTTGAGAAACTGTTCCAGTATCAGATGCTTGATGGTCTCCGAGGTGGTTTCCACCTCAGCGGGTATTGTGGTGGCGGGTAGCTGCAGCAGCTCCGGCTCTGGGGATTTGGACTTCAAAATGTCCGAACTGGAGGTAACTGCACATTGACTACGCGACTCCGATGGCGGACAGACTTCCTCGCGCTTCTTATAGCTCAAATCCTTGGGCGTTTCATCGGGCACAATTATTAGCGGTGGCGATGACGACTCCTTGTCCAAGCTCAACGGCGTTTTGGTTAACAGCAGGGTGTTTGTCTCGGTTACGGATTCATCCACCTCTTCTTCCAACTCCAACTCCGGCTCCGGCTTGTCAAACGAATCAATGCTGAGAAAGAGTTCTCCGTTCAAGCCCTCGATCTCGCCGGCCTCATTGAAGGACAGGCACTTTGGCGCATCATCTCCGCTGTCCATGCCCAAAATACTTGGCAGCTCCTTGCCCGCCATCACATCCGGCACACAGAACGAGCTCAATCCGACACCAGGAGGAGGAGCAGCCGCAGCTGCTGTTGCCTGCGATTGTTGCTGCTGCTGCTGCATGAGATTGTCCTCGCAGCTGCGCTTGACCAGCGAGTCGAGAAGATCGGCACCATTGCTGCTGCCATGATCGCTGCTGCAATGCTGGAGGAGATCATCGGCATCATCAAGTAGATCCTTGAGCTGTTTGGTATTGGCATCGAGGCTCGACAGATCCTGCTTGACACAGTGCTGTTCCGTTATGTCTTCTTCATCAACCGAATCTTGTTGCTGCTCCTCCTCCTCCTCGGAGGCTTCCTGGCCAGGCACATTGGTCAGAAACAGACCAGTTTTGGGGCACAGCTGCAGTTCCATTGGCGCGGGGGCGGGTGTTGACGAGCGGGAGCTTTGATATGTAGGCGTGTTGGGATTGCTATTGCTGGTCTTGGTCGCCTTGGTCGATGCATTCGTCTCGCTGTCCAGTAGAGCATCAAAGCACACATCTGTCGATGGCGGCGGAGGAGTGTGCTCCTCCTCCTCCTCCTGCTGCTGCTGGGCGGCGGGCATAACGACAACATTTTCAATAACCGCCAGATTATTGGTCTCCTCCTCATGATGTGCCTGCTGCTGCTGCTGCGGATGCTCTTCTATAACAGTCCAGTCGTGCTGTTGCTGCGGTTGATGTGGATGTTGCGGTTCTTGCGGCACAACCACCTCCTCCTGCTCCTGTTGCTCCTCGTGCTCCTCTAATGATGGCTGTTGCTGCAGCTGCTCCCGCTTCACCTTGATCAAGGGCGTCGATACCCCTGTGCTGTGGAAGAACTTGACAATGCGACTCGAAGACGCATCGGTGCGCGGCATGGAACGCCAACCATTTGTTGTTTTGGTCAAACGTATGCGATTGCGTTTATCATAGTCCTCGCAGCGCACCTCCACAATTCGTGTATCGTCCTGTTTGACCCACAAAAATATCGGATTCACGCTGGGCGTTGTGGGTATCGGTGTGGGTGTGGGCGTGGTCGCGGGCATGGGCGTGGCAGTTGCTGCCAACGGCTCATAGCTTTGGCTCATCGGCTGCATTGGTGCAGCAACTGTTGCTGATGCTGCTGTTGCTGTTGTTTTGGTTTCGAGTTTTACTGCAGCCATTCGAAGTGGCAGCTTAACTGGCTCCACCGGGCGCTCCTTGTCAGGCTGCAGCGGTGGCTCTGTCTCTTGGACAGCAGGCATCGTGACGGCTACAGCTGCTGCTGCGGCCGCTGCTGTGGCTGTTCCGCTGCACTTTGGTTCCGTTTTAATGTCCCGCAGGACATGCTTATTCAGACGCGGCGTATTGGCCACTCTGAGATGGCCAAATTTTTGTTTGGCCCGCGTGCCCCTGGATCCGCCGCGTCCGCCGCGACGCCGACGTGTTGGCTGCTCCTCGAAAACTAGGAAAATATCCCGTGCGATTTTTCGTCGTTCCGATTTTCTGTGGCAAACGGGAGGCGCTGCATCGAATTCTTGTTTGACAAAAGTGCTGGCGTTGTTGTTGCTGCTGCCGTTGCTGTCATCGTGGTTACCGTTAGCTTTGTCGCTGCTGTTGCTATTGCCATTTCCATTATTACCGTTATTAGTTACAAATTCATCACTTGGCCTGCAAGTGATCCTGGGCATTTTGTTCGGTCGGCCCGGTGAAGCGCCCAAATGCGTCAATATGCCACTTGTACTACAACGATTGTCATTTTTTTAGCTACTTGTATTTTTGTATTTTTGTTGCTTGCTCTTTTTGCCTTTTACACCGTATGCTCTTTTTCTCGCACTTCTTTCTTATTGGAAATTGGAAGCAGGGCAGCGGGCGAAACTTTGGTTGGAACACTTTGTGTCGTTTCGCGTCTTTCACAGTTCTATATCTTCTTGAGAGCTTTGCATTTTGTTCTTTGATTTGCAACTCGTTCCTTATTTATTTAACTAACTTCACTTTATATGCTCGCCTGTGCAGCTATGCGCTGTGTGTTTTACGTTGACAAAATCAATGAATTTTGTATATGTACTGTAGTGTTGGGTTTGTTCATGAGTGAGTGAACAAAAAAGAGTTGTTCACACAACTGAACAAGTTCAATGTTCCGACGCTATCGAAATCGATTCTTGGGTCAGTTCAGTTGTGGGCGCGCAAGATATGATTTTCAAACTTACACCATAATTCCTTGTGTTTTTCTAGTCATAAGCTTATAACACTGTCATTGTTTTATTTAAAATCTGTTTCACCTCTCAATAATTGGGTGAGTTCTGTAACTCGTAGATTTGTACAATTATTGATCAATTCGAATAGTCTTACCGAATCAATTCGATTAAGTTACTTAAACACCGATAGATTATTTTGAGTGCTTATCACCTCAGGGAGTGCCCGTAATAATAATAATAGAACGACTCTGTTAGCACAATCGATATTTCGATTTAATTCTTACATTCCTGCAGCCAGCTCTAGTCTTATCTTTGTTGTTGCGCTGCGTGGACGTGATTACGCTTGGATCGCCGCTATATAATTTTTCTAATTTCTTTTGTAATACATACGTATATATGTATCAGCATTGCAAAGTGATATAAGTAAAAAGAAAAAAGTTGCATGCGTAAAATAAATACGAGTGTATGCAACTGTGTGTGTGTGATTGTGAGTGAAATTCTAGAATAAGTACAAAATGGATGCAAGCAGCGATGAGACGCTCTGCGCTCAACAAACACAACAACAACAACATCAGCAGCAGCAACAACAACAACAACAATACTACGAGCACAGTTGGAAATCGGCCAACCATGGAAACTCGTTATCAGACAGCAGGGATTATGATACAAACTCAACGCGCACATCGCTGACGGGCTCTCCTCCGATAACATCGTCATCTGGACTGGACTTTAATGGACTCGACGACAAGGCGCTGCTTGCATCGCTGCTGGCGCCCAAACTAGACGGCGACAGCAGTTGCAGCAGCAGCAGCAATTATACGGCTGGGGAGCAACAGGTGCTGCACCCATTAAGCTTAACAACAACAACGACGACGACGACGTATACGTTATTTGGCCAGCGGGATTTGCAGGCAAAGACGGAGACAATCGAACTTGACGAGGACGTTGACGATGACTTAAATCAGGACGAGTTGGTCACATTGACAAGTGCACCCCTGTTGCTAACCAGCACCAACAACAACAATAGCACATCCACCACACACACTTCCTCGCCCATTTCACCACATCAAACACAGTCCGCGCCGATACCCCTTATAGCAACTATGGGCACATACAATCTGGACGATATTTGCTTCACATTGGAATACCAATTCCAAAATCAAAAACTCGTCCAGGTGCAACCACCCACAGTGGTGTCCTTTAGCATGATACCGGCAGAGGAAGAACAGTCTACAACATCAGTTTCCAGCGATACGTTGGAGAACAACAACAACATTAGTTCTTCTCCATCTCCAAATACTACAACAACAACAACAACTGCATATTTCACTCTTGGGACGAGGTAGTAAGCACTGGCTGGGCAGCACCTCATAGCATGCTTTACAGCACTGGCTTTTGTTATGCTTTTGCTTATCGATAACTTCTGTTATTGATAACTGCTTGTAATTTTTGTTGTTGTTTAAACTATTTCGCTGTGATTGCGGTTGTTGTGAATGCCTTATCGTTACTTTTGTTAAGCTTGCTGCGCTAAATTAAACTTATTTTAGTTGATAATAATGTCGGAGAAAATAATTCTTTGAAAAACCAAATTTCAGTTTTCACAAAAAATGCAATTTAATGAGCATACAAATGTTTAATCTGAAAAATGAAAAATCATAAACATGTGTAAACATTTTTGACCCCTCACCCTCTTTGTCAAAAAACTGTGTACGCCCTTGCCAATGACTAAATTTTCCACTGCCCACTCAAATCGACCGCTGCATGTTTCATCCGTCTCCTCTAATGTGACGGGCCTGCCATATACATACATATGTACGTGTGTGTATGTGTTTATCTACATTTGTACAGCTTTGCTTTTTGTTGATTTCCCAAATGCTAATTAGACCCAAAAAAAGCTTAAGGAAAGACGAACTTTTTCTATCTCATTTAAAAATTTGGCAAATTTCAACAATTCCAATGTCCACTTATTACAACGCGCGTCCGTAAACTGTCCGAAATGCTTAACATGTTGTTGCTAATTGCCTGATACAAACGGACTATGCTTGCCGGTATTCACCCACCTCTCACACACATACACACAAATACATACCTATATGTATGTGTGAATGGGACTATGCATGTGCTAATGCTGCTGGCAATGAGAATGTAACGGTTTTGCATGCTGCTGCCGCTGCAGCCGCCTTCTGTCTGCCGTTAATTGTATCGAAATCGTTTGTTTGGTCTAAAAATAATAACGCCGATGAACGCATTTAGAATTTACCCCCACTACAAATATTAGATCAACACATTGTGTATATATTTGCATATACATACTTACATATGTATGTATGTATGTACATATGATGAACAAAAAACAGAAGTTTTATATTCTTTACTTGATTTTATTCACGCATGGCGGAAAAGGGCCGGTTTTCAAATTAATTAGGCATTGTGAAATTCTATTTCAGATCGTTCTAAAATGTCGAGCCAACCATATTAGAAACTCAATTTTTATAGATATATCTCCCCTCCCGCCCCTTGCCCTTCTATCATATAAATTGAATTTTTTGCTTTTTTATCAGTTACTAATAAGAATTAAAGCAGCATGTTCTTTGTTGTCTTAATTCAATTAATAAAAAAATCCCAATTGGAAATTTTAATAAAACTTCCCTATTGGGAATTTTCTCTTAAAATTTTCATTTAAGAATCATGTGATTTCAATATCTTTTTTAAGAGTTTAATGATCTAAATAATTTCAATGACTTCTTGCATTGTAGTTGCTTTTATTTTTGGTACAATAATAATTTTTCAAATGTTTTTTTTTCTGTTTTGATTTTTGCTATTTTGTATTGCCGTGCAGTGAGCGTAGACAGGCTTTTCACACCCCCTACGTCCCTACGTCTACGTCTATTTATAACACTGTGAGTGTTCCACCTCAATCATAATACTCATTTTTCAACACTCGCGCGCGATACTCGAGATTAGGGCAGATTTGTGTGCGGAAGGGTAAGGGAGCCGGATAGAAGAAAGCACAGCTGTGTGTGTGCGTGTGACAGAGACAGCGATGGTTAGTTGAGGAATGGGTTCGCCAAATCACTCGTCTCATTTAATTTCGTCTATTTGTCCCGAGGCGCCCACGCACTTGTTGTTTTATTTTTCCAATAAAATATTGCTATTTTGCGAGTGTGTTTTTTTTCAAAATATATATGTATGTGTACATACATATTTGTTTTATAGTTCTCAGCAACGTCGCGTTTGACCGTGAAAATGTTAAATATTAATTAATCTGCTTATTATAGCTTAAAGGCGCTTTCTAGTTCATCGCATATCTATTGTTTGTGTTTAAGTATTCTTTTAGTGACTGATGTTCTCCTTTTTAGTTTGTTGCTTGTGCCAACTGCTAATTAATGATTAGTTTTCTTGTTGCTGTTTGTTGTTGATGTTTTTGTGGTTAATTTTTTGCTGCTTACTAATCCGGTGCAAACACACCAACGCACACACATACATAAGTATGTTATTATTGCAGACAGAGTTGTATGCAAACTTACAAACTACAGTTATCGCTCGGCAAATTTTAATGAGCAAGCGATCACAGCAAATATATCTGTATATAGTTGGCACTAAAAAATATATGCATGTGCATTATTATACATGTATGTATGTATGTATATATAGAAAATGTTTTAAGGCCCACTGACACAAATTGAAACGCAGCTGCGGCGCTCGCCCGACGCATTATTTTCATTAATTTGTTTGTTTCCAACTGGCGAGCGATGTGCATATACATACATATATATACATGCACATACATCCACATTCATACATGCAGAAAGAAAGAGAGAGAGAGAGAGAGAGAGAAGAAGTATAGTGGGAGAGTGAGAGATATGTAAACATATAATCGAACGATCTTGCAGCTATATCGAAGATAGAGCAGAGCCCAATGACGACAATGAGCTGGCTCACTGCATCCATCCGGGCGCCCTGCACAAGGACACCGACGAGGATCAGCTATTGATGGCAATGGCCTATGAGGTACTCAGCTCCCAACATTTTCATAACAAAAGCATCTGCAACAACAGCTAAATCTCAAACACACAGTCGCAAAAAATTGTGTCGTAACTAACGTTTAATTATTTAATTTGATGTAACGCCGCTTTTTGTAGCAAACAAATAGTTCTTAGCTATATAATCGATAATCCCTTCGAGCTACTACTACAAGACAGCAACAACTAGCCAGGGGGCGGGGGCAACGAGACGGGCGTCTATTTGCTCCTTACTCTACTCACCAATCCTCGCAGCTCTCGCTCAATTTTGTTAACCACTCTTAGCCTCGCATTTATCAAACAATCAACTTGGTGCGTAGTCTTAGTAAAAACCCCTTCAAAAAAACACATCCACATTCACCATAACAACTTCTCACACTGCATGCTGTTTATTTACCGACTTACAAAGTACAACATACATACATACTACTTATCTATATGTATATAAATACATATGCAATATTATACCTAATGACCTATTGACTTTTTTTATGAGCCCACGACTTTGTACATACTTCAATCTATATCAATTATTTATGGCTCATTTAACTTATATATATATCTTTTATCTGCTTCAAATCGCAGAGCTCGGACGAGGCGCTCAGTCGTTATAAATGCAACTATGAGAACTGTTATCGCAGCTACAGCACAATTGGAAATCTGCGTACGCATTTAAAAACCCACACAGGTGAGTCTCAATCTTTAGTTATATTTCTTAAGTATAATTAGAACTGCATAGTTCCTTTGCCTTGGCCTTTTTCAAAAGCTTATTGGCAATGTTGAGCAGTTCCAATTGTATATCCGAACGCGTTTGTACATCAACGCGACCCAGCATGCTCTCTAGGTACTTATAGAATGGATCCTGTTGAGCGGCACCAACAACTGATGTTTGCTCCTTTAGTTTTTTCTCCAGCATGTTCTCCAATAAGCTTATAGCTTTGTGGAATTCGTCCTGCGCTGGTTCAAGGTCATGCTGTGGTTTGTCGCACGAATCGTCGCTTAACGTAACCACTTCCATGCTATAGTCTGTGGTATTAGTTTCTTCAAAGTTATCCTCCGATTTGCCGGGCTGAAGACTTGAATAACTGCGATTCGATTCATCGTTTTCATAAGAACGTTTTTTTGTTGATAGCTCAACATCATCCAAATCAAGTGTGCTGCGTAATTTAACATAAATATTAATTTTTGTTGTCATTTTATAGTTTAAATTATAATTTTACCCGCTGCAGCGCGGCATTATATGCTCGAGCAGAAAGGACAGCTGATTAAAGTAGCGCCATTGGCTGCCATTTTCCATTTGTGAATCGGCGCATTTGTGATATTCGCGCACAAAACGATCGCGCAATGTTTTCCATTTGTACTGGGTTTGTTTTACTGCAATAAAACATAAACACATATTATTTACTATTTTGCATATGTATTGGTGCACTTGCCTGGCAGTCCGCAATCGTTTGAGACGCTCGCCCACGCCCTGTCCCGTCGCAGTCGATTGTGAAAACCAGTATTTGCTCTATTGTACAAGCAAGGGTTGTCCTTAACACTTCTGATTAATCTGTCGTCAATGTCGTCCATTTTTATTGATTGTTTTGTTTTTTTTACATTAAACTACATAATTGAATTTTACGTGCGTGCGCTTCGCTTGTTAACGCTGACAGTTGTTAGCTCTGCGGCGTTAACCAGCACTGGTACTGTTCAAAGACAGGTGTGTTATACTCGTAATGTTTGTATGTGACGTCACGAGCGTCGTTAATAAAGCGATATTAAGCGACAATTTGTTAGCAAATTAAAAACAGTGTTATAAAATATTTAGCTTAGTTCTTCTGGAACATTCTTTTACCAAAAAAATCTAAATGATTTAAATAAATAGTTTGCATATGTTTAAGAATTGGGTTGAACCTTATGTTATTACTATTATACTATGTTCGCCAACACTGTCAACGTATTGCGCTTACTTTCTGTACCGGCAACGTTGACGGAGCGGGCAAACATTTTGCGCACGCATTAGTTTGAAAATATTAAATTGTGTTTTCGATTGTTTGTATATATTTTCAGGTGACTACAGCTTCAAGTGCACGGAGGAGGGCTGTAACAAGGCATTCCTCACATCATATAGCTTGAAAATCCATGTACGTGTCCATACCAAAATCAAGCCCTATGAGTGCGAAGTGAGCGGCTGTGATAAGGCGTTCAACACTCGATATAGGTAAATATGACATGTATATAATAGTTCCCTTGCTAATCAATTATATTATTTGTGTCTTATCAGATTGCATGCCCACCTGCGGCTGCACAATGGCGAGACATTCAATTGTGAAATGTGTCAGAAGTGTTTCACGACGCTCAGCGATCTGAAGAAGCATATGCGCACCCATACCCAGGAGCGACCGTACAAGTGCCCCGAGGACGATTGCGGCAAGGCATTCACGGCGTCGCATCATTTGAAAACGCATAAGCGCACGCATACGGGAGAGAAACCCTATCCCTGCCAGGAGGATAGCTGCCAAAAGTCATTTAGCACCTCGCATAGTTTAAAGTCGCACAAGAAAACGCATCAGCGACAGCTGCTCAGCAAGGGCAAAAAGAAATCGAAGCGCGTACAGAAACTGCTGCAGCAGGAGCAAGAACAGGAACCGGATATTTTGGAACGGCAGCAGGAGCTACAGAAGACAGACAATATGGTGCTGCTCAATCCGAGCAGTCAATGCTCAGAGTCAACCAGCAACGATAGCGGTGTTGTCCTACAGCAGCTATCCAATGTTTTCATGCTGCCAGAAACATCCCAAGCGTATCCTTTGTCCTATGCCGCCGAGGAAGAGATACCCAGTCCGTGGATAGATGCTGGCGTACTTGTCTCCAAGCCCATTATGCCAATGGCGCCGTTGACTGACGCTTGCGTTGCCCTGGCCACTGAAATGCCCAGTTTCGTGGATTTGAAACACGCTTATGGCAACGCCGCGATTAGTGGCAACATGGAGGAGCTATGTATACCGGAGCCAACACTAGATGTGGATATGGTAAACGGCACAAATTCCAATCTGCCCACGCTCGAGCTAAATCCGCAAAACATTGAGGAACTACTCAAGGATGATAGTTTCGACAATGATGAGGACATGGAAACCGAGTCGCTGCTCAACGATATACTCATGACCATTGACAACAACAGTGCGCTGCTACAGGCGACACTCCATCAAGCGGCTCAGGTGCCCAGCGATGCATCCGGCCTCGTTGAGTTGGATATCAGAGATAACAAGCCGACGCTTAAGCAGATAACAGCAGATGCGGGCATCTGCAACTGCACCAATTGCAAGTGTGATCAGACCAAGAGTTGTCATGGCGGCGATTGTGCTGCTTCACCCAAATCTTCTAGCCACAAACCCAAAAAACCAACAACAACAGTAACAACAGCAACGAGCAGCTCGAAACGCATCTGTGGCAGCGTGGCCAGCAAAAAAGTGAGTAAACGTGATGCGGAAATGAATCAAAACATCGAGGATGTTGCTTTGCTGCTACAGAATCTGGCTTCCATGAGTGGCGGCGTCAGCAGCTCTGGTGTTAGCGGCGGTGGTGGTGGTGGTTGCTGTGGTGGTGCTCCTGCTCCAGCTGCAGCAACGCCTGCCTCGACTTGTGGCTGCTCTGCGGCTGTGGCCAAGCCGGCACCAGCAATAGGCGGCTGCTGTGCTCCTCCAGCACCACAACCACCACCACCCGTCAGCAACTGTTGCTCAGTCAAACAGGTTACCAACTCTGGAGGCTGCTGTGCACCAACGCCGCCGCCACCCGCCAGCTCCGGCTGCTGCGCCGTCAAAAGACAAACGCCACCGCTGCCGCCGCCTGTTATAAGCAGCAGCTCCACAGCTATCCAGAGCAATGCGTGCACCTGCAAGAGTCCGGCGGAGGGTGTTGCCAATGGCTGTTGCGTCGTCATCTGCATGAAAACATTGCAAGCCTTGCGCAAAGTTCTGACGCGCCGGAACCTCAATCTAATGCTTTGTCCGCAAACAAACTAAATACGCCATTATTCAACAACAATTAGAAAGCCAAAACCAAAAAAATTAATAATTAAATTGTTTTTATAAAGTATTGTATTTGTGCCTGTTTAAAAGTATTCCAAGAAGACAAATGGTTATAATATTGTTAAAGTTGTTGTTATATGCCGCAAAGGATTTGAATTTGTTAAACAAAAATGCCAAATCCAAAACTTGTTAACGTTTATAAAAATCTAACCCCTTTTAAGCCGCCTTAAACACATTTAAAAGCTTTTGTTTTAATGCCAAGAAACTTGTTAAGGCTTTTGTTATTTTCTCGCCTCTAACACTTGTATAAAAGCCCATAAAATGTAACATTATATGCTTTATATTACTACTTTACATATACATTTATATATATTTTATATCTGACATTAAACACATATTTTTATATAAAGTCAAATAAAAATATTACTAAAATTGTTGTTTGTTGCTGTTTATTGTTGCTGTTGTTTCTGCTGCTGCTGTTGCGCCTTTGCTTCCGGAATGCAGATATTTTGTTAGTATATAAAAGAAAAACAAAAATCAAATAATGTTAACTAAATTCTAAATTACAAGCATTTAAACGTTTATCTTTCTTTCTCTAAATATATATAATTAAATATAAATGTATGTATGTCTAATCCTCGCCAGCTGGTATGGCTTCCTCTAGACGTCGCACGAACTTAACACGCAACTCCGTCACATTGTCGCCTTTCAGCTGATCCTGCAAAGAAATTTTGAAACGGCATAAAAGAGACGAACAACCAAAAAAGTATTCCACACAAATAATCACACACCCACAGAAATATTATTACTGCCTCTTAAAATACTAATAATAATAACTATATGAACTACCTGAACAAACCAGCATTGCACCTCCAATTGGACCATCTCGAGGGCACCGCGTATGCAGCCACTGAGTATGGCACTATAGCGTAGATTACTCAAATCTGTGGGCAGCTCAACGAACTCCGTCAACGGATTGGAATCGAATAGCAGCGAGAACTCATCGGATGCCGCTGACCAATTGGATATGGTTGGCTGCACACTTAAGTAGATGCGAAATGCTTGCTGGATGCGATCGGCGGTCTCGCGCATCTCCAGACACCGCGGAGCGGAGGTGCGTGCCAGGAAATCTTCAATCAGGCGCATACCCATGTTGTAGCCAATGCGTTCCAGCTGCTTGTTCACATCATCGACGTTCTCAAAGTCGCGCAGCATTTGGGTTACCAATGCACCATATGTGAGCGTCAGGAACTCCGAATTCTTCGTATGTTTGTAAAAAGAAACAAAAATTGAAATTTTGAGCCAATTATAAACAGATCCAGAGAAGAAATAGTGCTATGTCTAAGACTTTTAAATATATCCACAACAAAATACGTTCTATTGTGTAGAATTTGTATTGTTTTTGAACAGCTGCGGCGTTTCCTTATGAAGATTTTAACATTTTAAATAAATACAAATTTATTTTTGCAATTGTGTACAAAGTGACCTGAGCTTAACATAAGGCTTAACATTACGTTTACAGAGCTATGTTAACGGCTAAAGTGGTATCTACAATATGAAGAACGTGTTCAACTCTGCAGCCTTATTCCGATTTGATGGCTGTTATTGTGATGCTTGGCGTTTGGTGCGGTGCTATCAGCTTGGGTGGTGCACGAGCGGTGCCTCGACTCAGTGTCGCACCACCGCTAGACGCCAGTGGCAGCGTGATGCCATCCAATCCACCAGAATCGCCCTTCTCCTGGGCCGAGTGAAAGCGTCCACCCTCGCCACGCGCCCGATTCATGGCATGCCGATGGCGAGATTCATGCAGATATTTACAACGCTCCTTGGGTATGCGTGACTCCAGTTTGGCACGTGCCTGACGCCGTATCAGTATGCGCTTGTACTGCTTTGCATTTACATAGAGCGGCTCCTCATCCGCCTCACCCTTTGAATTCTCATCCTCGCTGTTTGTATTCGTGCCCGTGGTGCTTGTCGAAACGTCTGCACTGCTGGCATTACTTGCGGCAGTGGTCGCTGCCGCGGAGCCACCAGCTGCTGCAGCTTGAGCCTGCGTTTGCTGTTGGGCATTGTTGCTGTTGGTTTGTACCGAATTGGTGGCAGCATTCGCAGCTGCCGCAGTCACCGCTGAAATTTGCGGCACCATAATGATCTGTTGTCCACCGGCTTGCGCACCCGGATTGGCACTCGGAGCGGCTGTTATTTGCACCAGTTGTCCATTGATATTAAGGTAATGTGGAGCGGGTTGTGCTGCCACAGCAGCGGCTGCTGCTGCTGCCGCATTGGGATCCAATGAGGTGAGTGTCGGCGTTTGATAGAATATAGTTTGGCCATCGGGCAGCTGCATCACTTGCATCTGCGGCTGCTGTTGTGCAGCCTGCAGCATTATTTGATTCGCTTGCAGCGGTATCAATTGTGGTTGTAAACCACCTGCTCCCGCCGCTCCACCTGGCTGCCCTTGCTGCTGCTGTTGCCCAATTATGATTTGAGCGCCGCCACCCGTCATCATCGGCATCGGGATAACCTGAATCGGTTGTTGTCCGGCATTTCCAACGTTTGCTGTTGTTGTTGCGGTGCTGGCCGTCGTATTGTTATTGCTTGTCGTTGTGCTGCTGTTATTGGTGGTGCTGCTACTGCTACTTCCATTGTTGTTGCTATTGTTGTTGTTGTTGTTGCTAGCGGAAGTGGCTGCGTTGCTCATTTTAGCAGTTGCTGTGGTCGTTGTTGTACGGTTACTGCTAAAATGGTTATCCATAGCGCGCAGGTGGCGCTATTTATGTGTGTTTTGTATCCCTCTTTCACGCCCTCAGTACACACTTACTGCAAAAGCGAATATGTGAAGCCGATTTTGAGGGTGGATGCCACTTCAATGTTTCTTAAGAGACTTATGGCGACTAAACCAAAACAACTAAGCTTACAACTACAAACGAGCATCGTTAGCGGGCTATTTTTTGCACGCTATTTACGTACCACTTTTTTGGCGTCCAATCTCGATGCTTGTCGTGACATTTTGGCTTTTCTAATTTATTTTAAAAATGTTCCGTAAATTTGTGGTTAATCTTTTTTCTTCAGTACAGATTTTTCGATATATTCAGGCAATCGATGATTCTACGTATAAGCACGATAGGTATTGTCCTATCGATAGAGTTGCATGTCTATCGTGAATGGCTTGTGCTGCATCAGCAAACCTCCACAAATGGGGACTTTATATCGATGTATTTTATTCCAATCAACATTCCTAGACCAAAGTGCGATCTTGCGGCTGATCCGCCTAAGAACAACAACATGGCTTCAACTGGACTTCTGGTGGTGTCTAACATCAAGCAACTAGGAAAATCGCTTCGTAGTATTGAAAAATATGTAAGCTCGCTTTACATTCACCTCAATGTGCCGGAGTCAACATTATCGCCACTGCCGCCTATTTGGGGTCGTCTTATATCACAATTGTACGCGGACAGTGGCAGCTATGTGGGCAACAAGGTGGATCTGCGCGTACTTGTTGCGCCGCTAAAGCAACAACATGATGTTGGGTCTCTGACGCTGCGCAAACCTGTGGATATCATATTCTCAGATGCACATCAGCCGGAGCTCTGCGACAGACTGCGTTCCCAACTGAATATAAGCAAGCCCACCATTTTCCTAGAGGACACAAACTGCACTGACTTACAGGCGGACAGCAGCCAGTCTGCCAACCTAAAAGTCTACCCCAACGTAGTGTTGGGCGGAACCTTTGATCGCATACACATCGGTCATAAGATATTCCTTACCCAAGCTGTTCTGCGCGCTTGCAAGCGTCTTGTTGTGGGAGTGACAACGGCGGCAATGACAAAAGGTATGCATCAACCAAATATTCTTCATTCTAAGCGGACATGTTTCCTATGTTCCCTGGTCACAGAGTACAAAGATCATATCAATTTTAATCAGCGTTTTGCTTATCTATTTTTTATCATTTAATTAATTACAGGCAAAGTGCTGCCCGAACTGATATTGCCCGTTGAGGACCGAATTGCACAGTTGCACGAGTTCCTATTAGATATAGACAACACATTGCAATACGATATTGTGCCAATTGACGATCCATTTGGTCCAACGCAGCATGATCCGGAGATGGACATGATTGTGGTCAGCGCAGAGACGTTGCGTGGCGGTCAAAAGGTTAACGAGATACGGGCTGCCAAAAATCTTTGCCAATTGGATATTTTTGCCATTGATATTGTGGAGAGTAATGTGAACGATGGCATCCACGAGTCCAAGGTTAGCTCCAGCAATACGCGCATCGACCTGTTGGGTACACGTTGGCGACAGCCAGAGGTAGGATAAGAAACACTCTCTCTCTCTCTTGAGCTAAACTTGAAATGTTCTCAATGCTACATTTTCCAGGCACGCCCGCAATTGCCAATGCGTCCCTACATTATTGGGCTGACAGGCGGCATTGCGTCTGGCAAGAGCAAGATGGCCGAAAGATTGGGCAAGATGGGCGCCCATGTTATCGACTGCGATAAGGTGGCACACGATGTCTATGAGCCGGGTCAGGCGTGCTATGAGAAAGTAGTAAAGCACTTTGGCCAGGAGATACTAGCTGGCGATGGTCGCATTGATCGCACCAAACTAGGACCCAGAGTATTCGCCAATCCGCAAGAACTTCAAATTCTAAACTCCATTGTTTGGCCTGAGATACAGATTGAGGTCAATAAACGACTTGCTGTACTGCGTGCTGGAGCTGAGGTTCCCAAGGTGGTGGTGCTCGAAGCAGCAGTTTTGCTTAAAGCTGGCTGGGAGTCAAGCTGCCATGAGGTATGGTCCATGATTGTGCCGCCCGAGGAGGCCGTCAAGCGTGTTATGGAACGCAACAAGCTGAGCGAGACTGAGGCTAGAAATCGTCTTGCCAATCAAGTGAGCAATCTGGATATTGTGGCCAAGTCACAAGTGATCTTCAGCTCACAGTGGGATTACGATTTTACGCAACTGCAAGCGGAGCGCGCTTGGCAAATGCTTAACAAGGAGCTGGAGAAAGTTGCTGACCGTCCGCTTAGTAGCCTGTGATGCGACATCAATAATTGCCAGCTAAATTGTTTTATTTTTTTGTGTTAGTTGTAATTGTTAATGCATTTCTTTAAATGCGTATTTTGTAAGTCGAAAGTACATGGAGCAATATATAGCCGGGTTTATAACATGGTATAAATTACGCTTAGAGTTTGAATCAATGGCTCTCGCCCTTTTTGCCAGAGACACGCTTGAAGTCCGTCATCTTTGTAGTAATGATGGGTGAGCCAATGAAGCCAAGGTAATCGATTTGAGTAATATCCCCGCCGGACTGATTGTTCTTCACAAAAATCTGTATGTTTTGGACATTCTGGAATTTAACATAACGCAGGTTGACGGGATTGCCGTTCTCCAGTTCCTTTTCACCCAGTCTGCAGGGTATGAAAATTTGCTAATTAATTGTTGGTATGCGGTGACGAATCATCCACTTACGTTAGATCCTGCACGCTGCTCATTGACTCTGCCATATCAAAGTCAATTGTACGCGGCTGATTGATAAACAGCTTGACTTCCTTGGGGCCCAACTGGGGTGGTGCCTTAAACTTAAGCGAGTGTATCTTAACAGCCTGATTGAATGTAATGGATAAAATGAGCTGTCCATCGCAGTCGGACTGCAAGAAGCCGGCAGCCGAGGCTAGAGCATGCTTCAAATTGTGATCATCGGCTTCATTCAAGCACTCGCACTCCTGCTTTGAGATGAATGTGTTGAGTTCCATCTGTAAGGACAAAAAAACTGTCATCAGGCAATATGCATATAGTATATATGCAAGCAGTCAACATACCAAACCCTGGCCATAGTCCTCGCCAGCCTCCTCATCGCCACCGGTACCAATATGCTCCTGAATTTTTGCTTCCAAGGCATGAATGTCGGCACCCTGGATGCGATCGATTTTGGAACGATTGCGGTAGAATATGAAAGTGGGCATTGCTGAGACACCCTGGCCAGCGGCTGTGTCTTGGCACTTGTCCACGTCCACCTTTAGGAATATGGCTTTGGGATATTTGTTGGGAAATGTCTCAAAAACGGGTGCAATTCTTTGGCACGGCCCGCACCATGTTGCAGTAAAATCTACCACAACCAAACGGACGCCTGCTTGCGATAGCTCCGCTTGAAAATGCGATTCGTCATTAATAACACGTACTGCCATATTTACTTTTAATTGAATATGAAATGCAAAATGACTGGCAGGTTTTTACACAAAAATCCAAGATGCTCGATTTGTGTTTGTTGGTGGTATATCGAAATCTATCGATGAACGTAACTTATCGCAAGAAATTTAATATCAGCAAATATGGCGTCTGCGTAAAACAAGAAGAAGAAGAAATAATAAAAATTCTATGTGGCCGCCGTAAAAGTGTTGAATTTAGATTGTTAATAGCTATAAATATTTAAGCCTTACCTTACAAAATAGCTAGTTTGTAAAATATTAACAATATGGATGTTCAAGCTCCAAGAGGTAAGCCACATAGTTTCGCAAAACCGCTTTGCAAACACCGACGTACACACACACACAAGCATGTGGAGCTAATCTAAAAAAAAAAAACATGTACGCCTTATCCTTTTTTTTTTGCAGATGCAAGTTTACGCAATATAATAGATAAATTGGCGGAATTTGTAGCACGCAATGGACCCGAGTTCGAAGCAATTACCAAACAAAAGCAACAAAATAATCCAAAGTTTGAATTTCTCTATGGTGGTGAATTTGCCAGCTACTATCAATTCCGTGTGGCAGCAGAGCAAGCAAGTAAGCGGCGATATGAGTTCAAACTAGTGTCACATTTACCGACATTTAATCGTTTCAGTGCTAAAACAACAGGGTGGAATGCCAACGGGTGCTCATTATATGCAACAACCTCCGCCAAATCATTCACTTTACGCGCCGCAACAGCAACAGCAACTTTCAATTAACATGCATGATAATGCGCCGGAAAACATGCAGCAAGCGCAACAGCAAAAACCTCAACATCTGTGGCCTAATGCTAATCCTGGACCAGGACCAGGACCTGGACTTGGACCTGGGCCTGCAGTATCACCTGCAAATCCGCAAGCAGCAAATGGCACGGCGCTGGCAATAAATCTTGGCAACCAGTTGGAAACTGTTAAAATTCAGCAAAACACGTTACGGGATCAAATAAAACAATCGGATGCAAATCTTGCCGCACAGCATACGGTAAATACATGAACTCAATCTGCTTTCTTTACAGGTGTGAC
Source organism: Scaptomyza graminum (assembly GCA_018901835.1). Classification (NCBI taxonomy): domain Eukaryota; kingdom Metazoa; phylum Arthropoda; class Insecta; order Diptera; family Drosophilidae; genus Scaptomyza; species Scaptomyza graminum. Next base: position 1,877,464 of record JAEIFL010000243.1, read on the forward strand.
CTCCTCTATATAAACATACAAACAAATATATTCTTTTCGCAAACATCTCACAAGAGGAAAGCAGCTTAACTTTGAATGTGCTCCCAATTCCAAAAAAAAAAACCTATTAAAATAGCAGCAATGTTCCAATACTTCGGCATTCCCTTTAACCCAATTTTGGATTCAAAAAACTCCACAAATGTTACTGTAATTCAAATCGAAAACAGACCGTTAAAAATCCCTTGCAACTCGGTTCTTCATATGCATCCAACAATGGCCAATTTCTGATAGTTCAGCTTCTTAAAATTGGATCCCAATTGTGCGTTTAAATTGCACATTGAATCAAAATGGACATTACTCAATCCTAATCTTAGTAAAGTATATGTGACGGAACCGATCTTGAGATTATAAATTGTGGCAATTTAAGATTGTCTTTGAAATTTCTACTCCCTTCAATTGTTTTGAACTGGGCTCCCTTTTCTGTTTTGCAACGGGGCCAAATGTTTTTTTGTGTGTGTTTTTGGTCTTTCAGCTGATTAAAAAAAATATTAAAAAATTCCTTAAAGATTTGAAATTTGCAATATATAATTATATTATGTTTTATCTATCGATTTAACAATTTTACAATGCTACATTAAATTTTTGCTTTATTGTATATTTTTTGAAACATAAAACCTAAAAAATAAAAAAACGAAACCACTCTTCATACCAACTGATAAAAAAAATGTGTGTAACAAACAAAAAAAAAAAAAAAAAAAAATTGAAACGAAACTCGTTTATTGTTGCATCCGAAATATCAAATCTCTTGTTGCGCGCCCAATAAATCAACGATACCGAAAACCAAACAAACCAAACAAAATCATGAAAACCAAAAAATGAACGTTTAGGCGCTGATGACACAAAAGGCAAAACAAATTGACGAGGCGATGGCAGCGGCGCAGACGGCTCAGCTGGAACAATTGGCCAATGAGCAGGGCATCGTGCTTCGGGATTTTGATGGCGTGCTGCAGCCGATCATCGAGTCCTGCACCAAGGACAGCATCTCTGCAGGTAAATATAAATATCGCCAGCTCCAACGAGTGGTTCAATACTACTTAAATAAAGACTAGCATTTAAAATATGTATAATTATGAGTCTATCTATGTTTGCGTCAGTTAACTTTTGAGCTAGACAAAACTGCAAAAGAAATTCAAAATTTCAAAAAAACCAAAAATAAAAAAACGAAAACAAATCTTTAACTAATTGTAACAATTTTAATTCATAAACTTAATTTGCACTGAGACACTTATGACAATATGAGTAACCCGTTTGATATTGCAATTTTAGGCAAGAACTGGATTTTACAGCATTCAACCGACAGCGCAAAAATCAATGTCGTTTTACAATATCTTTTAAAGAAGTATGCCTCAGTTTATATATATTTATTAATGATCCAATAACATTTATTAACGATTCTTTTTTTCAACCGAGTATTAAGCGAGAAACGAAAACGAAATCGAAAACGAAACGATACGAAATCAAATCAAATAATTACCCGCACAAAAATTGCATGCATGGCAGGCGAAGCAGAGAACGTGTGACGATCAATAAATCGAAAGAGAGAATGCAAGAGCAAGAGAGCTGATTTATCGAATTCGATTCGTTGATACTATATACAAATTAATTCGTTAATTCGTTTGCTACCTTTTTTTTGAAAGATGCACGTTTATTCCGATTGCCTCAGTGAACATTTCAAGTCTAAATCATAGCTTAGGCAGCAGTACACAAAACACACTTACACACACCCACACACATACAACTTCCAAAAAACCATAAAAACAATAACGAGTCAAAGCACAAAAAACACAGCAAAAAAAAAAATGCAGCACAACAAACACTTTTTGGTAAATGTTGTTGTGCGCGCACAAAAGATGAAGAGAGAACAAAAGAAATGGAACAAAATATGTTTTTCGTTTATTAATTTATTTTTAGGGCTTTGGTCAATGGTTCAACGTTTCAGCAAAAATTGCATCTTATATATTTAGTTAATGATATACTCCATCACTGGTAAGTTCGCAAAACAATAGTAAAAATAGACAGAAAACATAACAAACCAACTAAGTAACAGAGCTAAAGCTTGAAAATGTTTAGCTTTGTTGCTTAGTTAAAGCACAGAGACAAATGACAAAAGTAGACGGACTGTTGACTGACGCCTAGTGGGGGCTAACTGACTGCATCCGCAAAAAAAAGAGAACGTCCAAGATGCAGGCATGTTTGTTCAAGCGCAAATAATCTATTTACAGCATGCGCAAAAATATCAGCGATTTGAAGAACAATCTCGAGAATGTCGTTATACCGATGTTCTGCAGCGCCGACTTGAGTAAGTATTCCAACAGACATCTATCTACAATAAACATTGCAAGTTTTTGATTTGTGTTTTTGTTTTGTCATCGTAGTTGCCAACAATGATCAGCGCCAGAAACTCTCCAAGCTGCTGTCGCTATGGGAGTCGAAGGCCAAGTTCTTTGATGCCTGTGTTATATCCAAGCTGCAATCGCCCGATTCATCCATGCAAGAGTATAAAACAAATCTGCAGAACACGCATCACGATATTGTGGCCAAGTTTACGCAGAGCACCAAAGCAACGCTAGACAAGTTAGTGTGAATCGAAAGTTGAGCGAAGAATTTTTATAAATTATACTTTTTACTTGCAGCTATCAAAAGCAACATCAAATCTTTCTGCAGCATGCGACGCAACAAATTGCCCAAATGGAGCAGCAAAAGTTACAGCTGGAGAAACAAATTCTGGTCGCTCAAAAGGCCCAACAGCAGCAGCAGCAGTTGCTCCAGCAGCAGCAGCAACAACAACAACACTCTCCACAAGGTAAAAATATACCTTCCTTAATGGCACACCGCATTAATATGCCTGGGGTGAATAAAGAGCATATGAATACTCCGCCGCCGACAGCACCACACGAGCAACATCCGCAGGCTGGCAACAACATCTATGCTGGCTATCAACAGCAACAAGCACAACAGCAGCAGCAACAACAACAGCAACCACCAACAAATCATTTTGTTGATCCGCATGGTCCAAACTTTTTCATTCCGGACATGTCAAAGCCGCCACCAGGTTTCCCAGCGCCCATGCCCATGCACGGTCATTTGCCACCGCAGCAGCAGCAACAGCCACAGGCGCCGCAACCAACTCAGTACACGTCTCAAATGCCTGGACAAATACCCGTGCCCGGTGGCGAGTCATCAGTCGATTTGGGTGTGCTTAATGCGGCCATCCAGGCTGTTATGCAATTGCAACATCAGCAACAAAGACATCCCGATGACCAGCAGCAGTTGATCCCACAGCAACAGCAGCCGCATCAGCCGCATCAGCAGCCTCATCAGCAGCAGCTTCAACACCAACAACCTCATCCTCTCCAACAACAACAACAGTCACAAGCTTTTCCACAAATGCCGCTCAATCTGCCAATTGAACCCGGCCTTGATATGGGGGCCTTAAATGCCGCCATACACGTTGTGTTGCACCAGCGGCCAGATGAAGTGTCACTTAGCACTGAATCGCATCCGGATGAGGATCAAGATTCTGATGAGCAGCCAGCCATGCCGCAGCCAGAACCCCAAGTGCCGTCAGCGCCTTATTACGATTTGCCAGCGGGTCTCATAGTGCCACTAATCCGACTTGAGGACTACAACTACAAGCCATTGGATCCCGGAGACATTCGACTGCCACCACCGGCGCCGCAAAGCGATCGCTTAACAAATGCATTGAATGCCTTCTATGCGGCTCCATCGCACGATCGACCCAGAGATAAGTGAGTAGCCATTGATATTGATACACCCAGCGCCATTCATTTAATCCATATAAATTTTGAAACCTTTAGCGAGGGCTGGGAGAAACTTGGTCTCTACGAGTACTACAAGGTCAAGAATGCGGCACGTAAGCAAAAGGAGGAGGAAATTCGGAATGGCACACGCGAAAAGTCTCGCTCACCCAGTCCAATTATTCTCGAGAAGACGAAGAAAAGTAACAAGCGGTGCTATCGGTAGGTTACGATTTTTAAATATCTTTAGAGCTATAAACTTATATTTGCACTTGCAGTTCCAAAAGTCGAAGTCGATCGCGATCACGCTCGCCAATTGCACGCACAAAATCCCGCTCACGCTCCAAGTCTAAGTCGGTGGAGCGAGAGGTTACGCCACCGCCACCGCCGCCGCCTGTTCAACGCAATGCTCGAGGCGGAGTGGGTGGCAGTGGTGGTAGCAATCGTAAAATGCGCAATCGTTCGCCGCGTCACGAACGAGACAACAGCAATCGCGAGCATCGTGCGGAGCGAACTAATAGCAACAATGGCAGTAACAATAACAGCAACAATGGCGCCAACAATGCTAACAATTCCAGGCGCGTCGATCGCGACAGATCGCCCACGCCACCCAGTTTCTTGTAAGTGTTAGACAGCCTGCTCCAAAGTGGCTTGATTATTAACATTTGATTTTCCTTGCAGTGGCAGCAACTTTGCCAAGCCGCAGGAGTTCATTGAGGAGACGAACAAGGGCCATCAAATGCTCATGAAAATGGGCTGGGGCGGCACGGGCACTGGCCTGGGTTCCAAAAGCCAAGGCATCGATACACCAATTTCGGGCGGCGAGGTGCGCGATCGCAAGGATATGTATAAGGTAAAAACCTTAGATGAAACTGATGCTGGTTTTCGATAAGATTACTTATTCAACTTCCATTTCAGGGTGTGGGAAACAATCTGAATGATCCTTTCGAGCGATTCCGCAAAAACAAGGGCGCCGCTTTTGCGCATCGCATGAGCACAAGAGATTACAAAACTTAGGATATCGCCGCCTGCCCCTTTGGTGTTGTCGCATTTCTGTTCTTTTCCTTCCCTTTTAACCGAGAGAATAAAGTTTTTATATAAAGCATAAGTGAAAAAATATGTTTATTTTCTGTTAGTTATTAGGCTGCAATATTTTTAGCGGTCTGGGCCGCTTTGGCGTTGACCTTTTCGAGCACCTGCGTCAGACCCTTGCCGGGACCGCACTCAAAAGTGCGTGGAAAGTCCACGCCTTGCCGCCGCTCATAGAGCTCGTGCAGCGTTTGCTCCCATTTGACGGGACGCACAATCTGCTTGGGCAACTGGCGGAGGATGTGCGACGCATGCTTGTACGGCTTGCCATCCACATTCGAGTAGACCCGTATTATGGGATCCTGCAGGCGGATGGATTTGAGTGCTTTGGCAAACGGTTCTACAGCGCTCTGCATGAGGGGCGTATGAAATGCTCCACTGACCGCCAAACGCTTCATTCGGCGTATTTTCAGAGCCTTGGCATTCTGCTCCAGAAACTCTAGGGCCTCCACATTGCCTGCAACGACCTTGCAGTGGGGATACATGTAGTTGGCAATGCCGCAATAGGGTGACTCCACCCCACGATCCAGACACCATTGTTGCGCTTTGGCGCATGCCTCGCCAAGATTTGTGTCCGGCCCGTAGAGTGTCATGGCCATGGCACCAGGCACCTGATCGCAAGCAGCCTGCATGGCATTGGCACGCACCTGCACCAGTTGCAGCGCTTTATCAAACGGCAGCGCTCCGGCATAGACGAGAGCCGTAATCTCACCCAGACTAAAGCCGGCGGCAGCCACACAACTCTCAATGGCTTTGGGTCGCTCTTCGCGCAGCTGCTCCAGTGCCGCCAGCGAGGAAACCATCACAGCCAGCTGTGCATACTCGGTGCGGTTAAGTTTCTCGCGCGGACCTTCCAAACAGATCTTGAGTAAATCGTATTTGAGCACCTCGTTGGCCAGCTCGAAGATGCGTCGAGCGCCTGGAAAACGCAGCAGATCCTTGGCCATGCCGACATATTGTGTACCCTGGCCGGGAAACAGTACCACGCTCGTTTCCTTTGGGTCAATTGCCGGCCGCGTGTTGTTGTTTTCCAATGGTTCCGCAAGGTCTTTGAGCAGCTGCTCTCGTTTGCTTGCAGTTGCATCCTGTGTGACTGCCGTTTCTGTTGTGCTGCTCCAGCGGCACCAGCTCCAATTGCCTGGCAAATTTGTTTTTCTCCCCAAACAACGCGATCTTGCTACGAACATGTTTTTGTTTTTATAGTTTCGATTGAAAATGCGGCTGCATAACAGCTGTGTATAGTTGTTTGAATCTGACAATAGGTGTCGCTAATTAATGGCGCCCTCCAACGCATTTGACACACAACACTAGGTTTGGCAATTGAAAATGATGACCCTGGAGGAATGCGTTAAGAAGGATGGCTCTGGATGGATGCAGCATCATGGACGACCCTGGAACAAACCCCAAGAATGATGTGCCAGAGGGATGACACTGGAAAGACGAGATGAGCTGGCTATCTGAGTATTGGAATATATTTATTTTGAATTTTCATGATCTAATGTAATTTGCTTTCGATTTCGCTGCGTTGAGCTTGATTAATTTGTTAGCTATCGTTGGCTATGACTAAGATGCTATTGTGGCCAACACCATGAATGGCAATTCAGCCAACCTCACTCATTGTTATTTGGCATTGATTTCACATTACTCATGCGTCCGTAAATTTGATTTATTATGATTACTATGGCAGAGCATAAGAATGTCGGTTTCCCCGTTTACGGGCGGGTTTTTTTCACATTAGAAATTCGAGCCCTTGTGAAGAGTTTCTTGAACTTTAATCTTGAAAAGACAAGAGCCGAAAAATTCTTTGACAGACCGGTAAAGGTAAATTTAACAAAAAAAAAGCGGGGATAGCAAAAGGAGTGAACGGCAAATTGTTGTTGTGTGTGTGAGTCTGAGCGCCGGCCAAAGTCAGACACGGACGTGTCGCACCACTTTCGCCCTCAGTTCAAGGAACACGCCTTCCACCAAAAAAACACAAACAACAATAGCAACAACAACAACAAAAACATCGAGAAGAGCCCACAAGCTCTCACACGATCCTCTTCTTGTTGCCAAGGACCAAGAATTGTCTAGACATGAAATCAAGAAATTATTATGACGATCACAATGACGATGATGCTGATGATGATGATGATTAGTAGCTAATAGAACGGATAACCAGTTTATTTTTGGTTTGCCAAAAATAATTTGAAGCGGTAGATGAGCTGACTGGCTGCCCAGGTATTTTATACAAGTAAGTACGTATAAGAAATAAGATATAGAGAGATAAGAGCATACAAATAAGATCGTTGACATGGCGCAAGTGGCGTGGTAGATTTTTTATTTTTTGTCGATTTTATAAAATCAGGTTGTGAAATACGTAGCATGTATGCACATTAGCACACACACACACATACATTTGTATTTATGAATGAGACTCGTCTCGTGGCTTTGCGGGTCCAGCCTGAACCCGAAGCTGTTATAGACCACGATAACAACAGTTTTTTTGCACACACACACACACAACCACACAAAAAATTCAAACAACCAATTTAACGCATACCTTAGTAAATGCCAAAGTAACTTAATATTCACATTCTTGCTCGTTCAATATTCGCGAAATACATGCAAACATTTTGTTTGTAAATATTTCGATATGAATTCAATGTTTTTTTTTTGCACAGAACGTGCCGCCGTTACCGTTAGATTTCAAGAGCAAAAATACCACAGGAGCAGAACAACAACACGTAGCACCAAAATGCCGACACTAATACTATAAAAACAAAGAAATATGCACAAACTGCAATTGCGTTTTATTTAAATGCGCACGCATCGCGCATACGACCCGTTTCCGCATGTGAGGAGGATCCAGCCAGCTAACGATAAAAAACTCGGCCGATTTGTGTGCATTGACCGGCATCATCCACCAAAACCCAAAAATATATACAATTGCGTATGCGCGCGTATTCATATTTTTAATGCACCAATTAAGACCAGCATGTAAAATAAGAACAACAAACAATGGCAGCAAATGCAAATTTCATTATGAAATAACCGTTAAGCGCTCAATGTCAGTATAACGTCAATGCTGCTGCAGCGCACCTGCTTTACTCTGCTCTCTCTCTGATCTGATCGAATTGACTCTCTGCTCTCACCACTCACCACACGTAGAATGCACAAAAGCAGCCAAGCGCCACAACAACAACAACAAACGTTAAATAAAAGTGAGAGTGCACTTGAGATGAGAGTGAAATTTGTGAAAGAGTGTGAGAGTGGTTTGGCCTTGCCATGTGCACACATACATACATATATTCTATTTCACTTTGACACAAACGTACATTTGTAATTCCTTGTGTATGTATTGAAGTGAGAGAGGTAAACTAAATAAAATACGTAGTAAATATATGTAAGGCATAGTGCGCAGGCGTACGGCCTGTGACGTATGATTAGCTTAAGAAAAATATTTTATGAATGAAATGGCCATTTAAACAAACAAGAAATAACACACACACATTATTTGTGTGTGTGTGTATATGTGTTGATGAATTTCACAACAACGTGCGTGAGGCTGCGCATGTTGCTAACGGAATTCCCCTAGCAACAAGGTAACAGCACTCTGGTTGATCTGTTAGTCAAGATGCCGCACTCACTTTCTCCCACAGGTTGACCGCCAAGCGACTTCATCGTCGGCTTCCTCATTACATGCCAATTACAACAACAAAATAAAAACAATACGGTTTCAAGGTGTTAGATTAAAGTAAAGAAAACAAGTTGACCGGCGCACGTTAAGTCTTTATCAGTAGCAATAGCAAAGCAATCTAATGACTCAGCAAATACTTGGAAATTATGTTCATGCATAGCCTTGGCATTGACTAAAGCCAAAAAAAAATATTAAGACTACCAAAAATAAGCGGGAAAACATTAATTTAATTGGCCAACGTCATCTGCGCATCCTTTCATGTCTGACGTCGACTCGTTTCTAAACACCCAATATCCAATATTAACGTTTTAAAGTCGGCGCCGGCGCGCCTTTTCGCTTACGCATGCGCGTATTTTGTGCACGTTGCTCTCTTTTTGCTGTTGTTGTTGTTGCACTCCTACTCCTCAGGGCGGCGCACACGCCACTCGTGCGAACACGAACACGATCACGAAGCCGAAGCTGAAGCTGAAGTCGTTGCTGCTGTCGTCGCTGCTGCTTCTGCGGCTCCTGCGCTCTGGAACTTATTTGCATACATGCGCGTATAAAAGCTAACAACTTTGGGCGAAGCTTTCATTTGAGTTCGCAGCTTATCAGGTGACGGGTCGGTGGTTTTGTATCAATTCAAAGTGGTGCTCGTTCGCTTACCCTTTTTCTAAAACCGCCAACAAATTATCATAGCACTTATACGCCGTGTTGCCAGTGCGGCAAGTGAAATACCAAATAACAAAAAAAAATACAAATTGGAATTTAAATATACAAAAATAAAACAACAAAAATGCATTCCAAGGTGAGTTAAATATTTTAATAAAAGTGACCATAAAAGGCAACTAATGTGTTTATGCTGAAAAGTTTCCCACTATTTGCGAAATTGTAGGATATATAATTGCCTTTTATGGAGTTAAAAAAATTTGATTATTGAGAGTTGTTGTTGTTGATTAAAGAGGGGTGTGTACCACAACCTGTAACACAACCTGTCTGTGGGCGGGCTAAAAATAACATAACAAATGCGCTTTTGTTCTCAGTTAAGAAACTGTTTGAAAATAAGCATAAAAATGTTCTCTTTCGCTGTCTCTCTCCCTCGCTCTCGCTCTTGCTCTCGCCCTCTCTCTGTTTTATTGTTAAATGCGGAAATGCCTAAATGCAGGAGATCTCGGCTCGAATCGGCTTGTCATTACATAATTTCCCAATTGTTATTCGGGGAAGTTTTGCTCATTAAAAATGCCATTTTGGGCAACAACGACTCGCAAATGCGCTCCAGTTTCAGTTTCATATACATATGCTTTGCTTGACTTGCCGGTGACCCAGTTTATTGGCACGCCCCACACCCACCCCATAACAAGGACAAGGCAACGTCACGATCCGATAAGCAGCTGGCGTCATCCAAAGCTGTTTATCCACATACAGATACAGATACATTATACAGATACGGATACATTTGGTTGATTGTATTAACACATATGCAGTTAATTCTGAGCTGAGATTTATATTTTTGGGAGGGAAGTTTAAAATTAAAAACATTTATTTAAAACTTTTTGTTTGTTTGCTTGCCTTGCAGTTCAATGTGTGCCGTTGGATGCTGCTGGTTGTGATCCTTGGCTGCTGTCTGGTGAATGAATCGCAAGCCTATTGCTCGCTGGACAAAATGAAAACGTTTGCCATGGAGGCGTGTGAACGGCTGTTCCAACAGGATGAGGGCAGGGAGAGGCGCTCCATAGACTACAGCGATCATCATTCAAATAAGCTTGGACGTAAGTATTAAGTATTAATCAAAAGATTAAATAAGGTCACAGAGTCAGTCAACTCGGAATCGGAAACAAGTTTAAAAAAAAAACAAACAAACAAATTATTTATTTAATAAATATTAAACAGTTCCGATGTTCAAACTTGTCCGTTTTCAAGGCACAAGTTCAAGTCTGAGTCGAGTCTTTAGTAAAAAATATATTTTTAATATGTACTTACTTATATATTTTTCTCAATCTTTTGCAGATGATAAAATGCATAAGGACCAGCACTATGTTGGCAGAAGCAGCTATCCACGTGGTGGCTATCTTAAGGTCAGCAAGGAGCACTATCATCGCCTCATCCGTTTGGATGTGATGCCTCGTTATAAGCCACGCAAGCAACATCAGGACAAGAAGATGCGCTTCAAGCGAGATAGTTCCAGCAAAAGCTACAACAACATCTCCTACTGCTGCTATCATCAGTGCAACGAGGAGTTCTTCTGCTAAAAATAAAAAATGAGGTTGCCTTCTTCTTCCACAAGGAATCCTTTAGAATGCTAGTCAGCAACTGATTCCGTCCTTACATCTATCCATATATATTTTTAAATATGTATATTGATGATATATTACACGCGCTCTCACTCTTATAGAGTAGGTACCTTATGGTTGTTGCCCCCTGCCAATTTTTTTGGAGGTCAACATATCTTGCCACAGTATTACACAGTAGAACAATTATTCAAGTATTAAGTTAAAAAAGCATCTAGTTTATAAGGCATTGCATATCAAATACAGCACTAATGTGTCATATTAAATACTATATATACAATCACTCACTAAACTTGTGGAAATTTAATTCTTATGCGATTTCGAATTTTGTTGGCTAAATTTAATCGTCCTTGATCTCAAAAGTATGCCCTAAGGCTTTTGATTTAGTGTAGCTTCTTTGCTTGGTGGATATTTTTGTTCATCCTAAGAGTATGCTTTACATTTTTTATTAGATTTTTTCATTTTTTGTGGAAAAAAAAAAAACCCAATATCATTCCTTAAAAACAACTAAGTAAACAAGTGCAACACAGACTCGATTTACCTAGGCATTTTCTAAAAGAAAAATATAAAAGATTGTAATGGAACGGATTAAAACTTCACTTAAGTTCGATCAACCGTCGAGTGCAGAACAATGAAAATCAATGTTGTTTGGTATTATTTGATTTTAGTACTACTTAACCCGATCGACTGTGGACCTCAAGCTGGATATGTTGTGTACACTGATCAATGTAGAATCCCCGAACCAAGTTCAATAAAAATCGAGGAATTTCATAAAATCAGTTACGAATCCTGCACAAAACTTCAGCCAATTACTCGCGTGGATTACAATTCGCAAACGGAACATTATGAGCTGTCCATCAATGAGAGCGTTTTAAAGAGGTATATGGAAATCGATATGGAACTGGCCGTACAACCGCAAGTTAGCTTTAGTTGTTGCTACATGCAAGTAACACGTCTTAACGAGTATCGCGTTGGCTTGAGCAAAAATTGTACGTTCATAACGAATGGTGGAGAGTTGCCCGATAGCACCAATGGCTTCATTGTCCAGTGCTATGCGAATGAAAAGCTCATCTATACAAATGCTCATGCAACTGTCCCGGAACGTAAGAATGTGCGCGAACGTTTGGATCAATGGACAAAGGCTCGCAAAGGAGCTGCAAAACGAGCCACGAGTGTCCTGATTATTGGCATCGATACCATCTCTAGACTTAATTTGAGACGTGCCATGCCCGAGACGCACCAATATCTGCACGAAAAGGCTTGGTTCGAAATGCAAGGCTACAATAAGGTAGGAGAGTGCACAAGGGGGAAATTTGTATAAGATATTTTCCATTATTTTTATTGTAGATGGCGGATAACACGATCCCCAATGTTGTAGCAATGACCGCGGGCCTGACCAAGAAAAGTTTACGGCGCGACTGCAATCCAAATGAATTAGGTGGTTTAGATCGATGCCAATTCATCTGGAAGGACTTTGAGGAACATGGCTATGTGACGGCGTTTGCTGAGGATGATACACCAATCAATACTTTCAACTATAGACCCCATAAGGGATTCTCTCATCCACCAGTTGACTACTACCTCCGTCCTTATCTGATGGCAGCAGAAAATTATCTCGATAGAACTAAACAGAATGAGCAATTTTGCCTTGGCTATCAACATGCTTCGGAGCATGTTTACAATTATGCTTTGGAGTTTGCGCATCGTTATCGGAACGATAGCTTCTTTGGTTTCTTCTGGACAAACACGCACAGTCATGGTAAAAGCATATCAAAAACTAGCGCCATGGATTCATATATAAAAACATTCCTCAACCGTCTTGTTCGGCAAGGCACCATGGAGCAAAGTGTTGTGATACTTGTAAGTGATCATGGTTTGAGATATGGACCCGCGCGAGGTAATCGCCTTGGATGGCTCGAGGAGCGTTTGCCATTTCTGTACATTTGGTTGCCATCACATCTAAGGCAATCCCATCCGGAGTTTGAAGTGGCTCTTCAAGAGAATCGCAATCGTTTGACGAGTCCTTTCGATCTTTACTTCACACTGAAGCACATTCTGGAGCTGTCAAATCCAGGCAGAATGCTAGAATATGTTAGTGATTGCCCCAATTGCCAAAGTCTGTTGAAGCAGGTGCCGGCCAATAGAACCTGTTATGATGCTGGCATTCCGGAGCATTGGTGTACCTGCTGGTCCTACAAGAGCTATCAGGTCTTTACTGCAACTGATTACAGAATGGGGGAAGTGATCATGAAATATTTGAAAAAAATCGATAAAGAATTAGGCCCTAAACACTCGTTTAAAATTCATAAGGCTTACGTTGCTATCAGAAATAAATCCGATGATCCCCATATATCCATACATCGTCTGCAGTTGATCGTGCGGCCTTTCGTAAAATTGTTCGAGGGAACCGTAAGCTATAACACTACATCTGAAAAGATGGTGTTAACAGGGCTTAGCGTGCTGTTTGAATATAAATATGATATCATATCCATTCTTAATTCAATTTAAACTACAGTGGACCATCAATTTATGAACGCCCCGCATAACGAACATTTCGCATAACCTACACATTTTTTTGGGAAACAAATTTTCTTTTAACGAACAACGAATAGGGGTGAAACCTTAATTGCATGCCAGAGCTCGCAAAACGTGTCGACACTTTCAGGCTGTACGAAAATGAGTGGAATGCTTAAGCAAAGAGAGTATTTTGCAAACTCTTTCCTTTTTCCATTTCAGATTGTCTCCTTCCGTCCTTTAAAAATTGTATACGTTTCATTAAACTTTCTTTTAATAAAAGCTGAACTTAAAATATATTGGTGTATTTTTTCAGATCTTTAGAAGTTTTGATGCATTTTCTTTCAATAAAAGTTGTATATTGAAACATATTAGAGCAACAGGCAGCTTCAGTTGGAACTAAGATGCCACAGTGGCTGGTCATTGGCATCTCGGGTGTCACCTGCGGTGGGAAGGCGACACTGGTCCATGGACTGCTCGATTATTTCAAAGGATTGCGCAATGTGCCACTTTGGAATACTCCAGGATGATTACTTTCCATTGAATGCCATAAATTTTGAGCTTATCACATCGCTGAACACCAAGCAAATTCTTGCCGATATAGCTCTTATAATGCAATACCTATATATGTATGAGGTACTTCTGCTAGACATATGGGCATATAGAGGTTTTAAATATCATTCCCCGAACAGAACTTATAGAAAAGTGCAACAGCAGACTCGATTAACGAATGCTTTTTGTAAAAGAACAGAAAAGAAAAGCTCGTTTTGCACCGGATTGGAACTTCACTTTAGTTCGATCAACCGTCGAGTGCAGAACAATGAAAATCAATGTTGTTTTGCATTATTTGATTTTAGTACTACTTAACCCGATCGACTGTGGGCGTCAGGGTGGATATGTTGTGTACACTGATCAATGTAGAATCCCCGAACCAAGTTCAATAAAAATCGAGGAATTTCATAAAATCAGTTACGAATCTTGCACAAAACTTCAGCCAATTACTCGAGTGGATTACAATTCGAAAACGGAACATTATGAGCTGTCCATCAATGAGAGCGTTTTAAAAAGGTATATAGAAATCGATATGGAACTGGCCGTACAACCGCAAGTTAGCTTTAGTTGTTGCTACATGCAAGTAACACGTCTTAACGAGTATCGCGTTGGCTTGAGCAAAAATTGTACGTTCATTACGAATGGTGAAGAGTTGCCCGATAGCACCAATGGCTTCATTGTCCAGTGCTATGCGAATGAAAAGCTCATCTATACAAATGCTCATGCAACTGTCCCGGAACGTAAGAATGTGCGCGAACGTTTGGATCAATGGACAAAGGCTCGCAAAGGAGCTGCAAAACGAGCCACGAGTGTCCTGATTATTGGCATCGATACCATCTCTAGACTTAATTTGAGACGTGCCATGCCCGAGACGCACCAATATCTGCACGAAAAGGCTTGGTTCGAAATGCAAGGCTACAATAAGGTAGGAGAGTGCACAAGGGGGAAATTTGTATAAGATATTTCCCATTATTTTTATTGTAGATGGCGGATAACACAATCCCCAATGTTGTAGCAATGACCGCTGGCCTTTATATGGACCGTTTATGGCACGACTGCAATCCACTCGAATTCGGCGGTCTGGACCGATGCAAATTTATCTGGAAGGACTTTGAGGAACATGGCTATGTGACGGCATACGGTGAGGATGATACACCAATCAATACTTTCAACGAATTCTATCAGGGATTCAGGGATCCACCAGTTGACTACTACCTCCGTCCTTATCTGATGGCAGCAGAAGATTATCTCGATAGAAGTAAACAGAATGAGCAATTTTGCCTTGGCTATCAACATGCTTCGGAGCATGTTTACAATTATGCTTTGGAGTTTGCGCATCGTTATCGCAACGATAGCTTCTTTGGTTTCTTCTGGACAAATACGCACAGTCATGGTAAAAGCATATCAAAAACTAGCGCCATGGATTCATACATGAAAACATTCCTCGAGTGTCTCGTCTTGCAAGGCACCATGGAGCAAAGTGTTGTGATACTTTTAAGTGATCATGGTTTGAGATATGGACCCGCGCGAGGTAATCGCCTTGGATGGCTCGAGGAGCGTTTGCCATTTCTGTACATTTGGTTGCCATCACATCTAAGGCAATCCCATCCGGAGTTTGAAGTGGCTCTTCAAGAGAATCGCAATCGTTTGACGAGTCCTTTCGATCTTTACTTCACACTGAAGCACATTCTGGAGCTGTCAAATTCAGGCAGAATGCTAAAATATGTTAGTGATTGCCCCAATTGCCAAAGTCTGTTGGAGCAGGTGCCGGCCAATAGAACCTGTTATGATGCTGGCATTTCGGAGCATTGGTGCACCTGCTGGTCCTACAGGAGCTATCAGGTCTTTACTGCAACTGATTACAAGATGGGGAAAGAGATCCTGAATTATGTACAAAGAGTCGCTAAAGAATTTAACCCTGATACCTCGTTTAAAATTCATAAGGCTTACGTTGCTATCAGAAATAAATCCGATAATCCCGATATATCCATACATCGTCTGCAGTTGAAGGTGCGGCCTTTAATAGTCTTTTTTGAAGGAACCGTAAGCTATAACTCCATATCTGAAGAGATGACGGTAAGAGGGCTAAGTTTTCTGTTCGACTATACGAACCCAAATTTACGCATCAGGGATTAATCGAAGTAATTAAATTATAAATAAATTTTTAATCAAATATTTAGAAAGAAAAAATCTTTTCCTTTTGTGATTTATGTAAACTTATATAAAAATCAACTGCTATCAAATTTGATGTTTGTGTTACAATGTTTAAAACTCAATTCTCAATATTTGTTATATAATAGACCCCATGACAATCAGCACATTTGATACGACGACTGCTCTGTCCGTCAATTGGCTGCATTGATTGAAAATACTTTGAAACTGTGGACAAGATTTCATCACGTTGAAGCTCCAGAAACTCGACTGTAAAATTCTCATAGTTGTTGACGCACTGCATTAATATACGATAGAGCACCATTTCCGTGGTGAGATATGTGTGCAGAGCACGATCAATGCCATCCACATGCTGTTCCAGAAAGTTGCGCGCCAACTGCATAAGCAGCTCCATCGAATCCACGCTTAAGTACTTGGCCATGGCATCAATAATATCCATCAAGCTGCCCAAGTTGCCAATGTGCTGGACAAACTTAAGGCCAAGCCAACTGGCCAAAAGATTCACATTCAAACGCATTTTTCCACCAGCATCCAAGCTAATCATATTGGGCAGCAATGAAGCACCAACTGCACCCAATGCTGTGGAGCCTTGTGTCAAGTGCCGATGAATCGCATGCATGCTGAGTAATGTCTCCTTAAGAGGTATATCATTAAGAGTGCGCACAATATCAAACTTCTGGTTTCCACCGATGTCATTATGCAGTTTAGTTGACTCCCCAGCAATCTGGCCAAAGGTTTTTCTGCATTCAACCAGAATAAATAAGTACACGAAAAAAAATCAAATTTGTAATAATATACCTGATTTGATATTGCACAGCATCACGCAAGGAGGAGCTATTGGTGGCCTTGTTGGCAATGCGTAGGTTGTTTATCGAGTGTGTAAAGATGATCAAACTGGAGGCAATTTGTAGCACATCGACGCTGCTCAGAGGCTGATCGTCGCTGATTTTCTAAAAATAAATGAAAGTTAACTTAAGAATTATTAATTGAGCGCAGTTTGAACTCACTATATAAACATCATAGATGCCATTGGCCACACCCGTGCCGGATAGAACAATAGACGACACATTAATTCCTTTCACGGCCAACTGAGCAGCGGCACTGACTTCCGTTTGCACCACGCTCAACGCTGTGGCAGCGCCACTTGCACCCAATCCGACAACGCCACCAGCCACACCTAGCCAACTGTTGCGCGCTTCGTTGTCCATCAGCGATATGGACTGCTGGTGATGACGTCGATCATAGAGGCAGCTCACTGAGCGTATTGTGCTATAGGCCGCTGCACTCAGTCCCACAACGGTGGCTGCCATTATAATGGGTGCCGCCACAGGCAATGCTAAAGCTGCAGCGACGGGCACAGTGGCAGCTAGGCCACCAACTGTAGCAATTGCATCTCCAGCGTGAAGTATTTGCTGATTAACTCGCGATGCTGGTGTGGAACACAGCATTAAGTGCACTCCATTCTCTTGATCTGTGGTAAATGTATAGATGCCTTGGCTGGGCGCAATCATTGTGCCTTTGGGCAACGTATTGTGGAAGACATACTGCCTCCAATTGGGATAAACTCGACCATGCTCATCAACAAAGATCATGCAGCAGTTGTCGCTATTATCATTATTGTCCTCCCAAATGCATTTGCGCGTCCGGACAACGGGATGACAGCTAAAGCTGGTTGAGTGCAAAGCCAACTCTGGATCCTTTTCATTTGTGACCAGCACATATATGATTGCCGAAAGAAGCATCCGATTTGTATATTTCCTTTGCTCCCAAACATTCTCAAACAATTGCAAACGCTGTCTTTCCAACGTTTTGCTCTTCTTTGCTTCACTTGTGCCTATAAGGTTTGCAATCTTTTGCTTAAGCACATCTGCTTGATCTGGCGCAAGTCTACAAAACAAATTCTATTACGCATTACGCTTTTCACACGGGCAACAACAGCAACTCAACTTACGCGTCCCAAATAATTTGCGAATCCAATCCACTGCTTTGAGCAAAATCCCTTTGCACTTCGAAAACTGATCTGGTCATCGTTGGAAGACAAATTCATTTAATGTTTAGAAATGTATCAAAAATAATTGCCAATTCGTTCGTTGTTATTTTTGCTGTTGCTATGGCAACGGCGTTCGAAGCTGACAAAAAAATATCACAAATGAGAGATTTTTTGTATGTGTTTGTGAGTATAGAGATGAGTATATTTTGACGCTAACGGTCGATAAACATATGTGATTGTGTTGATCTTGTCGTAAAATTGTGTGAATTCCATTTCTTATGTATACCAACTTGTGTTGGTACGTTACCCAGATTAATGCATTTGTAATTAAACTGTTTTATTGTGTATCAAAATATGAACTTATGGTTTTGTGTGTCGTACTGCAACCATCACTCAAACGATACCAAGAATTTTTACAGGGCTCACCGTTTAATTTAATTTTCTCGATAGCTCTTCATCACGCAATCGATACTTTTTTTTATAGTTCTTGCAGCCCTGGCATTTTGTTTATAACTAATTCGCGGAACCGCCGGACATATTCACTCGAGCTTGCAACAATTAGCTCTTAAAATTTAATTATTAAAACAAGGCATTCACTTATTTAAGATTAAAGTGATCTAAACGCCATATGAAAACTACACTTACGAGCAATTTACGTAAGAAAACCAAAGTGCGCAGTGAAAAACAACACAAATTGAACAGCAGCGTTGCTGGCCAAAAACTACCCAACGAATACGCTCGCTCACTCAGACATGACATAGTGCACAACCAAGAACAAACACATGCATTCGTAGAAATATAAATATATGTACATACGTATATGTATGTTTTTGTAAGCCGAAACCAAGTAACAATTGACATTGGAGCCGTACCAAAGCGTGAGCACCACCTGTTTGTTTATGGCCGAGGCACAAAACTACAATAGTTGTTAACAAATTGCGTATGTGCATGTGTCGCACATCTGGTGTAGTAGTTGTTGTTGTGGTTGTTGTCGATTGTTGATAATAATAAAACGTCTGTATGTACATTTGTGCATTGTACACAATCCCATGCGCAATTGACATTCTCGCTGGTCGCGTGCAATTTAAATATATAATTTATTTATGGCTTCAAATGCACAGCTCGGAAAAATCATTCTGCTAATCACAATTGCCGTCTTTTTCTACTACTTCTTTTGGGTAGCAATTCTGCCGTTTATGATACTCGATGAAGGTGAGTATCAAAACAAACTCAAAGTATGTTCGTATGTATGTATGTGTGTATGCTATTGTTTGCTTTTGTTAAATAATCTAAGTTTATCATCATTTGGCTGTGGCTTATTCTCGATTTCGCCCGGCTTTTGTGGAGTAATTAAAGTTTCGTTTCGTTGCGACAAATATTTCTTTCTTAACTTTTTAGTATATACAAATGTTTTTGTGTATATTCATCTATCCCCCTGTTGCTGTGGTTGGTTGATACATATGCTATATTGATATATATGTAAGCTGTGTTTGTTATATGGTAATATGAGACATTCGGTTTGACCGCAGGGGTTGCCAGAAATGTTATTTTGTTTTACCAAAATGAAAGCTTTCTACTTTCTAAGCTTCAATGCTTATAATTAATCATCATTGATGGGATTTAAAAATATTAACGTTTCTTAATAATGAAATAAATAATAGTCTTCCGTTAGGTGCCTCTGTTAGTTAGGGTATTTGTTAGTACTGCATACTCAATAGCTGTGTTGTTGTTGTTGCTGTTTTTCTTTTCACACACAATTGAGAGCAGCCAAAGTCAAGGTCGTTTTACATGTTAACTACAACGTCCGTCTCTTTTTGTCTCGCTTTCTCTTAGGTAATCCCATTCTATCGCTATTCCCGCCGCTGAAGTACGCATTCATTGTGCCCACAGTTTTTGGCGTCATCTGCCTTGGCGGCATTGCCGTGTTCTCGTTCTATCACATTTGGAGCATTACTCGGGCAAAGTAAACAGACGAAAACGCAAATTGATCACATATACATCCATATAAGCTGAGCCGATGTGAGCGACGTCATTAAAGGTCGCGCCACTCGAAAGATTAAACGATTGGCAAGCGTATTACAGACGGCGGCAAACAGCAACAGGCAGCTCCAGTTGGAAACAAGATGCCACAGTGGCTGGTCATTGGCATCTCAGGTGTCACCTGCGGTGGGAAGACGACACTGGCCCATGGACTGCGCGATTATTTCAAAGGATTGCGCAATGCGCCGCTTTGGAATACTCCATATACGATCGGTGATGTCCAACTAATCTCGCAGGATGATTACTTTCTGCCAGTGGACGATAGACGGCATAAGCGTGTCGAGAAGTTGAATGCCATCAATTTTGAGCTTATCACATCGCTGAACACCAAGCAAATTCTAGCGGATATAGCTCTTATAATTAATGGACAAACCGAACATAATTATGCTAATTTTGAGCACTATGCAATGCAATACCAACAGCAGCAGCAACAATTGCAACAACAGCAGCAGCAACAGCATCAGCAATATAATCCAAATTATTATTATCATTATGATTATCAGCGGCAACGGCAGCAACATCATCATCATCAACACCACCAACACCAGCATCATCAGCAGCAACAATCGCAACAACACAGGCAACATCATCCACAGCAACAACAACAGCAACATGCAGATCATATCATGCGACTCAATATCAATGCACAAATTGCCACACAGCTGCGTGACAAGAAGATCAATGTGCTCCTGGTTGAGGGCTTCATGATATTCAATCAGCCAGAGCTGCTAGCGTTGTGTAATATAAAATACCATTTTCATTTGCCCTACGAGAAGTGCTATGAACGAAGGATTAAGCGCACCTACGATCCACCCGATGTAACTGGCTATTTTGAGCTATGCGTCTGGCCCTACTATGAAAAGAACTTTGCCGAGTACCGAGATTGCAAGGACATAACGTTCCTCAATGGCGAGATAGCCAAGGAGAAGATCTTTAAGTTTGTGCTGCAGCGAATTGTGCACTATTTCGAGGAGCGTTGCGATGTCCCATCGGCGACTTTGCCAGCCGCCGCCGCCTGTCCACCACAACAGAAGCGTTTCGGCATGCTCTACATGGCGGCCAGCAATAACAATCATATGGTCACAGCCTTGCCCATGGAACAGTAGGCATCATATTAAAATATATACTCATTTACATATATGTATGTAGATCATTAAATATGGCAAACATATTATTGTAAAGCGCAAATTAATGTAAATTTGAATTTAGTTTTTCTATAGTCGTTGCTTGTCATAGAAGAACAAAGAACGTTTCGAAATTGCATTTGAAAGTTTTAGTTTAATTTGGATTTCCAATTAACTATAATTCAATGTATGTATTCCAATGTCCTTTAAGTTCTTATGTCAAGCGGCCAGATAATTTGCAAATTAATTTTGTCATTAGTTTAAGTATTAGCATTGTTTAAGCTAAAGTATTTTAATATAACGTTACACATTCTCTCTAAAAACTATATGTATATGAATATATATAGTCAAGTAATCTGATTGTGAAAATTGTTTTGAAAATGGTTCAGGAATTCATTTAGCTGTGCTAACCAACTTATATATATATTATGTACTATATTACAAAAAGAAAAACCGCAAAAAATCACATGAATGAAATTCAATATTATATTTGTATCTAGATTTAGTTTTTAGCTCTGGGTTAAAGGAGTGTATTAATTTCATGGCCAATTTGAAGCTCAGCCAATTGTAAATAATGTACTATACTTACTATATATAAAATCTAACTGTTTTACAAAAAAATATATAGTTATTTAAGACTATGGACCTCTTAAACTTACCATACTTTTTTTTATTGTTCTTTGTGCGAAGCAAAACACACACACACTCACATATATATACACACTCACACACACAAATAAAATATGCATATTTGTATTTATCTCTGGAAAAAAAAGGAACGAAATAATTTTGCATTGCTAATTTTATTAATTTATTTTTATTGCATTTTTTCTCTGAAAAGAACGAGGGAACGAGGACTTTAATGCTTGTCTCAAAGAAATGAAAAAATAAATACATTAATTATAAATGGAAGTATGTACGATAATATACAATACTTCTTCTTGTCGAACGGGCAGGTTTCGTAATTGGATTGATAGATTGGGGTTTTTGCATGCTCAAAATTTATTGCCAACTCGTTTTCGCGATTGAATTAAGTTAGATGCCGGGATGATTTCAATTGTGGCTGACTGCGGCATTGGGTTGCGTTACATTTGTTGCGATTATATCAATTTATCAACTTTATATGCTTAAGATTATGTTAATAACTTTATGCTTAAATATGCTGCTGCTTATATGATTTCGATCCATTAACAGCTACTAGTAAGAAAGAAGAATGAAATTTAGAATCAAGTCAGTTTAAGAGATATTTTCTCAGCACTTACCTTTAGAGCGCATCCCAATCGGTTTGACTGTTATATACTTCCTCCTCGAGCCAAACAGCATAGTTGGCTTTGAAGTAATCCGTTAGCTCGACCTTGCGGTCCCACCAGCCCGAATGACCGAAGAATGCAAAATCCGAATGGGTGAGTATCTCATCGCTGGGAAAGCCGCCTTCGACACCATAGTCGTGCAACTGTTGCTGCTGCTGCCCACTGTTGGTAGAGCCACCACCTCCTCCTCCTCCTCCTCCACCATTGGTAGCATAGCCATTGGAATCACGGTCACCGCTGCCATTGCCCGCATGCATATTGGATTGTTGGGCATTCTCGGCATTCTGGGCGGCAGTGCCATTGTTGCCACCACCAACGCCGCACTTTTGCGTCGCCTCTGGATAGCGACGCAGATTGAAACGATCGACACAGGCGCGCAGCGTGCACTCCTCCGCTTGGAAGTCCCAAGGCCTCGACTCAAGATCATTGCCAAAGGCCCAGTCATCGTTGAGACGATGCCGCACCTTCGAATAGATGGCACTCAGAGTCTTCATATTGGACTTGCGCCACTGACGGCCCAAGTACTTGGTCTGCATCTTCAATAGCTTCAAAACATACAGCTGCATCATGGCATGGCGCACCTTAAGCGTCTTCTTCAGTATTGGCGCCGATTTGAAGACCACAAGCATCATGACGCGCGAATGTTTCCACTTGATCAGCTTATTTAGTATACGCAACAGATTAATGCAGGAGAAGACATTGCGCCAGGAATAGGGTTTGTCGGACATTTCACCGCCATAAACGAAACTATCGCCACTCAAATCCGGTTGCTCGCCAATCACGCAAGATGGGAAATCCAACAGTGGTATGGAGTTCTTGGTGTTAACATATTCCGTTATGGTCTGATTGAAGAACTTGAGCACCAATGGTATACAATTGGCAAAGACCAGATGTTGTGACATGAACTCAAACTGATAGACGTGGTTGATCTTAAAATGCTTCAAATAGAGTAGAATTATTGCCGAGACAGCCTTCACAATGATCTCCTTGTGGCGACCCATGTCAACAGTTAGTTTGGTCGATTGCGTTGCCGTTAGCGGCATCTTTTTGGGCAGCACATCGGCCATTATGTTGATGCTCTCCGTCTTGGACTTGGACGTGGGCGAGGCGGCCAGCAAGACTTTAAGCAACGCTATCATATACTGCGGCAAGTTGGGCAGTATGGCTTGGTAGAGTATCTCTGCAGGAGTCAGTTTGATTTCGTCTTCGTGCGTTGAGATGGGATTGCGCGCAATGTCCTCCTCCTTCTTGATTTGCATGTCCGCCAAGCTGACATACATGTGACGCTGCAGTGTCTTGAAACCCTCATGAATGGGCTGTGGCAATCCCGCCAGACTCTCGTGATCGCCAATCAAAGAGTAGCCAATGAATTTATTGCGTGATATATCCAAAAACTGATCAATGTCCTTTTGGCGCACTTTGGGAGTCCATGGCAAACGCGCTGTTATCTGCACAGCCGGCGCTGCAGGAGGCAGATGTATAAGACCTGGTTGATTGTTGGGATTCGCGGTTTGCGTGTTGCTGCCTCCGCCCATGTTGCTATTGTTGCCCGACGTGGAAGCGGAGGGATCATCGAATGGTCGATAATACTGGGAGAGTTCGTCTTCACCATTGCCAGTGTTGCTGCCTGTCGCGGAATTGCCATTGTTTGAATTTGGCCCACCCTCATTACCCGACATCTCCATGTCAATCTGCTCAGGTTCGTCCAGGAAACGTTGTTTCATCAGCGAACGCCTGTGGTTAAATTTAAGAAATCAAAACACACTCTTATAATTTTTTTCAGTCTACTTACTTGAAATTCCGTTTTGGATATTGGTTCTCTAATATATCCGTTGCTGTGGCGGGCGGTGAGCTGGCGCGCATGCATTTTGTGACCTCTAGCGTGTCCTCGGTGATCGGATCCAGCCCGACCTTAGCTCTGTACTCGTTCTTGAGATTCTTGAGGACATCCATGCCACCTAATCCGAGCAACGAGACCTTCCACAGCAGTAGCACAACCTTCTTCATGGGAAACTGTGGAGCAGCGCCGCTACAGAAGCGCGTTATCATGCCCAGCAGCTTAACAGCAAGCAGCTCACCATCTGGGAGTGGACTATTTATTTCCTGGACAAAGGATTCGGCAAGCTGTTTGTAATCATCGCTGCTCTTCTCACGCTCGTCGCGAATCGTCTCCGTTATGATGTAAAGCACTGAGAGAATGACTCGTATATCGGTTGAATCCACCAATGTGACATTGGTGATCTTCACTGCCACAATATCGGGAGAGCAGGCAGTTTCAATCTCCATGTTGAGCAAATCAATAAACGAGGAGAAGACGCCTAACTGATAGAGCACAATCACATTGTCGCGCGTATTCTGATGCTGTTCCTCGTCCGATTGTACCTCAGCCCAGCATCCTTGCGCCAGATATAGGATGCAGCGTGCCGCCTGCATGCGAAACGATCGATCGGAGACCTCCAGTTGATCGACCAGTTTCATTACAATGCTTCGCTGCGAGGCGGCATCTTGTTTCTGCCAATTGGGTGGCAGATCGTACAGCTCCATTTGATCCTCGAATGCCTTCACATTCATTTGGAATTCACTGAACTCCGTATAACTGTAGAGTTCAGCGATCTCATTCTGATAGCTATCCACATCGGCATAGACGAAATCAAGATCGGGCCCATCGCAGTTGGCGTCCACGTCGTGAGTATCCTGCTCGAACGAATTGTTTATGGATGAAAGCATCATTTAGAGGCTGTTCCTGTCTCTACGTGTTTGTGTGTGTATGTGTGCAAATGTGTGGTATGTATGTGTTTTTTGGAAATGTGTATCCTTGTGTTGGCAGTTCGGCTGCTAGGACCGCGCCTTCTCGTCACTACACTTTGTCATTAGCGCGCATAATACTATATATGTGTTAAACACTGCATTTCACTATTAATTTTGCAAAACAGCCACAAATTTTCAGCAAAAAGAAAAACTTAAACGTGTGACCAGAGAGTGTTAGTTTTGGCCTAAGTATCGTATGTTAAGGCCTCAACGATAGTTAGTTCGACGAACAGCTGTTCTGTTAAGGGCTCTCCCATGATTGCCGAACATTAAATACAGAGTTGCATTTTTCATTGCGAAAATGTTAAACTTAACATATGTACATGGTAATGAAATTGCACCTATTGACCCCACTATTTATATGTGTTTTCGAAGAGTGCCGGCAACAGTTTTCATTTGAGCTTCAAAACAAAGAGACTACGAAATAAGTAAGCAAAGCAACATTTCACCAAACGCAATCACACATCTCAAAGCATATCTAAGTTCAGTGGGTGAAAGAATTGAGTGGAGACAATGAGTATACACCGATTGGAAGTTACGGCTGCCCGTTGTACTTTGTACCCTTTTGAGTGTATATCAGCATGAGATGGCGAATGTCTTATTGCCACAGTTGCCACCATCTGCAAACATAGATCAGTGCTATATAGTATTGTGACGTGAAAGTTATTGTGAAATTGCTGTTTGTGATATTGCATATTTTAATTTAAAGAAAATGGCTAATCGTTCCATGGTGTCCTTTCTGCTCGGTGCACTGGCCACAGCCTTGGGCACTTACATCTACTTAACTATGCAAGTAATTACACATAAAAACTCTAGTCACGCTCAGCGACAACAATTTCTTGCTACTAAAGCTATAAATATTTAAGTTGAATTGGTTTGCATGCCCATTTTCGTGGGATGGGGGAATACGGCTAATCTAATCGACGGCATAACACACGCACGTTTGTTTGTGTGTGTGTGTGTGTTAGCATATACGTTTACAGTACTAGTATTGAGTCATTGGTAGTTCTGAAATGACTTTGGCCTTCATTAACAATGTACATATGTACATACATTTGATTCGGAGTGACACGGCAATTATTCCGATTGTTGCTGTCCACCAATTTTGTTAACTGATCTAATAATTTATAAATGATAAAAAAGGTATTGATTTCAGGCGCTGGTCGCAAAACAGCTTTTAAAGATGAATTTCAGGCACATTCAAAGCATTGCACAGCAGGCAAGCAGGTGCTTCAAGCCAACAACAACAACAGCGACAACAACAACTCGAAACTTTGGATCGATAACTGTAAATCAGTTGAATCATCTGAAACCTCGCCACTGTGTTGTCCTTTTGCCATTGGCTGCCGTTGCCAATAGTGCTAATTGCAGTGCTAAGGATATAGCAACGAATCAAAAATACTCAACAGCAGCTGCCGTGAGTAGTTGTTTGTACTTTTGTTGTTTGTTAGTTAGAAGTGGTTGCTGTTTGACTAAATATTTATTAAAACTTGTGCGCCTTGCCTTCTAACCCCCCTTTTTTTACCTTTGGCTCCTATCTAAATTCTGTTTCCGCTGCCTGCTTTTCGAAATTCAAATTGTATGCATTTCGTTAATCTGTAGTCCTGTTTTTCAGCCCAACATGTCCAACAGTGATTACAAGAACGCAGCGTCCATTTACGAGTTTACCGTAAAGGACACCCATGGCAATGATGTCTCATTGGACAAGTACAAGGGCAAGGTGGTCTTGGTTGTCAACATTGCCTCCAAGTGTGGTCTGACCAAAAACAACTATGAGAAACTGACCGATCTGAAGGAGAAGTATGGTGAACGTGGCTTGACCATTCTTAACTTCCCTTGCAATCAGTTTGGCTCTCAAATGCCAGAGGCTGATGGTGAAGCAATGGTTTGCCATCTGCGCGACTCCAAGGCGGACATTGGCGAGGTCTTTGCCAAGGTAACAAGATTGTAAACATCTGTATGAGATATTAAAACTAATCCATTATGTTCAATACAGGTTGATGTGAATGGCGATGATGCAGCTCCGATCTACAAATACCTGAAGGCCAAGCAGACCGGGACTTTGGGCAGCGGCATCAAGTGGAATTTTACCAAGTTTTTGGTGAACAAGGAGGGCATTCCAATTAATCGTTATGCACCTACCACCGATCCCATGGACATTGCCAAGGATATTGAGAAACTGTTGTAGATTTCTAAAT
Source organism: Scaptomyza graminum (assembly GCA_018901835.1). Lineage (NCBI taxonomy): Eukaryota > Metazoa > Arthropoda > Insecta > Diptera > Drosophilidae > Scaptomyza > Scaptomyza graminum. Next base: position 1,905,004 of record JAEIFL010000243.1, read on the forward strand.
GTTAAGTTTATACTCTATACTTATATATGATATTTAGTATGGCGCATATTGTTGGCCTACAACCTAGTCCTGTAGCTTTTGGCACACTGTATTTTGGATTCGATTCCCCTTCACAATCCCTAATAAACGCTGTCTAACGAATAATATTATTTGTACTTACAATCATTATGGCCACGCGCGCCAGACGATAGAGTTTGGCCAAAACGTTGACGTTCATAAGTTCGTCTGGGTTGGCGGACATCCAGACCATGTCATATTCTGGATTCGACATATATAAAATATATACACATGTGTGTAAGTATGCACGTTTGAAAAGAAGCTTGAATTTTGGGAAATTCTGAAAATTTGGAAGTATATATATATGACAAACGTTCACTGGATAGAATAGATTTGTACGAATGTTTCTTTGGTTTTTGTTTATTTATTTAAATAATTATGTATTTTTTGGGTGCAATTAATCATTAAATTAATTAGTATTTATTATTGTTTATATAAGGTTCACATATATATTTATACGCATATATATATATATATATAGATATACATATATATTATTTATACATATATCAACTTTGTGTTTTTTTTTTTGCAATGAGTTTTCTTGATTTTTTTTCCATTCCCGTTTTAAAACCGTTTTCTAATCATTCTCTTCCGTTTGTATAGTAACGCTCACTAAGTTTTTTTTTATTCAACTCGTTAATTGGATTTATAATTTTGTTGTTGTTTTTTTTTTAAACATATACACACACAATTGTTATATTTTTTAGACTTTTGAAATGAAATAAAACTATAAATTGAACGCTTTTCTATTTACGGCACAATAAAACACAGATAAAAATCGAAAAAAAAAAAAAACACCAACTGTCGCGTGTTAGAATATTAGTTATTAGTATTAAGTTGTGAGTCATAGTTTGTGTTTAATGTTTATATGCATATGAGGTGTGTGTCTTTTGTGTGTATGTATGTGTGTTTATTTGTATTTATTATTGTTGAACAAAACTCTATCAATTGGCGACATATTTATACACGCTACGAATATTGCTAAAAATACCTGCACATTTCTTTTGAGTGTTTCTTTTTGGTGTTGTTTTTGTTTCATTTATGTTTAATTTGGCGTCCTTGTTCTTGGGCAGGCGCTTGATTTTAAATGTTAATATGTTATTATTTTAAGACGAAGTCAATTACATTCGAGTAAGTAGTAGGTGCTTTTAATGGCTTACTTACTTGCCGAAATGCTTGAAAATACGACGACTTTGTGAATGCTTTTTAAGTATGATTTGTAAATCCCTATATAGTATTCATATATATATATATATATAGTTAAATAGTTTTAGTATATGCATTTATGTATGCTCTAATTAAATCCCTCGTTTGGTTTTTTTATTATTATGTTTTTGCGTTTAAATTAATAGCCAAATATCATTTTATTTATAACATTGAAATATACATATATAATTTCTTGTAGCTGTTTGTTTGTCAAATTAAACATACATATTTATATATATATAGACATAATTAACAAGTTGTGTGACAAGCGCTTAATTTAAATCGTTGAACTGTTTGGTTTTTTTTTTCTTTTACTTTGCTGAACTTTCTTTTGTTTTTCTTCGAACTAAAGATTGCAAAATTATTATTTATTGTATATTTTTGCTAAATGGTTGCTTGTTTGTTTTATTTCATTGGACTACTTTAAATATGTTGCACATGAACCTTTTTCTGAATACATTTATTTAAATTTATTTCTAGATAAGTAGATTGTTGTTCTTCATTTCAGATATTATCGTTATCGTTATCGTTTGGATTCTACGTTTCAAATTTGATTTTTTTTCGGAACAAAAGCTTTAGATCTTGTTCCAAATGAGTTTTCGAAACTGAGTTCAAAGAGCTGCGAATGCGAAAGTTTTGGGGGAAAAGCAACCTGAAAGTCGCCTGGCACTGGCGCTCCTTGTTGCCAGCACCGAGGGATATCAATGCTTTAAGTACATAAGTATATATATAGTTAGCATAGCTTTTTATTCGTATATATATATTTATTTATTTTATATAATTGTATGCATGAAATAATGTAACCATAAACAAATTAGCAACAACTTTAAATTGTCCGGAGCGTCTTCTTTAGTTTTATTATTATTGGTATTATATATATATTTTTATTTGTATTATTTATGTTGAGTCATAATTTATTTTTTTTTTTTGTCTTTATCTTTTTTTTTCCATTTCAAATGTCTTCCATATTGTTAGTACAAGTTTAATGTAGAAATTGTATTTTGTTTGTAATTCTCGAGAGAATTTTTTCTAGTTTTGTTTTGTTTTTTTCGGGACTTTAGTTATTATTTGTAATCAAGAAACGTTCGTCTGTTATCCCGAGTTACTTATGCGCCGCCATGATCTGAATTGGCCACAAGTCCAGCGCCAGTTCCGGCTCCATCGTCGACTAGCGCCGATTGTCCGCCGGCGGGTGGCTGCTGTTGTTGCGGCGGTGGCGGTGGCATATACTGCGGATACTGTGGATACTGCGGCGGCTGCTCGCCCCCTATGAGGCCTAGTTTATCTGCGTGGTGCGTGGAGAGAGGAAGAGAAGGAGAGTTAGATGACAAGCAAATAAAATAAGTTTCCAATTTTTTTTTTCATTGACAAAATACATTGATACGATAATACACGATAATGCGTATACATCAAATATATATAGATAGATATATAATACACTTCTGATTGTTTAGATTGTAAGCAGCATTATGAAAAGATCTTCGCCCAATGCAGTTTCTTTACTCAAATATATACATTTACAACTAATTATATAGGCGTAAAAGTTTTCATGTTTTTCCCAGCCCGACTTGCATCAAACATATATCCCGATTTTAATTTTTCGTTCGTTGTCCTGTTAAGCTCTTTGGTGCATTAAAAACTTAAATAAATTGGTCCAAATATGGATAATACAAGGTCGTAGCCAGATTTTACAGGGTATATGTAAGTACACACATATTTATTATTTACTTGCTGCAGAAATCTGACTACGAATTTGTTTGTACAGAAACAACAACATCAATAATGAATAAATAGTATTTGTTAAAAATAAAATGTAATTTGCGTACGATAACGGTAACTCACACACACACACACATGCAAGTTAATTAACATAATCGATAACTTAAATCGATAAGCGGTCATGTAAATTTTGCTATTTTGCTGTTGCTTACAGTGTTCGATAATGGTTTGATTTTTTTGTTAATTTTTTCTATAGATTTTTGAATTGAGTGTGAAATGTTTTTGATTCTGGTTCAATTTGCTGTTGTTATTGTTGTAGTTTTTGTTGTTGTGCTGTTGGGTGGTTCAATTATATTGTTGTTGTTGTTGTTGATTGGTTTTTGTGAGCGTTTCTATTGTCCTGTCGCCACGTCATCCGTCGGACTCGGTGGGTCATCGGTCAATTTCTCAGCCAATGGAGTTTTCTCGAGTGTCGTTGGTGGTTCGGATTTGAGTGGTGTGTGGTGTGGTGGTGGTGGTGGTGGTGGCGGTGCTGATGCTGGTGCTGTTACTGGTGCGGATGCATGAACCTGCTGCAAAGCAGGCGCCGGAGAAGCAGCAGCATCATCCGACACAAAAGGTTCTACGAAAAATTTATGGTGAATTTGCAAAAATTGATTTTTGTTTTTTTTTTTGATACAAGCCATTAAAGTGGTACCAGTTAATCAATAGTATTTTGTGTGAATGATTATGACTATGCTTAAAAATAAAAAGCAATTATTTTGAATGATTTGTGCACCTAGCAATAATCTTAACTAAAATAATATATTTTGCTTGTTTTTTGTGTTTTACCTCGAAATAATAAAATTTAAGAGAATTTCATTTTGTGTTAATAAGTTCTTAGATTGTTTTAAAGATAGTATAACATAAAGCTTAAAGCTTGCACACAATTATTTTTCTTCGTCTTTCTCTGTAAATGGTGGAGAAAAAGTTTTCGGTGAGTGTACAGTAAATGTTGGGCGTGGACGTGGGCGTAAACTTTGGACGTGAATAAAGTGTAAGAAAAATCTTGGTGAAGTGATTGAATAACGTTTGGAAATTAAAATATATAAGAAAACTTATGGAAAAACTGCAGTACTTTATGCATTTGCTGTTTGACCTGCGAGGTCGATTTGTGTTTCAGCTAGGAGTAGTTTCTAGTTCGAGTATGTTTCAAAGGGGATCTATATAAACTTTAAACGTAACACTAGACAAACCACAATTTCAACGGATTTACGGGTTACGCTATATAGTATTTCAATATAATATATGAACCAAGAGTTCCTACAAATGAAAAATTCGTTTAACTTTCACTATGAAGGATTAACCATACTCGAATCAAACTGGGTAACGGACACAGGAGAGAGAAGCTGCTTTTGAAACGTCTATATAAAACACATAGATTTACAATGATACAGTAATTATTACAAATAATAACAAAAACAATAACAAAACACACGACCTTAAATCAAATTAGCGAACCTGGTGCTGAATGTGGTATCGTGTGGAACCAGATGATGTTGAAGGTTTTTAAGATTTAGTTCGATTAGATTTTGTTGCTAATTATGCTCGATGTTCGATCGTTCGATATTTGCGAATGACAACAACAATTTTGGGTGGTTGCTGGAGAGAATTTTCGCCATCAAATTTCGAATTCGTAACACTTAGCGAACGATCAGCATCAATAAATGATTGATTGTTGGGTGTTGATTTTTGCATTTGTTGTAACTAAGTTACTTAAATTGTTGGTTCTTAATTTCTATTGTTTGTTTTTTTTAGCAATCTACATAAAGTTACCTAGAGAAAAAAACGGTGATGGAATATATAAAAAGAATACAAATGAATTTAGTTGATGTGAGTAGTCGGAACTTAAAGTAATTAAGGCTAAAAGAAACGAAAATACAAATCATATTTATTTTTGTTTTTGGGAATTCTAAAGGATTGATTGGATTGGCTGTGTGTTTGTGTAATATCTGTGTGTGAGTGTGTTTGTGGTTGATTGTGGTCTGAATCTAGTTGTTGTGTTTGGGACACAATATAGAAATTTCCGCACGAACAACTTACTTGCAATAATGCCAACGATGACCAATCCAATGACGCCCATAATAATCATCATCTATAAGTTATAGAATATTAAACTAGTTGTTTAGTTTGGATTTGTTTTGTTGACCGACCTTCAAGTTCTGCAACCAGAACTTTCGTTTTAGCTTGCCCGCCTGCTGCTCGAACTGGGAGGCGCCCTGTTGCAAAGCGTCGGCACGATCATCCAGCTCCGACAGTTTGGCATCGCGCTCCAGCACCTTCTCCACATTCGTGCGCATTATATCCACGACCTGTAGCGAAACAGAGAGAGAGAGACAGATAGATGAAGGGGTAGGCGACAGAGGAAGAGTGTTGAGTTGCTTACCTCATCGACTTGGGCCTGTGTCTGTTGCAAGCGCTTTTGTGCCGCAATTTGTTGGGGATTGCGTGGTCCCCCAACAATTTCGCCATCACCGCCCTCACCCACCGGTGGTCCATCGGCTGGTGGTGCATCACCAACTGCTGCAGCATCCGCCCTGCAGCGATACACAAAGCAAAACAGGACACAAGAGCGACAGAGAAGAAGAGAGGGAGAGAGGGGTAGAGATTCCCATTAGTCATCAATAATGAGCAATCGAAAAACGAGAAGAAAAATTACTAATCAACTCCCCGCGGAGCTCTCAAATTAAGTAAGTAAGAAATAAAGGGGGGGTTTCTGATTACGCTCATGAGATGTGGTTTCAACATTTCAACAACAAGATACATATGTGTGTGTGTGTGTGTCTGTTTTTGTGTGTGTGTGCATATGTTTCTAGACAAAGTGCTCGAGTTCTAGCGCGGGCTACTCTTAGAGAGACCAATGGAGCAATGAGCACTTACGGTTCCTTGTTCTTGTCTTTCTTGCCCATGTCTTAAAGGCTGTGTGTTTAAAGATAATAATAATAGTTAAATTCTTGAAGAAAAACATTTTTTATAGCATAATTATTTGGGTATAAAGTGGACACTTTGGGTGCACATACATACACATTAGGATTCGCTACCCATGTTAAGTTAAAAAAAAAAGCAAACACGTTCTTTTGCATGACTAAGTCATGGGGGCACAAGAACTTGTGTTTATCGATTTTGCGGTATGGTTGCGTTCATTTTGCCATGTGATGTGAATGGACACGGAAATCTGGTAAGGATACCTTGAAAAGCCCCACAAAGAACGACTTGTATATATCTATTGGTCAATTTTGGTAACTATTTCTGGATGGAGAGAGAGAGTCTCCTCTATATGTGCGTACACTTTTATTTGTGGGTGTACACAAATAGTATTTGCCTTTGTTTGCGCAAAACGAAACGAAACGCAGAGAAAAAGAAATCAATAATTTCTATTACTTACATTGCTTTCTGTTTTTGGTTTTGTTGTGGTTTCTGTTGTTGTTGCTGTTGCTGTTACAGCTGCTGCTGCTTTTGTTGATGTTTTAACAAATTCGAACGTCGAACTGCGAAGTTGCGATGACGGCGACTTTGTTGTCCGTGTCCGAGTCCGTGTCTAGTATCCCGTTATTTTTATATATATGTGTATGCACTTGCCCAACGTCTTTCACTTGAGAGCGTAGGTTATACTAGTTTGACGTTGTTGCGGGGGACCGAGCGGGGCGTGCTTGCTGAGTGCAGCGCAACTTTTTGCTATTCGTTGTTTTTGTTATCGATGGCTACGCGCTCTCTCCTCTCGCTGACCGTAACGCACTCTCTGGCTCTCACGCGCTCTTTGGCTCACTTGTGAGCTTTTCGTCAATGAACTGGCGCTCTCAACCCTCAACGCACACGCACACAGACACAAACGGGCTCCTCCTCAGATGCGGCTGGGGGAGCTGGCAGGTAGACTGGCAGGCAGATGCGAGTGAGTGTGTGTATATTTTTGCGGTTAGCACTTGCCACGACTTGCCTTTTGCAGCAGCAGCGCTTTGTGAAGAATTATTCTTTGGCTTTTGTGTTTAAAACTGTTGAGGGGGTGGAGTATAAAAATAGTTGCAACTATTTTAGGTATATATATATGCTAAGGCGTTATGTTTATTCTATTGTATTGAATACCGACTTCGAAAGAGTAAACGAAGCCAAAGATTACAGCATTGCAATGAGCTGATTTTTCGAAACGTTTTCTATTCGCCTTTGTTGACGTCGAAGTAATAAAGTCGGCGATCGCTATCTCTGTCGAAGCTCGCTTTGTCTAATTTGTTCAGTTTCGAAACTGCTATACCCTATAAAAATGTTGATACTTGTTAAGATATTTTTTCTTTCTTTTTTATAAAATTTAAAGCCTTTCGTGCTAAGAAACCACAATGTTCCCGCAATATTTCGGCTGACCTTAGCTAAGCTAGCCCGAGCCTTATTTCGGCTAAGGGAATGTTTAAGAAAATCGGACAAACACCTATGCATCAAAGTTTCGACCGAATGTATCAACCCAACTTCGATTTTTCATGGTGAAATCATCGATGAAAATCGACATCGAAGTTTCCACTCAACGTTTTGTCCAGTACATATATTTAGCAACAAAATATTGTTGCATATACCCAGGCGCACTTTAAACCACTTTCCAAGTTCTATTGTGTGTATTTTGTAAATGTCATTTGTAGTTGGCAAATAAAATTTGCCTCTTGGATGGCAGAAAAAATCAATGAAATTTTTACACAACACGTTTTTTTTGGGTTTTGGACAATTTCCAGCGCGTTGCCTAGAAAAGAGCTGCAACTATTTCGAAGCCAGTTGTCATGATACCAAGTCGTATTAACACATACTAATTTCATTTGAAATAATATATATTTAAATACAAATTAAATTAATTTTTACACAGCACAATGAAAATTTTCACTTACGACGTTTTTAGCCAACTGCGAAAACTTGCAGCTTTCCTAACTGTTATGTGTATTTGGGGAAAAAGCTCGCCAAATAAGGACGAGAACAAAAGCTTCGAAGATACGAAACATAACGAGAAGCTTTAATCTTTACGAGTTAAAAAGTTTGAACAGTTAAAAGTTTTAAGCAAATGGCGGGCTCATAAAGGTTTCCGAAACTTTGTTTGTATCCATACTCGGTACATTTTAAGGCAACGTCCACGATTCACCTGTAACCTCCTGTCCACAATAAGCTGCTCCTCCACCAGCCCTGCTTTGCTGAACATTTCTCGCAGCTCCTGTTCCGTAAAGAAATAAACCATCGTTCCATCACCGCGCGCATAGAAATTATCCTCCAGACACTTGCCGCTCTTGAATCGCAACTGGGCAAGATCATAGCGTCCATAGTCACGAAATACGAGCAAGCCACCTGGCTTGAGGTAGCGATAGCAGTTCTCTATCACAAGTTGCATTTTTGCTGGCTCAATGGCCGACAAAACAAAGATCATTACAATAATGTCCTGAGAGTTCTCTTCGAATGGAACCTGCCAATTCTCCGCTGTGGCATCCATAACAAACACCTCGCAGCGTTTGTCGTCAAACTGCTGCTGAGTGCGTAAGATTTCGATGGCCCGTTCAGAGAAGTCACAGCCATACACTTTAAGATGGGGCTCTGTGCTGTACTGAAGTAGAGGTAGAATGGTATTTCCCACGCCGCAGCCCAACTCAAAGATGCTTCGGGGAAGGGACTGCTCGTCAGCGGTTGTAGGTGCTAGCTCAGGAAACTCGGTGAAGAGCCAATGGCGGTCCTTAAAAAACCGATTATCGTGTATGCCATAAAATGAGTCCCAAAACTTGGGAGCGTCCGACTGAAAACGTTCGCGCTGATCCTCGCTCATTTTAACTGTGGAATTTTTCTCGACAGCCGCTTGAGCAGCTTGCTCCTGCTCCGTATCCCATTCCACGTGATCCCTGTTCAGCACATATTAGTGAGAGAGTATGTGTTAGTAGTTAAATATTGTATATACCATGCATTAAACTCGAACACTTCCCGCGCATCAGTAAGTATTCGATCACCAGCTCCACTGGGCTTCTTGCGCTTTCGGGTGTGCTCCCAAGTTTTGCTGCTTAGATAATTACCAGGCGTTGTGCTTAAAAACATCGGCACCGTCCTTAAGCAAACGTGTGCCAAACTGTGGACGCTTCTCATTGTCAACGTTATCATCTTGTTGCAGATTTGTTTCAGTCATGTTACACGTTGACCAATTAGAGTAAAATCACTTTGTAAACAAAACACCGCGTTGCGGCTACGACCATATGGATGGTGCGCAAGGTAACCAGAATGTTAACTTTTTTAGCATGTGGCAGCACCAAATAATCTTTGTCTATCGACGGACCGCCACTATTTAATCGGTTAGTATAACAAAACCGCAAAATATTTTTTGTTGTATGCGTTGTTGTTTTCTGCAGCAAATTGGAATAAGTAAATAAATCCGGAGAAAAGCGCCAAAAAATTGCTGAAACTGTGCAATAAGACTCGCCAGCAAAGTAAAAAATTGTTGTGTGCGACTAGAGAAACCAAAAACAAAACATTTTCAAAATGATGAACGAGGCTGCTGCATTGGCAAACATGATACCCTACGACACAATTGGACTCTACGAACAGCCCAAGCCCCGTTTCATTTTCAAAATGCCACGGGTGGTGCCCGACCAGAAGTCCAAGTTTGAGAGCGATGAGCTCTTCCGTCGTTTGAGTCGGGAAAGTGAAATACGCTATACGGGCTATCGAGAGCGCAGCATTGAGGAGCGTCAGGTACGCTTCATGAACGGCTGTCGCGAGGGACACACAGAGGCAAGTTTCGTGGCATCGGGCACAAACCTGCAGCTAGTGTTCAATGCCAATCAGAATCCGTACCTACACGACAAGGAGTGTGACTTTGACAAGGAGCACGGCAAGGTGCACATCAAGTCCTATTTCATTATGAATGGCGTCTGTGTGCGTTTCCGTGGCTGGCTGGATCTGGAGCGCTTGGATGGCGTTGGCTGTTTGGAGTACGACGAGCGGCGAGCCATGCACGAGGATGCTATACTGCGTGACCAGATCGATCGCTACAACCAGCGTCTGCGTGAGTTCGAGGACACCAAGCGCGCCTACCGCGACAATCGCCAGGACGAGATGGAGGCAGTGCGACGGGGTGTTGCCTCCGGCGGCATTGGTGTAGGCGCCAGTATGTGGCGCCGTTAGTTGGACTTTTGGACGGCATCAGCGCCGTCACACCAACAGCAGCGGCAGCAGCAATTGCAGCATCATCAGCAGCAACTGCAGCAGCAGCATCAACAACAGCAGCACGAGACTCAATTTGCAAATACTCAATACTTTATGGAAAACTGATGAATGCTCCAAAAAAAACCCAAACTCGACAGATTCAATGACGATTTAATGGTGCGCTCGAATAAATGCGCCTAGGCTTAGTATTAGTTCTTAGTAAATTACTTAACGTATTCTTGTATGGTATTAATAACATAACATTTAAATGTGAAATTATAGTAACTTATAGATCTTACACACATATTTATATATATATTTAAAAACACCCACGAATAAACTTACGCATAATAATTCCTGAATTTCATTCGTGACGGTCCTACGACGATTTCTCTATTTAGATATTTAAAATCATTTAGCAAGCAAATTAAATGCAGTGAGTATAAGGTTTACTCTTTTAGGGAAGGGCATGGATTATTCAATAAAAAATATGTAACGATAAAATTTATTTTTATCAGATTACATTGAATTGCGTAAGCAAAGCTTTATTTCTTATATCAAAAAATCTGATTAACATTTCATATGATGCATAGTTATATATTGTAGGGATATTTTATATTTGTAACACTAAGAAAATACATTTAAAGTGGCATGGAAAACGCATCCGTTTAACGGAATTGCAGATTGGAAATGCGCAGACCAATGCAATCTTTGCCAATTTGACTGACCTCGCAGACCGTACAGATTTGACCCTTGTATTGGGGATCATAGGAGGAGTTACAGAAGGGACATGTGACCTCGGGTTTGCCACGATACAATGGCTTCCAGCTGATGGCACAGATGTTAAACGGATTGAACTCCTCGTACTCGAGGCGATGCTCATCAACAGGATTCACCTCGCATGCCTGAAGTATTTTTCGCACCTGCTGCGCCACCTCCGGTCGTGGAGCCAGCTCCAAGAGACGACGGGCAAACGAAGCCGCCGTCTTATAGTTCTTCAGCTTAAAGAACATATTGAGAGCGGTGCGGAGCGTGAGGATCTGATGGACCGGCTGTAGTTTGCAGTGTGTAAAGTAGGCGGCCATTTCACACAGACGCTTCTGCTCCTCCAGGGTTGATTTGGGCATGCCCTTGCGCACCGTTTCCATCTTCAGGCCGACAATATACTCGGCACAGATCTTGAGTAGCTGTTGCGCCTCCGCAGTATCCAGTTTGGTTTCCACCACCAGCAGCGGTATGCTTATCAATATGGAGTGGAACTTCTCAACTGCCTCGGTAAATTTGCCGGTTGTGGTCATTTGGTAACCAGCCTGTAGGCGAGACACCAAATCGTTCAGTTTAATGCCCAGCGCTGGGCGCTGCAGCTTTGGATTTGTTTCACCGAAATTTCGTAGCGGATAGCCGCTGAGGGGACGCACATTGGGATTAGCAGTGTAGCTTGTGCGTGAACATGCGTAGTTTTGCAGGAAGAGTGTTTTGAAGGGCTTGAAGTTGACAACGCCCAGCTGATCGTTGAGCAGCCGGAATGCACTTTCGAAAGCGCCAGCTTTCACATGATCCAACACCAACGGTGAGTTGTTGGCCCAGTGCTGTGCCGGGGATTGACCCTTGTTGGGTGCCGCATAGTAGTTGCTGTCCAGCGCAGAGGCCTTGATCTTGGAGGCCAACTCAGCAGGCACAACTAGATCATCATCGCCCACATCCCAACCGCCACCGCCGCCCGATTCATCCTGGCCCTCATCATTGCTCAGAGCATCGTGCATCTCCTCATCACCGTCATCGTCCTCGCCCAGGCCAAGATCTGCATCAGCGCCCCAGCCATCTCCACCGCCATTGTGCTCATCCAGAAGTGCTGCATCAGCATTGATGTTGAGTGCCTGTCGTGCTGTGGCACTGTTGCCGGCACGGGTCACCATAGCGCCCTCAAAGAAGCCCTTCGAGACAGACAATAGCGGCCAGTTGGTCTCCAGTTGCTGAATGGGCACAGGCGGTTGTAAAAGCTGCGCATTTGGGTTCACTTCGGGCAAAGCGCTGCCCTCGCCGGTGATGGTGTTGGCCATCGCCTCAGTGAGCTCATCCAGACCATGTGTGGCCGCTGTGAGATAGGCCAGTGACAATTGTCCACAATTCTTGAGGATGCTAACGCGTTCCTTGACATCGCCGAGCAGCAGTGCACCTTGATACTGCGCCGAAACATCCTTGCGTATCTCGGCAATCTTGTTCATCTTCTTGAGCTTCTCCAGATTGCCCGTAATAAGATAGAGGAAGCTCAGCTTGTCAAAGTTCTTGGTGCGCTGATAGCACATCTCGACCACCTGATGATTGCCTTGGAGAAGAGCAGCCTGTCCCAGCCGATCCCAACAGTCCTTGTCATCCAGAGCTTTAGCTGCCATGAGCGCTATCTCAATATTACCACACTCCAGAGCCAAACCAAAGCGTGTCTTCTCGTCCTTGACAAAGTGAAGAGCCACCTCCGGATAGCCTTTCTGTTGCAGATACGCAATGATGCTCTGGCCCACAAGCCGAGCATTCCTAACCATGTGCAAGACTTCATCATACTTGCGCTGAATCAGTGCCAACTTGAACTTGTACTCAGTGGGATCAATGTGTAGGACACGGGTGCGACACTCACGATCCAAACAGAACACCTGATTGCCCTTGACGCGCGTCAAATAGATGGGCAAATCTAGGGTGCGTATAATGCCATGATCGCCGTTGGTAATTGCGTATTTAATATGGTTGCTGGTCGTATAGATAAAGACTCCAGATTCATCCCAGGCGCCGGACTTGACGCGACAGTTCTCCTGCACGGTGCACAGGTATTGCAGCCGGCGATCGCAGATTGTGACGGAATGCTTGCAGAGCAGCGCAACCAGAGACATGTCCGGTGACCAGACGACATAACGGCACTTGGCTAGCTTAATGCTTCCAACAGAAACCAATCGCTGCACCTCGTACAGTGTCACATACTCGGGATCGCGGATGAGCAGCATGCCCGTGCCTGCATAGAAGATCTCCTCACAAAATGTGGGAATCTTCTTGGTCACTTCGTTCTTGAAGTTCTTCACCACCAGCTGCTGGTTACGATCGAGAACAGCGAAACGGTTGCGTGCCACCCAAATGGCTGTGATGCCCGAGCTCCGTTTGCTATCCGACTCGCTTTGTCTCTCGGTCTCGCTATCCTTGGGAATCTGACAGAGATCGTAGGTGCTGTTCTCCAGATTATTGGTTCGTGTGCAGATGAGCACCGCGTTGAGTGCCGGATTGTAGGACATGCTGTACACGGGCGATTTGCCGGGACGCAGCTGCATCACCACCGTGTCCTTGGTAGTGGTAAAGTCCAGTTTGCGCAGGAAACGATCCTTTACGTAATACAACATATTACCATGCACTGCATAAGCGGGTCGCTCGCGTTCCAGCTTAAAGACCACCATACCTGAAATAAAGAAATACAATTTAAATCGGTTCAATGCGATTTGGCCAATTGCTTCTTACCGGCATCGTGACCAGCTGCAAAAAGATTGAGGGTGGGATGAGCCGCCATAATCCAGAAGCGTTCGTTGTCGCGTCGGAAGGTGAACAGGCACTGGCGCTTGGTCATGTCCCAGACGCGAATGCTGCGATCTTCGCCGTTTGAGACGATCAGATCCTGTCGTGGATGGAACAGCACGCAGGACACATTGTTGTAGTGACCGCGGCACGTATCAACCTCCCAAGCCTTATATTCGTTCATGCGCCACAGCTTGACAAGGCGATCATCAGCGCCAGAGACAATGAGTGGCAGCGTGGGATGGAAGCTGGCCCAGTTGACACCACGATCGTGACCCTCGAGCACATGCTTGACCACCGCATCGGCCTGACCAAACAGATCTGTAGCACCAGGATGACCTTTAAGATGGTCATCGAGGCCACCGGGACCGGGTGCCACATTCTTTTTACGCAATCCAGAGATGTCCCAAACGCGCACAGTTTGATCCAGCGAGGCGGATACAATTTGATCCTCCGTAGGATGGAATTGAGCGCACATCACATAGTGATTGTGTCCGGTCAAGACACAGATGCAGTTACGTGACTGCCAGTTCCAGATGCGTATGGTCTGATCATCAGATGCACTCAAAATCCACGGATACTCATGATGGAAAGCCACCGTTCGCACATAATCCAAATGCGCAAGTAAAGTGAAAATGCAACGACGCTGCTTATAGTTCCACACCTTGATCTTGTAATCATCGCCACCGGACACAAACAGTGGCATCTGTTGATGGAAGGCCACACTACGAACCGGACCGTCGTGCTCATCAAACTTTTCCAGCAGCGTGTGCATGCGATAGTCCCATAGCTGTATAACGCCACTGTGCAAACTGGTTAGAATCCAGGGACGTTTCGGATGAAACGACAGGCCCTTCACGCGAGCCGATTTGGACTCGAAGTTGGTCAACATGTTGGGCAATTTCCTATTTTGTGTTGCTGCCGTGGCGGTGTCTTAGAAGTGGGTCGGATTTTATTTCGTTTTAGTGCAGTCACTCAATCACTCCGACACACTTTGCTATCCTAAGTAAGACAAAAAAACAAGTCAGCATGTGGACAAGAATTTACAATAACCATAGGGCATTTAATATTAGTTTAATAAACTATTTTATGTAAAAACACACACCAATTACACAAATTTGTCAAGTGACACGTCAATTATCTTCTTCTATTCGCCGCACTTGCAGAGCTGTTATCGGTTTTGGGCTGCACTATCGATATTTATGTCGATATATTTATGCACTTGTTTACAACTTGAGGCATAAAAACACAATCAGAATTAAATATAATTTATACAAATAACAATTACACACCATTATCATAGTTTAACGTTATGTATTTCAGTACAACTCTGGCTTAGAAAACATTTTTGCATCAAATGAAGTTGATTTGTTTTGTTTGCTGCTCATCGATAGCTTTTATTCCGTTATATCGTAAATTCAGTCGATACGATATAAGAAGACTTTTGTTTACAATTTTTCTTGCAACTTGAAAAATGCAATTGATTTAAACAATGACGCTTGCACACCGTGCGCTATTTACTTGGTTCATTGTGCTGGCATTTCTGATACTACTCTGCTGGCGGCTATCTCCACGCACCACATGGAACTGGTTTGTCACCTTTACGCCGCTTTGGTTCTTCGATTGCATTCTGATCATTTACGTCCTGATCAAATTCATCCGCAAATGGCGCAACCTCAATCGTTTGACTGATCTCCTATTCCTCTACAAATGGAACATTGGCGGTGTGCTGCTTACAATAACTTCCCAAGTGATGATATGCATGACACTGGAGTATCCCCAACAGATTCCCATCTATGTGACGATGTCGCCACTGGTGCTGCTCCTTGGCACGGCCATTGTTTATGTGGGTGGCAAGCTGCGGAACCGCGAGGGCTGGCTAAATTAAGTAACAACAACTATATTTATGCTTAAATAATAATTAATTTTAAATCATATTATAAACAGTAGTAGTACATTATGGAATTTTTAAAATCCGTATTTGCTTTGAGTAGCGCGACGATTTTGCCTATTGGCCGACCACATGGCCTGCAGCTCCGCTTCATTGGCCTTGGCCTTGTGAGCCAAATATGTGATCTGATGTTTACGCCTGGTGCCAACTACGGGCTCCTCATCGTTGAGCACGCCAGTGGCTTGGTAAGTGGTCGCCGAAGCCAAAGCTGTGCGCATCCATTCCTCGCGATCGGGCATAACTTGCGTTCCGGATATGTCAATCATCCGTTGCATCTGTCGCCTTTCCCTGCGCCGCCGTTTGGCATTTCCGCCCACCAGCGCAGCCATGGCCTCTGGATTTAGTTCCTGTTCGTGATAGCGCTTCTGAGCGTGCTGAAGCTCTCCTGCCTGCTGCTGTTGAGCAGCCTCCTCTTCTTCTTGGACTGCTTTGCGTTCAGAGTCCTCCGCCAAGAACTTATTGGTGGCTTCAGCCATTTTGGCAGCACGTTTGGCCACCAATGCGTTAATCTCATTGCTGCTTACCTCTGGCAGCTGTTGCTCGGCGTTAAGCGCAAAGAAGTCACCAGCATTGTCCTCATCCATGTCATCGTCATCGCTGTCGCTGGCATTAACTAAGCCAACACCCGGTTTGGCATTGGGATTGCTCTTGGTTGGTTTGCCAGGCGGCACTTTGCGATCAAGCCCATCCACTCCTTCAGTATTGTGTGCGGCGCGTCGTAGCTTAACTGTGTCCGGTACAAAAGCAGGCTTAGCTGCCTTGGTATCGTTCGGTTCGGATTTTTTGGAGAAAACCCTTTCCGATTTGGCCTGTGGTAGAATGCTTAGAAGACCGCAACCCTTGGAGGGTTTGACTTGCGTGGGCCTACCCTTTTGTTGCTCTGCCTGCTCCTTATCCACATCGGCAAAATCTTTAAGCGATGGTATGCTTATCTTTACGCGTCCCTTCACAGCTGGTGGAGGTTTTTCCAATGTATCGCTAATCGCTGCAGGCACGGCCTTTTTGTAAAGGAACTCATCGTCTGCCTCTTCGATAATGGTGGCTGCTTTCCTTGCAGTAATTGGCATGGGTAGCTTGGCAAACGCTTGAACCACTTGCTCATCCAGCTGCCTCTTTGCCCTTTCCAACTCTTCTTCCTCCTCTTTTTGCGTTAGCTTAACAGCAACTTTGGGCTTTGGCAAGCTAAGCGCTAGACGGCCACTTTGTGGCCTTAAGCTCATGCAAAGCAACCTCTTGGGGCACAAAATCGTCATCCTCATCACTTATATGGCCATCAAATTGTTTTCCTTTTATTTCACCAACAGGCTTCTTTGTTGGCTGCAACAATTGGACTTGCACTCCCGCCGCCTCCTCCTCATTTTCACTCTCCTCGTCACTGTTCGCTTCGTAGGCAACTAATGACATGTTTGCTTTTTATTTAAGATTTGTGTTTATTTTCGTTGTGAATCAAGTATCGGAAATTCGACAATTTATATATCATTGAAATTAATAAATAAAGTGATCGAAAATATCGAATTTTCAATACAATGACAGCTGTTTTGTTTGTAAGAGTCACCCTGTGTGAAATGTTGCCTCAAGTTGTATGATGTTGCTGAGCAGTTGTACATGTTGCCAAGCCATCAAATCTGGCAGCGCTCAGCAAGTTGTCGGTTAAGAATTTAAACACTTTATAAGCCGCCTAGTTGTTTCCAGGTAGTTTAGAAAACATAATCGCTAGTGCCAGCTGTCAAACGGCAATAAAACCATAAAATGCAGGTAGCTATTGTTTTGGTTTCTCTCTTATATATACCAAACAACATTTGCTACAAAGATTAGTATGAATTTACGCATCGAACTGTTAAGATCTGACAGAATGCATCATCATCAAAATCTTGCAGATGCAGGCATAATGCCACCCTACGATCCCATGGCAATGGCATATGAGCAACCCAAACCACGTTTCATATTCAAAATGCCGCGCGTTGTGCCCGACCAAAGATCCAAGTACGATAGCGATGAGCTTTTCCGTCGCCTGAGCCGGGAGAGCGAGGTTCGTTACACGGGCTATCGCGAGCGAGCAATCAATGAGCGTCGCATGCGTTTTGTGACAGACTGCAGGAAGGGCTATGCTGAGCTCTCGTTTGTGGGCTCGGGCACCAATGTCCATCTGTATTTCAATGCCAATCACAATCCCTATGCCCAGGAGCAGGAATGCGATTTCGACAAGGAACGCGGCAAAGTTCATCTGCGCTCCAACTTCATAATGAACGGAGTGTGTGTGCGTTTCCGTGGCTGGTTGGACTTGGATCGACTGGATGGGGTTGCCTGTTTGGAGTACGACGAAGGACGTGCTCTGCAGGAGGATGCACAGCTGTTGGAGCAAATCGAAAGTCACAATCAGCGCATCAGTGAATCGAAGCGTATTTATGCCCATACGCCACCCCAGGACATAATGCGACGTGGTCCTCCGGGACCGGGGCCAGGATCCATTCCAGGCCCACCAATGGGCTGGTAAAACTAGCATTTAAGATTTCTTTTGAATTTAAGTTTTAGTTCTGAATAAAATATTGCAAACAATATAGATTATTTTGTAGCCCTGTTGCTATTGTTTTATAGGGGTTGCTCCCGTTGTCCGGGGTCTTTGGCCTTAATTAAACCAACTTTAAACAGCCTCAACCCCGCAACAAAAAACAGAAAACTCAACCCAGCTGGCTCTCTTTAACACTTTCTCTCTCTTCTCCGTCGACTGTTAGGGCGCTTTTTCGTTGTACCCTTTAAGAGAGGGTACTATTATTTTAATGTTATGGGTGTGATTGCTCTAACAGATGCCAACGAGAGCTAAGGATCTACATCCTTCTTGATAATCATCAATAACAATATCGATTTGTCGTATTATTTGTAATTAATTTCAAATTCAGTTTCCTTAAAATATATAACTGTTTTAGCACTTTAGGGTATGCATGCCTCGACGTGCTTTCAATAACAGTTATTGTTGTTGTATTCCTGCGCCCAACATAACAACTCACCTTCCTCTCGCGCTTGTTCTATTTCGCTGTCTCTCTGAGAACATATTGATTTTTTTTTGGCATTCGGCATGCTGGGATGCTGTCGCTGCCGCCGAATGAAACTTTGCAACTGGTCGGAAATCTTGATTGTTTTTAGTTCTCAGTCCTCAGTGCCATTTCGAAGCGCGAGCGTTGTGCCGGGTAAACGCTACAAAGAAAAACGGCGGAAAAAACGGCTGGGCCAAACCGACAAGCAATAGAAAAATATTCATAAATTTATACATACCAACCACAAAGAGTGATTTGCCAAACATTCAAAATTTTTATACTAATTGTTGTTGTTGTCGTAACGTAGCAAAAAAAACAAAAAAGCTTCGGCGTGAGCTAAAATTAGCGACCGGTGTATTCATAGGGTGTTTTGTATGCTGTATTGAGAGACTCGGTCCCAGTCCCAAAACGCAGGCAACGACCCCCAAGCACCACCGCCACCACCCCCTCGAGCGTACGTGCCCCATTTGCTGAATTAAACATATAAATTTTTTTGTGTAAACTATGTGCAAATGATATGCAAATATTATTAGCATCAAACAAAGTGCTTTTCGCGTTGGTGAAGTGAAAAATCAATTTACCGTTAGAGTGAAAAAAATTAAGACTAGCTACAAAAATGCCAGCTTCGAATACGATTGTGCTGCGAAGCTTATCCATATTGCTGGGCCTGTTCTTCATATTTGTGGGCACACTCAAGCTGACGCCGCACATCAGCAAGGATCTGTACAAGGATCTGGTAAGCATTTTTGTTTACCTTGCGGCGTCTTTAGCAACCATTGATTTTTTCGTGAGAGAGAGTGAGTGGGTGGGGAGGTGAGAGAGCTACTACTCTCTCTCACACACACACATGCATGTAAGCTCAGAGTGGACAAGTTCGCATGCTGTTGTCCTGGCAACACTGGCTTGCTCTTACATAATAACTGGGTCAGCTCAATCAGATAGAGATGGGTTTGTTTATTTGGTGGGCGGTGGGGGGTGGGCATTCAGATACTTAGAAAATTTAATTGCTTATGATTGAGAATCGCGATTGTTTCTAGTATCATTGAACTCGAACCTTCATTCAATGTCAGCCGTTGGCCTTCAAAAAATGAAATTTTAAAAACAAAATGTTCTTTAGAAAAATAGATTTGTATATGGAAACACTCAAAAGCGCACACACATTAGTCTTTTTCTTTATCTAAACATTTCGTTAAAAAAAGATGAATAAGTATGTTTCTGGACAAAACAAAAATAATTTTGATATATTTTTGAGAATTGTTTTTCCTCATGTAATCGTCATGGAAATAGAAAATGTTTCAAAATGCGTTGGCGCACATTTTGTTTTGTTAAATATTTTTGTTTTCATCAACATATATGTACTTGAAATGTATAAAAACATTCGACTAATTCGTTACAAAACGTGCCAATTATTTATGTGACTTCCGAACAAAATTATGTTTGAGTTTCACTTTTTTCAAAAAGTTCACATTGAGAATTTGTTTCTTTTTATAAACATGTGTAATTTGTGTATTGGCCTTTCGGTTACGCGCCATTTCGCATTCATTTATCTGTTTATCTTATTTTTTTTAAGGTATAGTATTTGATTTGAAAATAAATATATATATGTACATATATAATATATAAAAGTACGCTGTTGCAATTCCGTAGCATTTATAATTACCTTCCTTCGTATTTCGAATCATTTGGCGAATGCCAAACAAAAAATGTGAATGTGTATGACAAACATTTTAATGCCTAAAAATAAACATCTTCTACGGGCCGACTACTCGGGTCGATTAGTTTTGGATAAAATAAATAAAATATCCAAAATTTTTAATTGCAGCGCACGGAGTATGTGAAATATGCCAAAGTATTTCCGTTGACGGCAATGTTCGGTGTGAAAATACCCTCGAAATGGTATAGACGCACTGTGGGCATTATGGAGATTGTTTGTGGACTGGCCATGGCATTAATACCCTATCGTAAGTACAAATCTGATCAGGACAAAATGTGAATATTAATTACTAAATTTTAATCCGTAGACAAAATCAAGAATGTGGCAAATGTGCTGCTGCTGATGCTTATGCTGCTGGGCATCTATCAGCATTGGATGGTCAGCGATCCGTTCGAGCGTTCCGGACCTGCGTTGGTGTTCACCTTTATGCTGGGCGGCCGATTGGTTGTCTGGTATCAGACAAGTCGCAAGGAGGCTGCCGATTTGGCGACAGTCAATCCACTGCAAGCGAATGGCCTCAAACAGGAATAGAGAACGAATGATTGTACCACCTATTGTACTATTGGACATGTAGTAGTTCTCCAAAAATCATAGTTGCACTTGTAAACAGCTTTGTTTTAGCACAATAATTGATTGATTGGCGCGCTTCCAAGCAAGGAATCCTCAGACACAAACAACAAATATTAACAAAACACTCAGATAGAAGAAAACTCTCATTTCTAGTTATATAAATTAAATAAAATTATTATATAGATTAATTAATCAAAATCGAAATCAAAAGCAAATTAAAGTTTTTCACTTTTGTGCCAAAAATAATAGAGAATACATACATACTCGTAAAGCAATATACATATATACAAATAATATACATATACATACATACATCATACATAATTGCGAAAGTGTTCAAGTTATATAAATTAATAATAATAAAAAACAAAACGAGTAATAGTTAATACATATATATATAAAAGACAAAAGACCATTTTCGAGTAAAGATTATTTGCATAATAAATCCTTTGAAAAATGAAAACAAACGGCACTTGTGTAGTCGCAGCCATCAAATGCCCTTACGACATTTTTAGCAACAATTTTAATAAATTTTGAATAAATCGTATTCATAAACATAAAGTTTTCAACAACTATTTAACATCAGTCGTGTGTTTGTTTCAGAAGCATTAATTGAGAATATAAATATCTGGCGTGCTCCAAGCTTCAACTCAGTGTGCTTAAAATGTGGTTAGATTATTGTGTTTGCTTATGTGACTTGGCATCTATTCGGAGCCGGTGCTGAGCAGCTTTAGGGCCTTCTGGAGATTTTCAATTGCCGACGTCACATCATCATAGTTGAGGGCGCTGCCTGCATACCTGCAATACTTTTGGGCTACGATCATTTGATCGGGCGTTATATGCACGCCAGCAACAGGCACAATCGGTTTATAATCGGCCGGGTTGGGCTGAGCGGTCGGCTTATATGGTTCGAAGCCACCGGGTTTTTCCTCATCGACCGGTGGACTGGGCAATTTGTTCGGATTCTGGAGCACCTCCTCGGCTGTGGGTGGCGTGATATGTGGAGTTGGTGACGATGGTGAAGCTGGCTCAGCTGGTTCATCAGCTGGCTTGGCTTCAGCGGTTGGTGACTCGTCTGGTGGCGTATTGCCAGCGCCACTGTTGTCATTGCTACCTTCAGGTAGATTATCTAGATCAGCAGATTCGTCATCCGGAAAGGGACCGGGTATGGGCTTCTCACCATTCTTCAGGCAATTGTGTATGTAGGCGGCCTTATATTTGGCATACTTGCGATTATGCAGCGCCTCCTCACTCAGCTCGCCAAAGGTAAGCAAGATGTCATACAGAACACCGCTGGAATAAAATGCCTTGACAACGTTTCTGTAAGCAAAGGTTTTAGTTAAATCCAATTAGGTTTTCCCAAGTCTCAACTCATACTCACTTGCCAAAGTTCTCCTCGCGATCCTGTTTGTCGGCATAGAGAAACAATTTGAGAGCATAGTTCTCAATGTGAGCCTGAGCAGCTATGTCATTGGTCAAGGCTTCGTTACCGACATGAGTTTTCTTCATTTGCTCCAGCCAGTCCATAATAGCTGCAAAAGCCGCATCAAAACAAACAAATCAAATGGATGAGTCATCATTCAACATACATACAAACATCTTTGTATGTGTGTTTTGTTTTTTTCTCTTACCCAGCAGCAATTGCGTCTCCTCAGCAGTCTGTGTAGATGCTTTTAATCCAACTTGCAGAGCGCTTTACATATAAAAAGAAATAGAAATAACACATAATAATTGTTAATACGTTTTTCTTGCAACAAAAAGTCCTTAAATGTTTTCTTACTAGAGTCTCGCCCAATACGCAATAACAACGTCGCGCGTGTCATGTTCCTGAGCTAGTTTGAGAAAATGCTGGATGGACTTCAAGGAGGCCGGACAATTGGGAAACTCCATCTTTGATGAACAAAGAAAACTTATTTCCAAATATTGTCACAAATTCCTTCAAACGCAGTAGAAATTATTGTGATGGCAGAACTGGCAATCTGCTCGAATAATGCCTAAGCAAAATAGTGTGACCGCTCACGACTAACTATATTTATACTTTGACAATTTTTATGGTGACACTGGCAGAGCGAGAGAAAAATAAATAAAACAGGTGATGTAGCTCAGTCTTTTCTGGCCGCTGCAACCAAACGGTTAGTAATATAAGTAGAGAATTAAGCGTTAAAGTCGTAGGAGCGGCAACTAGTTGATGTTATCAACTATTAATGGCGTACTTTGCACTTTAACCCACATTGTAGAATATGTATCTAGCAAATTCGTAACTTCAATTTTTTATCCATAGTCATGGCCCTCTCAAAGCCGATTTACTCGCTTTTTGGCAGTTATTTGGAGCAGCTCTTCAATCATCCAGTGCGAACGAAATCCTTAACAGCGTAAGTCTTTTCGAATAACTTTTTTTATTGGTTATTAATGATTTGATTGTATGACAAACAGCTGCGTTTTGGCCACCACAGCGAATGTTACTTCGCAACGTTTGGCTGGCGCCAAAAAACTAAATCAACACAGCGTCTTTGCCTATGGACTGTTTGGTCTGCTCTTCGGCGGCAGCATTCCACATTATTTCCATCAAACGATTGATCGTTTGTTGAGGCATGATCTGAAGTTCAGAAAGTTAATTTTGTTCCTTTCGGATCGATTAGTCTATACACCAATATACCAGGTGTTGTCCTTGTACTTCCTTTCGCTTTTCGAAGTAAGTATCCATGATCCTGTAAAGAGTTTTTGTACTAAAGATTTGATTACTTCAGGGCAATTCGCACGCAACTGCCGTCAAGAATGTCGAGAAGCTGTATTATCCCGTGCTGCAAGCCAACTGGAAGTATTTGTCCCTGTTTGTTTACCTGAACTTTGCCTACGTTCCGCCAATGTTCCGTTCGGTGACCATGGGCATTGTGGCATTTGTTTGGATCATAATGCTGGCCAAGAAGCGCCGCAGCTTCGAGGAAAGGCGGGCAGCAGCAGACAGATCCCAATAACAAAACATTCCAGTTTTTATCTTAATCTAAGCGTTAAATTAACTCAATTTTGAGATTAGCGAGAACTCAAAGGTCGTCTTATCGCCGCCTGTAAGCAAACCTCTTTTCTATTGACCTGTTGAACGTTGGAACAATAAAATAATTCTATTTTGAAATGACAACAAATAATATTTATTCAAAAAACGCAGCTTAAAAACTAGAAAATAATCGAGTATATTCCGAGTATTATTGGCATTATAAATGTCGTGGTCGTGACTACATTATCATTTAGCTACTAAAGAAGAAGGCCCTAAACAAATACAACTTTATCCTCAAGGAATGTGACTAGAACAAATATCATTATAATTATATTATAAATATATGGATTCGAGGAGTATGTGTGTATGAGTTAATTGGGATCCAAGGTCACAGCCGATTCGCTGCACATTTTGCGCAACGAATCGGTTAACACTCAAAAGGCAATTGTCGAAGGACTTCGGCTATTGTGCATCGGTGTATTGGCCATAGGTGTGCCCGGTGAGCTGGCGCGACTAAAGCAGCTCGAACAGCAGCTGGAGCCGTCATTGTCTCCATGATCGTCGCCATCGCCATTAGTAATGCCACCACCCTCCCCGGAACCCTTGTGATGATGATAGGGTATGGGCCGCTTTCTCGCACTATAATAACATAGATAAGATAATGAGATAAGCAGAAAGTTTTGGATTGAAGTGTGAAACAAATGAAAACTTACCAAACTGAAAAGTGTAATCAACAGAAATCAAAAACTAAAATCCTTTTAAAGAAAGAAAATTAATAGTAATTGTGGGAGAGTTCGACAATATTTATTGTGCATTGACTAATTTAATACAAAATTACAATAAAATAGTTTTTTAATCAAATGATCAGAGTACAATACATTTTACAAGCATATTAAAAAAGATAGCTACAGACGAAAACCGAAAAAAATTGCATTGATGGAAAGCAAAATTTGTCGATTAGATTGTGAAATTATACAATTTGTAATTCCTGAGTTGGCTGTAAGAAAAATAAAATATTAATCAAAACAAAATCAGGCGGCTCTGTAGCAATATTTTAAGCATTTGGAAATGAATTTGCAACTGAAGCGGGTAACCTGCTCAACGTCTGGTGCTTCTGCGGGGCGAGCGACGGCTACAAAAATTGTTGGTAATCAAATCAAGTAAAAATATATTAAAAAACTGAATAAAAAGGGTTTACAAAAAATATAAGACAAAACTTTGCAGAGGTTAATGAAATTGAAATGATTAAAACTCTGCAAAGATTTTATCCAAACTGAAATTAAATCACAAGAAAAAAGTAAATTTTTTGATAATTTGATGCTACCTTGTGATGCGACGTCTGTCTAGAAAGCTGGGCGAGCCACGACGACGCGGTATGGAGGGCGAACGTGAGCCGGATTGTGATGAGCCAGAGCCACTGCTGGATGAGCTGCCCGATGAGCTACGCGACGTGCCACTGGAGCGGGATGAGTGCGAGCCGGAGCGTGATCTAGAGCTGCCCGAACCGCTACGACTGCTCGATGAGCTGTAGCGACTGCAAAAGATTAGACAGGATTAGCGACATGTTTATACAGAAGCATCAATCATTGCACTTACGATCGGGAGCGGCTGTTGGAGCGATGACGATGACGACTGTTGCTTGTGCGCCGCTTGCTCCGGCTGTGGCTGCTGCGACGCGAACGACTACGACTGCGTCGTGCCGCACTCTCAGCGGCGGCAACGGTTGCCGTCGACACCTTGGAGACAATGGCATCCACCAGCGTGCTGTCCGCGAGGGCCGCAACTAAGGGCTGTGGATCGTGAATTTTGAACGGTTTGATAAGAATTTTCGGTTTCTGTTGCTGATTGTTATGATGATGATGATGATGAAAGCTTATACTATTGGCTGCAACAGCCGCAGCCGCTGCAGCCGCATTGAAGGTTAGATTAGCGGTGCTACGGCCGCCATGCATCATCGCACCATGCGGCGTTGAATGGCCCAGTAAAGCTAGACCGGCAGCCGCAGCTGCTGCAGCTGCTGCATTGGGACCACCACCAGCCGCAATGGACAACAGACCCGCGTGGCGGGCATGATGTTGCTGTTGCAGATGATGCATATGATGATGATGGCCAGCCGCTGAGAAGAGAGCATGCTGCGGTCCTGGACCATACAGACTAGTATTGTACAAGTTAAGACTACGATTAAGATGATGCTGCTGCGGATGTTGATGAAGCTGATCGCGACGATGCCCCAGCAACGGTTGCAAGTGCCCGACGCCACCAATAGTATGCTGGTGGAGCTGCTGTTGTTGCTGCTGATTTTTGCAGATATTAAATTGTGTTGCTGTTAAAAGCGGGCCGTGATTCAAACGATTTGTCGTGCGATTGTAGGTGCCCGGTGTACCGGCTAAAAATGGCAGCGCATTGTTGTTGCTATTGTTGTTGTTGTTATTATTATTATTGTTGTTGTTGTTGGGATTGTTGCTAGCGTGATTAGTATGAGAAGGATTATTGCCGCCACCACCACATGTATGATGAATATTGTTAAGATTGTTATTATTAATATGGTTAGTATTGTGTCTACTGTTGGGATTGTTATTAAGCGTACGATTGTGAAAGACGCGTTTAATATGCGGATGTTGTTGGTATTGATGTTGTTGTCTATGATTGTATTTGGGCATTGTTAGTATAGCAGCGTTTGTTGTTGCTGTCGACGACGCTGTTGTTGTTATTGTTGTTATTGGCATTGACATTGTTGTCGTTGCTGCTGTTGTCGTTGCTGCAGTTTTCGGACTCTTTTGACTACCATTTGCAGCCACTTGGGGCGCATTGCAAATTGGCGGCGTATTTGTGTCTCTTTTATCAGCCTCAACAGCAGGCTCATCTTGCTCCTGCTGCGACTGCTCAGCCGTCGGTGGCATGTCAGTTGCGGTTGTTGTTGTCAGTGGGTTAATTAAAGCGGTTACATTGTTAGCAACAAGGAATTCATTTAGCGAATTACGTTTGTTAGCCACCGGCGTCAAATTACTATCGCCACTTACTTCACTGGCGGCTTCCGGCCTTGTTGCCTCCTTGGCATCGCCATTCTTGGCCATTGTTTTGATTTTCTGCTTTGCCTTGGCGGCAATGCCCGATTTGAGCTGCTCGAGCAAACGCAGCTCTTGCAGTTCCAGCAGCTCTTCACGCCTACTTTGCTGATACTCATCGAGGGCAGCTGCTCCTCCACTTGTTGTCGTCTCGACATCACTGCCATCGTCGCTTTGGGCCCGAAGTCTTACCACTGGTGTGGGTTTTGTGTTGGCCGATTCGTGGTGCCTCTTCTTGTCCTGCACAATGTCCTGGTAGCGCTCGGGATGGCGTTCAGCGGGGGAATAGTGCAGTTCGGATGATTGGGAGCTGGCCGAGCGGCGCTTTGGCCTTGGGCTTGGCGTGTTGCCCTTATCCTTGTCCTTATCCTTCTTGGATCTGGGTTTTGGTGGCGTGCCTGAGCGTTCACGCTTGACAATGCTGCTGCTGCTCTTTCTGGAGGCGCCACGTACCCGTTTCGGACTTGGCGTTCGACTGCGACGTCGCTGCTTTTGGGGCGTTGGCGTGGCTGCCTCGCTGTGTGAGGAGCTGCCACTGGAGCCGCTCGATGATGAGCTCGAGCTGGAGTTCGCGCGCTTGCGGTTCGTCTGCTCGAGCGCCACCATCACGGACTTGGTGCCCAGTATATCGTTGACAGTATCCTCGGCAGCTTTGAACGGATTGAAGGCAGGCGCGACTATTGTTGCTTTCTTGGGCAGCGGATCGGGTGAGCGGGTGCGTTTCTTTTTTAATGCTACTGGCGACAAAGTTCTCTGTTGTTTCTTGGGCAACGGAGATCGGGAACGCGAGTAGCGACCCAGTTTGCGTTCCTCTTTTGAAACTGAGCGTTGTTCGCGGCGGCGATCCTTGCTGCGCTCGCGTTTTGTTCCACGTTCCTTGGAGGCGGCATCATTCTTTGAACGTTGCCTTTCTTTTGACTTTTGTCTCTCTTTGGAGCGTAGTCGATCTTTGGAGCGAAGGCGTTCCCTGGATCGCTGCCGTTCCTTAGAGCGAAGGCGTTCCTTAGAGCGAAGGCGTTCCTTGGATCGCCTATCTTTAGAGCGTCGCCTCTCCTTGGAAACGTATCTCTCCTTTGAACGCACGATCTCCTTGGATTTTTGTCTATCCTTAGAGCGAAGTCTCTCCTTGGATTTTAATCTCTCTTTGGGCCGTAATGTCTCCTTGGACTTTTGTCTCTCCTTGGATCTTAATCTCTCCTTAGAGCGCAGTCTTTCCTTGGACTTTTGTCTCTCCTTGGATTGCTTTCTCT
Organism: Scaptomyza graminum; assembly: GCA_018901835.1. Taxonomy (NCBI): domain Eukaryota; kingdom Metazoa; phylum Arthropoda; class Insecta; order Diptera; family Drosophilidae; genus Scaptomyza; species Scaptomyza graminum. Next base: position 1,933,297 of record JAEIFL010000243.1, read on the forward strand.
CCTTTGGACGCTGTCGTTCCTTTGATTGCTGACGCTCTTTTGATCTTTGACGTTCCTTGGACTTTGCTCTGTCCTTGGACTTTTGTCGCTCCTTGGAGCGCTGTCTCTCCTTTGAACGTTGTCGCTTATCCTTGGGGCGTTCCTGTCGTTCCTTCGAGCGCTCTCGTTGCGGCGGTGTTCGTGTTGTCGCCTGGCGGTCCTTTGATTTACGTCGTCGACTGTTGCTGCGCTCCCGCTTCGCCGGCCGACTGACCGGCGAGGAGTTATCGCGCCGTGATTTGTTTTCCTTGCGCCGCTCCAGCGAACGACTGCGGAAGGGATTGTCAAGGGGCGTGCCATTGCCGTTGCGTTCATTAGCAGCAGGGCGAGATTTGCCAGACTTTTTGGACTTGCGCACAGGAGAACTGCTTAAGGGTTGAAGAAGGATTAGAAATTGAGTTTGATAAGTTTTCAGTTTGCAACTCACTTGGAACGTGCCGAGTCCGTTGAGCTGGCACGTGGGCGATTCTTCTTTTTTAATTTTTTAACGCGTTTTTTCTGCATAATAAAAGAATGGAAATTATAAAAAAACGGAACTGTAACTTGCTAAAAGTCTAATTGTTAGCAATATATGCCTTAGATTGGTTTAGTTTATTAACACATTTGTCATTCAGTATGTTCATGGCATGATAAATACATATATAGTATTTAGGTATATCTCGTAAAGAATCTCGCATTGCAAGGAAATTTGGCAGCGTTTTGGCGTGAAAACAAATTGTTGTTGCTTTGCTAGATAATTCAAAAAGTGATGAAAATATTTCTTCTTTTTTGTTTGTGGAAAAATAGTCGGTTAACGCGATTGTATATATATATATGCTATATAATATCTTAAAGAAAACAGATACAAATGAAAGTACTTACAAAACTACAAGAGAGCCTTTGAAAGCTATCCTATATCAATGAAGCGCCAAGGGTTTTTATAAACAAAATATAAATTTTCTTTTTCGTTTCTTGTAAATTTTTGATTGTTAATCGAAGCTACATTGAACTAAAAATAGTACACAATAATTCAAATAGTATATACATTTTTAAGCAAAACAAAAAGCTTTGGACTAGGCACAAAGACAATATATACTTATATATAGTAGATTTGTGCTTAGTCCCCATTTTTAAAGACTAGCAATACGAACTGAAAATTTAATCAAAACTTAAGGAATATTTTTAATACTAGTTTTGTGTATGCGTTTGAAGCCTTTTTTTTACCTTTTACAATATTTGTGGGGTGAATTTTGTTTTTTTATTTTATTTGTTATATTTTTCTTCTATTTTTACTAATTAGTTTGGTATGCTTTAATATTTATATGTAGAGTAGATAATGTTTCATATGCAGGTTTTATAGTTCAGTACTTTGGTATTTGTTGTTATATTTGTAAATGTTGAATTTTTTCAGATATATTATTTTTTTTTTGGTGGAAAAAGAAGTAAATAAGCAAGAGAAGAAATGGCGTATGTTTAATATTTTGGTGAACAATTGAAACAACGTAAAACGATAAAGTCAATCGAGTTATCATCATATCAGGTATCATATAACACCTTAGTATATATATATTTTTTTTGAGAGAGAAACAGTTAAATTTTTTAAGACATAATAATTGTATTTCAAAAAAGATTATAGGTTGAAAAAATGTTACATCATTAATGGCTGAGTTTTGTTAGTATATTGTTAGTAAAGGGCGATTATATACAAATATTAGTTGAGAGTGGTTAGAATCGATTAGAGATTAAACGACGTGATCGATGTGCGTGTAAAAGATCACGCATTTTCTCTTGAGTTTGGAGCATTGACTGGATCAATCTATCATATTTTTCTATCCTTTCTCTATTTTCCTAGTGGGCTAGGGTATATTTAAGGTCTTAGTTAACTGTTTGTTAGGCATGTGCATTACCTTTTCCTTTTTGGCTTTCTTGCGTGCACTCTTCAGCTCACGCTCCGCATCGCTGCTGGCCTGCCCCTCCTCCTCGTCCTCATCATCGTCATCGTCGTCCTCGGAATCTTTGTCGCTATCGCTGCTGCTAGATTTACGCTTGCGGGATTTCTTCTTTTTCGACTTACTGCAAGTAGAATGTGTTGTTTTGTGAGATTAGTTTTTATACAAATCACCGAAATTCGTTGTTTCGGTATCAATTTTCAGCTAGAAATTTGTGTGTGATTTTTATTAATTTTTTTGTGGTGTGACTTGTAAAGCATCCTGAGACTTGGGGGCCCAAAGTGGTTGATATTTTTTGTTTGTTTGTCATGGCAGCAACATAAAGAAGTTTGTTTTGGATTTTTTGTTGGTTAACTTTAGTGGTTAAGTGCTTTACCTTCATCGAAAACTGCTCAAAATTGCATTGTCTTAATATTAGAAGTAGTAGTAGTAGTAGTAGTAGTAGGTTAACAATAATAATAGAAAGAAAGATGAGAAAGTAATTTGCTTTTAATTGTTGCACAAACACATTTCGTTTCCTTAACATCAAAACTGTCTTAAACTTTATGTGTGTGTGTGTGTGTCTGTTTCTTAGTATGTATGTGTGTAAATTTTCTTATGAACATGAGTTGATTGTAGACAAGAATTTTGTTATTATAGTATAATCGAATTTTTACTTACCCACACAGTCTTTTGATTGAGATCAAAATGAATGTTATTTTTAAACGAGAAGTATTTATGATTATGGATGTGAATGTGTGTGTGTGTGTAGGTGTAGGTGTGTGCTTATAGACATTATTGTTAAAAGAGAAAGGTAGAGAGATCCCATAGAACCCTACGCACAAGTATGACAACGAAATAAAACTATGCCAAATTGGCAACAAATATGTTATTAAAAAGTATATTATAATACTTTTATGTTTTTCACATTAGAATCGCATATGAAACATATAATGTAATAAGTATTGGTTTTTTTGTTGTTGATGTTTTTTTTTTTTTTTTTTGTTAAGTATAAGCTCTTTTATAAACTAAGTATAATATGGTTGGTATGCAAATTTATTTGTACATAACTTTTCGCTTCTTTTTACTTTCTTTCTCATATGAGTCCCTTTTGTGGTTTGAGTTTTTTCAAATGCAATGTAGTAAAAGAAGGAGTAGAGACGAAAAACACAAAAAGTATTAAGCAGTTGTTTGTTAATTACAAAGTTTCGTTTCATTTTTGCATTTACTTATTAGTTTTTTTTCTTATCACGTTATTATCAACAAGTACAACAATATAGTAGAAACAGAAAATACAAACAGGAAAACTAAAAGCCAAACAGTTTTACAATGTACGGAATTAAAACGAAACATAAAAATCATTCATGATTTCCAAAAGTATTTTGTAAACAAAAAATTTTGGAAAGATTAAAAAAAAATACAAGTTGAATTAACACAGAGTCAGACTCAGTGCTCGAGTCATTTCTTTCAAATTCTTACCTCTCTTTCTTGTGCTTCTTGGATTTTTTCTTTTTGTCCTTGCGACGCTCAGGACTGGCCGAACTGCAAAACCGGAATCGGGACATTGTGTTAGTAACTTTATATAGAAGTATTCTATTTAACAAACCTTTCTCTGGCGCGCTTCTTTTTCTTCTTTTTGTCCGACTTGGACACATGCTCGCGCTCATCGCCACTGGTTGCAGCTTTGCCAGCGCCTGGCTCATCCCGCTCCCTGGATGGAGTGCGCAATAAAGCATAACGTTTGCCCGTATCCTTGTCTTTGCCTGCTGCCGCTGCGGCCGCCGCCGCCGCTGCTAGGCTGTCGCGCTGGGCGTCCAGTTCCTTTTGCAATGCCACACCCTTGGCCAAGTCCTCCTTAGCCTTGCGATCACAATCGAAACTGCTGCCCTCGACAAAGTATTCGGATATATTGAAGGCTTCACGCAGCTTGGCGTTCTTCTGCTGCTGTGCTTCAGCTATTTGATGGGTATCTCGAGCGCTGCAAGTAAAAAAGAAAATCGATTAGAAATATTTATTTGGGGGTAATATAAAATTCGGTTAATCGCTATTTATGTCTTAATCTACATTTACCTTGCCACCGCTGCACTGCCAGCACCGAGTAGCAATGTCTCTAGCAATGAGCTGGACGAATGCTTAAGGAACTCGAGCAGTGCCGGCAGCGCTTGGCCATTGATATTGATTTTGTTATTGTTATTGTTTTTGTGGTTGGGGTTGGGTGTTTTGGGCGGTTTTTTATTCTTTTCTGGCTTTAACGCTTTAAGTTCCCGTTTGGCAGAAGCATCAGCTGTTCGCAACTCCTGCGGGCATTGCGTCATCACAATTGAATTTTGACAGACGCAGGCGCAATCGTTATGCAACTTTCTGGTCTTTGCTGTTCGCCTGTTCTTCTTGGCGCCGCTTGCCAAAACCGGCCTCAGTGGCTTGAATTTCTTGGCCACAGCAGCATAGTTAAGTGCCGCTGCCGTTGTTGATTGCGCCGTAAAGTGGAAACTCTCATACTTGGCGATATACTCGCGATTATCGTGCTGGAAATATTGCGCTTTGCATTTCCCTGTCACACACCCAACAATGGCCTTCGTGTGGGTGTTGGCCGCTGGGTGAAGGAGGTTGCTGCTGTTGCTGCTGCTCTTGCTGGTGTTGTTAGCATTGTTGGCGTTGTTGCTATTACAGCCGGTTGCGTGTCCTGCGCGTTTGCGACGCTTCCTGCGGCGCTTCTTCTTAACGACATGCAAAGTGCTGCTGCTGGTGGTGGTGGTGGAGGCTTTTGTTGTTGTGGTTGTGGCTGCCGCAGAGGTGGCTGTTGCCATTGCCGTTGCCGTTGCTGTCGCAGTGGTTGTTGAGCCCGTGTAGATTTCCGAAGAGAGCATATTTTGAGTGTTTTTTTTTTTTTTTTGTGTAGAGTTTAAATTTATTAAGGTTTATGCAGAGTGCAAAGGTTATGTTTTTGTTATTATTATGAGTTCGTGTTTTTGTTAGATATATTTTTTATAAAATAAATTTATTTTACTAATTTATAAGATTTAATATATATGTCTGAGATTATGTTTCCACACTTTTTAACAGGAAGACAGCGGATTATTAAATATTTTTATTTAAACAATTTAGTTGAGTTAAGTTTGTTCATGGAAGACAATCGATTTTTTTTTATAGATATTAATATTATACTTTTTGAACTTTTTTTTACACATTAAACCGTATTTCATATTTGAATTACAATGTTATTTTTATTTTATAGACACGTTTGTGAGTTTATTTAACTGGATATATTTTATTAAATATTAGGAAGACTTTGCAATATTTAAATACTTTATATAAAAATATATAAACTTTTCTTTGTTTTAACTTGAAACGCTTATTAATTAATTGGAAGACGATGGATTAGCATTTGTATAGCTTCACACTTCGCTACATTTGTTCTTATATAAATTTATTTTTTTTTTGTTATAGTTTGGAAGACTTTGATTATTATTTATTTTACTCCGTTTATCGCAAAACTCCTAGCGCACTCCATTTAACGACTAAATCTATACTAAACTACGAGCTATGTTTGGAAGACTTATTTAGTGATTTGTTGCTTTTAGTTTATTATATCTCACATTACATTGCCACTCACTCCTGATGAGCTGGAATGGGAGCTTAATGCTCCGTTTTACACCTGCAAACTTGCACTTTGCGTTTAATTTATACAACAACAATAAAAGCAACCACTAGAATAAAAGACAAATGCGACGCGGTTAATCCGTTTTGTGAGCGTGGAGGAGCGGGTGGGCGAGCTGGCAGCCACCACCAACAACAAAAGCCGCCCATGCTTAGATGTATTTAGGTTTCCTTTTTTTCTTGGATTTCTTGGATTTGCACACTTGAAGGGCTGCTCGAGTGCTCGCGTATTGATTGCATTTTCATTTGCCGCATTTTCAACTGCATTTTCGTTTGTTTTTTCTTTTTCAATTATTTGCATTCGGTTTTTGTGTCAGCTATTGATTTTTCCAGCGCTCCACCTCCAGCAACATAATCGGGCTTTGCAGTCAGCTTTTGAGCAACCTCCTTTATATCCTGGCCAAGCACGTTTTGTTAAGTTGCTATTGATTGCGTTGGCTTTTATATTATTATTAATATAAGTTTATTAGTTTAATTCTAGTATGTTTCCTGAGCGCGTTGGCCAAGCGCCTTGATGTTTTTCGGTGTGCATTGGCTTTGGAAGACTTGAAGTGACTGAAAAATCTTTTCTCTACAACTTCGGCTGTTGTGATTGGGCAAATGGACCACTTTGGGGTTGGTATGGGGTCGGAGTTTTGGGGGTGGCTGTGGTCGCGTGCTGTGCGCAGCCGGCGGCGCATGTGGGCTTGCCACACACTGTTGACAGCTGGCGCTGAGATTTTTGACACGCGACCAGGCATGCTTTTGGTTCAAGCGTTTTATTGATTTCTCAACTCTATATGGCGCCCAATATCCATTGTTTTAATTACATAATACAAATAATAATTCACTTAAATAGTTTGCCACTTACGCTACGCGTCCAAATTCATCCTTAGCCAATTCGGTTTTGCCTAGTCCCATCAATTTTTGCCGATACGTATCCACCTGTGCTTTGATCTCCTCCGGTGTGCGTCTGTTTGGGGAGGTTTTTAAGAATAGAGAACAATAATTAATATAATAATTCAATGCTCAATATAGATAAATTAAAAAAATTTTGTATCAAGCAATAAATATTTAAAGCCCAGCCTTAAGAGTTTTTCTTTTATGAATTAATTATTAATTTTATTTTCTGGTGCTTAAAATACCTTTGAGACAAAAGTATCGAATGAAAATAAATTAACTTTGCACTTTAACAGTTGACAGCTTTTATTTTAGTTGGATTTTGCTAAGACTTGGACTATATTAGAGGTAGTTTATTAAGTCCGCTTTAGAATTCGATGCGACGAATGTGGTTCTAGTGAAATAATCTCTACAACTAACATGCAGTTTTTTCCACCACCAAACCAGGGCAGGCACTGGCTGGGTCACCGGAAGAAGAGCGCCGCCAGAGTGTGCTCATATGTGACGCAAGAGTTAAGCGCTGGGGGGGCTGAGGGTTTGTGGACAGATTTTGAAGGGTTGGTGGTGACTATGGCTGCTGAGCGCGTGTGCGTTGCTGCGTGCGTTGTGCACTCTCTTTTAGCTACCAGGCGCGGCGCCGAATGTAAACACACAACAGTAGAAAATAGCAAGCGGCGGGGAGCAAATGTAAATAGTAGCACGTTCGTTCAGTGAGAGCAGGAATGCATTGGGCAACAAAAATGTGCACAGTGCTGTTGTGCGACCGGTGTTATATAACAGAAATATTGCATTACATGTGACAGCTCAATTTCTGCAGGAACCTTTTCTGCATTCGAATTGTATGAACTTGGCTTACCCTTGCTTCTCAAGTATTTCCTCGAATTCGATGCACTTCACCTCGATCTTGCGCTTGCGATCGTGATCTAGAATCTCCTTGTTTGGTGGTCGATTGAGCTGTGCATCCAGCTTTTTAGTATCATCTTCGGCACGATAGTCCTTGTCCTTTTTGCCAGGCCGCACAAACGCCCAATTTCGCTGCACATGTCCATTGGTGCCAGAGCCACGCGGCGTCGTTAATCCAATGCCGTTGTACATAATTGGCGACTCCTAGTCACTTGGTCGCTAACACTAATGGCTTAAACGTTTACTTTTTCGTATGCATCAACGTTTGTTTGACGCAGCTGCTTCGCCAAATGTGCATTTGCAAACATAAATAAAATCGATTTTCTTTTGCATACATCTTCGCCGAAGCAACTCTAAGTATCGATACACTTTTTGCGTGACAATGCTATCGGTTCCTCAGTATTGCAAATTGTAAACAAAACGTCGTGCATCATATTTACAGCACTTGGCAAAAACATAACATGCAGACTGACGACAAAGTTGAAAATAAAGAAGCTGAAGCTGACAAGCCGACAACAGTTGTTTTTAAGAAGTCATCACGCAAAAATCTACGTCAGCGCAAGAACTCCGATGACGAAGAAAAAGAAGAGCAGTAAGTATAAAAAACAAACGTATGGGCTTATATTCGATTCGATTACAAGTATTTTTTTAAAGGCTTACTCTGGATGAAATCAAGGAGCGCCAACGGTTGCGACAGCGTCCCAATGGTGTAAGCCTTGTAGGCTTGGCACTCGGCAAGAAAGTGGCGCCAGAGGAAGAACTGGCCATCAAGGATCCCTTCAATGTGAAAATGGGTGGACTAGTCAATATGCAAACACTTAAATCGGGCAAAATGAAGGAGCCCGAAGATGCCTATGATGTGGGCATTGGCACGCAGTTCTCAGCCGAAACGAATAAACGGGATGAAGACGAAGAAATGATGAAATACATTGAGCAGGAGCTCCAAAAGCGCAAAGGTGGCGGAGCAGATGATGCTGATGATGACGGCGACGCTCATAAATATTTAACGCCCGAAGACGCCGCACTCTATGCACTGCCCGATCACTTGCGACAGTCCTCCTCCCACAGGTCCGAAGAAATGTTGTCGAATCAAATGCTCAATGGTATACCGGAAGTGGATTTGGGTATCCACGCCAAGATACGCAACATTGAGGCAACCGAGGATGCCAAGCAAAAGCTGCTCCAAGATGCCAAAAACAAAAAGGATGGACCCTCGCAATTTGTGCCAACCAACATGGCTGTGAACTTTATGCAACACAATCGATGTAAGCTATCAAGTCTTTTATGTAATTCTCCTTTTATAATCCTTGCTGTTTTATAGTCAACATCGAGGACAACAACGAGCAGCGTAGACGTAAGCGTGAGGATAAAGAGGCCAAGAACAAATCAGCGCAGCACCAAACAAATCCAAATGGCGTAAAGCGAGCCACCGATGACTATCACTATGACAAATTCCGAAAACAATTTCGCAGATATTAAAAACAAATATATTTTAAAAGAAACTTTATATTTTATTGATTTATTCTACATGTAAAGAGAAGACGACGTTTGGCTGGGGTAGATTATTGTTCACCAAGTTTCCCATTGCTGAAAGTAGACAAATTGTATAAAAGTAAATTAAAATTGGTTTCAAAAATGGTTCGACTAGAAGCTAAGCAATTTGTTCAGTTATGGATGTTAGATATCATGGCAACGAATGACTGATGCTCAATGAGATTCCCACATAAAATTATCATCATAACGTTATTTGAAAATGTTAAATTAAGTAAACAATATACACACCTTATAGAGGGTATACTGATGTTGCATTTTCACTCCAAACTGTAAATAAAAAAACACTTTGGATTAGTTTAAATGAAAAATAATTCATTAAGAATTAAAGTTTTGATGCTTCAGTTAGAGATGGTTGATTTCATAGCAACGAATGACTGAAGCTCAAGGAGATTCCCACTCTAAAGTATCATCATAACAAAGGACATAATAACATATAACATCCATGAGATATACACACCTTCTATAGAATATTCAACTGGTACCCTTTGATAACTGAAAATTACAGAGTGAAAGTCTCTAATTAGTAAATTTATTTTAAATCTGAAATCCAATTTTCAAAGATTTATTGTTCAGTTAGAGATGGTTGATTTCATGGCAACGAATGACTGAAGCTCAAGGAGATTCCCACTCTGAAGTATCATCAAAATGAATTATGGAACCTTTTAAAACAGTAAAATACACACCTTATAAGGAGAATCCAAATTTAAACGGAACAGCCAAAAAACTTAAAAAAAAAAGAAACAAAAAGTTTAATATTCCTATTATTTTTAATAAGATTAACTCTCACCTTTTTTTTCGAATTTTGTCAAGTTGTTTTAAGCTGAAAATATCTGAAATAAAAAGAGAAATCATACCAAACCAAATGCAAACCAATTCTTTTCTTTTTTGAGTGGTTTTTGTTTTTTTTTATTATACCCAGACAACATTGCAACGTTAATCCTCGCTCTATCGTGTCATAGTAAAAAGTATCTATAGTAAAAATGAAGTCCTTTTAGCATTTCAACTGTTTATATGATGCCGATCTTGTTGGCGATATCCAGAGCATCGTAGTCGCGCGCCAGGCGCACATAAGCCTTCTTCTGACCATCGGGCCTGATCAGAATGTTAACCTTAGCCACCTTGATGTCGTACAGCTTGCGGACTGCGGCACGCACATGGTTCTTGTTGGCGCGCAGGTGTGTGAGGAAGACCAGGGTGTTGTTGTCCTCGATCTTCTTCATGGCTGCTTCCGTGGTCAACGGATATTTGATGATGTTGTAAGCATCCATGCGGTTCCTTGTGGGCACCGACTTCCTTGGGTACTTGGGGTTGCGTGGCAGCTTCAACGTCGTGGGACGACGGAAGTGCACATTGGTGCGGATCTTGCGGGTACGGGTGCCGAAAGCGCCCTTGATGATCTGTGCATAAAAAGGGAGACAATTATATTCACATTTCATTTCATTTTCTTTGCTTTTCTGAGACTCACCTTAACCTGCACCTTCTTGGCGTTAGCCAAGGCAACAGCCTTAGCCTTGGCAGTACCCTTAGCGGGCTTGGCACCAGCCTTGGCGGCAGGCTTCTTGCCCTTGGTAGCGGCACGAGCCTTGGCCGAGAGCTTAGCCAACACTGACTGTGGCTTCTTGCCAGCGCCAAGCTTCTTCTTCAGATCCTTGGCCTTGGGTTTGCCCACAGTCTTCTTTACTGCTGGCTTCTTAGCAGCAGCGGCTGATGCTGGCTTCTTGGCGGCACCAGCAGCGGCAGCTGGCTTCTTCACGGGAGCAGCAGCAGCAGCTGCCTTCTTGGGTGCAGCAGCAGCCGCTGGTTTGGCAGCAGCAGCTGGCGCATCCTTCTTGGCAGCAGCGGGCGCTGCAGCGGCTGGCTTCTTTGCCTCGGGCTTCTTGTCGCCGGGCTTCGCTGTTAATAAAACATACACAAAAATAATTAACACTAGTAAACAGAGCTGCACAAACAAAATGAGGTTAAACTCGAAACCGCAACGCTTTAAGCACTCAGACGGAACTGCAGTGTCGAAATCATAATTAACTGCACTTTAAGTGTACACAAGGGATCGTTGCATGTATTCTAATTTATTTGCGGTACATGATACACATTTTTGATTGTTTTTGGAGGGTGAGTCGCAGCCAACACCGCACGTGGCGCTAACATGTCGATACTTTATGAGTTATTTTAACAATAAATTCAAGTTAAATCACATTTCTTGACACTGCTGCTCGTTTACAATATTTCATGGTTGCGTTTGGTTTATTTTCCACATATTTTTAATGCTTTTTAATATGAAAAATCCTTACCGGACTTCTCGGTTGGCTTTTTGGGTGGCATTTCTACGAGAAAAAGAAACGAAAAGGAAAACTGAGGGCAGTTGTCAAAGAAGCGGAAGCCAAATCTGACAGTTATATTGCCAGATGTCGCGCAGGTGGCAACGCTTGAATAGAATAGCGCTGTAAACGGCAATGCCATAAATTGAGGAAGTTGAACAGAGTGGCAACAGTAGTTCAATGTGGCAGCGCTGCACAGCAAAATCAAAAGCGACGACCCTGTTCTTTAAAAACGTTTATTCAACAGCGCAAAATTTTAAATATGTGATTAATAGTAATTATTATTTTAGTTGTACAAGTAAGTTGAAGTAGTTTAGAATTGTCAGCAAGCACATCCACTTTTTTGTTTGCCAGACCGAGCAGCAAAAAAACTGCGTAAATCTATAAAAATTGTACATCAAATAAAATTTTTGTTAATTTCGAATGTTTTTTTTTTGTTTTACCATATCTTTGCGACTTTTCTGATGTTTTTGTTGTCGGCTGCTGCAGTGCCGTGCTATTTAATATTTTAAGTTGTTGCTGCACGGCTGTTTCAAAAGCTAGTGCTGCCAAACGTTGAAAGAACTCTGTAATTTTATATCCAGAGCGCGCTGATAAGGACCAATATTCTGCTCCCAATTCGGCAGCTGCAACTCCAGCAATTCGTTCCATTCGAATAAATTCCTCTTTTGTCTGGAAATCGTATATGTTCTTTATATATGTTCATAGGGTTTATAGTCAATTCTGCTTACCAAGAGATCTGCTTTTGTGCCCACTAGAAATATTAAGGGTTTTTCTGTTGTATTATAGTTTAATGCACTGGCGAGCCATTTCTTAGCCGAGTCCAGAGTCTCCCGCTTGGACATATCATAGGTGGCCACAATGACTAAATTCGAGATTGTAAAAGCAATGTTACTTTACTTCTTTCTTACTTACCACTAGCATTACGATAATAGGCGCCGGCTATACATTTGAACCGCTCCTGGCCAGCCGTGTCCCACCTAAAAGTACACTCAAACAAAAAGTTTGTGTACATTTGAATAAATTTCTTTTACTTACATTTCTAGGCTGAAATTGTGACCTAATATGTTAAAGTTCTCCAGCTCAAAGTCAACTCCAATTGTGGCCTTATAGTTACTCTGAAACTTATCATAGCAGAACCTATCGAAACACTAAGTGAGAAAAAGCAGCGGACAACAAGATCGATCACTTACCGATTAACAATGGCTGTCTTGCCCACCGCACAGTCACCCACAAAGATGACCTTGCAGGGTCTTAGCTTCAATTTACGCGGCAGCTCCAATTGGTATCGCACCTGAGGCGCAAAATCCTTGTCCCGACTAAAGGGGGTTTGGGCAGTGCTATAGGCAGCTGGCAGACGTCGCAAATGTGTTCGCGGATCGTGCAGGGTCAGCGTTGGCGCTGCCGGCAACAACAGATTCTGACGCAGTAGTTGGGGCATACTCGACGTTCCACTTACAACTAAATCGCAGCGATTCGAGCTGGGGAAAAAACTAAAAGCGGAAAATCGGAAAACCAACAAAACCACAAACCCTCGGCCTGAACTTGGCGCGGCGCTATCGTCGAGTGCTCAAGGTGTTCGCATTAAATTTAAATGTAAATTGTCTGATATGGAATGGGGTTAGCATAGATAGGGAAGTGGAACTGATATGTACAAAGCGAACTTAGTTGGGTTTCATTTATTATTTATTGCACAGTCGTTTTCATGTTTCCGCCAGGATAACCAAAATAACCAACGCTCTTAACCTTTTGCAGGAGATCGGGATCCAAGGCCAGAGCTTTCAGAAGTGCCCGTTTGAGTTGCCTGTATTGAAAATGCGGCTGAAAGGGCATATCCTCAAAGGACAACATCAGCAGATTGCCAGCCTCATTGCCCACGGCCAAAGAGCGTCCACAGTGCGTCAAGCTAACAACAATAAAGATGAGGAAATATTATTGGGAAAAAGGAAAAAATCTATTAAAACTGTCTTACCAGAAAGTCGTATAGTCGATCTTGGCATCGATTGTGGTCGAGGAAACGGGTTTCAAGGTGCTGTTCCTCAAATCCCAAATGTCCACAGTGTTGGGACTGAGCGACACCAGGATTGTGGAATGGGTGCGACTCCAGCGAGCGCAATGAACCGGCAACAGATGATGCTGCAGGGTAATCAGGGGCAAGAGTATGCCGGTTAACCAAATGCGAATGCACCTGGAAGGATATTAACCCTTTAGTGTCAGATTTATTGGTTATTTCAATGGCTTACCAATCGCTGCCACAGGTGAGATATAATTTGGGTGACCAAGGCGAGAAGTCCATGCAGACTGCTGGCGTTTCGTGAACCTGACGCTGTTCCAAATGCTGCAACGGATAGTTGGTGGAACACTTGTACAGTGTGCCCTCATCGGTGAGAACATAGTAGAGATCGGGCTGCACTGGATCAAGTACCAGTTCGAGGCACTGTGGGTGTCTGTTGGCAAGTAACGGCACCAGCTGTGAAGGCCGTTGTAGGGGAATGCCCTCCAGCTCACCCTCGGAACGCTCAAATCGCTGATGCTCGAAACCCAATAAATGTGGGCTATTTATTAGCTGATATTTGGTAATGGCACCAGATTGGGATGCAGCCAGGAAGGGTGTGATATTGGCATTGCCGGAAACATCGCCATCGCTGCGCTGAATCCACTTGATGGACGTCACCGGCTCGAAGTAAGGTGAACTGCTGCGTTGTGAACTTGCCACTGGAGCATGATCTGGCTGTGAGATATCTCTGACCTCGATGTCCCCGTTGTGGAGTCCAATGGCCAGAAGTTGTGGTGCAGCCGGAGAGAATTGTACTGTTACAACCGGCACCTGGTAATCATAGCAACGTTCCGGATTCACCGGATTCTTAATGTTCCACACATAAACATAGCCACAACTTGAAGTTTGAGCCGATCTGGAGCATGTATAGATGCCATAGGAGACGGCTAGGATGTCGCCATTGCTGGGACAGAAGCAGACAGAGGTGACAGCTTGCTGTACGCTGGGGAGGACCGAAGGAGCACTCAATCTCCAGAGCAGTCTCAAACGATACTTGAACTTAACATCCTCGGCCAGAGGATCGGGTGGCGTCATATTACGAAAGCGGCGCTGTTGTGGCTCAAAAACATTGCTGGCCAGGATGCGCATGGTCAGCATGAGAGCCAACCGAAAGCTGGGCAGATTATTAATGGCCACAAATTGATCCACGCCGCCCACTCGATAGGTGGTTACCTCCATTTTTTGTGCACCTTCGACCTCAACACTTTTGGTCGACGCCTCCAGATCCTTGTACGTGTCAAACATCTCAAAGTTGGAGACATACGAGGCCACATTATCCGTGCACAGTCGCTCCGTGTTAACCAGCCGGGATTTCATCAAGGTCGTCATTGTCTGCGTATCCGCATCGATGGTGCGTCGGGATTTATCAGTTCCGGCCAACAATTGCTCATACCGCTGATTGTCCTCCAGCACCAGGCGACCCTCATCGCTGTCCGCCTCTGCCGTCATGCTGCGACGCTCAAAGAGAATCGTAATGGGCGTTTTACTCAGTAGAACTTTAATAAAGGGCGTGGCAGTTGGCTTGCCAGCCGCTTGCCTGGCGCTCTGTGGAGCTGGAGCAAAGCTAATAGCTGGCTCTGTTTTGGGTGTCGACTTATCGCCAGTCAAATGCAACTTGTACAGATTGATCTGTGGAAGAAATCGAGGTTGAAGCTTTTATCGTATTTGCTGTCTCACTCGATATACTCACGCCCAGAGCTATGTCGTCGAGTGAAGCTCTCATCACACATTTTGTACGATATTCGGGTGTGCGAAGCTTTTGCAATTGCTGCTTATCGATTGTTGTTGTCTTCATTAGCGGATGATCTTGTATCAGCTGGCTGAGCTGACGAAAATCAGCAGCCCGATAATCCTTGTTCAATTTGCGAGACATTTTAAGCAGCTTGTATTTTTGCCAATATATTAACAGTTTGTATACATATTGAAGTTAACATGGTAACGCATTGTTGCTACACAACCACGCGCCAAAAGCTTGCTTATTGTTGCCACACGGCAGTGCCTCATATTGTTGCGCATCTGCACATATAAATATTCATAATTTTAAGCAATTTTATAGCACGCAAGCGCAAAAGCAATAGGGACTGAATTTTATTGTGGCAAGTCGAACATAAAATGCTCTGTACATTTAACGATATGAATTTTGGTACATTTACGATATTCACATAAGATTTAAAGCAGTCCTGTTCATTGCTGTTCACATAGATAATCGCAAGGATCACAATCGATTACAAAAGCTTACATATCTAATTGCAATGCAAATGTGTAAAAGTTACTAAATAACAAAGTTAAAATACCCATCCCAAAAGTGTATTGATGATGATGATGATTGCATGGTTCAGAGACGCACACACACCGAGTGCAGACGAAACTGGCAAAGCTTCCGCGACCTGTGCAGCAATAACAACACAAACAATAACAATAGGAAGAAGCACATCGCACACAGTCAGTGCTATGACCTGTCACAAAACGAAACAAAACAAAAAAAGAATAGACGAAGTTTCGTTTAAAATTTGTATAGCAATTAGACGCACACCAAAGCAATTTATTTGTGCCGTACATACTACATAAATATGTTAATAGGTTTGTACGTACATACGTATATGTATGTATGTGTGTAGCAATAGAAAGGGTCTTTAATTCCGCCACAACGAACAAGTAGAAGTCTAAAAAGAAGTTGTCTTATGTTAATTTGCCTTTATGCTTCGCTACGCTGATTCGCTTAATGAACATCAGCAGCGACGGCCACAGCGACGTCAGCGTTGGCGGCGGCGCAGCAAGTGCAATATGTCAAATAGACAGACAAGCAGCGAAAAAGAGGAAGACGCTGCTTCTGCCGCCGCTGCCGCGACCATTGCATGTTGGTCAGCAGCAAGAAACATAAAGTCGCCTGCGTTCACGATATATAAACGCGTCAAGCGTAAAGCAATAAATGTGCAAGCAAACAGCAAAAAAAATAAAAATGTGCAAAAAGAAAAGAAACGCTTTGCGTGCATTATGAACTTTGCACGGGCGAGAGAGCAGACAAGAAATGCGCCCCGCTTGTTACACATATTTTTTTTGGGGCAAAAACCAACAACAACAATAACTGGCGGATGCGCTGCAGTCGACGTCGACAGCGCTGCGTACAGTGCTTATGAGTGCAAATAAAGGCAACGCTGCCGATTAACACCCACAATTGGCAAACACATTGGAATGAAAATGTTTGACATAAATATTTGTTAATTAATTAAAAATAAATCAAAATGTTATAGGTTAATTGGAATTCCAAATCAACAAAGCTCATTGTTTTATTTAATTATTTTTATACTTTTATAAAGTAAGCAATTATAAACCTTTGATTGGCTGCACTTTATAAAGTATACGAACATGTCCACACCTTGTATTCAGTCGTAAAATTTAACAGCTACAAGTTCATCTAGCACAACAAACACACACACTCACGCGACCTACGTTGGTAAACCGATTTAGGTTTCATTACGATCGGTTTTACACCTGTTTTATGCTCCCACTGGCCCCAATGTGCGCTTGGGCGCTGCCAACGCCGACGCAGCGTTGGCGTCGTAATCGTTGTGTGTAACATATTTTCTTTTTTCATTTTTCTGATTTTGTTTCTGTATGGTGTTTTTTTTTTTGTGTCCAGCACGGCGGCGCGATACCGCCTCGCATACCGCATTTAAGCCATGTTCACAAAACCGACTTTTATTCGTTAATTAACCGTCGTGAGGCGCAGAAGTGGCCGGGCCGCGTCAAACCCGCTTAACGGAAGTCAACTAAAAATCGAGAGCTTTTGCGGAAACCAAACTAAACAAAACAAAACAAGGGGCAAAAAAGCATTGACTTTGATTCTCAGCCGCAGATTGAGCACACACACACACACACACACATTTTTAACCACCAACCAAGCACCTGTTGCTGGCTGTTGCTGTCGGCGTCGCTGTCGCCGCCGCCACTGACGTTGATATTTGCCGCTGTCTACGCTTTTCACTCGGTTTCGGTTTTTGTGTGCGTCACAGTTGCATTTGAAGCGGCGGCACGTGCGCCTACGTCGTCTCTGATTTCTCGTTACCGAATCCTCCTGCATTCACAGTGACGCGTGCGCAGGTGTTCTTTGCAGCCCTGGGGGATCAGTTACTATTGTGATCTAAACACACTTTTGAGCAATGCGAATTTTATGCAAATGATGACGCGAGTTTTTATGTAATTAATTTGCCGGCGTGTGTCAAATGTGTAAACAAGATTTTGCAGTCGTCCCATCAACACATTAAAACATCTCCCAAAAATGTTGCTATGGAAGCGTTTGTGCCGACCCAAAGGCGATCAAACAACAACAACAAGTTCATCAGCGTTGCCACAGCGACGACGTAAGTTTGCCATATCGATAATTTATTTAACAAATATATTCAGCCACGCCCCTAGCCCATTAAAAACCGCCCACGCGGCGCCCTGAATTATTTGTTAAATATGCACAAACATTTAAAAATCGAAAATTTGTGAAAGAAATAAATGTTTTTTTTTTAACCACTTTTTATTGTTGTATTTATTGCTGTACCTTGGCTCATTTGCATAATTTGCATCTTAAAATTGTTTTGGTTTCAGTTTTTTTATATCATTTTATTTATTAATTTCATTTTGTGATTTCGTTCGCAAACCCAAAATACCAAAAACATTTAAAAATGCTCCTCCATGGCAGGTCATTAGGTTTTTGGATTTCTTATATTTTATCGTGGCGTGTCTTGATCGTTTCGCCGCATAATAAATTACTCTAAAATTTTATCACCTGCAAAAGATGTTGCGTGAAGCAAGCTCTCAAAACCCAATGGGGCCTAATGAATAATATCTTTTATGTAAATATTGCCCTTTTCTGTTCTGTTTCTACTCCACCTTGGTGGCGCAACTCTTTGCTCTTTGGGTGGGTTTTGTTGTTGTCGTTGGAGGTAACTGTTTGGCAAAAAGATTTATGAATGAGTTTGGCGTGCTTAACATAATTATGCATATCGCGCGCAGCCGGCTTAAGATTTAGATACGTTCACAAGATCAATCCATTAAACAAGTAAGAGTGGTCGTTGCCTTAAAACTGATCGAATTGAAGATACTGTGGAAAATAGTTTAAAAATGAAATATACAAATTATTTCCTTGTCTCAAGGCTTGTTTACATACAAAAAATCTAAAAAGGATCATAAATAAAGTGTCTATTGCTAACATTTTATTAGTCAAACAATTATTCTTGCTTTTGCTATATACTCTTTTTTATCCATTTTAAAAATGCATAGGGTAAAATAAAAAGGCACGTTTTTGGGTTTTTGACAGGTGAAGCCATTTATTACGAACAAGGAAAGCGTGGGACGTATGGAATTATCTAGTTCGTTGTTTTTGAATTTTATAATTATGTATAGTTAAAGCTAACACTAACATAATACTAGAAAGTATATCTGCTTAGCCTGCTTAGTCTTTCAGCAGTAATCACATTTTTCACATCACCTGGCACCAAATGTGTCAGTTCGCATTTGGTTAGTGGCTTGTGGACATGTTTTGGACCACAGTGTTTGTGGTTTAATAACTTCTCCTTCATCTGGCGCGCGTCTCCTTTTTTCTAGTGAAGATCGCTCGCTCTTTGTATTTTTTTTTTCGGACAAACATGACTTTGAGTTGTGGTAATTTGATGTTAATGACACTCATCAGCAGCGACACAAAACCAAACCCAACAAACAGACAAACAGACAGTCAGGCAGTCAGCAAACAGACAGGCAGTAAAGCAATGACATCGACACCGTTCTTGCCCCCAGCCCCGTTTTCCCCACTTTATCACGCATGGCGCACTTAACACGATTTTAGTAGATCGTTCGGCTGGCCAGCGACATTTTTATGATATTCTTCCAAAAGTTGTGGCGCATAATCGGCTTAGGCCTTGACTATTTTATCGTTTCTCTCTCTCCTCTTCTCTCCTTTCTTTCCCCACGGCTTGTTGACACTTTTCGTTTTGGCTATGCATTGCATTTAGGCATTCTTGTTATTAGTTCGTGTCTTGAGTCTTCTGTTTGCCTCTTTGTTCAGTTTTTTTTTCTTTCGTTTTTTTAAACGCCATCAAGTTGTATGTTTTATGCGTCTCATAAAATCACGCTACGATATAAAAATGAGTTCAGCATTTTGCTGTGACATTTTTATAGGTTGTCTTGTGTGAAGCAAAGGGTATTATGATTTTGTGTGTGTGACGCATTGAAGGTGAATTCTGTTATATCTTTAAGCTCTTCTAGAAATAGTCGAATTCTTAGGTTTTTGCATAAAAGTTCTGTTTAATATTCCACCACCATAATTTAATTGGCTTTGTTTATCATAGTTGATAAGCCGAGAATACAAGCCCAAACTCCTTTGGAATCTCATTACCTTGGTCGTATCTGGCAAAATCTCATCACCTCTCGCCATAAAGACGCAGTCAGTGTCTTCATAACTGTGCCGTTAAAAAACTCGACAGAAAGTCTTTTTGAGTCTTGTTGCTTTTGGCCATCTCTTCACTGGCCGCCGCACAAATTGCTCATAAATTATATGGAAAAAAGCGTCGCAATGCTGCAAAGCTGCTGCGCCTACACCATCATTATCAGCTTGTAAATAAAAAGACTTTATCAATCGTTAAGCCCCAGGCGCAGGCATCAACCAACTAAACCAACCAACAAGTATGTACACATAAAGGGGGATGGTTCATAAGGTTCGCCTGAAAGCAACTCTCTCACCTAATAACATAAAAGTTATCGAAATGGCCGCAAAGCAGCAAGGAGATGCAGGAGAGAAGGCCGGCCGGGCCCGAGAATAAGTACAAATATTTTTATTTATGTTTTTACAGATCAGCATATTGCTCAATAATTTTTCGATTCCCTCCCTCTCGCGCTTACCCCACGCCAACAACAACAACAAAATAACTTTCAAATTATGTTTAAGTTGTTTCCCCTACGTCGAATACCCGATTTTAAGTGCGCCAATTTTTGAAATTATTGGCGGCTGCGTATGCAGATAATCGTGACCTGATCCACACACACACACACACACGAGCATACACAGGGATAAACCAGCAGACCAACCAGGCTCCAACTTCTCTTGCCAATAATTCAACCAAAAAGAGAGAGAGAACAAAAAAAAAGAAATCCTCAGTAAATTGCTGTGCGAAAGTTGCTAGCTTTGAGCTTTTGGCGAATCTTTTGTAACAAACTGTTTGTTGTTGTTATACGTTTTATATGTAGAACTCGTATATCATGACACTTTAATTTAATTACTCTATTTGGCATAGTTTTCTTTGTACTAGCAACGAATTCCCCTTTTGCCAAACGGGCTTAGTATTTGGGGCAGATTATATATGTAAGTACATATATGTATATATATGTTTATGTAGATCCACACTTGGTAATATTTTCCCATAAATAATGCGAGGTTGGTTTGAGAAAATTACTTTAAAATTTATGGCATACCGTGGGGAATCATTTGCGGCGGCGTCTCCCAAACCCTTTGCCTCCGTTTCTGTCTCTCTGTGTGTGTGTGTGTGTTTATTTCTTACACACGCTGATTTGGCCCTTTTATTTTAGCGATTTATGTTCAGAGGCTGAATCTCTGAGAACCAGTAAGGAGCTCAGGCTGAGTACACTTAGAGAAATCCTATCAAGTGCTTTTATTAAGTCAAGTTTATTATTCCTTTTGTTTTAGAGTATTTTTCAAAGTGTATTTGTGCGTTATGCCTCCACATCTCCACCAGAGATGTACGTGGCAAGTGATATTCCACAACAAAAAAATATAAATGCGTTGTGGCTTTGTTTTTGTTGTTGTTTTTTTGGGGGCCGTCTTGTCGGCAAGTGGGCGGTCCAATGGATCTGGAAAGTTCGCACGATTGATGATCAACTGATGGACAGAGAGACAAACAGACTCTGCCCAGCTGAAACTGCCTGACTGCCTGACTGCCTGACTGTCTGTCCAACTGACTGACAGACTGACTGACAGTTGCGATGACGCCGGCCTGTCACCGCACTGACATAGCCATTTATGTAATTACACGCGGCTTCATCCGTATCACAAAGTGATCGCGATCCGCAAACCCAACGCATCGAAC
The DNA here is from genome assembly GCA_018901835.1 of Scaptomyza graminum. Taxonomy (NCBI): domain Eukaryota; kingdom Metazoa; phylum Arthropoda; class Insecta; order Diptera; family Drosophilidae; genus Scaptomyza; species Scaptomyza graminum. Next base: position 1,954,694 of record JAEIFL010000243.1, read on the forward strand.
TACACCAAAAACGAGAGCTTGTGTAATTATTTTCTACTTAATCTTCATCACATGCTCAACATGTCGAAAACTTAAGCGAATTGACGCGATGCAACCCAAAAGCCAACAACCAACAACAAAACCTTTATACAATGCTGGTTCCAATACACACAGCGAGTGGTGCATTGGCTTTCGCATTAGTCACACCTGTAAAAAGTAGGGCTGCACACAAATCTCAGTTCGATTTCTTTAAGGAAAAAGAAGACAAACAATGATAGACAAATAAGTTTAAGAAAAGAAAAAAGTAATGGAAAAAGTTTGCAAAAAAATATCTAAGGTTGCTTTGAAGGTTTTCTACAAGGAAACACACAAAATAAAAATAGGGAGAGTAATAAAACAAATGTAAAATATGGAAAGCTATTTTTTTTCGATTCAAGTATGAACAAAATTCGAAACAGTTTTGCATTAAACTGACTTAATTTATTTTTTTGTTACTTTTTATAAAGTCCCTCAAAAATCTCGTTTTAAACATTCACACTTGAGTGCATCCAATATACCATCCCAATAAACATACATAAGTTTAAATGCTAATAAAGTCACGTAATCGACAAATCACTGCACAAAAATATAACCGCCCCGTGATTTATCTTTGCAGCCCTGTGGGGCATGATTCCAAAAGTGAAAATGAAATGGCCAATGAATATTGCGTGTGTGCGCAATGTGCCAATGTGAATGCAAAGCGATGATCTCCAGACAAGAAACCAAAAAGAAGATCCGCTCCACCTGCGCTTCAGTTCAAGCATTGAATCCCTTGTACCTCACTTCTCTTGTTGTTGTTGTATATCAGGTGTTTAAAGGTTTCACAAAACAATCGCCGCATGCAGATGAAGGACGGAGTAGGATGTGAAACGTGCCTTGTAGCAGTTTTCGTTGCTGTTGTTCTTGTTGTTATTCCTCTTAACCTCTGACCGAATTTTTCAGTGATAATTATCGGCTAGCGTGCAAATATGCGGAAAAAATTCCGCTCATACGCTTGTTATTGTGTTTTGTTGAACTTTAAATGGAACTAATTAAATTTAACGCAGCGCGCATTAAATTTCCTTATGCCCGCATAATTGGGGCTTGCAAATCAGTGCTGGGTAACGCCTCACTCCACACAGAGGTCCTTTCCTTTCATGTGTATCATACTGTATCACTCGCACTCGCTCTTCGTCTCTGTCTTCGTCTTTGGCTTATGCCACACACTGATTTAGTGTCATATAAAACCTGTGAGTGAAGATTATGTTACACTGAATTAATTGCTGCCAAGGTAAAGTTAGCAAACTGGATTCCTACATCACAAATGGCAAGTCGAGCCTTCCTACTCTACTCTACTACTTCCCTCCACAAATCCCCCCCGTCCACCATTCTCTTCTGTGCGTGACAGCACGTGCTGTTGGAAGTTGTCGTCATTTGAAGTCGTCTCCTGCTTTTGGCTTTCCGCTTTCCGTGGTAATTTTGATAATTTAATTGAAAAAATGACAGGCTTACGCTCGACGAGGAGGCAAGCAAGGACCCTTAAAGCGTTGAAGCCCTACAAATTGTTGGCTATCGATGGAGGTATATGTGTGTATATATATATATATATTGATTTTATGTGCACATTAGTAGCGACGACTCCCTGTTGTAGTGCCTTGTCTTGTCTGGCTGGCTGGCTGGCTGGCCTTCCCCATCCAGGGACGTTGTACTTACTTTAAGTGGCATTTGCTTTGTCACGCCCTTAGCCCAGTGTCAAGATTTTTGACTTGCTGCAGGTGTTTTATATTATTTTTTATATATATATTTTTTGTGTCTGTTTTCTGCTGTGATTTTGATGTCATCTTTTTCGTTACTTACTAGGGGGTTGTTTTAGCTCATGAACATAAGTGAGCTGTGAATTATGTATATTAAGGAAATGAAATTGCAATTTAATATGATGCAAAAAGTATTAGCTTACTAGTTAAAAAACACTTCTTTGGATTTAGTAACTGTTCGTTAAAGAATATATTTCTTAAACCGATTAATTCAAAGAGTTCTGAAGCCAAAGGCAAGAAGATGCGAAAGACTATGACCTTGCCTAGGCCCAAAGGCTGAAGTAAAAATCTTAAGAGGAGAATGGATATGGCAAAGTTACATTAGTTTAAAGTTCAATAAAGACGAGGATTAAAATATCAAATTATTAGTAGTAAAACTAAACTTAAAGCAACTGCTGTATATATTTGCACTTTCAACTTGAGCATAACAAATAGTTGAGCAAATATTTTGAGCATTTGACCGATGTTTGACTACAAATCGCAGTTTTGCACTTAACATCTTGTGAACACTCCTCTTCTTTGTCTCTCTCTTCAGATAAATCTATGCATAGTTCATATTCAAATATGCTGGCTGGCAGCAAACAAACGAACACTAATACACTGACATTCCAACTCCTACTGCTCATATTCGTATTCGTATTCATATTCAAATGCAGCAAATATTTGAGTTGGAAAACTCTGACCGATGCACTAAAGCAAAGTTCGCTCCGTCATAATGCCAAATGGAATAAAATCAAAAAAAAGTTTAGCTGCAAATTTAATAAATTTGTCGAGTGCAAAAGTGAAAAATAAAAAGTAAAACTGAATTGCATTGAAGCGTTGCTCTCCAAGCAAACCTTGGTTAAAGCAGTCAATTTGAATGTAGATTAACGCTTCACAGAACTGCATCCGCCCACTTTCTCTCCACTTGAGTATCCTTCATAATTATGCACGCAATTACAACCCTTGGATGTTGCCGTAGCTGTTGCAGTGGCAGTGGCAGTTGCAGTACATAAATGCAGTCAAGTAAATGGCTACTGCCATCAAATGCTTCGTCAACGTGTCGTAAAAAACAATTACAGCTAAAGCAAGAATATACGTATATCCCCAAGCCAAAACTGTTTTGCCCCATTTATGTTTGTAGCCTTCCCTCACGCCTCGTTCGTACCCCCATACATTATGTAATCCTTTTGCGAGCAAATGTTGTAAGCGCAAATTGTTTAGATTACATTTTCTTCTTTTTTTTTCAGCCTGCATTTTATACTATGTGTGTCTCTGTTACTTACACTGTCTCCACTGCTCCCTCTCTCTCTGTTTGTCTGGCATTGTCGTGTTGTGTTTTTTATTTTTGATAATTTTGCTTGTTGGATTTGCGTTTCTGAGTGCTACACGCGAAACAGGAGCAGGCAACAGCTACGGCAACGGCAACAGCAACGAAGCAAAGCGGATTTCGTGGCATATTTTATGAGCACAGATGTGCGTTTGGCACAAAACACAAAACAGATGCAGCAACAACAGCAGAGACTTAGATGCGAGGAAATGGAAAAGCTGTAAGAAACAGAGCTAACAAAGCTTTAATACCAAAACAAAAACACATATGCTTAAGGGGGCGGGGGCAATATGATGTCTTTAAGATCATTTGTAGAATTTAATGCAAGACAAAGAATTATTAACATTATATGTTTGAGCTTTTACTTGTGTGTGACCTTCGATGGATATTTCGATGTCATGTTTTCGCTTAAAATGTAAATGCTTTTACCAAGCGAGACCTTTGAAGTGGCATCTAATCACCATTCCTGGCAGCAGCAGCCGCCGCCGCAGCAGCAACAACAACACTTCACCACACATAATATAAACCAGCAACGCTGTCATACTCCCTCGCAGAGCAAAGAAATAAATATAATCGAGAAACAAAAGCGAAGGCGGAATAAAAAAGAAACAAGCGCGTGCCTCGTTGCGGCTAACCCTCTCTCACTCTCGCTCGCTATCCCGCATAAAGGTGGTGGTAGCAGCAAGCAGCAGAAAAAAAGATGATGAGAAACTTGAGCGTCGAGCAAGCAGAAGCTTTAAGCCGCTAAATTGTATCGGATTACAGGCAAATTCCAAGCCATGAAGTTAAAATTCCTTACCCATAGGCGGGCTCAACCCGCTTCAGCTCCCAGTGGCCCCCATCACTCCGTTTCCAGCTGCAGCTGGTATGTTAATGAAGGTGCTTCATACGGTCGGACGAGTGGAGATGCGGAGCGGAGCGAAGGGAGCGGGAAGTTTAGTTGTTGTCGTCGTCGTCGTCCTGCTTCTCCTCAACGAAGTAGAAATGGCTATAGGGCATAGAATGCATTGAAACGCAAAGCTGTGGCGTGGAGAGAGTAGTGGGTAAAGATGAGGTGGTGGGCGGTGGGAGGGGGGCTTGGCGGATGACACACAAGTGCTGAACCCAGTGCCTGAACCCGTGAACTCGCGTGGGCTATGAAAAGCGAGCGAATCTTAACACAGTTACAGTTACAGCCGAGCGCAACAAAATAACTTGTTTTATTTTGGTTTTGGCTTTTTATGTTGTTTTTTTTTTGGTTGTAAAATCCTCCACAGCCAAACGAGCAAAGACAATCAATCGAGATGGTTAAGCCCCTTAACTTGCCTTCTTACCTTTTATATTTTTGTGTTTGCGCACAAAAATTGCTCACAATTTGCCTAATTCGCACCGCACCGAACCCCTCTCCCTTCGCCACCAAACAATCCTCTGCCCTTCCCCTGCCCCTCAAAAAAAACAGGATGAGTCGCGGTGCTGAAATTGTTGCGGTTTTATTTTTTGAGATACTTAGTAAGTTTGTGTGTGTGTGGTGGGAAACGGGTGAAAGCGTAGAGTTGGTTAAGAATATTTTGAATCGATTCAGCGAATTTTTGATCCTTGTGAACCAAACCGACTCACAGCTTTCAAGCTAAGCTTGAATTAAATCTCTCTTTTAAATAGATTATTAATACATAAATTGGAAATATTTATGTTTTGTCAAATATTTTGCTGCAGGGTATTTAACAAGTCGAACAAGTAACTGTCAAAAGCGTTCCTTTGCTTTGTTTTTGTTTCTTTCTGTTTTTTGGCCTGTTCCATGGCAACTGCAATTATTGTTTGCGGCTTTTCAATTGCCTTGGCCAGCTTTAGCTACAAATACAACAACAACAAAAAAAACAGCTTCAGTTTTTTTTGGCTTTAGTCTTAGCTTTAGCTGGAGCTGGAGCCGGGGAGTCAGTCATCATAAGGTGAGAATATAATAGCGCAATCGTGAGATGCGTGACTGCAATTGCCCCTACGCCTGGCTTGCAACTCTATGCACACTGGAACCAGAACACAAAAACAAGCTAGAAATATTCAATATAAACATCGAACCCCCGACATTAATTATTTACAATTATATAAAACGATTCGCTTGAGCTTTCGTAATCATAAACTATAATTTGTGCACTTGATTTGATGCACTTTTGCCACACTGTGGCAGTTTTGGGCTCGATGATCTGATCGGCTGCGTCTGGATTTTTAAGGTTTTTTGCGGGGCCCAGGGCTTAGCCGATAAGCAGCCCCAAACAAACAAATAATAATGCACGATTTGTGGGTCTGAAGCAGAAATATTTTGGCCTTTGATTGAGCAACGCGCGCTGCCTTTAACTAATTGAGCTTCATTGTAGGAGGCGGAACTCAAAAAAAAAAAAAAAAATACAACTTATATTTTTTTCTTTGCCACAGACGCGTTTCCTGTTAGCTGCATAGACAGAGTGTGAAAGGGCATAGAGTATCTGCGGTTGCCATTTAATTAAAAATGAAAAGTTCTCGTTAAGAAAAGGGTCTGGCAGCCCAGCCCAGCACAGCCCAGACCAGCCCCAGACAGACGGACGGCCCAAGCATTTGCGGAAAATTAAAAGTTTTTCTTTTCACTATTCTTTTCGGCTTTTTTGTTGTTGTTGTCACATGTGTATGGGGTGAGTGTGTGTGTGTGTTGTACGGCTCTACATAATTGTGTGCAAGTTTTTAAGTTTTAAATGAGTTGACAAACCAACAAATGAAAGTTGAAGACATTTCTAAAATTCCTTACAAAGTAATTTGGTTTAAAATGCAGCAGATTTTTTCAACTTAAATGTTTTAAATTAAGTAGATTTTCTTAATGGTAAAAAAACATTCAAATTCGATCATATGTAAGAGAGATTTCTCTTAGTTGCATCATAAAATTGCGTCCCTTTTTTATTTTGCATAAAACTCATTCAAAGTCGTAAAATCAAAATAAAAACTTTCGCCGCGAGCACAGCATGAACTAAAAAAAATAATATAATATAAAATAAAACACACACAACACAAAAATCTGGCAATATTTAAAGTAAAGTCTATTAACCTTTTTGCAACCAAATAATATATATATAGGGACGATCCACACATGAAAAGTTTTCTTTGTTTGTTGCGGAGGGTAGAACTTTTTTTGCATGTATAAAACATATGATTTTTGCTTGATGGCCCCGCGGGACAATTTGCCTGTCTACAACAGAATATGAGCAACAAAACAAAAGCTTGCTCTAGCAGAAGTAGTTACACTGTGAGAAAAAGGATTCAATTAAATTATTCCGTCACATCAAGTATATTTTAGCTTCTTTCTTCTAAGTTTAATATCAATTTTTCAGGTTTAGATTCGTCGTTTCTTATTTCCTTTTCGACTCCTTCTTTGTCTGAGTGTACTTGCGCAACAAGAAGACACCGTCCAGAATGCTGTAAAGGACGCCCGCTCGCTAATAAAATAAACCTGTTTAAAAGTGCCTCCCTCACATAACTCGCCCCGGTTTGCCTTTTGGCCTGTAAATTTCAAATGCCTTGTGCAGACATAAATTGTGTGTTAAATACATTTTATGCGTTTGCGTTTGCTTTTGCTGCGGAGAGTTGTGTTAGTCAGTCGACTGCAAAACGCAATCAAGGTCGCTAACAGGCAGCCAAGCAGCCAGTCAGCTAGGCACTAGGATCCCTACAATGTTGTCCTCGTCCTTGTTGACGGAGTTTGCCTAGGGCCACAAAAAGCGCAGGACGCTTTTTATTCCCCCGTTTTGTTCACCTCATACTTATGATGTATGGCAAACGTACAACGTTGCGTATTAGGAACGCACGTATTACTGCCAAACGCCCGAGTTGTCCTCCAGCTTCTGGTTCCTACCTACTCCCCCTCCTCCTGCTTCGGCACTGTAATCCTTTTGCTGCTGCTCCTTTCGGTTGCCTGGCACAAAGTTGTGTTGGCGGCAGCTGAGCATACACATGTTTATGTCACATTTGGACTACATATTGCTATGTGTGTTTGTGTGTCTGTGTGTGTGTTTTTATGGTATTCGCTTGTGTTCACTTTACTCCTTGAGCTTGGCATTTCCTTTGTGAATTATAAAGAAATTTGTTGTGCACTCTTCTTCTTCTTCGTCCTCTTCTGGTTGTACGCAACGTTTTGTTCGGTGCGTGTTGTTGTGGTGATAGAGCGTAGGCGGGGGGGGCAAGAGGCGCGGCTGTTAGCAACGCTGCAAAATTTTCATTGCATACTTTTGGCGACAAGAGCCGGGACAAGTAGATTTGACTACCTCGCGGTGTATTTGTAGTAACACCAGCTGTTAGCCTTGGATTAATCATTAATTAAATGGTCTATTAGGGGTCCAAAGCTATATTAGTTAAAATTTGATAAGCTTTTGATAGATATAGCTGAAAGTCTAAAGCACTTTTGAAAATCGATGAAAACAATCATCCAAGTATTGTTTGTTTCTGTAGCTTGAAGAAGATTGTGGCACTATTCTGAGTTTCGTTAATGAGTAAATTAAGTTTTTAAAAATTCCTCCTTGTACTTCGTCTTTAAGCTAAAGAATCTATGTAAATTTCTTGTTTCTTTTGCCTTTAACCTTTTGTAGCTTTGCTTAATTTATAGTTTGTACCGATTAATGGAAACATTTTTAAGCTAGTGTCATTGGTATTCATTCATTTTAGTTCATCAGGAACAACAATAGCGGAAGTTGCTTTTAGTAGACGCTGGCAGCTTAAAGCATTTCCTACTTTTACTACAGCCAACGCCGCGACGCACCTTTTCACATTTTGCCTTCTTTGTTGCTTAAGGAGGAGCAACACTTGTTTGCTTTTGCGCCCGTTTGCTGCCACGCCCACATCCTACAGTGCTTCCTTGTCGTTTTATTCACGTCAATTTTGTTGAAATTCCATTTTCATTTGTTGCGAAATTCGCTGCTAAATTTCTTAGTTATTCATTTTTGCGTTCTCCTACTTAAAAGCGCTTAATTACCAGCATTTTAATGGCTGCCTCTTGTTGTTGTGGCAGCTGCTGCTGCTGCTTTGCTGCGGGTCCAGTTGCGAGCGAGGCTAAATAAAACACTTCAAATGATTTTCACTAATTTCATGCGACTTTGTTGCAAGCTTGAAAATGGCGTTAAAATGGCGTTAATTTAATCGTTTTTTTTTTTTACTGAAATAAAACTGTTAAAATAACTGACAAAAAAAAAAAAACGTAAATAAATAATATTTAGTGTCAATTTAATAAATATTTAACAACTTCAATTAAAACCTATTAAATTACTTTATAAAAAATATTTGACATTTTTTTATAGTTAGTTAAAGTCCTGGCAGGCGTAGGATATTGTTGTTGTTGTGGTTTTGGTGGTTAACATGCTTGAAATAATTTATTTAAATGCATTTCAATTTGTGGCAAATGCGCATATGCATGTGTGTGTGTGTGTTTACTAATACACACACACGTTGTAATTGGTTTAATGAAATAAATTTTTTTTGCAAAAATTTAATATGCTTGCCATAGCTGTCGAATAGTATTTTATTTTCATGAAACAGAGAGAGAGGGAAAGGTGGAAAAATGCAACAGAAAAGCTTAACGGCTAAACAGTTTTCCCTTGAATAATGCATAATTAAACAATGCGGAATGCTTTTAACCAAAATGTTCATATCAATTTCACAATTTAATTGCAAATGCAAAGAGAGTTTTTCCACTCAAAAGCGAGTTGGCTTTGAAGTTGCATCCAAATTCGCCGGAAAATTTGCAATACACTCGAAAGTGCAACTACTTAACTTTGGCTTTGAGTCTTGCCTGATTTATCTTCCCATCCTCCGTTTCGTTTAGTCAATTCAACATCGACTTTGACACAAGACAAAGACAACAGCGGAATAATAGCTGTGGCATTAGTGCCGATAGATACAAAGATACAAACGTATTATAGATACAAAGATACAAAGATAGATAGATGCCTTTGTGTCACTGCAATTGACAAAATAATCACTGCAACATGCGGCTTGTTGTAGCCGAACGCCTGTCCGAAACTTAAATACCCTTCCAACTAACAAAGAACGATTAGTTTATTTATCAATGTTGTCTCCATCACTGTTTAATATTATTACCCAACGGCTAGAGTATAACAACAACATCGGCACACATATTTTCCCGCCTAAACGCAACAACAAAAACAACAAAAAATCGTTCGTTCGCTTTGCTGGCAACAAAAACGTAACAACAAACAGCTCAAGCAACAAGATGCTCAGCAACATTTTTTCATGCGCACGTTCGTTTCTGGCATGCAAGCAACATTCCGCCATTGGCAACATTTGGATGCTGCCGTTGTGTTGTTCTTATTGTTGCTGATGATGCTTCGGCTCGCTTCGTGTGCTGGCTTCGCTTCGTGTGTTGCTTAGCTTGCTGCGTTGTTGTTGTTTTCACATCACACATTTTCCCGTGCGATTTTTCAACAGTTTGCACAAAAGCAGCGTTTCGCAGTCTGCGTTTGTTGTCGTTGGCGCTTGGAAGGCTTGTAGCGCGCGCTCGCTTCGAAACTATTCGTTGAGATACTTTTACGAACTTCGTTACATTTACGCTTAAGAGATACGCCGGCTGATCGGACTCCCCAAGCGTACGTTGAACTGCGACTTTTGTTTACCAAAACCTAAAAAAAAGAATAAAATAAAAAAACAAAAAAAAAGTTGTAAAAACGTAAAACGTATTTATTTTTGTTGCCGGCTTAAGCTCCAAGTGTGTTGGTGGATGTGTGTGTTAGTTTTCGCTGTGTGTGTGTGTGTAAGCGGAAGTCAGTGCAGCCGCCATTGTTGCCGGCGTTGAGCGAAGAGCGGAAGTGTGTTATTAGTGCAACGTTAAATTAAATATTTACTTGAAATGTACTTAAAAATTTGTGTGAAGTACAAAAAAGTTTCGTGCCCTCTGCACAAAAGTAAATCAAATTAATTCAAATTTATTGCAAGTTGGCGAAAATCTACATACGACTGCCGCCGTCGCCGTCTATGTGTGAGTGTGTGGATGAGTTTTTGTGGCACGGTTGTCAAAAGTTTTAATTGAAGAAAACTTATATGTGTAAAGGAGGTTTTGCCAGCTACTTCTGCTGCAACATAAATGTTCGTTACGCTAATTGAATTATAACGGCAAGCCTAACTACGTAAGAGCGAAGGACAGGGGAGAGCAGAACGGAGGGAATTTAAAAAACGAAAGAGTTTGCCAAGGTTTGTCAATTAAACACACACACATTTGCGGTCTTAAAACTTTACCGCCGGAAGAACATTTCAATACAAAACACATTATTAACTGGCAACTAAATGGTAGTGTTGTATAATGGTTTTTTAACGATAGAAGTTTGGGTCTCATAAAAATGTTAATCGTACGACAGTCAAACTTCCCTGTAACGAATCTATGGGTTTTTTGTTGAACCAAAATATATTTTTTCTGTTCGTCATATGGCAGTTCGACTGTATTATATCGTGATCTTCTTGTCTTGATCAATCATATTTTGCTTGTTCTATATTTTATCTGCATTTTCTTTTTTCATATATGAACTTTGACTTTGGCGTTTGCTATACTTTTTTTTCCGTATTATTTCCTTGTACATTCTTTTGTTTTTGCCCGTCTTTTAACTCATTTTCAGATAGACTTTCAATTGCTTTGGCTTCTCTCGTTTTTGCATTTTTCCACCATAATTCATCATTGGGTTCTTCGCTTTATTCTTTTGCTTCTTTTGCTCATCATTAATAACTTTTTTAATGCGCAAACTTTGACTATTTTTTGCAGTCGAGCTATATTAAATTCAATAATCACTTAAACCTCATAAAATATTTCCGACATTCTGTATATAGCCCAATAAAAGAACGTTCATAGCCTTTGCTTTTCCTCTTCACCATACTCACTCCCCCTACCACCCTCTCCTGTTGCCTCCTTGCCCTCTTGCTCGTCCTCGGGGCGCACACGCCGTCTGTCTGTCGGCCTGTCAATGTCATTCCAATGATTAAAACTTCAACGCAAATACAACAAAAAAACGAATTGAAACGTAACCGGACGCCTTCAACCCGCCGCCGCCATATCACCCCTATCAACCCGCTGACCCATCTCTTTTACCTACAGCTCAATCATCCACCGACGACGCACTTGCTCCCATACTCTAGATTTTTTGTACTTCTTTCTCGTTTGTTTTTTATTAATGAAAACATAAACCCAAGTTCTTTTTCTCTATTTGCCATCGTTTGTGTGCCTGCTTCACCCCCCACTCTACAACCCGCCGCTCCCTGTCTCCCCACCCTCATGCCCGCAAAGTTGCCGTTGTTTTCTTTTGGTCGTAGGTCGTAATAAATTTTTAATTTCGCTTAATTGAAAATGGCCCAAGCCAAACATACTATGTACATATAAAATACAGCCGTCTGTTGCGATTCTCTTCTGACTTATTTATTGAAAAAGTATTCTTATCCAGCAAGATTTCATACTATATATAAATCGTGTTGCTTGATTCGCGGACAACCAAATTTCTTGGCACATGCCCCAATGGGACCCGTGCTGAACGGAACTAAAATGAACTCAACTGAGCCAATGTGTCTGCCACTCAGAAGAACAAGCAGAAGCACAAGAACAAGATGATGTAGATGCATTGAGGTGTTAAAAGCTGTTCACATATTTATATAGCTGTAGCTCTGGCCATATATGATGTATGGGCAAACATTTAAGCAAACAACAGCAACTGACAACGTTGCAACGTTGTTGCATGTGGCTGCTGCTGCTGCTTCTGTTGCTGCTAGTTTAAATGGGTCACATACTTGTCACATGAATGGCTTGGTTGCGCACTGTTTGTGGCGCCTTCACATCTGGAGACAAGTGGTTGTCTCCTCTCCACGCTTGGGTTTGGGCACTGTGTCACAAACATGCATCTTCTCGCCTTGTCTTGTCTTGCCTTCACTTGCTCCCATTGTCCCAGTGTACCAGCAGAGTAGTACTATGGCAAGCGAGTGCCTAATTGCTGGCAACACAAAATGTCAAGAGTTTACAAATGGTTCCAACACAAGCACTTACAATTCATTACCCATATGAATGTTGAGTGTTTCCCCTCTTCGAATGTGCTGTGAATAATTATTTAAAGTTGTTCATAGTTTTCAATTCTTGACTTGAGACTTCTATCTGACATCTGTCTAGAGTCTAAACTTTGTTTTAAAAGCAATAATAATATTTTCCAGTTTTTTCATGTCCCCTTGAGATTCGTATATATATCTTTTTATCTTTCTGTCTTTTAATCTATTACCTAACCAATATTTGAGAATTTAATATTCTTTTTACGCCTCATAAAAATCTTTAGAATAGAGATTTTAATATTCAAAAGAAAACTAAATATTATTGCACATTAAATAAACATAAAGTTAAAGCTTACGCCAAAAATTAACCCATAGTATCCACATGTCCAACGTCTGTTTATTACTCAGTGTTCATCTCTTCTCTTAATCCATGGGAGGGCTACTTGGCTCGTTAACATTTTTCCCACAGCCAGCTAGAAACTGAACCTTATTGCTGCTGTCTCTTTCTGCTGCTCCTTTAGGCTTCTTCATTTTGTTGCTATTCAGTGTGTGCCTGTTTTTGCATCTTATTTATTGCATATATAAAGCGACACCTCCCTCAACGGGGAGGCGGATTCCCCATCCCTACAGCCCGCGCCCATCAACAACATTTTCGAGCTGTTGTCGTCGTTCCATTCTAAAATTACGTCGTCAACGTTGCCGGAGCAACGTTTTGGCATAAATTAAAGAAGGGCACTTTTCTCCCTCTCTCTCCCTTTCTGTCCATTGTCCAGTCAGTTTTTTCCATGCCCCCAGCGACTGAAAAGGGGGGATCTCTGTTGTGTTTGCATTGCATTTTGTCACACGTTGCTGAAAGCGACGCCAATTTGTCTGAAATGTTTTGAATTCTAAGCGCTGACGAGCAATGATAAAAAAAAGGGAATATGAGAGGGGAGGGAATTGCGGATCTAGATGGCAATGATGGCTTTCAGTTGCACGTGCTGCTGGCTTTGGGATGCGGATGTGATGCTGATGGTGTTGCATGTTGCATGATGAACGTACGTGGTGTGGCACATGGTTTAGTGTTTTTTGTTGTTGTTGTGTGCTTTGTGTGTTTGCTTTGTGGGTCGCTCGTTGAGTGGGTCGCAGCCAGCAGCTATTTGCCGAGCGCTTTTTCTACACTGAACGAAATTAAATAAATCAAGCAGACTGTGTTATGCATTCAAGTGTTGTCGATTTTCAGGCAAAAGAAACAAATTTTTTTTTAATACCAAAATTAATGTATTTATTTTAAAATTTAAATTAAAATACATTTAAATTTTTTCCGTGCATGCATTTGCGATATTTATTCTCTTTATTTCGCCTTCACACTGCCAACTAACAGCTCTTTGAGTGTGTCAAGCAGCGAGTCAATCAAAACGCTGCCATTCACACACATTCACATTTCGCATCCATCCACATTCAAGCTTCAAGCTTCAACATCGACATCTGCCTCAGCAGCCGCAAGCAGCCGTGTGAATTATGCGCCGATAAAATTGCCCCGTTTTGGGGGCCAACTCGTTACCCATATTGTGTTGCAGCACCAGCGGCAGCAGCAGCAAGCACCATGAATGCAAAAAACACCTGCTGCAGATGCCACAGTATGTCTGTCTGTCTGTTAGTCCTACTGTCCGAATGGACTTCAGGCTCACACATTGATCTTATCGCTCGTTGAGCGCGCTCACACCCAAAATGAAAAGAGTAAGGCTCCAAAAAAAAGTAAAGAGCATTAAGAGTGTTGCGATTGAGCGACTTAGAGATACTGCGTCTTCCTTATTGAACGTCTTTTTAATTCTTTCGAATAAGTTATACAACTCAGCTACTAACATACATTTATTTAAATTAGATTTTCACCACATTTGCTATTTTTTCACCACGACTTTTGCTTCTCGTATCTATCGCCACAGTCTGGCAACCTTAATTGATCCCTGTTAGCGCTCTTTTGCTGACTGCTATGGAAAATACACTCCACAGCGCTGCTTTCTTTTTTATTATCTTAACATTAGCCAAGCCTTGATGCAACTGTTGCTTTCTGTTTGGTCTGTCTTTCTACCTGTTATCCTCGTACATGATACCCTGCTTTCAGCGCGTGCAGGGTATACAAAAAAAGAAGAACTGCCGTGCTACGTAGAATGTGTTGTGAGAGTCTCCATCTGCGGCCGCGTTGCGTCTTATCTGTTGGACTCCTCCAAGCTTGGCTCTGACTGCTGCCTGATGCTGCCTGCCTGCCTTTGGCCTTGGGCTTTTGGCTTTGGCTGTCGTTTTTTTGTTTGGCCATTTATTTACATACACATTGGTTGCTGGCTGGTGCTTTGTGCCTTGCATGGTCGAGTCAAGGGCCGCATCTCGCCTTATTGTCTGGCCACGATGAGAACCACCACGACGACGACGACGACGATGATGTTGGCTGCTAATTTCACCTTTTCACAGATATCGCATTGGCTACTTTTGGCATTGCCTCCTGCACAGTGAGCATCAGGGTTCAGGTTCTCCCAATACCATTATGCTACTCTGCTATAAATATTGGGCCACAAACTAGTTTACGTTTGTTATTCATTTTTGTTAGTATTTTTACCTTGCTTTTGTAGTGTATTAACACCTTCGACTTTGCTTTATTTTAAATATTTTTTTGTTTTTTTAAATAAATTTTTTTTTCTTGGCTTGTGGGAGGCTCATGAAAAATTGAGCAAGTGCCGCACTTGCAATTTCAACAGCTCATCTGCCGATGCGCAAAACAATTTCAGTTTCTTGGCAGCTGCCACTTTCTGCACTTGGAGGCTGTTTTTTTTAAGGTGCTTGCTGCCACATCTTCTTCTGCTTCTCCTTGGTGAGGCTCCTTCCACAACCTTCAACACGTTGGTTTTATTGCCATTTTGGTAGTTGTTTGTTATTCTTTTTTTAATGCCTTGCTGAAATTTTCAATCGCTGAGTGCTTAATTTTTAGCTGTCATTCTAAGCTTTTCGGTGTTGGTAATGAAATTAGTTTTTTCTTCCGAAATTAACAGTATTAAATAAAGCTTAAAAATGTTTGTAGTGTAAAGTTATCTTTTCACTTGAAGTAAAGAAATGTTTAATGTGTCTTTGCCACAAATCTTAAGCAGAATGAAACATTCGACAGTTCCAAATGTGTTTTCTTCGCAAAATACTTGAATGCTGCAGCAATGGAAATGGAATTTCAGTTAGAATTCTGTCAATTGCAAATCCTTCAATACGACAATCACAACAGGTAGAATACAATTACCAAAGCCTAGCTGGAGATGTGCTGATGCCACCCACTCTTCCCCCCCATCTGCGTGTCAATGACCAGGTGCTCTGATGTCAACCGAGAGACAATAACTGAGAGCGAGAGAAAGAAAGAGAAAGAAAGAGAAAGAGGTTAACAGAGCACACAGTTCGTAGTAGATAAAGCTGCCAAGAGCTTCGGTTGCGGCATGAATATGCAGCTGATGTGCACTTTTTTGTTGTTGTTGTATGCGGGTAGATAGATTTACATACCATCTCCTCCTTGCGCCCCTGCCCCACCCACACAGTTGACAGTCTTTTGCACTTGTGCTGCAACTTGCTGCTGTTGTTTTTTTTGGGTCTATTACATACAAAACGATTTATAGATTTCCGTTTTGCTGCGCTTCGAAACAATGGCATTTTCATGTTGCACGTAAAATGCAACAAAAACAACAACAACTGCAACACGCTAAGACTTAAGTGCAACTTAATATTTTTTCCCGATATTATTTGTTGCCATTGGCGCCCTTTTTAAGTGTGTGTACAAAAAAACAATGCCAAGAAAACAAGAATTACAACAAGAAAAAGTAGCAAAAAGAAAGCAAAAGAACCTTGTGATATGAACAGTCTTGGTGCCTTGGGATGGAGGATAGCTAGCAAAGAACTTGTGCTGTGATCTAATGGCATTGGAATGTTGAGTTTTTCGTTTGTGTGTTTCCTTTCTGGTTAGATAAGCGAAAACCTTTGTCCTCAATGCGTATAAATAGTTGCTGGAGACAGCAAGTAAGACACAGTTCAATTGTGCAACTGAAACCCTCAAGATGGTAAGTTTCAGTACTCCAAATTGTAAAAAAAAACTTTCTCCATATCGTTGGATACTTTTTTGTTCTTCTTTTTAAGTATACCCTGCGAGTTGTTGGTTTGTTGGCTTTGGTGCTAAGTGCTCAGGCGAGTATCATCAGGAATCCGGAGGTGCAGCCATCCTCTGTAATCGCTGAGGCGGAAGAGCCGCTGGCGTTTGCTCAAAAGGTACCTTCTTTAGAGCCAGCTGTTAAGCCAAGTGTAGTAAAACAGGAAAAACAAAAGGAACCCAAGCTGTCCAATGTGATTGACTCGGAAACCGAAACTCAACAGGTGCCCGAGGTTCCTAATGAAGTGTCCAAAGAGGTAGTTGATCCAGTTTCACAGTCCCAGGCTCGAGCTGTTGTGTCCGAAGTGGTAGCTGCTCCAGTTCAGCAGGAAAATCCCAAACCAGTGGAGACTCCAATTGCTGTGAAACCAATCGAGACAACTGTTGACAACAAGGAAGTGGAGTTGGTGCCTCAAGAAGAAGACAAGCTGCCCATTGTTGAACTGCCCATCAATGAGATCGTTAAGGAATCTAGTGTTGAACAACCCACCAATGAGATCATTACAAACGAGAACACCAACGAAGTCTTAACAAAACTAGAGGGAAGTGACAACGACGTTGTTAATAAGGTAACAGCCGAAGGTCGTGCCGCGTTTGTATCGGGTGGTAGCGCCAGCGATGGAAAATACCCCAACACTGGACCCTATGCCGGAGGAAAATCCCCCGATAAGTTAAGCATTATCGAGAAGGATCCCGAGACGGCAAAACCCGGTGTTGTTTCAGGCCCCCTAAAGCCAAACAATACACAGCAGAAGCCAGCGCTCTTCCCTCTGCCTCCACCTCCTTTCCTCTATTTTAGCAACAAAAACGAAAACGCAGAGTTCTTTATACACGAGCGAACCGACAACCAGGAGCAGAAGGTCAAAACACCGGGTCTTCAGCTAATTGGTCACATTTACATTTACAAGACACGCGAAACTGTTGGCATCAAACCACAACAACAACAACAACCGCAGCAGGGAGACAAACCAGCGGTGGCCATTGCCAGCAGTGATGAAAAGCATCAGGAAAATTCCCAGGACTCGACAAACAAAATTGATAAAAATCTTGCCAACTCTCAACTGCTGCTGCAACCCGTCTTTTATCCCACTCCCACAGTCAAGGACAACAACAACAACATCAAGGTGGAGGGCAGCTTTAATCCTAACCAAATAAGTGAGATATTCAGGAGTCTTCATCTCGTTGGTCCTTCCGTGCAACAGCGTTCCCAGTCGTCGGTGGGCAACGAGGATAGCTCCGTTCTCTTTGCCGTAGAGATACCCAAGCCCATTTATCGCTTCTTCAAATCCGTCCTTGGCGTCTTTTCCAACTAAGAATAACAATATCAACAATTTATGGCAACAGCAACAATTTTCAATATTTATAGTATTAAGAAGATTTTAATTAAAGCATTTTCAACTAACAGTGAACACGAGTATTTCAATGGGCTTTAAATTAGGAACAGAGATCCTTTTGATTGATTCAAAGTCCTCAACTTTACACACAGAAAACTGCTTACAAATGAACTCCCTAACATTTTAATGAAAAACATCAACTGAATGCACAACTTGGTCGGAATTATGCAAAATCACATACGGAAACCCTAAAATGTAAACCATCCTTTAACCCCCTTTATGAGTTTTTGTTCTACATTTTGTTGTAGTATCTCGCTCGAGCTCCTGGGGGTTGGTGTGTTTCTCTTGCTGCCATTTGCCATTTTAATGAATACATAATTAGTCTTTTTGCCAACCCTTCCATTCACCCTTATAACATATATGCATATGCATATGCTCTTGTGCCACCTGCTTGCAATCCTTTTCATATATAGTACATAAATATGTATAAAATGTTCATGCAACATGCAGCAGCACGTAGAGTTTATCAAAGTCCTTGTCTGTCTGCCTGTGGGCTATCTGTGTCCGTTTGGGTAACTCAACATTGCTTATTGGTTCATTTAATAGTCAGTCGTTCTCGTTCTCGCCCTCATGCAATATTGAGATAATGTTTGCGCTGCGAGGCTTTGTCGGAATCAGGTTGCCGAGTTCTGGTTCTCATAATTGCAAGGATTACGCTGGGACTCATAAAGTTCGAACCGAACGAAGTCCGCGTTGCACAATTTCCCTCTCTGTTTGCATTTCACTTGAATGGTAGAAGGAGGCGACGACGGCAAGGGGCGGGGAAATGTTTATTTAATATTTAATTGATTTTATGCCCAAGCGATTTTTCCATTAGCCTGGCGTACACAAAACCCACTTTTCAATTCGATCCTTCTGACTACCTGAAAAAAAAAAAAAACACACTGAGCTGATATCATTGTTGTGCTATCTGTGTGTATGAGTGTTTGTTTGGGTGCGTACGTGTGTGTGTGTGAGAGGATGATGCGGCTGGCTTATCTGATTATCCTGTTGCTTGGCATAATGAATGAAAACGTTTGGAGTTCCGTTGATGAAATGCTAAATTAAAATTGTTGAATGCCATTAAAGCAACAAAAAAACTGTGTGATAAAATATTTACTATAATTCCCAAGCCAGTTTAAGTACAGATTAGCCAAATTCATTTAAATTGTGCGCCTTTAGCAATAATTAACGAAGTCTACAGCAATTGTTAGTTGAAAACTGCCTCGTTGGCGGCTTTAAAATTGATGCTATTCTAAAAGCGAGCATCGCCCTCGTATTTTGCAATAATAGGACTATCACATGAATGCTGCGTGCCACTTAAACCACATTAACCACTAAACAAGCGTCATGCAACAACCATCACCATCAACAACATCATTTGTGTTGCCAACGTAACGTATAAGCAATGTGCTTTTTGGTACTTAGTATCCGGGGTATTTTTGCTGCATTATCTGTAGCTTTAAAGAGCAGCCTTGCCAGTCCATTTTTAAGCAAAAAGGAAAAAGTTTACTTTCCATAGGATCTAACGGAAGCAGCCCATAAATATATCATGAAATCAAAAACTTTGCCACAACTTTTGCCGGAGCTCTCTTATTTTGACAGTGAGTAGCAAGTAGAGCGAGTGCTAGCGAGCGTGTTCCCTTTGATTGGTGTTATGCCACCCACTCGAAGTACTCCTCTTAGCTATACTATATAGTAGCTTGCGTGTAAACGTGCTGCTGTTGAGTAACAGCAACAACAAGGAGAACTACAAGAACTACAACATAAAAGCTGAGTAATGCGCTTCCGTTTCCGTCTTTGCTTATTTCTTTGCTCCACATGACGCTGTGGCTATGAATAGCTGCTTGGCTGCCCTTTTTGCCAACCACTCAATTCAATAAAAGTTGTGTCCATTTAATTTAAAATTCTCTCTCTTTCTCATATTTCCCACTCTTTGCTTGCCATGTTGTGCGTCCTTTTCGCAAATTAATGGCGTTAAAATTAGTACCCGTAGACAAAATTTCGACACCTGCTCTGTCCTGTTAAAAAGTTTACCTTTTTATTTTTTTTTATGTTAAGCCAGTTTATTTGGTTGTCACTTTGTGGGAAGTTACGCTGCCCCCTGCGGGCGCTGTTGCTCCGACACGTGTTAACTGGTAACTCTAAGTGGCTGGCAGCAATTCACAAGAAACAAAACAAAAACCTTTTACATTGAGCCATTTTAAAGTTGTGCGCAATTTATACAAAACTTTTACTCAACTTGATTTTTTCGATTATTTCTTTGCAGTTGTTGTTGGCAGCCAGGATCGTCGCTTTTTTGGCATTTTACGCGCTGGCAAACGGAAAGCCGGTAAGTACTCGAGCTTGCACCGCTCTAATGAAACCAATTAGGCATAAAGTCCACAGTTCGGCTATCCAAATTGTGGCAGTGAGCATTGAAAATGAAATATCAAAGAAGGGTCCAGACAAAGGGTAAACAACAAGCCGGCAAGCAAGCAGCTTGTACCTAGGCTAACGGTGCCCAATTTAATTACAAAATGTGTCAGGAATTTAAGCTTAACGAATTTCAAATTCCCTGTAGAAATATGTCTATATAAATTATTCTTATGATGATCATTGTGAAGTTTTTATACAACTTTTTGTTAGAGTAAAGTTTTTTGTCCTTAATAATTCCCTTATATTTCTAAGGGAACCAATATTATATGTATCAATTCTCCCTCACATAAACTAATTCAATTTTCTCGTTTCCAATTTACATTTAATATGACTGCAAAAATGTGAAACGAAAAAAATACTTATTCTCTACAAATTGCTTGTTCCTTAACTTCATTTCATTTCCATTTTGAAGTGATTACCCATTCAAGTAGTCTAATATACTTGGCCAAATTCCTGTCTACCTGTCGAGGGTAAATCAATTTTGAGCATTCAATGTGAAATGTGCCAGTTTCGAGGCATATTTGCCTGAGCGCATAGAGGGTCAGCGACGAAGCTTGTTTGGGGCAAAGCTGAACACAAAAGCCATTTACCAAATCAATAGATTTATTTGAACCGCAGGCCAATGGGAGAAGGACAGAGAGAGAGAGGGAGGAATCCTATGCTAAACAACAACCAGTCAATGTTCAGGACACACAAATTGGGTTTTAGCAGCTCAGAGATACTTTTTGTTTTTTAAATATAACAAGTTTTAAGCAGATTCTATTTTCTCCATTTGATTTGGCCCAAAATTGTTGAACGCTTTGTGTCCGGGCAGACTATATGCAAATATGTTTGTGCAGAGGCTTAACAATTTTTAATAACTCTTTGCCACATTGATGGACAAAGCTCCAGCACAGCTCAACTCATCAGAGACACAATCCTCTTTGCTAGCTGCGTTGAGCCTTTCCACGTGCCACCATCGAGAGTCTTTCTCTCTCTTCGTTTTCTGAGAATCAGCAGGCAGCCAGCAGATTGCTGGCCTTAAACATCATTACCCTTGGCTAAATGCCTTTAAATAGCCCACATTCATATCAATTGGCCAACTGGCGCCTTCGAGCAACGTTTGCCACTCATTTCTCAGGTTGTTGGCCCACCCGCTGGGCTCTTGGTCTTGCTACTGGTCCTGGGCCCCATGGCAAACGCATTCATCATGTCCCTTCCCTGACACCCTGTCGCCTTCAATTAAACGCAAATTATTCTGTTGCCCAGCGAGCGGCACCTGTCTCGCCAAACTGTGAGTGATCAATCCAACTTATGTCAGGCACAGTAGCCCCACTGCCTGGTTGGATGTTTGGGATGCTGCTGTTGCTCCACTTGAAATGAAGAGAGTCGCCTGCTGACATTTTAAATTGATTACGAGGTCATGTCCAGCAGGCTAATGGGTATATTTTACATTGTACAACAACAAACAGTAGCATTGGAAGTTTAATACAGTAGCGAAAATGTCCATCAAGCAATGGCAAATCAATTGATGTTGATGTCTATCAAAAGGGATTAACTTATGCAAATGCACAATGACTTAACGTAAAGACGATCATTAATAAAGTTAAAATGTTAAAGACTTGAATATTACTTTAGCAGACGATTAATAAGAATCATCCAAATATTTATTGAGTGTGTGACTTGTCAGGTTGTAAGGAACTTGAATTATCATTTAATCATTCTTTTACACACTTATAACTATATTCCGTTGAACATTCCGTATTCAATTTTCATCTGACTTACCCATATTTGCGTTCTGTTACTTTTAATTGTGCACTAAAAAGTCGCGACTGAAGTCAAAAGCTATGCAAATGTTTCTTTTTAGTTGAGGTTCAAGTGCGCTTACCCTTACTCCCAACTTCCCCCCCACCACCAATTACAACAATATGCGAATTCAGTGGGCAGCAAACGAAGCACAGAAGCAGCAACAAA
This sequence comes from Scaptomyza graminum, assembly GCA_018901835.1. NCBI lineage: Eukaryota > Metazoa > Arthropoda > Insecta > Diptera > Drosophilidae > Scaptomyza > Scaptomyza graminum. The sequence continues at coordinate 1,976,723 of JAEIFL010000243.1, forward strand.
AACAAAACCAGAGACTTTAGCAATTTTGTTTCGCTTTCTCGATTTCAACTGGCGACTACTAAGACAATAACAAACAGAGAGAAGAGACATCTTCATAGTCGGAATTTGTACAATTGCCAGACAAAGACGCAAAACACAACAGCGACAGCGACAAGGCGCACTGAACATGGTCAAGAGGATGTCTCGACATGGCCTCAACAATTTTGTAATTACTTTTCGTCGAGCCGCATGCAAATGCTGTTTGCTGCAGTTGGGGATTGGAATACAAAAGAGAGGGGGAACATTTGGAATTTTATAATTAATCGGCAATCGTTTCTCACACAAGAGTTTATTTTGTTTCACAACCAGGCATCCCTGACATCAATGAATTCATCCCGCTCCTCCGCATAGCCACTGGCTCCCGCCGCCTCCGCTAACTCCGCCGCCTCCTCCTCTTCGTGGTCGTGGCGCGCATAGTGATTGAATACCATGTCCCGATGTCCCAACGACATCGGCATCAGTTTCCCACTCTCGCATCCATGCCGGTCCTCATATGTGATCTCGCCCAGTCCACCCATTCCATGACTGTGACTTTGACTGTGACCGTGACCATAGCTCTGACCGTGTCCCATGCCACTAGTGCCACCTTCGCCAGAGAAACCCACCAGCTTGTAAATGGTTTGCTTGACGCCACCACCACCATTGTTGCCACCATGGAGCACTTTGTAGACGGTGTGCGTGTGGTGATGCGTCTTGAGCTTGACGGGCACGTGGATGATGAGCCGGCGACTGGAGATGCGACGCGCTTGCAGCATTGTTGCAGTCATTAACAACAGAGCAAACAGATTGCTCGCTTTCCATGGATGAGCAGAGAGCTGTAAGGAAAATTAGAAGAAGATAGAGAATAGGGAGTTAGATGACAAGAAATAAGATAGAAGAAGATTAATGCACTTTCTTAAGGGCAATCTGTCATATAGGTGGGAAGTAAGCTACTGCTGGACTGTGTGGGAATTATCCGGAGATTTGTTGGTATTAAAAGGCAAGTCCAGGTTTCTAGCAGATCGTTAGGATATAACGTAGAAATACAAATAAAAATCTTAAAATTGTTTAGTTGCATTTATCATCATAAATCATCCAAGTTCTCATAATCAATTTGTTTTTCAATCACAGCACACAACAGCTTCGCTTCACTTTATACACACACGCACACACATACACACACACTCACTTGTGTCATATTTTCTAAAAATGTTTGTTAAATCCTTGATTTAATGCCGCTGCTGTTAATATTATAATAATTTTGAGACAGCTTGTTTGTGGCACGTTCGCTTGTTGCACTGCTTAAGCGGGCTGGCTGCTTGTGAGCTTTTATATATCAGCTAGTTAGTTAGCTTTGGGGCCAGGTTCAGTGCACTATGTGGCAGCAGCAGCAGCAGCATGTGGTGCTTGTTATAAATTATTATTGGTGAGTTGCAATCGACAGCAGCCTCCATTTTATGGGGCTGCCTGCTGGCCACATTAGCATGCCGCACACATTGAGAGTCGCGAATCGAGTTACGTGTGCTTAATTATGATTAACAAGCTATTTGTTGGCGCGCTTGTTCAATGTAAGGCTGTGATGGGGGCGTGGCTGTTGCTATTTGCTGTTTAATCGTGCGCTCCACAAGTGGCAACAATTGAACACAGCGTGCCCTTGCCACAAATGCCAAAACGGAAGCTGTCTCCACCAGGCGCTATCTTTGAAGGCGCCCATTAACAAATCAACAAATCATTCAAGCAAACAAACAAATCAACAAAACTAATCCCACGCCAAATGATATTTTATGGAATTTCTACTTCGACAATTTAGTTCGTGCAACAATCATGATGATTATAACTGCAGCGGGAAATGCGGAAGCGACACAGTTTTTTTCTTCTATAATTTCTTAATCAACATTATTATTGCGATAATTACTGGCGACAGCATAAATGACTTTATTATGCAATACATCATTAAGCTTAAGTGGATTTGACTTAATTTATGAAACGTTTAACACACTTTAAGTTTGCTAGAAAATGTTGTGAATTCCATTCTTATGACAAAAGCTGATTTGATTATATATTCAAATCTTGATGTAAAATAAATTACGTTTTATGATCTGAACTTTTCTTGTCGTATTCCATACACAAAACTTCTCATTAAGTCAACTTAGGTTTTCTTCAATCACAGGCGCTCTTATTTTATGTGCATTTAATAACTTGACTTTTCCAGCTCCAAGATGCCCAGCCATAAAACTATATACATATATCCTCATCATATTACACACACAAAAGCCTAGCTAATGAAACGAAAGTTTTCTTCATGATTTTTTGTGTGGCGAAGCGGGATTCACAGAGATAAACTGCTGCACTTGGCAATAAGTAAAGTTGATATGCTTTCTCGCCAGAATGTTGCGCCATGAATTCCACAACTTTATGGCAATGAGCCGCTCTAATTGTCTAAACAGTTGGTGGGTGGGGTGCCTGCCTCAATGCCAAAAGTGTTTAGTCTGGGCGTAGTTATAATTTTGATCAACTTTTATGTATGTAGGAGTGGGGGCAGTGGGGGGAGATGTTGCGAAGGTGTATGCTGCATGTGGCAGCTAACAGCTGCACAAGTTGTAAGTTTATTATTGTTGTTGTTGTGCCTAGTCATAAACTGCATGCGAAATTGCCAAAAAGCTCAAACACACACAGCTAAAAGTTGCTCATTTACAGACACGCTAGGGGGCAGCGAAGGGGCTGCGTGCGGGTTGCCAATAAAACGAGGCGCTGACAAGGCGCAGTAGGAGCCTCAGCGGAGAGTCCTGTAAATGCTGCCTAACCCGGCCGTAAATCGTTGAGCTGCGTTGGATTTTAACTAGTCCAACCCTAGGGGGCATCATGCCGCAATTCCTACAACTAAATTCAGCAATACCCCTCCCCGCCACCCTAAACAAACTCGTAAATTTTACGAAATTACAACATGAAAGTCCCACTACGCAAGGACAGCGAAAGGACTCGACTCTAAATTAAATAAAAATGCTGGACTTGGGTTTCAGGATCTTTTTTGCGTTGCGTTGGGTTGGGTCAAAAGATTCTAAACCTGTTGGTTAGTTGTGGAAATCGGGAGGTGGTTGGGGGGAAGGTAATCACAAGTTGGCGTTAATTAAAGCTATAACACAAGCACCCACAGGACTTTTGGCAGAACCAAGTCTGCTCAGGTGGTCTGGGATTTGGCAGACTCGCGCAAATTTGTGTGTGCGAATCGAGGGAAAAAGTTTTTTCTTGCCATGCGGCTCAAATTTATGCCAAACTAAAGCACTTGATGGCAAAGTAGTTGGCATTTAATGGCTTCATTATTGGAGTTGCTCGAAAAGTGCCTGTTACAAATGGGATGCGCTTCATGTTGCATGATAAGTTTAAGGTCGCTTTTAAATGGGCACAAATAGTTGAATTAGCTAACAAGGCAAATGGAATGAAACGGTTTGAATTATAGATCACTTGTGAACTTAAGAGGTGGTTTGTTTGGAACAGATATTATGGAAGTTTTTAATACTCTTCAATCCTACAAAGGTTTCTGATTTTAAGAGAGAAAAATCTAAAAACCTCCTTCACTATAGTTGTTTCCCAAATATCGACAGAAATCGAAAACCGATAAACATCAAAATATATAAAGTATACTTATATATTGTCCACCTTTTTGTTTTTCCTAACGCCACACACAAGTTTTCTAGATGGAAAAATAAAGAAACTTTAGACCTCACCACACATTTTACCCAGAAGCTACACAAGTTTTATCTTGCTCGTCGCATCTTCAAATTCGACTGGAAAAAAAAACACTCTTAGAATTTCGCAAGTCTTGCGAAATTCGCTTCGCTGCCTGCAGTCAGAAAATTGTTTGTGCGCACATCAGTTGGCCATCAAAGCCACCTGCGTTTCGGCCTGGCCCACTTGGCCCACCCAATGGACAGCAACAACAACAATGTTGCCTTGGTCTCCTTTAAGAATCTTGAAAGCGTGCCGTAAAGCTTTTTGTTGCTGTTGCCGTTGTTCTTGTTGTTGTTTTTGTTGGCCTGAAGGTGCGCAGGCAATAAATTTCGATTACATAATTTGTAAATTGTTATAACCCGGTGAAATTACCATGAAATCTTTCACAAAAGCATTACAATATCTGCCACTTGACGCATCACGAAACCGACGGCAACCAGTTGGTTTCAGCTTCCTCTAGCCTACTTCCTTTGCTCTTCTCTCAAGCAGGCTTCATAAAGTTTTATGGTGTTTGACTCAGTGTGTTGGTTCTAACAACAAAGCGCGTTCGCATTGGTTGCGCCATGTTAGCCACGAAATGGAGGCACAACGCAAAAATATAATAGAAATAAAAATCTCTGCACTTGCCTCTTCCTGCTTGGGTGGGCTGGACTGGAATTATTCGTCTTTTTGGACTCGGATTACGCATCGTTGCCTTCAGATGATATTTTTTTGTTCAAAGTAATGCGCCGATTAGTTTTAATGCCACGCTCTGGCATTTGAAAATTTCCAATTCCTTATCCTAATTATCAATGGGTAAATTGAAACGAGTAAAATGTCCTGCTACTTTAACGTCCATGTCCTTGTGCTTCTTATCGTGTTTGTGACTCGATGTCTGTCTCGTCGCTGGGCCATAAATCAACAGCCAATTACAATAAAAATTTATGGCGCAAAATAAAGAATTACGAGAAGACGCTAAAATAATTTACATGGCGCATTTTTCACATTTCTCTCGCAGAGCAGGGAACCGCGGAAATTATATAAAATGTGTCCCCAAAGGGAGTTGGTTTTTTCTTTTGTCGTAGCGTGGGAACAAGAGCAAAGGGAGACGGATAAATATTTTTCAAACATGTCACGAACACAAAATAAAATATTTCCCTTGTTTTTTTAAGCAAAATGTTGTAAATAATAAAAAATTGTGAAAATCCAGATAATTAATTATATTTATTATAAGGCACGACACATTGCTTATATCTGTGGCCAAAGTAGAGAGAGTATATAGGCTGGTCTGAATACACTTCACGCACATAAATTTCTCTCTCTTGAACATTGCGCATTCTGAACAAGGACACTTGAGGACATATTTGCTGAAGTGCACTTTGCCCACAGCAGCTGCTCTCAAGCAGGCAAGACTCGTTAGCTTTTAGTGTGGGCAGCAAATTAAATGCGTTCTGCATAGCATTTCCGTTTCCTTCCCCTCTCCCACTGCCAACCATCTAGCCTGCTGCCTCCTCTTTATGTTGTTGGCCTAGGTTCGGGCTATACTTTTTTTATTTCGGGGGGCTGCTTCTGGTTGGCATATTTCAATTTGAATGCCGCCCGCAGGACTCGCTTCACTTTTGCTTTGATGTTGACGCTGCCTGACGCCGCTCCTGCGCTCCTTCCCCCCCGTTATTCTCCCTCTTTGTTCCTCCTTTGATTTTACAGTTCACAGTTTTTCATTGGAATGTGTTTTGCTCTCTTTTCTCGTGGTATCTGCCCGTTTCTGGGTTCCTTACTCCATGTCCTTTGACGCTTATCGTACGCCGCCTCTGGCTTTTGTGCCTTTGTCTCCACTTGCTCCTGCTTCTGGGTTCCCCCACTTCCCCCTTCCACCCAAAGCAGCCTCATTTGTCTTTTGTTAACTTGATTTCGGTGCTGCCTGCTGCTTCTTGGCCAACAATCGACCATATGTACGTGGAGTGGAGTGGAGCCTCCAGTGAAGTGCGGAGTGAAGTAGTTTAGAGTCGAGTCCTTTACAAGTTGGTCATTGAGCTTAAAATACGCACTTGCCAGCCAGCAACTCGCAACTTTTTACTGCTTGCCCTGTGTGCTCCTTATGCTCCTGTTTCTCGTGCTTCTATTATTTTGCATTTGGCGGTTTTTGGCTAACAAAAGGCTCACTTTAAAAACGCCAAAGACAAGTTTTTGTTTGACATCAAGACAATTGCTTGCCTTCCAGTTTATTGCCATGCGAAGTGGCTTTAATCTGTTAGATCTGTAAGGCATTTAGGGAACTTGAGCAAAATTTGTGAACTATCTTTATTTAGACATAACTAAAGTAAGCTGAAATTCATGTTCAGTTGTTTTGTCGAATTTCAAGGGAACTAGAACAAAACTTCGTAGAATGGAATGGGCTTTTCATTGAACCAAGCTGCAGGGATCTGGAAAAATGTTCGTTATATGATTGTAATAGTGAAAACGTTCAAGAATTAAACTATAAATTTTAAATTGGTATCCCGAATGTCGTAAATAATCTTTTTACCTCTTTGGAAAATGTTTCTATATAAGTTTCTTTCCTACAACTTTAACTTAAATTAAAGCATTTTACTTAAGTATTAGCATTATGTTCTTTGTATATCCATTAGCTTAACTAATACGCTTGATTGAATTAAATTATTACACTGCTGCTCAACACCTAGAAGCACAATAAATTCATTGGGAAAACTCTCGTAAAATTCATTATCGGGCTAACTTTCTAGCAAAGGCGCTTTAACATATTTTTACAGGGGCCTTTAAACCAACTTAAAGCAACTTAAAGCCACAACATTTAAATTTATTAACGCCATAAAATCATAATTTTTGTTGGCTTCGTTGGGTTTCCCTTCAAACAGAAACACACACAAATGGGCCCATAAATAAATTTAAAAAGCGCTTTAAACACACGCAGAAAACAGAAAAAGAAAAAAACACAAAACGAGGCGAAACGAATGCTACAAAAGCAACGTTTAAAGATTTTTATTACCATTGGCTAGTAAGCCCACCTAACCTCCTTCCCTATTGCGTCTCTGAGGTGTAGGCTACGCAACGATTGCCCCTTCAAAATCAAGTCAATAAAAAATGCAAATTGATTTTTGATCGCATTGGCCAAATCGCACCTACTGGGATTTGGAAAAGAACTGTCCATTCCTTGGCCACCCAAAACGCAGCAGCACATTAAAATGCCATAAAATGGCTTAAGCAGTAACCACAGCATCTTCCCTGGCTGGGGGCACATTGATGCGTCGTGCTAATTGAAGAGCTAAAAAACTCGAAATTTGTGTAAATTATTTTGTGCATAAATTTGCACATTTAATGGCGCTATGACTGCTGATGGAGTGGGATTGAGGAGGATAAGGCAAAAAGCTGTTAAGCTTCTCCATGTCAACAAGGATTTGTGGTTGTGGGGGGACAATCGCAACATCTGACTAAACTGACAAACAAGCAACTTTATGTTAACGTCGGGGGCGACTTGATTTTATGGTCATTAAAGAGTTGATTTGATTGTGACAGGTGTTGGATAGGGAGTGGGAGAGGATGTGGGAGAATAGAACTATAGATAGATGTACCAAGAAATCTAGAAATCTATAGAAAGTAAAAGCAACAGCTTAAAAATATTCTTTATTTGGAACTATTGATTGATTAAGTATTAAAGATTGATCGTTAAGCTGGCCAAGTCTAAAAATTGTACAGTTGTTTGGCCTACAGCATTAAAACGGCTTTGACTCTTTTGTAGAAGGAATGGGTTGCGGAGTGAGGGAGTTTGGTCTGTTGCCGCGCCCCGTCCATGTCGAACTTGATGCTGTTTGTTGTATGCCATGTTTAGTTGCAATTAAAATGCTTTTATCTTATTAGCGCACGACGAGGGAATCTGCAATCTGCAATTGTTGCTGTTGTTGCAGTTAGCCAAGTTAAATTCGATACGGGCCCGATCGACTCAACGTTGAGTTCATCTTGTGAAGTTCAAACGCGAGTCTCGGATACTTTTTTTTCTTTCTCAGTAGTTATGTCCCACATCGTTTCACACTCACAAACAGAGACAGAGAGAGAGAGACACGTTTGCCTAATCACATGCAGCTCCAATCAATTCCAAGCGCCTTTTATGTGCCACATGTTGCTCGGCCTGGCTTGGCTTGACTTGGCTTAGTTGCAACGAAGGCCCATTTGCACGCTTCGACATTTTCTCGATTGAATTATTATCGACGGCGGCGGCAAATGCAACTAGTCGTCGTCAACCCATTTGGCCACAAAGCCTTTTTGCCGACGCTGCAGCTGACGACAATGCCCCAGTGGCCAGTGTTGTATGTGTGTGTGTTGTGTTATAGCCATATTTGCTAGTTGACCAGGCCGACACAACAAGTTGCAAAACAAATTTGTCAATGTTTGTGACCATTTCTGGGGCGCCGCTTTGTTGATTTGCTCTGTTTGGGGGCTTTGCATTTTTTCCACCTATGCGCAACGCTTGTCATTAGCTAATTTGGCAGGCCCGTCTCCGTTTAATTAGAGGGTAACAACAACAGCAACGGCAACAACTTGCAACACTTTCAATTTCTTGTTGTGCCACGCCCAAAACGCCTACAATCGCTTACAATGCTCACGTCGAGGCCATTAAAGGCCGCTGCCTCACGATCTCTGAATGACTCTTGCAACCCATTCCAGCTTATCCTTCCACCTTGCCTCTTCCACCTTCTCATTTTCCCCTCTTCTCTGTTCCAGTTGCTGTCGTCACACCCCCAATGTAATCCTCGCACGATCTTTTTCTTCTCCTTCTTTTTTGATTAGCTCTCAACTTTTGTCTTCGCTTTTATGTTATGCCTGACTGACTGACTCTGACAGTCTGACATTCAGTGCCGCCCGGCTTGTAAAGGTCGTTAAAGCCAGTGCCGCCGCTGGTCAAAAATGCGGCAAAAGAGCACTTCACTGCTGCAGGGCTATTGTCCTTTCTGCGCCTTCTTCAATCCTTAGTTATTGTACTGTGGAGTGAGAGGTTTATTAGCATTGTTAGTCAGTTTGTAATTATAATATAAGATTCTGTTGGGTAAATAAGTGTAAAGTTAAAGTCTATAGACAAAAAATGCAATTGAATTTTATTCATTCTAGGAATAATTCGAAAGTATAAACAACCCCCACAAGCATTCCAATGAAATTTTATCTAGAATTTTTTAACTCTTGTGTGAAACGTGAAGCCGTAATAAAATATGAAGTTAATGCGAAAAATAAAGCAACAATTTAACTTTCCAAAAAATAATATCAAATTTGAATAGTAATTAATATCGTATCAAGTTAAATGTTGGAATTAAATAGACCTTCCGCCACAATGTTATTAAAAAAGAAAGGTTTTCAGAAACTTAACTCTTAAGAACCTCCATATTTGAAGAGAGTATTAAAAGATCGTCAGCTGCCGACACGCGAAATTGTGATATCAGCTTCTCCTTTTTACTTTTTTGGTGAACGTTGTGCAAATGGTGCAACAGACTAAAAGAGGCACAGAAATAGCTTAAAGTTTTGTAGTAAAGGATCTCAAACTATGTATAATATAGATACATACATATATTTTTTGTTCGTTTGGTATTTTTTTGTGAAATACCGTCACGTTTTAACATTTTACTACTCACTTCTGGCACGTTGTTGCCATTGAGCATATCAGTTTTGGAATTTTATTGGCCACGCTTCTTACGTATCTGCTGCTGTTGCCTCTTCCTATACATTGTTGTTGATGTTGTTGTTGCTTGGTCTTTGGCTTTGCCATTTCGCAGCTTGCGCTGATCTTGGCCTTGATAGCGCTTATAAATGTTGCCACAAACTGTGGGCAATAGAGAAGGGTGAACGGCAAACATGAAGTCTTGGGATTCGAGACTCTTGGCAGCGCCTCGTGGGTCTCGTTTTGTGGTCAGGCGAAGAGGCAAAGAGGCACACGGCTCAAAGGTTGACGTTTATATTGGCGAATATTTTAAATATTCCTTGTGGGGGTGTCTGGTTTGTTGTCTGTGTCTGGAATTGCACTGTTATTGCTGTGTGTTGCGATGCCCTATACCTATTGGGAAGCAGAAAAAAAGGGGCATACCTATTGGGAATTGAGGAAAATGTTGCCTAAAGGGTATATAGGCATATAAAGGTGTTATAGGCAAAACAAGACAAATTTTGTTAGCAAAGATGTAATCTAACTCTTACTAACTCGCATTCGTATACAGGGTATTTTCCAGTCAATAACTCTTGACTAGAGCACATTTAGCCTTTTGTTATCGCTGTGGTCAATAGACCTTTTGGCTGCCGATCAAAAAAATGGGGGCGAAATAGTTTCTTAACCATATAATTGGAATTTCCTAAAAACTAAAGCAAAAGTTTCGACAAAAGCTCATAAATATTTTATCATGCTCTCTCTTTCACACACGCATGCAGCTGGTGCTTCAGTTCCGCCCACCTATCGTCGACATGCTGGCGACGCTGCCGCTGGAGAAGCACCTGCTCCAACGCCTAGAAGTTGCTCCAATCTAGAATTGCAACAGCCGGCGCCGCAGAACGATTACGTCGTTCTCGAAGCATCTGGTGAGGATTTGAATAACCGATTGCTGCGCTCACCGCCACCACCCTTCTATTGCCCCCTGCCACTTACACCGCCACCAGGCTATACGGAAAGAGCAGTACCAGCACCAGCACCACCGGCACCGCCGCAGCCACAACCAGCGGCAGAGCATGCAGCTGCAGCAGCAGCAGCGCGTCAACAAGCGCGACGCCGTCGTCGTCTACGTGAACTTCAGCAGCAGCAGAGATTTGCGGACAGCACCAATAGCAGCACCAGCACCAGCAGCGATCAAAGCGACTGTGAACTAGGCAACAGTGCAACAGCAAGACGCCAGCAGCGACACAGACGCCATACGCCAAGGGGTCTAAGGGGTAAGCTATGGGGTTCTATCAGCCCCACAAAACCTTTAGAAACCTTCAACAATATTTGTACTCACAATCTTTTCTCCTTTGCCCTTGCAGATGCTTATTGTCCGGATTTGTTGCATGCCTGCGCTTTAATTCTGCATCAACAGCAACCCGGCAGCAGTGACAGTTCGGTGGGCAACTTTACGGCCACTCCCCCACCACCAACCAACGAGGCACAACAACGTGGAGGAGGAGAGGGCGGAAGGGGTAGCGTTGAGTATAGCTCGGACTATGTGGAAATTGATGAACTGTTGCCGCTAGGCGCTGCTGCTGTTTCAAGAGCCAAGAGCACACCACAATTGCTGCAGCATGCTGTAGACCTGGACGAGTGTCTAGTTGCGATGGGTCAGAACCTGAGCCTGCGACGTCCGCGCATCTCACTGACCTGGGTGCTGAGGGAACAGCACCAGCAGCAGCAGCCGCCGTCGCAGCCTCCAGCCCAGAATGAGGTTGCCGAGGAGCAGCGGGAGAAGGAGCCGCTAACCAAGCTAACCAACGGTGGCATGCGGGCCAGTGAAAACATTTCACCTATACGACGCACAGAGCCGGTGCCCACACAGCTGGACGTGACCAAGACCAAGCGGTATCGGGTCAAGCATCAGTTGCCGGGTGGAGCGGAGCCCTTGAATGGCTATGCTACCACGCCCACCGCTCATCAGGCGCCCGCCAATGGACACCTGGCCAATCAGAAGTTCTTTAGCAATCACAATCTGTTGGACTACAAGGAAAAGGCGACGAGGAGTGCGCCCATTGGCGGTGCTCCCGTTGCCGCCGCTTCCACCAAAGAGTTGCTGTTTGTCTGCACCCCGCAACGGGCGCCCAGAAGCGATGTGCAGAGCGAGGCGCTGCTTCTGGCACGCAAACGCAACGAGATCAGGAAAAAGCTGGCGAATCGCTTGCAGCAGGCACGATCCGCTGCAGCTGCAACTGCAACAGCCTCCACCGAAGGTGCTGCTGCTACAGCTGCGCCTGAGCCAATCCAGCTGCAAGTCAGCCAGCGCCCCAGCTCGACAGTGGATGCACTCAAGTGCACCTACTCGGAGCCCAGTTTGATTGCCGTTTCGGAAGGTGGTGGTGCGGGTATGGCGCCACAGCAGCAGCGTCGTCATCGTCATCGCAAGCGACGCGAACGGGAACGTAATCGCGTCCAGCGTTTTGGCTATGAGATACAAAATGTAGATGAGTTTCTCTCACGCTGCTCACTGGCTGCGCCCGGTAATATACCCGTTGTCCTGGCCACCGCCAGCACTCTGTATCAGACGCGACCAGGTGGCTATCAGCTGGAGATTCCTCTGCCACTTGGTATGGTCGTCAATGCTGTGTTCAAGAACCAAAACTGGCTCTATGTGCAGACGCCGCACGCGGAGGAGGGCTATGTGGGCTATGCGTGTTGTCTGCCCCTGGGGATTCTGCCATCGGCGGCACGCGGCTCCAAGCCGACACCCTGTTGGGAATCCAATGCGGATATCTTTCCGCGTCCCTGCGGCAACATGACCGACTCAGAGAAGGAGATACGTCTGCGTGGCGGTACACGATCCGATGGAGCACGCACTCCGCGCAGCAGCAGCTCCAAGCCAGCAGCCGTGGCAGCTGGAACTGGAGCTGCAGAGGAGCAGAACAATAACAACTGTAGTAAAAGTCAGGTGGGCTCGTTATATGGGGAGCAACATGTGGATAAATTGTATCTACGCGCCGCCTCGCAGCCCAAGCTCGTGGAGAAGGCCTATGCGCAACTGAGATCCACCAAGCAGCTGGGATCAGGCTCGGCCTCCGTGCGTAGCGCCTCCAATGATGAGTATGTCACACTGCGAACCAAACAGGAGAAACACCTGCATTCACAGTCTTCGGTGCGTCGTCTGTCAAATGTTTCGTACATCACCAATGGTCACAATGGCCAGCATCTGCATCCAAAGAGCATTCCACAGCAACAACAGTCGCAGCAACAGTTGAGTGTGCTGCGAAGGCAACAGCAGAGTGGACTGCGTCAAACTCTAGTCGCCATCAATGCGGACTACAACACGGAGAGCATATGCGTGCACAAGGGTGAAATTGTGACGCTCTGCGAGTGCCGCGAGTCCAAGGATCAGCGCCAATGGTTCTATGTGAAGACGCGCGATGGCCGCGAAGGCTTCATACCAGCCGAGGTGGCCGGTCATGGCTATCTGTAAGCTGTAAGCTGTAAGCTGGCCAGCAAACAAACAACAACAACAGACTGACCATTATAATCCTAAACACACCCACAAACAAACAAAATATGAAGTCAACCGACCTACTCCGTAATAGTAGTAGTATCTCTATCCCACTAAGTAGCAATATCATCCATGTGTAATTTTATTCAATATTATTTTAGTTAGTATGCGTACGCTTCTAGAATCTACATAGATGTAATCTGTGCTATGGGTGTATTATGTATTTATATTTAGCACTAGCAAATAATACTTGCAACATAAATCAAAGAGACACACACACACACAAAGGCGACAACGACAAAAACGACGACAACACATGGAAAACGAAACTATTTATACAACAATTATTGTACTTGATGCTTCTACTAAATATTTTAAATAAACACGTATTAAATCAATTATTACGCTGCTTGCGTTCGTTTAGTTGACTGCCTCAAATACCAGGCGAACAGCAATCAATAGTAAGGGTCGTTCGTCGCTTGCTGTTCACTCAAACGGATCAATCAATTCCACTCGATTGCCCCACCCAATCGTAATCGTCGTCGGTCGCTTGTCGTCGTTGGCTGAAAAGTCCAAACTCAGCAGCAGGTGGCTGTATTGGGAAAAAATTAAACTGTAACATACTTTCGCGCGCAGAATGAACGCCAGTGCTGCCCATCACACTGCGTGACTATCGTTACCAAACTGCCGCCAACTATCGGATATTTGAATGGAATAGGAGTGTAGTTACTGCCAGTAGAGGTCGCTAGCAATCAATAGTTTCTACTTACGTTTTGTCACCTTGCATGTTTGCCTTTTGAAGGCATGTTTTTAGTTAAACATATGAGCAAAAATTAAGAGGTACAATTATTTTGTATGTTTAATTAACAGACCAACTTTTAAATACAAATATTTAATCTAAAATTCGTTAAATAAAACATTCGCTTTAACTTAATTATTTTTGGGTCATTCCAAACACAAATTTTGTACTACACCTACTTTGACTTATATATTCGTTCAATTCTTGGCAAATAGTATTTGACCTCAATATGTTTTTTGTTATACAAATATATATTGCTTATTAAAATATAAATACCATATGCTTAAATATCTGATATGAATAGATGTATGTATATATGTATGTAGGATTTTGTATAATATGCATTGTGTTATTCAAAATTATTGTTAGTCCCATCCAAAAGGGACTTAAAGGTAACAATTTCATATACAATCAACAGCACAATTTGTTCTCAAAAAGGAAGAGGTGTTTACATAGGTACCTATATGTATACGTATGACATGATTTCAATATACGATTTCTGTATATTCTGATGAGCAAAATTTTTTCAAATAAAACATTTACAAAAGAAGGGACCATTACTTTTTAAAAAACAAATTGGGTTGTAAAGGGCCCTAAAGTATAAAATTTACAATTGTTGAGCAGAGAATGCGTTGTACACATGAGAAATGCTGACAATTACAAGACAAACAACATACACAAAGAGACTGCACGAATGCTACACAAATTCTACAACTAAAATTCTACATAATAAATATTGCTATAAGCTTATTCTTATTTTAGTAGCTCTGGACTAGAGCTGGGCGATGCCGTTGAGGCACTATCCAAGTTAGTATTGTCGAAGTTTTCATGCTGCGGCTCCGGTTCCGTTGGTGGTTCAGGTTTCTTCTCCAGCAGCACCGTCATGTTCTTCACGTTGCTGGGCTTCTCCTCATCATGATTGATATTCAGCATTGTGTCGTTCATGCGATGATAATGCGGCTTCTGCGATGTGCTGGGCCTCGAGTAGTCCAAATGATCATATTCATCTAGTTGAGCGAGAAGTAAATGAAAATCATTAGATGCTAGTTCAATAAAGTAAGCACACACACAACATGGACAACATGGCACTGTGATGTCAAGCTACAAACAAACTGACACTGCTTACCCTCGGGAAACAATATTTTAGTATAAATTTTCACTGTTTTATGGCAAATGTGAGTGCATTGTGAGAATGAGAATTATAAGTTATGCATAATTAATTAAAAGCTGTTTATGATGATGTTTATGAAATTTTAGCTTACCAGGATCTTTGTAGCCTTCCTTTTGCTTGATTTCATCGTAGACATGCTCCTCCTTGAGCGGCTCACCAATGGCATTATATACATTCGGATTGGTCAGATCAGCATTCATATTCTTGTTCAGCAGCTCGTGATTATAGTTGATAGAGTAGCTACCCACTGCAAAAGGAAAACGATTGAGAAATTACTCTATAAAAAGTGGCATGGCCAATGGAAACCCACCTTTGGTGCTGGCATTGGAATCATCGCCGTACTCCGTGGACAGTGAGCCATTCTGGTTGAAGTTGTTCATCTTGGGACGCAGGTGGTGGGGCAACAGACGCGTTTCTGGCTGCATGCCATAGACAGGATTGTCAAAGTTATGATTGGCTGGCGGCCAGCCGTTACTGTTCGTATCATGCGTATAATGGACATGAGCAATCTCCGTTTTCAGATTAGACACACGTCGACGATAATAGAGGAACACGGCGGCTATGATGGCGGCAAAGAGCGTCAACAGAGCCATGCTTAAGGCAACACCAGCATTGCTCGCTGTGAGGAGATTAAGAAAACAGATAGATAAGTAAGGAAACAATGTATATAAGTAACTGCTGCCTACATTCTTTGTGCTCCGCAATGCGCTGCGAGGCGATTAGCTCATCACAATTGGCACCAGTGTAGCCACTGCGGCAGACGCAACCCTCGGCTGCATGGCACTGGAAGTTGGAGGAGGGACAGGCGCAGGGATTCATGCAGTATTCGCCATAGAAGCCCTCGGGACAAATGTAAGTGCAATGATCGCCCATCCAGCCGGGCAGGCAAATGCAGTGTCCATCGTTCTTGCGACAGGTGCGATGATGCTGGCAACGACAGCGCTGTGTGCAGCCCTGGCCGTAGGTATCCTGCGGACACGACTGATTGCAATTGGCACCCGTCCAGCCAGGCAGACAGACGCACTGCCCATTCACATGATTGCATTCGCCGCCGTGCTCACATTTGCAGCTAAGCCGACAGTTGGGTCCATAGAGTCCTGGCGGACAGGCGTGCTCGCAGGTCAGACCCAAATAGCCAGGTCGACACAGGACCTCACCCGTTATATGATCACAGGTGGCATTGCCTAGAATTAGTTAATGATTTAGTAATTTATTGCATTGATTATTTGGTTATTGTCGCTTACCGTGCAGGCTATCCGGACAGAGCTCCTTGCACTCCATGCCATAGTAGCCGTCGCGACAGGGCTCGGAGCAGTCATCGCCGGTCCAGCCGGGCGCACAGATGCAGTTGCCCGTATCGGAGTCGCACGATGAGTTGTTCAGGCATCTGCAAACTTGATCACAATTTTCACCATAGTAACCGCTCGGACAGTTCGTCTCACAATGAACGCCTTGGGTTTCATATATTGTTCGGGTGGGCACAAGGATCGAACGAACGTAAAAGAAGACAAAAACGAGTGCAAAACAAGAAACACAAATTAAGATTAAGATAAACATACAACAAAAGCAAACAAGTGCAAAAATGAGGCGACATGGAAGGGAAGGTGGAATTCGAAAAAGATATAGAATGAAATGCAGGTTTGCGTGCGTGTTTTTGTGTGTGAGTTTGGAGAGTCTTGTGTGTGTGTGTGTGTATGCCTTTTCAGGGTTGTTGGAGTTTGACTGTCTGTCTGAAAGTGGTTGGGTTAGGAGCAATGAGCATGAGCATTTGATGTTAGTTTGGGATTGTGGTATTCCCGCTGCGTACCTCGCCAACCCTGCTTGCAAATGCAACGACCGGTTGTCGCCTCACAAGCAATGGTATTGTACTTGTCACATTGGCATTGGTGGTTGCAGTCGTGTCCAAAGGTGTTTGCCTCGCACTTTTGGGTGCATCGCTTGCCCGTCCAGCCGGCGGCACAGGTGCAATCGCCATTGATGGGATTGCAGGAGGCATTGTTCTCACACTCGCAGGTGTGGCGACAGCCATCGCCATAGTTATTGAGATCACAGGGACGATCGCATTTGTTATTGCGCCAGCCGGGTGCACACAGGCATTGACCCGTCTCCGGTGCACATTTGGCACCATTCTGGCAGTCGCATTGGAAGGCACAGCCCTGGCCATAGGTGCCCTTGGTACAGCTCTGTTCGCACTTCTCACCGGTGAAGCCCGGCGCACAGATGCAGGTGCCATTGATGGGCGAACACTTGGCACCGTTCCGACAATCACAATTCTGCTCACAGTTCAGGCCGTACTTGAGGAAGGCGCAGGGCCGCGTACATTGGGCGCTGCTCCAACCGATGCTGCAGTCACAACGACCCGTCTCCGGCTGGCACAGATCCGTATGCTCCATGTCACATTCACACGTCTTGCTGCAGTCCGCACCATACTTGTGGGGCTCACAGATACGTTTCTCGCAACGCTCACCCTCCCAGCCGGGTGCACATTCACACTCGCCCGTTGGAGTGCAGGCGGCATCGTTCTCGCAATGGCATCGCTCCGTGCAGTTGCGTCCGTACGTGTTCAGCGGGCACTCATCCATGCACACCGCACCCATATAGCCGGGCGGGCATTCGCAGCGTCCGGTTATGTGATGGCAGGGTGCATCGTTGAAGCATTCGCAGGACTTCTCGCAGTTGAGGCCATGACTGCCTGCTGGGCATTTATTGGCGCAAACATCGCCCGTCCAGCCGGCTGTGCATTCGCAAGCACCATTCTGTGGATCACACTTGCCATCGTTCTGGCAGCGACAGTCCTCCTCGCATTGGACACCATGCTTGCCATCCGGGCAACGCATGTCGCATCTAATGGTTGATTTGGGTTCGAATTAGTTTGGGTTTTGATTTGATTTGTTTTGAGTTTTGTCCACTTACAAAGGACCGGTGAAACCAGGCGCACAGGAGCACTTGCCGGAGATGTGATCACAGCTGCCGTCGTTTTCACAACGACACAACTCTGCGCACTTCTCGCCATAGTGTCCGGGTGGACAGATCTCCGCGCATCGCTCACCCGTATAGCCCTTGGCGCACTCGCACTCGCCCGTAAAAGGTTCACAGGTTGCATTGTTCAGGCAATCGCACTTCAGCTTACAGTCGATGCCATAAAGACCCGGCGAGCAATCTAACGAAGAGTTTTGTTTTTGTTTTTGCGTTAGCTTTAACCATATATAGTATATAATCGTCTTTCAACTCGGGACGTAGTACAGGGTGCTCTTATATACAGCTTAGCTTTGTTTTATACAATTTGACATTTAGTCGCGATTACAGTTTAAACGGGTTAAGGGGATAACTCATTTCCTTGTGCGGATAGGCTTAAGCGTGTTTAAATCCCAGTTAGTTTTATTATTAAGACAAAAGTGTGTGTGTGTGTAAAGAGTGTGGTGTCTGTGTGTGGGTTAGTGATTCGAAAAATATAGCAAACTTAAATGATTAATCACATAAAGCTTTAAGACAATAGAAAATACAATTGTGCCAACCGAAATGCATTCGGTTAAACCGAATATTCAATAAACTTGCAGAGTTATAAATTTGTTTGAAAGAGTTGGAAACTGACAATCGAATCTTATCTTACTCAATCTTATCTTTAATCCATATTATCTATTACCTATTTTGCCAAAAGTTGTTTGATACTTGAGGTTCTTTCAATACATTTGATGTTTGTTTAATGTGGAATCTAAGTTTATCAGTGAATTATTTATTTTGTTTGTGAAACTTGAATTTGTTTATGTATAGCCTCAAGTTTGAGTATGAATTCGATCTAACTTATCATTCAATATAATTCCTATCATTTCAATCGGATACAAAAGATATTAAATTGCTGATCTTTAACTCTGCAAGAATATTTTTGTTAAGCTAGATTAGGGTTTGATCGTAGAGCATGAAACTGAACTCAAGAGATTGCAAAACTCTTTTAGAGTCTCTGCTTGAGCCACATTCCATGCTTAACCCAAGGCGTTGCATTACACACATAAAACATAAACCAAAGCACACACATAAACAAGAACCAAAAACTAAAGAAAATTTGTGCATATTGCAATTGCTAAAATATCAAATTTGTAACGAACTTATGTTGCAAGCGGGTCCTCCATAGCCTTCAGTACATTTACACTTCTCGGGCGCAATACATCTGCCATGCTGGCAGGGTTCACTGCAGTGTGGCACACATTCATTGCCACTACGCACATAGCCATCTAAGTGAAAAGATTCAGTTTAGTCGGAGTATGTAGGATAGGTTTTTACTAGTGATAATCACTTACCACAACAATCGCGCACAATACGCGCCTTGGTCAACGTTTGGGTTTTGTTAACAACTCGATGACGTATGCGATAGGAGGGACAGGTGGGCGGAAAGCTCAAGCACCATTTGGAGCCACGCTCCTGAAACGATTGCAACTCCGTGATGACAACCTCTACGTTATAGCTGAGGGCAGAAACAAAACACGAACATTAGTACAAGAAAATACTTAATTTTTTAATTTTCTGTTGCTCACTTTTCACGCTTTTTGCAGACATTGGGTCCTTCGAGTCCCTCATTGGCGAGCTCCGTGATCTCTGCATGCGCCAGCGACAGCAATGCAAGCAGTCCAAATCCAGTCCAGCAGCTTAGCCGCAACATGATCCTGGCAGTGTTTTTAAATCCCTTCAATTTCAAATCTACAATTGCTGCAGCTCAACGCATCACACTGAACTGGGGCGCTGATAAAGCGTTCTTTATGGATAAATACGATTGGAACTGCTGTTTGTGACTCAGCTTGTAAATAAACAACTGCAATATAAAGAGATAAATAATCGTATAAATAACATTAAATAAATAAACTCTTATTTCAAGTCAGATATCCTAGGCACCTTTTTAAATGTAAACAACATTTGATCGAGTTTGGATCATTATTAAGTAAAAGCTGCTCAAAGGTGTTACATTTGAAAAACATAGACAAATTCGAGCATAGCTTGTATCAAAAAACTAGTAAAATTTTCAAAACATTCAAGATTTTTGACACACAATAATAATATCTAGGAAAAGGAATAGTTCATTCTCATTAGAAGATTATGCACCAACAGAAACAACGTTCACCCTTTACGGTTCGTGACCTACACTTGCATCAGTTCGGGGGATCGAATCTCAACTGCCAGTCAATGAACAGAATGCCCTTTTTATTGCAGTTTGGACAAGAGGGTTCGGCTATGCAGCCCATGATGAGGTGAGTGATCCTAGAAAGCAAAACAAAACTTATCCGATGATCTACAGCGTTTCGATGAATCAAAGCTTGCAACCTGAACAGCGATGGGACTCGCCTTGTAGTAATGCTCCACCCAAGATATCCCTACAAGATTGCTACAATGGCCTCTATGAGGGAGACAGAATGCCGCATCATGCATTGGATGAACCAAATGATCAACCAATTGATTTCACTGGCTGCAATTCACCAAGAGCAGAACGCGATGAATTCTTGCTGAATGGTAAAATGTTGCCAGTGCGTCGCAATTTGCAAACCTTTGCCAATGACACAGATTCGGCGGATAGCGAGCACGAGCACGAGCACGAGCCCGAGCCTGCTTTCGATTTTCCCAAAGAATCAAGATTCTATCGTGTCTTGGACTACATAAAGGCCACGATGCCGCAACAGCGCCAGGAATGCATGTTGCAAAAGATAAATCAATGCAACGCGGACACATGGTTGACCCGTGTGCACCTGGTGCTGCAGCTGTTGGGCTTGCTAACGGGTGCCGTTGTCGAGGATGGCGTCTATTTGGGCATCAATGTCACCCAGCTAAGCTTTCGCTTGTGGCGCTGCAAGTTTCAGTTGCGCAGTATTTTGCGTCAGCTACTCTGGCGCATGGCTGGAGCCAAGGGCAACGACGCTTTACTATTTTTGGGTGTAATGATCATAACGCCTTGGCTATTCCTCATTAGCCTTTTCGGGTTTGCCATTGCTTTTTTGTTCTTTTTGAGAGATCTATTTGTCAATTTACTATTCTATAAATAGTTAAGTTAGGGGAGGAATTAAGAGCGATACACAGAGAGACAAACTTTTAAACAGACAAATAGAGAGAGAGAGAGAGAGAGAGAGAGAGAGAAAGGGGGAAATATGGAGACAAAGGGCGTAGTAAAATATTAAATTTTTTAAGTATCGATTAAAGTCTAACAAAACTTTTGCACAACTAACAAAACTAACTTGAAATCCTTATTCGAAGTGAGGATTAACCATCCCTCCACAGCTTGGCAACTTATTGAAGCTCATTTTAGCATTGGTCACACGCAGAAAAACGCAACTACAATTAAACTGTGTACTTAGTATACACAAACATATACTAAATGTATGTATGTATGTATTTACTCTGTTTATTTTATGATAAATATGCAGAGCAACAAAAGCATTTCCGTTGCTCATCAACATCAACAGAGGAGCAACTATGCTCCCCCCTTTATACTCACTACCCCCTGACATACGATCAGCTGCGTTCACTTCACTTTCAATTGCGTTGCACTTTAGAGCCCCAACCATTCCAGCAAGCATATAAAAAATATATATATACTTTTTTTATTGTACGTCATATCAAAAATGTACTTAAAGCTAATTGGATTCGTAGCACAAATGTGTTATTATACTACTGCCAAAATTAAAAGCACAAATCACAGCAACTTTCAAGCTTTATTTTTGAGTTTATCGCAGCGTAAAAAGACTCAAGTAAAATGGGAAGATAAGCTAAGCTTGTAAGGGCGTTTTGAAGGTCTATTATTTTCACCGGATATATGAGCAGGGAAATCGATAAAAATATAATAAAAGCCCGGCAAATTTAAGCCCATGTCAAATAGGTCAAGATTACGTGGGAATCAGAACAAGTGAATAGAATTACAAATGACCCAATAACAAGGTAGATCCAATGAATATTACACAACAATTTGAGGGTCTCAAGAACGAATGGATATAGTAAAGGAAAATGCAATAATTATTTTAATATAAAACGCAGAACTAAAACATTTTAATTTTGTTGCCAGACAAACAATCAAATAGAACACTTAAATATGTATCAGACCTATAACATTATTGTTACGGAATGTGTATAAAAAAAGCAGCAGAAATGTCAGGCATTGTTCGCCACTTGGTAAAAACCCGTAATTATTGGAACATTTACGTGACTTTATTCTCCTTCTTTATAGTATATACTTAATAAAATTTGCTTATATGCTATAATCCCTAATTGCAGAGCCCAGTTGGGGTATCCATTAGGAGTTTTATCTAGCTGTGAAATCTGTATTATATTGTTGCATATCGCGTGTTGAACTTCATGTTTCGCTACACAAAAGTCAACGTACAAGCATTCTGGATAAAATAAAAACTTTGTTCTTTTTGAGGTAGCTACCAATGCACGTGCTGAATAGTTAATGATATCATAAGGAAGCAGCGAACGGTAATTAAATGTTGTGTGACGTGCAGGCGCTCCTTGAAAATGTTATTAAAATAAAAGAAAAATGAAAACTGGATGGAAACGCCACATTGACCTTTTCGACTGATAAATCCAAAGCAGTAAAGTTGTAGTTCATAAAACCCAGAGATTAGTCAAGAGCATAAATGCTTTATCTTTGGGTTCTTGCTGTGCTATCAATTAGCTACTCTTTACTTTCTCTTTGTGTCTTGTCTTGTCTGTGTGATAAGATTAAGACCGATAACAAGCAGCTGATATGACTATAGCCCATGGCAAACTAGATGAGGATAACATAGCAACGGATCAACGACAATGCCGGAGATGCCTAATCCATGTCATGGACTTTTGCCACCAAAAAAAACAACAGCAACACTTTGTCACCGAATAATCAACGCCACGAACCGAGCACACGCTTTGTCGTCAATTGGCCCAGTCACTAAATGATATATAGTATTTGTGTGTGTGTGTCGAAAGAAATGAAATAAACGAACCGATTCACAAACAAAAGGTGACACGATCGACTATATAAGCTTGGCAATAATAATCATAATAACATAAACTTTTTAAAATTATGCCAACAACAAATAATTTCTATGCAAACTTCGTAGAACAAATGACAACTTTCTAAAGTTACTTTTAAGGCAGGGTATTAACCGCAGTGTGCAAATAAAATTAGCGTCTATCTTTTTGTTGTTTGTTTCTCTTTACTATTAAGTTGTTTTCCTGGTTTCCATTAAAGGTATATACAGTTGATGTGCTTATACATATATATCGAGTATATAAATCACAATTTGTTAATTTTATAAGCGAAATGAAAATGTTGCGCATGATTCATCAATTGGCAAGCGAGCTAAACACTAGCCGGCAACATATAAAAACTATTCACCTATGCATCCAACGATGTAGTTGTATCTCTAGATATGTGATTTGTGTTTTTTGTTCAATGGAAAATTGTTTGGCGTGGCGCCGCCCATTTTAGTCATTCATTCAAAAGTTGAAAACACATCTGGTTTGTTCATTCCTCAATCAATATGCGTACACCGCTTACATTCATTCATTTGGCAATTTAAAAAGTTAATTATATACTACTACCAAGTTGCCCGATAAGAGAGTTTGCCTCGTCATCGGATAAACACGATAAGTATCGAGAGATGAGGAAACGCCGAGGATTAGTCCTCTCTCGAAACGTTGCTTATATCACTTAAACACTGCTCGCCGATTGGATTGCTTATCAGTTGTGCAATTTGTTGGTTCGTTCCATTAAATGGCCCAGAACTGATAGCAGCAAATATATTTGCTGATCTTTTGACCGCACCCCACAGGCCCTATCAAAGGCACTGACAAGCAAACAACTGTTCTTAGAAATAGTAAAAAGTTAAAAGGTAGAAAGATAGATGATAGACAGGGAATAAATATATCTGTACATACAACTGATTAGTTTTATGATATGACTAATCTCATCTATATTCATGTATATATGTTTAAACAAGTGGCGATAGTTAATTGGCGCCACGATTGAGATTATTGAAACATTATATTCAAGTGTCTTGAGTAGATTTTTATATATACAAAATGTTTTCGGTTGAGATAAGACTAAAAAGCGAGTGAATAATAGATTTTGTATTCCACATATATATATTCTAGGCACTGCCATCAGATCTTTATGTTTTTCTACTCAAACTTCGTATTAAGTCTCGGCTATCTGAGTCTGCAGTGTGGATTTAACTGAAATGTTTTCGTTTGTATACATAACTGATATCGAAATTCATAAAATGGCGCAGTTGATTGTCAATAAACAAAGACTTTTGTTTACACTATAAAGTTATATATATGCATACATAAACAAAAAGTGTAGTTTAGGTTCGTGCCTGTGCCCGACTTTGTGTAATTGAATCAAAGTCTAAATTTGATTTCAATTTGCAACTGGCGACAAATGTTCCATATCCCGCCGGCGAGTTTCAAGCTAAATATATATGTATAATAATCAAGAATGCGAAAAATAAACAAACTTTAACAATTGATAGGAAAAATACAAATGTTCCGAACATTTATGCCATAAACAAATTTGCACCATTTGCCGGCAACCCAAAAATGGAAAAACCAAACAGTCGGCACTAATTAAACCTCCATTCAGCAAAAATATATTTATTTATTTTCGACTAAAGGCAGAACTTAAGTTTGAAGGAATTTAACTGAAAACTTTCGTCTTTCGTTTGTTTTTTTGAGCGTCAGTCCAAAGGTTCCAAGTAACATGGAACTAAAAACAACACAACTTTTAGCAAACGTCAGCTCGATGCATAAAAAAACAATAACCAAAGAGTGTAAATCGATATCCAGATACTAATTGCGAAGCAAACTGAAACCGAAAAAATGGTTTCAAAACAGAAGTTTCTATAGCTTTTTACACGGAATGCAATCGCCACGAAGAGAACTTAATGGGAAATGTTTAAAGAGAAGATGGAGTAGCAGCAATTATGTGGCAAACAAGAAGAAAAGAAGAACTGTTGCCATCATAATGAGACAGAAAATAGACAGCTTGGCAGGTTGCCAAGAACTCAAACCTCTCATTCCTCATTATTTGGTTAATTGAAATCATGTCTAGCTGGCTTTTGTGTCCTGTAAACACCGCTCCGAGTGCATTATCAATAAAGCTGAGTCAGTTGCACGATGGCAGCCCATGATAAAACCTAAATCAGGCAAACATGTTGCATGAAAGTATGATAATCGAGGCGCGTTGAGTTTCAAGCCAAAAAGCTGAGTTTGCGATTCTTGCATTCGTTATATAAAAACATGTTGACTGAAGCCTTTGTTAACAAGGGATGCAAAAATTAATGAACTACAGTGGAACTTCCATCTTACAAATCTCTAGGGGGTGAAAAAAATCTTTCGTTATAGAGAAAATTCTAAACATAAAATGTGTTTTCGATTGCACCAAATAGCAGCGTTCTGGAAATTATTTCTTTAAATATAAATCTTTGTTCGTTATATGGAAGTTTGCAGGCAAGTGCATTGCACTTTATGCTACTCTAAAGCTTATCCCATGATCATTGCTAATGTCGTCATACTTGGGAATACCTAAGAGTATTTAAAAATAGTCGAAACAATTGGCAAACTTAAAGTGCGATGAGAAAAAGCTTTTACAAGTTGTATATATTAAGGTATCGTATGTACATATGTATTTTTTGCAAGCAAATAAAAACAAGACTTGCTATTAACGAAGGTATTCGAATATTCTGAAGTCACATACATAAGCTATATATGTGTATATAGATTTAAAGTGATACAACTTCAACTGATATAAATTGCCAGTAAATGGTGAGCTGTGTGAGAATAAATTTCATACAGACTACAGAATTAAGACTACACTGTTGTTGCAGCTTAACAAAAGCCAGCTGTTAATAATTCTAAGCAGAGCCACTAACCACCCCTCCTGCAGCCGACTCGCCCAGAGACGAAAACCCAACACATGTGTGTGTTTGTAAATACATATGTTAATCTATGGCTGCATGCTTGACTAGAACGAGACGAAAGTAGACATATACAAACATACAAGAACTAATGTTGTATGCCTGTATGGGAGGTTTCAGCAGCACTGTTAAACAGCCAGACATTCAGTCATTCAATTGAGTTTATATAGAGTTTTTTGTCATACACTGCGCGCCCGCTGATGTTAATGAGAGACAGATGATGCTTTTATACATACTGAATATATATGTATGTATGTATGCGGGCTCATAGACTGTGGAACTGGTTTTGATTGTTTTGACTGAATGAGAATGAAAGTCGCCAAAAAATTCGCATCTTTTCACAGCTTTCTACGCTATATCGATGAGCGAAACAGCAATAAAGAGAGACTAAAAATAAGCGTAAATGCAAATATGTATCGACAAACCGCAAGACCAAAACAGGTTTAACAGTCTTTTTAACGCGTTCGCACTCAAAATAAGAACGTTAATTGACACGCACACAAACGTTGATGAGCCATAAACAAAACTTACACTCACACACACATACAACAATCACATATGCAGAAAGACACTCGAATGCCAAAAGCTAACTGGAACTTTCGTAAAACAACAACAGCAGCAACAGAATTTGCCAATCACTATTACGAAAACACTGCAAGACATTTTGCGTTGTATTCTATTTTTGGCCAGCTTAAATACATTATTGCATTTATTTGCACATAATTTTACCTATATTATCCAGCGATTTGTTTGTAGAATTGTTTTTACTCAAAACAACTTGGGTTAAAAGGAATGCACTCAATTTACAAACGAACTTCTGCACATAACATTGTGTCTTATGCTGCGCTGCGCATTTGTATATCTTTAGACAATTTACAGTCAAACTTGTTTTGTAATTTGGCACCAATTTTGTAGAATACGCATCAACACTTAAACACACTTAAGAAACGCAAACAATCTCGACGGAACTAATTGAAAGCTTATTTAGTATACTGTGATTAGTTTCAGCAGAAATATTTTTACACTTATTTAACTAACTACAAAAATAAACCGAACCGCACATGAACAATCTTTGAGCGCAACTGTTGAATAACAGCATTACAAGGGTGGGC
Organism: Scaptomyza graminum; assembly: GCA_018901835.1. Lineage (NCBI taxonomy): Eukaryota > Metazoa > Arthropoda > Insecta > Diptera > Drosophilidae > Scaptomyza > Scaptomyza graminum. The sequence goes on from JAEIFL010000243.1 coordinate 2,003,599, forward strand.
TAGCATTTGAATTGAGGAATAACAGACACTTAACACTCGGATAATGTACGTCTAAAAAATACTAAAAACCTATCGATACTTCAATCGTGGTGCACGTTATGGTGTAATATTTTTTAAATTTACAATACTTTTGATTTGTATGTTTTTTAAGAAATTTATATTAATAAAATTCGACAATGCAAGTTAAGAGCATACTCCTCAAATTACAGAGCTTACTTTCTTAACATAAGACTCCACCGCTTAACAGAAAACACCACCACCTCAACAGCGCTGCTACAAACAATCGCCACCAACCAAACCATCGAGTACATATGCCAATATGAGTCGTATCGATCGTACTTTGTATACCAAAAGCTAAATGCTGTACAACCAATCAAGGCGCATCCCACTAAAAAGAAGCATTTTCTGGGAAATCCCACAGAATAGTCGCACTTTTACGTAAAGTTCGTGAATAAAATGAGTGAAGTTAAGCAACGTTTTACATTTGGCGAGGGCATCCAATACGTATTGGACAAAATTGCATTTCCCGATGATACGCGTCGCACATACAACCAAGATGCTGAGATTATTGAAAATGCATTTATCAAAGAGATTTCCGCCTATGATCCAATGTTCCGCAAATCATTTCGCGGCCTCAGCCTCGGTGGCAGTTACTTGGATGGCATCAAGATCGATCTGCCAGATGAATTTGATATGCATGTAAAAATCTATCTATCATGCTGCGAACTTGAACCCGTTTGTGTGCCCGACCATCCAGGCTTTGTATTTCTGCGTGCCTGCGATGAAGACCATCCATGTGTGCGTCGCTTTGCCAACAAGGGAAACTTCATTAGCCGCCTGGCAGTGCAGTCCTGGCTTCGCGACAACATAACAGCAGTTATGCCAAGCTTGCAGCGTATACGCTGCGATGAGGGTCGCGTCTATAATCTGGAATATACAGCGCACGGCTTTGGCGTTGCCCACACACTGCTGGCCATCGAGCAGAATGATCGCAGTCGCCGTATAAGCTTCGATTTTGTGCCTGTGTTTGAGTTTCAAGTGGATCAGTGGCCCAAGGGACTTGAAAAACCCATTAACGATGGTCGCAGTTGGTTTGCTGTGCCACGAAAGTATTTTAAAACACCTGAAAAAGAACAGGACTCACGATCGTTCATGCTGTGTGCACCACACTGGGAACGCTTGATTCTCAGCAAGAAAATGAATCTAAAAAACTCGCTTCGTCTAATGAAGGCCTTTCGCAATGCAAATAAGCTGGGTGGTTTGGTTAGCTATTTTCTCAAAAGCCTCTATCTGAATGAGGTGCAAAGGAAATCGATTAATTGGAATCAGGCTCCGGGTCGTATACTCATAAGAGTAAGCTACTATAAATACTTTACTTGATTTTTTTTTAATTCTTAAAAACTTTTTCAGATGCTGGTCTTATTGATGCACTGCGTGCGTACAAATCATTTGCCATTCTTCCTAGCACCGGATCATAATAATCTCGATAGACTAAGTGACGTTGTTAGACGTGAATATGTTCGCGTTATAAGACGCTATCTTAGAAAATTAATTTATCGTCGTAATGCCGATTATTTAACATATGACGATGTATCCAATATTTTTGGCATTAAGTAAAAAGAAGTCTTCGTTGATTCAGTTACAATTTTTTGATAGTTTATTATTGGTATGCTTAACGCATTTCCACTTATTAGAATTTAAGCAAAAGCCATAATACTCAATTTGTATTCATCTCGATTATCATTGATTTTGTTTTGTTTAAGCGTTATTGAATAACAAATATTAAGTTTTATTACTAGCTAACGAATTAAACGGAATAAACTAGTTAGCTTATAATTTCCAAACACCAAATGAAAGGAACCGATTAATAAACATTTATTGAAATTTCAACATCGATTTTAATCAATTACAAATTAGACTCGTCGACAGTTTTTTATATATTTTTAATACAACAGTCATGAATCATGATTGCCGTTTTTTGCTCACTTTTGAGTCTATTTCGTGGGTAGGAATTTTATTTATCAAAAAATAAATGAACTTTAATGTGATGTGTTCATGACTTGAATTTTATTTTGCAAAGTGGAATCATTTCAGAGTTTTGTTATATACTCTTATAAAAAGCGATTTCTTGCTGAATGAATGGGCGTGTTTGTTTCATGTAAACATATGTGCATGTATGTTGTACATATGTAAGTAGTATATCACAACGAACAAGATTGCATCAAAAGCCTCTTTGGAGTTGACCATAGCCAATAATTCTTGTTGATACTGTTCCTTGTTTTCTTTAATGTGTTGTGAGACCGTTCACCGCTTAAGAGAAAACACCACCACCTCAACAGGGCTGCCACAAACCAAAACAATCGCTACAAACCAAGGCAATCGAGTACATATGCCAATCTGAGTTGTATCGATTATGCGTTGCACAGCAAAAGCTAAATGCGGCACAGACAACCACGGCAAAGCCATTCGTAAAGTAGTATATTCTGGGGCATCCCACAGAATAGTCGCGCTGTAAAGAAAAGTTCGTGAATAAAATGAGTTACAAACGTTTTTCATTTGAACAGGGCATTCAATTCGTATTGGGCGAAATTGCATTTCCCGTTGATACGCGTCGCACATACAACCAAGATGCTGAGATCATTAAAAATGCATTTATCCAAGAGATTTCCAAACATGCTCCAATGTTCAGCAAAGCATTTCGCGGCCTCAGCCTCGGTGGCAGCTACTTGGATGGCATTAAGATCGATCTGCCAGATGAATTTGATATGCATGTAAAACTCGATCTTCCATGCTGTGATCTTGAACCCATTTGTGTGCCCGACCGTCCAGGCTTTGTATTTCTGCGTGCCTGCGATGAAGACCATCCATGTGTGCGTCGCTTTGCCAACAAGGGCAACTTCATTAGTCGCCTGGCAGTGCAGTCCTGGCTTCGCGACAACATAACAGCAGTTATGCCCAAGTTGAAGGGTATACGCTGCGATAGGGGTCGCGTCTATGATCTGGAATATACAGCTCACGGCTATGGCGTTGCTCACACACTGCTGGCCATCGCGCAGAATGATCGCAGTCGCCGTATAAGCTTCGATTTTGTGCCTGTGTTTGAGTTTCAAGTGGATCAGTGGCCCAAGGGACTTGAAAAACCCATTAACGATGGACGCAGTTGGTTGGCGGTGCCACGAAAGTACTTTAAAACACCTGAAAAAGAACAGGACTCACGATCGTTCATGGTGTGTGCACCACACTGGGAACGCTTGATGCTCAGCAAGAAAATGAATCTCAAAAACTCGCTTCGTCTAATGAAGGCCTTTCGCAATGCAAACAAGCTGGGAGGTTTGGTTAGCTATTTTCTCAAAAGCATCTATCTGAATCAGGTGCAAATGGAAAAAGTTGATTGGAATCAGTCTCCGGGTGATCTACTCATTAATGTAAGCTACTATAAATACTTAACTACTTGACTTTTTATAAATGCATAATAAATTTTGCAGATGATGGCCGTTTTGCTTAGTTGCCTGCAAACAAATGATTTGGCATTTTTCCTAGCACCGGATCATAATAATCTCGATGCACTTAGTGACGTTGCTAGACGCGAATATGCTCGCGTTGTATTGTCCAATCTGGAAAAGTTAAGACGTTGTCGTGTTGCCAATAATTTAACAAGTTATGATATTTTTGAAATATTTGGAGTTAAGTAAAAAGAAGTCTTTGTTGATTCAGTTACAATTTTTTAATAGTTTATTATTGGTATGCTTAACGCATTTCCACTTATTAGAATTTAAGCAAAAGCCACAAACAACAAAACATAATATATATGTATATATATTTATGTATATAACTTTCAATCTTCCCAAATATATGTATGCATTATAGTATATGGCAGCATTCCAATACTCAATTTGTATTCATTTTCCTCTCTCTTTCATTTCTCGACTTAATTGGGTTTATGTAAAAGAACACAGTACAAACTAGCAAGCAGCTTGCAGCAGGTACATGTTGAGGGCCTTGTTAATAAAAACCGTTTAAAAAAATTACTATTCATCTAGGTATTACACGTTATTTATAATATATATGTGGGCGAGAATTGACCAATAAGTAATTGACTTTCTCGACAACAACTTATCAGATGACCCTCGCTCAAGTAATTAGTCAAGTGTGTGGTTTAGTGGTCCTCTGTTTTAGTAGCGCTGACTCTCTCGATCCGAATACTTGCCACTCAGTTTGCTAACCGAGTAGCGATCGGAATATGCATCATATTTGTCCGCCTTGTAGTTAATCTCCTGCGGCGTATAACCAATATTCTTTTGCCAGTGTCGCGTCCAATACAAGTCCTCATTGCGCACCTGCGACGGCGTCTTTGCATCCCGGCAAACATACACACAATAGATCATGCAACCGATTAGCGTTAGAAAGCCAAAGATCAAGAATATAATGCCCAAAACCCTGCCAGAAGAACGAACAGAATCCAACAGTTAATTTCGTATTAAATTTGCATCGTTGGAATGAAGAACCTACCAAACATAGACTGGCTCATAGAACTGCACCACAATCACAAAGCCGAGGGTGACAAGGATCAGCCCCAAGTTGAGCAACAACATCAGACAGCAGACACCTTTGACATTGGGACAGAAGGGATTTGGTGCTGACATCGTTTCGATTTTGGCGCCACGCTTCGTTGTCGAACGTCCACTGCGTCCAGTCTTGGCAGTGCTGGCTACCGAATAGACGCTTCGTGGTGCACCACGCGACACAGGACGATGGCTGTAGCGACTGATGAGAAACTTTATTAATCGCTCTCAAACCAAAAGACTACAAACTCACCTTATCTCAGAGGGCGCTTTGTAGGCGGCACTGGTCACATAGATATCGCTACCTGCGTCCCCGGCCTGATCATAGCTCAAGGCGGACGGTGCCCGAGGCGGTTGCCGTGTGGGTGGAGGTCCACTCAACGATCTGGGTCCTCCATTGTCCGGTGAACTCGATAGACCCATCTGACTGTGGCTATAGTTGTGCTGCAGGTGTTGCGTATGATTCCCATTGCCATTGCGTCCGCCCTTTCGCGACGTGTTGTAATGCCCCGATTGCGATTGCGGTGAGATGCGTTCATTGGTCAACGTATATTCCGAGTGTGCCCGATGCGAATGGGAATCATCACCGTCCGTGGAATAGCCACGATTCGAGTGAACATATGGCGGATCTGGCGTAAGGCGTCCATGTGTCGCCACATAATGGCCGCTTTTCAATCTGTTTGTGAAGGGAAAGTTGCTGGGGTTAGAGTTATGGCTACTTTGACGACCAATCGATTATAACTTTTCTAAATGAAGTACTCAATTAACATTTATTTAAGAACAAAAATTAAGTTTTATTATTAGCTAGTCAATTAAACGGAATAAACTATTAGTTTTTAGTTTCCTTTTAATGAAAGCAACCGATTAATTAATTTTTTAATAGTGAATTTCAACATCGATTTTAATCATTTGTTTTTCTTAACTTGTTATGGTATAAACAGTCCTAATATTAATTAAAATTCTCAATTGTTCTTACTTTTTGACGCGTCTTTCGTGCATTTTATCTTGTGATATCCGCCTCGCCTTTGTTCGGTGTTTGCTTCTGGCCTTAAATTTCAAGCTCCGACTGTTTTTGCTCGTCAATTCTCAGTATCTCGGTGGGTTGTTTATGTTCTTGTTGTTGTCAGTAGAAAGTCCCACGGATGCTGATGCTGCTGCCTGGAAGCCAAACAAATAAAAAAAGAACCATTCGAAAAACGTTCAGATTTGTTGCAATTAACTGGCTGGCAAATTAGACTCGCAGACAGTTTTTCATAACTTTTAATTAGTGTTCAAAAGTTATGACTGCCGTTTTGTGCTCATGTGTGTGTGTGTGTTGTTTGTAGAAACTAAACTATATTTAACAAGCTTAATGATAAAATTTCAAACTCACTTTGGGGTCCATTTGGTGTGTTTAAACATTTATATACAGTCGAACTTCCATAGAACATTTTATATAACGAGTTTTCTCTATTACGAACTTCTTTCTTGTTCCCTTGAGATTCATTCTATGGAAGTTCGACTGTATATAGTATAAACATGATTAAGAAATTGAGCTTCAAAGTGATTTGTTTATGACTTCAGTTGAATTTAAAACTGCAAAGTGGAATCGTTTCAGAGTTTTGTTTATTTCTGCTTAAGTGCGATATTTTGCTGTGTTTTTTTAAGTCAGCACAAAGAACTGTAAACATACATATATGTTTGTATGTATAATGTGTAACGATAAGCGAACAACGAACAAGATTGCAGCAAAAGGCTCTTTGGAGTTGACCATAGCCGATAATTGCTGTTGTTGCTGTTTTTGCCACTTGATAAACCCGAACACGCCCTAAGCTTAAATGTCAGCTTTATTTTGTTTACCCTTCCAAGAGGATAGAATGATGTTGTCGTGCAGTACGATACCACTTCGATTCCATTGGCATTAATTTTTCTTAAAAGCGCTTTAATCTTCTAAAGTGTATTATCATATTTGGCTTGCTGTTCTCTTTAATGCGTTGTAGGAGCGCTGCATAATTTATATCCGTTGAGTTTTATTATGCGTTGGGTGGAGCACAATCGAATTGGAATTGAAAATGGAATTTTGCAGTTCATTGCACCACCACCAACGTGTTGTTGCAGCAGTTGCAACACGCACCACCGTGACACCGTGCCTGCCCCCTTGCCATGCCTCACCATTCTCTCGCATATCTTTCAAGTTCATCGCATGGAAATTGCCGTTGCCGTTGCCGTCGTCGTTACAGTTGCCAGTTGGCTGCAATTTGTCACTTGGTCACGTAGCTTCACCTTTTACCTTTTGCATTTTAGCCCCGGACGACCCTTGAGCCTTGAATGACAGTGACACACTTCACAAAATCCTCGAGCATTCCCCAACCCCAATCACCAACCACAAAGGCTAACTTTAAGCCCAAAACTAGTTTCGGTTTCTTTACTGCGACTTCGCATGCAGCGCGATAAGCTCAAACTTAATTGCATGTTAATACCCTAACTACATAGTGTTCAATATATATCTTAAGAAAAATTTAAGCACATTTTTCAAGCGGTTTGTAACAGCTGGCCAAGATTATGCTGCCGTTCACTGAATCCAATCAAAGTGGGCAAAAAGTATGAATTCAATCTTTGAAGTTACAAAAAAAAATGTATTACAAAAAGAAAATACTTCGAAAAATATATCTAAATTGTTGGAAACTTTTAAAGGTTATCTGACTACAAAGAAAGCCGTTCAAAGTGTTTTTTCTTTTATTAAGATTTAAATCCTTTTATAATCCATTTCAAAAAAAATACCACAACTCAATTATAGAGTATATGTGCAAGTCGCCTGAGCTAAAGTCAAACTTATTAAGCTTGTTTTGAAATGAATATAATTATCGACTGGCTGTTGTTGTTGTATCTGTTGTTGATAAGAAATTGAGTTATTGTTACGATTAGGCCAATTAAAGGGTGTCGTCGTTCGCCGTCGCCTGTTTGTCTATGCTTGTTGTTGGGTTTTTCAATGTTGGATAGTTGAAGCTGAAAGTAGTTGTTGTTTTTGGGGCTGGTCTGAATGCCCAGCCCTCTTATTATGTGAAGTAAAGTCAATGTTTTTTTCCCTGCATATATTTTATTTGTTTTTTTTGCTTTTTTGCCTGCCGGTGAATCGCGATACAATTGTCAGTTTGAAGTTTGCGTCTGGGCCAAGCAAAGTTTCAAGTTTGCTGCAGCGCCCAGGGAATATAGTAGATCAGAGCAGAATAGAGCAGAGCTCACATATATACGAATATACATATACACTAGACTCGGTTTGTAGGGACATTTATGGTGTGGGCGTTGCCTTCATTGTCAAATGAAAAATCGAAGTGCGGCCCTTTTTTGGCTTTGCTTTCTTTGTGTGTGAGAGTGTGTGTGTGTGGTCGGTCCTTTCAACGTCATTATTACACTCTGAGAAAAAGTTTATTGATAGCTTTTATTGATTGCTTACGAGTTTCTTTTCCTATAATTTTCTTTCAGTGCACGATCATCATTATGATGCACAACTAGCTTTGACTATTGCTCCACACTTGGCGGACATCAAAAGCCCTTTTCTGTATTAGTTTTTTATGCAACTCCCATGCGTGGCGTTTTTTAAATTTTCTTGATTTGTTTGCGTTTGTTTTGGGGCGTTTTTTGTTGTGTTAGGTTTGTGCCTTGCAGCATTTGTAAATAAGTAAGTTAATGGAATACCATTAAAAATCTTGGTGTGTATTTGTGGCTTTCATATTTACCTTGGCTAACGCATCAGCCCTCGGCATGTCTGATAACCTTTAACGCCGCATAGGCCGCATCAAAATGCCGTAAAACATCGGTAAGGAATTTATGGTGGATTTGCACATGGCCAGGAGCTGACTTACTTAGGGCTCGTCATAAAACCAAGACACAAGCAAATTGGGCTAAAAGAGTTACAAGAGTTTTCCATCTTGTCACCTTTGAGGTGAACCATTAAATATTTCTCAGAGCTATTGTTTTTGGTGTTTTTCATGGTGCTGTTTTTTCATAGTTTAGTTGGCGGATTTCTCAACTTTCGCTCTCGAAAACGCCACTTGAGCATCCGGCCGGAGCCAACAATGGTTTAACCAACGGAAGTCGTTACGAAAAACCAAACCAAACGAAACGAAACTAGAAGTTAATTTTTGTTACAATTTTCAAAGTGTGGCAAAGTGAGAAGAAACCAACATCAACGAACTGCTTTTTACAACGATCTATTTCAGCCACAAGAATGCAGTTCATTGTCCATTTTTGTGGTCAAGTGTCATAAATATATATATATATATATATAGTACTTCTCGTGTTCCATATAAAGGTTGGAAGATGAAGGCGCGGTTTAGAAAGTTCTTCCTCTGACTCTATGCAATGCCAATTGGTTGGCGGCCCAGTTAACCCACATAAACTGGTGCAAGGCATTCACTTCAGAACCGCAGGCCACAAATCGCCTTTCACATAACGACCAACACTTGGCCAAAATTGCATTACTCTCTGCATCGACCAATATATTATTGACCCAAAAAAAGGAAAATATACTGCAAATAAATAACTAAAGGATCTTAAAAATCAATTAATCTGCATGTATAACTCTTGAATGAAGTTAATGCAAAAAGAGAAGGTTGCCTTGTTTACTTTTGTAAGCTTTTGTTAAAAAGGGGTAAAATATGTTTATGGTTCATATAAAATCACATTGTTAAGAGTCGAGATATTGATTTTATTTGACAAGAAACTTTGCTTATCAATATAAAATTCACAATAATTTCTTTCAACACTCCCAAAACTATAAAAGTGTCTTCGAAGATCTCAACACGTTACCAATCAGCAAAGTCTTTTATATGTCTCAATCTTTTTTTGATATGGTATTTTCATTTCAATAGAGAAAAGATAATAAATTTTCATTAGAGTGAATCAATTTTTATGTATTTGATGTGAATATCTTAAATGTCTTTTTGAGGCCGATTTTCATTAATCAGCATAAAATTTGATGGCAACGAAACACAGAAGGAGAGCAATGTAAGGCTTAAGCTTTGACTTGATACGCTGGCGAAACTCGATTAAAGCCCCCTCCCGCCCCATTAAATCGTCGATCTTTTAAAGACCTTAAGTAGTTGCAAGTAGCGCGTTAATCGCTTTTAATTGCTAAATTACGCTCTGCATGTCTCGACTGAGACGGCAGCAGGAGCAGCAGCCGAATGGAAGGAAGGAAGAACTTGGAAGAGCTGTTGGCTCTTGAGTTGGCAAACAGTTGGCGACTGTTAACACTATGCATGGGTTTGAGCGAAAGGGATCGGGGGTTGGGGCTTGGGTTCGGTCGGGTACGCGGGGAACTGGATAGGGAATCTTTCTGCATTGGCTTGGCCAACACTAATGCGTGTAATTAGCCGCAAAAAAGCGGCAAGACCACTTAACTGATTTATTAAAACGTTTTTCCATTAAATTTTTAACCCTGCTGGCTATTAAAAACACTCACACAGCCGCAACACACACACACACACACATTCAACACTCTGTACAAATGTGTGTTGGGGCAAAGAGGCCGCAACTTTGAAAAATTAGCGGCATTTAAAATTGTTCTGACCGCTGAACAGTGAAACAAGGTTTGTGTTTAACGAGTCGAAATATTTGAAATGATTTATTGAGGTTTATTGAAAAATTTAAAACGCTGGGAAGAGTTTTGTGAATAGAGATAAATAATATAGCAAAATTATTTTAGGTATAAGAAAACCCTTTTAATCATTGCTATAAAACATTTGTGTTGATAGATCGTTTGCAACATGTTTTTCTGAACACTAAAAATAAAATAAGAAAATAAATTTCAATTTTTTTGTACATATTATATAGTCAAACTTTCAAGCAGCGAACTTTCGTTTAACGAAGTTTTAATATTGATAATTAATTTTCAGAACGCTGCAACTTGGGTCAAACAAAAAGAATTCTAGAATTGAAATACAAATTTCTTTTCATTTCGAATATTTCACACAGTATCACTGTGCCAAAGTTTATGCCTCTGCTGGCCCAACTGTCTCAGAGCCATGTCAATCTTTCATGACGATTCCAACAACAACAACATTCAAATGAGGCGGTTAGTTGGCAACAACAACAACTGCATAACAATACTTTCTTGCCACAAATGCTAGCTCACGTCGTTTGGTAATTTTTGTTGTTGGCCTGGTGGTGGGGGGGTAATCTGTTTGGGCAAGCAAAATAGCTCAAAAAAAGAGAAAAACAATAACAAAAAATTAATGGCTAACGGTAACAGCTACAAAAATTAATAAAAGCCAAGCCAAGTGCGCCATAAGCCGCAAAGGTCGATGAAAGTGCGATATAACAGATTTATGTCTGTACAAACAAACAAACATATGTTTATATATGTATGTATAAATTTCGTTTATTAATTTTTTTGCGTTTTTCTTTATGATTGTAAGCCATTAAAATCAATGCTTGGCCACAAACAACATAAAAAAAAAAACAAAGAATTGGCCACAAAACAAAAAAGCGGTCTACAATTGGCGCTTGTTGTTGTTATTGTTGTTGTTGGGTAAACAATATTAAATCTCAACACTCGTGCAGAGAAAGTTTGCTTGCGCTTGGTTTAGCGGCCAAAAAGCCGCCGTCTGTTCACCCAAAAGTCCCGCACTCTTTTACCTTTTCCCTTGCAACATTGTTTTTTTTTTATTTCTGCAAACCTTAACTTGAATTTTGGTGTTCAGGTTCTACTTACAACGCTGTGGCAACTAGCAAATGAAGTTGTTGACAGCCGTAAGTGAATGTTGGCAATGCCTGAGAAACGAAATGAGAACACCAAGATACATGCTTGATTAAGTACAGGGCGCCCCATGCTTGCCACCCTTTATATCAATCAACATTGGGTCGTAAGTAAGCCCTGAAAACATCAAAGACGAATCGCATCAACAACAGCATTTGAAGACCTTAGGCTGGGCCAAGTTATTCAAGCTACAAAAAGAATGCATTAGTCACGGCACAGCATGAACGATCAAAACGAATCGAATTCGAAGCAAAAATCAACACGAATTAAGCTTTTGACTCTATATATATCATAAATAATCATTACATGAGCTATGTGAATAATAGCTACAACAAATAAAAGAAGAGCCAGAAAACTATTGTGTGTGTGGTATAATGGGAAACCAACTTAAGCCACAAATTTTATTAAGCTGACAATAACCAGGGCTTTGATAAGAGATCTTTCAAGTGTGTTTCACTCAAGACTCTAACTGTAATTGTTGGCAAGCGGCTTAAAGTACGCTAGAATCGAGTATCATACACGGTCCAAATGGCAACCGGCGGCCCAAAACAATGCGCACTATAAATATCTATAAGCAAACGTTGCTGAAGTGAAGGAAACGGAAGAAGAACACGTAAGTAAACCTGTTTGGCATATTTATGGGAGTTGTATGCTTGCAAAGGGAGGGGAGGAAGAGGGAGGAGCTGTTGTTGTGGCAAGACCGTTAAGCATATATAACTCTTGTTATTTTCATTTCAGCAACTAACTCTTTCTGCATGCAGCTAGAATTGAAACAATTGTTCCAAAGTTTATGAGCCAGCCAAATGCACAAAAGCATAAATATATTTAATCCATGTAAGATGTAAAATAAATATTTAAAAAACGAAAACCAAACCAAAAATCATTTGTTCCTTTTATAGTAAGTTGCACATATTTTATTTATTATTTTTTATATATTATATTTTAGTTGAAATCATACAATTCCATGCATCTGAAAATAGGTTCAGTGTGAACAAAGTTATGGCAATAAAATTTGTATTAAACATTTCTCATTTGGGAAAATTAACATAAACTATATTTAGAAATTTTAATGAGAAATATTAACATAAATTTGCAGCTTGAAACATATTTCCAAATATGAATGCAGCAAAGCAGCAATGACTCGACATAGCCTAAAATTAAAATCTTGTTAAGTTGATGGCAGCAAAAAGTTTGGAATTTAATTTTCTACAAACTCTGTCACTTCACTTCGCACATATCTATAAACATTTATTTATCTAATGGAAATATTAAACTTTTACAGCAACAACGGCGCATTGACAATGCCGACAGTTTTCGGCCAAGTACGAGTTGTGTCAGCCACATTTTGCAAGCACTTTGCACTTGACGCGAACGGGGGAAACAAAAAATCTACCTAAAAATCCTCGAAATTGCCAAGAATAAGCTATAAGCCAGGCATTCGCTATACAAACAGATATATGCAAACTCATGCAGCAGCAGCAGCAATCGCAGTCGACCTAAGAATTGTCCGTCCGGTTAGACAACAACTTGGCCAATTCCAATACCCAATTGCAATAGCGAGCGTTTCCCACGCTCGTTTGCCAGCGATTTTTGTGCAGCTGCTCGTTGAGAATGCTGTTGCCCAGTTGGTAGTCGCAAGTTAACAAGTATTCTAATCCGCGCTCTCAGATCCCCGATTAATTAATATTTTTTGCTTTTTTTTTTTAAACCAAATATGCATGCATAATCCTTTTTTGTCAGTCTGGCAACGCTTGCGTGTTTGTCGCAGGGCAAGTTTAAAAGTGCGAAAATGTTATACAAAATTGTTGGATATTTTATTCGACAATTTAATCACGATATTGGTAGTTAATTATCTTTTTTCCTTATTTTTTTCTTTCAAAAATAATTTTAATTGTTTTTTTTTTCTCACAATCTTCAAGGTCTTTTGGCGGCTAAATCAGATAGCAATTTATGAAAAAGGTGTAGCCATATTATAATTCGAAACGCTCTTGTTGCTTGTGTATAATATACATACTTATGGCCATATACATATAAGTATGTGCACAGCAATTATGTGTGTGTATAATTTGTTATTTTGCGTTACGTCGTCGACTTTTCAAGTTGTTTGTTAAGCATCTGTGGGCGTAGATTTAAAGTTTTGTTGTTTTGTTGCCTTAATGTCAAGTGTGGAGCGCTGAGTTGTTGCTGTTTTGAAAGCATTCCATGTCGATTTTGAGCATGTTTCATCTGCCTCAAATTACCTAACAATTCAACAAGGGGCGGCGACCCACTCTCAAGAGGGGGCATTGAATTGTCAGCAGAGCCGCGTCGAGTCGAGTCATAAACATATTTGTCAGACTTGTTGTAGTTTCGTGTAGTATTTAAAGTATGTATTTAAGTGTGTACGTTTTTTTTCGTTTCTTTTCATTGTTTTCCAATGCTAGGCAACGTCAATTGTTAATTTTTTCGTCTTTGTATTTAAAGCATTAAAATGGTTTCATGTGGGTTTTTTGTTTATGTTTTACATATTTTGTTTCCGCTTTTTGTTTATAATGCATACTTCAATTAGGAATTGAAAAAGAGAACGAAGAAAATTCCTTGTATAATGTAAATTCCTTATAAACACTCAAGAAGTTGATTTGCTAATCGTTGTTTAAGTGACAAACTCAAATCATTGATTGACAAACTATCCTCATATGAACATCAGTTTAAACATTCCATACTCGTTTTTCGACATACCTTTTGGCATTTAGTTAATGGAATGTTTGTTGTAATTAACATGCAATGAGACGAGACATTAATTACGTGATCATATCATCATCAACAGCTTTGCCATCTGTCTATCGATCGATTTGTATTATTGTACAAAGCTGGCAAATGTCAAATGAAAGTTGCAACGAATCAGTATTAAATGGTGCCTATAATTATACAATCAAATGCAATATGCGAGAGTTGATTGACAAGTTTTGGATCTAATCAATAAACCAAAAAATCTTTGCAAAAGAAAAATATATACTATCAATAGTAGCTTAAGGTTTGAATAAGTAAAATAACTGAAAATATAATTTAATTGCCTTAAGCGCAATCAAAAAGATGTCAAGGTTTGGGTACTCTAAAACTCATACAGAGGAATCTTAGCTAAGCTCTCAATAAACCCATTTATTGTTTGTTATCTTACTATTATTTTTAATACACTCCTCGCTTTTTGTATGGCTTGTCTCAAACACGCAAAACTAACAACGAAGACGCAATGCAGATTGATTACCCAAGACGATATTGAAGAAGTTAATACTTATATATACGTATAAAGTATCTCATAAACTCACACATATGATGTGGTGATTAGCGTTGATTGATTTGCGTTTTATATATTTTTATTTGTATGTTAACTAATTTGCATAATTTAGCATCTTTTTTTGCTGTTTGTATCAACTGTTACTGTACGATAGTGCGCATTCGCCATGTTGTACAGTTACAACAGATACTTGCTTGTTGCAAAACTCGTCTCAAATAGCTTTAACAACAACAACAACATGCATGCTTCAGCGTTACGTAACTTTCGCTGTCAATTGTCATTGTTGCTGTGTTGTCATTCGAAGTGATGCAAAATGATGCGACAATTGACCAGGCAAATAACTAAAAAGATACCCAACTGTTGTCTATTTGATCGGCTAATATTTGCAGTTTAGTTTCTAGTCGACCTCAAAATCAAACAAATAATAGCTTACAAATTATTATATGGCTTGCACACTTATCAAACCATTATCATCTACAAAATGGCACAGTATTTGGCCGCTGGCTTTTAAGTTTTAAATTTCTACACTTGGAAAACGAAAAGCTCGATTATAGCAAATTATCAAGAGTTAATTTTCTATATTATAATCAAGAGTTAATTATTTATAATCGAACCTTTCGACAATTTTGAATTTTTTAATTTCTCATTTCGTTGCTCAAAATTTAAAAATTATTTTTCACTTTAGAGCGCATTCAAAATTCATATTTTCTTTTTTTTCTTAAAGTGTAGTTGTTGTTGCTGTCGCCAAGTTTTATTGGCGTGCGCCAAGCATCGCTGGCTTCTTTTTCTTTATTTTTCTTTATCATAAACATCGCCAGCGGTGCTGTTTGAGTCTGAGAGATTTCCAAAAGTCCGCTAGAAAATCCAGTTGTGTTATGCACAGTGGGTCTGCTGACAGCATGGGAAATAAAATGCTAAACAACTCTAGACCTAACTGTCTGGCTGTCTGTCTGTCTGTCTAACATGAACAACAACAATAACAACAACGACAACAAACTCATAATGCGTCTATTGTCTTTTATGATGAACGTTTGATTATGATAATATCTTAAATAAGAGCTCGTATTTTTTAGCTCACTTAAAAGATGTTTTGTTTGATTATAAGTATATTAGCTAAGGTTTGTTGGCATTATTATATTTTTGGTAAGAGTTTCTGGCATGGTTTAACGGTTTTTGGTTGTGTTTTGCGGCATTTAAAAATCAAAACTCGAACGATTTCCTTAGATCAAATTGGTTTAAACAAGAAATAACGTTAAAAATATATTTTGTTTTGGTCTTCTAATTTAGCTAACTGTTCATATAAAGGCTTTGCCTGTTTTGCTTAGTCAATTAATTTCATTCAAGCATTTTTGTTTTGGCAATGGAATTCATTGCAGTTGATGCAGGAAAAATTGCGTTTGATAATTACCGATAAGCAAATGGCATGAACGAGCTATCAGTAATGGCCAAAACAACATGTGCAATTGGCCCAATCCAACATTTCCTGCACTTAACTTAAGTTTTGGATTGCACAGACAGCTTCAGCTACAGCTGCTTGGATTTCCGCTGCTGACAAATCGCTGCCAAATGACATAAGCACTGGGCCAGGCACAGCACACAAAACACAACAAAAACTCGAAGCGAGAAAAAATATATCCGAATCATGCTCATAAAAGGCAACAAGTTTGCGGCAACACACGGCTTTTCACGGTCAACTGCCATGTTAAACGAAAAAATTCAGTTTCAGCATCTCAGTTTTTGGCAGTTTGCTTTTATTTTTTTAGGTTCGGTTTCGGTTTCAGTATCAGTTTTTTTTTTGACACCCACGCAGTCAATTTTTTGCCTCAGTTCAGAGTTCAGAGATATACGGAAGTGAACAGCAGCATGACCTTAACTTATATATGACAAGTCGAAGTTTGTGATTTTAGATTGATTTTTAGTGATTTATATAAAAGTAAACACAAAAGTTTTTGGCCTTGATTATTGTGGTGTATCTTAAGGGTAGTGCACTTTGATTAACTGTAAGCTGGACTTTTATATTGCAGGGACTTTGAAGGGTGTATTTTAAGGAGTATTAAGTGGAATCTGGATATGATTAACTAAGTTCTTTGCAATGTCTGTTTGAAGTGTTTGGGTTGTTCACTCCATCTACTACAATAAACTGAATATCATATTTTTATATGGTGTGTATATATATATTTTGTTTAATTTTCTACCTAATAGACAGCTTAAGAAAAAGTTGTTCAATGTAAAACTATTTGAAAGGCCTTAGCTGTGAAAATATCAGCTAAAGGCTTTCAGAGTTAATTGTAGATATACCAAAACATTTAAACAGTCAACCCAATGGACACTTGAACATTTTGGGCCATGAACCGAAGCTTATTAAGTATACGCATTTGTTTTATTGTAACATTTAATGGCGCATTGACACTTGCACTTCATTGAAATCGCTTAAGTACAATAAAATTAAGGCAATAAGTGTGCAAATTGTGTATGTGTGTGTGTTTGTGTGTATGTGTGATGTGTCTGAGCACGACTCTGGGCTAAATACATAAAAAAAACTGGCTTACCTTCTCTGCTCATTGTTGTACAGTCAACTGTTGTTGTTGTTGCAGTTGCTGTTGCTATTGTTTCGCTTATTTATTGTTAACGCTTTGGCAGCAAACAGCGACAGGTTGTTAGTATTATTTCGTAGTTGCTGTTGTTGTTGTTGTTGCTATTGCTGTTGCACACATTTCATTGCACTGAGACACAGAAAATCAACAATATATATAAGACGATATTAACACAGAGAGCTGAATGGATAAATATGCATTAAAAATGTATCAATGACGTCGTCATTTATGCAAATGCGTTGGCGTGTTGCCTTTCTGTCTGTGCGTTTGTGTGTGTGGAATCTTTGGCTTACTGGATCTGGCCAAAACGACAGCCAACACACAGACACACACACACACACACACATACATGATATAATCGCTTGGCATGAATGAAAGGCGTTGCAGATTTTCACACAACATTTACAAGCCAAGAAGAAGCAGAAGAAGAAGTGACAGGGCGGGGGCTATAAAAGCAACAAGCCAACAATGGGCAAAGAGACAGAGAGAAGTAGAGAGAGAGAGAGTGAAATAGAGAACCAACTCAAGTCGTTTCAGCCAAATCGTCCATAATCTTGGCTAAAGCTAATAATAGCAGCAGGTTTTTGGCTTGAGCACTGAGCTGAGTTATGCGCCTACACACACACACACATACACATACTTAAAGGGCACAACACACACACGCACACACGCATTTGCTATTCGTTGTACAGTGTAGTTGTATTGTACACCTTTTTTTATGTTAACACTTTTGCGTTGTTTTTACCAAATAAATTCAAATGACACTCACGTAATGCGCTAAAAATAGTAGTTGAATATATATATGTATATATATTGCGCGCTCTTCTTCTTCGTCAACTTGATGAAATTTTTGTTACTTTTTTACTCGAGTTTGTTATATTTTGTTGTGTTTTTTTTCGTTTATTTTTGTTGGTGTTGGAAGCGCGATGGCGAAGCGAACGCTTCGCGATTTCAGCTCGAACTGATCTAAGCTCAAACGATGAGCGGCACCTGCGATTTTTAGGTCTAAACTGGTCTAAAAAAAAGGTAGAAAGACAAACTGGTTTTCTACTACCAACGATCAATTGAGCCAAAGAGAGGGAGCGAAAAGTTGAGTGAGAGAGTGTAGAGAGAGCGAGAGCGAGAGCGAGGGAGCGGCTTTGCACTTTGCACTTTTGTTGTTGCCGCCTTATGTTGTCAAACTGCATTTAATAACCGTTAACCGAAAGTTCTGCCAACACGTGCAACAATCTGCAGCAGTCGGTAGGGGGAAGGGTGAGGGGGCCCGGAGCACACGGTCACTTCATTAGACGCTCTGGTTGTCAGCGCGCCACTCGAACAACTGGCGCACGTGACTTGCAACGCTGTAACAAGTTAAGCAAGCACAAGAGTCAAATAAATATTAACTAAAGACCCAACGAATTCAATACACTTCTTAAATGAATCGAAATTGTCTGGTAGAGTTGCTTGATTCGTTAAGCGTCCTAAAGCAAAAGTAAAAGAAATAAAAACAATTGCAGACTTTTCTTCTAAGCATAACAAACTTCATGAGGCAATTATACTACCCTCCGCAAGGCTATACTTCAAGCGAAAAAAACGATGGCAAGTTGCAGCTGCGATGCCTAATTTGCATCCAAGCGTTTGGGCCGGCATCAAAGTCATTACGAAGAGTGCCAGCAAATTTCATCGATAATGAACAGACACACACACACACACGTACATACTATTGCTGCATGTGTGTGTGTGTGTGTGTGTGTTGGCTCAAGGCAGCTTCATTTCTCTTGACTCTACAGTTGCTGCTACTGCTGCTGCTGAAGGCATGTAAATAAAAATTCGCATTCAAATTTATGCGAAAAGCTCGCGGGCAGCAACGAAAAACGATAGAGAAAGAAAGTAAAGGGGAGAGCGGGGCGCCATGGGGCAAGACGGACAGTGGCTGAAATAATATGGCATAGTTTACATTTCCGGTTACACTGCGCAAAAAAACGGCAGGCGGTTATAAAGTTAAAGCAAAAGTTGACTTTGATGATAGTAAAATATATATCCATAAAATAGCTTCATCAAAAATATCATTAAAATATTTTAAGAATGAGTTAGTTCAGTTCGGACCTAAGCAGGATCTTTAAATTAATGGTTAGTATTATACTTTCAAGGAGTTTGAATTTTTTTTAAAAGAATCCTTATATAAAGTTTAACAACTGTTATTATTTTATGATTTTCTACGATGACTTTTGTCCTTACTAATCAACACCAACGGCACAAAGTCTACATTTATATTTTTCATCTTCTCGAAGGATTTTCTAAATAATTTCTTTAGTAACAAGCGTCCAATAGGCCCAGCCGTTCTGCACTTATGAATTACCTTTAACTTTTCACTTGATTCGATTCAAGCTGAAAAATTATTTACCAAATAATCCACTGTGTAGCAAATTTTTTGTTCCAAATCTCTTTTCTGCCTCTCGCTCTATCTCTCCCTCTCTCTCTCTCTCTCTCTAGCTACGATCTTCGCTGAGCTGTGGCTGTGCAACTTTAAATGCAGCGAAAAAATATGCATAGCTGAAATTTAAACTGTAGTTTTTATTGCCGCTTTGTGAGTTGTCGTTACTGTTGCTGTTGCTGCTGTTGTGGCTTACATCAAATGTCAGAATTTGGCCCTGGGCTGAGATGCGTGTGTGTGAATGCGTAAAGCTGTGTGTGTGTGTGTGTGTGTGTGGGCAATAATCATTGTCACAGAAGAAAAGTTGAAAAATGCAGGTCGAAGTCCAAACTGTCGTACATTGCTATGGCATGCCCCAAGTGGCAAGCGTGTTTTTTTTGTTGGTACTTTTTAACATTTTTTTATTCGACTCAGCCAGGTCAGAAACTTAGTAAGTATTTCGATGTTTATAGCTCGTAAGATCTTTGCTGTTATGTGTATGTGTTTTTCTCATCCCGTTTGTCCTTTGGCGTTGAAAGTCGTAAAAAAAACTTTTGCTGCTGCTGGTGTTGTCATAAAAGTTGCATAAAACTACAGAGATTTGTGTTGCACACAAACACAGGAAGACTGACAGACAGCGAGGCAGGGATTAAGAGAGAGAGAGACAGTGTGTGCAAATTGTATGTGCTTGCAACTTTAAAGGCAGCTCTGACTACGCAATAACTTTTTAGCTCTGACGATGAGTAGCAAATGGCAAATCATTTGCACGTCATGTGGCATGAAGCACGCAGCACGCAGCTGAAAACAAAACAGAATCAACTTCGACACGGACTTTGTCTCTTAGTCTCGATTTAATTTAGATAAAAGCTTTACACCACCCACGACCCACATCCCCACTCCACAATGATAATGCACTGATATCAATTCCACGCCACACACACATGCCACATAACCTTTGACAGCGAGGACAATTTATTTTCATGACCCTTAACGTTTTGTTGCTTAGAGTAAGTGAGGTTAATTTGACGAAGCTTCAAGCTAATTTCTCAGCAGTAAATTTCTCAGAAATGTATTATGATTTTATCTTGAAATGGGTAACGTTTATTTTAAAAGCGATAAAAAAAAAAATAAAATCTTTAGTCAAAAATGTTTTCATTAAAATTAAAAAGGGTAGAAAAAATAAAAGTAGACAAGAATTTGTTCAAGACTCTTTATTCAAGATATAAATAATCTTCAAACGAATTTTGTTTATTTTAGTTGAAGGAAAATCAATGAAAAATGATTATTCAAAGATTTCTAAAAAAATGTATGCATATGTTTAGAACATTAACGAATCTTCTTTGTCTCTCAAAAAACTAAATTGGGATTTAAAAAAATATCTTTCTAAATAAAATTCTATCGGCTTATAATCAACCATAGTTTAAAATTTAAACCTTAAATTCTTGACATAATTTATACCCATTATACTTACCATAATTAATTAGACGTGTTAAGTCAACCTTAAAATATTGCACTCATTTTGCCATTAAAAGTTAATAAAACCCGATTTACATGTATATATATATATATTCATTGACATTTATTGATTGAATTTGATAAGGTTTTTCTGCAGCATGGTTTAGTTTGTGTTGGGTTTTTTTTTGCATAATACATTTATTTATGTATTTTAGCTAAATTTTCATTTGTTTTGCTCTTTGATTATGTTGTTTTTGTTGTTGCTGCTGTTGTTGTTGTTACATTTAAAACTGTTGCACACATAAACTTATCGTTAGTTAAGAATTTTTGGATGAATTTCGCTATGTTTTTCATTTTCATAGTTTTTTATTTTCTGTTTCTGTTTTAGGTTTCATATTTCATACATATACTTATTTGGAGTTTTAGGAACCTGCACGTGGCTCTGTTTAGGAGTTTTGTTTTATACACTTAAAGCACACATTTAAAAATGATATATATAAGTATAAGTATAATTATCTCTCTTTTTCTACTTTTGTTATTTTTCTTGTTTTTTTTTTTTTGTTTTGTTAGCTAATAGTTTGTCGGCGGTAAACGTTTGCTTTTGTCATTGGCTTATAAGTTAAACATTTATAAAAACCCATAAAAGAAACAACATTTGTGTGTTTTTTTAGTGTTTGTGTTTTTCGTGTAAATCAACAATTAATACTCATTACATAATAGAAAATAGTTTTGTATACAAGTAGTATATTTCTGTCTCCTTTGTAGTTTGTTTGCTAGCTTTGCTTGTATATAGCATTTGGATGTATTTGTATCTTTTTTGTTCTTGTTGTAGTTTCTTGTTTGTATTTTGTATAAGTATTTAAGTATCTAAGTATCAATATATTTATTTATTTCTTTATCGTAGGAGGGCTCATTGTAGGTTTGTTTTATTTTGCAACCAGCTTAATTCAATATATATTCAATATTTATTCTACACTTTTCTTTTCTTTACAGTTTCTTTTGGCCTTGGATTTGCATATGTATATAGTTTTATTTGTTTGTGTGTTCGATTTTGTTGTTGTTGTTGTAAATGCTTTTGGTCTCTTGGTTTGGCCAATTTTGCATTTGTTTTTCGTACCGTTTATCGTTTTGTGTTATTTGATGTAATTTGCTTGATTTGCTTTGCAATAAAATTTGTTTCAAGTGCCTTGTTGCGTTTTTTTGTAATATGCATAATTTGATTTGATTTATTTTTGATTTATTATAGTTATAGGTAGGTAGATATAGGTACACATATGTATCTTCTTATCAACATTTACTTCTTTAGTACAGCAAACAGTTGTCTATTTATTGTTTACCCATATATTTACTTGTGCTTACAACTATTTGTGTCTTAAGTCTGGAAGAGAGCAGTTTTGTAGATATCTTCAGGAAGGAGAGCGCGGAAGGTGACAGTTGACAAAAAAAAAAAAGGACAGCAGAAACAAATAAAAACTTATATAAGGGTATCACATATCAAACCTTTTCTATCTTTCTTTCTCTTTAACTTTTTTATATATATTTTTTTTTTGGTTTACTTAGGCAGCTTTGAATTATACTTCGATGTCAACCCTAATATATATAGTATAGTGCAAGAAGTTTTGCTTAAAGAAATCTTAAATGAGTTTTTGATAGATGCGACTTGACAAAAGAAAGTGAAAGGAAACAAATATTTAATTTACTTATATGCTATGCATTTTTTGCATTATATTTTGTATATGTTAAATACTCATTTATTTTTAATAAATTTAAATGAAACTGTTGCGCCTTTAAGCTATGACTTTTAAATTTAATGTTTTAAATACTTAAACTATTTTTATTTTTTTAAATGTAATTTGACTTGGATTTGACTTGATGTTTTTTTTTTGTTAATTTTTATTGTGCATGTAATTTGTGTTAAAACTGTTCTCTGATGCATTGTGATAGGTAAAAAAGTTTTGCTACAGTTTACAGCTACGAATTACAGTTTAAACAATTAGTATTTATCCATTTATTTTCATATACACTTAAAATATATATCATGTATGTATATAGGGAGCATTGTATATAGTACAAAATTTACAATAGAAGCGACAACTTCTTAAAAGATTTCAAATCAAAGATTGGTTTGAAAGCTAAAAAACAGTTTCTTTGTTCGTTTGGGTTTACCGGAGTGTTTTTGTGTTTCCGTTTCAGAAGACAGAAGCCTCAAGTCAAGTGTATATATAAAAAGCAAAAAACCGACTGAAGGCTACCTTTAAGCACACTCACTTGGCGCAAAGCATGTGTGTGCGTGTGTATGTGTGTTTAATAAATTTATACAAAATCTGTGCTTAGAAAATAGTAGGTTACAAATATATATATATTTTAAGACTTAGTTACACTGTCCTTTGGGCGTGATATATATTTATATATATATTTCATTGTACACATTCATATGAAGGTGTGTGTGTGTATGGGTGTTTTGTGGAGAGGTGTTTGTTTGATAAAGAAGCTCGGAGTTACGCATATTTTGATTGTTTTTAAGGATTTTACATTGGCATTTCAATAGAAAATATAAATATTTCAAATATATATTTTTTTTTGCAATATGATATCGTATAGCTTAAATTGACCCAAAAATTTTGTGATTGATCTATAGAAAGTATTCATTTTTGTAGAGGATTATTGGAAACTGAAAATATTTTCCACATTTTTCGTTATGTATGTTTTTTTGTGCATTTTGAAGTAAAAGTTCTCGAAATGTGTTTTATTCTAAGTATTTTGTTGTTATGCTTAGTTGTGACAATTTCAGCAATTTTTTACGCTACGATAGACTCCCTAATAGTTATATGTATATACTTATGTATGTGTTTGTGTGTTTTTTTTTGTAGCAACGTAAAGTCTAGAACATTTGGGCCAGAGAGTGTCGTGCCCCGTAACTTGTTACTTATGCACCATTTGAATTTCAATTTGCTAACATTTACAAAAACAGAAAGAAGGTTACTTTTACCATTAACCATTTAACCATTACCATAACCGTGTTAGACAACTACAATACAATAAAATACATATACATAAATCGATAATATTTGATGCTTGTGAATGTTTGTTTCTTTTCGCTATGTTTTCTTTATACACAAGAACTTGCAATTAGATTGCCCATGCTGTCAAATTTAGATTTTAGAGTAACGTTTTTCAAACGATGCCCCTTACCTGAACCTGAAAGGCTCCATTTAAAAATCAATTGATAAAACGCGCCTTCTGTTTGCGCACAAAGTCCTGCGCCTGTTTGTCATTGAGGCGCAGCTCCAGTATTTGCAATATCGGATTGCCTGTCACACAAAAACACAAAAAGGGATAAAGTGTGAGATAAAGTTGTTAGTTTTACAGGGATTGGGTGCGGGGATTTGGTGCGAGCACTTACATTTATCCTTTTGCTGCATCAGCGGCAACTCGATTTGCTTGAGCCCATGAAAGTTATCCACACTGGTGCTATAATCCGCAACGCCGGGTATATTGCCAAGCGCCAAATACGCTTCGCCACCAAAGTCGTTGGCCGTCAGGACATCGTGATCCATGACCGTAAAACAGATCATAGCCCCATCAACCAGACACTGTTCGAGTGTCACCGAAAACTCAAAGCATTCATCGAAAATGGGATTTAAAGTGCGCTGAAAAAAATAATTAATATACATTTAATAGTTTGTCTTAATCGACTGAGTTGCTAACAACGCAAGGCAAAAATCATAAGAGAAATAAAGCTTAAATATTTCCACATAAAAATTTCTGTTTTTCCACTTACCTTATGCACATTGGTCTGCTGTTCCATGCAGTGCAAAAAGATGCGTCGTGGCAACAGTTCAATGACAACAAATGGATCACTAAAGCCATTCGGATCGAGGGGCACAACATCTCGGGCATGCAAAACCTCAACACACAGCGAGTCATGATTGAAGTATGCGCGCACTGCCAAAGAGCCATAGGGTCCCGGACTGACGGCCATTAGTTGTTCACGCAAACGATTCATATAGAACATGTCAATCAAACGATCCGTATCGGTTTTGTGGAACTGCAAACGCTGTTCGATGCGCCAGAAATCCTCCGTATGCAGACACTCGATGAGCAGACCTTGACCCTCGGCATGAAAGAAGTCGACGAGCAGTTGGAGTGCCTCGTAGAGCCGCTTGTGAAAGTGTGTCGGCTTGTCGGTCTCATCGCCCGTCTCCATTTGCCTAGACATCTCGCCCAACACGGTCTTCCAAATGAATCGCAGCGAACGATTGAAGTTCTTGGTAAGCAAAGCACTATTCAATGCGGCTAGATGACAATCGAGATATTCGAGTAGTGGAACAATGGCTTGATTAGCAGGCAACGAATCCGGGGACCAGGCCAAATGGAACACGGCCTTTTGCAGTGACATTTGCATTAAGGGCGCCAGCTTGGACATAATACGCTCGCAGCGATTCTCCATGTGTGTCAAACTAGATTCGAGCAAATTATCAGCCGACTCCTCCAGCGGCTGTTCGTCCGAACGAAACTCGGCAAGAGTGCGACGCACATACTCCACATTATTCACCGTCACACACATATCGTCGGAGCAGCGAAAAGGACCCTGCTGCTCATAGTAACCGCTATCCGCTAGAGTTGTGTGTATGAGGTCGCAATAGTGCATGGCTGCCGAGCAGACGACATCGATTAGCTGTGATTCCATCATAATGGCCGTGTCCTCATCGGGCCAATTGATAACCTTCCAGAATTCCTTGATGTTCAGCAGCGTGCTGGCCGTATCCACCGAGGAGCTACTGTATCTGACAATGCGCTCCCCCTCACAAATGGCATCCATTCGAATGGCGGCACGAATACGTTGCAGCGCCTTTGCCTTGCTCACCATCATCCAACGCTCGAAGGTTGGAATGAACCATTCATGACTATTGCTCAATGCCAACGGCTTCTCCGGCGGCTGTGGCTGTGCGGACAAGTGCCGCTTTAGCTGACAGAATTCCTGCAATGCCAAGAACAATTCGAATGGCTTTGTGTCCACCGGCTCTGCATCGCCCTCGAGCACTGCATACTGTGAGAGATTCATTCGCACTCCGGGCACCTGGCCAGCTGCCATTCGTGTATAGACTTCTTCGCCAACCATTGCATCGTACTGCTTGTAAATGATGCTAAAGTACTGAATGCCATTCGTGCTGCAATCATACAACAAAGACAAAGAAATGCCAGTTAATGCTTGAGATAAACAATAAACAGAAGTTTAGTTGTTGGCCAGTCGCTTAGCAACAGTCCTGCCAACCAACAATTGGCTAAGTAGTAGATAATAGACTTAAGAGTTGACAAGCAAAACCAAAGGCGAGTGAATACTATGAACTTTTAACTGAAAGACGTTAGAGCTAGAGAGAAAAAAAGAAGCTGAAACGGCTGCACTGTATAGAGAAAACTATAAGATTGCCCTTGGCTCGAAGAAGAAAATAAAATCGATAAAGCTTCAAGTTACGTTTTGCGTTTTAAATTGCAGCATTCATTTCCTTCAATTAGCTAGGGAACACTTTCGCGGACCACACAGGATGTGGAATAAAACCGAACCTAACCCAACCCCATCGCACTTCGACTCTATTCTAGGTCCCAACTACTACATGGACTAAATGGTCCAGCAAGATGGTCAGTTTATTGTTCGGTTGGGCAACGTGAGCGCATTTTTATGACAGCGCAATTAATTTAGGGCTTATGTGTGTAAGCCACTTGATGTGCTCATTAGGAACCTTTTATGGCCACGTTAAATAGCAAAAATGCGACTGAGATGAGATGAGATGCGACCTTCATTTCATTTCCTTTTTATGCAGTTCTGTGCAACGCTATAGTTGAAAAAAGTATGGAAAAGTTTGCGAATCAGGTGAATCAAGTTGGCAGTCAGTGATGCCTATCTAGCTTTTTTCTGAAAGAGATTTGTATTAGCATACAAGATGTTTAAGAAATATTCACTTAGCTATCATTAATAACATCAAAGCAGCTAGCGTTTCCTTGACCAATTACAACTATCAATCCTCAAAAACATCACGAAAAAGCTATTTGTATTTAGTTTAAGTTACACAAACTGCCAATAACAAACTCTGTTAGTCATTAATGAACTTTACCGCTGCGGAAAAAACAACCAACTGGCCAACCAACTGATTAGCGGCCACTATAAACTTGACCCATGACAGTTTCAAAAGCTACCAAATAAAAAAAAAACAAATAGTTTAGTTGGTTGGCGATTTGATTCAGTTTCGGGTGCAGTTCGGAGAAAACTTTTATATGGGTTAAATGTGTTGTTTTGCTGCCCGTTTTGTGTTAAACTGTTTGTGAATTTTATTTGGCTAGAATGGATGAGATTGAGTTGGTTAGATGGTCGGTTGGTTGGAGACGTCCTTGAAGCGTGTTTTTATTTTTTATATGTGACACGTGCCGCACATATTAAATGCATTGCCGGACAACAAAAGGTGTCAATGACAAGAATCAAATGAAAAATTTTATGGAATGGATTGGAATGAAATGGAATGTCAATGTGTCTGTAATCTTGGCTCGTTTACTCACTTGTCAAAGAGAGCATGATAGTAGGTCTGGCCCAGTTGGATGTCGGCTGTTAATGTTGTTACGAAATTCGATAATGGATTGGCCAGGCACTGCGATTCGCGCAACACATTCTGGCCCCACATAATGGAACCCTTGCGCAAAGCATTCACCACCTCGCCGCGCACCCCTTTGTTGAAGGGACAGACAGCGCGAAAGGCGCGCATCGATCCAAGCAAACCCAGACAACGCAGCAGGAACTCCAGTCGAATTAGCGAAGGCGGATTTAATGCCGGAAAGATGTCACGATGCCGTCGTATCTGATTTAACGAACGCTCCACAAACCCGTTCATTGCCTCCGCCAACCACTGTTCCAAATCTCGCGTGAGTGCCTCCTGATTAGGTTGGTTCCATTGCTTCTCCACATCGCTAAGCAAACGATGCAGAAACTTTGGATCCAACGGTGTCGAACGATTCAAACGTGCTGCAGCTACATATCTGAAGGGTGGGTGTTTAAGGGGGGCATGAGGTAATAGTAATTTGTTAGATTGTTTGGGGAGTTCAAATTGCTCACCTGGCCATGGCACAGTGTAGGTCCGTTAGTTCGGACTGCACGGCCAGCTGATGGAGTATGGTAAGCGCCGGGCCAGGTAAATCACCGCACCAGGTCCACGAGGGTTCGTGTGTGGTCACCTCGTGTTGCATGAAAACCATCTGAAGTTGTTCAATCTTGCGCAACTGCTGTTCATTGTTCTCCTCGGGCACGACGCCACGATCCTCGCGTGTCGACAGCCACAGCTTGAGACGAATGCGTCCCTGAACCGTGCTGCGATGACTGCGTGCCTCCAGCTTGAACCACGCATCTAGTCCCGTCGAGGGTATCTCTGCTATGGGTATGTTGATGGCACCCAAAAAATCATCCTGTGAGCCCTGACGGGCAGACTGACACACCTGTTTGAAGAAGCGACCCAAGCCCCGAACACCACGCACTTCATTCAAACGTGAAACAGCATCCATGACACAGCTCTCGTCATCGTGGTCCCAAATGTCCAAGTGAAAGGTGTCTGTGTTGATGTCATCGATGTCGCTGGAACGGGAATGGTTAGGGATTAATCAAAAAGCGCTTTGTTTGCTTGTTTGTTCGTTTCTAGTCGACTCAGTATTCATTAGTGTTGACAATTGCCAGAGCTCATTAATTTGTCTAATTAGCAACGCCTAACGCTGATAAGTAGGCAATGCTTTTTTTTTTTTTTTGCTTGTTTGCACAGTGATTCGTTTAGTAGCCTAATAAAGATAAAGCTCTCGTTTATGTAGTGGCATCTGTTCTATGTTATTGGCTAAACAGCTCTACTTTTATTATATATTTATTGAAACACGCGTTAAAATAAAACAACTGCTACCACAATGAGCTTTATGAGCGGGTTAAAACCATACGATACTTTACTTAAAGCTTCATGTTTAATGGCAAATACTTTAAGTGATTGTTAACTCAATGTAGGATACATATATACTGAAAGCTCGGAACAGCACCCAGCTATTTTTGAATTCATTGTAATCCATCTTCTAGTAAAAACCAAAAGCTTGTTCTTGTCAAAACCAATATGCTGTCAACATTCATTTGGCTTTCCCTTTAAAATGAAAATGTTGCAACCAGCTTACACATTTATTTGTTGAATATTTTAGCAGCTACAGCTGCAGCTAGTCATAAACAATGCGAATAAACGATAAAAGATTTCTTCTGACAAAAATTTATGAATTCTTTAATATAGTAAGTATATCACACTGCCAACCAACTTGTTTGTGGGAAATAAATGCAGCTCCTACGGTTTGTTAACTAAGAAAAAGATTTACGACTTCTACTAACAACTCAGTTAAAAGAATGTTTTCTTTTATATGTAAGTATGTATATTTAAAACAACTGCCGCCTGATTGTTTTGATTGCAATTGCAATTGCCATTGTTATATAGGTTCTAGTGTCGATTTTATGGCGCAATTAAATTTTGTATCCTAAGCTCGTAAATTACGAGCCCACCAGCCCACGCAAGCAATTGTTATGTGTATCAGAGATCGCAGCAGCAGCTGAATGATAAATGCCAACTGGGTCGGAACATTTGTCATGCGGCCAAGCGTAAATGAAGTGTCTCCAGACACCTACTACAACATCAAATTCCAAAGTGTGTTTTCTTTTGTTGTTGCTTCTTTTGCAGACGCAAATTAACTTAGGCGGTGCCGACGGCCGCTTAATTGAATGATTTCGTAGTGAAATCCAGCGTCATCATCAAATGCCCATCATCGATGTTCCGTATAATGGACACGTGATGGAATTTAAATGCGTCGCACAAATTTTCAATTGCCAATTGGCTGGCATTCAACTACACTTAAAGAAACACAAAATGACCATAACATAATTAAGCTGAAAACCTTAAGTTTTTCCTTTGATGTATTTTTTTTGTTTACATATTTTGGAACAGTTTAATTTTGCTACATTTGAGAAAATATTTTTTTTTTTAAAGGAGTATAATAAAATGTTATATAATGTAATTGCACTTACAATTTGAACTTTTCATTCCATTTGGGGCTGAGTGTGTGCGGCTTGATGCTAGTTGCCTTGATTAGCTTGGCCGGCACCGGGCCGCTCAGCGAGTCGCGCTGCTCCCGTCGACCCGAACCCTCGCGCCGCTTAAAGCTTAAACGAAAGCTATGCTTGCGATGCGGCGGCGAGTCCGTGGCGCTATTATCAAAACCACCGCTCATATCGGCTGATAAGGCGCGCGGTGTCGGCGGCAGCGGCAGCGGCGACACTGGCGGACCGCCATCCGGCTGGATGCCCAGCATGCAATATGGATCCGAGAAGCCTGCAGAGACATAAAATGAAAAAGTATAGTGAAAGCAAAAAAGGATTGTTATTACATTATTGAAATTTGAGCGCGACATTAAATGGCAATTAATGGCATCTGTTGCCTGCAGGTAACGAGAGACGCGGCAGACAGATACTTGTGGCAAGATAGTAGTGGCGTCAGCTGGCAACAGACACTTCTGGTCACATGCACACACACAAACAGGGCGTATGATTAACATTTCATTTGCATAAAGTGCCGCTCAATTATTAAGTGGCTGAGATTTACACAGACACACGCAAAGAGAGCAAAAGAGAGCTGGAGAGTGTTTGTGGCAACTCAACAGCGAAAGCGAGATGATAATCGATTAAATTAGCTTCAATGGGCTATACGAATTTAATTCCGATTCCCAGCAAGTGCGCATTGCTTTGGGTTCCACTTTTTTTTTTAGAGGTAGAAATGTGAGCGTGTCGTGCCACACGATGTGGCATACTTTTATAACTAATATTGGTTAGTCGTTTTATTTTGAGAGATAAAATCTCAAACAGATCAAATAAATGTACAATGTTTGATAATTATTAAATTAAGACATGATGGAGTTAACTGTTTAAATTAAATCAATAATTAATTACTTTAAAATATATAATTTGAAGCTGAGTATCTCAAACTTCTTGTTAACTACTTATAGCCACTTTGACTACTTTAACAAAACACGCTCCCATCCCTAATCTGGCTTAAGGAGAACTAGTGAACTGCGAAAGCTAATGGAAATTTTCTTCTACTTATATTTTTCTTAGTAGGTTTCATGCCTGAACTGAAATAGTAGCGATTACGATTGCTGCTAACGAAAACTTACAATCGTATGCCAGTCGTCTGGAGCTACTATATGGAAGCCAATTTAGGGATGGCCAAACAAAAGGTGGGAGGCAGAGGCGCGCACTCTTCAGTCAGAAGTACATTTAGCAGATGGTAAAGAAAGAGAAGCTGAAGCAACTTACAAGGAGCACTCAGCGTATTCCTTACACATCCTTGAGCACATTA
Organism: Scaptomyza graminum; assembly: GCA_018901835.1. Taxonomy (NCBI): domain Eukaryota; kingdom Metazoa; phylum Arthropoda; class Insecta; order Diptera; family Drosophilidae; genus Scaptomyza; species Scaptomyza graminum. The sequence goes on from JAEIFL010000243.1 coordinate 2,035,024, forward strand.
ATATGCGAAATTGCGTTGCCATCGATGGCATCAGCAGGAGCAGGAGCAGGGGCAACAGCAACTGTTGATGTTGTTGTTGCTATTGCTCTTGAAGCATAATGAACAAAATGGGAAGCATTAAATTGCAAATTTATTGAACGAGCTGCGGAACAGAGTCGATGACTTGCCGATGTGGTTCTCTCCTCTCGCTGACTCTGTTTCTAGCCAAAAAGGAGGAAGCAAGGTTTTATTTTTGTGTGTGCCTGTTTGGGCGTCTCTGAGCTGTAACTGTGACATGAACAGGAACCCAAAAACAAGCGACATTTGATCTCAAACGACTACGTAATACTCTGCTTTCTTGTTACTCAATGCAATAATGAATTCTGTTCAAAATTGCTACCTAGCTTGAGCTAAAGAAATAACATTTCTTGAGGGACAGCTGAGGAGAATATTATCTTAAAAGATTATCGATTATTTCTTGTTCATTACCAGTTTATTTGGATGGACTTTTACAGATACCTCAAAAAACTGTAACTGTAAAAAATGTATTTTTATCGAGCAAAGTAATAATAAAATATTTCATTTTACTTGCCCTTGGCCCTTGGCGAAAGCCCGTTATAAGAACCCTTTGAGGGCAGAGCATAAATATAATGACAAAAAAAAAATGTTTAATATGCGAAATATGTAAATGGGGCACATGGTGCACAGTTTATTGAGGTCTCGCTGGCTTTTTGATACACCCACACACAAGCACACTCATACCAATGTAACACACCCACCCAGGAAAATTATAATACAATTATTGAAGCAGCAACAAATCAAATTGCAAACTAAAAATATATGCGAGCAAACACACACGCTTGACAGATTGACAAATTGAGTGGAGCAGGATTGGAGGATTGTGTTTATAAGAGTATATGTAAAATATATGGTAAGAGTATCAAGTGGCTTACCATTAGCATCCTTTGCCTCGAGGCCATCCGCTTCGATGACAACCGCAGAGAGCACGATTATTTTTGGCTTATCCTCGGCGGAGGCATGCAGCAGTCGATAATGACGATCCGGATTGACGCCAAAGGCGCGCTGTGCATGCAGATACATTTCATCCTTGTAATGTGCAAACTGTGCGAAAGAGAGAGAGTGACAAAGAGAGTGGGTTAGGAAGAGATAGGTTAGCTGTTTGACACAGATGTCTGCATTTAATTTTATTTAATTATTTTGATATTTAGCAGACAAACAAAAAATATTTTCTTAAATCATCAACAACAATTTGAATTGTCGAATTTTTGTCCAGATAAAAATCAGCAAACATTTTTTTTATTTTGTTTTCCTTGAAAGACAAATTTTTGTTTGCTTTATATCCGATTCGAAATATAAATTAAAATTCGTTTTCCCTATTATAAAAAATAAATATATTTTTGCATATTGATTTATCTTGTCGAATTTATTAGCCTGCTGCTTTTCTGATTTGCGCTCACTTCAAGAAGCACCCCAACCCCCTTTTATATTCCCAACCCTGCCCCTTGCTTGCCTTCTGCTTTTTTCTGCTATGCTAGGAATATTATTTTAATTTGATTGCTTTGAGTGCAGTCGCCTAGGCAGCGCGTCCAACTAAATTATTAAAGAATCTTATTTTAAGCCTCCCCTTAGATCTACTCTGCATTCCCATTTCTACTCCCCTCAAGCAGTACTGAAATCATTTCGACGACGCGTCGTTAGCAAAAAAAATTTTTATACATCATTTGTTTGACCTAATAAAAAGTATGGAACAAGCATTGGTTGACTTGGTTATACCCTACGAAGCCAAAATTTTAAAAAAAAATTCAACACTATTCCAAAAACTGTTGCATAACCTTTAATGCATCAACTTGTTCAATAACATAAAGTTTAGATGTGAACAAAGTTTAATAAAAATAAAATTTCATCAACAACAACCAACAAAATGTAACATTAGAAACAATTACACGCTTGCAGCTGCTACGCATTTATTTGTAATTATTTTCCATTAAATGCAAAAAAAAAATATATATAGTACATATATAGGTATACATAGCGTAGGAATAGAAAATTCCACTGAGTCGCCTGCTGAGCCGTTTGGTGGCCCGGAATAAATAACTTTAGTGACTGGCCTTTCTCCTTCTTCAACTCGAGAGGCCATGCGAGACTTGACCAGATTCGTTTTCACTTTCTCTCTCTCTCTCGAACTCAATCACAGCAGGGCTAATGTTATTTTCCTGCCGCTGCTAGAAAGTTTTATTGCGCTGCGCCATCATAAGCCCAATGGCTCTAGCTTCAAACTAAGTTTTGCCCAACCCCGCCAACACCATCATATTCTGTGTGTCGACTGTCGACTGAAGTTTCATTAGTTGTGCAATTTTCTTACTGTTAAATTAAAAACGATAATTGAAAAATTGTTGCTCGATAGCAGCAGCAGGAGGGGTTGGTTTGGGTAGAGGAAACGGGCTTTGACATCCCCAACAGTGTCGCATTGTTGCCTGCCTAGCATCTTGTGAAAATATTGGAAAATTACGAACAAATGGCAATCGAAATGAAAGCTCTCAGTTCAACTTTGATGCCAGTTGAATCGAGAAACACTTTTGTAATTGATTTTTCTTTTTTAGTGCTTTTGTGCTTGCCACAACGAATGGTTTCTGTGTATCCTGTTTGAGCCTCACCTCAACCTCAACCACAACCTCAATTCTGGCGTTTAAGCTGTTTGGCCTTAGGTGGAAAAGCAACCCACATACCACATTCCACACCCCCAACATTAATCATTTAAATTGCACAACACTTTTTGGCCCTAAACGTATGTGATTAAGTAGCTTGCCCGACCATTTCAAACATCTATCATCTCAAGCCTCAAGCTAAAGCTAACCGCTCGTTAGTTTTCAAGCCAAAATACATTTTGTATATAATTCCCAACTATTTGCATAAGTTTCGCTCAGCTCAATCAAAAATTCATATGATCTAAAGCTTAGCCCAGAACAGTCAGTCCTGTGCTTTGGTATTGATTCATTTCATGTTTGCAGAACTCTGTTTGGCACTTACAGTGAGAGAATCAATTCTAGCAAAAACTCCATTCAAAATGTACAAAAAACCTTTAGAAACTGTATCAGATTTTTCTTCAGTGTATAGTGTATTTAGGGCATACCTGTCCGCCTGGCGCTGGTGCACCGACCGTATTGGCAATGGTATGCAGGACCTCAACGTAAAGCTTCTCCTTCTCATCGTGTCGGTCAATGGATTCCTCGGGCGCTGGCGGATCACGTTCATTTTCAGGATTAGCCTCGGCACGTGATTCGGCCGCACGCGTTGCCGACATCCGACGATTTTCACGTTTCCAACCGAGCGATGTAAAATTCTCAAAATACGACCCATCCGTTTCCTGTACACTGTGCAAATGAGACACAAACAAACAGAAAGAAAGAGACAAAATGAGAGAAAATATTGTGATGAGTGTCCGTCTGAGTGCACTTCATTATATCAAACAATTTTTGGGTAAAATTGACTTTGCCTCTCTGACTGAATGCTCTAATTGCCTCTGTCAATATGCTCTCTACATAAGTATTAAGTATTCCATTTGCATATCAGAAGCAGAATCAGAAGCAGCATCAGCAGCGGAATTTCGCTTGTCAGACCTATTTCAACATTTGAAGTGGGTCGAACAGATTTGCTGGCAGCTTGTTGCTTGGCTTTTATCGCTAATTGTATACAAACGTATATACATACCTATGTATATATCTATGCTAGTTTTGATATTAATCATACGCATCGTGCGTCCGTTAACAGATTTATAACTCACTCAAAGGTTTAGAATCATGGTGATTATGTTTTGCATGCCACACACACACACACACAGTCACATTTATACCCTGCATCGGCTGCTTTGAAATTGAGCCACAAAACTTTTCGCACTCAGCACAAAACGGGCAGCGGCTAAGCGCCTAAGCGGCTTAACTTTGTCGCCAGCGTTGCCAGATTTTTTAAACGTTTATGACGCAATTGCTTAGAAACTGTAGGCGGAGGCACAGAAATATACTCTGTAACGGCGATTCGTGTCCCTAGCTAATAGATAATAATCTTATAAATATTTTGATTATTATCGATTTTTTAAATTATTGTTATTTATCTTATATGTGACGGGCTAAGGCTTAAGTTAAGGTCTATTGCCTTTGTAGCTTGGTAAGAAAAGGTTAAGACTGTTCTTTGAATGCAAATTAACTCCATATTCTGTAGAATTATTTTTCCCCACTTATTAGCACATATAAATTAAACAGGGTATATAGATGAGACAAATAAAATGATAAGCTGTGCTGCACCCAATTTACTTTAGGCAAAAAAATATAAATTTTCAAAACATTTTTTTGTCGAATTTTGTTTTTAAGCGCTATTCAAATGTGCGGCGCAATTTCAGCGCCAGATGTTAAAAGGAGGGGAAAAGAGGCTGGCGCTGAGAGGCTTTTCAGAACTGACTTACAGTGCATTGTTTGCAAAAATTCTGGTTTTTCCTATTATATATTTATTTTTCGTTGTAATTTTTTTTCTGAGAAATTTCATTTCAAACTTTTCTTTGTGCTTGGTTGTTTCGTTTGCTTTTGTGATTTTGTCAACGCGCGCACTCAATTTCAGAGTTTAAAGTTCTTAACCGTATTTCTTACGTAACTTTCTTCTCTCTTCGCTCGTTTTTTTTTCTGTTCCTTTATTTTGTGTTCTTTTTTCTTTGCTTTTGTTTTGATTTGGTTCGAGTTGTCGTTTCCACAAAAAGTTGATCCTTGTTCAAGTTTTTTGTCGCTGTTATTATTTATTTGGTATTTATCTTGTTGCAAACATTTTTGCTGCAGTGTAGGTAAACAGCTGCTAAGCTTTTACTGAGTTTGGCAATTATTCATTATTATTATTTTTTACTTTTTTTCCATATTATGACGCTTCGTCCTTTTAAATATCCCGCCACAGGATTGCGGTTGATAAATTGCTATTTAATGTATGTTTTTATCATGTTTGATCGATTTCTGTTTGCGATTTTTGCGGCATTTAATTAATCTGCGTATTTTATGTTTGTTGACGTTTTATAATGTATTTTTTGTCCAGATTTGGCGGTTGGGCGTTAATTGCAACTTTTTGACTAACTAATTTGTGTTTGTAACGCCAGATAATTAATGAATATTATCATATTAACACCTGCATTTACAATCCACTAAAAGCTTTTATTTGTTTTGTATTTTTATCGATTGCCAGGAACTGCATAAATTAACTGTTTTTTGTTTGCTGGAAAACGGTTTGAGGGAATTTGTTTTCTTCTTTGTGTATTAATTCATTAGTTTGTTGGTTCATAATTTTTAATCAGACTCATGTCAAAAGCAGTATTAAGTCTTCAGAATAAACAGCCTCAAAGGTTCGCCATGCTTTTGAAAGCAACACCTTGTAAAATCTCATTTCATGCTAAATTAAATGTTACCTCAAGACCAAAACTCATTATGCGCACATTTTCAGGTTTAAGTGAAGCCGCATTATGCAAAGCAGACGCGCTGGCTGGCTTTTGAGGCTGGTTTCTGTGGCTGTTGCTGCTGCTGCTGCGCCATGTTGCAACCTTGTCTTGCCTTGCCTTGCCTTACCTTGCCTTGCCTGCCACAACGTTAAAGATATGCCCTTATCTATATCTGCTGTGCTTGTGTGTGTTTGTAATTGTGTGCGTGAGCAAGTTGGCCAAAAAAGTTTTCGACTTGCAGCTCAAAAGGGTTGAGCCCGCATTCGAAACTGCCAATGTTGCATAGACTTAGGTGCCCAAAGTTTCTTTTGCAAATTACAAGCACTGTGCGGGCTACAAAAACAAAAACTTTTATAATTATGTAATTATGTAGGTCGACTCGACACAAACGTAACAACAGTCAGCAAAACAACTATTGAAGTACATTAAACAATTTGTAAATAATTTAAATTATTTCTAGCCCAAGCACTCCAAATTGGGAATACCTTAGGGCAACTTTAAGACTATCCCCACGTTGATTATTTATGAGCCAAGAAATCCCAACTAAGATGCTTTCATTAGGGTTGGATTTCATTTATGTATGTAAAAGTAAAAGGATATCTTGTTGTTAATTATAATGAACGCACACATATGCCACACACACACACACACACAAAACTCATTTGCGGCTTTGCAACAGCAGGATCCCTCATTTATTTTCTTATACACTCCGTCTTTACTTACCCCGAATTGGAGCGTGGATCCACCTCGGGCCAACTGAGGCGCCGTTTGCAAAATGCCAATGGTGGCCGTGGTGGCGGATCCGGTTGATGCAGTGGCGAGTTCCGGCTGCGAAATGAGCCTGTGCGTGGTGGCGCCAAACACTCCAAAGCCCGCGATTGACGACGCGAATTGATGGGTGTACTCCCGGCGGATGAGCAATTTCCAGGACCACCAGACGCACCACCAGCAGCACCACCACCACTGCCACTGCTGCCCGGCACTTTTGGATAGCCTGTGAAAAGAAAATGATTTAATTTAATTTACACACAAAACAAACTTTTAATGCATTGTTATCGATAGTTATCGATTTATTGTTACTGCCACTTAAATGGCAAATGCCAATGGACATATTTCTGTAATGGAATTAAGTTTTATACACACCATCTGAATTTGATTGGATTTCGTAATAAGTTTAAAGCCTTCACCATTGAAATGGAAATATTCAATCCCATTTGCATTCATCAAATTACATTTGCATGTTGATTTTTTTGTATAACTAATGCTGACATTCCGTTTTTTTTTTTTTATTCACTGAATCCACTTAATTAAAAATATGTGTGTGTAAGGAAAATATTACATTATGCTGATTACATGATTTTCGTACAGAGTCTTTTGTTTGCTTTAAATAAAGTTGTGCTGCTTTAAAACAGCCGAACGCCACAATTAATACTATATCTTAATTACTGTGGTTTTGCCCATGAGTTTCAAGCTTTTTGCAAAACTAGCAATAAATTACAATCAAAAGAATTGCCACAATAAGACAAATGACATTTTCATGTTGTTTTCTAAATCATTTACGCCCACAATTCGTTTCTTTATTCTCTTTAAATTTAGCACACAAAGTGACTTTAGAAAAGTCATGCAATTGTAATGATACCGAGAACTAGTCGACGACGCGTCGTATTTTCTGGATACAATAGAGACGACTACTTACCAGCGAAGCGAATGTTAATGGATTGGGCGAAGCCAAACGGCAATGGCAACAGCAAAACGGATGTAGGAAACAAGAAGCAGAACATGGACACAGACAAGTCAGAGTCGTTCTAGCCAAGTCAAGTCAATGGTGATGCGGTCAATGCGGCGTGGGCTGTTCTCATGTCCCTGACTCGAAAAGCGAGTGGGGCGGGGGTGGGAGGAGTAAGTGGTGTTTTGGGTGCCAGAATGTGCACAGGATGTGAAGTTTCCTATGCTCTTGGCACAAAACACAACCGCAACCTTGACATGCATCTGTGCGGCTGCTGCTGTAGCTGTAGCTGTTGCTGTTGCCATTCCTGCTAGCCACAAGGACATTGGGAAAACTTATACTGCATATGAAGTGCGGATGTGTTTTTGTGCTAATATTGTTGCTGTGTAACTACTGTTACTGAGTTGCTGTTACTGGGCTTCTGGTTCTACTGCTCTGCCACTCCATTTGTCTAACTATTGCTGTGGCTTCGTCACGAAAGCTTTTTAATATGTTTATGCAAAAGAACTAGCCAAAAAAAAGGGCAACAAAAACTATGAAAACTCAAATACATGTACAGTGATCATTGTAACATGTTAGACCTTCAATATATTTAGCAACCCAGCATCTATCCAAGATTAACTTCAGAAAGGTACTTTTCGCTTTTAGTTTGAATTTATCCAAAAAAAAATTTTTTATATTGGAAAGATATATATATCTAGGGAAAATAAAAAAATAAAATTGTGACAAAACTAAACCAACTAAAAATCGTATTTCCAAAACATCAAAGCATGCAAGTTATTCAAATTAACAAAACTAAATGTTAGCTGAATATTTATTGCTTATTTTTATGTCAATTTTAATTCATGTTTTTTTTAACAAGAATCATATGTTTCTGCTATATTAAATAGCTTTAGGCACCCCAGCTATTTTCATGGCATTTACAGTACTTTAGCAAAAAATTTGTTCAGCTGCTCGATGTTGAAAATTCGTAAAGTCAAAAGTTGGCTAAATAAAATATTGACAGAAATGGTAACACCCACACACAGACACAGACACATACAATATTCAAATACACACACGCTTACATTTTAGCGGTTTTTATAGCTGATGTTGCTTTTGTTGCTGATGTGCGCTTCTCGACGTCGTTGGCGTTTGTGGCTAAAAATCCACTCATTCGTGGCGCGTGCAACAAGATAAGCCAATTTCAATTTGATTCAAATGCTGCAGACGTTTGTAAATCAAAAAAGCTAAGCAAATGTCGACCCGCTGCTCGAATAGTTTCACAGACAAAGGACACATTTTGTGGCTGCCAGGCAGGCAGGCAGGCAGCAGCAGCGGTAGTCGGTTTTGTGGCACTCAACGCAGATGCCGCATGTTGCTAGCTGCTTGATGCTTGCTGCTCTCTGCTTGCTGCTGTCTGTGTCTTAACTTTGAAATGTGTGTTTGCAGTTGCCGGCAACAATACAGAAATAGCAACAAGAACAACGACAACAGCATAAGGACCTCATATGTAGCATGTTGATTGCATTGGATTCATACACATTCTCGCAACCGAGTTTTTGTCTCTTGGTGCACATTGATACGGATTTGTTTGCCTTTCCGAGAACAACTTGCCAACTCGAAAACATTTTCCTCGAACATCTTTTGTGCTTTTTCCGAGTACATAGGAAAACATTAATTTAATAAACTTTTGCGTCGGCTGTTTTGCATTTGTGCGGCTTGCTCGAACCAAAACTACATATCGATTACGCAATGCGTTTCTGGTTTCTTCTTGTTATACAACTGCAATTTTATGTTTATTTATGGCTTTTGTGTGCAGCTGCAACAAATATTTTCATTTTGAATATCAAAACAACACAACACATGGCGTATGTGTAATGCGAACATATTGTGTATTGTGTAACAAAGATTTTAGTTCTATGAAAAACAAACATAGAACCCTTTTTTCTGGTTAAATCATTTATCAATGATATTTAGTTTGCATTTCGAATTTCCTTTGAAAAATAAATATTTGCATTGTGTTTTAGATTTGTGTTCAATTAGATTTGATGTATTGATCAATTGCTTATTGTTGCTTTAACATTGGCCATCTTCAAAGTCGAAATTAAAAGCTGATGTTTAAGCTCTTAAGCCTGCATATATGAGTATTAAGTTTAAAAGCCTATTTGTGCTTAAGAAACACTTTTGAACAATCTGGCTGCTTAGAGATAAGTTAGCACTTTATTGGTTGCTATGCTTTTGTACTTAAGTATTTATGGTTTCCTTAAAAGTGCTTTATAACTCAAACTAGCTTTAGCCATATTAAAGTACATCCGGCCGCTTAAATTGCTTCGTTATGAATGTTGTACTATATTCTAAACGATATCTGTTTTTCTCATCTCTTTTATATACATATTTATTATTATTTTTTTTGTTAATCTCACCTAAGCTTTTGTAATATTTTTGTTCTTTGGCATTCATCAAAAACAACAACAACAAAAATTTTTAAGCTCGGCTAGACGATACCCTGGACCCGGGACATTATGATTACAGTCGTTGTTTCATTTATGTTAAAACTGCGCTACCGAATGACTTTACTTCAATGTTCGATGTCTCCGAAATGTGAACAAAACCATTACACCCTTTACGGCATTACATGGGTTGAGGGTATAAATATGTAATACGTGTGTTTAGTTTGTCATGGATTTTCATTAATCTTGACACACTTTGGCAACGCCCAGGCAACAACAACCCACCCCATCAACCAACCCAGCCTGGGGGACAGCCATTTATCACACTAATGCGTGTGTCTTTGTTTGTATGTACGATGTATATATAAGAGAGTGTGGCAAAGCAATACTCACCTAGTAATGGATTAGTGGCATTTGGATTGCCGATAACAACGCCACCGGCGGGATAATTACTGCCAGCGAGGTTTGTCACGCCCGCTGTGGGTTGAGCGGGCGCACCGTAAACGCAGGGGCTGCCGCCTAAGCCGAGACCGCTGCCAATGCTGGCTTGTTGTTGCAGTGGTGCATGCGAGTGTTGTTGTTGCTGCGAGTGTTGCTGTTGCAAAAGATGCTGCTGTTGTTGTGGCAAAAACTGTTGTTGTTGCTGTATTGTGATGCCAGCTGCAGTTGGCAGTCCAACGCCGCCGCCAGCGCCGCCGCCCGGCTTCTGCTCACTCGACTCCTGGCGCGTCAACGAGAAGCGTCGATTGCCAAGACCCAGACTCGATATGCCACTTGTTACATACTGTTGCATGGAGCTGAGGAAACTCATCGCGTATCATTTGCTTTAGCTTCTTGTTGTGGTTGTTGTTAATGTTTTATCACTCGACGTCGTCAGCGTCGTCGTCGTTGGTTAATTGGCTTAAATTGTTTGTCGTTGTTGTTGGCCCCCTCGTTTGTTGCTGTGTGAAATTAATCACTCGGAAACTTAGCTTGCTCTCTGTATGTGTTTTGGCAAAAAGCTTGTGGATTTGCTTTTCCAAATTCGTTATGTTTTTTAATTATAAAATATCCTTGCTGTTTGTGGCTCCTTGCTCTGTAAGCAGAAAGAATAAATGTGTTGGGCAAGTCCTTAAGATTTGGTTCTTAAGTGTTGTTGTTCGGCAATTTTAGGGGTCTTAATTAAAACTTTTGGCCAAGGTTTAAGTCGAGGCCGAACAGCTTGTTCGACATTGCATTGGGCAGATATTTATATACTATATTTATTCTATTTGTATATGTAAATGCTAAAAATGTTTTACCTGAGCTCAAGATTACAGCCAATTATAATGCAAACAATCAAACAAACACACACAAAACAATCTAGGACGCTTGACTGCTTTTGGAAATTTGTGTAGCATACTTTTCTGCGCACTTAAATTTATGCTTTAAATGTTTAAGATTTTGTTCGGGTGAGTAAATTTGATGCTTGCTCGAACTCTAATATTAAAATATTAAAAGCTGAATTGGATTTTTGCATGGAGAATTTTAATAAATACAAACATTTCTTTTAGCAATTTTTACATAGAAAGCAGATTATATTTTTATCAGACATAGCTATCAAGTTTCTTGCTTTCATTTGACCTTGTTGTTTGGTAGCGCAGTTGTCAGCGTCTGGTTAAATTAATTTGTTACTTTTTTTTTTACGAGTCCTGGCGACAGCTACTAGACTATTTAAGTGTGATTGAGCTGTTGGGCTCCCTCTTTTTCACTTTCTGTATTTGTGTTGACTCATCGACTGTTGTTTGTGCAACCAATTTGCGCAGACACACCAAAATACCAGCAGCAAAAAGAGTGGAAAAAAGTGCTGAGTGCAGCTATTTGTTGATTTCTTCTATTGGTTTTTGACTTGTTTTCTTGTTATTTTTTGGTACTGCCGTTAATTAATTTTGTTTTGATTGACAAGATGGAGTTGCAAATGGCAGAGAAACAGACAAACCGAGTGTCCATCTATCTCTGTCTGTGCGTTAATTAACGTTTAATCAGCAGCAGCTTAATGAAGCATTTTGCGGCTTGTTTCCTAATGCGTCTAATCGATCTGCATGAATTATTGGCGCTTAAGGGCGAGCTCACCTTGTCATTGAATTGTGGCCACAAAATGTTGATGTTGATTTTGTTGTTCATAAATTTCTGGCTGGCTGGCTGGCACCTGCGACGCTCAACTCATCGATTTTGTAGTTGTTGCAACAACCAGCTCAAATTAGTTAATTAATTGCCCACAAACCACAGATACAACAACTCAAAAGCACAAATCCAAACGCATTTTTTGTATATGTACTCTGAATTGAAACGTGACTGGATTTGCATTTTGTGCGAGCTCTCATAATATTATGGACATAAAATAGTAGAAAAACAAGTTTAAACAAAAAAATGTTATATGAAACAAATAAACAGGAAAATAAACGATGGAAATGGCAAATATATATAGTTTCATTTATGTAAAACTCATAAGCTGACATTTAATGGCTAAATTCGATAGAAACGCAAACCTTTCATTACAAAAAATATCAGATTTTTCATAGGAAAATAACATGTTGTTGGTATCACGTCAGAACATTATAAAGGTATTAAGTTTCATTGCAAACAACTCCTGTTTTTAATAATGTCCAAGCTTAAAACTTCCCAAAATTTAAGGCACATTGAGACAGGTCTTCGAATTCCTAGAAAATTCAACTGGCGAGCAGTTCGCACTGCGCTCATCATCCAAAATTGAAGGAACTGCGCTGCAAATGTTACCTAGTTGTAAGGCTGGCGAACATAGTTGGCATTAATATTCAGTTGATTGCTTTTAAATGGCACAAAAGCAAGCCTCGCATTGAGTAGCAGAAGGACAACAGCAACATGTTGCAATTGTTAGCAATTGTAAGTTGTTTGCGTGTGTGTGTGTCTGTGCGTACGTGTGTGTACGTGCACAATCAGTGCAAAGGAAGCTTATGGCCACCCCACCTAATCCCTTGGGCGCTTTGCTTTGCAGCTGATTATTGCATAATTAGCGGGAAGCACACAGAAATAAAACCCTTATTATTATCAGTGCGTGTGTGTGTGTTGTTGAGCCGTTAGCATATGCTTAAAACAAAAGGAGTGGGCACAAAACTTGATTTATACGACGCATGTAAATTCGCCATTAAGCGCCAAACAAATGTATTACAATTAAATGAAATGAACGCAACAGCAACAACAACATTAGCAATAGCAACGATAGCAACAGCTGCTAACCGCCCCCGAGAAGACACGCCCACACGCAACACATACATTATCATATATATAAAAAAGGTTAGGGACCTGGGTTAGTATCGTGTTCATACATAGAATTTAATTAAGATTCATTGAACACAAGCCAAACCCATTGGGAGAAAAGCTAAAAAGAATCGTCGAGCGGAGGGGGAAGAGGTTAAACAGAGACTTTAAGAAAGTCGCGAGTGTGTGTTTGTGTGTGTGTGTTGGTAGTTGGGTGCTAATGAATGCCATTAACTAGCAACAGAAACGATACTAGCATCAATCAATTTAGTTAAGTATGCCCTAGAAATATTTTGGGTAGGGTATAAGAGGTATCCTGAAATATAATACTTGCTTATATGTTCATATTTATAAATACATCTGTTTCCATATGGCATTGAAAAACAGCATTCAGTTTAAATTTTAAAAAGTCAGTTTTCTTACGATTACAGGGTATCTTTCAGTACAAAATCAAATCACTTAACTAATAACACTCGTTAGTCGGTTATTAATGTTTCTTGCATGCGACATGGGGCAGCTACGCTACAAAAAAACAACAACTTTTCCAACTAAGTGAAATGCTAATTTTGCATTGATGTTTTTTTTTTTTCCGGCTTGTTTATATGAAAAACAAGATTTCATATATGTAGTATGTATGAAGCAAATGTAATTGACTTTACCACTAAATGAAATCAGCTGCCAGCTGTCAGACAGCTGTAAGCTCTGAGTGCTGCTCGGTTGTGTGTGAGTGTGTTTGAGTGTGTGTTTTCCTACTCATTTTTGTTTTCTTACTTCTTGGTGCTGCTATGGGTAAATCAATTTTCATTTTCACACATTTTTCTGGGGCAGCATTTTGTATGCATATCTTGGGCAAACAAACATGTCAGAGGTGTTTATATTTTTGGGAGGGGGTTGGAGGGTTCATGCTTGCAGATGTCCTGTAGATAAAACTGAATGAAAGTCATAAGAAAAAGGTAAATAAAAATGACTTGAAACGAAGTCGAAATACACTTTTCATTTTATGAATTATGAGTAGATATGTTGGATCATATTTTTTTATTGGTGAGATGTGATAAAATTGACTTTTGTCTTATAGACTAAGTTTGTGCTCTTCGAAAGAATCTCATCCTTTGACTTTACAACTCTGAATTAAATTTGACAGATTTAACCCTTAATGTATAAAGTGTATAATAAAAAATAAGCAAATTGTTTTGCATGCGGCAAAGCTAAAAAATAAGGAACGACGAGGCAATCGAATCCGAGTGTGCCACACACACACACACACACACAGACAATAAAAAAAAGGTAATTGTAAGGCAATTTCAAAGGCGAAATTATTATGTCGCTTTATGTCATCTTTTTGCCGCGTAGTTGTTGTTTTTGTATATGCGTAAGCCAATTTTTTTTGCCACTTTGTGTCAGGCGAAAAACTTGCAGATGAATGTGGAAATGGAGGCGTTGTTCGCGTTGGTTGCATTTGGGGCGTGGTGTTACGTGAAAATGACAAAGCAGCTGAGTCAACGGCATAAAATTTATTTTCACTTCTTTCTCTCCGGTTTGATATGTTTGGCTTGAAAATTGAAACGGGTCCGGAATTTGAGATTCGACATTTCCAAGCAACCAACACAAAAAAAAATAAAATGTCAGCAAAATGCAAAAAAAAAAAAAAATAAATAAAGAATTGAGTTGAACAAATGTGCGACATTCAAATGTTTTATTTAGCTGTCGTGTTATGTGCGCTTGTAAGTGGGAGTTCTAATGGGCGTGGCAATATATATAAATTACTTAAGGCATGAAAAACGAGTCGCAATAACCGTCAGCAATTGTGGTTAATATGATTGAGGCAAAATTTACACACGAAAACACTTAAAACAGTGAAAAAGACCAAGATTATCAATAATATTAACAGTGATATATCATCATTAAAGTGTAATCCTTACAGTAGCATTGACAGTTACAAAACATTTATCTTTAAAGTTTTCCATAATTCAAAAGAAAATAAAATAACTTTTGCAATCCTGGAAAGCTACTTTTATCACCTACAGCTGCTACATAACCGACTCCTCTTCTCCAACTGAGCACAATTCTCTCCTAACTTAAAGCACCTTTCTGAGTAGAAAACCCACCCGACGCAACTATCTACTAATCTGTGAGAGGCTTTGGAGGAAGGTGGCGAGCCAAGCAGCCATGCAGCTGCAATATAATGCCATTATCATCATCATCATAAATCACCGAGTGCAGCACATGCATCACTTTCCACACTTTTCATTCAGTTTGCCTTTTGTTTGCGCTGACAGTAGATGAAGCAGAAAGAGCTTGATAAAGGTGAACAGCAGCAGCAGCAGCCGAGAGCAGAAGGAGCTGAAGGTGTTCCTATGGCCACACTGTCAATTGCAATAAAACAGAGAAGCATGCATATACAGAAAGATGCTAGAACTAGTAGATGGGACTCAAGGATAGCAAAGCGACAGCAAACACAACACGTGCAAACACTGAACAATGGGCCAAGGAGGCGTGAAGGATTCAAGGATCCATGAGTAATATTGTTTGGCCATGCAAAGTGCCCAAAACCAAAATCCTCTTTGATAAATACATACGCTCAAGAGTCATCTGACTAAAGCAGCCGCAGCAACAGCTGCAAACACAAATTGCTTAATTTGTTAAGGCCAAACGCACACACATGTACACACACACACATGAAGTGTTTGTAATTATCGCAAATGCAACACAAATTCAATTAACTTGGGTCGTGGACTAAGCTCAACTGCAGCTACAGCTGCAGCTGTTGCTATTAATTACAAAAGGGAAAACGTCAAAAGCGAATGCCCTTCTAGGTGCGCTTCTCTTATCTGCACAGTGCCTATACAACCTTGCCATCCCACACCCACCCTCACTAACTCTACATCTTTTGTGTGCTGG
The DNA here is from genome assembly GCA_018901835.1 of Scaptomyza graminum. Classification (NCBI taxonomy): domain Eukaryota; kingdom Metazoa; phylum Arthropoda; class Insecta; order Diptera; family Drosophilidae; genus Scaptomyza; species Scaptomyza graminum. Next base: position 2,050,799 of record JAEIFL010000243.1, read on the forward strand.
GCTAATCCGTTTTTGGTAGACTACGAAAAACTTTGCAGAAAATACAGGATGAAAAAACTCTTCTAATTAGTAGCAGTTGGCAAAGCAAGACAAAAGCCACGTCAACTGCAAGTGCAAAGAAAATTTCCAAGAAAAAATAGCCCAAAAGAAAAACCGGCTGCATGAAAACTTTCTTTGCGAAAGTGAATAAAGAGACAAAAAATTGCATATGCCAAAAGAATTTGGCATGGATTATGTTAAGATATGATGTGCTTATGAGTAAGAACAAAATTGTCCACTTTAATGGTATAAAACTGAATACTAGGAACAGGAATTGCAGGAATAAGTAACTTGTATAATTAATAGATTTATTTTCAATCAATAGCTCATCTTTCATAGATTCGACTTAATTTGGAATTAGAAAGCGCATTTTAATTAAATACCAAGCACATTTTAATCAAATTTCAGTTGGCACAAGCAAATGTCAATTAAAATTATCAAATTACGCAACATACTCGAGTTGGGTTGTGGAGGGTAAAGGGGCTGAGACAAGCTAATAACAAGCAGTCCCTGAAATTCAATATGCCTCAAATAACAAGAAATCAGCGAGTGTCTAATGCGAGTGTGTGTGTATCTTTTGTATGTGTGTGTATTTGTTGTGGTTGGCCCAAAAAATGCTTTGTCATTGAGTGAATTAGTGGATGAAAGGCGCGCGTGTAAATTTGAGAATTTCGCTGGGCGTCAAAGCACACAGTACAAACACACACACCCACGCACACACACACATACGCATGCATAATTAATGTACTGGGCGGCCTAATTGTCAAGTATGCGAAACCACAGATACAGCAACGGGTTGGAGGGAAGGGTTCTCATAGTTGGTACAATTAATTGTTGCCTTTGACATTGCGCAAAATAGCTTGTGGCAGCACTCGCTGGCCTGGCTCGGCTGGAAGTTAGCTCTTGGACAAACGGAATTAATTACAAATGCCAGACATGCTCGAGATCATACAGACAAACACACATCGATATTGGCAATTTGGCAAGCTGTTTGAGAGTAGCTTACAATTTACAGAATTTGCAGAGCTAACCAAAGCAACCTTAACAACATTTACGTGCAGATAAGCTTTAAGGAAGCAACTGTCCCTAAGACTAAGACACAAAACTATGATATAAGACTAAGAAAATGACAGAATCTCAAATAAGTTTCAGGAAATAAAGTACAATGGTATTTTTATAATATTTAAATCTAAAAAGTTGGTGTTTGTTTTTTTTGCCCTCTTGGGATCCGTTATAAGAAACTTCCACTTTACTTCTAATAGATAGATTTTATTTTCAATACTTTCTAACCATCCTCGGCAATAAGTGCTAACCGTCTGTGCTTTGAACTTGAAAGTCACCTTTGCGTTTTGATGCGTTTCTTGACGCCAATCAAGCGATGCGATGCCCAAATTGGGCTGTCAGATTCTTGAGTAGGGGTATTTGGTAGGGCTGGGGTGGGGCGTTTGTGTCTGGGGAATGCTTTGTGTATTGGCTTTGTCATGACAAAGGATGAGAACGCTATCTTTTGTCTGTTGTCCTTAAAACTCAACTTGCAGTCACCGAAACATTGTTGCAAATTGTATATAAGCAGAAAGACCAAAAACGATTGAATGCACATGGAGCGCGGAGGGGGTAAGGGGTATATACAATACACAGCCTGACGTTGCCAGACGTTTAAAGTTTCCAAGTGGTTGCGTGCGCTTAAAGTTCACTTTTTAGCCGGGCTTGAACAAAAGGCCATAATAAAAATTCGTTTTTCAATATATATATTTTTTTGTATACTTTTTTCATCATGTCAACTTCAGCTGCTGCTGTTTGTGTGTGCTTTGGCATTGGCCTTTTATGACGGCCAAGTTAATTGTTTGCATTCATTGCGTCCATTTTTTATTTTTATGTTGCCGTTGCCAAGGACCTGCCGCTGCTGCAGTTTATTTACAGCCACAGCGAACAACTCATGCATACATTTTAGAAGCCCTTTTTTTAATGCCGCGTACCGCAATTAAAATGTATTTTCTGTTCAGCATAGTAATTTATTTTTTTTGCATTCCTTATTTGCATCGCTTTTGTTTGTTTAAATGTGTGTGGTAATTAAAAAGTGTTGTTGCAACGCTCTTAAATATGTTCGCATATTTATGAGTGGGAATTTTAATGCTGCGAACATGAAAATGCTTAACAAATTTACTTCAAATGCATAGCTAAAGAGTTGAGTATTTTGCCAGTGTTGGGTAAATTCTTTACTCATAGCTAAATGGTTTGTTACCTAACTCTCGTAAGGTATTTGATAGCTTCAAATATCCACTGCAAATAAGTTAAGCTTTTGATATATATTCGGCACTTTAGTTAAGCAGCAAACACTTTAGATATTATCGTTGGTTCTTGAATTTTACAGCTTATGATAAGTAACCAGAAACACAACAAACAGCAGCAAAAACCTGTTAAGTTAATATAAACACACATCTATCACGCATGTGTGTGCATATATATATATAGAGCACAATGCTTGAATGTACTTATATCTTATACTTTTGGTTGAATGGCTGAGTGGCGAACGCGTTGTCAACAAAATTTTGAGGGGGATTTGCATTTGTTGTGTTGGCGCGTTGCGCATTTGTGTTAGCAGCAGCAGCAGCAACAGCAACAATTACAACAGGCGGCAACAACATTTACAAAGTGGCGACAACAATAACAAAGGTATATACTTTATATATTTACATACTTTGCATATGCCTTTAATATGGGGCTTAAAAGCGTAAAAATGGCAAAAGTCGCAGGCTAAGACAAAAAGGCTCAGACAGCCCAGACATCCTGTTGCTGCGGGCATGAAACAAAGAGTGCAGAATGTTGGGCAGATGCCACACACACACACACACACACACATAGGCTGTACTTATAAGCATGTTGTAAGTAGATACAAGTAGCTCCCACTCGTCTTAACAGCTTTGTTTTCGCACATATTTTTTTTTTTTTTGTTTGTTATGTGTGGCAGCAACAAGAGCCATCCAAGGCAGGAGAAGAAAGGATATGTGGCGTGGGGAAGCAGCAACAGCAAGAGTATAATGCACACACACTTGGCATTGTTGTCGGGCTGCGTGAAAGTTTTTAATTAAAATAGCCGAGCAATAAAACAGTCGAGCAACAAAATGTTGCAAAAATAATGACAGGCAGGGGGGGTGGATGGCGGTTGCCAGTGACAACAAATTAGCAATGTGCCAGACAGAAAGACAAACACACACACACACACACATGCGTACGTACGAACATCACGTATACGCCGCATGCAACAGCAAGCAATGTCCTTGTTAATGGCATCATTGGTTAAAAGGGCGAAGCAATTAAAATTTTACAGCATTCGAGTTTGTTAACGTTAAACAGAACACAACTCTTTCTCGACCAACATACGCCCCTTTCTGCTGTGCTGTTCTGGCCATGAACTTTGGCGCCCGAACCGTGTGCTTTTTGGGCGATGCTTTGTGTAATTTGCTAAGGTCGCCGGAATATTTGTACAAGCTTAATGCTCCAGTTGATAAAATCGTTTGATACTCGAAACAATGACTCAGCAGTTGGAGCAGCAACACAGCAGCAATATAAATAACAAATAAGAGCAGGGACTTTGTGAGTAACAAACAGCAACGACAACAACAACAACAGCAGCAGTTACCTTGGCAATAAAAACACTGGCAACAGCAATATCATATAGTAACAACTGCACTAAATGAGGATGCAATGCTACTGTCATCAACAGCAAAAGCAACAGTACCAATTTCGGCCCCAACTCTTGCAGCTACAGCAGCAACAGCAACAGTTTCAACAGAAAGACAAACAAGCAACAATTAAAAGAGCTAAGGCAGCAGCAACAACAACAATAAAACCACCCACGCCAACAACAACAACATCTCATTAAAATATCATAAATCAAGTTGCACGCTGCATAATGAGAAATTTCTTCTTTTTTTTTGTGTGTGTTGCAAATTATTAAAAAATTCTGCGGCTAAAGTATTTTTCACAGCTTGTCGGAAGGAGAATGCGTTAAAAAAAATGCTGCAGGGCGAGCAGCTGGACATGGACGAAGGGAAGAGTGGGAAAGAGGAGAGAAGCAAGCTGATTGATTGATGACATGACGTCAATTTGCTTGAGCTACGCTTGAGCGCCTCAAAGTATGCAAAGCGCAAATTGTGCATGTGAACCCAAAAAAAGGCGGCAAGGTCAGAGAGAGAAGAGTGGAAGGGAAAAGGAAAGGCATATCAACACACAAACACAGTTGTTGTAGGGACAATGAAAAAGGCATTAAAAGGCGGTCACTCGTCCTCGTTCCTGCCAAGTAAAAATAAAAATAGACAAAAACCGTTGAGGGAAATGAGAAATGGGCGAATTGAGTGTCGAGTTTTGACTCAGGCTGCTGTTGTTGTTGTTGTTGTTTGGGGCATTTTACCCAACTGCTTTGTGTGTGTAGATTCTTGAATAACAAATAGCATTTTTGTTATGAATAGATGACTAAATTTGTAACAGTTGATTGACCGAAAAATTGTGCAAAATATCTCGCTTACAAAGTTGGCAAAAAAAAAAGGGCAATGAATAGAAATCTTTCGATTATCATTTTATACTATATGCATATCAATAGCGCTAATTGAATTTAAAGCATCAGAATTAACTCAAACTCTTTTTCAATTTTTAGCCAAGCCAAAATGATGGATCAAAATGAGAAAATGATTGATTGATTAGATTATATTAGGTATATAAGAAGCGGGTTTTTGTATCCTACTGCCACATTCAAAGTTTGTTGAAACTTAAACTACCAAACTTTTTTTGAATATTTTCAACTTGAACGCTTAAAAAATATATATCTACAATGACTTTGCCTTAAACCTTGTCTTGTCTCTTCATAGCTTTGCCATTGCATTGCTGTTGACAGGCATTTAAAAATTAATAATAAAAACTATCTGCCTCAACACGTCGCCACGTTGCATGATAAATTAAATGCGATGTTGTTGGTGTTACTCTGCCCAAAGGGCCGTCACATGAATTATGCATAATTGCTGTCACTGTCAGCACCCCTCCCCCGCTCACGACCCAGCTGCTGCAATTTGGTCAACACCAAGCAAACTGTTAAGCATTTCCGGCCAAAAGTGTTCATATATGTATGTGTGTTTGCCTAATAGTATTTCCTGTAAGTTGCAACAGAAATTCTCGTTGCAAAATTTTCATTTGTTGGCCCATTAAATATAGGTATTTTTTTTTGCATACTTACCAAAATTTTATGTGTTCCAACATCATTAGAGCTGGCTTTTGGGTTGATTTCTTGTTTCCTTGCGGTCCTTGTTAGCTACATGTTGTCGCTTGTTGCCAATGCCTTGCACGTATCGACTGCAAAAAAGAAACCAAAAACAACAATAAAGACATTATATATATATGTGTGTGGCAAGCAGCAAGCACTCTGAGCAATTACTTTCGAGTGATGCTTTTCTAATTTAAAGCTTAATCTGCCCGGATTTAAGATACAAGTAGGAGTCGGAAGGCGAAGAAGATAAAGCAGCTGACGCTAGATGTTTACTGTTTGTATTTATCTATTTTTTGGGGTCATAAAATGTCAGCTAGGCAGGTACAACAGCAGCAACAACAACAACAATCAACAACAATCTTAACAATTTGCAACACTTTATTCTAGCCTAAGCAGGCAAGCCAAGTCACGTTACGTATACGCCCCGCATTCGTGGCATGTACATAAATTTAATGCCACACAACAGCTCGACGCGTTTCAGCTGTGTCTTTGTGTTTCTTAGATACAATCTTGGCATTTTGTGTCTCGTAACATTTCCGTCCAAGTTGCATGATATTCCATTTCCGTTTGTTGATTTTACGCACTTAAGTTGGACGCACACTCACACACACACACACACTTACACACACACAGCTGTGTACCAAACTATAACAGCGCATTTTTTTATGCCATTAATTGCCTTGACTTTGTTGTGGGGGTACGCGCCCTTATCCGTAAAGGTCCTTGCTTGGGTCCTGCACGCTTCATTGCTCGCACGTAAATCCATTTGGAGGGGATGGTGGACGTTGGACGGTGGAGAGTGCTTGGAGCAGGGTGTCAGGTCTATTGCGCAGCCAATTTTTGGGCTGATTGGTCATTTGAATAAAGTGACAACAAATTCGATTTTTTTCGGCGAACAAAAAATAAAAAAAATAATGACATAAACCAAATGAAACTTTTGCTTAACGACAAAAAAAATCATATTTTGTGTGTGAAAAATATTCTTTTAATGACATTAATGTAACTTTTTTTGTGCTTGAATAAATATCTTCGGGCTTCCTTCCCACTTTATCTGCTTGGGGTCCTTTATGACCATTATTACATTCGGTGGGGGGCATTGTCATTAATCATCTTTATTATATCAATTATGTATATTTTTTTTGTTGGAAAGTTTTGACCTCAGCTGCGCAACATTTTGAATTTAAATTACTCAAGTAATTTAAAATAATTATTTTTTAACTTACCAGCAGCTTAAGTGGCGTGCTTCGGTATACTTATATAGCTAAGATTAATGTTCCTAACCTGAGCTTGATAAATTTTTAACAGCTCAACAGCTTAATTCTGATATGAAAGGTTTTGATTGATTAATATCAATACCCTTGACAACAATATATAATATTTTTTGTGTACATTTAGAGTCCTCGTATTCTAACTTTCTCGATTAAAGCGTTTATCAATTGTTTGGTCACTTGACTAAAACAAAGTTGAGTCCAATTTCTATGCCAATCAAACTGCTGACTGCCGAAAAAAAAGTCATGCATGTCCTCACTCATTTTGGACAGCTATGAATTGACAATTGAAAGTCAAATCAAAGCCACAACAGCTACAGCAGCAGCAGCGGCAGAAACAATTGCCCAACATTCAAATGGCTGTCAACAGTTGTTGTTGTTGGCACTAACTGTTCTTTGTTGTTGTTGGTGTCGTTGCATATGCCACAACGAGTATGCGAAATGGTCAAAAGAAAGAGAAAGAGGGAGCTGCGGGCGGCAAGTGCAACGGCAACAGCAGTCAAGCAGCAAAAATGGAAAATGTGGCAATGTAGTGGGAAGGGGTGTTAGAATGGGCTGGGTGCTGTGCTGCTGTTGCAGCATCACACAAAGTGTAGCTTGAAATGACAAAAACTGTCAAAGTGTCCACTCATTCACTCTCTTTTCGCTTCTTCTGTCTCTCTCCTGCCCCTTCTCTCAATGACATTTGGTCAGTGTTGTTCAGCGTCTTTTATATACATACATCTCACCACCCAGCCTCCCCTTTGTGTATTAGTTGGATGCTTTGGCTAAATGCCCCCGTTTGAGCTGCTTTTTGAGCTAAAAGCTTTTGTTAATGGCAGCGTCAATATTTTGCACAGGCTTTCATAAAAAAGTGGGAAATGCGGCAAAAAACGATGCGGCAAATAAAAACGAAAACATTTTGCTCGTTTTGACATGGCATACACACACACACAGGCAATTATACACACACATAAGCATAAATGATGTGTGGCTAAAAGCTACGTAAACTTATTCCAGTATGGGAGAGAGAGAACAGAGAGAGAGAGCAAAATAAAATATTACCCCTTTTTTCGGAGGGGCGAACGGAAACTGGCCAATCGCCTCCCACCAACTCTTGACAGTTTGAGTCCTTGCTAGTGTTGTTCTGTTTTGACTGTTGCCTCTTGCTCGCATTTACACACAATATAAATTGTACACACGTGTGTATTTGTTTGTCTATATGTGTTTGCAGCGTATTTTTGTATTTCGGGCACGTAAAACATCAACGCATAAATACCAAAAAAACATGCAACGTGTGTGTGTGTGAGAAAGGAATCGAAGATGCGCGTAGCGTAGAGTAGCAGGCATTAAAGCTGCCACAAAGTTAGAAACTCTCTGACTGATTGATTGATCGACTATCTGGCTGGTTGTTGCAAAGTTCTTCGCCAAAAATATATGAACATAATCGCCAAGGTTTAATATAGACCCACATATCAAATATCAGAAAACCACACTTTAATTAAAATTTAAATCTTGCTTTTTTACATTTGATATCAAATTTATAGATTCCTAATTGCTTTTACGGATGAATAAGTTTGAGTTTCTCGAAAGAAAAACCAAGCAAACACAAAATAATTCTAAGAAAAAGTTGATGAAGGTTTATATAAATAATGAAATCGAATAAGTTAATATAAACATTGAGTTTTTCTCAGTACAGAAAGACTTTATTTCATTTTTTTTATTTTACTGAAAATTAGAACAAAAGAGAATTTATCTTAGACATCCTGCAACACTTTTTATTGTTTGTACCTGACAACCTGGGTGAGTCCCTTTTTATTTTTAGGACTTTTCGACACCCTGGCGCATATGTAAAAATTCAATTTGTTTATAATTTGGAAATTTCATTTTACGTTATGGAAATGAACAAACGAGATAAGCGGCAAAAATGATGACGGCCCAAAAACAACCCAAACAGCCAGGACCTTGAGCAAATACACAAACACACACAGAAACAGAATGAACATGTGCATATATTTTACAAAGGGCGCGACAAAAAGCAATTTGTGGCAGCTTAAATGTCTATAAGAATTTTCTCTCAATTTTATTGAAATTGGTTAGTCAAAGTTGTAGTTGTAGTAGTTATAGCCATATGCTAAGCGCAAGGTGTTTTTGTGTTTTTGGCCTATAAAAAGCCGAACACGTCTTGGCCATTTTTAGACATTTTGTTTTGTTTCCCTTTGGTTAGGCGCGTTGGCGTTGGCGTCGCGTCGCAACACACACATAAAAATAATGTTCTGTTTGTGCAGCTAAAAACAAATTGCAAACAATCAACCGAAAAGGGGGTAGCCCCCTGCTAAACCTACGCATCAAAAACAAACACATGTATGCCATAAATATACAAAAACACACACACAGCCACCGCCCGAGGACATTTTTTTTGGTTTAGCAGCTTCAGTCAGGTGGCAAAAAATTGATATTTTTCTTTCGCCTACACATACCAAAAAATATTGTGAATGAAATGTCGCTTTTGGGTTTTTTTGTTGTTCTGTTTTTTGAGGTTTTGTGCTTTGTGCAAGCAAATGTTTTTTACCTTTGTCTTTGTTTGCTTTTGTTAACAGCAGCAGCTGCTTTTGTTGTGTCTGCTTGGTCATTGATCCCAAAAGATTGGTCTGAGCTCTTCAATTTTTTAAATCACTTCAATTGTCTGTCTGTTGCTTATTGAATTTGTGCCAAATTCTGTCAAATAAGCGTCAAGTTTTTGCTGCCATATCATAACTGATTATCATAACTGTCAGTCAAAGAGACGACATCAACCAAAAACAACAGCAGCAGCAGCCCAAAAATAGAAAATAATCGAGTGCAACATGGCGTATGATTAATACGTGTAAATCATATTAAAGTCTTTCAGCGGCAGCAGTCACACAACAGATAATCCCCAAGTATTATACGATGCTTTTATGTGCTTAGATATTTGGCTTTTTGTATTGTGTTAGTATTATTATTAGTATTATTATTCTTTTTACAATGACATCAACAACAATCGCCGATGGCTCAATAACTCAATCAGTAGCCGACGTAAACATCGAACAAAAATTGATGCATTTGGTTGGAAAAGCGAAAATATCCCAATAAATTGTTTGCTATCTCCCGCTCCACACACAATCAACCAACCAACCAACAAAACCCATACACATACAAAATCGATGAATCAAAGTAAATTACCAGAAATAAATGAGATAAAATATAGTATGTGCGATGTGCCGAGATACCTGTACAGGCAGGCAGCTTATAACATACAGAGAAAGAAAAATCGTAAACTGAGATAAATAAAGATTGCTTTTGTACTGGGATTATGTATAAATTTATCTAAGAACAAGTAAAATCAATATAAATAATAACTCTTGTTCTGACTGATTGACTGTTATCAACGGGTAGATACAAGTACTTATCTATTGGGTTCAGTGTTCTTGTATTACCAAATAAAGTGACTGAGGCTAAGCATTGATTTAGCCAAGCTAAGCGAGTGAGCTACTTATATGTTGACCTGGAAACAAAAACAAAATATATATTACAAGTTTTTCCTATTATGAAAGCTGCTACTAAAGGTGCCACGCATCACGAAGACACGTCGCACACACACACACACACACATCTATACCCCATAGCATATACAGGAAATTGAAAAAGTTTGTATACGCCAGGCATCCGTTTCGGCTGAAGCTTCGCGTTGAGTGCCCCCAACTAATTTAATAAAGAAACGCGACATGGCCACTTTTTACAGCTAACACACACACACACTCACTCACATAGTACCGTTACACACATGAAAGTCAAGCAATAAAATTATACATAAAATACTGACGCTGGCCGCGTTTTTGGCATTTTGTTTGGACATTTTTTCTATAGAGAACAAAACTTTTTTTTTTTGTCTAAGTTATCATATAAATATTTCATTGTAAATGTGTGTTAGCCAACTTGTGTGTGTGGAGTGTGTTAGCCTGTGCGTTGCCGAAAAAAAAAAAATAAGTTTAGCGCCTTGCGTGTTTATTAAAAACTTGGACGCCTTTTATTTACTACTTGAGCCAATTGGGCGTATAGGCAATAATTTGGCGACATTCCAAGAAAAAACTTCACTAAAATTATTAAGGTAAAAAAAAATTACTCTTTGATTTAAGTAAAACTTCAACATGCATTTTAAACAAAAAATAATAAAAGAACCAGAAAATAACATTAGCTTAAATCGATAGTAATCGATAGTTTCTGTGGTGGCTTATCGAAATAGTTATCGTTTGTTTTTTCTTAAATTTCTGCCAGCATAAAACTGGTAGATTTTACCAAAGTTGAATTACACCATAGATAAATAAAGAAGACAGCAAAAAGCGTAATTTATTTTGAGTTCCTTCTGCACACTTAAGCAACTTTGCAAGGATTAAGAATTTTTTATGCTTTGTGCATTCGAAATTTTTTATAATATTTTTTAATGCTCTTTATTCAAAATAGAAATAGTTGATGCCATCCCTCAACTCCCAGGCGACTTTATAGCAAAAACAAAAAGCGTTTTTCCTTTTTAAAAGATAATTTTAGAGTATTGCGCTTGCTTTAATCCCCCAACAGCAAGGTGGACATGCACCTGGTGTATGTGAGCTTATATTGCTCTTTGTCTCTCTCCCTCCTTCCCTTTCTGCCACCAACTCTCTCTCTGCCTCTCATTGATGCGCTGCTCTACACAGTTGGGTGCAATCCACTTATGCACACATCATTATTGTCAGCAGCACTTGGGAGCTGAGTTGAGTTGGGTTGAGTTGGGTTGAGCTGCGCGATGAGTTGTGGCTTGGCTTTACTTGCGCTGTTTAATTTAACCCACAGCTGGCAAATATGTTTACTTTTGTGACCCTCACCCACACCGCCAACTACTCCACTCCGCTGCACTCTACCCATCGAGTAGAAGTCGTCCCTGCTGTTATTGCGATAATAAACCCATTAAATTTCTGCTGTCAATGCCGGCAATGTGGCTGCTGCCACCACCACGGGCGTCTGGCTTGCCTTGACGGCTATTGTGGTTTTGCATACGCAACAGCAACAGTAGCAACAACAAAAAAAGTGTGATTTGAGTGCATGAAGAGTGCATGACTATAAAATGCCCTGCAAGTTAAGGATTTGTATCTTGTTTCGTTGCGGTACGAAAGCTAGCTAAAATCTTAAACTCTTTCATACCCTCTTCGTCAAACTGAACAGGGTATTAAAGGCCAGTTAACGCCAGCTATAACACCAGCCTCTAACAACACCACCAAACTAACCAATATTTTGAAGCTAAAAGGTTTTTCATTTTTATTATGCCAGCTGTTCCAGCTTGTTTACATGCCTTGCCCATCACTGCCACGCTCCCCCCCCTCTCACACAACCAGCCAGACTGCCTAAGTGGGTCAATGTGCGTTGAACTGATTAGTGGCTGGCGTTTTACCTTCGAGGCCCCAAGGTGCGCATAATTATGCCACGGGGCAATGGTTGACGAGCAGCAACGAACAGCTTTAAATGACACGCAACACAAAAGCGCTCAAAGGACAACGCTTAAAGCCATATGTTGCCAAAAATAATACAAAAAAAAGAAGAGAGAAAAGCGGGAGGGACAGAAATAAATTGCTTGCTGGACGAAATCGATAATGTGATAATAAAACGAGACAGACCTACGGCTGCCTCCCAAAGCGGCGTATACGTAATATTCACATATTTTCATATATATACATATTTTGCTTTCTTGACTCGTTTGTGCCACGCCTTTGCCATAACGAAGCCAATAATATGCGAAATTATTACTACAAATATTGGGTATAATGTTCGCATTTTCGTTACTGATTTCTCAGCCGCCTTTTATTCCTCTTCTTTTATTGTCTCTCTCTATCTAAAATTTTTCTTTTGGTTTTATGGTTTATGTTGTCTTTTCGTTTGCTTTGGTGTTGGTTTGTGTCCTTGGGCAGCGATGTTTTATGTCCTTAGCGTCAAGGTTTTCATAAATTTTAAATGAAAATGAAAATATTTATGTTTTGATATATGTTTATATTCATATTTATGACCGCAGCCCGCAGTAGGCTCATTAGTAAGCCAAACCTGATGTCTTTATAAGCAGAAGAAGCCAGCAGGCAAAAACACAAAAATGTCCCAAAAACATTAAAAAAATATATACATATAATTCTTTGGTGTCAACATTTTGTGATTGTGCTTGAATTTTATTAATTTAAATGGTTTGCATTGAACAAACATTTTATGTTTGCTTTCGGCTTTTTTGGCGCACTTTTTGACTGTCACGTTTATTGACAGCGACAAGAGGCAAAACAATGAGAGGGAAGAGCCAAACGGTAACGACAACAAAGCAAAACAAAACACTAACGACAAAACACAGACAATAACAACAGACAAGAACAACAACAACAACACAACACTGTAACTTTTAATCAAGTTATTAACTTATCTCATTCGATTATGGGCGTTTTGCCTGAGGATGCGTTGGGCACAGAGAGAGCGCTAGCAAAGCTGACGCTCGGCTTTCACATAGCCCAAGCAATTCAATTAGAGTTGTGCGGCAGCAGCAGCAGCAATAACAACAAAATGGCTGCCCAGACACGACAACAAAAACAGCACAGCCACCCATAAAAAAATAAAGGATAGACAGTAAAACCAGACAGAGGCACAAACAGACACAAAGGCAGACAAAGTCAATCCGGGCGAGTGTTTGGCTTAAACAAAAATGGCAAAAGGCCTTCAATCTCAGTGCGCTTTTTATGCCAAACAAAATAAAGGCTCAGTCTATAGATTTAAATGTTGCTCAAATGATCCATCAATATTCAATAAATTTGTCTTGTGATTTTAATATATTTGCGCTTTATTCACAATAGACACATTTTTAGCTAGACATCATTCAGCTCTTAAAAAATACAATACAACTTTTTTCCTCAGAGTGCTTCTTTGTTTTGTTGTCTGCCTGTCGATTTGGTTTTGTCTGGCATATTTAGGTTCATTCTTTACGCCTTATCGAGAGCGTTTTTGTTGCCTTAATTCTGTTGTGATTGTTGCGATCTTGTGCGTGTCTCTTGTACTTAGGCATAAGCACAGTGAGACATCTTTAAACACTGCTAAATTACTTGAGGTTAGGTATATGCTCTAAATGAACATAGTTTTACCCGATTCGTAATATTATTTTATTGAAGGTAATGCGCAAAATCTCAAGTTGTTTTACTTCAAAATCATTATACGAATTTTTCCTGTTTTCAAATCGATTTATTCCATAAATTTTATTCAAATTTGATTGCAAAATTTGCATTGAATTCTTCTGTTGTAACCATTAAAAAGAATTTCGCTTGTCGCACATTTTCTCAACAATATTTGATTTGTATTGTTGCATATTTTATGTTATTTTTTTGACGTTTTATTTGTTTGAGGATTGTTTGGTAAATGATTTGCAGGCAAAATGCAAAGACTAACGAGAAACGGTATGAGAAATTAGATGCTGACCAGTACTTTTGTACTTTTACCCTCCCCCAATATCCCCACCAACCAAGCATAACACTCTCTCGTAGGTTCCTTTCCATGTGCCGTGGACGTTTGCCTTCCTGCTGAGTTTTCCAATCAAAGTTGTCGTATTACGTCGTTATTGAAAGGAGCTTAATGCCCAAATAAGCTGTCCATTATTCAGGGGCATGTGCGAGTGCTCTCGGTTCTCTGAAAGGCAGCAGCACAAAACACACACACTAACACACAAACACACACACTGTTACACATACAAAACTTTTTTCATTCGCCCCACAACGCCCTGCCCAGCTTTCAATGAAAAGCTGGCATTCAAATGCGCACATAATGCAGAGGCGTAGGTGAATGAGGCATGAGGCAGGGGTTGCTTTAAAGGGGCAGAGTGGTGTCCTGGCTCATGCATTATGCGCATTGTTTGTCAACAGACAAAAGCAACTTTTTATGTTTTTCTCTCTCTCTCTCTTACTTCGGCCCCCCAAAAAATGTTTTGTTAGCTTTTGAAAAGCAATAGACGAAACTTGTTTTCAACTCCCTCTACGTGCATTGTGCCATGTCCAAGAAAGGAGAACTAAATCACGTACGCACATGGAAGTAGTTGTAGAAGCAAGAGGGGGGTGGAGGGTATTGCTGGTGTTTCGTGTAGCTGCATAAGCGTGATCGATAAACCCAAAAAAGGCAGCCGAGTTGTGTTCTAATTTCCATGCAATAACAACATCAATTACCACAAAACACAGCCAAAGGCGGCGTTGGCCCAAAAGGAGGAGAGATTAAATCAAGTTGCCACAGCATCCACAGAGGAAAAGGGTGAGGCAGGGTTAGAATGTAAGCAATTGTGGAGCACAGCTCCTAAAATTACTTTGTTGAACTTTAAGCTTGAAACACAAATCAGGTAACAAAACACAAACAAACAGACAGAAAGCAGTCAAAAGAGAGAGGTAAGTAGGGGGTATCATCTGCTTAGGGGCTGCCACATTTGATGGTTGTTTATGAAATTAAGCGATTTAGCGCTGCGCCTGCAGAAAAAAAACAGGCTTAAGTATTTTTTTATAATTAATTTTGGGCGAGTTTTTGTTTGTTTTTTTTGTTGATAACTCCGGCTGCTGTTGCCTTGCCTGCCTTCTAAGCTGATAAAAGCATGTGTGTGTGTGTGTGTGTGTGTGTCTATGTGTTTGCTTAAGGCTGCTTCAACAACAACAACAATACATCCTTCCTGTGCTCATGCAAAATGCAGGCAAAGATGCGAATTAAGTTAGAAACAAAAGGCAGATAAAAAAGTTGCCACTGGCTGAATGTTGCTTGACAAAATTTTAAGTTCATTCATTGAAGAGCTCAAATGTGCACTAAGAGAAAAACCGAGCTGTAAATTCAAATACTAAACTTACATTAAAGAATAAATATTTTTGGAAGCTTTTTTTTCTCAGTGCACAAACTTGACTTGGCCAATTCGTTTTAAGCTGTCGGCGACTTGGCTGACTAGCTGACAATGGCTAGAACAGCGTCAAGAGTTAACTAAATGCTTGACAGTTGCTAGTCCGCTTTAAAAGGTCAAAGACGAATACCATCGCCGCCGCCCCCATTTCTCTCTCTACCACTTTGTCGCCCTCTTCATGTCCTGCCAAATAGAGACAGGCAACATTCGCTTCGCTTCCGTCTCCTTCAGCTTCTTTGCTTAAAGTTGAAGCTGTCTGTCGTGTTTGCCGTCTCTTTTGCCCTTTTTCTTTTCGCCGTTTGCCTGTGCTTAAGTTGCGTGACAGTTTGCTGCTTGCAAGCTGCTCCTTTTCGCCGCTTTGACTATCCTCTGACTGCTTCCTGGCCTTATATCCGTTGCCACAGCGCATCCTGTTTACAACTCAAACTAATAAGCAGCCAAAGCGCTGACAACAGCAGCAACAACAGCAACAACCATAACGTCTCAGCGCGCATCATTTTCAATCTTCATTTCAATAAATCGAAGTTAGCAGACAACGAAGACGACGACGAGCCTTTCTCTATATAGCATATTTTTGTATCTATTTGTATTACTTTATGCAAATATTGGCTGACAACAAGGCAAAAGCAGCGCACAAATATTTACACAACACAGAAGTCCTTGAAGACTTAAACGGAAACTATTATATATTATGCTATGGATTTGGTAAACGCAATTGTCAGTGAACAAATCCTTGGATTGTCAGTTAATTTCTGAGTTTAGTTATGTGTCTAACTAGTAAAATGGTTAAGATCTTTATGTTCTAAGTGAAGTCCTTATCTTTGAGTAATAAAATTTCTTAAGCCGTAAATTCCTGAATTATTTTTGACATAATTTGCGCTTCACTCATGGACAGAATATTATTTCTCATTTCAAAGTCAGTTATTAAATTAAAGTTTACTTTGTCATGATAAGGATTTTATGGCTCAAGTCACTTAACGACTACAAAGTATAAAGCAAACAAGTATCCATACGCATTATACATTCCTTAGCTAATTATTGGATTTATTGCATTACAGCGTTACTGAAATTCTTGCCTTTTAAGAGAATTTTGCACATTTTGTGGATATTTTAAAGTTGCTTTTTGCAGCTGGGTCGGTCTGTCTATCTCTGCGTTGCCACAGCTGCTTTGCCACTTGTTGGAAACTCAATTAAGTTGGAAAATTTTTAAGTAAACTAGCGCATAAATATTTGCAGATACTCGAATGTGCAGAGAGTTCCAAGGGAAGAGAGCGAAGCGCACTTAACACTAAAGCAAGGGCAAAGAATGAAGAGAAAAGCGCAATCAAAATGTCAGCATAACAATAAATAAGAACTAAAGCCTAAAAGAGTATGCAATAATAATTTTATTTTCCTGCTATGGTTGAGCCTTAAGAACTTGCGTGCGTCATTTAAATAATTATAATGCAAAAACGCAAAAAAACGCAGAGAATGAGAGACAGAGAGAAAGGCAAACAACAGCCAGACAGTCAGTTGACAGTGTCTGCACACACAGATACACTTGGGACTACACTTGGCACAAAAAGTGCCAACTTTGTGCTTTAATCAAAAACAAACAGAGAAAAAAGCTGGAAAAGAAATGATTTTCAACGCCTTGGTGACTCCTTTTTGCTCTCAGTGTTGGAACACACAATGTTTGCGTTATCTCATTTAACACTTGAAGAACTTTTTACAAACACACACAAACACACTCACACTTGCATACACACTTGTGTCTACTGTCGCTTTTATTTGTTGTTTTAAGTGGGCGAGAGGCACAAGAGGGGGGCGGAGCGGAGCATCCAGACTGAGTCTGGCCAAGCATCACATTTGCACATTAACTGTGTGAAAAATTATGATTGAGCCATAAAACAGTCAGCTGTGCTTAGCTGCTGGCAACCCACCTGGGACATAAATACGATGAACCAGTGGCAAACCAAGTTAGCAAGTTTTAGCCGAACGGGGCCTTTAGGCCAGCAGCATATGTGTGTGTGTATGTGTTTGTGGCAACAATATGTGTGGTGAGTTTGTGAAGTGAAAGTTTTCGGCAAGCATATTTTTGGAACAGGATGCTAGAAAGGAAGTGGGGAACAGCTTTAAGTAACTTAGGAAAACGAACACACACACAAACTAACAACAACAACAAAAACAACTAGTTAAATGGGAAATTTTGCACTTTGTCTTTGGTTACGCTGACGGTGAAACTTGAACAGCTGCTATTGTTGTTAGCTAATGAGGCAGTCTCAAGTGCATATGTGAGTAAATGCTAATCAAAGAACAATGTTCCCAAGAGAGAAACACAATTAGGTAATTCGCATGAAAGAAGGAAGAGACTAAGTGGGTGTGTGCGGGGTGGGTGTGATAGTGTGTGATTGCCATCTGATATCTAGTATCAATATTCAATAAGCCCAATGGCAAATCCCTCTGTATAAGTTAGTTATTGGGAACCAGGGTTCGTTTCAATTGACTTGTTGGCCATTAATAATAAACGCTGGCCATAAATCAATCATTCGACAAGCTGATAAACATCACAAGCTAACACAAATACACAGGGCATCGGAACAGTGCAGAAATACACAGAAAATAATGATGAGTTCGTTTGTCGCAATCTAGATTATCCTAAAATAAACTATGGTGGTGATTGGTTCACTTCTGAGTATCATGTCAAGTAAACGACAAATGACGTTGATTTGGTGTACGATTTTTTGTTGAGTGTAGCCATCCAGCACATACGCATGTTTATAAATACGTTAAAGACAATAAGCGCTACGCAATTTGTGCTTGCTGCCTTTAGTGGCATTTTATTGGATTTTATGCTGAGCTAAAGTTAAAAGCCTCCGACTACATTTTATAGGCACATCGAGAGAAGGGAGAAAAAAAAAACACCAGCAACACAACGCAACTGTTGTTAGTAACATTGGCTATTTATAGGCAGCGAACCAACAGCCGAGGGACAAAAGTTTATAACGCAAAAGAGGAAAGCGATTGCATTTGTAAGAATTCTAAAAATAGTTTCAGCCGCAGCTGCAATTTGCATGCGCAACGCAGCAACCCGTAAAGCTTTGTTGCACTTTCCATAGAATCTCTACTTAATGTTAATTCCCCAACGAGGACTTGACACAAGATTTACCAAGTATTTTGATTTCGTTGTGCAATTCATTATTATAATACCCAATGGAACCCGTTCAAAGTGTGCTTTAAACAAATGCAGATTTTTGTTAGCTGATAGAATTCATTTTTTGTTTTTAGTTTTTCAGTTGTTGGCTAAAATTACGTTTGATCTTTTCAATATCCCACACTGCAAAGTTACAGTCATCAAAACGGTTTAAAATGTTGTTGAGGTAGAATATAAGCAATGTTTTTTTGTTTTATCTATCCTATAAGTCATAAGCCTTGTCTATAAGCCTTATTTCAAAACCAAATGAAAATCATACTTCAAAGGAACCTTACAAATCAAGCACACACACACACACTTAATAATCATGTAAATTCATCTCTCTCTCTCTACAATCACACAATAAACAAAACATTCCGACACACGTTAGCAAAAATATTTCATTTTCAATCGAATAGCAAAACACATTCCTCAATCTCCTCTTTCACTCTTTCACCTCTGCACTTCTTGCAACACATTTCTACAGCATACATTTTGGCTTATTGTTTAGAGCACTTTTTGTTGTTGTGGTTGCTGCTGCTGCTAGTGCTGCTCAGTGAAGCTTAGCAGAAGGATACTTTTGCACTTTGCTTGGCTTATTTTACACACACACACACACACACAGAACTTTTAACAGCTGTCAACTTACTTAGATATGGTCGAAAGAGCTTTTATAAATAAAATGAAAAAAGTACGTCAATGATTGTTGAATTTTAATTGTCATGTTTTGCTTTTGCCTTTTACTTTCGCAAAGACACTTAACGACAAAACGAAAGTTTAAGGAATTCCTTTGAGCATTTGATTTGAGTTTTTTTAAAGTATTTGATTGAACAACAAATCCCCTCAAAGTGACTACAAAGCTGAAAATAACCCATTGTGTCGCCTGGTACAAAAACAGAAACAGTCAGGAATGTGACGTTGGACTATGAGATACCCTGTAAGAAAGGTAATGTGCAGCTAGCTTAAGGTGATTAAGGTCGATGTCTACAACCGTCAGCATACCCCATCACACAGCCACTGGTATTTCGAGGGTATCGAAAATAGCAGCTGGAATGGAAACGTAAGCGTTTGTCGTAATCAGAAAGACGTAAAAATTTCTCTCCAAGCAGTTAACGAAAATATTTTGAAATTGCTTCTTGCTTTTTTTCCATAACCTTTCGCTAGAGCTTCCTTCTCTTTTATCTATCTTTCTCTCTCTCTCTGTCTGTTTTATGTTTTACCTTTTGGTATTTGCATTCCGTTTGCTCTAATGGCATAAATTTGGTAAGGCGTCGCGTCGCTTCGTTTGTATTTTTAGGTTTATTTCGCACTCAGCTCTTAATGACAAAGTAGACGAAAAACGCGTCGCTCTTGACAATTTTGCTTTCCTCTCTGTCTTCCTGTCTTTTTCTTTATTTAATATTATTCTATGTTTTGTTCTTGGTGGAATGCGACACGTTGCTTGATAAGGTTAATTGCCCATTTCTTTGGCGGTTGGTAAATTTCTGCTTGTTGTTCACGATTCCTTTAGCTATTCTTCCCCATCATTCTTTGCTAGCTGACTGACTCGCTGGCATTCATATATGTATATCGAATACTGATTTGATGTTACCCACATTTATCGAATATTTGTGCACAGCAGGCGGACAAAGGACTTGGCAATTGAACATGGTCGTGGGACATGGGACACAGGTCAGCAGCGGGAGATGGCAAATAAAAATAAATATACAAAATATGAAATACTTGTTGTCAATGGCAGCAGCGGAACCAGGAAATATCCTTGCCAATATGGATTCAATTTCATCTCATTATGCACAAGCTTCTGGCTAAAATGTTTCTGCGTCGTATACGTAATATAAACTTATAGTGGACTAGGCCAATAAATACATTTAGTTTAAGCACTAAAATAGCTTTTCAGCTTTCGTTTTTATTATTTAGTTTTTGGGCTAAACTAATCCACTTTATTTAAGGCTCTAATTAGCTCTTTGTGCACTTAATAATCTGGCCCTTTTTTGATCTTTTCGTAACCTGTTTTTTCGTAACTTTTTTTGTAGCCTTATTATATTTCATTCTACAAGAAAAACTTACAACTGTTTGGGCGCCCTAACACCTAAGGGCAAAAGTTTTGTGACATTTAAACTAGTTCTAGCATTGTGTTTTTTTTTCCACTGTTGTTACAACAACAACTTTGTGAATGTTTTAGTCATGCCTGAGGCTGACCGACCGCAAAGAAAGCCACAACAAACAAATGCAATAAAAATAAATATAAATATAATTATGACAAGCAAAGTTGGTTGACAATTATAATTTATATAAGTATGTATATATGTTTCCGTTGTGTTGTATACGATCTTAACTCAAATTAGAAAACAGCTTGAAACAACGGCAGCAAAGACCCCACGGAAGTCTGTTTTGAAAGTGGTTTTAATGAAATATGTCCAGGCAGGCAGCCAGGCGCTTTGAAGGACCGACGATGACGACGACGACGAAAGCAGGTCGCGCAATAAAACACACGAGTGGCAGGCAGTCTAAGGAAAAGCGGAAGCAGAACGTAAATTATGATAAGGACACCCTTAAAATGAGAAAAATGCGACAAGTAGTAGAAACAAATAAAAATAAAATGCGAGTTGGATTGAAGAACCTTCTTTCTCATCGAGTGGTGGACAGTCATTAAAATGAAACTCGCACAAATTATGCAGTCCAAAAAAATATAAAGAAGGGTTTAGGGGTTGAAATATGTCGCCGAAGTTAAGTGCTTCATTTAATTAACAAAGTTGACATGAAAGCGTGAAACGCGCACCCCCCGCTTGGGGAAAACCCAAGCCCCAAATCGAGGTTTTTTTGTGCCTTGGTGTGTGAGCTGCGTTTTTTTGTTTGCATTTTTGATGTACACGTGCCGTATACGTATTAAATATGTCTATATATATTACTCATACGATAAATGTGTGCCCCGCCCTTTTGTATTTCTTTGTTTAATTTGATTAGAGATTCGTTTTTTGTTATGAGTTTCGATTTTTTTTTTAATGCCTAAAAAATCAGCTCACTTGGGACACAACAAAAGGTTAAAGATTGTGCCGTAGTTAAACAGTTTAATTAATTACTGAACAACAACACTATATAAAACACACTCCCTTGAACTCCCGACGGCTTTTGTGTGTGTGTGTTACAATCTGTGAAAAGAACAGATGCTCAAATTCTCAGAAGCACGTATAAAGTTTATTGGCCAAATATGATATAGGGCAGCAACAAATTGCATTTGGCATATGTACTATATATGTATGTGCGAAGTTTGGCATTTTTATATGTATTTTATTATATAGTCTGTGTGATTTATGTGCTATCTGGGATCTACGGATTGTTATTTGTTTTTCATCACTTGCACAAATATGCCGTCGAGATTTTTATTTTGTCCTTTCGATGTTTGTTTATTTGTTTGTTTCACAAAAAAAGGCCGCTGCAAATGTGCGGCAATAACAAATAATATTGACAGATACAACAGACATAAGTATATAGATGAAAACAGACAGATATCGGAACCTAATTTACTTAAGTATATATTTGGCAACTAAGTCATAGAATGGGCAAAGAAAAACAAAAATATTTGGGAATAATAATCAAGCTAACCAATTTTGTTCAACCTTTCATTATGGCGCATTTTCGATTTAATCAAACTTAATTCACAAACAAATTTGATTATATTAAAATCAATTAAAACTCGTTTGCGTCAAGGGATTGGTATATTAAAACGCAATTATAAAAGTCAATAGTAAAAAATAATGATTAATGTATCAACAATAATTCCTACGAATTCACATTGAAATGCGACAGTTTATTAAGTTTTTATGCCACCAAAAATTAAAAACTAATTACTATGACATTTAATTGTGTATCATAATTATTGCCATGCCTGATTTATGTTTGACAATTATAGTTTTATGCCACAAAAAATACAAATATAAATTATGAAACTATTCAATCCATTAATATTTGTATCGCAAACATTTTAAATAATTAATAAATGTGAGACAATAAAAAACTATGCATAGTAAATTATGGTTAGCTTTTAGAGAGTTTGGCTGGTTATAGGGTCAAGGATAAGGATAAAGGACTCACCTATCAATATGGAAATTGCCTCGCTCTGCTGTCGAATTCACTTTTGTATGCAGCTGCAGTGAATTTACATTTGGAATTTATTAAGTTTTTATGTTTGAAGGGGTTTTTTTTGCTTCGCTCGGTTTTTATTATTTATTTTAACATAATCGTTATAATTTGGTATGCACTTTTTGTTGGCGCAAACTGGGCAAAAAACATTTAAAGGCATATTTAATGTGGCATGGCGAGACGATCGTAAAACCAATGGTTATAGTGCTCCCCGGGAGCCCAGTGTTTCTGTGTGTGTCTATATGTGTGTGTGTGTGTTTGTGTGTGTGTGTATGATATCCCGTGTGTCCAGTGTGCAACAGTTGCCAAATGGCATTCAGGTTTAATGGGCAGCGATAATAAAAATGTAAAAAAAAAAGAAAAACCCATTAAAATTGCAGACCGCGCAACAGTTTGCAATTATGTGGAAATGCACATGGCCAGTTGACCAGCTCTACTTCTGGCCCATTTATATCTGTCTCCACATGCCAATTGCTTTTAATTGTTTTTCCGCCGCTACAGCTGCGATTAATCGTACATCAATTTAGTTACATTCTGAGGTTTCACATAACTCTTTAACACACAGCGCGCACTTTATCAGTTTTAGAACTCAATATATTTGTCACTTAACAACAAAATTTGATTGTTTGTTTGCTGCTGCTGCTGCTTACATTGAAAAACTTATTGGAGCTGTTGATTCTTCTTTGGTCTCCGTTGTCGTTTTTCTACTTTTATTTTCGCTGAAGTGCAACCTTCTGCGTCGCCTGCCAACTGCGAACTGAATTGCTCCAGTTTCGTATTTCACCTTATAAAGTTACGAGGCGCTGCTGCTGCTGCTGCTCCCGTGTTATCCTTTGTGTCGAGTCCCGACTCGTTTTGTTTGCCAGTGTCAACTTCCAGCTTGTGCTGTTGCTTTGATAAGAACTAGCTTGTGTGCGTGTGAGAGAGAGCTACATTTTGAGAGAGCGAAGCTATTGGAAAGTCAGAGCGCATTTGACGTATTCTCTCTTTGTGAAAGCTTTGCCGTAAAGTTGAGTTTAACCGTTATTCAAATCAGATTTGAATATTTAAATTCTTAAAATGCTTGTCTGTGAACAAAAAATTTAAAAATAATTATTATTATGCAAAAAATAAGTTTCTTTTTTCTATTTTTATTTTTTATATTTTTCTTTGGTATTGTAAAATTTAGACTCTATTCAATTATTCACTAACAAGTTTTGTTTTTCTATATTTTCATACTAATATTGTAACATTTATTTGTGCGTTCTTTGGGCAATTTAATTTAATTTTCTTGTTCATTAAACCTCTTATCTTTTGTACATATTTAATCAGCAACTTCACATATCATTTATTTTGACAGAAATCAGCATTGTTACATTCCTCTTTGGCACGCATATCATTTATCAAACTGCCTACGCAGTTTGGGGGTGAGCGCTTTCATGAATGAACACCCTCCTGTTGCATTTGTTTTTATTGTAGCTGTGCTGTGCCATCTGGCCTGTAGCCCAACGGTCCCCCCTCCGCCCACACAAAACCAACAGCTCCCGACCATGAAGTTCAAGATGAAGGTTATGCCAGCAAAAAAGGAACACCAACAAAACTGTAACTGTATGCAAAAAGAGCGAGAGTGACGGGTCGAGTGCGAGCGAATGAGCTTTCGCTCTCGTGCATTCCAACAATATTGTTAGTCGCTCTCACTTTCTCTCTCGCTCTCTTTTCCTCTTACTCGCCCATTCGCGCGTTGTGAATTGTTTTGTTTTCTGCACTTTTTACACAAAAAAAATTATGCTACGACAGATTTTGTGATGAGTGGAGAAAAGGGAGGAGGTGGAGTCAAGCTTCCACTCTTAGCTAAGCAGACTTGTTTTCGTGGGCTTTCTGCATTTTCGGGCGACGCACCTTTTCTTTTGTGTTGCTTTGGCTAAGCATACTTATAGCTCGAACTTGGTCCGTTTTCTTGTGACCCAATTTCGGGCCTTTGCGTACACGGCGCTCAGCAGTAGCAGAGCCACAGAACGAAAGGCATGCCTGGCATTAAAAGCATTTGGTGTGCCCACAGATTTTACAGTCATTCCTTGCGCTTGATTGGCTTTGGACTCTGCTCTATCACATTTTGAGCATGAAACGTGGCCATTGAAACATTCGACAACAACAACAAACAGTAGAAACGTAGGCATGTACAGTGGTTAGTAGTTGGAATTATTAGCAAAATTATTATATTTTGTTTGCAAATAAAATTTCCTAGAAATACTTAATAAAAAAAACATTGACGCCTAGACAACTTTTATAGCTTAGGGCACATGGATATTTTCACCACTGTACCACAGTGATTGGTTTGTAGATGATTCAGAGAGTAAGGCATAAACACACACATTCATATTTGCATAGTGGATGAGGGCGTGCTACGTGGCGTATGCTTGATGCTCGCTCTCGTGCTGCCAATTACTTGTCAACATGTCGCGCTCCAGCAGCCAACCAACTAACTGTGATTGATTGTATGTACGTGTAGCAATGTTGCGTATGTGTGTGTGAGTGTGTTGGAGTGCGTATTGTTGTCAAACAAAAAACTGACTGCTAAAATTGTAGTCTGGAAGTGCTAAGCAACTGCAACTGAAACTAATACTAGTGTTGTTGTTGTTGTTCAAAACTGTGACACTTCAGAAAAAGGCTTACGGTGCTTGAAATTGAGCCACGCTTCGACAGGCGTCAAGAGCTACCAAGTTCTAACTAATATCAAAAACTAAACCAACTAACAAGCACGGTCAATGCGTTCTGATAAAAGTTGTTTTTTGTTTCGTTTGGGAAAGCTGTCTTTTTCTTAATTTGTGTTGGCCCAGTTAGCAGTTGGCCAAGTTGTCTCAAAGTCAATGATGCGCATCTTTGCAACTTTGATTGGCTTGACACAGACAGAGACACACACGTTTTTAGTTTAGCTTAAGCTAAGGTGAATGCCGTTCTGTGCCGTTTTTCGCCCTAAAAACGTTTCGCCTCATTAAGAGCATAATCCAAGCAACAGTAACTTAATTAGAGCTCGACTACTCAAATGGCAGGATATATTCTGCAATTTACTTCAGGCTGTATTTAACTGCATTCGTTTTAATTTCACTGCAGTTGCTTTTTCTCTGCCTCTCTCCTTCTGTTTCTGTTTCTGTCTTTTAAGCCGATAAGCCAACGGGGAACTCAGGTGCAGCTGCATCTCTAGTATATCTCTGCTTCTGCCAGCTTAGAAGAATGCAAATGATGCAGCAACAAAACACAATTTCAGCTTTTTTTAAGCCAAAGGCAAAAGATGGCAACAACAAAGTACAGTTGGATAAAAAATACATGAAGCACAGCTAAGGAAATCTAGAAATATTTTTTCTAAAGGCAAATTTGCAAGCTATATAGTGTATATATATTTTTTTGAAAGTAAAAAATCTAGTAAAAAATTTATTTATTTTATTTTTAAGAAACGTTTTCCTTTTTTTTGCACTTAAGATCATAGGAAAATTTATTTTGATGATATTAGAAAACATAGTAAAATATAAAATTATAATCTTAACATATAGTTTTTAAAGACTTTAAATCTTAGACACATTGCATTTTTCTATGTGCACCTTTACAAATAACTGTTACTAATTATGCTTTCACTTTGGTCCTTACGGTTTGCCGGTTCTACGCAATCTAATCGGATATAATCGCAGGGACATGGAGACAGCCGATGTAAAAAGTAAAGCAAAATGGCAATGTTCCATTAACACGCAACAATAAACGCAAAAAAGGGATGATAATTTACAAAAAGATAAAAACATACGAAATTCAAAATAAAGGAATGAAAATAAAAATAACAGCGTGGTGCAGGTGAATTTTTGGTGGTGTCTGTTGGCTATAGCCATTATCATAAACACAAACGCGGCACATCACATAAATAAATCCGGTCAAAGTTTAAAAGGATTTTTCGACTGCTTAGCGATGCGCACGTGAAAACTAGCTTAAGATTTGAATAACCATCTAAGGGGAATGCCAAAAAATTATGTTGAACAAGTTTAATAGTGGAAATGAGATTGAGTAAAGAAATAACAGATTTCGAGTATCAAACAAATATTCACAGGAATAAATAATTATTAAATCCTGCATGAACCCTTTCACTAACTTTGACCATTTGCATTAAGTTTCCGTAAGATATTTTTCTTTAAAGTATTCTTGTTCATGCTAAAATTCTTTCTTAAATTCTGCCTTTTAAAATGTTATACCAATTTTTCCAGCCTTTCTTAATTTCCCTTCAGGCTGTCATCTCTAATTGAACGAAGTAACAAAAAAAAAAAGTGTAGCATAGTTTAGTGCGCTGACTTTTAATGTGTTGCGACAGTTTCAGCGGCAAGGCGATAAAACAAGTCGATATATAGCCGCCACTCACCACGCCCCTTTTTCGTATTGGTGGGGCAGGGTGCCATTGAAATAACTTTAATACGTTCTTTCGTTACTGTTGTTGTTGTTTTTGTTTATTTGTCTAGCGTTTTAGTGCTACTTTCAAGGGTGTGACCGCGTTTGCACTCAGGTGCTGACTGCTGAATGGATCTGAGGTCGGTCACGAAAACATCGTTGCCTTGAATTACTTTTTTTGCTGCTGCTGCTCTGTCGCAGTTTAATTAAAGTTAAGTTTCAATCGAAATTTTCGTTTCGTGTCATATTATTGCTTTATTTAGTGAAGCGTAGTCGAATGAAATCCAGCCATAGAAATTGAGTAATTTTTACTGCTACTTTTGGAGAACTGCAACAGCTACTTTATGGGTGTGTGTGTGTGACACGTGGCGTATGCGTGATAAGCTTGCAATACCTTTAGATATCGTATTTAGTTTTCATTAAATTACTAAGGAAAAATCGAAGAACCTTTTTTTCTGGGTGCCCGAATTGTATTGGGTTTTTATTGGCTTTTCATTCGCTCTTGTCTGGCAAGTTTTGTCACGTAAATCAATTAGGCAAACGGTTCAAGTTAACTTATTTTATGGCATAAAAAAGTCTCGCCTAGGTTTTGGCACATAAAAAACCAACGAACTGGAACGCTTGGGGAGTGTGCAAATGGGAAATACTCTGTAAAAAGTAATAGAAAAGGGAGACAATTTGAGGGAAAGTGCGGAAAGTGATAGTATAATATGATAGTTAAACAAAAACTTGCAACACTTCAATATACCCTCTTAAGGACATTTTTACTAGATTATCACAAAGTAATCAAAGAAGCGTAAAAATGCGCAGCTGACAGAACTTCAAGAATAAGTGTTACGAGCAAAAGGTTAAAAGCTTAAAGTTTGCTAAATTTTGCGACTTTTAAGCTTAGAAAAAGGTAAGACACTTTGGCGCACCCAAAACGATACGATTGGGTGGTTGGTGGGGGAGGCTCAAGGTCACAGCTAATCAAATCGTGTGTGTGTGTGTGCTTGGCCTTTATCTAGCGTTGAAAGACAGCTCCCAGTTTTCCATTTGCCAATTTGCAACGCCACAGTTGACCCTGACTGACGGACAGACAATGTTGGCTTGCGTGCGTCAACCAAAAATGATGATCGATGGCAAACAAAAATAATGATGTCCTCCGATTGAGAGAGAGAGAGGCAAGCGAATGTTGCTGCTGCTGTTTTGTCAACCAGTTAATGCCATTTGCATGAGAGTTGGTAATTTTCATTGAATTTATTGACTAATTGCATCATTCGCAATAAACTAATGAACGCCACTTAGATGCCAAATAAAATGGCAAATTTACAACGCGGCGCATGGGTAATATAAATAATATTGCAACTAAATCAATGTTGCAACATGACGCATGGTAATTGGCTTTTTCTGCAAATGTCATTAGAAATTGTTAACAACAACGATTCCCAGCGACCTTTTAATGGCTAATTGCTGTCGGAATGGAAGCAAAAAAACAGGTGGGAAAAACTTTGCAATTAACGCCAGCTGAAAGTTAAGTTTAAAAATTGTTTAGATATTTTGTGTTGAGTGCAAAACAAAATTTATGCAATTAGCAGTTGAGTTTATGCATAAACATATACATATACACTGAGCGAAAAGTGATAGAGCTAGAATGATTAAAGAACTCTTAGTTTGTACTCTACTTTTGATCGAAGTGCATAAAGCATACACTAAAAGCATTTAAGGTTAAAGTTCTTTTATATTGAAACAAAGTTATGGACAGCTAATTAGTTGCCACAACAAAATTGGTTGGGGGGTTGCTAAGAGAACCTTGAGAGTAGCTGTTGCTTGCTCAAAGAACATCCTGTTTGCCTTTCAATGCAACACACACACACACACACATGTGATGGCATAATTGTGTGTGTATATTGCATAATCGCAAACGCAAGCAACAAAAGTCAAACACGGAAACAACTTGTTGCAACGACAACAACAACAACAATCGACTAACACATGTACAATACATATGTTTGTATTTGTGTGTGTGTGTCAAGGCAGGTGTGTTGTTGCGAGCAGTGTTGAACAAACGTTATAAATAATTTATATTGTTTGCAAAGCAAGGTGTAAAAGATTCATTTCTCTTTGGACTTGAGAGCTGTTTCTCCAGTATCCTTGAAACGACCCAAAAAAAAAGTTGACTTAAATCTTGAACAAAGTTTTACAAAATATATTTTGACCATTTTTATATGGAAGCTCGACTGTTGTTGCAATTAATGTTAAACAAACAAGATGTAATTTTTCCAATCAACTTTTTATCACAATTAATCCTTGTAAATATTACTTCTTAGCCCCGAAGCCTCTCAATCGAACAAAACAATAACAATAACAACACAGCTGAAGAGAAAGCGTCATTCAATTAAATTTATTTAATTGCTGGGAGGGGGCGGTGTCGAACTGCAGGGGTGGACAACAATGGCCATGAGTACTTTTACATATTGTTGTAAATAAAACAAAGCGCAATTGTAACATGCACAAAACATATGTGTAACTAGTAGCATATACAAAACAAAAGAGAAAAGCAAACAAATGGCGAGAAACGACGGATGTGAATATGAGTTTGGGGTTGTGGGAGGGGCGGGGCGTGATGGGAGGCGTAACTGTGATAATTGAAATGCTGTTGGTGCGCAGCGAGTGCCGCTGACGTTTCCGTTAAGCACACGCAATCAGACATAGGCACGGGCCAACCCACAACCAATACACTTGAAGAAAATTAAAGAGAGAGAATTTTTCAATAACCATAAAAAAAACACAAGTGAAAATTCTATTAATTATATTATGTTTAAAAACTAATTGTTTTTTGATACTGTTATTCCATTTTTTCTCTTTGTGCATCGACTAGAAGCCGGAGCCTCGATATAAAAAAGTCCTGAAGCGAATCAAACTCAAGGACAGACCGCCCGCCCGCAAATGTAACAAGGGGAGGACAACAACAACAACAACAAAAAAGCAACTAGCGTAGAGGGCAGCCCAAAGCGAAGCCTTTTCATTTTGCAATTTTGAAAACAGCTGCCAAAGCTCTCTTTGTTGTAGTTGTTGCTTTTGTTGTTGTTGTTATTGTTACCATGACGTCCAGTGTGGCGGCAGCGATAAGGCTTTTTGCCTTTTGTTTTAACAGGATGGCAAAATTGATGCCGCTACCGCAACTGTCGCTCCATGCAGCACCGTTTTAATGGACAGCCATTAGAAGCAATCCTAACTTTAGCACCACCATTAAAAGCGCACAACAACAAGAACGGAACAACAGCAGCGGCGCGGCAAAACGGAGTAGCTGACGTGATGTGCATGCTAAGTATTAGTGCATACATATGTATGTATGTATACACAAATGTATGTACGTGTGCCAAGGCTTAAAAAAAAGAGCTAGATAGCTTAAAACTATAAAAGGAAAAGTTAAAAATATAAAATGAAGATTAACGTGCCTTTAAAAAAGTCCCTGACAGCATGTGTCCTGTTTTTTTATGCAAATTGGTTTTTAAAACTCGTAAAAAAAAACGAAAATTATAGCTACTTCACTTTTGCCGCACATTTCAAATAACTGTTGCATTTAAAGCAGTGCGAGTGACAAGTAGCAGTTACTTTAAAAGTATTCAACAGGTGGACGAGCCACAGTTTTTGTCATTTTGCTCAGCATGTAAAATCTACTATTTTTAAACAAATACTACTTTGTTTAACAATGCGATGCAGTCTTAATAATGGTATATGTATTAGCAGTCACCAGAGCAGTGAGCTGTGACATTGCGCATCTCTAATACATATAGCTCACCCACTCACACACGTGTTGCTGTTTAGTTGTGAAAATTATTTACTAATTGCAAATTGCAATGCAACGATTTGTGCGCGTTTTTGGTGAACAAAAATGCAAAATTATTGGCATGATACATGTGGATGCGCTGCCAGGTGAGCCAGCAGCAAAACCATTGGCAATAACAATCAATAAATATATATGAAAAAAATATAAAACAAGGCACGCCAAAATATGCCGGCAATTGGGAGCAAACAATTGAGAAGGCCAAATATGAAGCGGATTTATACAAAAGACACAAATTGGTATGAAAATAATATAGATAAATATGTATATTATATGCATAATAATTGTGAGCTTCCCTTAGGACTCCGTGCTTATTGAGAATATGCACGATATTCCATATATTCAGGATCGCCTCTTGGGGCCAGAGATTGTGTCCTGCATGACGCTGCTGTCCCAGACTGTGCGTCGCATTCTGCCCAACGAGACACCTTGTGGCGTCCAGGTGCTCGCCTGCGGCAACAAACAAGCACTGGCCATTGCCAAAGCCAGTCAGCTGCAGTTCGTTCGCGCCGAGGGATTTGTCTATGGTCATGTGGCGGATGAGGGCTATACGGATGCTTGTGCGGGTGATTTGCTGCGCTATCGCAAGCTCATTGACGCCGAGGATGTGCTGATCTTCACAGATCTCAAGAAGAAGCACAGCTCCCACGCGATCACAGCGGATGTCAGCCTGCTGGAAACGGCCCATGCAGCTGAATTCTTCCTTACCGATGGAATTGTTATCACAGGAACGGCAACAGGACAGGCGGCCAGTGCTAAGGATGTCGAAGAGCTTGCTGGCAAGCTAAAGGTGCCGCTAATTATTGGCTCTGGTGTGACAAAACAAAACATTGATGAATATTATGATGCAGCCCAAGCTGTGATCATCGGCTCCCATTTCAAAGAGGATGGCAACTGGGCCAAGGAGATTAGTAAAGATGCTGTGGAGCAGTTCATGAACAAGATCTGCGAGCTGCGCCAGAGATTGTAAACTGCAGTTAATGTACTTTATTGTGTTTGTATTAATGAGTTGAAAAATGTGGAATAAATATAAATAAATGGGACGAAAAATTCGAATTTCTCAAAAGAGATTCACAAATAGTTGATCTTATTCTAGAAAAGATTGGCAAAGAAATCGTAGATACGTTCCCGCAGAGTTGCGGTCTTGATGACACCAGCATTGGTGCTGACTGCACTTGGGAATACAAAGGGTTTCGTCTCCTGCTCATTCGGGGCATCATCAAATTTGACACGCTTCTTTTGGGGCGGCGAGAACAGGACATCCGCCTGGGTCTGAGCTGGCGTTGTCCAACCGCCGCTCTTCTGACTACCTCCACTCGAGCGCAAGGGATAGAGTACATCCTGAAAGTTGCCATTACCCAGCTCCGTGTCGAAGAGATCCTCGCGCTTGACAGCGGTGGGAATGGTGTTGTCCACATTGTGCGCTCGAAAATAGGACTTTGAGTCGGAATAGCGACTGGCAAAGCCATAGCTGGGATCGGCATCGTTGGGCGTATTGACCACCTTGGTGCGCTTAAGAATGCTGCGCACTTGGACCGCCTTGTCGCCGGTTGCAATCTTCTTGTACAGCTTGGAGATGCGATTCTCCTTGCCAGCTGCCTGTTGATCCGCTGTAGCCAAAGGACGTCGCATTTGGACAGTGGGTGGCGGCGGTGCCGGACGCTTGATGGTGCTTGGAGTAGTAGTCGTCAACGAGGCTTTTGGGATCTTTCGCTTGCGTGGAAAGCAAACGCTATGCGAGCTGGAGGATACATCCGCCTCGCCCTCCTCCTCGGAGTCTGTAGTGCGATTCTTGTTGCGAAAAACTGTTTCATATTCCTAAAGGCAAAAGCAAAAGTTTTAGTTGAAATTGTTTTAGTTCTCGCCAAGATTAGCTACTCACGCCTCTGCGCTTGTTGGGACTCAGTACATAATCGCTGCCAAATTTCTTCATATCCTTCTTGCGTATGGGCGTCCGCTTGCTCGAATCCTTGCGCAACGTTTTGCGGCACTGCACATGCATATCTATGGCATCCCGGATGAAGCTCACCCAGGTGCGTGCCACCTGCAGATCATCGCTGCCAAACAAGATGCCATCACTCTGGCAGGATAGCTTAAAGTTGCCCGGCAACATTTCATAGACTTTGCACTTCTTCAATGGGAATATGCAACAGCATTCGAGGGAGTTCTCCACCTGGATGTTGGGAGCACGCTCCTTGATCACCTTGCAGTACATAAAGATGTCGGACATGAGGACACAATAGCGCTTGATCTGCTGTCCCTTGTGCGTTATCTTGTACAGCATTCCCTCCTTGATGACCCGGCGAGAGGGCTTCACAATGTTGGGCGTCCGATTGACCAGAGAGTTCTGTAGATGTATCAAATACTGGGTGATTTCCTGATCCTCCACACAGGAGTTGATGTGCGAAGCAGTCGCTTCGATTTCCTTGACGGATTCTGGCAAGGAATATGAGAAAATAAGTCAAGAAAGAAGGAGAAATATCTTGGACAAGGATTACAAACCCTTTAATAGCTTGTAGTCTGCATCCGCTGGACTGGTGTAAAGCAGAACTTGTTCGAGTAGCAGCTTGTAGCGCGGCACACGCTGTATGGGCACAATCATCAGCGAATTGAGCTTTCTTTGTACCTCGGGTCGACTTTCGGCCTCCTCTAGAAATTTGCGAAAAACCGGATTCTTGCTTATCAAATCTTGGAGTATAAACAAAGCACCCCGATAATCAAAAGCGTAAACCGAGTATAGCTTAAAGAATGGAGCCATCTTGATGAACGCATGAGCCACATTCTCCATATTCGCCTCCAGCTCTCGCAGGAATTCTCCATTCAAATTGTGAATCATTTCGATTTGGCCAAAGAGCGCCGTGTGATTCGAGGCATCGATGATGGCCTGCTCTTTGAGTGGTCGCACAAAGTATTTCATTAGCAGTTCAAGCTGCTCCAGGTAGGACTTCTCCGACGTTATGATCTCTTGGACGGCTTGAATACGGAAACCAATCCGTTTGCCAGCCTCCGGATTGGGTGAGCCGCCGATGGGACTGCTCGAATTGCTGTCCAGCATTGAGCATACTACAAAGGAATCAAAACAGAAATAAAATAGCAGCCTTCACCACGCCTCCTTTCCTTTAACGACGCTTACCCTTTTTGCGCGACTTGGCCGTCAAGAGATTTCGCTCTTGCAAAACCTGACGTAGCTCGCGACTAAAGCTGAGTGGAGTGTGCGGCGAGTTGCCAACTCCTTGGCTGTAGCTCTTTTGTCTTGGCGTAAACATTTTCAGTTAATTTTTCTTAGCACGAAAAGTCAATGGCATTGACTCAATGCAACGCGACGCCAACTGCAACACACCTGCTGGCGGCTGGGTTTGAAAATTGCCATTCAGAGCGAAAGGAAGGCATCACTTCATAAGTTTCGATAGCTTAAGTATCCCTGGTATAATACAAGAATTGTTTTCAGCGCCACAAATAAAACCTTTATTCGTTGATTTTAATTAATGTAATGAATGGAATTTAGGCAGCTGAGCAAAATATATTTTCTTTATTTAAACACAGCTACAAGTGAGAAGACACAGACATCGTTTGAACTTTTAGCCCTGGCAAAATTAATTCCACAAGTAGTATCGATATATTATTCACTGTTTTGAAATTGTGCCTGCAGCCATGGTCATCGAGTGACTGCATCAACAATAATTATTTTATACGTGTTCGTGGCTTAATTATTGTTTTAACCTTATAATTTGAATGTATCACACACAATGCATGCCAAGCTGAGTGAAATGGAAATGCGCATTGCAGCGCGCCTCAACGAGACGCTTGGCAAAGATGCCAATCAGCTGCATCGCGCTGCAATCCTAGTTGATAGCTACAAAAAGGAATTGCAAAACTTAAATCAAACCGTAAGTATAGCTAAACTGAATAAAATGAAACATAGCATATCACTATCTCCAGTTGACAGCTCAACTATGAGGATCAGCAGAATGTGTCCAGCTACAAGTCGGCATTTAACTGCCAGCAGCAGGTCTGCGACAGCATCGACTTTGAACTGGAGAAACTGTCGCAGTTCAGTGCGAAACTCAAATTGAAGCTAGAGGAATGCCAGCCGGCGCTGCAGGGCGTTGCCGAGGATCTGCAGCAGGTGCGTCAGCTGCAGAATGTAACGCAATATTTGCGCCTGGTGCAGGATATCCAGGAGATTAGCGCAGCGCTTAGCAACTGCATCAATGGCAAGGACGAGGATAAACTAGTTAATCTATATCTGACGCTCTACGAAGGCAACGACTGCGAGCATAGCGTAGTGGGTCGCTTGCAGGCTGTCCAAGCCCGCTCGCTTAAATCCTTTGCCGAATCCACTGCCATCTATTGGCACAAGTTACTCCTGCAGCGTCTCTCCAGCGAGTTTGAGACGGTGCTCAAAGCAATGCGCTGGGCGCATCAGGAGCAACAGCCACTTAACTACTCCCCCAGCCGGGACACTGCCAAGGCACAACTACTCGCCGAGTATATGTTTCTAATCAAATCGCCTGCGGAGGAGCATGCTCCATTGCAGAGCATTACGCCCAGCATTGCGTGCCCGCCTATTAGTCAGGTGGTGCAGTTGCTACTGGCACCCTATCGCCAACGCTTCATGTTCCACTTTACGGGCGCAAGGCAAACGAATCGCTTGGACAAACCCGAATGGTTCTACACCCAAATACTCAATTGGGGCAAACAGACGCACTTCTTTGTGGGCAAAACTTTTCAGCCATCTGCAATGAAAGCGGGTAAACTGGATTACAACTTAAGGGTGAGTTGACAAATTCGATTGTTATCGCCTTTCCTAACCGAATAATATTTCAGCTGGAGTTTATGCGCGGTTTGGTTCAGTTGACGATTGAAAAGTTGGCTGCAGATATGGAACAAATTGCCCAGGATGAGAATCTGTTTGCCCACCTACTCGATGAAACGTTGGCCTTTGAGTCTGAGCTGCGCGAAACCTTTGGCTATCCGGCCAGCTTTCCCAGCGCCATCTCAGTGCTGACACAGCCCATGTATCTACTGAAATGGATTGCGCTCGAGGAGCAGTGTAAGTTGGAACAGAGATCATCCAACTCAGATCCAACTAATTTCATTTCACAGTTTGTGCAGAGAAAATGGATCAAATACTGCAGGCAGAGACGCCGTTCCAGCTCATCGATCCGAATACCTACGAGGACGACCTGAAGATACCCAAATGTGCGGATCAATTTATGCGTCTGCTGGAGGCCATCAAGGATCGCTACTATGCGCTCATCCAGCCCGGCCATCAGCTGCAATTTCTGTCGTTGCAACTCGAATTGATTGACAGTTTCCGGCGACGTCTGGTCCAATTGCACAGCAGCCACGCTGTGCCGAGCGTGCCCGTGCTGAATGCGATTAACTACTTGATTATGGTGCTGCGCGAATGGGGTGAAAATGTACACTATTTGCATTTGCATGCAGCGCTCGCGGGTCCCAATGCAAGTGAAATCAACTCGGTGTTTGAGCTTGCTGTTGCCGAATTGGAGCATTGGGCGCGACAACTGGTGCGCAACCTAGCCAACAAGGCTGTGAATGAGATGAAGGCCAAGTCGCTGAACTACCGCCATGATGCATGGCCCACCATGCCCGAACAGAATAGCCGGGAACCGTTCATACTCTCGCCCAGCGGTGGTGAAATGTTCCAAGTCCTGGTCACATTGCTGCACAACATGGAGCGTGAGCTGTCCGCCAATCTGTTCAATCAGACGCTGCGGCTAATGGCCCAACAAATCGACGACTTTATGCTCGAGAATATGGTATTGAACACGAGATTCACAACGGCGGGCGCATCTCAATTTAACTACGATATGACCCTACTCTTTGCTCTGTTTGGACAATATGCCCGGCGACCCGAACTTCTCTTCAAGCGGTGAGTCATCGCCAAGTCTGTGCTGCGTCATTGTTGATTTTGATATATATTTGTTGTATTTTGATAGTATTCACGACGCATGCAAATTGTTGACGGCGGCTAGGGGAACGGCTTTATTATTGCTGGAAACGCTGCGCAGCGAAAAATCAATTGAGGAGAAAACAATGCCGTTGCATGAGCTTCGCGTGCTCAGCTTGAACAGCAGGCAGTGCATTGAGGTGTTGGAAAGGCGCACAGACATCAAAATGTTTTAATAATAAAGCTGATTTGGCAACTGCATAAAATCCATTATTTTTGTTCGTTGGTTGGGTTTGCTTTTATTATTATTGTTATTTGATGCGGGCTTTGTTGATTATTATTTTTAATATTTACTTTGCTTAGATTACATTGTAAGTTGCATTTTTGACCCCTTTTATTATCAGTTAAATCCAATGAGTCAATATTTTAATCTCGGTTGCTTAGCTTATTAGTTTCTACAGCTGAAAGCCTTTACTTTATTACGAAAACAATGGAATGAATATTATTTTCACAGGCTTTCCACAAAAAAAAGACACTTGCATATTTAAGTTTTTGTATTTATTACTATATTACTAGTGCATTAGTATATTACATACATTTATACATGATATATTTGAACAATCAATTAAAATATTTGACAATCGTAAATGTCGCATGAAATTAAACTAATATTTTGCACAATTTAATTGGAACATCAATGATTTAATATTGTTGTTTACGAGTTTATGGTTTAACATTTTGCCTAAATTGAGTTTCTTTTTAATAATTTGTAAAAACATTTATACACAAAAATTAGAAAATAAAACATGCAATAACTTTGTAATTAATAATAAATTTCTCTAAGAATACGTAGTGTAAAATTAATGTACATTTATGTATATATATATATATCGGTATAATATGTATGTATGTGTGTGTGTATATATACTCATTTGACAAACAATTCCAGTTAGTAAATACCAATTAGTTTTGCGACACAATTGACGCTGATCACATTATCAAAGATCCAGATTCAACCATCATCATCATCTTCATTTTTCCATACAACATCGTATCGTTAAAAATTTATCTTGTAAATGCGCCCGCATATAGAGCGAAACACATTTCCAAACTACAATAATTATCAACAGATTAATAGCTTAGGATGCTGGCTGTGTTCGAGTTTCTCTCTATTCAAAGTTCTGGTAGGTTTCCGCGTTGATAAAGGATGCCCGTTGGATTGGCGTCATGTTGAGATTGCCGCGATGCTTCTTGTCGTAGGCCCAGATTACGCAGGTGGCGATTAGCGCCAGAGTTAGCCAGCCCATAAAGAACAGCTGCACCCAGGTATGATCGTTGTTGCTGCGATCCGCAATGATGCCAGCCAGAATGGTAATGACAGCCAGGCCGAGATTCTGTACGGATTGACAAAAGCCGTAAGCGGTGCCCAGCTGATATTCGGGTATGATGAGCGCCACCAATGGCCAAAGACTGGCCGCAAGCATCGAATACGACAGGCCCATAATGATCATGCCCACATACGGATTAAGCTGGGTAAATGTCAGCAATGCATGTGCCCCAATTGTCGTTATTGTGGCAGTCAACACCCACGTCACATTGCGTCCCAGTTTGTCAATAATGAAGCCAAAGACAGGCGAGGATACGGCCGCAATTAGATAGACCAAGGAGTCAACTGTATTTGCCTGCGCTTCCGTATAGCCAAAGCGATCCATGAAGAACTTCTGGCCGAGTGCAATAAACGGAAAGATGGCAACATAGTAGGCAACACAAATGATGGAGACCATCCAGAAGGGCGCCTTAAACGTGAACACATCCGTCAGCTTGGGTATCTCGCCCGAGGGATTGTTATTGCGCTGCATAATGCGCTCCGCACGCTTGTCCATCCAGCCCAGAATCAGGGCACACACCAGGGACATGACGCAGGTGAGCGTGGCGAGCAGCAGGACAACACCAAGTGCACGATATGACTCATAGAACTTGCTCACATACTCATAGATGGGCTGCATCACCCAAAAGTTGACAGTGCTGCCGAAACGTGCCACAGACAACTGCAATCCAAAGACCATGTTCAGCTCCTTGCCCTTAAACCAGAGCACCGCATAACTGTTTTGTGCCACGGCCAGGGATTCAGCGCCAATGCCAAAGATGAAGCGACCGAGTATCATCAGCCAGAACGTGTCCAATAAGGCGCCACTGGCAAAGATCAGCTGTCCCACCAGCAATATCAGCATATATATAATCGTGCCCAGACGTATGCCAAAGAGGCGATCGATTAGAAATCCACCCACAAAGCACAGCACAACGTTTGGCCACGAGTAGATCGAATAGATGAGCGTAAATTGTGTCGAACTTAAATCCAATTCCTTTTTAAACACCGATTGCAACGCGCCGGGATTATCGTAGCAGAAATATGAGCCGAAACCGAGCAGACACATAAAAACGAGAGCCTGGAAGCGATGGCAGGTGCTCGATGGCATACAGCAGCCGCCCGCAGGTAGCGCTAGCTCATTATCCTGTCGACCACGTACCGTTGTCTCATCGGGCTGCTCCCCCACCTCCTCGTTGTCGACGATGCGCTCTTCATCTTCGCGAGCCATGATGACGACTGCTCACGATGGCAATGATCGGTTAAATAAATGGCCGTCTGTGACCCGTCCGTTTCAAAGGGCGTATTAAAATTGTTGTTGATATCGTGAATTTGTTTTCGCTTTTCGCTGATTTCTGCAATAAAACAAAAACAACAACAAAATATAGAAATGCCGTTGTATCTGGTTCCACTTGTACGAACATACACACACACAAACATGCATGCGTGTTTGCCTGTGTGTGTGGTGTTTTCAACTCTTTTGCTTTGTCTGCTTTAATGTAATCTCGTTTCGTTTTTGTGTATTTGTTTACTGTACTCTTACTCTTTGTCTATTGTCTGTGTAGTAGTTTACGCATTAGTTATTGCGTTACACTCGCTTATCAAACACTTTACAGTCTACTTACAGCGATTGCACTTAGGAAGTGTTTTTTGTTTTGTATTGCACACGGCGCACTTTTATGTTACATCAAGAGCTATTTTGTGCACCTGAACTTTATTAGCGTTCAAATAAAACTAAATTCGATTTTGATTTCTCTCCTACGCTTTGCGCTAATTAACGTTAATTACTCATGCCATAAGCCACTCGTTACAAGTAACAAGTATTTATTGGGTAGCAATACAGGGCTACTCAGCGAAAACATCGATACTTGTTGCATTTATTTAAAGAAACAGAGATATGCAATATACAAAATGACATTAACCAGAAGAATATTTAACTAGTTGTTGCTACTGCTACATCCATAAGCTAAAAAATATAACTATAGTGTAATGTCAAATTAAAATACTTTGCAGCCCTGGTCAGCTGTGTAGTGTCACAATTTACATGTTTAGTTTTGCCGGCCACCATAAAATGCATATTTAATTACATAACCAGACTTGGCAATGGCGTCTTCATCGATTGATACAAGCAAGCGCAAACCCAGACGCACACAAGGCACACCAGCATTTTTTTACCGCAATCGTTTTGCCTATGCCTTTCTTGCCGCTGGCTCTGTGCTCTTCGGCATTTGGAGGTAAGTAATTTAACAGCACACTTTACGATTTGTTAATAAACAAATAACAATTTTTGGCCAGCTTGACGCCAATGCAACGCATTGCCAACGAAAAACTTTGCAAGACGCTATTGACACAAACAGAGGAGGAGAAGGATCGTAAGGCATTATTTGAATTCGCTGCACCGCGACCCGGTAAATTTATCAGGGAAGCGATTGAAGAGAGCGAGAATCTGAGGACAGAACGCTAAAAATACACAACAACAACTACAAAAAGAAGATGGACAGGCAGACGCGCAAGGCAAACTTTAAGAAACTACAAGAACCAGCGACCAGAAAGCTGCGGTAAGGTAGCATCAGCGATCTATAAATTACGATCAATGAAATTGTCACCAAATATTTTTGAACTAATAAAATGTTAAAGAGTTTCTTCTAAAAATCTGTTTTCCTTTTACATGAAGCTCCACGCGCAGCAACAAGGCAGCCCCCACGCTCTCCGACTTTTTCAATACGCCCGAGAGTTCCGGCAATGAGGCAATCCGTGAGCAGCCAGCAAACCCAAACAAGGATGAACCAAAAGCTAAGAAGACACGCGAGACTCGTCAGGTTTCGTCACCCGCCACCACCATGCCAAAGCCCAAAAAGGCGCCCAAGCTGAAAACAACAACAAGAGGACGAGGTGGCTCACGAGGACGCAGCAAACAGCAGCCAAGCATCAGCGATTTTCTGCGCAACGAGCAGCTTTTTGCAGAGGTAACGGCCCAGCATTGCATCGCCGACAACTTTAGTCCAAATGACATAGAAATGGCGCTGTCACTGTCCAAATCGGAGGCAGAGAAATATGGTAGATTGCGTCTGCAGGATACAACGCAGGAACGGGATGAAGTAGTTGATCTGCTTGATCCGCAAGCCGGCCAGTCCACAGAAAATGTACGCCTCAAACTTCAAAAGTACGGATTTCGCACCGCCGCCAAAGAGGGTGAGTAAACGGGATGCCCTGAATCCTAATCAGTTGATAAAGCATCATTTATTTATTATAGATTACAATATGCTCTCGATTGCAGCGCTGCCTGCTGGCAAGCGCGGTAAACGCTGCAAATGGGCCAATAAATTTACACCACTCACCTTACGTAATCCGGTGGAGCAGCTTAGGAAATTGGATGCCAAAATAGCTGCATTAATGGCACAACAGGTGCGCACCAAACAGCCAAGCACTGAGAATCCTTATCCCTTCGAGCTAGTCAGCTTAAGGCTTAAAAAATTGGAAGCAAGTGCGGAGCATCGCATCATTAACCGTGAACGAGGCGAGGAATCTTTGGCGTATTATGTGCAGGATTTGTTTGAAGTAAGTCGAACTCCGGCAGATCATCTGCTGAAAAACTGGGCGGCAATACAAGGACGCGATTTGTCACCCAAAAGACCCAGTAAAGAGAGACGCCGTCGCCAGCTGCAATTGGAGCATGTCTATGCCGAGTTAGAGGCGCACTTTGGAGCGACTGCAGAGAAAGAGGAATTGGATGAGCTCGAAAAATTGCTTGTGGATAATATGGTACATGAAAATAGTCATGCGGATGTGCAACCAATGCCAGTTGATAATATACAATGGTCGACCGAACGGAATGAAGTTGCAATCTCAGGTTGCAGTCCAATAAA
Source organism: Scaptomyza graminum (assembly GCA_018901835.1). Taxonomy (NCBI): domain Eukaryota; kingdom Metazoa; phylum Arthropoda; class Insecta; order Diptera; family Drosophilidae; genus Scaptomyza; species Scaptomyza graminum. The sequence goes on from JAEIFL010000243.1 coordinate 2,092,962, forward strand.
AGAGCCACCCGATAAGCGTCCCAAAATGATGCACAGTGATAAAGAGAACATGCAACCCAGTACATCATCAAATCTGTCCTTACCCACACTAAGCACACGCTGCACATCACCCGATCTCTTTGCCGATTCGGATGAGGATGAGCAGGAAGATGATGTGACTCCTATAGCATGCAGCAAGGAGATGCAAAACTTTTCATTGAAAGTCTACAAGAACGTGACCTCAACTGAGATCAGCTGCTATGAGATTTACTCAAGTGATGAAGGTAAAGAACGCTTAATTAATTTTCCATTTCCATATTTAATTAATAAATAATTTTGTTTTAGTGAAGACTTCTTCAATCAACGATAAAGGGGACGATAAAAGCATCAAAGGTAAGACAATGTCAGATTTTAATACTATTGAAAATAACACCTGCATTTTGCAGCAACATTGATAGAGAGTCCTATTGACCTTACACAAGATCCGGATACGCCAGAATTTGAACCCAATGTCACATCAGATAGATCTCTCTTGGAGCAACAAAATGTTCAACAAAGTCCAATTATGGAATTTGATGAAAAGTTCGATGCTTTGACAAAGAATTTAGATGTTCAGTCGGCTGACCTTTCAATTTCGAATGAATTGCTGGATAAAGCCGACTTTGAGCTAAGCTCCACAGCTGAGTCTCGACGGGATGAAATCTTGTTAAGCATGAGCTCTAATAGTTCCGCTCAATCAATTCCGACAATATCGTTTCACATGGCAACCAGCACGAATACCTCCTCTAAGGATCTCTCACTCAGCTTTACACAATTGGAGACAACAAAGGAAGCATTTCTGGATAAAGCCGACCTTGAGCTAAGCTCCGCAGCTGAGTCGCAACGGGATGAAATCTTGTTAAGCATGAGCTCAAATAGTTCCGCTCAATCAATTCCGACAATATCGTTTCACATGGCAACCAGTACGAATACCTCCTCTAAGGATCTCTCACTCAGCTTTACACAATTGGAGACAACAAAGCAAGCATTCCAGCGCAGTTTCAGTTTGACGCAATCACCGAGAAAGAGTTTACATTTGGAGCACAGTTTTAAAAGCCCTTTAAGTCGTCGAAGTCACTCTTTTGTTGAGAAACCAACTTCTTCATTTACATCGGCTTTTAGTCAATCGGATGCAAGCATTGATTTGACGCAAGAAAGCGACGATGATGAGGATAATGAGGGTGTTCTGCTCTCCGATGATGAAATCAATTATTCCATTTGGAAGGCGGACAAAACGTGTCTGCATTTGGACGAGGATGAGAGCAGTGAAAACGAGAGCCCTTCCTCCTCACCCTTGACCAAAATTAAAACTATGCCATATTTTAAAACGATTGAGGATTTGGATGCTTATCTGGATAATTCGCCGTCGTCTTCCATTAAATCCGGCAATTCACGTTCGCCCAACAAAAGCGCTTTAAGCAGGGAACGCGCCGAGTTTGGCATATTAGATGCGGCCATCTCCCAGCCCTTAACGCTCTCCCCGCTACCTAGTCCAACGAGGGCAGCAAACACTCAATCTCAATTCCTTATAGACTGGACCGATGCATCCTTTTTAGAGATGCAACCAGAGGCGCCACTAAAACGCTATTCCCACAGCTGCAGTCACAAATTTAAAGACCTTTTGAAGGACATCACCGAGCCAGACGATGATGATGATGAATATATTGATGAGTTCGATCGTTTGGTCTTTCAAAACAGCAGAGATTCAACAGTTGAGGCATTGCCAAGTGGATTAGATCGTCTGCTTATGGGCGAAATAAATGTGGATAGCCTGCCAGAGCCAGTTAGTCCAACAAAACCAACAGCTGTCTCGGACAAATTGGAACTTAACGGTCAAGTGTACAATATATCCATTTGCCAGACACCCAAGCCGGATTTCGTCCATCTTAGCGAAGCGGAGCTGCTGCAACAGCTCTATAATTATGGCATCAAGCCACTGAAGCGCAAACAGGCCGTCAAACTATTGGAATACATATATAATCAAACGCATCCAATAATGTTGCCGTCTGAGGAGAAGCGTGAACCGGAGCGATTGTTGCACTCGCGCTTCAAATCGACACCGGTAAATGGCAGCAGCAGTAGCAAATCTCGCGTCCAGCTGCTACACAATGCCAGCAATGATTGTCTGTCCTTTCCACATGAAGTTGACCCGAAAGTTACCCAGCTGAAGTTTAGGGATGCACCCGGAATGGAGCTGCTGCGTTTTTCGCAGGCTCTGCCACCGGCTCTCTGTGATGACTTTGAGTGCTATGTGCTGCAGACGAATGTGAGCAAGAAGACGCCACAGCCGTTGCTGCCCCTTCACATTGCCTGGCACAATTTGATCTGCGCCAATCCCAGCCTGCATGAAAGTGTGCTCATGTTTGTGCCCATCGATTTGCAGGAGATCTATTTATATCTAAAAGAGCTGGGATATCGCTATGATCCCAAGGAGCTAAAGTGTTTCTTTGATAGACGCTGTATTATATTCCGGTATGAGCTGGCGCCGCCAGCAAAACAGGCTCAAAGACACATAAGAAAACCGAAGTTCAAGAAAGCCAACTTTAAGTCTAAGGAATTTGTACTATAAGAAGATTATATTGTATATTAATATTTTTTATTGTAATTCCAATTTGTTAATTATGTAATTCAGCCTTTTGGCAACATTAATTAAGAATCGCATTTATATATAATTTTTTTTATTTACCAAATTGAAATATATTAAACTTTTGTTATTAAAAACGTATTTTCCCAACAACCTGATCGATAGCCACCTCCAAAACGTGATCGACGTCGGGCGAGGGTATATCATCGTCCATCATAAATATTTCGTTTCTGGTATATTTGATGATATTCTCAAACCGCGCTTTTTTCGGTTGCTTGCCTTTCAAATATTTCGCACATTTTTCTGTTAATTTATCGGTTAGCTCCACATCCAGCTCGAGATCAGTTAGGGGATCTGTTAGAATTTGGTAACACGTGAGAAAAGTTCCTAAAACATCCATTGTTATAATAAGTATTTTAAAATTTATATTTTAAATGTTCATACTCCAAAAACTATGTAATGCCTACTTAAATTACTTTGTTGACTGCGATCTTAATTTGAAACTTATGTTAAGTTTTAACAGTGAAAAGATGTAAACATAATGCACAAACAAAAAAACTGTGTGGCAACGCTTGCACTTGCATGAAGTTGGTCGTGCGCAAATTTCAATTTACGTGAAGTGATTTTATTTAATTAAGCTGTTGTTTTTAATCAATGTGCATTGGTATTGCTCATTCATTCATGGCACTTGTTAATCTTCACTCATCGCACTGGCATAATTACGATGTTGTTTTGTGCGCACTATTTTGTTTGTTTTATATTGCACACAGTACGCTTTGGCGTGAGCAGACGCACAGACGGCTCTTTAATAGAAAAAAGAGAGCATTTTTGAATTGTTTATATATGGTTTTTGTGGCGTATTCCATTTGTTTACGCTAGTCGCTGGCCAGCAATGACGACCGACAGATCGTCATACGTTCGACCGGCGTTTTGGAGACCGCCCAGTTATGCACATGGCCCAACGTTATCGTCTCCATCACCCCCATTGTCTATACCGTCTTCACGACTGACGCAGCGACGTCGCAGCAGTGGCATAAAGAAGCGTGTCCATTTTGCCGATGAGCCGCGATACAGTGGGGTAAGTGAAGAGACCATGCATATGCATATGGCTTGTCAATTGTCGCTGGTGTGGCCCCAATCTTCACAAAAAAATCAGTTCAATAACATTTTGCACTTGGGGCGGCTCGTAAATTTGTCAGGCACAATTTAATTAATTGGCCACTGCTGCAGTTTTTCTTTTAAAATAAATTAAGCAAAATGCATTTTCAAAATTCACAATCCCAAAAAATGTATTTATCATCTTAGTGTGTGGATGGAATTGACGCAATCGTTTTTCGTTGCACTTGCCAAAATGCAAAAGCCGCAAGAGCTTAAGCGATGGGCAAATATTTTGGAAAATCTTTTAAGTGCGCTATGATTGACTGCTATGAAAAATGTATGCAAATTGTTAAAATCGACCATTAGTCTGTCCTATAATATAGATCAGAAATCACGTGTTAGCAATTCAGGCCACAAATATTTCAAAATTGTGGCGAAATAAACCAAAATCAAATAAATAGGTTGCAAAAACAAATGCTAGTCAATACATTTTATATACTTACATATATGTACATATTTACATAAATGTTTTTGTACATCAACGCCAGCAATTCGAAAAACGACGGGAAGCGAAAAGATTTTTCCGTTGTAAAAAGTAAAAACGCTGCCAAAAACAAAAGCAAACAATTTGATTTCGATTTCTTTTGACGTTGTAGCGCAATATACACCAACCAGCCCCTATCATTTCGATTTTGCAAGCTAGTATGAGTTTAATTTTGGAAATCTCATAAAATTGCGGCTACTTTTGGAAGGGAAGTTCTCAAAAACAAGACCTTCAATCAAAAGACGTTGCGCATACGACGCGTTGAACGCTCATTGACTAAAGCCGCCAACCTTTGATTTGTTTATTTAAAAATGACTCGATGTCGAATGTTATTGTTGATGTTTCTCTGTTGCTGCTTTTTGAAGCGTGCCAGTAAATAAATTTAATTGCAGCTTCTCGTTTGCTTGGCTACATAAAAATGCCTGAGCACACAAATAATAAAAATGGTCGAATAATACTTTTGAAAAACAGATGCCCAACTTTCGTCTTCACTATATTCATCGTGATTATATTTGAGTTGAGGCGCTAACATTCAGGGACATTTGCTTTATGCAACTGGATTAATAAAATTATTCTCTATTTCACAAATTTTTGTGTTTTTTCCTTTGTTCTCTCTGCTTGATTAATTAATCATATGTTCACTTAGTGGTCTAGTGGTTACTAACATGATCAATTAATCATGTTGTTCACTTGTTGGTCTGTTGGTTACTAACACCATAGCGAAACAGAAATGCTCTTGTCGGAGCGCATATTGAAAATTATTGGCATTTGGGGATTGAGTTCATGTTTCTCAGGCCCGCTGACTACATGATTGTAGCGCAATGTATTCGTAGTATACCACGATTCGTAGAGACGATGCTGATGCAAAAAGGAATACAAAATGTATTTTAAAATTAGTTCTTGAGCAGCACTGCGATCGAATAAAACGCGAAAATCGCGCTGCACGCGCTACCTCCGCCTCGGGCTGAGAACTTGGCCAATAAACAATTCAATTCAATTCGCAAACGATCAGTGCAGAAGCAGAACAAAATATCTGCTTAAGAAACACTTGTTCTTGTTAATATGTTCAACTGAGCAGCTCAGTTGCATCCAATTGATTTTTAAACACAAATTTATATCGGATCAACATGAGCCCTAAGCTGCACGAGTTTGCTGTGGTGCTGCAGCGTGATGGTCAGGGCACGCCCTGGGGCATCCGTTTGGTTGGTGGCAACGATCTGGATACACCGTTAATCATCACCAGGGTAAAGTTTGAACTGATTATGTAACTAGAGCAGAGCAGAGAAAGCAGCAGCAGCAAAGAGCTGGCAATGGTTTCCTTCTTCTTGCCTCTTGTCGCTCGATGCATTGTGGTTAATGTCGCCATAGCCCATTCATCACAATTGTTGCACAGACACGACAGAGAACTATCTATTATCTTGCTAGTTTGTCGTTTGCCAAACCGCTTTGGCCTTTGTGTTCTGCACTACTTAACGACACACAACAAACAACAACGAATCAAAACAACAGTCGAAAGCGACTACAAAATACTCAGAGAAGCAATAACAACTATCGACAGTTGATAGCCGGAAGAAGATTGTATTCGATTTCGGGACATGGTTCAACGAGCTTAGTTTCATCAAGACTTGACTTACATCAAACATTTTCGAGTCCTTCTAAACTGTTTTGTGTAGGCCAAAAAAAACCATAAAACAAACCTTTTTCGAGTACACCCTTTCAACCTTTTCGGTGTAGGGTATAAATAGCAAAACTGGCACACTCTATCACACACAAACACACACGCACACGCACGCACGAAATGTAGAATACTAGGAAAATGTTGCAGTGGCAACGCGTTGCCAAAGATTCGCAAATTCTGAGACGCCAGTAAAACTTATTGAGGCAAAACAAATAAGACGACGACGCAATGTAAACAATGAAAATTTGAATTGGGTTTAAGGGTAATGGGGCCCTCATAATAATGATGTATGTGCATCGATGTCAAGGTCGTTAGCGGTCCTACGTCTGTCTTCTCTCGTCTTGTTTAACCTTCGTTCGTTTGTTCGTACACAGGTGCAACATGGCAGCCCGTCGTACGGGGAGCTGCTGCGTGGCGATATTATATCCAAGATCGGTGAGTACGATGCACGCGACTTGAGTCACGCTGATGCCCAGCAGCTGTTTCGCGGAGCTGGCAACCAAATGTGTTTAGTGGTGCACAGGTGAGCCAATTATATAAATATTAGGCATTACAGCAGTACATTGTTCAATGTCTTCTAGGGACAACCAAATCGCCTACACGCAGGGCATCAATCAGGATGCCGCCGGTGCGAGCAGCAATCCACAGACGTCGGTGGCCAGTTCACAATTGTCGGAGCATCCGCATCGCGGACCATCACCCTTTCTGCCCGGACGTAGTCATTTCGAGCGTGCCATGCAGGTCCCTTTGGATAGTTTGCCGCAAACGGTATTTCCGAAGCTAAATGCCTCGGGCGGCTATGTGGCTCCGCCGGAAATGTTTTCCCCCAAGCCGACGCGTGATCATCAACAGGAAGTTGCCGAAGAGCAGGCCGCCATTATTAATCAGGTGAGTGAATCGATTTACATTTCAATGCAAATATTTAAATCAGTTAGTTAAAAACCTACTCTTAAGAATATTCCTTGATTTTTAAATGATAAAACAAATATCTGTTCCTTCCTTATGTGCGTACTTTTGTGCCCAAAGGTATGCAATGCAAATTTATACGCCTTGAAGTAGACAGAGGATTTTTCTCTGAAATAGATATGGATTTTTGTGAAAATCTGCTGACATCAGAGGATAGACTTTTTGTGGTCAAGGTTCTGCTGTTTACACAATCTAAATATAGAGCAATATACTATTTACAATATACTACGCCCAAACATTATCTGCTCAAATGTAAACGCTTAATAAGAAAATCTTGTGACGCAGTGTGTGCAGGTGGAAAACTTGGCGAGTTAATACTAATAAACAACACTTTGCACACGCCCTTTTTTACACGATAAAACAACGGCGCAAATATACGAAAGCTATTTTGAAAATATATTATATTTTGTTGGCCAATTTGGCTGACTGCAGGCAGGTGAGCAGAGCGTACTTATGCATACTGTATCTAGTATAAATAGATCTAAATATATATGAATACTTATTTTGTCAGTCTTTGTCCGAGTGTGAATTGCCTGCTGCTCAGAGCATCGTCGGATGCTACCTTGTGATCTTCAGGCAATGCCAACGAAAGTGTTTCGACTAGCTCCCTTCGCACCTGATGACGCTGTTGATGAGGCAAAACATTAAATTTGCCACTCATCAAGGTTGGCATTTTATTTGTCAATGTGGCACGAAAATACAAATCAAGGTTTTCGCCATTCAGTTCGTGTCTTTTATTATTGATTTGATTTTACTTTTCCTGTCTTCTGTTGACTTTGATTTTTGGGTTATTTATAAAAAGTAAATGCACTAAAATATTCTATTTTTAAATCAAAAGCACAACTATAGAAATGTGCAATATGCTGAAAATAGTATTGCTTTTGTTTTTTTAAGTTTTGGCTTGTTCTCTATTGGACAACTTTTCGAGCATCCCACGCATTGAGTTTTTTTTTTAATTTTTGTATTTTGAAAAATATATTTTTTGTAAAAATACCTCAAAACTAAACAAAACAACCTTCACATTTGAAAAAATAAATATAATCAAATGTAAATTCTTAGTTCCTTGGATCTTTCCATCGAACTTGAAAGTTCTTTGACGCCCAGTCTGATGTATAGATAAGCATGTGTCTCAAAGACGAAGGCTAATTATACCTGTCTCATTGCCGATTCCAGTGCCAATTGATTTTGACATCAGTGCGGTGCAGCCATAATGTCAATGTTAGATATGTCCAAATCTGTCAGAAGTGTTTGACAAACACAAACTGAGTTCATCAATAATGTTCTAGAAACATTTTTGTGTGCAATAATGCAAATTTATGTTTTGTGCAGCCGAGCAAATTATAATTTAACCTCGTTCCTGTTTGACTTGTGCCTAATTTGCGAATGAATAATTCAAATGGCGAGAGAAATTGAAATTGCTCCAAAAAGCGACAATTAAATTATATATACGATATATAGACATACTGTAATTTTGTTTTGTAGCCAGGACACATACGTATATAACAATAAATAAACTTATATATGTATGTAGCCATAAGGAGGGACTGGGGAGGTTTTTATTTTAAAGGCGCGTGGGCGTGAAAAGCGCTCACGGCAGCATCCAAGTCCAAGTTTATATGTATGTATGTATATAATATTTGTTGTATTTTTTCCTTTACGCTCGGTGAATAATCTATTTGCACAAAACATTAAGCGTGTATATGTATGTAACAGAGAGAGAGAGAGTAAAAGAGAGTGAGTGTGGTGGTGTGCGTGGGTTTGGACGGCCTCTGACCGTCAGCATTGCTTTTCTATATGGCCACACATACACTGACAGGCCAAAAACTCATATATGTATGTATGTATATTGGGGGGGATCTATATAGATGAATTGGAATTCCGCGCAGTTGAAATAGCAATAATTCGCCAGCATTTGAAAATTTTGAAATCAGTTGCGTTCGGAATATTGAAAAATAAACAAGTCTAGACAAAACACATCCCTCCGAATAGTCCTAGTGAAGCGATCTCCGCAAGTGGTGAATAGAAGAAGAAGAAGAGTAAGAAGAGCTGCGTTTAATTTAAACGTGCCACAAAAGCAAGTTTCTCAATTTTACAAAATATTAATTCAAAACGTTAAAGTCAAAGCAATCAAGATTATTAATACAAAATAAATATTTATGATCATCCAAGAATTATAAATTGTGATATTTAAAATTGCTTTTTGATATTACGTAATTTACGTAAGAGTTTTTTGTTAAATTTTATCGTTCTATTCTATTCAAATTTTAATCACAAAGGAGTTTAAGTTCAAAAACCCACACACACAAAAAAAACACACACACACACATTAAAATGGAGTACGTTCAGTTCAAAAATGGATCACCTGTGTACTACAAGGAGCAGCCAGACCTCAATGAATGCATTCAATATCAAGTAAGAAATTGACAAAATGATTAAGTGATTATGTTTTTAAAATTTACGACGAGTTATGTGAAGATATGGTTATTTTTGGAGAAATTTTTTATTATAAAACATTATAAATAGGTTTTGAAAAAAAAGAAAAGATTTAAGGGCTTGTTGTGAATGTTTTTTATGTTTTTCAAAGACGTCACCTTTACCTTAACGTCAAAAATATCTCTTCGAATTCAAGTTCAAATGCGACAATTTTTTTTTATTTTTATTGGAACAAAATTATTTTTGAAAATTTTTAGGTTCGAAGAAGAAGAGGTGTGTACATAAGTAATCTTTTTATAATCGCCCTCGCTTTCTATCTCTCAGTTGGTGTCTGCTTCTTATATACACATACATATACACCCACGATTTAGCTTATTATTTTAACATATTTTAGTTCGCTTTTCGTCAATATGCGTCGAAAGCAAAAACATTTTTGAACACATTTTGTTGAAACATATTTTTCATAGATTTTGCTGTTTGCGCTCAATGTAATTCATACCTCCTCGTTAGATATTTTTAGAAAATAAAACGCTGAGCGAAAATCAAAAGCAACTAAATCCATATAAACAAAATTGTTCGAAACTTAATGAATCTGAAAATGCTGATAAAAACCAAACAGTGGCGATAATTAGTTATGTGGGATATAAACCCTATAATACTACAATGGCCAATTCCCTTTAAGCATGAGGGAAGATTTTGGCTTTCATTCAAATAATGTGGCGCAGCGAAAGTGAACAATTGTTGTTATAATATTAAACTTATTTATTTATTAAATTTAGGCTATTTTCTTAAGACCAACATGAATTGTATGAATGTTTTCGAGGTTTTTTTTGTCAACATTATGGATGTAAATATTTATGTGATTTTCGTCTGGGCAAATTTACTTAAATTTATGATAGGACAAAAAAATCTTACAAGAGTAAAGTCAATTAAATATTTCGAAACTGACCATCAAATGATATTTCAACATACATATTTTTGTGCTTGCGCCAGCAACGAATTTTAAATTTAGCATCATAAAAATGAAATGAACGTTTTCAATTTATTTTCGTATATCTCAAAATTGTTCGTCCGACGCGTCGCGTCGTTCGATACGTTCTATGGCCAAGGTGAATGTGAAAATTGTAAGAAATGCGCAATTGGCCAGAAAAAGCAAAAACAAAAGCACAAAAATTTCTTTGCCACGATATTTTATAAAGGTAGTATTATTCATCATGCAAATGATCATATACTTGTTTGTTGTTGATGTGTGTTTTTCGTAGTTTGTCACTTGGCCAAGCAGGCGGTGTCGCTTAAGATTGATGCCATCAACTGTTTGTCGCTTAGTGCAGCATTCACCTCCTCCTCGTCCCACTGCAGCACCACTTTACTGAGACGCGGCTCCTTTTTGCGTATTATTCGCAGAATGCCCCGCGTTTCCACCAGATCAACGGTGCCCGTAAACTCCGCTTGATCGAGAGCGAGAATATTGCGTTTGGCGCAGACGCGTCGATAGACTTCGTGCAGCCGTCCCATGCTAATGTCCTTGTGGCGCTCGTTGCGCAGCATTAGCACCAGCGAGCACAGCATTAGTTTCTGTTGCAGCGGAAACGCGGCTTCAATGTCTTCATCGAGGTTCTGTGAGGCGCCATACACTTTGTTCAGCACAGCAGCCACTTGACTAACTTGCACAGGTTTCATGGTGTCTGCAAAAGATGATAAATTATGAAAAAAATTAAATCTTTGTTAGAGCAGCATTTACTTACCGTCGTCAGCCTGTGTTGTCTCACCCTCCAATACGAGCGCCTTTAGGTTAAACTCTTTTTCGCCTGCACGTTTTTGCTGCTCCGCAATCTCGACAACACGTCGACCAATGTCCAAAGCTCGTCTAACATCGCCACTAACTGCACTCACCTTGGCCGCTAGCAGCTGCAGCGTGACAGGTGGAAATACATCCAGAACCTGTGCCTCAGCGAGACGCGATTTGAATATCTCAACAATTTGTTGCTTGGTGTAGGGCGGAAAGTGCATCAGTCTTGGTTTCAGTTCACACCTCGCGTTCAGACGCATCAGTACCCGATCTGTGAGATCCAAGCTATTGGCAATGCCAACTAGCAAGATGCGGGCAGCCGGTAGCGCAGGCCATTCAAAGATCGTATAGAGAACTTCCTGCCGCGACGTGCACAGCTGATCGATCTCGTCCAGCACTAGCAGCAACATGCGCTTCGCCGTGCGTAAATGACGTTGTATGGCCGCCAGATAATCGCGTTCGGTGCGTCCATCTAGTTTAAGTTGCAGCTCGGCACACAGCTTCTTGTAGACAGCGCCCACGCTGGCAATGCTCGTGCAATTGATGTAGACGCGTTGCAAGCGCTGTTTAAATTCTGGAGCACGCAGCAGCAATGAGAGACAGGCCGTCTTTCCGGTGCCCGGTTGACCGGACACATACAGACTACCAGAGGTTTGAGTGTCCAAATGCTGCGAGAAGAAGTCGCGCAGTTCCTGTAGCTGCTCCTCACGACCAGGCAGATGCTGTGTCTCTGCGCTGTTTAACACTCGTCGCGCATTTTGATATTTGTTGCGTGGTGGCGGCGATGTCTTTGGGGCGACTTCTTCGAGCGAATGCTTATCTTTCTGAGTCTGAGTTGCAGTCTTGCTTGGGGGTTTGTTGTAATGCTCCTCGCGTTCATCGATGCTCAACCTGTCCAGAAGTCGCGAGGGGCTGATTAGATGCTGTGCCAATGGCTTTACTTTGCGTTGCTTTGGCGGCGATACATGTGTCTCCGCATCCAGCTCCTCTTCTTCGCTGCTATTGCTGCTGCTTGTGCTCCTGTCAGCCATTGCTCGACGTATGTTAGCCTCAATGCGTTTGGACATATTCGTTCTAGTCGTTGTTGTTTTGTTTTTGCTGCTGCGTGGCGTCTTTGGTGGCTCGCTGTTTGTTTTTGTAGCCGCGGATGATTTTCGTCTGCCCGCTTTGTCTATTTTGTTCAACAGATTGCAGTTCTCGTTATTTTCTGAAATTATACTAACAACATCATCTTGATCCTCGTCGTCACTATCCAGCACTTGCTTTGTTTGTCTTATGCGCCAAATGTTTGAGCGTCGTGGCGTTGTATATAGTAGCGATTGAGGCAGTGCTGCGATCGTTGCTGACGCAGATTTGCTTACGCTGCTCAGACGCGTGGAGCGGCGTACGGCAGCCATATTATTAAGCTTTTTGAGTTAGATGCACTTTTTTATGTTAACTTATTCGGCAGTTAAGTAATACAATTTTAGTTTGGGTGAAAAGCGCGACGTGCTAAAGCAAAAAAGTAAGCAAAAGGCGCCAAATGCGACTCCGCTGCGCACCACGATCAGCTGATTGTGAGCTGCTGTCTGGCAACGCTGCACAGCGTTGCACTCGATTGAGCTATGGGCGGAAAATTTAAAATTGTCGCCGCAAATATTGAATTACTTACGCGCTTGTGCGGCTGCGTGTGACCAGCCAGCCAGCATCTGTTGGCAAAAATAAAACAGCGAGCACAAATTGAAAATATTGCTGGACGCAGGCAAGAAGCGCTTACGTAAGCGCCTATAAATATTTATCTTGCCTTGCCTATTTTTAAAATATATGTACAGACAACAGACGCGTTCACTCTCTCATACATGAAATGGAATTTCGGTAAAAAAAATGTTTATACAAAATATAACAAATACTAGAAACATACGCAAACGAATACACTGAAATTTTTTTTTCTGTCTGTTAAATAAGGCATAGCGAAAATGAAAATGAATTGAAAACTGCGGTTGTTCTTAAAATCGCATGATTTTATTGCCCCATTGGACCTTGTACATAATTTGTATTTATTTAGATTGTACTGGATAGATTTTAAGACAGCCAAATGTGCAAAACACATTGTTAAGCATAAACAATATAATAAATTAACCACAATTTGGAATTTGTGTTTTTTTGGATAGCCATACCGAACAACTCCACTGGTTCTGCCCGGTGCCAAAATGAAAAAGGATGCGCCCTCAACAGACTCATACTTGAGATACTACCCAAATCCAGCTGTGCGCGCCCATCCCGGACACGACTACCATGACAGTATCATGAAGCAACGCGTTGCCGATACCATGTTGCACAAGGTTGTTGGCCAGGATGCCGATACTGGCAGGGTAAGAATCTAAAACAGCTTCAGCCCATTATCATTCCTACTATTAAAACATATCTCTGATAGGTTTTCCACAAGCAATTCAACTCGCCAATTGGTCTGTACTCCAACAACAACATCGAGGACACCATCAGAACAACAGTTCCGTAAGTTATCCACTCACTTGGAATCCTTTATGCTACTCAACTGACAAAAGCTTAGTTACAAAACAATACACTAACCAAATTTTTGGAATTTTTTGGAAAACGCTGTTAACAAACAAATCGAAATACTCTTTAAAAATTGAATAAAATTTTTCGAATTTGCGTAGTTGTTTTTTAAAATTTTAATGCAGCTCAAAAATGCGCCAAGTAAGCTTTAAACTAATATAATTTTCACAGTAGTCCAAGCTACATGCGGGCTAAATCTTTGTTAAGTTTGCAGCCCTAATCCATTAATCCTAAGAGACCAAAATCGAATACGAAATTTACTAAGTCAAAAAGACACACACACACACACCCAATATGACAACGAAGTCCATAGATGTTTTATGTGCCTACTAGCTGAATGTTAAATTTTATACACATACGCGCTATACATACGCATATATACACATCACATACAAACATAAATATATATCTATATATACTATATTCTATGTATATTGTTGTAGCTTTGCCACAAGTGATAGTTATCGCTTGAAGGAAAGTCCTTTGCATCGCCATTTGCCAACAAAACTTGACGGGTAAAAGTAATCATATTTTGAGCACAGCCTGATATAAAAATATATATATAAATAATTTTAAGAATTGATTGATTTATGCATCACTTGAAAACCGTAAAAAAGAAGCGAAGCATTCGGTCTTCTTCTTAGATACTTTTGAGGCTTCTTGAAATCTTGAATGTTTGCTATACATATGTGTACTATTCTCGAAATTCCCATGTTTACACCCCACACAAGTATTGATGTACTCCTGTAAATTATCCTGCCTGCAAAAAAACCAAAAATCATTAACCAAATCGTTGTTTACCTGTCAAATCCTATCCGACATCCGTTTTAGTGCCCACCTCAAGACACAATATACAGTACACTGCCTGTGCTCTTCTGTCAATATGTTCTATATGTTCTCTACTTTCCACGTCGCAACTCAAAACTTTGACGATCTGGTTATGCGAATGCGAAGAGACAGCCTTATCTGTCTGAGCCCCCTCATCCTCTAGAAACAAAAGTTGTGTGTTCCTGGTGCAATAGTGAAAGGTGAAAAAGGAATCAAGTTAGGACAGATGGTGTGATGAATACCTAATACCACTTTTAATTTGTAAGAAGGAGAATACCTAATTGATTTATTATTTGGTTAAGAAACCTTACTATCAATATACCAACACAATACTCTCAAGACAATAGTTTATACTACTTACTACAATACAAACTTAGACGTAATGTTTAGAACTTAGCTGCACGATTAATGTTAGAATTTTCATCGATCTATCTTTCCTGGAACAAAAACGAAAAATACTGGAGCAACAAAAGCAAAAAGATCAACTTGCAGAGCAGCAACGTCAACAGCGCCAGCAGCAACTGCAGCAACTCTATCAACAAAAATAATAATAATGAAAATGATCAAAATGCAATATTAGCCAACAAATATTACTAGAAAAATTTGAAAAACCCTGCCCCAGCCCATGCCCATTGATAAGCTTCCCCAAGTCCTTGAACTATCCATAACAAAAAAGTTCCTATTAAACTAACAACTAACACATAAAAAGACGTTTGCTGAATTTTACCAACCAAAAGTGTCTTAAGACAACACACACATATAAAGTTCCTATTCCTTATGCAACCCACCAAGTACTAACATTAATACATCGAGTCCTTACTAACAAAGCCCTCACTAAGAACTCACTAAAATATAATTATTCAACTAATACTACTATTTATTAGTTTTATACATTTGTTATGCAGTTTTGTTAAAAATTACTTTTAATATTTAATTGTAAGAACATTTTGTTGAATTATTAATTATTGAATTGAATTAAAGTTGTTTGAGAAAGTGTCAAGGTTCTAAGACATGATATGATGATGACACTAGTATGCCTATTTGATTAGAACATAACTACAAAAAGAATCAAAAAAAAAATAATTCTAACGTATTTTGTGCACATCCTGTTTTTTCTTTCTTTCTCTCACTACTCTGTCTCACGCTACTCAACCGATGTACAAAAACCTCTAAATATTCATATGCATATACATATTTACGTATATGTATGAAAACTTAACCATAAAACAAACCAAACCAAAACGAATTTAATAACGTTTAAATATTCTAAAATTGCATAACATTCGAAAATATTTGGACAAATAATTAAACAAAACATAATGGCGCTTTCAACGATCTCAATAAAACCCTAAAATCAATAATCATCAAAAATCGACATGCGCGGCAAAAAAAAAAAAAAACGAAACACAGCTATAAGAAAACTGTCGCTTACGATCCAAGGAATAGCGAGACCTACAGAGCCATTCAAGAAGACGGCGGCTACAGCAGCTATGGCCAATCTTCACCACAGGAAATAACCATACCTGTGCAGACTAGGGTCTATCAGCCACATAGAATGGCTCCAGGAAAGGTAAGATCGCGTCAAATGTCAAATCGTCAACTCAAAACGTTTTCGAATCAATAAAAAACAAAAACACCTCGTTCAAAACATTATGTGAGATTTGTTAAATCAGACAAGATCGCTCGATTGTCAAGTTCATTGCGCTCTATAAATACTCTATCTCTCTATCTTACTGTCTCTCTCGCTCTCGCTCTTTGTCTATATCTACTTGTAAATGTATCGTCGTTTCACGTACAGTCAAACCAAAAATACAGTCACAGCATTTTCGTGTCCATATGCCTATCAGAATGTTATGCGCCGCTGTTAACGTACTGTTAGGCAGTGTAATGATTTTTACTAATTGGCCAAGGAAACTACTAACTTGGTTTTTTTTGGAATCACTTGTCATGGAAACTGCATCATTAATCACATTTCTGTGTATATTTTCCAAATCACAATCAGCTTTTTATTTTGGCATTTTAACATTATGGGCTACTAACGAAAGCACGCTCATAACATAAAATTATTGCGGTCAGAAATAACACAAGTATAAAATTGCAGAATATCAAGAGAATATATATTCTATTTTCTTTTTTTAATTTTCCACATACTTTTACAGAAACCAGTTTCAGCGCCAGTATCCCGGCCGCCGTACAATGTAAGTTTTGAAGCTTATTTAACAGCACTGTTAATGGAAATGTAAATTAATTGATGTTTGTTTTGACAGGTGGTAAACACCCACGACGAGAATATTCGCCAGAGCGGCTCTTTCAATCGTCTAATGTACAGCGTTGTTGGTGCAACTGAATATTAGAACAACAATATCAACAACAGCAACACTAGAAAAAGCAGCGACAACAACAACTGCAACCGCAACAACAGGAAGAAAGCAGGCGGCGACAACAACATCAACAACAATAAAAACAACAAAAATAGTTGCTAGTTAAGAGTTACTTAACCAATTTAGCGGATTTTTTAATAAAATTCAGTTTAATTTATTAATAATACTTAATTTTTATAAATATCGACAAAAACACATGCAACTAACAAAAATGAAAAACCTTAAAATATTACGAATCGCAAACAGAAATTGATCGGAGACGAACTAAATTATTATACCTACTATATGAAAAATAAAAAATTGCTCATAGATGAGTTAATTGTTCTCAACCCATTTTGTCAGTCTCCTCTCATATTATGCAATAGTCAATAAAAAAAACCAGAAACAAATTTTTAGTTAAAGATTTTTATCCTCTATTTTATGTTCAATTCTAAGTTGACTTTCAATTATGAAAGTCAACCGAGCGAGTGGTTCTAGTCATTAAAATGTATACTGAAAAACCATACTACTATTTTAATCCAATAAAAACAATTATATAATTTATGCATATTAAAGAGAAAAAAACAAAAACAAAAAAAAACCATTAACAACTGCTTTCAATTAGAGCCTAATGACTGTCAAGTTAGAGCATTTGCTTTCGTTGTTTCTTTCCCTTGTCCAAAATCTTTGCATAACATGACGATGCTAAAAGTACAATCATTCGAAATCCATCAATCACCCCAGCAATTAAACGCAATTTTTTTTTATTATTAAAATTGTGTGTATGCAAACATGAGCACATTTACTTAAATACAATTTGATTGAAATCAGATACTTTTGTTCGTGCAGTATTTGCCGCGTATACGCGTACGGCATGTAATTTTTAATCTGTGCAGAGCAGCCATATAACAATTGTTTGTTACACATTGTAAAGTACTTTCACTTCATGGCTAAGTAAGCACACACACACTTTAAATGCTCCCATTTAACGGTCATTGGCTGACGCTGAAAAATCGCAGAGTCAGCGTCTCGTTGGAGACCTTGAGATCAAAAGCAAAATCCCCTCACGTGTGCCATCCAAGAGACCCAAATTTTGTCATGATATGGCGTTTATTTCAATGCAACCTAAGGGCGTATACATGTATGTATACGGCGTATGCGATACGCTTAAGTAATCGCATCAACGAACAATTACAAATATTCGAGTTTTTCAAATGCCTCTTCGAACTGTGGGTGGTCGAAGGGGGGTACGAGGGTGCGTTGCTTTATTGAGGTTTAATGGCTTGTTGTACGTGCGATCGCATGGCAACAATTTGTGGTACACTTGCATCTGGTGTAAAGGTCTTAAATGCGAAAAGATTTGGCAATCGTAGCGCCAACAAATCACATCAAAGATCGTTGGCATACTTGAAGCTATTCAACCGCAACGTGGTCGCAACAGATACAGATACAGATATATTCAAACAACGAAACGTCGTTTCGATTTCGAGTTTGCATTGATTTAGCGATTTGGGTCAAACTCTTTAAACAATAGTCTTTTGCACTTGTCGAATGAAATTCAATAAATTCGTTTTGGGCGAAGCTCTAATCGCATTGACCTTAAGCCCTTTGAGCCCACTTAATGTTAATAAGCCCAACAAAAATAGTTAAGAGATGATTAAAAGATAATCCAACGTCAATTGGTTCCAATAAAGGCCACACAATTAAATGGCAATATAACTTTAAATATTTGAACTTATACATATATTCAAAAATGGGTCACAGATATAACTTTGTTTAAAATGATTAAATGTAAAATCAACTTCACTTTTAAATCAACAACAATCCTCCCCTTCCTTATTATTATTCTATTAAACAGCTAACAGTTTGGTACAGCTGTTAAAGATGTACCAAATGTTAGCTAACAGCAAGGCGAACAATCAAAAAGCTGTTAGTTTTGAGCTTTGAACAAACATGCAATGTTTTTGCATGTTAATGAACTAAAGCGGTAACTGGAGCAACAATTTTCTCTAAAAAACCAACCGTTTCACACAGGTCGAGGCGAAGTGGAAAAACAGCTGTTGGATTATCAGACAGTTGAAGGGGGTGGTACACAGGGATACAATGAGACAATGTTGTCCATGATATAATGGCAACGGAAATGACATCGATGGAAACCAAACAGCTGTTGTAAATCAAAAAAGAGGCTCCACACTAGAGAGTCGCTGCTGCCGCTGCTGCTGCTGCTGGGTCCCCACAAATAGAGCGAGCGAGCGATAGAGAGAGCGACAACTACTAGTTGCCGCTCAGCTCCAAAAACAACTTTGAGTCGCGCCGTTAGACGCAATTCGATATAAAAGTGCAATTTGGGTTTGCAGCGATCGCAGATAGTTTTGTAGCTTGGAGTGGGTCGAGTGTGTGTGCAGCATTTCAAATATATACAGATATAAATATATTGAACGGTGGTAACCAAAAGTGAAGTGAAGTAGTATTCCAAACAACACCCAAAACAACAACAACAAACAACTCGCATAACAATGCAACTTTTGCTCGTGGTGGCCACGGTCGCAATTTGTGGCGTCGCTCAAGCGCAACAGGGCGTCGATCCCGCCTATTTGCGTCAATATTATCAGCAGTTGCAGCACCAGCAGCAGCAGCAGCATAATCCAGCTGAGGGCACGCCCATCTACGAGCAGAACTCCGAGCAGACGCAGCAATATGTAAGTGCTGGTCAACAGATCAGGGTAAAGGACACTGTTCAAGAACAGATACGTGCCCAACAGCAGCAACAACAGCAGCAAGGAGGCTATGTGGCGCCCGCAGTTAGGAATTATCTGCAGCAGCCACAGGTGGGTGCTCAAGCTTCAACAGGTAACTAACTGGTCTGTTATCCTCTCTCTCTCACATTACAGTACCAGGCACAGCCCCAGCAGCAGAGCGTCTATCGCCCACAGCAGCCAGCTCCAGCACCGCCGCCACGTCGCATCCAACCTGCCCAATACCAATCTGCCTCAGTGCCTCAGCATCATAGCAAAGGACCATCCAAGCTGCAGCAGCAACAGCAGGCCGAAGAGGAGGAGCAATACGATGACGTAAGTTCGACTATAACGGGTTCGAATCACAGCTCGAACTCAAACTCCAACTGAAACTCGAACATACTGCAAATAGTTGCAATAAAGCTTTCGCGCACTTTCGTTTTCACAAACAATGCTGCCAGCGCATAATTACAATCGGTGCATGCATGCGGGGAGAGATTTTTTTCCCAACCGAATGGAGTTCATTAACCACCAACCAAGCAGGCCACCACACACACAAAAAAACCCACAGCAGCCCCCGCCCCTAAAACCAACCAGCAACCACTTGGCATTTGGCAATAGCCATGACCATAAGTATGTCCAGGTGCATTGTGCTCCAACTCACACATATATTATCGTATATACATACATACGTGCCGCAAAGCCAACTCTCTCATGCGGAAGCTGCAAAATGCTCGTTAAATATTATTCATTATAAAATTCACATTAATCGGCAAGCAAAGCTTTTTGCATACGTTGCTGGCAGTCTTGAATGACTTTACTAGAAGAGACTTTGGGTTTCCTTCAAAATAGAACTGATTGTAAGAGTCTGATCTGAAATGCTAGTCCTTAAGTAAAAGGTGTAAAAGTTTAGAAGCGATAAATAGGACAAAATTAGTTCTGAAAAGATTTTGGTACTTCGATCGAGAATAGTCACGAAAGGCAACAAGAAGTTTAAAATATGGGAAAAAGTTTAGTTGGAACTCTTAATAAAAATGCCCTATATACCAAAGAAGTTAGAACAATTTTCAAATACATTAACAAAGAAATATCCGGATACTTGATTAGTACTAACAGAAAGCTGTCTCTAATGTTGAGAAAAGTTTTGCTACAGAGCTTCAAGCTGATTTCCACCTAAAACTTTGCCACAAATGCAGCTCAAGTTTTGATTACAAAAGCACATTTTTCAACTATGTTTAATTTAATGGTATTACCACGTTAAGTAAGTGTTTTAATTTATGGCTTAATCAATAACTGTTGGCAGCGCATTATCATTATATATGTTACCATGCAATTAGCAGCAATTCACACAGATCTGCAAAAGTAGTCCAATAAAATGTCACACACATATGTCACGACCGCAATGCAGCAAGTTACAATCACTTTCAAATGCGTCCCATATAAAACCGTTAGACCCAGTTCCGATCGGACAGTGCACGCATTAGAACCGGCTCTCAAAACTAGATTTTTGCCCAATTGCCTTTCCAATTTTGTCAGTTTTGAATGCTGCAAAATGCAATAACTTTTGTTACGGCCTTTTTGGGCCACGTCAGGCCAAGAACAAAAAGAATGGACTGCAGCTACAGACACGCCCCTAGGCCACGTTTTCGTTTACCTTAACCCAGTTAGAGCTCAATGGGATTGTAAGTGATTGAAGCGATTGCGGTTGTCGCTTCCTCAACAGACCACAAACCTCAGCAGACCTTGTGCATAAATTATGCACTGTCCAGCGGCAATGTAACAAAGTCTTGGACAGGCCTCAATTCGCATTACGTGCAAAAAAAAAATAAAGAAAAGAAAAAAAAGATTTCTGGGGAATAGTTAAACTGCTTCTACTACCGCTACTTAGCTGTTACATAAGACATGCGATCACTCCATACCACAAACTAAATATATGCAAGCGAGCTCCAATTACTTTCACTTGTGCGTGCTCGGCGCTTTGGGAATTGGTAATGGAGTATTGGGCCTGAGCTTAATATTTTTATTTTGGGGGTAAACTTAACACACCCACACGCATGCGGAGGCAGGCAAAGTGATGTAATGCGTCTGGTGTGGCTATTTAAAAACTGGGTCACACTGCGCAACGCATTTGAAATGCCTGAAATCAGCAACTGGTTAACATAAACATGTCTCTCTTTCGATTGCAGTCAAATTCCTCGTACCAGTTTGGCTTTGATGTGAAAGACGACGAGTTCACCAACTATCAGAATCGCAAGGAAGTCCGCGAGGGTTCGGTCATCAAGGGCAGTTACTCTGTCGTCGATTCGGATGGTTTCATTCGCACGGTCAAGTACACAGCCGATCCCAAGGAGGGCTTCAAGGCGGAGGTTATTCGCGAACCTACTGATATCGTGGTTAAGATCCCGACACAGCCACCACAAACGCAGCTGCTTCGTTCCGGTGGCCACAAGGCACAACAAGAATACGGTCAATCCAAGCAGCAGTATCAGCATCAGCAACAGCCTCAGTATCATCAGTACCAGTGAGACGAAGGAGGAGGCTTTAATATAAAAACTATTTACTCGTATCCTCTTTGAAAGTTCCGCAAGTCGATGTAGTTTGTAATTGAAGCCGACTCAATCTGGCAACATTCATAATATTATTCAGAGACAAATCTGACTTTCAATAGTTTGTAAAATAAGCAATGAAATTAATTTGTATCATATTTTGGCTTAGAATATTTAATTAAAATTGTTTATGAAAATGTGTTTTTATTTTTTTCTACTAAGGATATTTAACTATATTCAACTAACTATTTTCAAGGTCATAGTTTAATTTAATAGAATTTTTAGTAGTCTTTGACCATTTTAATTTTTTTTATATTAGGGCCACATGGGTGTGCGAGTAATCAAATTTATTTATGCATAAATCAATTTGCTAACCCTTTTTTTGGTGCAATTGGCAAAAGAGAAGACCTCAGACTATCGTCCATATGACAAATACACAACCCGTTTGGCCAGTTGTATTTTGGTTGCCGACGACAAAGGCCATCTAATGTGGAAGTTCTCACAACGATCTCGTGGTCACCCAAGATGTTCGCCCAACATAAACCAATGCTTGGGCCGGTCAAACCGGTTGGATCGTCTGGATTGTCTGCCTTGGGAAACTGTAACTCACGCCACATCAGTCGCATCAAACGCAGCTACTGGCAATAGTGTCCTTTCGCAATGTCCTTGCATAAATTAGTAGACAGTGTGAGAACCGTAAGAAAGAATGCGAGCCAAGGGTTATCTAAGAGCACTGATGACCTTATCGGCCAGAACAACAACGAACCGGTTCTGGACAATCGTCGATGAGTGACAGGCAGACAGACCCGCATTGTCAGTCAGACTGCAAAGCAAGGAACATAAACTTACATTTTAATATTGATCTTCTGTTGATCCTTGCTTTCTATTCCTTTAACTCTTCACATATATATGAGTTGGTCAGCTGTGTGTGCCTTAACTAGAAATAATTACTGGACATTGCTTGGCACGGGGCATTTGTGTCACTTAACGAGCACCTTCTGAATTATGCAAATGATCTGCAACCCTTGAGGTCACCGACTTACAAGACTACATCTGCAACCCTTCTAGAGTCACATTTACATATGACCCGCATTTGTAAGCCGATGGACTGTCTGTTCTTGTAACTAAATGTTACTGCAGGACATTTCGGGTCATTGGTTAAAACCAGTTTCCATACCAAAGGATAGTGGATAGTAGTAGAAGCGTTGACCTTTTTCCATGGGCCAGTGATGGCCATAGAACAACAACAAATACAAACATCAGCAAGAAAGTCGCGTAACCGGACTGTCCACATTTTCACGTCTAGTCCTTTGAGCCGTGAGAAAAATATTGAGAGGATTCCCAGGCACTGACCTATGGCAAGAATGAGATGGTTGCTTTCTTATGCAAATCTTTTGCATTGCTCTTCAAATTTCACGCCAAATCATTGCTCTTAAATAAATAATACGCCAAAATTATGAAAAGTCACGTTTTACTTATAAATGTACGATGAGCACAGATGCAGTTAATGAAAAACAGAGATAGAAACAGAGAGAGAGAGAGTGAGAGAGAATATGTAAATTAGCAGCTCAGAGTTTTCCCTGAGCCAAATCCCAACGGTGCTCTCCATGACCACCCCGACGATCCGACCAAATCACCTTAAAGAAACAGTTCTTAGGATTTTGGACAGAATTTGGCTTAAAAGTTATTATTCACCTCGCCCTTGTAACGATTTGTGCCACGTTGCGTTTCGAAACGGCGCTCCTGTGCCTTGGGATGTTCGAGAACATGTCCATGACTGCGTCCATTGGGTCCATCAAATCTCATAAATATGTCGCTAAGTTGAGGGATCGATTAAAGTTTATTTCTTTAAAGCTTGTCTCTCTTTGCTTACTGAAAGTATTTTGTCTCCTTTGTGGGTTTGTCTGTATAAGATCTGGATTCAGCTGCAACTGCATCCACATCCAGATTGTTCTTGGCATAGCGACGTGCACGTTCAGCTTGTTGTTGCTGTTGATGTTGTGCTGCTGTCCTCGAGGGCACCACATGCAACACATCGCTGGTGAAGAGCGCAGGCGGCACATTATACAGTTGATCCTCAATGCGACGCTGCTGTTGCTGTTGCTGCTGATGTTGTTGCTGCTGATGTTGCAGTAAAGGTGGTGGTTGTTGCGGTGCAATTGCCACACGATGTTGCAGTGGCATATAATTGCCCTCATAGCGATATTTGGCCAGCTCTGCTTGCGGTGCTATGGAACGTTGCAAATATTGCATACTGGACTGTGGGTAGATGGCAGTCAGTGGTGCTGTTGGTGGTTCAGGTGGCTGCTGTTGCTGATACTCCAAGGCCACAGGCTGATAGCTGGGTCGATAGTTGATTAACTGAAAGTTTGGCGTATGCTGCTGATAGTGTGCAGCGGGTGGCGGTACAAAGCTGCTCAAATAGGGAGCCGAAACTGGAGCTGGAGCAGGTGCATATTCAAAGCGTCGGAGACGTGGTGCTGTATCATAATACAGATGTTGCCTGTGGGAATGCGCGTGTGGATGAAAATAGTGCTGCAGTTGAGCTGGCGGCACTACAACCAGCAATACTTGGAATAGAGTTAGTAGCGCAACTTTGAGCTCCATCTCGTTGCAAGTTCGTCAAAATTGTGGCTGCATTTTGACAACAACATTGTGCATTTATAGGCAGGTCTCTGTGCTTTGGGGCTTGGTTCGACTGGTCCGGGGCATGGCTAGAGCCAAAAAGCCGGAAGTTCAGCGGTGTGTGAAATCGATCGAACGCTGCCCCAGTCCAGTCCCTTCATCAATTGTGCAATGCTCGAGCGATCCAAACGCTGAAGCTCCCGCTCTTCCACTTTCCAGTTTTTAACTTCAGTTTGCGGCCGTTACGATTTTTTGCCATTATGTAAAACAAACCCATTTTGTGATGTGATGAAACACAGAGATTAGGCAGCTGGCCTCAGGCATTATCAAGGTCAGCAGCACATGGCAAGAAAGAACTACTATTTGCACAACTGCCACCAAGTTCAAAGCTTAGCTATTTAGCATACAGAAATACTTTTCTCACTTCCTCTTTTAGCCGTTGGAAAACAAAAAACAGCCATGTCCAAAACAACAAACGATTGCTGATTGGCTGCCTGAAAGTTTAGGGGTTGTTTGGCAACATTATCTGACCTATAATGACAACTCTGCAACCCCCTGTCAGCAACCCTTAAAAGCCTTCTTCGCTGTTGTAGTCGAATTCCTTAGCTCATTCGACTTCTGAAGTTGAAAGCCGAAGCAACAAGAACTCCTTGAGAAATTCTTAAGAAAAACAAAAACGCTGCTAAAGCTACTCTTAACTCATACTTGGTTAATCAAGCTGTAAGTTTTGCCAGATCACATCATCATAGCATATTTATATGTTATTATATAATAAGGACACGGTGGTCGTTATAACATTTCAACATTCAAAAAATCTCCAGATTCACTAAAGTTTGTTTATAGTATATAGATTAGGAGTGCGCGCTAATTGATACGGTTATAATACAATGATTGTTCTCTCTTTACGGTCTCGATGAGACTGCTGCAACAAAGTTTTCAGTGCTTTCGATACGTGTTTTTTTTTGTCTTCATCCACGAGTTTCATCTAATCAGCCATATTGACATTGTTCATGCGCATCTTGGCAAAGTCCTCGAATACAATATTGTCATCGTCGTCCTGGTAATAGCCCTTGACATTGCGATGCTGCTCAATGGACTTCATTTTCTTCATGGCGTTCGAGCGTTTCTTCTCAATGGTGCCTAATTTGCAAGGGAAATGATCAGAATCAGAATAAACTGGAGCTGTTGCTCAAGACGCGGAATAACTGCTTACCAGGTGCTGGTTGCAGCAGCTTGAAGGGCACATCTGTTTGCATCTCACCGCCGAGAGTGCCGCAGTTTAACTTAATGCGCACTGAATACGAGATGACAATACCACAGGCATCGCCCGTATTTTTGCCCTCCTGCACCATAGTCGAGGAGGCCAAGTTGACATCCTCATCCTTCAAATGACCATCGAGTGCAATACCTACGGAAGGAGCCACATAAGACTTGGATTCGTATTAAATTTATTTCAAATGCTTACCATGACGATCCTTGTTGTTGGCTGCCAGCGGAATTAAGTAGAAAGTCTTGGTCAGATTGGCACCTGGTGTTATGGGGCAACCCTCTTTGGTTTCCAGCTGTGCCACATGCTTGCTGAACTGTGCATTCACCATGGTGATCTCAGTGTGTTGCACAATGAAGCACTTGATGCTCTTCACGGACTTCTTGGAGTTGTTGGATACCTGCACAGTGGCTGCAACCTTTTCGCCATGATAGTAGATCTCCCGATCTAGAGTAACCTCCAGACTGATTTTGCCATTGGAGAAAGTGAAACCCTTGCTAACCAGCGAGCTGGGCAAACGCTGGCCGCGATTCAATGGTGCATACTGCAGTTTCTTAATAACCAGACTGACCATGCTGCGCTTGTGCTGACGTTCATCCTCGGAGTCAGCGACATAGGCACGAATTGTGTACTCAATGCCCAGTGGCTTGCCCAGATCGTCACCCTCTTGCTGCAGCGTCACAGAGCTGGGCGAGTTGGGTGGAAAGTGGAAGGTGAATGGATGCGCATGGCTGCCCAGTTTGCGTACTAGTTTCTCCTGCATTGGTGTCATTTCCATATTGCTATTGGTCATGGGCACAATTTGCTCGCGCGACAGTATAAGCTCCTTCGAGAACTTGACACCCATGACCTCGTCCTCCTCACGGCCATAGCGATAGATAGTGGCCAGTTGGCCAAATACTTTGCGATTCTTTAGATACTCGGGCTCCACAACGATAACACCATCGACGGGATCACAGTAATCCAAATGATCAATGAAGTCACGACGACCCAAATAGAAGGTAACCTTGCCGTTGGGTGTGGCCTTCTTGAAGACCTTCACGGAAACAACCATCTTTAAGGAGGAACTTTTCCCTGCAAGCTTTGTAAGATTCTAATGTGAATATTTTCTTTTGCGCCCGGAGCTCTCCGATTAAAACGTTCTGCAATTCGTCGCTGTTAGAGGAAAATGCGACCGGATCGTGTTGGACAACATGCTTATATACCTTTGCATTGGCCCTGTCCGTATTGGGTTTCACTGCGTCGTCCACTAAATGGATTTGCCCGTTATGCAGTTGCTTGTATAAACAACATTGTACAACAGCCCCTCCCCCTCGCCATTCACATTTCGATTGCGTTTGACCAAATTGGCTCTAATGTCAAGTAGCATTTGCGACCTCGTGCGAGGTCACTTCTCTACGACGTTTCTGTTATGTTGCATGGGTTCTAGCTAGCGTCCTTGGCTCTCTCGAGGATTAGAAATCGATGTTACATAGTATCTCGTGTTGTCACTCCCAATTAAATGCTCGTCCAATTCACGCAAAGTTGTTATTTGCGCAAGTTTGCATTTGGTTAAGTATTTCCCCGGGAAACCTTAGCAGTTTGTGGAGCACTCAGTCAACGTGTCTTATAGTAAATCATATGTCAATATATCGATTTTCATTCGCTTGAATTGTTCCTTATTTGTTGGGGGTCGGTTGTATGTAGCTGTTGCTAATTTCTGGTATGAAAAAAGAGGAAAGTGACCTTTATGTTTGAAACTTAAAGACAAAAAGAGATTAGGGTTGGGTTTCGAAAGAATCTTTATCTTTATCTAAATATTTACAACATTGCAGATACAACAACAGATACAGAATGCAAAAACAGAGCCACACCACAACTGATCGCCATGGCTATAGCCTGCGCTTCTCACCTTTCGAGGCAAATCATATGCTGCTAGCTACAAGGTAAATGAGAAAAAAACAAAACCTATTTTCAATTTTTTCATACCAATTTTTACCAATCTATAGCCAACTATACGGTCTTGCTGGTGGTGGTTCACTCTTTTTGCTTGCCCAAAACTCTGCAGATGAGGCTAACAACATCAAAGTCAATTCATCGAGTCTTACGGAACTGTGTCGCTTGGAGTGGTCGGATGGGTTGTTTGATGTCGCGTGGTGTCCGTATGCCGCCGATATTGCAGCAACAGCCTCGGGAGATGGCTCGCTGCAGATCTGGTCGGGCTTGGATGTGGAGTCGGCGCTGACAGAGCAAACGCCCAAACAGCCATTGATTTGTCTGCAGGAACACAAGAACGAGATTTATAGTCTGGATTGGGGCGAGAAGTGGAATTATCACACACTGCTCTCGGCCAGTTGGGACTGTACACTCAAGCTGTGGGATTGCAACAGGCAGAACTCCATCACGACGTTTGTGGGACACAATGATTTGATATATTGTGCAAAGTTTTCGCCACTGATTGCGAATCTCTTTGCGAGCGTAAGTACCGATGGATATTTAAACTTATACAATTCTCTTGATTTTACAGGTAAACCCCTGATGAGCATCGAGGCGCATGCAAGTGAGGCCCTATCGTGTGACTGGAGTCACTTTGATCGCAATATCTTGCTAACTGGAGGATCGGATGGACTTATTCGTGGCTGGGATCTGCGCAAGATGCGGACACACATCTTCGAGCTATACTCGGGAGAGTTTGCTGTCAGACGTTTGGCATGTTCGCCGCACTCGGCGACAGTATTGGCTTCGGCTAATTATGATTTTACCACACGGTACGAAAATAATCTTAGAAAATTCAGTTTAAAAGTAATTAATATTAAATTTATTATCGAACAGCATTTGGGATTTGGAGCGAGGTGAAGCTGCACAGGAAATAAATGATCAGCACACTGAGTTTGTATGCGGTCTGGATTGGAATCCGCAGCGAGCACATGAACTGGCCGATTGCGGCTGGGATTCATTGGTGAATGTCTATACGCCGCAGTGTCTGGTTTAATGAAATGCTTTTGCAGTTGTGCAACAGATGCTTAACACTGACTGACCCCCAAAACTTCTGGTACCTGGAACTGGTACTTCAAACCAAGAAACCAAAAATGTGATAAGGTGCAACGTGATGGCACCGAAAATAGCCAACAAAATGGTTGTTCCGAACTGGACGTAATATGAAAATATAGCTGAGCTATAGAAACCTCTAAGGCAACGATCGATCGAAACGAAACCTTTAAGCCTGCTTGTGATAATAATAATCCCCTTTATGCAGGTGCTTGAAATGTCAATAAAAGCTAACCGATTATGTAAGAGAAAAAGTTGTTGTATACCTATACTATATATTTTATTTAACAATAACTTGGGGCTATAATTTTGATTTAACAAGAACTTAACGGCATACGCTTAAGTTAAAATCAGCAGACGGCGTAACCCTTATCCGTTGGTTGGATTCGTAAGCCAAACAAACACGCAATAAAGCGCTAATTTGCAGCAACGTTTTATTGCCTCTTGGGTCCAACAACAACAAGAATAACAAGAATAACAACAACTGACATTCCCAGAATTGACACAGTCAACAAGGTGTGTGCCACATCGCACCCTGGGATGTGTGAAAAGGTTGCCCGCAGCCAATCGTGTCCAAACTGTCTGTTTGTTAGCTGCTTCTGCTGCTGCTGTTGATTTTGCTTTTGCGAGGATTCATCCTGTCATTAAGGCATTCGAGCATTTGGGCTGAGCTTTGGCTGTCCACTTGGGGCAAATATTTGTTTTGATGCCAATTTACGCTGATTTCTTTGGACAGCTAAGCCATCAGTCAGCCATCAGGCAACAGCTGCTTGCCACTATAATTATATACCTACCAACCTACACACATGTATGTATGACCGACCACAAAAGGCAGTGAAAGATTTAACGAATCAAGTGAAAATAAAGTTGATATTAATGCTTGTTTGCGTTAATAAAAATCAAAATTTGTACACTAACATAATGAGTTACGGAGAAACCGAAAAGAAAGGAAACAGATAAGCAGCCAAATATTTGTGCTGTTTGTTCTGCTAATAGTTTTGCACCTGGCGAATATTTAATTTGCAAACAAAATTAACGCCTTTTATGAAAATAACATGCTTAACAGCTTTGAGCATCGTGCGATTAGTGCTGCCAGACTGTCAGCTAAAGTGTGTGTGCATGCATGTCATAGCAATCAGCTTTTGTTGCATAACATTTAGTGTTGGGTAAAAGTAAAAATGCCGTGCGCGGTTTGTTTGAAATTTGTATTGTAAAAAGCAAATTTGTTCCATAATATTGTTGGCGCTTAACAAATACTCATTTTTGTATGGGATGGTTAAGTTATTATTATTATTATTGAATCAAATTCATGAACAGAATAAAGTCCATCAACATAGGAAGAGGGGCCATTATATATTATATAAGAGATTTACTACAAATTTACATTATTATCATTTTTGTGTTTTTATTCATTTCAATGCAGCTACAATATGCCGTCAACAAATTACTTGCAGCTATTTTGCACTAAATTGCCGCAACAAACTATAATTTAAGAACGCACAAAGTTGCAAAGCACACAAACACAATTACTAACATAGTTGCATGCCTAGACGTAACCTTGACTTCTTTTTTAGCCTCCTGTGGCACATGGTTGTTGTGGTTGTAGTTTGTGTTCCATGAGCCGAAGGCAGCTCTTCTTGTTATAAATAACAGACGAATGCCAAAATTTTTCAACACCCAGCACGCGAGTGACGGGCTCTCTACCTATCCCTGTCTCTCTCACACGAAGACGCACACGCACACACACGCTATGCCTCTGGCTTTGTGTGAGGAGCAGGTTCTGAGCTCGGATTTGGTACCCCAACTGCAGCAACAGCTTCAGCAATTTAAATTGCCTCCACGAGCATTTTGATGGCGATCACGCGCCCCTTTTAAAATCTTGGTACTCAATCTGCGGACTGCGAACTGCTGCTGCTGCTGCTGCTGGTTGCCTTCGTGCGGGGCCATAAAGGATCATGGGCTTTGGCCACGTTTTTTTGTTGTGATTTTACGACGACTGCTTGCCTCTGCCTCTGACTTTGGTATTAATTTTGTTTTAACGTTTTGTTGTTGTGCCTTCGCTTTAATCGTCACTTTTGTGCCGACAAGCGATGCACAAGAATCGTGAGTTTTTTTCTCTCTGTCTGTGCGTCATGTCTGTTTGCCCGTCTGTCCGTTTGTCGGTCTCGGTCTCGGTCTCTGGTGGTCAACAAACACGTGTACACTCTCCGCTCAAATGTATGTATACTCTACAATCTCGGTACCCCCCAAAGTGTTGCACAGCTGGTTGCTGTCTGAGCCTTCCACAGCCAAACATACCGCAACGGAGAGAGCAGAGAGAACGCCTAACTAGGATGCCAACGAAATGATTGTTTGGTCACACAGATTTCCGAATCGTGGGCGTGAACGCAAAAAGGCAATCTTGATAAGCAGAAACGAACAAAAAAACTATCAAATGGAAAAAACAAACGCCGGAAATAATTGTCAAGGGATGCGAGCAAGTCTAGTAGCTACCTGTATTGAATTTGCTAATGAATTCTATTTTTGTATGCGCGTTATCCTAGCAATTAAAATGTGTGTGTGTGTGTGGAGTTGAGCTAGCTGTCGGATGTTGCTACCGTTAGGGGCAGAGAGTAGAGTGTGAATTTATTCACCTGCATGTTGAAAACAACGTTTTTGCATTTATGCATGAGTTTTGAGTACAGGAAATTGTCACGAGGTGTTGAATACATTTAAGTTCATCAACATAATGAATGCGTGGAAGCAACAAATACTAACACATACACATATTTCATCCCCTATTCCTGTTTCTAGCTATTGTTCTTGGCTGCTCTCGCTTATGATATAATTTTGCGTAAGGTCAAAGACGACGACAACAACAACAGCGAATACCTATAAAAACCCAAAATGCGAACGCAAACGCAAACGCAATGTTATGCAATAGCCGAAGACGGTGGCTTAGGATCATAAAAATCCCTGAGCAGGCAGCAGCTAAGACAGCGAGAGAGACAGGGAGACAGATCTAGATGTCTAATCTGGAGTGGTCATAAAAATTGTTCAACATCTTCAGGGTCAGTCACTCGCTAAGGAAAAATCGGAAGAAGGAAAAACATGATTTATTTATTTGCTGTTCACCTGGAATGTAAAATGTAATTTGTATTTATAAATAAAAAAATCGTTGCTTTGCCTAAAATTTGTATTTACATCGGATGACTGTACTACTATATAATTATAAAGAGTTCGCTGGTGCCAAGAGATATTTGCGAGGGCGGTATGAGAAACATCTGCATAAACAAAACAACCATGAATAATTGTGTCAATACTTTATATCTCTATTATTACGTTGGTTTGTTTTTATACTCGATTTTCAAGAATTTGAATATTGTAATCAATGGAAAATTGTTTGTTTTTCCTTCCCGCCCGCTGTGACAATCACTTGCAGTCAATTTATTCACCCTTCCCAGCCCCAAAAATGTAACAAAAACAACAACCAAATATTTAGTTTATTTGATATGCGCATATTTTTTGGCTGGCATTTATGGCCGCTCAATAATTGAGGGTGAAGGACGCTGGCGTGCTCCAAAGCCGTAACAACAATAACAAGGTCGTCTCGCTTTATAAATAATTTCATGCGACTTTTGGCGTATAAATAATTTGTTGTTCTTGTTGTTGGTGGAAATATAAAATTGTCCGTCGATCATGATGTTGCTTTTTTTTTTTTTGTTGTTCAAAATGATGACCAAAAATACTTCAATGGCTCGTCTCATGGCTATAATTAGTTGGTCAGCACCACCCCAGCCCCCTTCCAGTCACAAACTTTTGCAACTGACGTGCGACCCAATCACGCGTTTTAACCGCCGACTGTGATTCTAAACAGAGAAATCCAAAACTCACTATCAGAACCATAACCAGAACCCGATGATGACGATCAACGCCAAGGCCCCGCAGCTAAAATTGGCAATAAACAGAGGCGCTGCCATAGGCGCAAATAGCTAACAAATTAAACAATTGCTGGCCCAAAATACATACATACTATCTGGGCACCCAGACACACTAAAGCAAAAATAACACACACAAAAAAATATAAATAGGCGTCAGCAGACAACCAACAAACAATTTCAACTACAGATCATACTGTCGTTATGGCATCCCACATGAATTTCTTTAAGTGTGTATAAACATGTGTACTATATTATGTTCGAAACTAAAAACAACATGTTAATCAATATTCAACGGTATTTGAAGACCCTTTCCTTTTTCTTTCAATTCAAAATGCAAAATTTGTTTTTGAAATTCTAGAAAATTTTTACTTTATTCAATTCTTTCCCCAAACAATTATTTTTGGGTTTTTACATCATATTTCTTTGCTTTATAAAATGTAAACAAACTTTTGGGAAAAAGTGGAATTGCAATCATTTTTTATATCAAGAGAGACAATTTTTTTATTTTTTTTTAAAATATTTTAAGAGCTTAATTTTCTTTTTTGTTTAGTTTACTGCATAATTCTACAATTTGTTAGTCAAAAAATTTCCACTTATATTTGTACTTATTTCCTGTTTTTTTTCACTAACTCTAAATTAATCTTTTATACTTTGCTTTTACTGTCTAATTAGGCTTTAATGAACCTGCACTAAAGTAAGTTTCACGTGATCTCGCAAAAAACTCTGCTGTCATATTATAATCCGAAAGTCAACTTGTATATCAGCCATTTATACAGATTGAGGAGATATCACAACCAAAAAGTGCTCAAGGCGTGGCGGATCTTTTTGTGCAAACATCGTAACAAAATTATAATGCCACTATATGCTCTACAATATAAGACGCGTGAGCATTATAAAAGCTGCCACACAAATATTTTTCACGAAAAACAAATTCTTTTGCGGCACGTCAATGACGTCAATTGCGACGGGGGCCGTCAGTAGAAAAAAGTAAAAAAAAAAAGGCAGCCATAGCCTGAAAATTGTTTCGCCCAGCCACAACGCCTTAAGTCCAACGTGGGCGTGTTGTGTGTGTGTATGTGTGTGTGTGTGTGTGTGTATGGCCTGCTGGCGATGACGCGTGAACTTGCCTTTGATTTGTTTTTCGCGATCTGCGAGCTCAAGTTGACCAAAAATAATACACACAGCAAATTCTGTGTTATAGCCAATATATAATTGTTATTGTTATTGTTGGCTATTTTGCAGGCTGCACACGCGCATCGCCCCTCAATCCCCCCAGAATTGCAAATTGCTTGCTAGCATAAACAGATGCAGCATATATACAAATATATATATGTTTTATCTCTTTGGCAATGCAATATCCGCTCTGGCTGGTTGTGGACTTGTGGCTGGCTGCTTGGCTATTAACAATTTGTGCGGCTTCCATGCGTAGCCGCACGTGCCTGCTTGGCCAACAAGATGGGGTGGAAACGAGAGAGATAAACAGAGAGAGAGATCCTTAGCTCATCTGCACTTTTGGTGTCATTTCCTGCTGCTTTAAATTAAGAATCATTAGGCGGCTTCAAATCCCCAAATTGTCGGTAATCAGAGTCCAATTTGGCAAATGCCGCCAGTTGCCAGTTGCCAATTGCCACTTAGAGCTTTAGTCTTAGCCACGAGAGATTTTTTGTGTGAGGAATAAAGTTATAAAAGATCTTGTTCAATCTGCTTTTGGCGGCAGAATTAACTCAAAATAGTGACCACCTGTTGCCATTGTTGCAGCGCATAGTAGTATATACAATATATACATTTTATAAAGGCTCTTTTCTTTTTGTTAACGAAATCGCATAAACATAAAGGTAATTGCACAGACATGCCATACAAAAAATAAGACAAAATACAAAATTATCCAATACTCAGCGTATCTGTGCGTAATGCTGTAAAAGCCATCGATGCTTGGCATTTATTGTGATCGCCGCTTATTGCCGCTGCAAGGCAAGAAACAAGCGCACTCTGGATTGGACTATACAGGCATTTACGGTATTCAACGCGCTGCCAAGGATAGCCACAAAACCTTTTCAACTTGCATTCGGCTATGTCGATTACAACAATCAGCTGCAAATTACGTTACCAAAGGGTAAATGGGGATCAATACCTTAAAAACGTTGTCAATAATGGTTTTTGTTCGACTCAAAAATCAAAAAACTTCACTCTTTAAAATGCTCAAATCTTTGCGTGGAATCAACTTTGTCAATAGCAAAACGTTTTCATGCCATTCCTCATATCCCGACGTTACTTCTTATCATATCATGTATATAAATATACATTCACATTCATAGCCACTATCATTCGCATATGCCTTATTATCTCGATTGTAGCGTGACAATTCCCCAAATAAAAGTGATTGTGCAGCGGTGTCAGATCCACAAAAAACTAAAATAAAATAAAATGAAATAAAAAGCACTGCAGCATTTACGCGGCTTTTCAGCTGCTTTTGGCTGCTGCATCACTTATGTGAATCAGTGTGTGTGTGTGTGTGTGTGTGCGTGTGTGTTTACATGGTACGCCTCCAACGTCGCAGTCACCCGATTTGTCTGTCGCCTTGTGACATATGCGAAATTCATTGTCGCGTGTTGTGTCCAAAGCCAACGACTTGTTGGCCTGTTGCCTTGTTGGACTGAGCGTCGGCCCGTTGGCTTGTTTTGTTTTGTTGGCCGTCGTCTGCCTGCCTGGCAACCTTGACGGGCTGAACGCTCCTTTTATCCGGCAATTCATCTGGCCTGAAGACACACACACACACACAGGTGCCCCCGCAGCCCCACACAGCTGGCTGCTGGTATGTCGAATGGAGAGATCTCTCTGTATACATATAACGCGAGACTGTTGCATATCGTGGACATTATGAGACCGACATTATCTTTCAGTGCTGATCGCATTTTAAGCGCTCTGAAACAAAAAGTTGAGGCTCTTAAACGATCGCTTAACTACTGTTAAGCTCTCGCTGCGGGCTGGGATTACAAGCTGGGTTTGCTGCGTTGAGATGCGCTTTTTAAAAACTAAATCCTGGCCGAAGGTTAAACGCTATTTCGTGCGTAAGTACAATTAGTGTAAAGTATTTTGAGCGATGTGCCAACACAACTTGTGACGTCGACGGGGGTAGGGGGACGTCTGCTCAACGTCAGCTGAGGCCACGCGTCGAGGCGACGTCAACCTGACGCACATTTCCGTTCCACGTACCAGCAACATTCGTTTGGCGTTAATGAGTTCGCCCCAATGCTCATGTGACTGAAAGATTCATAAAGATTTCGCACACAAATACGCCTCCGCCTGCGATTTGTGTTCTCAATTTTTGTTTCGCTATTAGTATATACAAATACTTGTGTTCCCGTTGCCGTTCCTGGCACCAGTCGTCGTCTCTCATCTCGCATTCATTCAGCAAAATTTGTTCCCCAACAGACACACACACGCTGTGTTAATCAATGGGCATATGACTACGACGACGCCAAGGTTTGACGTCAGTGTTGAGGCTTCTGGAAACTCACATCTCGCGCGTAATCGAACATCTTATTTGTTTGTTGGCCATTGGCTAGGGAAACGTGACCAAATAAGGCAGCAGCCGCAACGGAAATGAGTTCGCATAAACCTTAAAACACAAACGACCTTGAAAGAAAACTATTTTTATTTTGACCAACTTAAGTTGCCCTCAAATTCAATTACTAACAATAATTGATAGCCAAAATAACTGGCTCAAAAGCGATTTGGTAATTACTTTTATGTCTGACATAAACTATTTATCTGTGCAGGAATATAATATTGGTGTCTTATATATCAATCAATAGATTGATTTCTTAAGAATTTCAACAAACTATTCAAGCAAGAAAGTAAATTTGTACATCTCACTCAAGTGCAAGTATGTGAATATCACAAACCAACTGACTTATCAATTCCCGGAGGTGCAATCGTTGTACAAACACTGACAGAGATTTAGAGTTGGTGGCACACCCACACAACGGCCACACAGACAGGAACCACTTGTTGCCTGGTAGCTAATGGATCTACACCTCGACTTATGTGCTACTTAGACGAGCCGAGGCGTATCTCTAAGTCGATAGACCCCCCTAGACAATTGCCACATCACGCTTGTTTGCGTGCACATTAACGCTGACGACGAAGACGACGATGACGACGAAGACGGCGGCGACAGGCAAATCCTTTTTGGCTACTTAGGATCGTCATCTTGCCGTTGGCATCTTCTCGTCTTTGAATAAACATTTGCACAAACAGACGGCACACAGGCAGCACTAAAAGCGGCATCGGAGCGCGTGATCGTGATCGCACAAACAAACAGTTCACAGACGGTAGTCATCACATTGGAATAGAAACGAGTATCGAGTTTGTCCAGTTGTTGTCCATTTGGGTGGGCTGGAACGTGTACAAAACTATTTTGATAGCCACCGTTTCTCGTTGCCTCGGAGCAGACCCGTACATAAATTTGACTGGCGTCAGCCGCGTGTTTGCCTTGTTTGCCTTAAAAATCTTAAACAGAAAAGTGATTAATGTCATGCACGGGCACAACAACAACAACAACAGCAGCAGCAGCAGCCGCCTCCGGAGTCGTACACTTGGAAAAATATTTCTAAAAAAAACTAGGAGAATCTCTATAAAAAAATGAAAGATAACCCAAACTTCCTACAAGATTTGGTTCCTTAATAAAATGTTTTGTAATCAAACTTTTAAAAAATATGCTGCAGCATTATTAAGGAGAAATATCTACTGTCCTGTAGACGGACATAAAAAACACAACGTAGCAAAAAAACAATAACATTAAGGTTTTCTTTTTTATGAAGTTTGTTAAAATTTATACATATGTACATTTTCAAAATTCTTTAAAGTTAAGAAAAATATTTTACGTATATTATTTACTTATTTAGTTGAAGTATCTTGAAAGTTCTTTAACAAAATTCGACTACAAAATCATAAATATAATTGTCATATTTCTCTTCTAGTATATATAATTTTATCTGAGTGTATTAAGTCGCAAATCGCAGTTTCATTCTCATCTGCAGGGCAAACAACATAATCAAGCGTACATCCGTTGAGCATCGCAGTCGCTCGTTTTCGTTTTCTCGTGGACGGCTTGGTGTGTTATGCTAATGGAGCAATGAAATCGTCACCAAGACGAGATTCCTGGAAGACCAAAAACTAAAGTGGCAGCCAAAGAATGCCTGGGCTGGGCCAGGCCTGGTCTCTGGCATTAGTTTTACAAAGCTCGGCTTGTGGATGGATTGTGGCCAGGGCCACGCTTTGTAGATAAAGTCACGCATCGTGGCAGACATTTGGCAGCAACAGCAGCGGAAGTTGGAGTCGCGGGCACGCGCTTTAGCCTCTGGTTTCAACTTCAACATGGAGTCTATCTAACAAGAGAATTATTCAGGCGCAGCTTTGTCAACTGCTGAAAGAGAGGTGGGGGCGTGAAGGTGGGTGCCGTGTCTGCGGGCCGTGCCATAATTTGCAATTCGATGCTCTGTTTGCATTTCTGCGTGTTGGCATTTCATTTGTGGTCACCAACAAGATTTGCATATGAATGAGGCAACATTCGTCCGCCGTCCATTTCTTGGGTTAGTCTCTCTCTTTCACTTCTTCTCTGTGATTTCTGTTTCATTTTCTACACATGCGCTGCTCGAGTGATGAACTGTCTTTGGCGATTTGACTTTGGCTTCCAACTTGGAGTCATGATTGTGTCTTTGACCGTCGCCGCAATTAGCATTTGAAGTTGCATTTGTTCATTTGCATTTTGCATAAATCACTTCTCGACTTGAGTAAACAAGAAGCCTTGACAAGAACCCATCTGAGATGGTGATGCGATGTGATTTGATGTTGCCTCCAAGTCACATATTCAATTGGTTGATGGACGGACACGAGGAATGTTTGAATGCCACCTGCTTGATAAAAAAAACACTTTTACTCTTTGTATCCTGTGTTTAGCTGAGCTAATGAGTACTGTACTCAAGAAAATTACATTCTTATAGCCTCTCTCAGCAATCTTATTTACGAACAATTCAATCATTCTGAAAAGTATTTATTTATAGACTCTATAAAGATTTATTTATAGCAAATGCTTCATCGAACGCTTGCACAATTTAAAATAGATTTTTTCATTATGCTTCGTATACCAGAAACTCATTCAATGAAAAAAGTTAATTTACACATCAATTTAAAAGCAAACACGATTTGGTTTATGCGTTTGAATGCATTCAAATTGAATTGGGCGCTATTTAGGGGCAGACACCTTGTGGCACCTGCCTTGGCTGCCTTGCTGCAAGTCTGCAATCTGGTGCATTCTGTTTACGGACCGACACTTTTACTTTTATATCCTGTTAACAACCCATAATTTGGCCAATTTAACACTTGTAAACGCGCTTTCGCCGCTCTAATGAGGTACAAAACGCTTGCCACAAGAAGTCGGCACAAAATTAACATATAAACGAGGCTCCTGCTGACCCAAAATTATATTGCCTGTTGACCAAACCTTATAATCAGCTCAATTCTCTGATGTGTTTGAGCCTCGTTTTAGGACTTAAGTATTAAAAGCTCAAAAACTGCGATTACTTTGCCACAGCTTCAGCCCGAAAAAACCAAGGAAACACAACGGCATTGAAAGTCTTCGCATTGTGCAATTACACAAATCTGTTTAAGGCATCTTCCGACTCCAATTCCCGATCTTCAGCATTCATCTGGTGTTAATTTATGCGTTCAGGCATAAAAAATCGCTACCAATTACCTTACGGAATGCTTCAATTATGGACTGCAAACAGCTGCTGTTATTTTTAATTCTGTTCGGTCGGACGATCAGTCGTCGTCGTCGTCGTCGGTGAAACCCTTTTTAGCACACTACTGACAATGAAAATGGAGCGGTATCTCAGTTCCCAATTTCCATTGAATTCGCTCCCTAAGCATATCTAATTCGTTGCAGCAAACAGCTAGTCTCAAGGCCAAAACATACTATACACATATGTGTTTTGACCTTAATTGTTGCATTTTCAGTGGTATTTATATATGCATGTATTCTGGCATGAAGGCTATAATTGATCTGTTATTAGTCTGGTTCTTAGTTAGTTGAAACAAATTATTCGTTCGTCACTTATCTCGAGTTATATGAGAGCTCCATTAACCCCGCTTCAATTGCAATTTGCACTTGAAGTGCGCTTGGGTGGGACGGTCGGGTGGATCAGGTGGTTTTAGTCGTCTAGCTACGTGCTGTTATGTGCACTTTCATAGGTTCTGTTTTTTGTGTCGTTTGTCGAACATGCGATAAGAAGTGGGACGCGAGTGCAGAGTGCACACACACGAGAGCGTCGCGTTTCAGTTGCAATGCATGCAACTGACATTGGTCATAAGCGTGTCACCGAGTGGCACCCAGCTCCACAAGCAGTGGCTCCACCTGTGTGTGTTTGTGGTGAGTCGCTGACTTGTCGCATGTCATTAGCCCTTTAACTGTATGTGTTTGTAACGTCATTAAAAACAATAATAAATGATTCGATGTTTCGATGAGTGTGTGCTTTTCGTATTGGAAACCTTGGAATCGGAGCTGCCTCATATCGTTATCGCACGTTGTCGAATTGACAACAGAAAAATATAATTTACATATATTTATGTACTTTTGCGTAATCAATGAGCTACTCGTTTCACGCAACTACAACTCGATTTGTCCGCTTGATTAATGCACCCAAACAACCAACATGGAACCCCTTTAATAACCCACTTCGAATCCCGACTTTGACTCCAAATTGAAGTCGAAGTTAAGGTCTGCGGTAGTCTGTGCAACATTCAATGTTAATTGGCGACAATTGTTGGTTTTGGTTGGGTCTCGGTTTGCTTTAGTCGAAAGTTGGCCATCTTTAAGGCAGCTGCTTGTTAACTGAGTCGCCCCCAAAAAAACACTGAGGTAATTAGGTAAGAAAACATTGCCTGGGAATTCAATTCATTTGCGACTTGTTGCAAGTGTCCCAGCCAATTCGAAAGTGGAGCAAGCCAGAAACACTGCAAAAAGTTTATTGATAATTTACTTAAACAAATAATGGAAATAAGGAAGCTTAACTGATCCTTAATAATCTCTTCAATTAAGTTAAGGCATTTTTAAAAAAACAAATCAATTTAATATATGTACATATCAACATAACTTTTGTAAGTTTCGCCATTATCGTTAACTTAATGTACGATTTAAGGTAGAGAAGATGATGCGATGATAAGAAATCTTTAGTAATATCATATCGATTATCAACTTCTTTAGCTCTCTACCTGCCGGCGTGGTTTGGCTGCTCTTCCAACGGCTGCGTGAAGCTGCTTTGATTAATTGCAATTGAAAGTCGTGGGGAACTGGTTGGCCTGGTGCTGTCTCCTTTTGGAGAGAGAAGCTGTCGCCAGTTAATGTTGCCAACTTAATCGCATTTGTGGACGTTGTGTCTTTTGATAATGTTGTTTACGAGTCTGTGCAAAACGATTCAGAATCAACAACTGAATACTGTTGGGGGAAAACTAAGGGGAGACAATCGCATGATCATCCGACTCCGACTCCGACTCTGACGATAATTAATGAGTTTCTTGGTTTGTGTGTTGTTATTATCAACAACTTTTAATTACAGCAGCAAACTGATGCGTCCTTGAGCCTTCTGAGACTGAGACAAAAAGGTAAGGCTGCAGCAGCAGCAGTACAAAAATCCAGGTTCCCACCTAATGAGCCCAAATAAAACCAAACAAAAAAAGTCAGCTAAAACTATTTCAAACTAGTATTTTGCCAGACGATTTTTGCGTAAACTCTCAAGGTAATCGACACATAAAAAGGACAACGCACAAAATTCTTACGTAAGTGGCCAAAAATACATAAATATGTGCATATACATTTTTATGAGCGGCCTCATAAATTTATTTTTTCTCGCTTGCCGAACACAAACAAGAATGAAAATGCGCTCTCAATGTTCTGATCTCGTTTCAGTGCCTAGCCCAGCCTCGCGGCATGACATAATTTTGCCTAATTTCCGAGCGGTTCCAAGGACTAAACAAGCAGCGGCGGGCGCAGCACGTGACAAACAAAAAATAAATAAAAGAAATGGCTAACAAAACAATGCAAAAAATAAGAAAGAAATAAAGAAAAAGATCAGTTCGACCTGCGTGCTAGTTTTTAGCTTGAATTTCGCAGGTCGCCGTTTTTCGCTGTTTTTGCAAATTTCCACAAGATTTTGCGAATTTTTGCCGATCTTTGCCCAAAGTGTTCGCATTTTTTGGTCTAATTATTTTTTATGAGTGCAATCCACGTGCAAAAATTGTCGCACTTCTCTGTGGCCAGCCGCATTTTTCGTTCTACTTGTCAATGCATCTATTGACAGTCTGACCTGAATCTGAGCCATATCTTTTTGTTCTCATGTTAATTTTTTACTTTGTTCGCTTTTTTCCTGGGCCTGCTGTTCTTTTTTCGTGGTTTGGTTTTTGCCAAGTTGTTTGTTTGTGGCAATTCATTGTTTACTTCACAACGCCAGCGACCCAATTTTTAGGCTAATAATTGTTCTAGTTATTGTGGTTGACATGATGCAGGTTTTTTGTTCGAGTGCGTAGGACTTATGCAAATGTTAGGTGGAGTGTGCCACTAGTCATAAAAAGAAACGCGTGCTTAATACTTGGTTAGATTTAACGTATTGTCAATGAATTGATTAATGGTACAGTTTCGTTTGGGATATTTTGTTAAATTCTTATTTTTATTTGGCGTTTGGTAAAATAAGCAAATAATAAAAAAAAAATATAATTTTATATTTTTGTGGGTTTTTTTTTTGGCGGTAACTTTGGCTCAGTTTGCCCCTTAATCCGTGTCTGTACTGACTATATTTTATACGATACAGATAACACATACGTATACATATGTACTTCTAAATGGTCAAATAATAAATATGTACTTTACTTTTCGATATATATTTGTATTATTATTTATTTTACTTTCACAACTGAGGAACATTTATTTTCTGTTTCCTTTGCATGCTAGGAAATCTTTACCCTAACTTTTACTCTCGTTGCCATTTGCCTTTTACCCGTCGACTAATGAGCAATTTTAACCTTAGCTAATGACAACTGACCAACGCAGCCTTGACAAAAGACAAGCCAAAAGACAGCGGATACGGTCAAAATTTCACTTAACTCATTTTAAGTGAAGCAAAATTCGTGTTCAACCAACAACGTCAACACTTTCACCTTCATCCTTACCCTCTCACTCACTATCATCTCTACTGCTTGAAGAGTCATAAACAGTTTTCCCGTCGATCTGCTACAATTAAAATGTTAAACAGTACATTTTTGTGTATATCATAAAAACAGTACTTGAAATTGCGTTTTGCTTAAAGTGAAAATTGGTTTAAAGAATTCCGCGTATGCGAGTCGCGACGACAAAAAGTTGCCTCAATGTGAGGCACGACGAATGGTCAAACACAAAAAAACAAAGAGTTGAAAAAATCCCAGTGCTTCCGGGAATAATACTAAAAGGGTTTACACCCGAACTAGACCACTGGGTCGGTCACACAAAAAACGCACAAAGCGACATCGTTAAAAAAGGAGAGCGACTACGTGCTGGGACATTGTGAGCATTTGAAGGAACCCTTTCGGAATGCTAGTTTTATGTCACTCTTTTTTCGAGAACTCGGAAAACTGTAGCAAAAAATTGGTGCAGTATTTTACGAATTTACATAGAAGTGACCTTGTTGGGAGGAGTAAGATGATAATGATGGTATGAACATATATGAATCTGAGCTAGGCCTAGGAACCAGACTATGTGACATCTCATTTAACTTTTGA
The DNA here is from genome assembly GCA_018901835.1 of Scaptomyza graminum. Lineage (NCBI taxonomy): Eukaryota > Metazoa > Arthropoda > Insecta > Diptera > Drosophilidae > Scaptomyza > Scaptomyza graminum. The sequence goes on from JAEIFL010000243.1 coordinate 2,136,745, forward strand.
TTTGGCATCTTGACGTGGTCGGAATTGAGTTTTGAGGAGTTTGGGAAACCAGGCGGACATGGCCAGCAAATGGCTTTACAACTTGTTGTTTGTAATTATGGTTGAAATGGGCCGTAATCCTTTGCTAAATGCAGCAACTCAGAACGCCCCGCAGAGTGAACGATTCGCGGGAAATCGTCATGGTTAAACACGACTAATCCTTCCAGCAAGCCAATGCATGCAAAGTAAGCCCTTCTTCTTCACGTTCTGCTGGTGACCTGGACCCGGTTCGGGGCAGTTCAGTGGGCGTATTGTTTAGTTTCGAAATCAAAATATTGGCAAACATACTGCGAATACTGAAGAAGGATTAGCGCGACACATCCTTTCGCAGCCTTGGAAGGACATTTTGTGCGCACGCTCGCGATTTTATGACCTCCGATTCGAGGAGAAGATACTTGCCACATGCCAAATCATCGCATCTTTCGTCGTCCTTAGTCCTGGCTAATAATGTGCAATGCACACGCTGCTTTTGTTCAGTGCAATGTTGACTTTCGTTTTTTTCTTTTTAACCCTCGCTCTCTCCTAACCAAGCCTTTTTTCAGCCTTTTTTCGCAAAGCCTTTTGTTGCGGTCGCATTTTTTACGGGTTGCACGGCACAATCGCATCCTTTTGTGGCGATTGTCGGCATTGTAGTCATGTCCTCGACCCGAACATCTTTTTTTTTTAATGGCATAAGTCCTTTGCCTCTAGTTGTTTTTTGGTTAAGCCTTTTTGCTCTGCTCTCAACTCTTTTTGCCAGAGTTCAGGTCGAGAGTTATAAATATCAGTAGAATAATAGCATTTTTTATGCACTTCGCAGAACTTAACTTTAGGTTGTTTCGCTCGATCTTTTTACTAGGTTTATTTTTAAGGAAATCGCTTTTTTAGCAACGGGTTAAGCGGAAAATTGTCAACTATGGTTCGTGGAATCGCGATTTGTAAATAGTTTTCTAGTTTTTTACTCGCTTTTTTTTTAGTTTTTTGTATCGAAAAGGCTTAAAAAATGCATCCTTGAGTTTAATGGCAAACCCAAATATAATTGAGATTTTTTTTTTCTTCATATTTTTAAGTCGAAAAGCCAAAAAGTCAAACTGAATGTGGAGAGCTACAAAGAAATTTTCAAGGTATCAACGCAAAAAGAATTTGTTGCCGCAAAAATTGTGGCTAAAAGTTAAAGGCTTTGGGATTGTAAAAAACCTACATGAAAAGAATAAAGTTAATATTATTCCAAAAGAAATTCAAGTGAAAGGAAAAGTAACGAGTTGGTCAAGACCAACTGATTTTAAGATGAAATTTGTCCAAATATTCTTCTTCGTTTAAACAGGCCTTTTCCATTTTTCATTCTTCATTCCTAGTTGATCATTAACAACATGAATCACCTTCTTTCTTGCCTTAATAAAGTTTTACAAAACTCGAGCCATGTCTAACATTATTGGTTCCAAGCAATTTTCAGGCGTGTCGCGATCGAATTTATAAATTCAATTTCAATTTTCAGCAACTCGATCAATTTTCATGCCGGCCAGCAGCAGCAGCAGCAGGCGTAACACCAACGAGGTTAATTATCGGCACATTGCCCAATGGGAAAAAATTAACATTTCTGTATTTTTTTTGGTTTTTTGTTTTTTCGGTTACTGTCGGTTTTGTGTGTTCGCAGTCAGTCAAGACAGTTGGCCAGTCAGGCAATGCGACTTCCTTTTGCAACAGACAATGAGAAGATCATAAGCCTCAGACCCGGTCCATGGAGCTGGTTGCAGTCTCAGTCTTCTTCAACTCAGTTGGCTCATTACGCGGGTCGTGACTTGCCGAAATGAAAAACAAGTCAACGCAGTAAAGGGAGACAACAAACAACAGCAACAATAACACAAAATGTTAAGACAAATATCTTAGAAAAAACTGCAGTTTGAATGCCCTTAAAAAAAATTTTTATTTCAGTTATAAATTTTAAATAAATTCAATATAATTTAATTGAAAACTTTATCAATGGAAATATTTCATTGTAGCATTTTCATCACTTTTAGCCTATACAAAGTGCTCGACTCATGCACTATACCCCACTGTTAGAGCACTTGAAAGAAACTGCAGCCAAGTTATTGCAGCGATGGCAGCGGATGCTTGGATGCTTGTCAGATGCTGATATCAGTTGAAGGCGGCGGCGGCAGCGGCAGCAGCAGACGCAGAATGTTAATCTCCATAAAATGAAAACAATGCGCCGGCGCGACGACGATCGGGCGATCGGGCGATCGAGGGCCCCCAACCATAGTCGCGCTCTGTGTCCCAGTGGCAGTTTTTGAATCCGAGACTCAGCTCTTTTGCCATGCTTCGTGAAGCGCGCTTTTTGCGCAATAAGTGTGCCAGCAGCAGCAGAAGCGAACGACGACGACGACGACGACGCCAGCAACCGGTCAGCCCCTCTCACATTATAATTTATGCAGCCGCAGCTCAAGGATCTCTACACACACAGACACACACCCCCCTGTGCTGATCTCTAGACTGTTTGTGTGTGTGTGCGTTTAGGTAATCGCCAGGCATGATCGGCAACTGCAACTCCAAGTTTGCTGCTATCGTGACAAGCTGCCCGCTGTGATGATGCTGTGCTGGGATGCTGTGCTGTGCTGGGTGCTTGCTGCCGCCACGAAACATCTTGGGGCAACGCCACCCCAGCGTTGAGGAGTGTAAATTACAGCTTGCCTTTGGCTCACAAACGCCTGACTGGTCATGTTGTTACTTCAACTGGTTGCTGTTGTTTCTGTTGTTCCTTGTTGTTGTTGTTATTGTGATTGTTGATGTTGCAAGTTTGCTGGAGCCTGTCGGTTTCATTCAAAAAGTTCAATAGTGCATGCAATGATGATGCCCACAACTGGCTTATGGCCGTCCAGAAGATCTTCAGTTCTTCTTCTGTTTATTCCCATTCTCAGTCTCCCATTTTCATTTCCATTTCCATTCCCCGCTTCTTGGGGCATTTATGATCGATGCCACAGTCGATTTCTTTTGCCTGAACTCTCGGCGATTGTCGTTGTAGCTTCTTTGCACGCGATTCCCTTGTACTTAAAAATACACTATAAATCGGTATGCGGAGCTTTAGCTAAATGATAAAGGATGCAATATGATGAAGGCTATCTATCATCCAGATGAAGTAGGATCCGTCTCTTATACTAAATACATCTCTTTGGCTTATAAGACATTCTTCATTTGATCCTTGTAGGGAAAACCTTTGGTTAGGACATTTCGGATGCGTTATTACCTTCACTGATTTCAACTTAAGTTTTAGCTTTTGTTTTTTTTGCCAACATTTTATATGCTCAACACCTTCTGTCTGACGCTGAAGCTCTGTGGCACCATGCGCCGACGCTTGGACGCTTGGTCTCAGGGTCTGGATCTGTTGAAGTTTGAATCTTAAGTCGGAGTCTGGTCACGATTTGTTGAGACTCGTAAAACATTTTTAGCACCTCAACGATCTATATACGTACATGATGCACATTTCTGTTTTTTATACCATTTTTTTTAATGGCAGTTTGCATTTTTGCTTGGCTACCAAAACATGACGCCCACTCTTCGATTCGCTGTCTCTCTCGCAGGAGATCGGTGGCTGTGGGAAACTCTGTGTGTCTGTGGCGAAGACATCCTGTCATTACGCAAATATTTATGTAGATTATCAAGCAGGCCGGCAGACGGTCGTCAGCTGCTGCTGCTGCTGTTTGGTCTAACGGTGCTTGGGACATGCGCCCACAAAAATTAGAGACTGCAAATTAGCTTGGCTAAGTTTTTGGGGAATACAAAATTAGTCGGTTGCCTTTGAGGCATCCCAAAACCGAAAGCGATTAGATCAAATTTATGCAGCGCATCGCAGCGCCCTCTGGCGCTGGCTGGCAGCAATCGATGCCGAGGCAAATAATGTGTTAGACACGCAAATAATATTCCCGGAAATTGGCAAGGATTCGAAAGGTTGAGTTGAGTCGATCCGCAGCCTGTCGTAGAGTTGTGCGTGTCGTAAAAACTCTTTGCGAATCGGACGGTGGCTAAGAGACTCATCAAGGACATGAGGTACATTAGCGTGACGCTCATAAAACCAAACCCCGATAGCCAGCCAGCTAGTCAGCTAATCCTTGGAAACTCTAAACTCTACCCTATGCCAACAAACCTCTTTCGGCGCGAGTCTTGCTTGCTAGGTAAAAACTCTTTCGCCTCTGGCTGTTTACTCCTTCGTGTCCGCAGGTAAACATCTGAGCGAGCAAGAGAGGAAGGGAGAGGCAGAGAGAGTTAGTTAGTTTGCGCTGACGAGTTGACGTTTGCACGCCAATTGATTTGGCATTGAGGCGAGTATACCGTAAATAACCCTTAATAAAACCATAAAATCCTTCTGCACGTTGCGCTTTTGTTTGTGCCTCAAACCCATCTCCTTACCTTGAGGTTTCCCTCGACACTCTCAGCCCGTTTCTGATATTTTTTTTTAGATTTTTTATTTTTCATTTTTTTTTTTTTAGCGAACTCGGAATCATAAATGCTGATGCAAGTAAACATGATTTTTTTATGCAATTTGTTGTCAACAACTCTCATTTTACTAGGAACTGCGTTCGTTTTTTACGCAACTCTACGCAACTAAAGTGTCTAGTTGTTTTTTTCCTCTTCCTTCCTTCCTTTTTTTTGTGTTTTTTTATGGGTAGAGAGTTGACTTTTTTAGTGAAAATGATGATAGGAGATTGTCCAAAGGAAAAAACTGCAATTACCAGGAAGTCAAAGTGACTAAATAAGCTGTTAAAGACACAGAAAGATCGAGGGAGACTGAGAGGAAGCATAAAGTAGAAACCTCTGCTAGCATATCAACGGGTTAAGTGCTGGTTGGATAGTCTCTAGGGCGTGTGGTCGTCTAACCCTACGGCAGCAGAAGCCTTTACCTGCCCACGCCCATAATCCTTTTATGGCAAATAAACAAACCTGGTCACGGGCAGGACAAGGAATCCTTTTGCCAGGGTCTAGGTAAAAAGCAGCTCGCGTAAAGGGTGCAATAAACAGAAGAGTTGATGGCCAAGATGAACGGGCTGTGGGCTAGAGAGATAGTTGAGTTGAGTCCAGTGTCCTGAGTCCTGCGTACACGCGTTTGCCATTGTTGCACGGCCAGTTTTATGGGTGTGTGGTTTTAGCCCTTTGATGTGCATGATCATCCTGTTAATAGAAAACCCGTGTACCTGGCCACCGTTTTCGCTCTTTCTCTCTGTGTCTGTTGTACCCTTAATCCTTTCCCAAACCCTTTCACCACCATGTCCAGAGCGTGTCCAAAGTGATTTAATTAACGCGGTCGCAACTAAGTCGCAGTACCAGGAGCACCGCTTAAATCCTTTCACCCAGAAGCAAAGGGGCGTACTTGCTGCTAAAGGCCCAGGAGCTACTGTTCCGCCGAGATAAGCGGAACACAGCGAAAGGGGTTAACTTTCATTCGACTTCCAGCGAAAGGATTTGCATTTGGTACTTGCCTTCGCTATTTGTTCGGAAGTTTTGAGAATATTTACCAAATAGTACAGTTGACTTTATAAGACCTGACTTTGTTGCTGGTAAAATTTGTTGGTTAAGTCAAAAAGTCAAGCTAAACAAATTGAAAGACTGAGCTGAAAAGTGAGAGGATCCAAGGAGGAAGCAAGATAGATAAGACAATGGTTGTCAAGGATTTGGTCTGCCTTTAAAGTTAATAAGTATTTTTATAGAAGAAAGAAAGATATATTGTTGCTTTCTTTGCATTCTAACGGGATTAAAATTCTGTTATAAATATATTTTGAATTTTTTTTAATCCTTAAGTCAAAAGATTAAAAAAATAAACCATAATTAACCTCATTCTTTAGTTATTTAATTGAGCTATTCTCGAAAATATGTGGTTTTTATCTGATTTTAAATTAACGGAATCTTTTTTTGTGTCTCCTTTCAAGCCCCACCCTTCTCCTTCATTCGTTTTCCGCATCACGCGATCACTTTTGCCCTTATAAAGCTGCCTTTACCCCACCCCAAAACCCAAAATAAGAATATAACAAAATAAAACACAAACCGTTTGCTTTGAGCTTTTACCTGTGTCTAAATTTAGAACGTCTACCGTTGTTGTTGTTTGTGTTTTGTGCTGACGCTACTGGCGCACTTTGCACGCCCCCCCCTCCTCGCACCCCCACCCATCTGAATTTAACTCTGTGCGACGTCAGCGGCGCTGTTGGCATCGGCTACGGCCCGTTGGCCCAAAATACGGCGTTACGTTAATGAGTAATAAAATACTTTGCACAAACATCACAAGCAACAATTCGGCTAAAGATTTGTGACTGTCTGTTCTGTGTTACATTTGTTGTTGCATTGCCAAAATGTACAGCGCCATTAAGTGCATGACAACCACAACACAACAACAATAATATTCGATTGCGTTTAGCGTTTTTCATGCGCATATTAAGCATGCGCCCGTTGCGTCTTGCCTTTTTTATGGCATTTTAATCGTAAGAGGCGCGCGCTCGACCAAAAGCTCATCTCTCTTTATCGGCTCTCTCGCACTCTCTCGCACGACTAACGGCGCGTAGTTATTTTTAGTTACATGGGACTGCTGCTACTGCTTCGGCTGCTGCAGAGTCTGGCGCGTGGGCGTCGCTGCTGTAACACCGATCTGGCGCTCGCGTCTCCTCTGGTTCCGCCGCTGGCTGGCTGGCTCTCTGTTTAAATTTAGACGCAATTAGCAATGCGCACATTTTTGCGTTGTATTTTCGATTTGTTTTTGCTTTTCTTCGTTTTTTTTCGGTAGACTATAAATTTTTGCCACAGTTTATTTTAGACGCAGCATGTGATCGGGCGCACCAAACAACTGTATGCGAGAGTATGGGTGTGTGTATTTGTTATACATCCTACACCTTTGCCAGTTGCTGTTTTTGGCCAGAAGCAGCATGATGTAAACGCTGCCCCGTTTGCAATTAAATTGGCATGCACAAGTGATGCCAGCGTCGGCGTCAGCGTCGGCGTCGACTGCTGGCCGCGGGCGGCTGCCTTTTGATCGGATGCCAAATTGTAATTGGAACGCGAAGGTGTTTTCCGTCCGTTGTCCGACTCTGGTCGGGGGTCTAGCAACATTTTCAACCTTCTAAACAACCATAAAACGCATTAAACTCGTGACTTATATTATTATACAGACATAGTGCAAAGTGTGACCCACTTCGCCAAATGCTTAAACAATGAAAATTCTGGCAACAATATGTTGACTGGCTCCTTAAGCATTTTAATGTAATGCAAGAGATTAGAATATCTTACATATTGATGAGCTTTTATCTTGTCGTGCAATCACAGCTTTGTTCACACATACATATGTTAATCTTCTTACATATTGCAATACAACAAAAGAGATGAGCTTTTGCAGTGCTGCGCTTACAAAAATGGCACACGCAATGGAGAGTGAGAGAGTTAGCTTACAGCTACTTTTTACTTTCGCTCTCGTTTTTGCTCAACGTGATGTTCATATGTATGTGTGCAAGTCTGTTGTACTCCATCTTATTCTCTGTTATCTCTTCATTTTGCATTGCTACGACTTACAAACAAATATGTTCATAGCACAGTGGTTTAAAGAAAGAATTTAAAGCGTGCATTCTGGGGTTTATTTTAAATCGTGAATAATTCTTATGTATAAAAGTCCCCTTTTTCTAACTACAAAAATATGAGTGAATGTTGGATATTTTCTATTAAATTATTTTTTCTTATAATTAAGGATCAATAGAAAATTCAAAATTTAACATTATTCTAAAAAGCTACCACTGTATCGAACAAAATCGAAGATTCGTTAAACAAGCAACTGGAAAAACAACATATTATTGTTATTGTTTATTTGTTACTCGGTGTGATTAAAGCGCCAACCTTCGAGGATCAATTGCTGATAAGTCAAACGCGAAAGTCAGCATTGCACGTAATCACAATAAAAACGAATCCAAGCGTAACCAGACGCACGTGAAACGAGCTCTTCAGCCTTGCCCAAAAACTATTCGATTGATAAAAAAAAACTAGAAAAAAATGTATGTTAGTGTAATTGTAATTGACCTTGTGGGGGGCTTAATTACAGTTACATGGCACACCGTCAAAATAAAATTATTAAGGTGTTCAATATAATTTGGAGCATTCTTTGTGGTGATTATTAATTTGTGGGTGACGCAGGTGTTACGGCTGCGCCGCCCGCTTCCGCTTGGCGTGCACACAGCCCCAACAGCCAGCCCCAGCAACCTTGTGATCTTGTTTACTGTTTAGCGACCCCACCGATCACGACATCATAACACACACACACACAAACATACAACATACATTAACAGACAGGTATCCACCGCGAGACACACGAACCTGTCGGCGCTGGGGTGGCGTCATATTAACGTTAAGTCTCTGGGTGAGCTGCTGCCGTTTTGCTATTTTCACCTTCTATGGGACGACGACGACGACGAAAACGACGACGTCGTCGTCGCGTTGGCCGCATGAATCAGCGCAACGCTCTCGCTCTCACTATCGCTAGCGCTATCTTTGTCTGCATGCGTCGGTCTGTGACTGTTGTTGCGCTCTCTTGAGCGTGCTTGTGAATCCCGCTCGCACACGCAAACTAACTCTGGGGGTTTTGATGTTTCCAAAAAGGAAGAAATGCCCAATAGAACTTGCAGTGCTTTTTTTCGCCTTAGCCCGGGGGGGCGTATGAGTAACTGTGCTCTCTCGCTCTGCTGGCAAAGGCCGCGGCTTAGGTAAGCCACCAGCAGCAGCAGCAGCAATAACAACAACAAGAACACAGGTAGATCCGACAAAGGCGAACGCGTCGTTTGCTATCTACACAAGCACAAATGTATGTATGCAGTGCCTGTGTGTGCAACGTTTTTGGTTGTGTGTGTGTGTGTGTGTAAATATGCCGCCGCCTGGTCGTGTGGCTCGCGCTGCCCGCGTCTCGCTGCGGCGATTTCGATTTAGCCAACGAACCTGTCGATCAATCGTCAGTCGTCTGCCGTAAGCCCAGCGATAAGGTGGTCGTTTGCTAAAAACAGCTTCACACAAACAGACACACACATACAAAGAGACACGATCGTCGTCGCTCGCTTCGTACATTCGAAAAACGTTTAATCGTGCTGCATTCAGAACCTGACAGCCATTCGCTTGCCGTAACTCGTAGCGTGCGGTTGCTTCTCCCACTTGAGCGGAAGAAACAGAAAAAACTCTTGAAGCAAATATATTATAACGTATTTTTACGTAGTTTCGTCGTCGTCTTGCGCGAAAGTGAAAATAAGTGATCTTGAAACTGAAACTGAAATAAACTGCATCACACAAGAATAACAACAACAAGTAAAAGCAGAGCAAACCCAAACAAAACAAAACCAACAACAAAAAAGTGCCCAGCAAATTTCTAGATTTGCTGCTAGTGAACAGAGAACAAAAAAATCAAACTGTGTCTTAAACTGCATAAACAGTATATAGCCGATATCGAAATGGTTACCGGCGTTACATCTAACATGAGCCCCAACGTTATGGGCACCGCTGTGGTGCCCACGCAGCTCAAGGAGACGCCCATCAAAAGCGATCGTCGGGTAAGTTTTCAAAAAAAAAAAACATCAAAGAACAATCAAATCAATTTTTGGGATTTGACAAACAGCAAAACTTGGCTTAAATAGCTGCAAATTAGAAATTAGTTTTACTTATTTGAATTTGATGCCATAATTTTGGGCATATTTCGTAAGAAAATTACTACAAGCGTTTTGCGTTTGTTTTTGAAACTCCAAATACAACAAGTTGGCTGTTTGTCTCCCACTTTGTCCACACACACGCACGCGCACACTCTCGATTCCCACACACCGTTTGCCAATTCTGCTGCCCAAATGCATTTCCTTTTTGGCCACATTTCATCGTCGGCGTCGTCGTCGTCTCCCACATGCCACAGACTGACTGTAACCACATGTTGTAGTAGTATAACCATATACAATACAAAACTAAAGCCGTCGGCTCGCCAACACAACGTCTCTCTCTCTTTCGCTCGCTCGCTCGCTCACTGGCGTTGGCGTCTTCATTCATGGAGCTAACTGACTCGATGCGGTCCATTCATAAGTGCCACCCAAAATTGGCTGCTGCCCACCTGTGTGTGGCTTCCATTTGGCGCGTGGTCGCCGGCCGCCTGCAATTGTCGGTCATCAGCTTGAGCATTTTATTTGGCTGGTGGTTTTGGCCATTTTTGGACCTGGCCAACACGGTTCGACTTCATACAGAGAGTGCGGGCGTCGCCAAATTTGGCCAGCACCAAAAATAATTTCATTTTGTTATTTGCAAAACAATTTTTGTTTTTTTGTTTTTGCCTCTTCGAATTTCCCACAACGACCTTGTTGTTGTACCTGTTATTTATTTTTGTCCGCATCGGCTCGTTGCCTATCGCAATTTATAACCGCCAAACTATTTTTGGCGAAATGCATGAGCGCATTATAAATAGAGCACGCGCCGTGCCTCTGCGTTTTGGCCCCCAGCCAGAAAGATGCCGTCGAGACGAAGACAAAGTTGACAATGCTCTGTGCTCCGCGTCCAATTAAAGCCACACGCAGTTTTACACTGTTTCCATTTGGCGCAGCATGAGGTCACAAAACTGAACCCCCGCCCGACCGATATACTAATTGATATATGTACTAAAAAAACTTGTGACTAATTTTAAATTTCGATTTTTTGTTTGTCTATTTTTACAGTCGAATAAGCCTATTATGGAAAAACGTCGACGGGCTCGCATCAACAATTGCTTGAATGAGCTGAAAACGCTGATTTTGGATGCCACTAAAAAAGACGTAAGTATCTACAAAAAGAACAACAAACCTTTGCCAAACGAAACTGTCTCATTGAAGGACCTTTTAAGGACATTTTTAAACATCTTATTAATTTAACTTTTTGTATTGTTTCTTTTTTGTTAGCCGGCGCGCCATTCCAAACTGGAAAAGGCCGACATTCTGGAGAAGACAGTGAAGCATCTGCAGGAGCTGCAACGTCAGCAGGCTGCCATGCAACAGGCGGCCGATCCCAAGATCATTAACAAATTCAAAGCGGGCTTTGCCGATTGTGCCAATGAGGTGAGCCGCTTTCCTGGTCTCGAGCCCGCCCAGCGTCGTCGCCTGCTGCAGCATCTGAGCAACTGCATCAATGGCGTCAAAACGGAACTGCATCATCAGCAGCGCCAGCAGGCCGTCGCCCAGGCGCAATCTCTGCACGCCCAGGTGGTGTTGCCCTCACCACCCAGCTCACCGGAACAGGAGCCAACAGCAACAAATGCCACCAGCAGCAACATCACAGCGACGCCCTATCTCTTTGGCCAGATCCAACAGAATGCCAATGGTTACTTTCTGCCCAATGGCATGCAGGTGATTCCCACCAAGTTGCCCAATGGCAGCATTGCCCTCGTGTTGCCCCAAAGCTTGCCCCAACAGCAGCAGCAACAGTTGCTGCAGCACCACCAGCAACAGCAACTTGCCGCAGCAGCAGCTGCAGCCGCCGCCGCCGCAGCAGCGGCCGTCCATCAACAGTCGTCGCCAATGCTTGTGTCCATGCCACAGCGCACCGCCAGCACCGGTTCCGCCAGCTCACACTCGTCGGCGGGCTACGAATCGGCGCCGAGCAGCAGCAGCAGCAGCAACCACTATGCACCACCAAGTCCCGCCAACTCCATGTACGAGCCCATGGATGTGAAGCCGTCGGTCATACAGCGTGCCCCAGCACAGCAGCAGCAGCAGCTGGAGCAGCAGCCTCTGTCGCTGGTCATCAAGAAGCAGATCAAGGAAGAGGAGCAGCCCTGGCGGCCCTGGTAAAGAGCCAGGTGCTTCTGAATCTGAATCGATCCTTTCCACCCCCTTAACAACAATCCCCGCTTTAAAGACTGATGGGCGTCGCACACACACACGCACACTTACACACACTCACATACATTTCATCACATTTCGCCAGGATAACGCAAATGTCGCTTTGAGATGCGAAACTCCATTTTATTGTACCACAATTCGTTGGGATAATTTTCTACAAATAGAAAACACTCAGCGAGCTGTCGGCAATCATTAACAGACAAACATACAAAAACAAATTGTTATAATTTATTTATTATTATTATATAAATTGTGAATTCATTGCTTTGAATGGTATTTGTGGATATATCGTTAAACTACCTCAGTCCAAAAGTACTTGGGTGTTGAATTTGCCTCATGAATCATGTATTAGAATTTTGCTATTTTAGAATTTCACGCTTTACAAGCACCGAAAACAGCAATGAAATCTTCAATGTCTTCCACAAAGCGTAAGAATGTTTTGTTTTTGTTAAATAGTCGGACAAAAAGTAAAACATATATACACATATATATATTGTTGTTGTTGCTGACAAAAACTTAACGCTTAACTATAATTATAGTATAATATATAAATATCTCTCTCCATTTTAAATATAGTTTTCACTTATGCTAAGCCGCATAGGGTTTTTCTATTGTTTTGTAAGCTTAAAGAAAGTATATATTTACACACACATACATACATACGACATATATATTTTGTAAGACCACGTGATATAGTGAACATAATGAGCGTCTAAGAAAAATAAAAAGAATTTCAAAAAAAAGAAAACAAAAAAATCCAAACAACAAACAAGAATACTAAAAAAGAATAAAATATCTAAAATGATACTAAAAATTAAGAACCTCAAAAACTGTTTTTTCTTCATCGATTGGCAAGGTGAAAGCCTAGCCAAAAAAAAGGTTTGTTAACATTGCTAAGACAGCATGGAAATATGTAGAAGGTGTGAAAAAAGGTTGGGTTCCCCTCAAAGCTTTATAAGTTGAATTACGACAGCGATATGTGATAAAATGTGTTCATTTTTTATTTTGAATGATTTCATTCGTCCGTTTCTCATTCGTCTAAGTACTTAAGAACTCTTATCGTTTTCTCTCTCTTTTTTTAAGATTTGCAAAATATTTTGCAATATAATTACTGAAACATGAGTTCTCATATTTTTGAAATGTGAGTAAATGTTTACTACACATTAAAGAATTTTAAAGCTCAGCAAAAAGTGCTCGTATTTTGTTAGGAATTTGTTTATGGATCTATAATGATGATTAAGTTATGATATCATTCCAGGTTTGTTTTAGTATACAGTCTTGCATCAGATTTGCGTTGTGATTTAACACTAGAAAAACGATATATATTTAGCACAGCTGACTTTAATATATGTATATGCGAGCCTTATGCGCTGTAAAACAGTGAAATCTAAGTTTTAACCTTGCAGATTACTGTACATATTTGGTCACACCCACTGAGTTGACTTTAGCTTCTTTATCTAGTTTCCATGAAGTCTGGTGCAATGCAGGGCAAGTCTGGAAAAATATGAAATACATATAAAACAAAAACACCTTTCCTTTAGTGCTAAATCATGCTGATAATATGAGACGACGATAAAGGGGCATGATTTGACGGGAAATAAGACTTTTGTTTTTCATGAAACAAATGCACCAAACAAACAAACAAACAAGCAGATGTGCCTCATTCAGTTTCAACTGGTCCGAGCTTGCTTTTCAGCTGATTCAACTGCATGCCAAATAAAATTCATATGTATGTATATTTACCTACATATTTACTGCACTTGAAGCTATCTAGATCGTGATGTGAACCGCGTCGCCGTGTCTGAGATGTGTGCAAAACTAAATAAAATTTATTCGGCATAATAAAAAGAGTCGCGCGACAAAAGTCCAAAAACAAGATAAGCATTACTACAAAAACAACAATGCAAGCAAAAGCTGTGTTATTTTTAATCATTTCAAAATCCGTTGCAATGACTGTCGCAGTTGCATGATTAACTTGCGAGTTCATAAATTATAATTCGTCATCCAAAAATCAAAAACATTGCCTAATGCATCACAGTTAATCTTATTATGCTAAAATTAATTTTTAGTTCAAATAAGTATTTCAAAAGATCCAAGAATTATTACAAAATCACATTTAAACCACAAATTAAAAGTGAATCATTAATTATGCTGGAACAAAATTTCAATAGAGGATAAATAATAATATTTATCATACCAGAAATCTTATTTTTCTAAGAAGTTACAACAGTAATCCCAGTAAATAGGCAGTACTTCTCCTGTCCATAGTTGTCACCTCCCTTTTTTTTGTTTAAATATTCTTTCTTATTGACCATTTCGTTGACTTTATGAATCTTTCTGTATTTATTGAACAACCAAGATCATTTTTAAGTGCAAGCCATTTATAGCCAACACCAAGTCCAATAACTGCGCCGTAATTCTTTAAAATTGGCTCCAAAGTCAAATATTGCAAACCGCAATTTGGCGATTTTTGCGCGTGACAAAAAACGTGGTTTGTCCGGGATTTTTGTTCATTGCTTGCTTATTATTGTAGTTATCATTATTTTTTTGTGAACTTCCAAAAATAAATGACTATATTTAAAGGCCAATAAATATGTATGACTATATTCGTGTGTATATCGGATATTTTGCGTTGCGCTGCATTTTTTCAGCTTGTAAGTGGATGCGGCAAAACAAAAACAAAAACAGAACAAAAACAACAGAAAAAGGGAGCAGAACCAAATCGAAAAACAACGCAAATCAAATTGCAAACGATAACGGGAACAGGGCGCACGGCTGACAGCGGATGCAAGATTCGAAAGATATGCATTCCTATATACATATATACATGTGTATATAAAACACATATAGCAGTATTTGGCTGCAGTTCAACTGAAACTAAAGCGTAAAATAACGACGCCATAGTCAACTGATCAGGTTGCCTCCAAAAGGGGGGGAAATGTGGCGGTTCTTGTGCTTGAAGTTGGTGGTCACTGGTCTCATTTTGTTTGTTTTTTTGCTGCTAGTCACGTGCCTCACAAGGTGATACGTGGTTAGTTTAAAGTTTTTCGGAATAAACATGCCACTAACAATTTAAACTTGTACTATCAGCTCGAGCGATAGGCTGTGTAAATATTCAGAGTTTTATGGCGCAGTCCAAAGCCTACGACTACTTACTTTAACCGTAACTGGGTGAACAAATGGCTTAGGTTAGTACTCGGCCGATTATGTAGAATCAAGCCCAAGGTGGCCTTGGGGGAGCACTTCAAGTGCCACTTGAACTGCCGCCAGCAAGTTGAATGTCAAAGTCAATAACACAAACAAATTGATCCAAACCCAACTAACGTATCCAACGTATGTCTATGCCGAGCACGTCTATACAACAAACAATCACAATAAAAACAATAACAATGCTGTGATGACCTTGAGGGCGGCCAGCTGTTGAATTTTCGGGTTTTTGTTTAATGTGTGTTTGAATGTTTTTTGTTTTTTTATTAAGCTTTTTACAGCTTGGCAACTAAAACAACAATTCTAGAGCCAAAGGAGTCGGCTTTAATCTGGAACCATGAACTATCATATACTTTAATTATTGTATTTTGATAGCAGCTCGCATTTCCTATTGATTTAATATGCAAAAGCCCCAGCGAAACCTCTAAAGCTTAGTGTCTAAACGCCTCTAATCAAGAGTCGCTAAACGAGTTCAATAAACTAAAAAGCAAAACAAGCCAAGCGCAGTTTCAAAGGTAAGTAATTGGTTTTGTTGTTTTGACGGCTTTTGGTTATTTGTTGCCCCGTTGCGGGTGTCAAGAGCAGTCAACAGTATTTTTGGCAACACACACACAAGTCATTAAACTTGGCTCGCATTTGACATTGCCAGCTTGGGAAGTTATTAGACAGACTGATAGCTTTTGCATAGACGCATTTTTTTGCAACGTTTGCGACTTAATATTGACTAGTAAAAATAACCAAAAATATAATATTCTAGACCTGCTTGTGGTTCATTCAACTCCATTATGTTGTTTTGATGTTTCTTGCTCTAAACTTGAAAAAATTGTTTCCTTATCAGCTGGCGGGATTCTACGAAATTGTTGTGGTCAGTCATGTGACGACAGTGTGTTGTGTTTCTATGAATGAATGAAATGCCGCATGCCACACAGTTCATAATAAACAACATTGCCATAGAATTCCATTGAATGCTACCCGACTCGCTTGCCGTTCGTTTATTTCTTCGTTCCACATCAACAACAACAACAACGATAAACGAAAACAAACTACTCTCCAATGGGGTCATTTGCCAAAGCGAAACGTGACAACTGCGTTGCCGGCATACCGAATTGGCCAGATCGCGCGCGCGACTCTCTTACAATTCCCAGACCTCATCAGAATCTTAGACCTGAAACCCCAACCAAAACAATACGTAACACGTATGCACAAGGCGACTGGCTGCCTTGTCCCTGAGAGCGCCACACAAGCGTACGATGTACATAATACATACATACATATGTGTTTATGTATGTTTGCACTCGGAGAAATGTTTGCGTACCAGGCTTAGCTTCTTGTTAACTTCCCTAAGATCCTAAAAATGTTCCTTAAGCTAAAATCTGTGTGTATTTTTTGAGCATTTAAATTAATTGTCTATTGATTTTAGAAGAATTAGAAAGGGAAAAGTTCTCTGTTTGACCGGAAATTTGTTTCCATATAGTACATATTTTTTATTTAAAAATTAAGATTTGGTTTTTAATACTTGAAAGGGCGGCTCTTCTTATATGACGTCATATTAATTTAAACAATATTTGAGTTATTTTTTAAGTTGTTAAAACTTTAATTGTGCTTTTAGCTATTATTCTCAGTTGAACATTTGAGTGTAGGCTTTGCTTTACACTTATGAAAGGGAAGTTCAAGCTGCATATGTAAGAAAAAACATTTGCTTTAATTGTTGTTTTTGAAGTTTCAATTTCATTTGTGCGCAACTGGAACTAATTTTTTGGCGGCACCAATTGCCAACCAGCAGCAGCAGCACAACGGCAAGAATCTCAAACTAAATCTGAATCAGAGCACCAGACGACACGCTGACTGGCTTACCACTTTTCGTTGGTATGTAGACAAAAGCGTGAAAATTCCATTAGGCACACAGCCCATAATCAGATTTTCATATGAATTTCATTTCAACAGCAAACTGCATGTCTTAACTAAAGCGATTGCTTTAGTTGGGTTCTCATTACAAGTGGCATTAATTATCAGCTAATCGATGCAGTTCAAGACAAGTATTAGCTTTTAATTAAAGCCGCTTGCTATCTCAGCACTTGATTGTCATCTTATCAAGTACGTTGCAGGGCTAGGCTACCACGGCCGGTGGACGTGACGGGATGTGATGTCAACTAACTGGTTAGTAAATCTTGGCTGGCTTTCGTTTGAAGTGTGCCAAAGGAAAACGTCAGCAAACTGATGACAGTGGAAAATTTTTCATGATATTTTGTACACCAAATAAATTAAGCGCTGACAATGAAATATATAAATATGTATACGATTGATTAGCACCTCAGGCTGGAGCGGTCGATCGGCCAGTTCAAATCGTGAACTGTCACGCCCACTCCACGCCAGAAATTAGCACCCATCGTAGCTGGAACTTGAATTCGGTTAACAGCTTCTGCAAAAGCGGTTTAAAAATTTGGCAAAAAAAATGTTTTTTTACTCGTTTACTTTATTATTGTTGACTTAGCACATTTTTTCATTCGATTTTTTTTTTTGAGTTTTTTATATTTTTTTATTTGAAATCAAACAGTGTGCATCAGTTGTTTGTCGTTCGCAACTGTGGGAATATTCCACTGCAGCGCACGCTGCCAACTGTTTACCCAACTGGACACACCTCATCTCCCCACACTGAATCCCCCCATATTCTTTAGGTGTATTGCTGCAGTGAAGCGCACGCCTCAAAATGTGTTAATGGAGCAACAGCTATCGCATCGCGGTTCGGGGGAGGTCTGTAAATTGTTTGGGCAATTTCTAACCCAACTTGTTTATGATACCTTTGAACGATCGATCGATTGCCGCAATAATTATTCGTTCCATGCCGTGTTCGGCGCCATCAGCTTTTGTCATTGTATATGCACACATATTTTATATGTTAGACGAGTGTTTTTCTCGTTAACTGTTATTGTTGTCGCCTTTTTGTTGACGCTGCTATTTAGAGCGTGCGAAAGGCTGGACCGATTCGTGAGGTCTTCAGCTTCGGGCTTATCTATATATGTATATTTATTTTGTTTTTATGCTTTAGTTTGGGCATATGATGGGGATCGAGTTGCTCCACAAACGTGACTTCGAATTCCCTTTTCTTAGTAATCGTTGCCATTTATATACCTGCTGAGGGAACAACATTGAAAGTTATTTGCGAATATATGCATAAACATTTAATAAAACTAGCAAATGTTCTTCTTTTCTTTAGTTGTTATAAATTGTCAACTTGACTACAATCCATTTGCATGCTAATCCATTGGCCATCATATCAATATTATATAATGGCCAGCGCGTGGCTTATTTGTTGTTTTTCTGCAATCAATAAGTTGGCTTATTTTATAAATGTTAGTACGCCATACAGCTGGCAACATATTTTACAAAGCCTGCAAAACATATCAGATTTCATGACAGGATATATAATTTACTAGTGATTCCGGTCTACGCTTTGATGTAGTGCAGAATTTCAATAAATATTTTTTTTTTTTGGGAAAGTTGTATATTTTTATATTTTCTGAGCGGCTGATGAAATTTGCGTTGTTTGTTGCCCCGATTAATTTAACAATAAAATATGTTTAACCCCTTACCATTTTAACTTTAACAAAATGATATAAGAGCAAGCCCATAGAGCAAACTTCAAATGGGGAGGTTGGCCTCAAGTTTGTCGCTTTACGATCCGACTAATCGATGGAATATTTTCAACTCAGAGAACAAAATCAATGCATATAATAAAGTAACAAAACAAATCAATCAATCGTTAAGCAAATTAGAGCTATAAAGATGTACCTAGAAACAATGTCGCATTAAAAAATGGCGCCAGCGAAAATATATTGTATTTCTTTATGTGCAGGTAATCAAGTCTTTTTTAATACTTGATAAACGGGATTGCAGCTATTGCTGTATACATTTAATGAAGCAAAAGTCGTATTCCAAAGATTAATTGGCTTCGTTTGGGGTTAGACTTTAGTAACTTTTGGTAAATAAGTGGGGAAATACCTAGCATTAACCTGCCTTGACTTCATTATGTATATGCATATCCGATCTGAGTAAAAACAAACAAACAAAATGTTTTGATGACGCCACGCCGCAACGACTGAGTCAATAGTAAGTGGCCAAAAGTTGTTGGGAAGGTGATCAATCAAAATGTCAACTGGCTGCCAGCAGCCGGAATTGAGCGCATACCATTAACCCACTAGCCATGGCAATATACCAATACCAATAGCAACTAGCCAAATACGGATGGCCTGCTGCCCGACACGTAACACGCTAACGACATCTCTAAATGCTTGATTAACACTAGAAATTAGCGTGCGCCAAAAACAAAAATAACTTGTCGATGAAGATTTTTTGCTGTGTTGTGACGTCACTGAATATTGTATAGATTTTCATGCAATCTCCTGACGCCGCTGACAAGCTTCACACGCGCCATTAAGTGGAAATTTTTCAATAGTACTATGTGACAATAGTAATACAGATGGGATGATAATGAAATCGATTAGCACATATAAAAAAAACGATGCTTAAAACCTGTGCAGAAATGAAGGGGGAAAAAATGGGTGTTGCCTCATAGGTAAAGACTGGCGGACTTAGGATTGAATAAAGCCAACGACAAGAAACACTTGTTGAATTCGCAAGCCTGTTTCGCAGAATAAAGATAATGCCATCCATGTGAGCTGCTGCTGTCTGGTGCCTGGAAACGGATTAGAAAGAAACGTTTTGACGTTTATGAGCATGCCGTTCATAATGATGCGGCAACATTTTGCAATACCGAAAGATGCTTCAGACTGGCAGACGGACAGATCGGATCGACTGGTTGTCTTGGGGCTTAAAACCAATTAGCAATGACGATCCGATCGACACACACACACAAACTTGTGTTGATCACCTTCGTCGTTGGCCATTTGGTGGATTACTTAAGCGTGCATTGTTTTTGCAGTCTTAAGGTGTTAGATGCAACAGATCAATGCGCGTCGATTGCGTCAGTGGGGATTAGTGGCTAAGTCGCGTGCTTAAGTCTTGAGTCGCTTTTGTGCAAAATACTGTCATATATTGCGTCAGGATTTGGCAATGCGCGTAGCACTCATACTCTTGACTGATTACTCAAGCCATTTTACCTGTTGCAGTATTGCCAAAAATGTTGTGTGCATTGTCGAAAAGTTTGTACAAACAATGCCGACTACAAAAAGTAATTTCAACTGCTGATTACCGTTTGAGATTTAGTCGAAATTGTTATGCCTGACTGTGTAAACAATATAGCTCAGTACTTTTTTGTGGTTGGCATTAGAAATTGATATTTTAACAGATCTACACCATGAGAGAGGATTATGTTTGTACTGTGACTTTGAAAGGTAGAATTTATTAAAAAATTACCATTGCAACCTTCTCATCACATCTGAATCAACTTTAAATACTTCGTCAGCTGTCTTTTTGCACTGGTTAACAAGCTGTCTGTATAAGCTATAATACCCAATTGCTTGTGGTACACATGTACTCACATCATGTATCATACATGACTGGCCTTGAACGCGGACGGTTCAAGTTCAGCGGCATCGTGCACACACAACAGCCACAGCCACGAGAGAGAAACAAAAGCAAAGCTGTTTCGCTTTCAAAGCTGCTGCAAGCAGCCCGCACGCCACCCGCATCACACAAACAACCACACGTGTTGGTGCCAAACTCGGCCAGATAGCGCTCAGTGTCTGCTTAGGTTTTTTTTTTTTCGTTGTTATTGTGGCTTTCAAAGTTCCGGCTGAGCTGGCGTTGATTTCGTTGCTGTACGCTGAGCGCGCCTTGTTGTTTTCTGGGTTGGCTGTCTGTATCAGCGTTTTTGCCGTTGCGCATACGCCGCGTGCGCCGTTACATTAATACAAACTGGTGGGGCACACCCAAGAAAAATAACCAAAAATTACAAAACTCAACACATTCATCATTTGGGTCACTGCACGCGACATAATATATAGCGTTTATACTATATGACATTTGAACGACCTTGACAGACCTTGAGAGATTAATGACATTACGTATTTTTTTTGGGTTTTTGTTTCTTTACTTATTGATATTTGTTATAGGCCCTAATAAATCAACAAATTAATAAAGTGCTTAAATTTTGGTGAGTTTTACAACACTTTGCAAATCAAACTACAATTAAAGTTGAACAAAAAAATCAAAACCAAATCAAGTATTTATTATTAAATTAACTTAACAATTTACACACGTTCTTGACTTGCTTTCTGAGTTCGTCTCAGTTAGTATCTTAAAGTTAGAACTTTTTTTTAGCACATTTTTATTTAAACACAAAATACCAACCAAAATAGTTTCTCCGGCCTTCTTGGGGATATCCAACGTTCTTACTTGTTTTGTTCTTCATTTTTTTTGCTGTGTTTTTTTTTTCTGTTTTGTTTTTGTTGCCGCTGTTTGTTTGATTTGGCGCTTGGGCTACTGTTTAATTCTCTGGCAATAGCAAAATGCAAACAAACAAGAGATTCCAGTTATTTTCGTCTGATTTATGGGCTATTTTTTGTGCGTCAGCATGAGTTTTGTCTGTCTGTCAGTTCGATAGTCGAATTGGTTTCGCCAGAAAAATGCCAGCCAGCTAACAGCCATGACAAACAGTGAACCAATCTATCTAGATTTCAGACAAACATATCGACTATTTGTTCATTTACATATGTTTTGTTCCAATGGATATTTCACTATTTAAATTTTAGTATTATTGTTTTGTGAGTTGTCGCGCTAACCTTTTTTTTTGTTTTCTTTTTATGATACCTTTTCGCGCCACGGCGAAATTCCAAGCAAGGTGACTTTTTTTTATTGTTATGGTCGGCTTTCTGGGTGCAAATTTGTAATGCAAATTTCGAGTAGTTCGCTTTGGGCATTCGATTTTGATGATCATAATACACAAGCACGCACGCACACTTACTCAATAGCTTTTTTTCAGCTAACATATATAAATAAAAGATATTAATTAACAATAACGAAATCTTGACTGGGGGCACGCTTTGGTGTTATTTCATAAAAGAAAATATCCACAAACAAAAGCATAACGGATAAAATCAATTAGGAGCAACAATAACGATGCCATCAATTTTGGATCTCTTTGTTATTTGTTATATTTTTGGCACTGCTTATTTATATAGCAATCGTCGCCACATGCATTGTATTCTCTTTTGTTGTCTCACCGTCTTCAAAGCCGAAAATAATATTCAATCGAACAGCTTACGCTTGAGCCCGTGGTGGCGACATCATAGCCGGCCCCCAATGACGCAAGTAGCACCTTAAGAAATGCCAGACTGAGTTTGATCCATACACGCTTTCAATAAAATGTCGTGAGACTCACAGCATTAACATTTCACACTGGAACTTTGGGTAAACCAGTAAAAACTTGATCTAGTTTCAGTGATCCCATGGAAAATTACAAAGATGTTTCTGGCCTAGGCCCTAAACTACGATTAGTTCCCTTTCGGAACTCGTGTAGCGATTAGCACATTAACATAACTATGTACACATGCATTATCATTATTAAAGGTAGCATTTGGGTTTTTAACACCTGATAAGATATGATAACGATATCTTATTTAGCACATGAACAAAATTTCCATATCAGGTGCTGGGCATTACGTACTTTTGGCCACCAGTTCTTCTTCTTTTTGAATAACTGTGAAAATTTGCAGTTTATTTATGGCATTTTATGTGTCTATATTTAGGTAGTTTGTATCACAATGATTTATAATTATATATAGCCCAATGACCGTTGAATGCGGGCCTTTGTTCTTAAGCCTACATTATTCAGGCCTAATTTTAAGTCTGTTAATTAAATATCAATCATTGTTTTCAATTCAAGATATGTACGTTAGCTTATATGCATGAGTGTGTGTGTATAAATACGTTAGGTATAGTCACCAATAACAGGAACAACAGCTTTTGTACGAACGACGAAGATTGCATACCCTTGCACGCTAGAGACTTCGAATCCATTACTTAAAATCGCATTTCCAACTTAGAAAGCAGTATTAATCTTGAGGTCAAACAATGTCCAGCAAACAATATTTAAAAACTTTGACTGTTGATTTTATCATATTATTTATTCCTGATAAAAAGTTTAAGTTTTTGAAAATTCGATCAACTTTTACAGAGTTATCCTTCGAAATCTTATCCTGATTTAATTTTGATGTGACTTCGTTCTGTTTTTTGTATCGATGAGTTTTGAAAATCGCACATTAAATTATGATTAAAAGTAACTGGGATTGCATCACTCTAGCATTTAGTGCTTTCCCAAAAAACTAGCTGCTTTTATTAATATTTAAATGTGATTTCAATATCGCCGATTGTTCCGGGAATTACTTAAGCAACAGTTTGCCTCTGCAATATGGTGTGATTAAAAATTTACTTGGAACTTTCGTTGTGGCAATTTTCGCATGTGTAATTAATCTATACGCTGCCTGCATGCGGAAATGAGTCGAGCCCCTCAGAAAATTTCACAATGTAAGGCTATCAAAATATCTTATCTACAGCTTTTAAGCGACGAGTCAATCAAAATAAGGATACCTTATAAGCCCACAAAAGACATAGAATATGAAATAAATGTATTTATATGTTTGTAGCTGATGCATCGTATGATATTCTAGACGCAATTGAGAATGTCCGGGAAAGTTCAAAGTTCCAATTCTAATCAAAAGTCGCGCTGACCCATATAGTAACATTTGCTATACATAGTAGCTGGCCCTTAGCATGCGGGGGCTGACTGCTGCTAGGCTAACTAAAAAACAAAAATGTGCGAATGATAAGAAGAGCCAAAAGAACCATGCTCGACGACAGCCAAAACACGTTCTCCGTCGACACGAAGGTGAAGCCCAAGACAAACACTTAGACTTAGAAGAAAGCGTCCTACGTGCAACGCCGCAGTATTTCGCCACACGAGTTTAGCATTTCTATAGCTTCTGTGATAAGCCTTGTTATCACTGATTGTGTGCGAGAGGGGCGTCTTATCAGGCAAAAACACCGAAGTCAGCGTTGTCGTCATCAAAAGTCAGGTGCCAAAGTACAAAAACGACGTCATCAAAATGACAAAAGAAAAAACTTTGAAGTAATTAAAAAACAAGGGGTTTTTATAGCATTTCCAAACTGACGAAATCATCCATTGACCTATAATAAAAAATACCACAAAATTCCTCTGACTACTATTATTAGAAACTCAAGTGGGTGAAGTGGGTGAATCACCCAGCTAACCAAACTACGCACGATTCGTGTGAAAGATGCACTAATTGACAATCCTGAATATAAGATCTTGTGTTCAGCTGTGATTTCACAGAAAACAGCGCTGAGTCATTCAAATTGATCCGGGCCCGAGACCTTTGCATCGTCACGGCAGAAAGTGGATTTAATAGTGTATATAGTTGAACTATGATCTCTTAAGAGATATACATATATTCACCTAATTGAAGTCCGTCGGCAGTTCAATTGGACTTTATCGTGCTTAATGGCCACTTAATGATTCATGCATACGTTGATCTAGAATAATTGTAAAAACTAGCAAGTTAGCTCGTTTAATTAAATGAAAAAATATATCGTTTAGCTGCAATTCAAAGTCGCGAAGCTAAGCAAATCTATAAATGTTTGTCATGCTGATTAAGCTGATGCGTAAAAATAAAACAACAAAAAATTTAAATTAGTTAACTTCTTCTTTTGTTTATTTCTCGAATGTGGCGTCATTTGTCAATGGAATTTAAAACCCGAATTAATTTTAATTAAGCTGGCATTCGATTGATCGCCGCCAGCTTAAAAACCATGTTAAGTGCGCTAGACGCCCTTTGGAATTCCCCCACCAAAGAAAAGAAAGCCAACAACAATAACCGCAAAACGATACAATATCTTAGTTAAGAGGCAGACGCTTCGCGCGTGTTCGTAAACAAAAAAATAAAGCTAATAAAAGTTAAAGTTGAATTTAATGAAAAACAGCCAACACAAAGAGTAATAAATATGTAAGCCAAATTAAGAGAGCAACACAATGAATTCAAAATAAAACCAGTTAGCAGCAGCAGTAGCAGCGGGCTGGGCACTTTAAGCCACACACGCGCCAACTAAGCAATTTTCAGCGCGTGAGCCGCCGGCAGCGTAGTCAACGTTGACGTCGTCGTCGTCGTTGTCGTTGGCGGCACTTTTGTCATAGATTGTCATTGTCCACGCGACTGCAGCAGCAGCTGAGTTCACACGAGCACTCATTGTGGTTTTGTGTATTTTATTTCAGCGGAATTTGCGGCGACATTCCCAGCTAGTTTCATATATAGTAAATTGTTATTGGGTTAGATATGTGTGTAGATACAGTTGTACTTGTCCCAGAGAGAGAAATTAGAAATTAGTCACTAAGCCTTCCACTTTTATAAACAGCCTGTAATATTTCGCAATATTTAAAAAAATCTACAAATAATTTGTTGTCTAATATTTTGGAGATTTTTTCTGGATATATAAAGAGCTACGCTAGTTTTTGGTGCAACTTCTATATAGGCAGACCCCACTGTGTTTAGTAGTGGAGATATCGCAGAAAGTGTCACGTTGGCCAGCAATTTGACGCTGACATTCTGTCAATTAGTGCAGCGTGTGGATTGTGTGGGTGTCTGATTGATGTTACAGTCAAAGCTACCGCCAATCGACAGTTAGTCCGCCCGTCCGTTAGTCTGGCAACAGGTGGCAGCGATGTTGTTTGCGCACGCTAAGGTTTTCCCCTGTCGTATGAGAGAGCAGCTCTAATAAAAAGGCTCATAAATCAAACTAAATATATATAATATACACGATATATTCGAGATATGTGCATGTGTGTGTTCTTTTTTATTAGCTCATTGAAGCTGATTGCCGCCGAGCCCACTAAAACAGTAAATAAGCTTAAGATGATTTCTTTCTTTTATATTTCTAAGTAAAAATACGCAAAAAATACATAACACAAACAAAAGATTTGATGAAGACGCGAATCGTGGCACGTTTTGTTCATTAAGATTTATTAGCTATCATACAAAATGGTTGGGCAGCTTTTGTTGATATGGTTATTACTCTTATTGTTGCAAAACGCAGCACGTTGAGCAACATTGAAACAAAATCAAATGTATTATTTTTAAATATCATCGGTTTGATTTTTCTATATGCAAACATTTGCATATCTCTTAATTATGTTTTTAATTTCTTAAATATATAAGACTGTCATGAAATATGAAATACGAGGCGACATTTTCAGTTGGGAATAGCCGCATTACGAATTTGAAAGCACTTACCATCCTTTAGAATATATGAAACTGTACAGAAATTACCTAAGAGAAAAAATACTGTCAACCACAAGAAATTTCTTGCTAAGCCAAATTGTTGTTTAAACATTTAAAAAAAAAAAACTAAATAAGCTTACAAATATTTGATTAGCAATCAGCTAGTTTGTATAAAAAAACTATTTTTTGCACGATACCTCAGATAAGATTATTTTGCAACGGTTTTGTTTTCTACATGTTATCAAGATTTGAAAGTTTGAAAGGAAGACAAAATATTTATAAAACTCTTTCTTATAAAAACAGTTTTGCTCACTCAACTGACGATAGTATTGCCTACAGCTTGAGTAGTTTTCGTTATCATACAAAAGTTTTTCGAATTAAAATAAGGAAATTGCAAACTGTCAAAGTCAATGCAACGCTTCCATAATTCGCACAACACTTACGTAAATCGAAGGTGTGAAGACGATCAACAGAAATCGAATGAAAAATAAATTTCACAACAAGCAACCTGAACAAAGCAAAAATAAATAAAGATTTGAACACGCGCTAAGAATTGATTGGAAATAAAAATGAAAATATATATATTTTTGGGAGATTGTCCAATTATAAAATGTGTAGCAATAATGGAAATAATTATTGTACAACGAACTTTTGAAGAAAAAAGGCGGAGAGCAAAAGTCAACAAAGACGACAGCGACGACAAACGCCGGAAAAAATCATCAACAACAACAAAAGCTTTTGCTCAAGCAAACAGCTAAACAACAACAGAGGCGGCAATGAAATCGTTCAAAGATTGAGCGGCACGTGCCGCAGTCGGCGTCAGCGCCAAAATGAGCCGTCCAATAGTAAAGAGCAGCAACTAAAATAACAACAATAATAATAACAAACAACGCGCTCATTTGCAAAACAAGGCGACGTGCATTTGGTCGCGTTGGAAAGCGCAACGCAACTGGTCGAACGATCGATCGATGGATTTGTGGCTCGATGTTGGATTGCGGCTGTTGTTGACTTTCTGGCTGGCCCCGGGGGTTAATGAAGCATAATGGCGTGCCTAATTAGAATGTACGAAAATGGGGAAAAAAATTGCCACAAAACGAGCGAGCGGTGTTTAAATTATCAGCAACGCATACCGGGCTACCGAATATTCAGACAGTAAAAATAAAAAACTGAAACATATCTGTGATAGCACTAGGCAACAGAATATGAGTTTGTATCTTACATATACATAGATATTAGTATCTATAGGAATTAACAGTTTAACAGTTTTTCAAATAAATAATAAAGAAAATTGCATTCTTGTTTGAAATCTAACAAATGAATTTGAATTTTATTGTTAGAACAGAATGTGTATAATATTCATACTTTTGTTAGAAAGTGCTGTCTAGTTTGGTTGAGCTGGGCATCTGGGCGTCTGCTTGGCATTGGGTGGGCCAAAGGTCTGTGGCCCACCAAGCACGGATCCAGATCTAGTCACACAATTACAGTCACCGAGTCCCACAGACGGGTGCCGTGTCCGTTGGAGCTTCAGTCTAAAGTACCGGGTACTGGGTCTTTGCTGACGCACGAGATGATTATCAAAGCAATAGCTGCCGCAGCAGCAGCCGCAGCAGCGATTGAGGCGACAGAGGCGTGTCAGCAATCAGCAGCGGGCAACACGAGGAGCCATAGTGCCAATTGAGTATGTTGCTCGTGCTGCGAGCTCGTGCCGATTGTGACGGTCAGTCGGTTCGTTGATCAGTCGGTCGGTCGGTCAATCAGTCAATCTGTCTGAGCGTCCGTCAAATTCGTTTTAGTAATCATCATTAGCTGCTTGCTGTTTACGTGCAGTTGTATGAGTGTATATACTGTACAAAGATAGATGTCTGTGCTTGTGCTCGTCCAGACGCGGCTTATTTTAGCCAAAGGTCAAGTGCATCCATCGATAGAAACTCATCAAAATCCAAAAATACAACTCGCATTCGCGCCACACCATAAATCAAAGTGTCTGCGCATTTTGATGGGATTTTTTAATATTTTTTGTATTTTTATTATCTTACACTTTAACGAGTAGATGTGGAAATGTCGCCGCCTTCGATGCCGCCAGGGGCTGCAACGGATCAGATTTATCGCAACCAGAAAAGCATTTCCGTTTAGCAGGAACCACAATTCACATGAATCTATTTATATTTTTACTAACTGGTTCCTGACTCGCAGTTGTTGCGTTTATCTGACTTAGCTATTCCAAGTCAAGTAAAGCATTTAATTTGCAGTTAGACGGCACTTATAGTATCCCGGCTGTATTCTGAGAAACAATTATAGTAGCTTATCTCGACTTATGGCAATGGACAGTCTAAAATCACTTGAGCTTTGTCAACATAAACTTCCTATTAGGTTTGTGGGAAGGGTCAACTTCCCTATTTACCCAGAGCTACTACTTATTATGTTGTGTTAGTACTTACTTATCAGTTCATGTTTTTGTTTTATTTTTGAGGAAGTATTTGACATGGACAACGGCACAGTGGCTTGAAATTTATGAGGTTTGCAAAAATATTTATTTTATTTCAAAAAGATATTGGATCAGTTAAAACTCATTAAATCAAATGAATATCTACCCCACAATTGGTATGCCGCTTTTAACAACTTGGTCACACTGTGCGGCTTTACAATTACGGAACCACCAGCAAGGTTAGGGGCTGGCATTTTGGCACTGGGCCAGTCCGAACCCCCAAAGCCAATATACCATGTGCTAGTATTAAGGTCAACATGTCAATTTAATGGCTGATAAGGCAGCTTTGAGACGTTGCTCGTTGGGGCTCTTCAAATAATATTTTTGTAAATACTTTGTATGTGTGTTTGGGGACGACGCGGGTCTTTATGGGGTTTGAGTCAATGGTCAATGATTTGAGTTTGTTTACCTAGACGCCGTTTGCACAGATGCGATTAGATTAAGTCGCAGTCGCAAACTATCATGATTGATGGCTTTATTTTTAGCCAATTTGGATTATTAATATTATTTTATATGGCTCGCCTGCTGTGCTAATCAACATACCATATAAAGGCAATTTCCAATACATTTTATGGCAAATACATTGAACTTTAAGCTTGCCTGGTGTTTTTACTCGACCCAAAAACGGATTCTTTCACGGTGGGATTTTATTATCTAACTAGGTGGAGTACTTGTATCGATAGGAAATTATTGATAACATTTACTACGTTTCAAACAACGCCTCAAAGAAGGTTGAGTTAAGTTCCCAGTTCTTTACAGAAGCAAACAAAATATTTAGTGTTATTTGAAGTGCCATCAACTAATAGATATATTTGTGATTCTAGAAAAGTCACGAAAAATTTTATTATAATGATTTTGTTAGAAAATGAAAAAAGCAAATGACAGATGTTGGGGAGTAATTTATTGTCTTAGTAAAAGTGTTTCTTTATCTTAACCTTTTATTTTTAGTTTCTTTGATCTCGTATATTTTCATTCTGTACATTTATCCTTAAGTCTTTTCACACTTGACTATTTTATTGTAATTTAAAATTCCATTTTGTTCAGAGTCGAGCCCACTCGACTATAACACCAAGTCAATAACAAATCACTCCTCCTTTTTATTCTGTACCCACTCTTACCTTATATGAAAGTGCGACTCTAATCATGAGATTCAAAACTCGTCTTGTGATTATATGGCGGCAGCATAACGCCAAGCTTATCAGCATTTGTTATAGAGAAGGGTGTATGATTTTTTATCTAGCTGTGGGGCATGACATTTTGCGTGTGCCATGACGAATGCGCTACACTGTCTTTTATTTAAACACATCCACACACCAGTCACAAGTACAACAAAACGAAGCAATGAACTGTGCGTTGTTGAAAAATTTTCCATGAATTTGTTGTACATTTTCGCTGTAGTTGTTTTGTATTATTTGTTATTGTTGTTTGCAACATGCTGCTTTTATCAATAATTATTTTGTTGTGCTCGTCGCGTCGAGTGTTATTTTTCTTATCAGCACCTAAATACTATACACACTACTAGAGAAGGGGGACGAAGAGTGGGGATGGGTGGCAAGCTGGCTGTCGGCCGGTCGTGTGACACAGACACAATCACGTACGCCGACCGACCGACCAACCGACCATTCGGACTGTGTGGAGGGCAAAAAGCGCGCTATGTGCTGTGCTCGTCTATAATTAGCTAAAGTCGCGAGCGCAACAAAAATCAACAACAATAAAAAAAAGTACGGCGAGTGTAACAATTACAATAATACAATCACAAGGCTGACGATCGCCTGTTGCCATGTTAATGTAAACCAGACCCTACCTAACAGTATGACAAATGCCTTTTCTACATCCCCCACCCATCGCGAAGCTGTCCCCCTTTATATAATACTTAACAAAAGCGATCGTTGTGTTTGTTAATTGATTGGCGGCGCAGCAACTTAGTATCTCTATAAAACTGAAAGCCTTATCGATGCGATGTTGACGATATATGTACTATATAGATAGATAGGTATTATATATGCATATCGTTTTGTATATAGGTTGACTGTTGGTGGCCATTTTAGCTGGCAGGCAACAGCGACAAAAAATCGTATATGAAATGTTAATGCAATTTAATGCAGCGGCCATTATTCAACATTGCAAAATAATTAAACTTGCTGCAACAGCGGCAACAGCAGCAGCAGCAGCAGCTGTGGGGTGTTAACTTGCTTAACGTGCATCAAGTCCCTGGCAATTATGAGACGCAGCCAGTACCAGACCCGTTGCCAGGATGCAGGGCCAGGGCCTCACTTTGATTCGCCATAAAATGCAAATTGCAACAACAACAACAACAAACGTCCAGTCAGCCTTTTGTGTAATTGAACAATTTGCTGCGCTGGGCCCAGGCAGCTGCTGCTTTTACAACAACAACAGCAGCAACAGTTTCAACAATGGCGTCTTTAAACACTGTGGTCTTAAATCGCTGCCTTCGGAAGCTTGGCAGAAAGTGAAACTATTTGAATTGGTTTTGGCTTCATTCGAATTTCGTGATACCTAACTAGATCTATTTGAAAAGAAAATAATGAATTAAATTCTATGCTTTCGAGTTAACATCGATAGAAAACTACTTTAACTTCTTTGGCTCAAATTTATTCAAAAAGTGAAATCTTCATAAGAAACTTCTTTAGCTCAATTAAAGACCGAATATTGTTCATGTTAGTACCACTGTGCGGCCACTTTCAGTTCCAGTCTGTGGGGCTCGTTGTTTATTTAGGCCCAACCGGCTCCTCACAGCAGCAGAAGCAGCAGCAACAGCCGCACACGACGCTGACAACGACAACAACAACGACAACGACAAGGCAAAGCACACAGGGCAAACAAAGGCGTTGGCCATAACAACTCAATACAAGGCAAGGCAAGGCAAGGCAGCATCAGCAGTGGCCAGGCAAAGATGCGATTGGTATCGTTGTCAGCCCATTTCAGAGACCCAAGCTGAGTCTGAAAACGGATTTTGAGTCGCAGTTTGTCGTCTTTGTGGCCATTTATGCTAATGGCCTTGATTTCCACGTAAATTCCATCTCCTGGGCATAATAGTAGGCAGGTGTGAACTACTTACATTTGGAACTACTACTAGTACCAACACTGAAGCTCGACTAATTGGCTTCAACAACAACTAATGCACGGGGGCACGTCAAGCGTGGCGTATGAGTAATACTTCGCATATAGTCAACATATCAAATATTGATACATTGTTAGGGGTTTGACGGTTCGGCATCGGTTCACGTTTGGAGCTGCGTGTCAACGTCAACGACTCCTAAACAAGTCCGCTGCACCGATGTTTTCGCAATAAGGCAAACAAGCAAGTGACTGTGGCAAATATTGACAAGATCGAGTGACAAAGACAGAGAACAGGGAGACGCCGACGAAGACGAAACGAAGAAAACTCCGACTTAGACTCAGACAGCAGACACCTGAAGTAAAACAATACTTAATTGAGGGCCACCCCCGCACTTTTACCAAAATTAATAAAGTACTCGGTTCCCATTCATCTCACACCTGCCATTGCCCCACTGCCCCAACGTTTTGAGCAAAATGCTGCTAATGACGTAAATGCTGCTGCGGTTCTTTTACAAAATACTACTTATAAATATAAATTACAACAATAACCACATTTCAAATGACGCGTGCTGTGCTGCCACCTAAAGCACCGCACCGCACCGCTAGCGCCTATCGTCTGCCGTCTGTTGCCATTCCTCTGATAAAAGTGTTTAACATTCATTAAGATTAATAAAAGCAGCGGCACGAAACGAGTTTCAAATCATTTCGCTTTATTTTTTGTTCACATTTTTTCTGTGCCCAGTTGCCCAGTTTCAACAATCCCTGTGTGCCTCTGCCAAATATTTTACACAAACACATTTATTTATTTATATTTTGTTGAGTTTTTTGTGCTTGACAAAAAAATGCACGCGACATACCCCATAATTTTGTTGTCGTCTAATTTTTCAACTGGTTCTGTCGCCTGTTTTAATATGCGCCAGACATTTTCAGATTTCAATGTGTTATTTATTTATCTCAAGTATGTATTTGGTTGTTTTGATGCGAAATTCGTATTATTGCAGCGCCAGGCTATGAATTTATACTATACTTATTTACTAATGGGCATTTTGGGCATTAGCATTGGATTGGCTTGAAATACTTTGCTACCTCCCAAGCAGGAAATCTAATGCTTTGAAACATCTTACAGCTTAATTTGTGTGTTCGTGCTGTAGATAAGGTCTCAATTTGCTTAAATTATGCGAAGAATGCCAAAATTTGTGGTATTTATTTCAGCTTAAAATTATTGATGGGTTTTTTTGGTCGTCCAGAAGAATTCAGAGAAATAGCAAATTTAAAAACGTTGTTTTAATTCTATGACTATTATCATATTTTATATTAAACGCACGCGAACATTCCCCAAATTAAAAAAATCCAATCATCATAATACCATATAATATTTTTGAAGTCCAGAATGTAGGCCAGTAAAGCCACAAAAACAAAATGACTCAGGTAAAATTAAAAACCCAACAGCAACAACATGAGAAATACGAGTATTAAAGGCGCCAATGAATATTCATAAGCACTTAAATATTTTGTTGGTAATTTAATCAACTCAAAAACATCTTCTATGTATTTCAAATTGATTCCTTATTAATATTATACAACAATTGTCATAGCTAAATATGTGAGTAAAATAACTAATTTCTTAAGCATCAAACCAATATTTATAGTGACAAAGTCACCCAGTTGCCTGGTTGCCTGGTTAAACGAACCAGCAGGCGACTCCGGTAACTTGCGACTTCTCGAAGTCAATTTCTAATTGTTTTGAT
This sequence comes from Scaptomyza graminum, assembly GCA_018901835.1. Classification (NCBI taxonomy): domain Eukaryota; kingdom Metazoa; phylum Arthropoda; class Insecta; order Diptera; family Drosophilidae; genus Scaptomyza; species Scaptomyza graminum. The sequence goes on from JAEIFL010000243.1 coordinate 2,170,376, forward strand.
GGGCCATTCGAGTGGCTTGACGTCAACGGAATTATAAAAACAAATACTTAGTACACTCCCCTTGCACTCCCTTCGTTTTGCTATAATTGATGATTAGAAACTGGTTCGTTGTCATCGAGTATAGTATGTGCCCCAGTCCTAGACCAGACCTAAGCCAAGAAACTGGTACATAGTATGTCTGCTGTTGTCATAATAGCTTATAGACGATTGAAAACCGTGACATTATTTACAGCACGAATTGTTGCATCTATGCATCGACTACTTACTATGTTCATGTGACTGACGACTGTAGTAAACAGTGTATCGCACTTGTTTGCTTGATTTGATTGCTCTGGCGACGCGATTTCTGCCAGCATTTCGCTTTCTGTAAATTTCCATAGAGTCAAACAATTTTTATTTCTTTGTTTGTTCGCTCGTTCATATACAAGCAAACAGTGAGAGATAGGCGAACTGATCTGTGCTACAACGAAGTGCAGTTACTCTTTAAATTAAAAATTGCATTAAAAGTCTAGTTGAGTTGAGCTAGAAGTTCCTTTTACTATAAAGTTTGATCAGCCTTGGCGACACTGTTGCTTTTACTTTGCATTTGTTATTTGGGGTAGAGTAGCCGAGTGGATCGTGCTATCAGTGCCGGCACGCCGATCATAAATCACAAGTGTGGTGGTTGTATGTTCGCTGCCTGATTGGTGGGCTATTAAAAGCTCTAGTGATATTGCGCTAGTTCGCTCTTATCAACCGGCCCCCTCCAAAAACGTACATCTACTTATACGAATTATGTTATTGTCACGCGACCTTCTGCGTTTGCTTCACGTGTTGCCTTCTTTGTCACACGATCTGTGCGTGATCCGCAAATCGGCCGACTTCCAGCCAAGTGAGGGAGCAATAAATTGTACATTGTATTTGTGGCTGGGGTGTGAAGTGTTTTTCGTTTAATAAAGGCAATGAATGTTGATTATTGTTATACTATGTTGTCGCCTGTATTTAATGATCGGCCTAGCAACGCATGATTTTGTTTTTCCGTGATAGCGCGCCTCAAAAAATCTTCCGCTCTAGCAATTTATTGAAACGTGATAAACGTTTCATCGGCAACTTCTGAAAGCTCTCAAAAACGTTACTTTTGAGCATGGAAACTTTATGAACCGGCAGCATTTGATGGAAAGGTTGTAGGCCTGTTTTCTTTTTAGCACCCATCTCCCAAAAAAAATGGAATCTCTCGCGAGACGTCTGTCGCGGTTGAAGAGGCAACATAAACTGTTCGCACAAATTCTAATTTGTGTCATCGTAAATAGCGTCGGGTTATCAATTAAGCTAATGATTTATGTGTCGTAAATCGGAAACAATAACAGCATTACGCTCGCCGCTCACAGTTGGCCAACTCTCCGTTCGATCCCCAAACGAGCAGCTTGTTATGACAAGCCGTTAATAGCTTTTCCATTACGAAAAACTCGAACACTGCTGACTTTGAGTCTGAGCCTGAGCCTGAGCCTCAGCTGGGGACTGAGTCTTGGTCTTCAATTAACGCAGCAACACCAAATAACCACAAGATACGTGCTCAGGTCCCGTTGCCTCTTTCCGCATCGGTATCCTTTAAGGTTTTTATTTTTAATTAAATTTTACATGTTCGACGCTTGACGGTCTTGGCTTTTTAATTGAAATGTGTTAAAATTACTTTGAAAGTGTGAAGTCGAAGTCCATTCCCGTTCATTTTGCGCCCGATCCTCAGGCGTCGATCTACCCAATACTTCAAGAAAATAAACCCTTCACACCTCCAGCAACTGCCGCAGTCGTGCATCAAGAGTCTTGGTCTTGCCGACTTTTGCAATTTACGTTGTCAATTTTCACGCCCCAAAACATCAACGGCACTGTGAGGCCCAGTCAAAGTCAGACTCTTCATACAAAGGGCCGTTTGGTGTGAAATGGCGTTGATAAGTCTGAAGGCAGCTTCAACTGCTCGGAGTAACAATTTGTTTAATTGTTATTGCTTTTGGGTGTAATGAATATTTTTGTTGTGGCTTTTTCAATAACATACAAACATAAACAAATCTATGAATACCTGCACCAGACAGTCTAAAGAAATAAATATTTTCAACTTCCTCGAAGCATTGATTGATTGAATTTTTAGTCGTAAATTATTCCTCTAGTCGCCAGACTCTAGTGCATGAACTGATTCTGTATATTTACGCAAAACTAAAGTATTCAACTCGGTTAGGAAAATCAAATCAAAAATTTCCAATTATGATGTTTAATTTATACTTTTCGTCTCAATCATTGAAGCCATTATTAATTGAATACATTTTTACATAGATTCTTCTTCCGTTCGCTACGTGCTCTGTTAAAATAATGCCTCAAACCGGACATCCATCCAACTAGTGTAAAAACACACACATAATAAATATGACTAGACCGGTAAGCAAATGAAAAATTCCAAATAACACAAAAATAGCCAATAAACGAGAGGGAAAATTACAAATATTTGCGTTGGCGCAAAAACACATACAACAAAAAATAGAGATAGAACAAGAGGCATACTATAAAATCAAGAGCAATTTGTGTGCAAAAGCGCAAAGGCACAAACATCAACAACAACAGTTTATTAGGCGTGTACAAAACAAGGTCACAAAATTATATATATCAGACATAAGCTGATAAAACCGACTAGAGGCGAGCCCTGAAAAGCAGCAAATAGTTGAAACTGAAATTGAAAATGAAACCCCAATAACTGTAAATAGATAAATGCTATCTGGGTAAGGCACAATTGATAAACTTGACCTAGTTTTTGCCCGCCCTGGGAACCTCCTATAGAACGATCGAATGAGCCACCGACCTTGGTCCGGCCGATAATAAAAACGCAACACACAGCTAAACTTAAAGCTATCGCAATCAGGATCAACGAAAGCAGCTACATTGCGTGACTACAACACTGATGATGACCGCTCCCCAGCTCCAACGGCAGCTTCCGACGCTGGTGGCCCTTTGTGTGTGAGCTTTCGTTTTGGGGCTGCAACTCATTTCCATATTTGGACCATTGGTGGCTGCGGCTGCGGCTTTGGCTGCATTGTGGCAACCTCGTGTGCGGCGACCGCCAACAGTCACGCTGCGGCTGCAGGTTTGGGCCAGAGCCAGGTCCAAAGTAACAGCATCAACTTGTTCATTCATGTGCCGCTTGCAGTTTATTTGCAGCCGGCGTTGCCATTGCCATCGCCGCGGCGCACTCAATTACTATAATTTGCCTGTGAGGAGAGTTTTTAGCATCCAAGCATCCACGAGAGTGCAGAAGTCTGGGCGCTCGCTTCCAGCTACTGATTGAATTTCAAATTGCTCAATTTTTGGGCGCAGATTTGCGGCCATCTTCAACGCTGCTGATGCGACTGTTGTTGGTATTGCGGCAGCCAGCGTCGCAAAAAGCGAAATTATGTTATTTCCAGCGATAAACTGTTTGTTCCTGCGGCATCTACCAGCGACCACCATGTGTGTGGTGCCCGACCGCAGCCAGCATCGAGTCCACGATCTTTTTTCGTTCTGCGCCGTGGTAATTAAACAGGCCCCAAAAATATGTTGCTCTTATCTGCAAAAACGCTGCCAACTACCAAATACACTAAGCAATAGGGTATACTAAAAAGTGGATTAAGTATGTTTCAGCCGACCATTAAAAATATTTAAGCTGAAGAGAAAGTTGTGGCACGTTCTATAGAAAGGCTAAAATAATATAACGAAAAATGGTTTTAATTTAATATTACCAAAACAACTCTTATTTTACTTATAATCTCTGTCATAAAGAGTATTCAATTGGCGACTTTGCTGCATTTTCGATTAAGCTAACCGTTTTCTCTGATTTGGGGCGCCGGATGTTATTAATTAATGCATAAAGCCAAAGCCTGCGACGGACTAGCTTGGGATATCTGCAGGCTTGGCGTTATATGGAATTTCTTTTGTTAGAGGCGGCGACTAATCAGCTAACAAGCTGCTCACGCCGCAGACGAAGACGACAGGAGCCTTTTAAACAGAGACAGCAACAAAGAGCGAGTGAGATAGAGAAAGTGCAGAGAGTCTTATATAAAGTTGTTATTCCGCATGCGCCTGAGATTTTGGCGGCGGTTTTGCTTTGACGCGGTTTTTTCATTCATTTGCATATATTCGTTGGGTCTGCACATGGCGACCAGACGCGAACGCGAAATATATATGCATATACTTAGTTAGAATCGTATGTTGCTTGGACACACGCTCCAAACGTAATCCACGCATCCAACTGGAGGCTGCGGCTCCATGGCTGGCAGGAAACCCTTTGAAGCTCGTAAATGCTAAACCGCAACGTGCATTTGTAGCGTTTTTCACATATTGTAGCTAATTTTTTGCTGTTTGTCGGTTTCCACACATAAACTCAAAGATTTACTAAAAAAAAAGATATATATATATATAGTTGAATTTTTTTCTTAACTGCATTTATGCGAAATATTTCAAAAGTGTGGGAATGAGAGTTGGTTGGAATTCGAATTGGTTTGCTTCACTGCCGACTTGGCGGTCGGGCAAGTTAGGCAACGTTGTAAACTTATGAACGTACAAACTATATACATATCTGTGATCCATTGAAGCGTTGAGCCAGATAAAGTCATTTCGGAGAGTTATACAACCTTATGGGTTAAAAATGAATAATATTTAAACTATTTCTAGTGCAGGAACAAAACAAGTTATTCATGAATCAAATGTCAATTAATATTTTTATTTTATTCAATTCCCATTTTTTCAAGATCAAAAGTCCATATTCGTCAACCTTCACAGCTAGCCACACGCTTCACCAAATTTTTGGGGGTTGTGTGTGGCTATTTGACGGTTTTGTAGCACCATAATTGGTAAGCGCCCTAAGTCTGTCATGCTTGGCTTGCGGCTGACAAAACAATTGCGTGAATTTAAAGCGTGCGTTAGGCGTGGTAAATAAACGTGCCTTTGCCTATTAACATTTGTCTATATTGTATGGCCGTCTGTCAATTGGATTTAATGGAAGTATACCTGCAACTAGTCAGTGGCAACAATGATTACGCTCTGAATCTGATCGTGTGCATTGATAAGTCTGGCATGTGATAATCAGTTGAGCGTGTCTAGCTGTCTGTGAAAGAGCTCGAAGCGTAATAGCTATAGAGCTATTATTATATATTGCGCGGGGGAGAGTATTACTAACTGTGACACAATCGAAGATTTTCTTTTGAAACTAAAGTTTCTCAAATGACCTTAGCATACTTTTTGGGGCAGAAGATGTGAATCTTTACAGAAAAATGGTTTGTGTATTTGTTTATTTTAATCTATAGAATCTCAATAATGCAAACGTATTTCAGTAATAATTTACTTCAATTTTCTAGCTTTCTCACTTGTTCATTTTGGCTTGAAGGAATTTATGCACATAATGATAAATAATGAGAAAGCGATAAGATTGCCTAAAACTTCATGCCACTTGGGCCTGCCAAGTCATTCAGATCGTAAACCCTTTTTGCTAAACCCACCCCACCCCGACTCTGACTTTTGCTCATATCATTATGGTAGCATCGCTGCCTGCTGCTGGCTCACCTTATGCAATTTTGCCTGTTTTAGTTTCGAGACCTGTTCGCAACCTCGCTTTCGAACGTCGACAAAGCCAAAGTACAGGCCAAACTAACTACCAACAACAACATCGTGCTACTATTAACGCTCCACTGACAGCAACAAAACACGCATCCACACACACACACACACACTAATGTCTATAAGCAAATATACTAAAACTGAAACATACAAATCAGCCGAATGAAACATCGACAGAGCAAAATGCTAAAATGTTGCTGCTTTAGCTGTTAGCCATTCGAAGGGAGGAGGGGTGATGAAGAGAAGATGGAAAAAAAGAAGCCAACGAGCGTAGAACGCTGCGAATCAGCGATGCGATTTGATGGATATTAAAATGACCGTAAAAAGGAATTAAGGTCTGCCAGACTTGACGTTCATGCCGCACAGCACAGCACAGTTGCAATTGACTGAATATGGCTGTGGCATAACAAAACGACAACACAACAACAACAACTCATGCCAAAGATATATTTCTTACATATTAACAGAACAAATAATGCCCCATAAAACCCCAAAAAATGAGCATTGGCCTCAGCTCTCAAAGTCGGCAAAGTTGCAAAGGGCTCGAGACACTCGAGAGACAAAACAGACGACACAAATCACACGCAAGCCAATGAACGACAAGACACAACGCACAGCATTTGAAGGGTGAGGGTGAGGTTAGGGTAGACAAAACCGCAGAACTTAATTAGTGTCATGTTGTACTCAGGCCAGAGAGACAAACGGAAATCGGCGCAACTAACTGCAGGACGCCCAATCTGAACGATGATGATGACTACCGGCATCATTTGTGCAAGTGTCAGCAGCAGACAGCAGAAACGAGGGCTGCAAACCAACGAAAACAAAACATAATTTTCGAATTTCATCAGGAATTTTAATAGACTGTGTTTTTTCGCAAAATAAGGCAAAGCACTCTTGCGCCTTATGCCTTAAAATTCAATAAATAATTTCTAAAAATGATTTTTCATCCCTGGACACAGAATCAGATCACAAGACGTTTTGTTTGTTATTTAAGTACCCTTGCTGAAGGTATTCTAATTATGAATTATTAAAAAAAAAAATCATGTTGAAAAAATAGATTTTAATCAAAGGTTTTTTTGTTCCTTCCTATAGAAAAAAAACTGTCACTTTATTTTATAAGAAATAAAAGTTTTAAAAGATTCCAAGCTTAATAAAATTTGAACAATCAATACAGAAAAAAATTCAATATTCTTGTAAATGTATCATTTTTATATTGATAGATATTCTTATTATCAAATAATGCTATCCAAGCTGTGCCAGGGTATCTCATGTTCGACAACCCGTTGAATAGAGTTATTTGTGGCCAACATTACATAGCAAGCGATGCGCGAGTCTTGAAGCGTTTCTGGCTCTGTGCCACATATAGAGAGAGGAGTGATTGCGATTGCAGCCAATTTGAGTGATGAGCGACCCACACAACGCCACAGGCTGCTTTTTAGGCTCAACATACAACATAACAACATGCTGTATAGATAGATGTGTGCCACAGCGATAGCCATCATCTTGTGGCAGCGGGGCAACGTGTGAAGTCCATCAATCGTGGTGTGTCTGTGTCTGGCGTGCGACTGTGCTACCTGCCCCGCGACTCTGCCACTCTACCAAACTGCCACTTTGCCTTGTGGTCGGTCGGTCGGTCGGTCAGTCAATGCCAAAAAGATGGTGTGCACCTGGGTGGGCAAGAGTTTCGTTTTCATTTTTATGTTTGACTGTCGTCGTCGTCGTCATCCCTTTCATACGGAACTCACACGTTGTCGCGGGCGCATTAATCATGGTCCGAGCGGGACGGCTCCAAAAAGTAAACAACAACAACTGAAAATCGTATCCCCAATTAGTCGACCAGGCCGACTAGGACGCTGATCCTTGAGCGCTGTGTGTGGTCATTAGTTTTGTGTGCTAAAATGCGTTTAATGCTGCCAACTAAATTTTAGAGGCATTTTTGAACGTATTTTGAATTTTTGAACGTTTCGGCCACAAATTGCTGAGGCAAAACATTCGTCTCAATGGTTTGGCTTTTAGATTTGGTTGCGCCTCGCTTGTCGCCTGCTTTATGCCGCTTGCTGTCTGGCCACGCGTGCGCTGCTATTGAAACCGTTCCCACACACCACCACCAACCGCACCCCCATCCCATCCCATTCACTCACTCACACACGACTAATTTTCCAATTGGAAAATCATGTGCTTTACATATGAGAAGAAAAAAAAACGCGGCTGTTGCGCGTGTCGCTCGGCCAACCATGTTTATATACAAATATCGTAAGTCTATCTAAATGTATGTCTATGTATTCACGAAAAAACGCAATTATATCGGTCGGTTGCATTTCGATACATTTGGTTGCTTTACGCCGCACACGACTGACCGCGCATGTTTTCGGCTGGCAGAGCAGAGCAGCGTTCCAAGCCAGGCCTCAAATTATAGAAAATCAAAAGTGTGACCGCCACACACACACACACACAACAATATACACTAACGTGTACTGAATTTTTGTACTCTGCGCCGGCACTTTGGACATACGAATTACTTGTTTGCTTCCATTCTCCTTGTCCGTCTCCTTGGCTCCTCGTTTTGAGTACTCGTTGATTAATTTGCCAAAGTCAAAAGCCTTTGATAGACAGTAGCGTGCCGCAACGTTGGACCTCTAACATAACCATATCGTACCCGTTTAGCTGTAACCCCCTTCCCTCGCCCTCTTCGCGTATCCTAAAAATGCTTTTGAAGCGTGTTTAAGTAATTTTGTTGCGGATTTGCATTTAGATGACGGAGGCCGCACTTGTTTATGGTCCACACTTTAGTGCGGGGGGCAAAGGCCACAGAGCGACAGATCATTATCTTTTTTCGATATGATAAAGTTTGAATTAAGTTAATCGAAGCTATTGTCAATATTAAATAAGAACCAATAAAAGGAGAATAAAAGTTAGACTTATGAAAACAATGTTACGTCAAAGCTCAAGAACTTTGCTTTATCGAGACGTAAGTTAACCCCTGGGTAATTTTTAATGTTTGATCTGATTGAAACGTTCTGCATTCACAACATTTTCACATTTATTTTGTAACCGAAGTTAGATTAAGTTTAAGAAACTTTCCGTTGTCACAACTTTATTAAAACTAAAAGCAGTTTAAACATTGATAGCCCGGAAAAAAGAGAAAAACATTCATAATAGGATGCAGCTACTGTCTTTGCAACACTCTCGAAATTCCCCATTCATTTGGGCAGTTTCAAATTATTGCATTTAAATATAATTCCCTATAAAAATAAAGTTAATGAAACAGCTCCTGATGTGCAATTGACATGAAAATCTTTTAGCTACCAGGAGACAATGCAAACAATCTCACGAATCTGTCCATGGACATGCACGAGCACGCACTGTGAAAGAGAGACAGAAGAGAGGAGGATGGCGCAGAGAACGGGAGGAGGTGGAGTCCGTAGACATCTCAGCTACACAGCTTCTGCATTGACTACTAACCCATAATTAGGCGGAGGTACGGGCGCTGGGAACGGGCATCGGTATCGTTTATGGCCAACAAAGCTCCAATTTGCCAACAAAGATCGCAGCTGCCGGTGGGTCCGCCGAGGCCGAGGCCGATGCCGCAATATAATTAAGCAAGAAGTTGTATGCACAGAAATCAAAAATAATCATCAATTTGGCTTAAAAGCAAGCAACCCATTGAGAAAGTCTTCACAGAAATCGTCAGCATCAAATCAACCAAAAAAAAAAAAAACACAAAAACAGCCCCAAACACTTTTTTCTTTCTTTCACTGAGGTGTTGACATGAAGAAGTTGGCCAATCTTCGCTGGAGGAGCGAATCACATCCCATCTTGATGGTTGGGCGCTACAATTTGGCGTTACATGAAAATTGCGACGAGATATTCGTCAGCTACAAAAAGGTTGCACTCGACTGCAGTTTAATTAGATGCCGCGTCAACAAGGTGCTAAATGGCCCGGCCATTAAAACCACTACCTACATAAAGTATGTCTACACTGAGAGAAAAATGCTGATTAAAACAGGAACAGGGCCATCTTCAACGAACCTTAGTTTGTAAGCTTGAATGGGTTATTAACATTTTTCGCTGAGTGTATTTATGTACTTGGCAGGGCCGCGTGGGTCGGGGTAGTGCCAAAAATGAAAGCTAAGCAAAGATGCTGTTGTGGCAGCTGTCGCATCTTCAGTCCGGGGCCTGTGTGCTGTGCTGTGCTGTGCACCCAGGGGGCATGCGTTGCTCTCGTTGTTCGACGGCAACTTGTTGCTCAATTTTGTTGTTGTTGTTGTTATTCACATTGCTGATTATGCAGAGGTGATAATTGCAGTGTCCGGCGCGTCAAGATTTATTTTTTTGAGCTTTAACGATGTGTTAAAATAAATTGCATATGTGGAAGACAGCGACAGCCTCACCCGGCACCCCGCCACCACCTTTGGCAACAAAACATACAAAACGTCCGCGATCTGTGTACATAAAAAGTTTAACGTGCGCCCGCTTCCAATACTTTTTTTTTGGCCAACAGCATTCTTCGAGCAGCGTAATTGCGATGCAGGCTTATTAAAATATCAAAAGGCGGCAAAGGAGGGGAGGGGAAAATAAACACACATATTATATACATACATACATATGTATATGTATGCAACATTTGATCAGTCGCACGCCCGTTGCCATAAATCGTCAAATATTACTTTCTAAAAAATATATTTTAATTAATAACAGAAATAACGCAGATTTATTGGCCAGTCAAGCAGACAAAGCGAACTTCGATTTTGTGTCCACTAACGGTCTGGTACGCCCGTAATTCAATAGGACACGAAGCTTTCAACCTCGGCTCGGCTCGGCTTGTCTGGTGTTCCAGTGAATTTTTTGGCAGCAAATTTCGGTAATCGGAGCTGTTTCAGCTGTATCATATTTTTTTAAAACTATGCTCCCCCTTCCTTAAAAATCCAAAAGACGCCTGTTGCATTTGTCGGGCTAATCAGGTGTGCATAATTAGCAGCTACCGTGTACGCGCCGCAGCCGCACCAGACCCAACTGGAAGACATCCCTAAAAGGCGCTTCTTCCGCTTGGCTAAAGCGTGTCTGAAACATATGGACCGCTCTTGTCGCTCGATTGCTGTTGTCGCCGTTGTCGCAGCTGTAAAAAAAATGTCTGGCTGTACTTTGGGGACGTTTTTTTTCGTGTAGCACGTGCTCCAGTGAGTGCACATGACACCGAATCACGACTGCCATGTGGCACCGAGTAGAGTTGGGAAGAAGGCAGAATGCCAAAGGGTTAAAGCTAACTGATTGGAATTCAAATTTGTTAACTAACAGTCAAAAAGTCAAGGCAGTAAGTTAAAGTTACCAAAACAGCCCTAAGCAGCGAGGGTCAAGCAATTTTTGCACATTCAGCGAAAACACTTTAAAAACACAAATACGTAAATTCTTTGACAATATTAATAGAGCGCAAACACTAAATAACCGATATTAACACAATTTAACTATTATTATAATGTATAAATACAAACAGCGAAATTGACTTCGATCGGGTTGACGCCGCGAACTGTATGAAAATCTCAAAACTCTACAACGAACTCTAAGCTCGTTGTCATCTGCTTGGTTGTAAGTATGTGTGTGTGTATACATAAAAAAGCAACAACTTAATAGGCAAGCAATTGTTTTTGCTTTTGCATTTGCTCAGTTTTATTCCCCATAGGGAAACTGAATCTTATGAATGGGTCCGGGTCACAGGCAAAGTTTATTGATCACTCAGCCAGTGAGTTTAGTTTAGAGATATTTCGCGCTTTTCCTCGAATTTTTGTTTCGTTTTTCGCTTTTGTATCCATCAGAGATGATGGGATGGCCACCAACGTAGCAGACGTTTCAGAAATTTGGCGAATGGCAGCTGCCGTCAAAAACAAGGCGAGCGCCGACCGTCAAACATCCGCCCAGCAGATCCGTTCGGCAAATCATAAAAGCTCCCGATTCTTAGAAATTCTGTCAAAGCCTAGATAGAAACTCTATCTAGTCAGCGGAGACGAACGAGCGCAGATTGAGCTCATTGATTTTTATTTGAGCGGCTGTTTGATCTTTGGCCGGTCAAATTGATCGATCGTTCGATGGGGGATCAGTTGGGTCAGTTAGGGAATCGACAGCTGCTGCTGTTGCTTTTGCCGCTGCTCGAAGGTTTCAAATCGCGAAAAAGGTTTGAATGCTTGCGCTTGCGCCAAACATTTTTGGTTATTGGGCTAATAAGTTTTAGGGCGAAAGCGAAATTCTGCTTAATATTTATTTTTCTTATCCTCTATTTTATTGTTTCATAAAGGTGTAAATTTCATTGCCAATTTGTATGTTTTTATTTCACAGCAACACGTTTTTTTTAGGTAAAAATTCAATGGTTTTTTTCTTTTTTTTTTTTCAAGTAAAATTGTTTTTGTGCAATTTTGAACTTGAACGTTTAACATTGCCTGCTTTTAAGCTGCAACAGATAAATCGCAAGCAAGCAGTGCATTTCTGAACTGCTTGAATAAATTTAAATTAAAAATGCGCATAATTTAAATTGTTTATATGACTTTCAGTTCTGCGTTCCACGCGTTTAGTTTTTTGTTCTCTTTGCTCTTTGCTAACATCCCAAAGTTCATCCAATTTAACTTAATTTCACTCCCAAACACTTTTGGCATAGAAATAAACGTAAATCCTTTCAAAAAGATTTAATTATAGTTGTATAAAAATTGAATAAAACCTATTTGTTGATTTAGTGCGGGGAAGCAGGAGATAGGGAGGAAGGAACAGTATGAAAAGAGATGTAACATTTGTAGGATTTAACTCTGAGAGTGAAGCGAACTTCTTCTTGCTGCTTATAAATATCATTCAGTCCATCAATAATTTACAACAAGCGATGAATCCACTCCGTAAGATGACTCAATTGTTTATCCTTGACCGAACTCTCGTGGAATTGCACATCCTGCACAATATGAGCGAACTCAAAGTCGCGTCCGTGTTTGCCTAATACAATGGTCCTGTTCACTTCATCCTCGCTCAACGACTGCAGTTTGGCTTTTCGCGTTTCACGCACTGTGTTACTAAAATGAGAAAATGTTTAAAGTGTTCAAGATCGGATCAGTAAGCGATTCTTGAAGAACTTACAGTTCCTTTTCCAGCAGACTTTTGATAACTTTCGAGCTTTTGGCTGCCGTCAGATCCTGCTTGTTGCACAGCACCAGCACCGAGCAAACCTGAGTAGCGGTATCCGACAGAACGGTGTACAAGGCGCTGCAATGCGGGGCAGGATTAAAGGATATTTATTTATTGTCACATTTCAAACTTACTCGGCCACGTCACGAATGTCCTTTTGCACTGTCACCGAATCGATGACAAAGACAATGCCTTTGGCATTGCGCTTGTACAGCTCGAAGCATTTGTCGCGCACCCGATAATGGCCAGGAATGTCCACGATTCGTCTTCCAGGCCGATATTCGCCCACATTCTCCTTGCTTGAGGTGAAGGTATCCGGCACTTTGCCATGCACCAACTGCATAAATATCGCACTCTTACCCCCCTCACACAAACCGGTAAGCAAAAAGTCACGACGGCCCGTGGAGCGCCTTCGCAATATAACATACAGAGCTGAAAGGGGGAAATGCATCAAAATAACAACAAAACAAACTGTTGTTGTTGTCCCATCGACGTGGCGTGATTGGTTACATACCGACTGCAATGAATCCAAGGATCAGGGCTGCCAAAATGGGCGTCACATCAATTGTGTCCAACTTAATTGGCTTTTTGTCTGGAGTATTTTCATTTTCATTTAGATCGTCCATTTTGACGCAGCGAATTGGAAAAACACAAAAATAAACACACCGCTCGCTAAACTAAACTAAAATAGCATTGAACTATCGAGGATAGAAGAGTATCGATATTCATTGGATATCGATATAAAGTGTTGCTCTGAAATAACTTTTTTCGGCACATTTTAAATTCAGCAAATAAAACAATTTTTTATTTTATTAAACTTAAATTTATTTAAGATATACTTCCCGCCCTCAAATGTGCATATTAGAAACATCGATACATGTTTGTGATATTTAGCGCGGGGCTTTAAAATATCTTTCCAATACAAGGAAAAATACAATTTCACAGTTGATCCTTTTTAGTTTATGTATGTGTAAAGTACATCATAATGGCTTAATGAGTAGTACGTTTTTGTTAACATTTTGATGAAGCTAAGCAATCTATATGTAGTATAGTATATCGAGCACTTAAAACATTAAGACTTATTTGCAGTTAAATACAACAAATATTACAATCCCCACACACTTTATTTCTTTACCAAGCCGTACAGCAATCGAAAGGTAAAATTGCATGAGAATGCCCAGGCGGGCACTGAAATGGCATTGTAAACGCCCGTCGGAAAACTCAGCAAGCCGCCCAGCGGCTCCAGACTGAAACCATCGCCGAATACCATAACCGGTAAATGGCGATTGCGGGCACAAACAATGATAAGGATCAGGGCGAGTAGAACTTTCAGTACATAGTAGGCGACTGTGTCGATAGTCGATTGTCGAATCAGCTGCACTTGCTCGCCCATCATGACCATGGCCTCGGCCTCCTTAACGTTGCGCTCGGCGCGCATTGTTTTGATCTTTTTGGCATACTCGCCGCTATGCTGCGCCGCCAGCACATTGTCCAGTTCTTCGCGTGCTGCGTCCAGCTTTGATTGAAAACGCTGAATATTCAATTTCGATCTTTTCCAAAAACGTGAAATTTTAAGCTGCAATGTGAAATTTGTTGAGACATCAACACGAAGTTATATTATTTTCTCAACTTACGTAGTTGCGTGTGATGTCTGGCAGGAGTGTGTTGATTAGGCACATAAGTGCTATTTGTATAAACAATTGCATTGTCTTAGTGTTGTTTCTTTTAACAAATAATATTGTGTCTTTTATAGTTAGTGGGGGGAATGAAAACTGATTGTTCTAAACAGCTGTGAAATGTAAGGGCAACTCTAACCGTGCCAGGGATGGCGGAATATTCACGAACAATGGCACGTTGCAACAGCTGTTTGCCGGCATAACAAACGTCGCCAACCTCGTAGAATATTCACGAACAATTTATTGAAATTGTAATGAAAATACTTAGCGATGGAAGATAGCAACGAAGAAGTAAGTGCCAAAAACCTTCTGAACTTATTTATACAACATAACTTACTTACATTTCAGATTGAACAATGCCGCAGCATTGGGCCGCACGAGCTGGAAGCAGTTAAAAGTCAAGCAATTATTAAGCTTTCGCCCGTTCAAGTGCCAGCACATTTTAAGCGCCTCGAATGCAACACCAATCTCAATCTGCCGCCCCTCAACTGGCTGACAACCTCGCACAGCAGCCATGGCCTGCATCAGGCGCTCTATCAGAGTGCCGGATTCGCGAGCTTTCGTCTGGGACAAATGTTTCCCGATTGTGTTGGCGAAGTGGATGTCGTCTCGGATTCGGAGAACATTAAACAGCTGCTCAAATTGCCGTACAGCGCCAAGAGCGCCATCAGCATGGTCGTCCACAAGGTGGGCAACACTCTGCTGCTGGACGAATTTGATATACAAAAGTATTTGTTGCGCAAGTCGGATGATGATTGGAAATGGTTGCGCACCTTCATATTGGAGCACATTTTGTCCTATGGCAGCGACGAGCAGCAGCACAATTTCTGTCTCAAAGAGCGCACACGCGAGGCGCTGCGTACCAAGAATTTGCTCTCGAAGTTTCTGTACCACAGTCTAAAGCAAACTGGCGAAGCGGATAGCGAGGCGCCGCAGTTGCTGACCAGCAGACGCAATCGCCTGCCAATAGCTGGTCCCTTGCTGCCGGAACCAAAGATCGAAGAGAATGTGCCCGATCCGAAGTCCAGTCACGCCTTCAATCGCAATGTCGTGTGGACATTTGAGGATATACGCATGCTCATCGGCACGGATATGCCCATCTTTGGTGGTCCAAACAGACCCTGCATCAGTTTGCGCCTGCGAGACGCCGCCCAGCCCATTAACGTATTGACGGGCATCGATTATTGGCTGGACAATCTGATGTGCAATGTGCCCGAGGTTGTGATGTGCTATCATTTGGATGGCATTGTCCAGAAATATGAGATCATCAAGACTGAGGACTTGCCCTATTTGGAGAACTCACAATTCTCGCCGCAAGTCGTTCGAAATGTGGCCCAGAATATTCTGGCCTTTCTCAAGGCGAATGCCACCAAGGCGGGACACACTTATTGGCTATTCAAGGGTCGCAACGATGATGTTGTCAAGCTCTACGATCTGACCACTCTCTGCCAGAATCAGAATCAGAAAGCTGCTGACAAATCGGAACGGCCTCAACAGCAGCAGCAGGAAATCAATCCATTCACTGTGCCCGTCGGCATGTTGCTGTATTCTGTGGCACGCAACATGAAGAACACTCTGGAGCATATAACGCCCAAGGCGGCTGGAAATATACGCGCCTTGCTGGATAACTGCATTAAGCTGCTGCCCAAAGAGGAATATCCACAAATAGTTAGCTCTTCACATTATATATTGTCGGATTTGCATGTGCCCGCTGGCATAGATCCGAAGGCACCAAAATTCAATGACAGCCAATCTCTGTTCGATGATGACGACGATGAGGATGAGGAGAGCTATGATGATGAGCCTCCACTCGATTTCGGACACGACAAATACTATCAAAGTGCAGCACAAAGTGGTGGCAAAGCGAATGTTGCCGTTCGTCACATTTGTGATGCTCTGCGGGATTTCAAGTCGCATGCCAAGCAACCCAAACCGGCGCCCTTGATAGCCAGCACTGTGGATCGCTGCAATACATCGTTGGAGCACATCAGTGCTGGCATCTCCTGTCTGCAGTACTTTAATGATAATCAGGAGGAGAAGCTCAAGGAGTCGGAGATGCACGCCAAGGAGGAGGAGAAGGAGCGCATTTTGCACGAAGAACAGCATCCGATTATGGCCAAACCCTTCAATGCCATACCACTGCCGTATGAGCAGCTCAAAATCGTGCCACCACCACCACCCGTGTCCCAGTCCCAGTCCAAGAAGCGTTCCATCAAGACCAAGAGCAAACGCAGCAAATCGAAGGAGTTGGCCACCACCAGCACCAACATTAAGCCGCCAGCTGCCAGCAATCAGCAGCTCAATGCCAAGTTTAATACTCAACACTTTGGGTCGTGGAATGTGCATTTAAAGCTGCTGCTGCTGGAGAAGGCTTGCCTCACCTATGCCACGCTAGCGGAGCATCATTACGAGGCCCAGATCTATGGTCAAACGCTGCGTGCCATTGAGCTAGCCTGTCGCTGCCAGCAGGTGCTCAACAAGTACATGGCCAATGTGGTCTCGCAACAGAGCTGCCTGTTGGGACGCGCTGGTGATTGTTTCTTCCAGATCTCGAAGCACTGGAATGCCATTGATAAGTATGTGCAGCAATATGAGCAGCTGGATGAGCCAACCAAAGAGATATCATTGGAGCTGGCACAGGAACTCGATGATGTCGAGCTGCTCAAATTGGCGCCCTGCAAGAATGTCGAGCAGATAATGCTGCACAGTTGCAAGTGCTACGAAGAAGCGCTGGAGCATGCCAAAAGCGCCGAGAGCAATGAGCTGCTGCGTCGCTTGGGCAATGTGCGCAACGAGTTGGGCCTTAAATACATGTACTCCGCCCAGGGTAAGTCTATATTATAAAAGAAATCCTTCTTAGTTCGTGCTTTTACCTGACCCTTATCTTACCTTCCAGAGGAGTACAGCCAATGGCAACGCAAAAAGGATGCCACACAAACGGATAAAGATACTACGTCAAAGGGTGATTCGAAAACTGAGACTGTAGCATCTGCAGCAGCGGAACCGATGTATGTTAAACTGACGGTCAATTCGTACGATTGTTTGCGTCGAGGCATTGAAGCCTTTACAGCCGTGGAGGATAATGTTAATCTGGCCTTTTTGTACTGCAACATGGGCAGATTTATGCGACTCCGAGCTCATCTCACCATGCCCAATGAAACGTGTGTACTTACTTATTCGATCGGCTAATCACTTTTTCAACTACATATTTTCAACAATTGTTCAATTTACAGCACCATTGCTTTGGATTCACAGAAAGCATTTTATAGCGAAGCATTTAATTATTATGAAAAGGCCAAGGATTGCCTGGACACGAGGAAAGCCAATGCAGAGCTATGGGATCTGGTGCAGTGGGAGCTATCGACGGCAACATTTTCGTTAGCCAAACAGTTACAGGACTACAGTGCAGCCGACAAGAGCAGCTTGGCCGACGCATCCAAGGAGGTGCTGGACTTGTTACAAAAGTCTTTGCGGCTTTGCGATGTTGATCATGCTGGCGCACGCCAAGTGCTCTACAGCTTCCGTTCGGGCTTGATACACAAGCGGTAAGTAACGGTTACTTACTGATGTTTTTTGCTATCCCTAAGCTGACATATTTCTTCCTTGCAGCATTGCCTCCTTTCACTATGCACAATTGCGCGGCTACGGCGTTTCGGATGTTTCTCAGCTGCCAAAAGCAACACTTCAATTATGCAAATATCACTACGAAAAGGCCACACAAATACTGGAGGGTCTAAAAGAGGTGCGAGACTTGCTGGTGGTGCAATTGGAGCGCATCTCCTTGCACGAATTTCTCTCGGAGGGTAAGTTTGCAGAATGGATTATTAGTTTTAGTTATTTAACTGAAACTCTTTTTTCGTCTTCTTGACAGTTTCCAGCCATGCTGCGCAGAAAGTCAAACAAATGCAAGCGGCTTTAGAGATTTGTTTGCAGTGCCAAGTCATATTTGGTCAAGTCATCGATAGCAATGGCAATAGCAACGTAAGCACCGACGATGACGATGAATTCAAAGCATATTTGTCGCTCTATGAGAGTCGTTTGCAGAACGCATTGAAAACGCTCATCAAACTGCTGCTAACTACCGGCAAGGATCCAAAACAGCTGTCGGCATTGTACAAGCGCATGTATATAGAAACCTTGACTGGGAAACATGGATTAGGCGCACAGCATACACAAACAGAGTCAATATCGCGCTCACACCATTTGCACACGCTGCTAACCCGGCTGAAAGCCATGTGCGGCGCTCAGCTGGCAAGCGACTAGCTCATTCAGTTCGTACGTGACGTTTTATAAGAATATACAATTCGAAACTTTTGTATGCACATATTGTATTTGCAATCGACCTGCATTGTTTTTATTGATATGTATTTCGTTTCGAATGTTTCGCTGTTCTGGTCTTAGCCCCGCCTCTGGCAACGACAATCGCTCATCAATTGTTCGGCATCGGCAACGCTGGCGATCCGTTTCTCGTACACCACAACTGCCAACACAATCGCAACATATAAAATCTGTAAAGGGATCAGCCTCTAACATCACTCAATGTTCCCACTCTCGCCACTCTTTCTTACCTTAAGCCACAAAGTACGCATTTTGTATTTTAAAACTCAGTTTTCTGTACTGGGCTAACGGGCACACAGCTCTTATAAAGTCGCTTGGCACCCCGCCAGACGTGTCACTCATCAAGATTATAGAGAGAAAGAGAGCTCTGTTCTGGGTTCTGAGAAATGTTTTCTTAAGTTTATGATTAAGTTTATAAAATGTCAAAAAATGATGTTCTGTCTTAAGCAAAGTTCATAACTAATAAAGCAAATACCCAATGAAAGCTATTTATTTATTTAAGGTGCTTGCTGCCACATCTTCTTCGTGAGGCTCCCTCCACAACTTTCAGCACGTTGGTTTTATTGCCATTTTGGTAGTTGTTTGTTATTCTTTTATTTAATGTTTTGCTGAAATTTTCAGTCGCTGAGCGACGAGCATAAGCCGGCTGCAAGCGCGTACCCATGCTAATAGAGTAAACCCACACCTGCTTCAATACGTAAAACGTTACACGCATTGGAATGTTGAGTTTTTCGTTTGTGCGTTTCCTTTCTGATTAGATTAGCGAAAACCTTTGCGTATAAATTGTTGCTGGAGACAGCAAGTAAGACACAGATCAATTGTGCAACTGAAACCCTCAAGATGGTAAGCTTCAGTACTCCAAATTGTAAAAAAACGTTCTCCATATCGTTGGGTACTTTTTTTATCTTCTTTTTAAGTATACCCTGCGAGTTGTTGGTTTGTTGGCTATGGTGCTAAGTGCTCAGGCGAGTATCATCAGGAATCCGGAGGTGCAGCTATCCTGTGTGGCACATTCGTTATTGCCAAACCCAACTACAGTAAAACCCCCAATTTCTGTGGCCTGTGAGGACGAAGAGCAGCTGTTTCCTACAAGGGAAATTCCGTTATTGCCAAAGCCAATTACAGAAAAACCCCCAATTGCTGTGGCCTCTGGGGACGAAGAGAATCTGTTTCCTACAAAGGATTTATCGTTATTGCCAAACCCAATTACAAAAAAACCCCCAATTGCTGTGGCCTCTGAGGAGGAAGTGCAGCTGTGTGCTCAAAAGGGTCTTTCGTTAACATTTAACATTTGGCCCAGCCAACTGTTGTCACCAAAGTAAGGGGATTTGGTACCTCCAGTAGAAGACAAGTTGTCCATTGTTAAACTACCCAATAAAGATTCGCTCGTACACCACAACTGCCAACACAATCGCAACATATAAAATCTGTAAAGGGATCAGGCTTTAACGTCACTCAAACTTAACACTCTCGCCACTCTTTCTTACCTTAAACCACAAAGTACGCATTTTGTATTTTAAAAATAAGTCTTCTGTACTGGGCTAACGGGCTCACGGCTCTTATAAAGTCGCTTGGCACCCCGCCAGACGTGTCACTCATCAAGATTATAGAGAGAAAGAGAGCTCTGTTCTGGGTTCTGAGAAATGATTTCTTAAGTTTATGATTAAGTTTATAAAATGTCAAAAAATGATGTTCTGTTTTAAGCAAAGTTCATAACTAGTAAAGTAAATACCCAATGAAAACTATTTATAATCAACCAAATGCTGAATTTAATTAAGAGCATAACTTAAAGAAAAAAACAAGTGGAAACGTTGCAGTCGGACGCAACCGACTGCGATATACTCGATACCAGTGTTAAAACCGGTAAAAGGAGGCCGGATTGCAAATAGGTACGGATGCGGCAGGGGTGTACGCTGTCTCAAAGATATCTGATAAAGATGGGGATGCCACCAGCTATATTTCTTCAAAATTGTTTTGGCTCTAGCTCAAAGTTTGTAGAAGGAAGGAAAATGGTGCTGGGGTTGGTGTGGGTGGGCGTGGCAACCAAATTTTAGCTGAAGATCATTGTGGGATATCAATTGCTATCTTCCAACCAAATTTGGGGCCTCTAGCTCAAAGTTTGTAAAAGGTTGGGGAAGGGATGCTAGGGGCGGAACAGGTGGGTGTGGCTCCAAAAAGCAGATCTTCGGGTGTCGTTACCAGCTATCTCTCTGAAAGATACACGCATTCCCGATTTTAACGAATCATTGGGGCGGTTGGAGGTGACTAGGGTGGTATGGGTGGGCGTGGAATCCAAAGCTTTGATGCAGTTTTTTGGGGGACGCCGTTACCTATCTTGTCATCAAATTCGGTGGCTATAGCTCAAAAGATGTGAAAGATATAGCCGTTTCTGATTTCCAAATTCGGGAGGGCTGGGGGCGGAATGGGAGGGCGTGGCTACAAAATTTTTGATGCATTTGAGGGATGCTAGTAGCTATCTTCTCACCAAATTTTGTAGTTCTAGCTGAAAGTTATCGAATTTATCAATTTGCCAGCCCCCAGTTATCATAGAACGCCAATCTAGACACTTTAATTTACTCGGCCATAGATAAAGACATTTGCAAAGTTTCAAGTCTCTAGCTTGAAGGGTGTGGAAAAAAGTTGCGAAAATACAGACAGACGGACGGACGGACGGACGGACGGACGGACAGACGGACAGACACCATGACGGACATTGCACTCACCCAATATACTCTTTACCTTCGGTATCGAGTATGATTAAAGTCATAAACAATTCAATAATGCTTCTATGAATTAATATGCATTTTCTATTCCATGACGCGCATATACATACATACATATGTATATAAATAATTCCAAATCATTTGCAACGTTTTATTATTAGTATTATAAATGTGTCGACCGCTGCACTTCTAAATTTGTTTATATTTAATAATTATATTGTAATTTTATCGTACGATTTTTTTGCTTTTGTATATAAATTCTACCAACGCAGCAGAAAGTTCAAGTCAATGCCTTTTGCTGTTTAATGTTCCACTGACAAAATTGTGTCAAGCTTGTCACAGTGGTACAAACAGCGACAAACACTGCTTCAAATTGACTACTTTGACAATTTATTGGCACGCACGAGCCCCCAAGCTTGCGTAACATCGACCAGGGAGCACTCTCAGACGGTGGCGTAAGTGCAGACGTTGGATTGCATGACGACGTCGACGTCTTGAGATTGCAACTGGAACAACACAAAGAGAACATTAGCGTCACGTAAGCGTTGCCTGGATTTTTCTTTGGTATATAAACAAAACTGGGCATTCCACTCAGACATTAGTTACTTGCCCAAAGACAAACTAACCCCAACAACCCAAAATATAAAATGATGAAGTTCATGGTAAGTGTCTGCAAATCCTGCCTGCTCTGCTCCTCTTCTCAACCGTAAGCTAATTGTCCACTTCTTATATGTTTTTGCAGTGCATTTTCGTCTGCGCCATCGCCGCTGTTTCGGCTTCGGCTTCTGGTTATGGCAACCAGGGACACGGACGCGTGCCCATCGGTGCCTATGTCTACCAGGTGCAGCCTGCTCTGACCGTTAAGTCTATTGTCCCAGCTGGTGGATATGGTGGTCGCAGCTATGGTGGCGGTTATGGTGGCAACAACTATGGCCGCACCGTTGAGGTTCCAGTTCAAGCTGTCTACACCTCGAACTCCAACTATGGCCCAGCACCAGTCGATCGTGAGGCTATCGCTCTGGCCAAGTTGGGTCTGGCCCTACCCAATGCTGGTGCTCCTTTGGTCTGGAATGAGCCACAACAGATTGTCGAGCAACGTGTTGCTCCCCAGCAGGCCTACAAGCAACAGTCAAGCTACGGAATTGCTCAGGATGCTCAGGGTGGATCAATTGCCGCTGCCTCCGGCTCCGTTGCTGGCAGGAACACCGCTTCCGGCAACTCCGGCTATTAAGCAAGAGTTTGAAAACGAGCTACAGTGAATACTTCGTGACTTAAAAAAATAATAAAAATACAAACAAAACATAAAAACTTAAATCATTTACTTTGGTCATTATTTGGGTCTAGAATTAGCCAAGTAACTTTTTGTTATTCTTAATCTATATTGTTGTAGAAAAACTCTCAGTAACTTGGGCAAGCTTATTGGTATAACCTTTTTGGAAACGTGTTATTTTAAGCTTGAGAACTTACAAATTTTTAGCTCAGCTTAGCAATAAACTGAACCAGATGTTTACATTGGTCAATTAATATTATTAAGTTACTTTCTATTGCAAATTAATACTTCATTACAAATTTTTAAAACCAAAATACAACATTATTTCCAATACCTATGTCTTAACTAAATTTATTGACTGCTAAGCTGAGAAGCATTTTTCGGTCCCAAACATCCACTTGGCAACAACTCAATTCCAAGCTGACGACTACTTAGCTGAGCGTTATTTTTTGGAATGTGAGAAATCAATAAATTGAAAAACAATAATTTTCGTAGCATGTGTCAAACCTTAAAATAAGAGGCGGGCTTAGTGCCTGGGCCCATTATCAGTGGCCAGAATAACAGCGAAACATCGCGTAACCCAACGATTTTATAATTGCTCGACGACAACAACAACAGCAACAAAACGAAAACAAAGTACATAAGAATAAGTTTGCTAATAATGTTTGCTTATGTACTTGGTAGTTATATAATGGCATAGAAATTAAATACATAGATGGGTAATATAATGTGCAATATATATATGGAGTGTCACGTAAATATCCAGTCTAATTTTTGCATATAAAAGCGTTCATTGCTGGCAAGTAAATCATAGTTTGATTGATTCCTACAACCAACAAAACTAACCATTCAACATGAAGTTCCTGGTAAGTAATCCTAGAACCCTTGATCCCGACTTGGCAGTTAACTAATCCTTTGGGTTTCTTCTGTTTGATGTTCAGATCGCATTCGCCACTCTCGCCGTCTTCGCTTGCGTTAACGCCAATTCCTACGGAGTCAACCCTGGTTATGGCGGCATAATCGATCGTGTGGCATACGTTCAGGACATCGGCTATGGCAACAATGGCAACCAGGGATACGGCATCAACAGCGGCTATGGTGGCGGTAGTGTACAGCCCTTGCTCACTGGTCAACAAGGATACGGCATCAACAACGGCTATGGTGGCGGTAGTGTTCAGCCTTTGCTCTCTAACCAAGCGGGAAGTGCTGCTGCTGCTGCTGCTTCTGCCGCTGCCTCATCCGCTGGCATTCGTCCCGGCAGTTACGAGCAGGTTGCCGTCATCGGCTACGATCTGGATGCCAGCTATAACGGTCCCAGTCGTGGAGGTTATGGTGGCTATGGACGTGGCTATTAACTCATCCACATCCAATGAAACAACAGCTAAGAAACAACAAGCTGTGACTCAATAAAAAATAATAGCCCGCTAACTGCCGCGGAGCATGTTGAACAAAAAACATTTTACTTTTTTTCGTTTATTAACTTATTGGGATTATAAAAATGTGACATACTTTTAAGCATGCAGCTTAAATGGCTATGAGCTGTGCTTAGCGGGTGAATCAGGGTCAAAGGATTGAAATGTGCTAAAATAAAGCTTTGAGAAGGTTTTCAAAAAAGAAACCTTATTAAGAGCAAAGAAGACCAGACAGAATTTTAAATAGTTTGTATACTCTCTACTAGAAAATCTTCTTAAAATCGATCTACTTCGCTATAAAAAAAACCATCACGAAAATGTTTGCAATAGAAAGTATAAATTGAATTCAAAAAGTTTATCTTAAGGTGTTTTTAGTTTTCGTTTAATTATAATGAGAGAGAAAACTGCGCAGTGAGAGGCTGCTTCTTATCCAGTTGCGTGCTCTCTCGAAACTACAGCAACAACACAGCACATGTATGGAAACCGACTAAGAATAAATCAACATCCCCCCAATGTTGGTGTGCAGCATTTAATACAAAGAACGAGCTAACGAACAACAAAGTTGCTCAAAATTTGAGTTGTGAGTGATATCGTTGTGCGATTTGGACAGCAAAACATTAAGAAAAGCTTGCCGGACTGGGGGCTTGAAAGCCGAGATGCCGAAAACTGAAGAAGCTGAGCGTTTGTGCCGTGATAAATTCGCGGCGAGATCACGTTTTGGGTTATACAATTATTTGGCTTATATAAAGAAGTGTGCTTGGCATATGGTTTGTTAATTGTGCCAACTGTTTCAAGCAGCGAGCGCCTCACCAATAAACTAAAAAAGCCCAACCATGAACACATTCGCTGTAAGTACCAATTACCATTAGATATATTCCTTTTTTTCCGTTTCCCCATTACTAAATATTGATACTTTTCTTTGCTCTGCAGACTCTTGCCGTCTTTGTTGCCTGCCTGGCTATCGGCAGCTGCGGCGGTTACAACTCTGGCTATGCTGGCCAAAGCCAACCCGCCTATGAACGCGTCTCCAACTATGGACAGGGTGGACAGAGCAACGGAGGTGCAGCATCGTCTGTTGCTTCGGCTGGCACGCCCGTTGAGATCATTGCTGGTGGTCCTCGTTATGGCAACAGCGAGCAATTGCGCCCAGTCCTCCTCGACTCTGGATACAATGCGGGCCAAAACCAAGCACAAATTGCCCAAATCGTCGATGGTGCCTACAACCAACGCGTTGCTCAAGGCAACTATGCTCCTCAGCGCATCAGCCATGGCCGTCCACGCTACTCTGTACAGTCTGCTGGCGCCACTCTGCTGTATCCCAGCCAGAACAACTACCGTCGTTATGCATCTCCAGTGGAGTACTCCAAGGTGGTGCTGCCCATCCGTGCCACTCTCCCAGTTGCCAAGCTTTACGTGCCCGCGAACAACTATGGCAGCAATGGTGGCTACCAGGTCGAGGTACCCAAGTACTAACAACATTGACTCCCCAAAATGTGAAACTTTCACAATAATATGAAAGAGTTCGTTGTGCCAAGAGTGCTAATAAAAACTATTAAAATGTATTGCAATTGTTTTATGAGTGGGGCTTAGTGTATTATTGTTGCTTTCGTTGGAGTCAGATAAACGGTTCCGGTTACCACTGTTTTAAGTTCGCCATTGTTTGACTGTTGACAGTTGGCAGCTGCAGCTGTTTTGGCCAAAATGTTTTGATTGCAGCTCAATGAGTTTCAGAATGTGAAGCGTGTTCGTGCCTTTGAATATTATATGTGTGGCACATGCAGCATTGAATTAGATTATGATTGGATGCTAATGAAACTTCTTAATCTTAAGTTTTGGAAAAGGCTTAGTAGAAAGTCACACCTCTTTTGATATTAAAATTCTTGCATAAAAATAAAAAGTTGTAAGTAACAGAAATCTTTTTTTTAATTTTTCCCATAATAATAAATATTAAATGATTTTTCGGGGTAGTATTTAAATAATAAATTTAAAGTTAACTTGGAATTTGGGTGGGTTCAAAGAAATATAGAATCTTTATGCACATTTGCTACAAGCCCATTTAATATTTAAGTGCTTCATTCAAAAATATATAATAATCCCATAAGCAGTTTTACCTTTTACCTAAGTTGTACTACATTTCACAGTTCTTACTGTTATGCGAGATTAGGAGAAGCTTAAAGCTTTTAATGTAGAATGCCTTAAGTTTAAAAAAGTTTAACACGTACAGTCGAACTTCCTCATAACGAATCTCAGGGGACACTATAAGACTTCGTTATAAAGAAAATTCGAAATAAAGAATGGGAAGGAATTTGTAATGTAGAAAATAACTTAACTTAAACCTTACTTTTACTTAAACCATGTTCGATTTGATTTGCATGATCGCAGATTACAGGGGCAGCAGAATAAGCAAGACAATGAAAATGCGTAAAACAACTGAACGAACATGTGTCTTTAGGCCAGTTAAAGCCGATGGCTTAGGCCATGCTATGACACACAATTGATGAATGCAAATGCATTCGACGCAATACAAATGCTTTCATAAACAGTTCATGGTTCATTGAGAGATGATAGCCAAGTCAAAGACCTGATGATACCGCACACACCAAATGCGAGCTGAGCGTGCCAAGTAAGCAGGGGGAAAAAAGAAGACGATATCAATTAGAAGCGGCAGCTACTTACTCTTTGTACAGTTATTGTCGTTTCAAAGAGTAAAGCAAACCGTAAACTGCGTCTGCCTTTTATGAGAGTTGTTATCGGCATTGAATAGAACAAACACACCAATGGATTTTTTAGGTGCCAGAGGCTGCTTCTTGTTGGTTGCAAAGTGTGGCGTAAGTTTCGTAAGTTTGACTGGGCCATTCGACTTGACTCATTTGGTCACGTAAAGCGTACACACAAATCGCTCGACAGCTTTAATATAATGGCTATAAAAGCAATTTGGCCATGCGCATTTGTTAATTAGTTTGGAAAACAGTCGCTTCCTCGCACCAACTTGTCCAACATGTCCGTCAACTACACGCATCTGCTCTGCCTGATGGCCTGCTGCATCTCCGCCTGCCTGGCCTACCAGCAAGTGAACAACCAATATGGTGGCAACAATGCCGAATATGTCAAGTCCGCCGAGACTGCTGCGGCTCGGGCTGCTGCTTTGACCATTGCTGCTGGTGCTTCTGCCGCAGCCGCCAAACTGGATGCGCACGATTGGATTGCATTGAACCGTTATGGCTTGGAGCAGAACCGTCCTCTGCTGGCGCAATCCTATGGCCTTCTGGACCCCTTGTACGCTGCTAGTTTGCCAACACGCTCTTTCGTTGCCGAGATCGATCCAGGTTAGTTACTAAAACCACCTAAAACTCTCGAACAGCTTACTAAAATTTTATCTTTCTTTTCTTACAGCTTTCCAGAAGAGCAGCTATGGCGGTCTCTATGGCGACAAAACTGTCGTCTTGAACACTGGTTCAAAGCTTGCTGTGACTGCTGTTTAAGTTTCACCTAAAATCTGAAAGTCTTAATAAATAGTGATAGTATAAAGTGAAAAATCTCTACTTTGTGTTTTCAATGATATTTGTTGGGTTCGGGGGAAAAGTCTTACAGCTTATGCAATGTTAGTAATGAGTTGTTGATAGTATCTGATAACTTATTTTCTCCCCAATTAGTGGTTGACAATCAAAATTGTGAGTTTTTGTTGTTGTTTGTTTGTTTGTTATTATTATAATAAGTAAATTCAGTTTTTATTGCAAAAATACAAAGTAAAAATATGAAAATTGCTCCAGTTTTTCTTAAAATCGTTTTCTTTCTTTTAATGTCAAATCAATTCATTACGAGCACACAGATATTTACCTACTAAACATAAAATGAACTAAAAACAAGTAGAAGCGGTTGTAACTCGGGTAACTCGTTTTTGAGGGTTCGATTGGATTGATCTTTTATTGGATTTCAGTTGTTGTTGTTAATATTTATCAGCCAAACTCTATAAGCAATCTCTCTTTCTCTCTAGCGCTGCAAAATCTTTTGTTTGTTTTTGATTTTTTACTTTTTTTTGGTAATTTTATTTGGTTTTTTTTTTTGGTTTTAGGTTCATTATTTTAATTAAATTACATGAACTTCAAAATATTATTATTATATAAATTAAATAGGAGATGTGTAGTGTTATATATGTATTTATATATTGTATAACCTATACGAACTCTCGCAAGCTCTGAAAAAAATTTAAATTATAAAAGTTCTGTTTTGTATTTGATTTTTTACTCAAGCAAATCTTTCATTTCAAGAAGTTCTCATTTTCAGCAAATGTTTTAAAAAGTTGTTGTTTGATTTGTCTGCTTTTTAATTATAAAATGTTGCTGCTGGGCGTGTTTGTGTGTCTGGAGGTGTGTGTGTGTGGGTGTGTGGGTGTGTGTGTGTGTGTGTGGGGTGTGTGTTAACGGATCAATGAACCACTATCTATTCGGAGATCGTTCTTGTTGTCTCCTGAATGTACACCTGAGAACCGGGCACCGTGGAGGTGGTGACGAATGTGCGATGCTTGGCGCGGATCATGTTCAAGTTCGTTTCGGCACAATCGGCACGATCCTCGG
Organism: Scaptomyza graminum; assembly: GCA_018901835.1. Lineage (NCBI taxonomy): Eukaryota > Metazoa > Arthropoda > Insecta > Diptera > Drosophilidae > Scaptomyza > Scaptomyza graminum. The sequence goes on from JAEIFL010000243.1 coordinate 2,199,134, forward strand.
CAGCTTCCAGTTCACGCTGGAAACGGCGCACACGGGTTGTGGTGTGCTGGGAGACGCCCTCCTGTTCGGACAGCTGGCGTCTGTAGATGTTGATCTTGGCAGTGGTCTTGTCTAGCGCGTCCTGCAGCAAAATGATATTCTTCTGGTCCTCCTCACATTGTACCATCACCTCCTTGACGGTGCGTTCCTTCTTGCGCAAGATCTTGATGGTCTCGGCATGGCGACGCTTCTCCTCCTCCAGCTCCAGCTCCAGATCACGAATGCGAGCCTCCAGTTTGCTGATGATGCGCCTGCTACCAGCAACAGCATTCAGCTCGATTTCCTCCAAACGAATGGACAAGTTCTAAACGTAAAGTAAATGAAACACCATTGAGTTAGAATATATAGATTAGTTAGTTGAAGTTCTTAACCCACCTTGACTTCGACTTCCAAAGACTTCTTGATGGTCTCCAGCTTGACAACGCGCTCCTGTTCCTCGTGCACCTGCTCGATGACATGCTTTAGGTCGACAGAGACCTTCTGGTAACGCTCGTCGCTGATGCGCAGCTCCTTGGATACCTCCTCGTAGTCGGAGGAAACAACATGCAGCTCCTGCTCCAACTTCGACTTCAGCGACACCAGATTGACATTGACAGTGCTCAGCTCATTGATGCGTGTGGTGGCTTCCTCATACTGGATCTCAACGGTGCGCTTGGCACGGTTGGCGCTATCCAGGTGGGAGCGTACTTCCTCCAGCTCACCATTCATACCGGCCAGACGACGCTGGGCAATGCCATACTGATCGAGGGTGGCCTGCAACTGGCGCTGCACATCCTCATAGTGGGCCTGGATTTCGGTCAGCTGCAGCGATTGCTTCTTGATAACCTTCTGCAGATCGATGTTGGTCTTGTTGGCCACATCCAGCGACATTTCCAGCTCGGTGATCTGGATCTGCAGCTTCTTCTTGATGCGCATCACCTCGGTCTTCAAGCGGGTCTCCGCCTCAACGACACGGGCATTCAACTGCTCGATCTCAATGCTTGTCTGCTTGCTAAGGATATCGAAGAAGAGCAGCATTCGCTCATTAAATATATACACCAAATATACATAATTAAGTCTCTCTACTGGAAGTTGCCATCAAAAAATCTGAGGGTTTTGAGTCACCTCGAAACTCGCTTCGTTCAATTCTACTTTCTGCATTCTGCATTCTGCGCTATTTTTGGCCCCAATGTCTGACCCACAAAAATACAAAATTTTCTTAACACTCAGCATTCGGTTGTTCAGCTTGTGCTTTTTGCTGTTTGCTGATTTTTGTGGCATTGTCAAAAATTGTGCATTGTTTGTGGCGGCTGGCTAGCTGGCTGCATTGACTGCACATTTTATACACATATATTTATTTATACGCTTGATAAAGACATCGAACTTGTCACAAATAGCGCGTTCACATGCCAAGCATTTTCTACCTTAGAGCTTGCTATCGCATCATGCGTCTAATTTTAGGCGTAGGTGAGTTCTAGTTCTCTTGCAAAGTACTTGGTACTGCCAAAATTTGTTTTTGACTAATTGTATATAGCCGTTGAATCATTTGACAAGTTAAGTGCAAGTACTTTTAGTTAGGGTTCATTCGAAGGGAGTGCCAACTGAAAATCAATGTCTATCTACAAATATTACTCAGAACTATACTATATAGTTAATTTATTATTAATGTGAATACTAATCGAGACTCTTAACTTAACTAATGAACTTATTGGGATCATTATTTTTAACTTAGATTTTGATAATACTTCATCGTTTATTTTTCTAGCTAGCTTCTAGCTTTTCTAGTTTGAATTTTTTTAGAATTTCTTTCAGTGTTTTAGCCCATTTCTTAGTTACTTAATCTATGTGTGTTCTCATTGCTGTCGCTTTGCCAAGGTATTTAGCTTGAGTTTTGCTTGCGAACGTAAGTATTTCTTTTTTCATTTAATTTTAATTTTTTTTTCTTTTTGCTTCATTTTCAATGTTTATTGTCTACGCAGAAATATGTGATGAATTTTTTTTTTGTGTGTGCTTTATTCTTTGTTGCTGTCAAGCGCATCAATTTTGCTTTTTGAGAAAAACAAACTAAGATATTATTACGTGAAGGACACGTCAAACAATGGTCGAAATACTTTGCCAGAAAACAAAACCTGTCTAAAAGATATTTCTATGTGGGTGATAAATAAGATCATACACTTTGATGGATCTATGCTGGGAGATTAAGCTAAGCTGGCTTTCTAAGACTCTTACTAACTGTTAGAATTTATTGCATTTAAGATTGAACTAACACAAAGATGGCTTATAAAGTAAGATTCGATATAATTTTGCTGTAACTTCTGGCTTAAAAACACAAAACAAAACATAAATATATTTCGGACAATATTTTCTAGTATATAAAACTTTTTTTTCATGTAACTTCTTTGATAATTAAACAAATAAATATGTATAAATATAAGTTCAGTTGCTTTGTTGCTCAACAACATTGTGATCATACCAGAAAATACCCAAACCTAAAATTGCAACCACTATAATTGACAAAAACGAATAGAGAATAAACTAAAGCAAATATGATGGTCAGCTGCAAATGACCAAGCTAAATAAAATAGTCAACATTTCGTTGCAATTAGCCAGAACATAAGCAATTTAAAAATTCATCATAAATAATTTATACACGACTAAACAAAAGATACAGCAGAATGCCAGAGCAAGAAAATGGCAAAGCATAAGACAAAATAATTTAAGACCCAACAACCAAGTGCATCAATTATATTACGAGGGAAAAGCGAAAGAAGTGTCTAGAAACGAAAATAAATTTGCAATTTTCAACCAGACAAAAAACAAACAGACCAATAGGAAGAAAACAGAGAGTGGTGTAAGCAAAAATAACATCACACATTAAAATTTTGGATTGTGGGAATTGTGTGTGTTAAACAAAATAAAAATATTAAGCTAAAAGTCAAAATTGTATTTATTCAGAACTGTTGTCTGGGCTAGAAACAAAATTGAAATTCAGCACAAAAAAAAAGAGTTAATTATTGATGATGTGAACTATGAAATGAATAATGCAGGGGAGAAGGAGAAGTTTGAGACAGCAAATATTTAGTGCTGCCAATAAACATAGGTATAGTCCTTGAGTTTGGGATGTGTGCGCATAACCTTGCGACAAATCCAACACTTATCCTCTATACCACACCTGCTATCCGCATAGAATTCAACGGTGCGCTGATTCAGCGTCGACAACTGACGTTTCACATTGTGCAGCGATGAGGAGACACGGTGATCGAGCTTATCGACCAGTCGATCATCCATGAGCTCCATGTGGATGCCATGGGCACGCAAATGACCGCTGACGCCACCCTCGAATGGGGACGTGGAACGCGCACGGGACACGGCACGACTTGAACGGATCATCGACTGCGCCATAAAGTTCTCCTCATGCTCTTTGGCACTTTTCATATTGCGCTCGGACTCGGAGAGCAGTGCCTGGGCAATTTGGCTAGCGGACTTGCCGCGTATCGAACGCTTAAAATCGTCAGACATTTGATCGAAATCGTTATCCAATTCGATTTTACGTACACGCTGTAATATTTTCAACGTATCGCGCTTGATTATATCCTCGAGCTCCTCCTGACGACGACGACGACGCTGGCGCGATCTTTCAACAACTGTGTCCGGTTCAATGTGCTTGGCCACACGCGTTGCGTCAACGAGCTTCTGCACACTGAACGGCGAGCGTTTCTGTGCCCGAAAGCTAAGCAAAATTTCGTCGGCCCGAGCGGCGCAGGTGCGCGACAGGCGTACGATCTCATCGGCATTATATTGCCGCACCGCATTCGAGGAGCGATATTGCTTCAAACCCCGTTCGCTCACCCATGGCAGATGCGGTTGCTGCACTTTAAGGCCTTTTGCCTTCGCATCCAAATAGTCCAACATTGGCTGATAGAAATTCATCGTATAGCCATAATTATCATCATATGTGGTTGTATGGCGGAAACGCGATGGACGCTGCTTTAAGGCCAGCGCCATTTTGAGGAAGGGAGGAGTGAAAAGGAACGGAGAAAAATGGAGAGAGTGGAGTGGAGTGCAAGTGCTTAGAATATGAATATAATCTAAATAAAGCTAAGTCTGCTCGTCGCTGTTGTTGTTTTTGGTTTTGGTATTGTCGCCTCGGATATGTCGCTTTGTCGCCTTGTTGCTTTTTTCGTCTTCTTCAGTCAGTTTTGGCAACAGTTGCTGCTGCTTCGCAAAATAAATTTTCAAATTTGTCGAAATCTATAAAAAGATTGCAGTTTCTTGTTCAGCTGTTGTTTCGGCAAAAAGGTATCCACATAATGACGACAATAACATCATTATTATTGTCTTTGTTTTTGGCAGTCAATGTTTGGTGCTATGATTGATTCATTTTGGCATTCTTCCTTAAAGACTGTGACAAAATGTCACGCATTTTATGCAATAGCCAAATTTTCAATTCAAATGCTGATCATTGCAAAAAAGAAATGGTTTCAATTTCTTTTATGGATCACTCAAAGCCAAACAATTGCCAGCTTCAACAATAACTTCAAACTCAAACTTGAACCTACCTATTTCTCAATAGCAGAGATCTTTCAGATACTTTGATAGTCTTGTCCAATTATGTAATCACAACAACTGCGCAATTTTCTGTTGAAAATTTTAACATAAATTGATTAAGAAAGTCTCGTTTAAGACCAAGTCTTTGTTATATTCGAACCAACTTCTTCAACGGCAACTATCCAATTACATACAAAGGATTTAAAGGAGTTGCTGCTTTGAGTAAAACTAATGCCGTTGCTTTAGGCGCGACTAATCAATTCGTACTGATTAACTAAATGGGTCAATTTGATATCAATTGTTGGCAATTGCCAATTGCACAGCGACGATTGCAAATCAATCGATTGACTTTCGCATTGGCGCGAATGCTTCCGATTTGGCAGCGGAAACTACAAGGTTGGCCAGGGGCGTCATCGATTCGAGGCAACTTCCAAGGGGGACCCGGATATTGTAAATGTGTCTAGTCTAGTCACTTACCGAATAGCCTCAATTTCCTCATCCTTCTCGGCCAGACGACGCTCGGCGTCGTGGCGATATTGGTTGAAGTCAGCGGCCAGACGCTGACCACGCTGCTCCTCAGCCTTGCGACCCTGTTGGCAACAAATTAGAATCATTAGCAATTGAATCAAACTGTTGAGTGATTTATAGAACTTACAGCCTCAGCCTCCTTGTAGGCAGCGGTCAGCTCATCACGTTCGTTCTCCAGACGACGCAGCTCCAATTCCATTTCGTGCATGCGACGGTTCAGCTCGTTAATGACGCTCTTGGCCTCATGCAGATCATCTATAGAGAAGACAATTACAAATTATATCGATTGATATGAGGTTTTTGTGTTATTGACTTACCGCCCAGTTTCTTGTTCTCACGACCCAGCTGACCGTTGGCATCCTTAACCTTGTCCAATTCGTGCACGGTACGAACCAAATCGGCATGCTTGTTCTTCAGATCACGCTGGCTGGTCTCGTACAGAATGATGGTTTCATCGAGACGGCTCTTCAGCTCGACGTTGTGCTTCTCCAGGGTGTTGCAAGTCTTGGTCAATTCGCGGCAGCTGTTGTTAGATTTCTCCAGATCGATGATAAGAACCTCGACCTCGCTGGCGAGGCGTGTCTTCATCTTCTCCAGATTGTTGACCTTAACGATGAGTACTTCGATGTGCTCCTCCAGTTCGGTGATGCGCACTTGATACTTGCGACGGATCTCTTCGACCTCTTCGGCACGGGCTGCCACTTCGGCATTCCATTTGTTTTGCCATGAAGTGGCATCGGCATTGGCCTTGACCAACTGACGTTCCAAATCAATGCGCGCCTCGGACTCTTCCTCGAGTTGAGAACGAGTTGAATCCAATTCGATCTCAACCTGATGCAGCGAAGACTCGAGCATTGAGCGACGACGGTCTTCGTCTTCCAGGCGGCGGCGTGCATCTTCCAGCTGGGAGATGACTTGGCTCTTGGAAAACGAGACGGTGTCCAATTGGCTTTTGAGATCTTGGACGTCCTTGATCAGCTCAATGTTTTCCTGCGAGAGGCGAGATCTATGCGAAGAGATATCGATGACGGTGCGGTTCAGCTCCTCGATCTTCACATTCAACTCGCTAATGGAGACCTCCAATTTGGAGATATGTTTCTCCGAGACGATTCTCTCCTTGTTGTAGCTTTCGATTTGAGAGAGCAGCTCGTAGACTTCGGACTGGAATTTAGACTTCTCCTTTTCGGCTCTGTAAGCATTCGATCAACAAAATGTTTCGAGTTCAATAGCAATTCAGTTGTATGAAAGCTCAATACTTAGGCATGGTTTTGTGAGATCGTCAAAAGCTGTGATTTGGCTAGTAGCAAAGCTTGGGTAGAGATCGGTGTAATCCAAGCTTTTCAGAAAGCTTTGCAGCTTGAACACTTTTGCATATCGATCAACAGCATGTTGCCAAAAACAAACACACACACGCTGGAGATAAAGCTATTGTTGGTCATTTTTGGCAACATGCTGTGCAGAAAGCTCCACCTGATCGATATGCAAAAGCTTGAAAAAGGTGTAAGGTTAAGAGCACGTGGCCTGGAAGCAAGCTTTTTTTAATTGCATAATAGAAATTCAATTTAGTATATTACGAGAAATGGCAAAACGTTTTGTTCACTTTTCACTTAGGAGGCATAATCATTATCATTAGCTGTTTACAGTGAATAATGTAAATAGTACTTCTACTGATTATCATCCACCTACTACAAGTTGCAAAAGCGACAAAACGTATCGAATTTCCATAAAGTTCAATTGGACGAAAAGAGACAACAATAACAACAACAATCATCACTTTTAAATATGATTCAATCAAAGACATATTTGGATTGGGCGTTGGTGCAAATGAGAGAGAGCAACAACAACAACAACAATACAACAGAAATTTCGGCTCTCTTCTACTTAACGTTCAAGAATGTAGATGAAAATTAAAAAAAAATTGTCTATAAATAAATGCCAAAAATATGCGCTTCTCGGTTTTGTGTTGTATTTTTTTTGTTGTTGTTGTCATAGTGGAACAACATATGGTTGGGTGCGTGCGGAAAACGTTGAAACTTTTCATTATGTTGTTGGGGCAAAAAGCTTCCTTTAAGCTTCGCGGCGAGAGCGAGAAAACTACTTTGTCGAAACACAAAATAAATGCAAAAGTGCGCAAACTCGGGCGCACCTCGCAAATAGCTAACGAATTATTGTTGTGTACCTGAGCAGATCGGTGGGAATAATACAGTTTATTTATTAATGAAGTAACAACAATTTGCAACAATTGCCTAACTTGATAACTTGATCAATTTGGAAAAGGTTGACATTACGCATACGCCACGTGGCCAATTCATGCAGTCAGCCTTGAATTTTTGTGTGGTTTTGCTCGTTGATTTTGAAATTGAGAACAAAAATTCCTTTGGCATTTATTTTTGGATATTTGATTTGGAAATATGAGTAGCACACGAAGAGAGTCGCCGCCCTCTTGATCGTTTCTTCGTTGTTGTGTTTTTTTTTTTTTGCTTATATGTACATTCATTCGACTGAATTTGTGGGTTGCAGAACTGCAAATTTGTGTCAATAGAACTTGCAAGCAATGCATGTTGGCTAGCTAGCAATACATATTTTCCGATGCGGCTTTTCAGCTTTTCGGCATATTTGTGCTTGTCATGGCATTTTGATGAATTGTTTATGATCTGATTTCTGTTTTGGTGTCAGCGGGCCAAGCAAGGTTACCAATTGTTGTTCTTGTTATTGTTTAGCAATTGCATGTTACTGTTTAACAATTTTGTTTGGAGACATTGAAAAGTCAGCGCCAGCTGACGCCTCTTCATCATACCAGACAATAAACAATAACATGGAAATGTGTGTTTATGTTGGCACAAATGATTGCACATTTTCGAGGTCAAAACATGAAAAATGAGGCCACGAGGTCGAGGATGATGAAGCGTTGAGAGATTGGCATTGAAGGAGGGATGAGTGGGGCTTACCTAGCTTTGTTTTTCGTTAGGATTTCGACTTGTTCTTGGAAATCCGTGATAATTTCGTTGTGCTTTTTCTTCAAAAGCATGGTGGTCTCCTCAGATTCAAGATGAACATCCTCAAGCAGCTTGCGCAGCTTCAACAGCTCAGCATCGCGCTTGCGGTTGGCTTCAAACTGTCAAGAATTATACGTATGAACATGTTGGCTAAGCCACCCCATACAACAAACAGTTAATAACTTACTTGATGTTCAGCACCACCCTCAGCTTCCTCAAGACGTTCGGACATCTGGATGACCTGCACGCTGAGATCGGCTTTCTCGCGCTCGATCTGCAAGAGACACAAATTTGGATCAGTTTTTTTTTTTGCTTTTAGTTGACATATTGTGTAATTTTTAATTAAACATAATTTATAGACACACAAATTTCTTCATCTTTTTTCTTCATAATTTGCATAATATTATTTATAGTTCAAAATTTTTTTGGCCATCCCACACGCAATGCAAAGAACCGTGAAGCATTGCAGCAAAATTCAAACGGCCCATAAAATATATAAATCAAATTAATCAGTCAAAAATAATTATGCGCTTGTAACACCCAAAATAACAATGGCATGGTGCCAACAAAAATGTTCTATAGGTATATTTCTATCTGGATACCTAAACTTTCTACAGACATATAACCGAGTGCAGTTTGCATTTCCAAAAAAGCATTAAAGGCATTTTTATTAGACGCATTTCAAGCGAACTGCTAAATACAAGATTTTTCCAAAAAGTTTTCTTTTCCATCGAATTTTTTTGTTTTTGTTTTTCGGACTGACCCAATTTAAGACCTGCAAATTTGCAAATAGTTTTCTCTTCTTTGTAATTAAAACAGAATTTTATTTTCTTTCGAAACAAAATTGGGAACTGTCAGATTGAATTTGGTGGAACTGGGGCTGAAATAAGCATATTTTTTTAGGAATAGTCTTGGGTGTTGGGGGGTGGTGGTAAAGGCAGAAAAGCATAAAAAAACTGAGGTAATGCTCGATGAATTTTGCGGTATTTGTGGTTAAAGGTTAAAATCGATCGTCCTTCATCTAATTTTCAAGGCATTTTCACAATATTGTCATAGCAATGTGTGTGTAATTTTTTTCTTATATTATAAATTCATATGTATTTGCCACAAAGGCCATATAGGTACAACCGTTAATCCATTTGCGCCATATGTATCTTGTAGATACTTTCCGACGCTATATGCATAGAGATATGTATGTATTCAGAAAACTGTCTGTGAAAACTTTTAATGTGCAAGAAAATTATTTAATTTTCACAAAAACATACACACACCTATACATATAGAATAGCAGCCCACATAGAAAAATGTTCAGCTGTGCTCTGGTGCCAGCGAATTTTCTTTAGTTTTTCAGCTTTTCACGCTTTTCCCGTAGATAATGATCATGAGGATGTGAATGTTGATGATGATGACGGTTTTTGGCTACTTTGTTTTCAATTTTTTTTTGTTGTTTTTGTTGGTTTTTGGTTGCTGTGGCTGTTCATATTTTTTTTGTTTGCTTCAAGTTAATCATTGCTTGTGTATTGAATGTCGCGCGCTAATTTTAGCCATTTTGTTCCATATTATCGATGTGTGTGTGTGTGTGTTAGTGTGTGTGTATATGTGCGTGAGTTTGCTGATCCATAAAGCAAAAATAATTAAAATTATTTCCACAAAATATATATGTAAGTATGTATGGGTATTTACAAATATACCTTTTTGCTGGGTTTCCTTTGCATTTTCCTCTCTTCCCTTTTGGGCCAAGACGCATTGTGGCAGACCATGATGCCAGGCCGGGCCGGGCCGCATTTTCTAAATTTGTAATGCCAAACAGGAACAGACCGGGGAGCCAAAAAAACAACAACAACAAGAACTACAATTCGAGTGTTGCCGCCGCCTGCAGCTGAATGAAGTGCATTTGTATTTTTGATTTTGCAAACGCAAATATTTCAAACACACAAATTGTATTTGCAAAAATGCAAATGCAGAAATCATTTATCATTTGTTATTGGGTCTGCAGTGATGGCTCCGCCTTAGAGCTGCGAGAGCGATTGAAGTTCAATGCACATCATTATCATTCTGTTCGACGACGCACAACTCTCGAAGGGTAATTTATTCTTAGCACTTTTCTCTAAATGCAACCAAAAAAAAACCAAAAAAAACTAAAAGAAATTGTTTCTATTATTTTGCCCGCTAGATTTTTCGCCGCCTTTCTATTTTGCTTTTTTGTTTTTTTTCCTCGTATTTTTGCATTTGCTTTTCCACATTTTTTGCTGTTTTTAGGGTGACATTTGCAAGCGACCCAAGTGAAAAACGCTGGGATGGCGCTTTCTCTATCAGGAATTTACTTATTGCCGCCCAACAGCAGGTGAGAATATATTATAGAGTTTGAAGAAAAAAAAAGAACTCAAGTATCGTGAAGGCAAGAAATATGAAGTGTCTGGAAGAGTATTTACTATCTTGGCATTATTAAATAAAGTATCTCAACTTACCCTTTGACGCAGTTCACGTTCAACTTCAAGATCATCATGGAGCAGACGGATCTTATCCTGCAAGAAAATTCATATTTGTATTTTTTTTTCATTTATATATTTTTATATATTTTATTTTTGTCAAATTTTTCCCACTTAGTTTTAGCACAAACTTTCAATAAACTTTAACATATACATATACATGTATATCTATATATTTTTTTCGAGTGTATCTTGTAGGTGCTTGTTACATAATTTTCACCGACGCATCTACACGTTGTATATGTATCCACGTATCGGTAGATATACATTTTTGCTCAAACGAATTTTATATTTCCACACACAAACGCGGCGAGCACACACCAACATACATACGCAGGTATATATATATAGATATATTTTCAGTCATTTAGACACACATAAAATACGTTTGGGGTTTTTTTTTTATACATTTTCTTTAAAGATACTTTTGCAATAGTTAAACGCATATTTTTATCACATTTCTTTTGTAGAGTTTTTAGGAAGAGTTTTTTTTTCGTGTCGAGCGTATCCAGTTTAGTGTGAATCCTTACCTCCAAGCGGGAGAGCGAGCTCATGTCAGTGATGTACGATGTTTCGATGTTAACATCGCCGCTACCGGGACCGGTGGATGTTGCCCGGTAGGAGTATTTCGAGGAGCGTACAGCTTGCGATGACGACATTTTTTCTATGTCAGATTTTCAAACGATATTTCTCGTTATAGAATAATTCACTTTTCGTTACGCGTTAAGTCGCGTGAAAATATATATAGATTTATATTATTTTCTTTAGAATTTTCCTTTTATCAAGCGAAAATCTCTACAGCACCGCACGCAGTTTTTGTGTAGTTGTCACCGAGTCACCGAATAATTCGTAATAAACGTCGGAGTAAGGCTGGTGATCTACTGAACAAGAGATCCCGTTGTCGTTCGAATAAAGAGTATTTCGTTTATTTGGTCACTGCTCGCTTGTGGATTCGTCTATTTCAACGAATCCGAACGACTCAATGCCTCGGCCTCCCGTTTTGAGTGTGTGCCTTTTCGCTGCTTTTCCTGTGAGTATTTTGAGTGAGTTTGTTTTGTTGGTCTTTTTGGTTTTCTCCCACCCCGCCCCAAAAACAGCTTTCGGGGCATCTTGCTTTCTACGTGCGTGTTAATTGCTCAGTTGTGTGGAACATTCTTTGATTTTGATTTTTCTTTCTTGGATTCTTTGCAGTGCCTGAGTGTGAACGCATTTTCACGCCAGTTTTGCGGAGCAAACCCAAAATAAACTCCAAGTTGTTTTTTTATTTGCTTACCTGTAATTAGCCGATGTCGCACATATACACAAATGTTTGTGTATGGGTGTGTGTTTAAACGTATGTTTTTGTTGGCTTTTATTTTGTGTATCTGCCTTTCAAATTGTGCCTACGATTTGAATTGGCTTCCTAGTAGGTAAAATAAATATCGATCAAGCTTTGTATTTTTAAAATTTATTTTTAACAATATTTAAAATGTTATTGTTTTTATGTTTTTAACCAATCAAGTATACAATAAAATAAACATAATAAAAATTGATGTTTCTTTTACATTGCAAATAGACTTTTTGATAATCTGTAAAAAATAAAATAAAAATGCTTGGACAATGATGAAAATTTAATTTCATATTCAAATACTTGACACTTTAATAGATCAAAAAATATACAAAACACGACAACGCAAACCCAAAGGTAAAATGCTCGAGCTCACTTTGAGTGAATCCTTGGCAATGTTAACAAAATAGTTGGCAACCCCATTAGCTGCTTTTATTGGCCAATATTGCTTTGCAAACAATATGCTGTCATTTAACAAATGTTTTATTAAATGGGCGAACAAAAGAAACAAACATTTTGACACATAGCCATAGTTTTATTAAGTATACGTACACAATATTTTATCTATATGAAAATATTGCCATTGCATTTGGAGTGTCATGTTTTGGGCTCAATGATTTTTCCAAAGAGCTTTCTTGAGTGTAAATAAAATTTTCGCTCGATCTATAGCAGCACTCTCCACCTGTGCAAAGTGCTCTATAGACCCACACAAGCATATAACTATACCTAAGAATGATTTTTCGATTATTTTTAGCAACCGAATTCAGCGTTATATGTATGTTTGAATGTTTTTTTTTCTCCCGCTCACTTTTTCGCTGCTCATAATCATGTTCATTTTCCACACACATTTCACCTGAGCGTATAGATACACATGAACCAGAGGCCATATAGATGGGCCGGCGGCTACTTTAGTTTATATGTATGTATCTATACGTATAGTATATAAAGTTGGCTGGCTGGCCATTTCGTATCTTCTAGATACTTAGTGCCACGAGAAGCGCTGGCCATAATGTTATTTATTTTATGCATGTTTATATATATGTGTATATATATATATAAATATTCAGAGGTTAATGGAAGGAAGGGGGATTGGTTTGAATAATATTTAAAATTTTGTGTGCTTGCCACATTTTGGAATTTGTAATAATTTATAAATAACATGGCGAATATGTAGCAAGCGGTTAAAAAAAAATAAATAAGTCAGCTAAATATAGAACAACACGGGTCCTAAAAAAAAGCGTTGGTTGAATTTGATTTATAAAAAATCAAAGTGCACGCAAGAAACTGTCTGCATGTCCTGAAAGAACTCTCAATGAAAACAACAGGCTCACCTGTCCCAAGTTTCCGGCTCATTGCTCAGCATTTAACAGATGCGCTGAGGTCAGTGATGGCAAGGAGGAGGAGTAGCAGCAGAAGCAGGAGACGGGAACGGAGACGGAGACTGTCTCTCAAAAGTCACTCGTTCGCTTGATCTTCTTTGTGTTCTTCATGTGTACCAAAAATTGGGTCAAAATTGTTATGATCACACACACACACACGTTCACAGGCATGCCTGCTATGCAGTTATATATAGAAGTGGCGACTATGAGGTGTTTTCCTGTTTTATAAACTGTGAGTTTTTTTTTTTTCTGTGCCCATTTGACGAGTACAACACACTTTCAGGCACTTTTTGCACGGCTCACTTGAGGATGCAGCTTCACCCCAAGATCACTTAAAGCACTCTCCGGAGTGGGGCGGGGTATGTGCTAAGTGCTGACCAGATAAGCTCAAGTGGGCGCCATTGTTGCTCCACTGTGGGTGGCTGTTGGTGCTGCTGCTGCTGCAAAGGCAACAAAAATTCCAACAAAATCCAAATATATACTTTTAATGCACACAAAACAACAAACAAATAAGGCTAACGGTTTAGGTCCTAATGCATTTGCACTCCAAGCAAAATTATTTGGTTTTTCGCAAAAGATAAAACTCATCGTTGACAACTTCACATTAAAATACATTGTTTGATGATTCACACAACGCTGTGAATATACTTTTTTTTTAATAGGTATTATGGGTGTATATATATAGAAGTATATTTGCCAAATCAACAAAATAACACCCTGTGACGTGTGTGCGACCAACAAAACTTGTGAGTCATTATTGGTTGTATCAGATATAGTACATATCTGTAGATGTTTGTCTCGCAAAATGTGGGTGCTGTTGCGAACTTGCCAAAGAACATTAATTGCAATAAACATTTATCGTTCGAAATCAACAACATTCTATAACTATTACATGCAGCGCCTATGAAATAAACTTATAAATAAATTGCATCTGAAAATAGCAATATCAATCGAAAACATTTTTCGGCTCGGGTTTAATTAATTTAATTTAATGTTTAAAAATATTTAATAAAATTATTCTAAGACATATTTCAATGTTTTTCATTTAATAATATTATTTAAATATCCAATATAAATAAATATTTAGTACCAAATTTCATAGCTCTCGGATCGTTGCACATGTACAATTATAAATAAAATTTGTTGCATGCATTGCACATTTCATTTCGTGTCGACACAAATTTTATTTGACAAGTGATTAATCATCAAAACATATTTGCGATTGTGAACGATAAATTCGGAATTTAATTAATGTCAACAGCACAAAATTTTGTTAAAAGTCGATTCTAATCAAATGAAAATGAGTCTACAATGAATATAAAAAGTTTCTGTGTCATTTTTAATTTATTTGTTAAGTTGATATTGATATTGACTAAGATTTTAGCTAATATTAAAGTCATAAACAAAATATATGTATAAGAAAAGCGTTCGTAAAAATCTTACACTCAAACATCAAAATATTGCTTGGAAGCGTATTTAAACTGCGGCGTTTGAAACGGATTCTAAAATATTTCACTTCAAAAAAAGTCTTTCTGATTTTTTCAGAGCTTTAGCCAGTGCACAAACCATCTCGCTTACCGCTTGGTGCACAGCGTAGACAGCAACCCAGCGAACTTGCTTAGCCGACACATAGGTGTCACTTTGCACTGATATCTAGTCAAAACAAATAGAATTCTCTCTATAAATCTTTATTAATATTAACTCAACAAGAATTCGATTAAGTTGGTCAAACGCCACATATTAACATAGTTGATGAGCACCACATAGGCGTAACAGGTGTAAATGTAGGCCCACCATTGAAAGTGCAGCGGCTCCTTCATCCATCTGGTCCTGTTCGATTGCAGCACATAAGCATGATTTCGGTCAGTGAACAGCCGTCGCAATACAGTTCCACACAGATAGACAACGCTCAGCAGGAGAATGAGGCGACGCAGGTGCACCAGCAACAAAGGCATTTCGGCTATTAGCCGCTGTCAACTGTCGAATATATTTAGTATATGTTTGCACATTCGTAAGTATATTTGTAAAGGGCTGTGTTGTTTTTTAATATTTGCTTAACATTTGCATTTGATTCTTGGACACGCACATTTCGCACTATTCTTGCACGATGCGATGCCTTGATGAAGTTTTCGCAAATTATTTTTACTTTTTCTCGATCTTTTTTGGTAGTTTCTCGTATTTGCCCGAGTTTTGTTTTCGTTCCACTTTTCGTTAGACTTTTGATTTTACAGCTGGCAACACTTTGCAAAAGTTTTAAAAACTTTCAGAATTGTACGTATTTTCTTAAGCTTTTGGCGGATTTTTTTGAATACCCTATGATAAGACTGATAAGTTTCAATATAATTTCAATGTTATAAAAAATTATCTATCTGCAAGCAGAGTGCATATTATATCTATAAAGAGAACGAAGAAGTTGTTGCTTTTTTAAGATCTAGCATTTTGACATAATTTCCAAATACGAAACTGTGCCAGGCCGCCACTTGAAAGAATTAAACTCTTCAAATACATTTCAGCGCAACCTGCGATTACGTCCAACAAAGCTATACAAAAAATCGAACAAGCGACTATGTTGCGTATACTTAATGCTTATGCGTAATTTTACCTCACACTCCGTCATTTAGTGTATACTTGAGACGTGGCACTTCAGCACACAGCCTCAGCTTCTAGATGAGAGATAACCTTGAATGTGTAAATCTATAGCGCCGCAACAAGAACTAAATAAAGAGAGTGTAGGAGGGTTAAAAACAAACAAAGGCGTTTTGTCTATTGCCACACAGAGTGAGGTTGGTTAAGAACAATATTTAAATTAAATATTGGCACACACAATGCTCGCTCGCCGAAAGGCAAACGCACAAAAACATAAAAGATGAAAAATGGAAGAACAAAATAAATCCAAGATGTTGCAACGCTTCGAATGTAAACTCATTTGAAATTGTTTAGCCAAAAATTTTTTGTGATGAAAACGCGTGAGCTTTATGTAAATAAAAAACTATTAACTGCATTTTCCGTTCAGCGTTTTACTTTTTCCGTTTTATTATTTTTAGCAGTGACATGGATAAATGGAACAATCGACGGCGCAACAATAAGTTGGATTGATTTGGTTGTCGATTTGATTAGTAAAAATACTAAAAACTATTCAGAAGACGATTTATTTTGTTCTATTGAATTAAATTGAATTAAAACCAAAATAGTTAATAATAAAAATATAGTATAAATAATTTCTTACAGCCTTCATTACTATGCACTAAATGAAAAGTTTTTAAAAAACATTTTTCCTATGCCACAAACTATTTTTATTGATTTTTATGAGCACGCAAACATATCGCGTTGAAGTTTCAGCTACTCACAGCCACGCCCCGTCCCCATCATCCCGCTATTAATTTTATTAACTAGTGTTTGCATCTTTAGATTGCATAATCTGTTGCTGCATGGCACGGACATGCATAAATTACAAATTCAAAATCGTCGAAAAGATTGAATGGCCTGCGCCTGTTTAGTCAACGCATCGTATTCCTAGTATTCCCATCGGTTGCTACCCGTTCCCGTACTAAATTGTGGGTGAGAAGGGGGGGGTGAAGAGGGTGAAGCCACTGGCTGCTCCCAGGGATTGCCGGGTCTGACTTTTATGGCTGTTGGTGTATTTTTTATGGCCTGCCCAAATTCATTTCTCGTTTTGAGGCAAACTGTTTTTTTTCTTCTCTTCTCTTATGTTTTTCACGATTTGTTTGCATTCATTTCTGGGGCGACTGCGTTGGCGTTTTGTGTTTTTGTTGCTGTTGTTGTTGTTGTTGGCGTCTCACGCACGCACTGGGAAAATATTTGTGGAAAGCATGCAAAATGCACACGCCTGTTGCAGCTCTTTTATTTTTTAATGCAGCGTTGAAAGCTATTTGTATCTGTCGGTCAGATTAGGTTAAATTTCCACGCCCCCAACCAGTGGCATCAGTAGCAGCAACATCAACGGCATCCATTGCAACCCAACCACCAACCACTGCATGTCTTTCGTCAAAGTGTCGAGCCACTTTGCTTTTGCCGCAGCTTCCCCCCTTTTTCCCTATCTGACTATTAGCCATTGATGGGCGCTTGGATTCTCAACTCTGCCTTCGATTTTCAGGCAATTTAGCTTCTTTGTCGCGCATTCTGATTTATGTGCTCGACCATAATATAGAAAGGAAGTCAGGCATTTGCTTTCATCGGTTTTTGGCACATTATAATCTAGTATTTAATTTAAATCTGAAACGATACGAACATGTGCAAGCAGCGCAAATGGCATCTTTGTTTTCTAGTCTTTCTGATATTCTACATTTTTGAATGGACGTCATATCTTTTAGCTAGCCGCACGCTTCCGGTGATCTGTGTGTGTGTGTGTGTGTTGGGATCTGTGTATAGTTTTCGTTTGCTGACTGGCAAAAGTGGCACACAGATCGTTATTTTTAAATGAAGAAATAAAGAACAAAATATCAGTGCACAGAGTGCGATTATATGTATGTACTATTTATGTGCTCATAAGATATGCGATATATATACTTTCACAGCAAATAAACTGTGTGAGTATGTGCGCAATAAATTAATGACACTTGCTTGCTTTTGGCTATGGGAAAGAGTACCACGAATATACTCTATACTATGTGAATGTGGACAAGGAATTCAGGAAAGAGTTTATAAGTAATAAGTAATCTAATAAGAAAGTGACGTTGAGTGATGATTTTTTTATTTAAAATTGAATAAGATTAAGTTTATTCACCTGGTTCGATTAGTTGGCTCAATATTGTCATTAACTTCATTCAAAAAACACAACCGAATTCTTACTGGACACAAAAGAACAAATGAACGAACAATCTATATAAACCAGGTATGCTGAAAGGTACATAACAATTCTGTTCTATAGAGTAGAATTTAATTTTCAATAAGATCTAAACTTATCACAAATTTCCAGCCAAATTTGTCACATAGTATTCCTTATCCACTGTCAGCACTTCCCACTCGTTGATTACTCATGAATTCAAATATATTAATACCTGTCTGCTAATAAAAACAAAATATTTTAAATTAATTGGCTATTAATAGACAAACATATTTTCAATCTTAATAGACAGCCAAATAAAATGCAAAACACTTTCCATTTTTATTGTTTTATTTTTCCTGTCCATTACAAAAATGTTATACATTTTAACAGCTGTCGAAATGAGGTAAAATATGCTGCTGAAGCGTTAATTACATACATAGTATATGGACATAGGTACGCAAGATTTTTGCCAGATATACGCGTGGCTATATACAAAAATAAAATTATATTTTTTTTATTATTGCAATTTAACAAAACGCAACTAGCCGAACGAAAGAGAGCGCCAATTCTGTTCCGATAGTGAGAAGAACGGAGAGAGAGAGAGAGAGAGAGAGATCAAGATCTCTAGGTTCACCCGAAAATACTACACGCACAGCTCACGAATAATCACGTATAAGTTTTTTTGTTGTTCGCTCGGTTGGGAAAAATCTCAGCACACAAGATTTTCCAACAACGGGGCAGTTTTCCTTTGACAACGCGCCGAGTCGCATCGAGTAAAAGAAAACGCGCTTCGCGACGCCGACGATCGCATGCGACAAATACTTTTGCTAAATTTAAAAATAAATAGCAACCGTTTTTTTCACTGAAATCTGAAAAAAAAAATAATGAAGAAAATCGCTGCCGAGTGCAAGAGGAATAAAAAATAAAAATAAGAAAAGAAAAAAAAATCGGAGCGACAGGCACAAAATATCAACGCATAAATAAAAGGCAGTGTGACGTGTTGCAGCCTCCCGACTTTTGTATCTGCCGGCAACATTCTTAAATGCTCCCTGAGCAAACCAACCGTTGCTGCTGCTCCTCCTCTACAGCTGCGTGCCGGCGGATTATGTAAAGTGGCACAAGCCCAGCAAAGCGATGCAAAAATACGCACGGAAAACTTTTTGTTTCAGTTCGTTTTGTTGAGGAATCAAAGTGTGCTGAGGCTGTGCAAATGTATCCATTGAATGCCTGGCAATTGTATCTCAGTGTGTGTGTGTGTGATGTGTGTGTTATTTTGTCGCCAATGTAAATGTATCTAATTTATTTTGCATCTATTGCAATTGAGCGGCCACCGTGGATGCATCCAAAAGATACGCTGTCGCTTTTCTAATTGCCATCAGTAGTTAAATTTATGTTTAAGTGTGTGTGTATGATTAAACCATCAATCGTATTGAGTTACAAACGAAATATTTCAAGTGTTTAAATGTGCAAAGATAAAACGCCAAGAATAAAATTCTTGTTAATGAATATGTCATTAATTGTTATAATTAACAGAAAAGAAAAATATACAAAATATAAGTGAAAAGAACCAAAATAAAACGCAAATTGCTTAAACCAAAATCTGTTGCCAAAATAACGTAATCAGACATCATGTCATCCTATCGCAGTTATGTAAGTAAACTTAATGCCAAAAGTATCTGCAACACATTGAATCTGTTTATATATTGTGTACATGGTGCAACTGTGTATATCTCTGAATTGTTTCACTAGGTTTTCGATTTTGTTTGTTGTCTACTAATTGCTGATGTGGCCGATGTATTTAGTGTCTAGTTTTCAAACTACACCCACATACAAAAGCACACACACGTATTGGATAAATTACGAACACGTATGCAAATTATACGAACAATGTATGTATTTTGTATCTATAAATTTGGCATTTCCTTTGGGGCACTTTTGTTTTCGCCAACTTTTGTTGTTGTTTCTGGTGCGGCTTTTGTTTAACTAGTTGTTGTTGTTGTTTTTTTGGTGTTCGAGTTCAGTCGTGTTAATGGCCCAATTCCATGATAAACAATTTTCTGAAAAACTTTTGCCTTCTGCCAGTGTTTCGGCCAAACTTTTCGTTGGTAATTGATTTTTGGTTTTAGTTTTCGCTTGTTAGTCAATTGTTCTGATTTTTAGTACAAGTATAAAGAATGATGGAATGCTTTAAAAGTGTTTTTTGTAGGTGTTTCAAAGAAACAGGCCAATGGATTTTAATTATATATTATCAAACTAGATGTGTGTGTGCCTATGTGATTTATTATTATTATGATTTATAGCAGAAGTTAGTTAAGTCGATGATTAATGATTTTATATGTAGCTATCAGCCTTGGCTGGAATCTTTTAGTTCTTAAACTAGTATAAAGGCATGTCACAAATTTGACTAATTTTAAGTTAGTTACTATGATGAAATGAACGAATTTGTAATAAGATTTAATACCAACTAAAAATGCTCACTGATTAGTAATGGTTGGATTGTTAGGATTCTTATAATATCATCAATTAAGAAAGAATTTTTAATATTTAAAGTCATGTCACAATCATTTCAAAACTTACATAGAGACAGATACCTTTACAGAACGTGTCAGTTTCTTGACTTTGTGTTGAACTTTGAACGATCACTAAACTCTTAGGCTATAAATCAATTATAGATTGCGCCCCAAGAACCGATCAGTTAATGTGTTGTGCGCAACAAGTTTCCACTTTTGGGATAAGTGTTTGTCAGTTTTCCAATTGGGATGGCTGTTTGTTTATTTTTAGCCCGCACATTTCTAAAAATGCACGAATAAGAATATATTTTTTTTTATTATTGTGTCGTTTGTAGTAAGTGTGTTCCTGGCTGTAGAGTTTTAATGGCCAGAAGGAAGCTGTAAATATTTATGAGACACACAATGTTGAAACTTTGTCTGCTGATGCTACCGCTGCTGCAAGGAGGGAGTTTGATGTAGCAAGCACCACCTAATTAATCAACAAAGTGTGAATATTCATATGTATTTGAATATTTTGTGGAGAATGAGGGGCAGGCTGGGTAAAAGTTAGCAACAGTTGTGTTTGTTTCTTAAGATACTATTTGAAAGTCAGATTCTTCGTTAAACAACAACAATGCCACGACGACGTCGATTGCGTTGCAGGGTGATGCCTTTGTATGCCGCCGACAGCGAGGCAAGTCAAGAGGAGCAGCAGCAGCACCCAAATGATCCGACCATAACTGATGAGCAGGAAGCAATCCTAGATAGTCATAGCACAACTCCTCCTCCACCTCCTTCACCTCCGCCAACATCCAGTGACTGGGATTATCGGCTCTTTCCGGAGCTGCACAATCAGTTGCCCCCCTTGCCCACCTATGCGGATATCTTTGGCCAGGATTCGGATGTCATTTGCCAGGAGTGTCAGCCACCAAATGGAAGCGCCTCTGGTTTAACAGATGCCTTTGGCATTCTCAATTTGGCGGCCAAGTTGCGCTTGAATCAGAGTAATGAGATTCATCTGCAGCTGGCCATTGGTGAGGATCTGACCACATATGGTCTGGATCTGGCCAGTCATGGCGATATATACATTCATTTCAACGGTCCCTTCACACAGCAGCCAACTTGCTGCAGCTCCTCCAGCTCAGCTGTGGAACTGGGCATGCGGGGTATGCGGGATGCCATGGAAAGGCATCTCGCTAGGCCGCCACCCGTTTGGGATCCCTTTGTGCCGGATACAAGGAATCTGGGCTTGCTGCTGCCCGTGGCGAGGAGACATTCCTAGTTTGTTGTCCTTGTTCCTTTTGGCAAATTATTAAATTGCTGTTCTGTGCTTTGTTTTACTTTTGTTTTGTTAAAGTTAGTTGTCCGGCAGCAAAAACGAAAGAAACAAATATTTTGCATTCAATGAATATTACAAACAGAAGAGCTGACAAATATGACGAAACTAAAACAATCACAGAACTGAGTGCATTACGAATTATTTTTCATTCCATTATTTTTTTTTTTTTATTACTATTAAGGGTATATTCCTGTCGAAGGAATGCAAGGTAGGAAAATTACATGGTTGAGTTTGACATACCATTAAATGTTCCAGGTACATTTCAGGGTATCTGCTAGTTGGCCATAATATGATTCTCTCAACTTTTCGACAGCTTCGGGCAACTTTTGCAGTTCCTCTCACATTTGAGCATATTTGCAGACATATTTTGTAAATTTGACACAACGACACTAAAAACTATAAATAATCTAAGTACAAAAAAAATATACAATATATATATAGTGTATATATAAATCATTTGTCTGTGCGACGGCGGCACGCGAATGTATTTTTGCGTGTAATTTGATTTTTTGTTGGCCATCTCAACATGTTTGGCTGACTATTTGACTGGTTGACTGGCCGCATTTGCTAAATGCATTTGAAACATTTTGCCGGGTCTGTTAGTTTGTATTTTTTATTTTTATAGACATTGCCAACTGACAGACGGGGCTCGTTTTATAGCGCCTGAACAGTGCAGCGCCTAATTGAGTCCACAATAATAACGCTGTCAAAGTGTGTAAGAATAAATGGAGAAGGGGTAAGAGGGGCCAGGCAGCATTCTGAAGTGAGTTAAAGTACTCGAGTACTTCTAAGTACAGACACATGGAAATCTTCATCTCTTAGTACACTTTCCTCTTGGTGCTGTCCGTTTTTGCTTGCTTTGCAAATTGTTGTGCTATTTGTGTTTGGCATTCCATTTCACTGAGCGAAAACAATTAACTGGGCTCCTCCTTCTCCCATCCCCCTCTAACAATCTGGGCGGTCGGGTACTAAGGCGCTGCAGTAATATACTCGAACATACATCTATGCATTTTTTATGATACATGTCATTCGGTGTTTTGTGGCGTGTGGCAGAAGCGTGGCGCCAGCGTTGAGCTCCACTTGCCACATAGCTACTTCAGCTCCAATCATCATCATTAGCATAACCATCGAGACATGGAATTTCTTGCGTGATTCATTTAAGAATTCCAAAATTTTACTAGGCAAATCGTTGATTTTATAGGCACTTTGAGCATCTCTAAATGTGACACTATTAAGTTTGTAAATTTCTTAGGTGTTTTTGTAAATATTTCTGTAACATTTAATTACTTAATTAACTTTAATAAAAATTAAATTAAATAAATTTCGGCTTATCTTGGAAAAAATTAATATAAATTTTAAATAAGGAACGACACTTTTTGCGAACAATTGAACTATATGAAGAATATATGGAAAATATGTAGTTCATGTGTGCAACCGCACATATGTATATGTCTTATGCCCCAGTCGTAAATGCGGCCCGAGATTAGAAGGCAGATGTTGAAATAATCGAAATGAATCTGTTTACACGTCCAAATTAATTGAAAAACGCGTGCCACAGCGCCATTTAATTGAAACTGAAATTGAAATACATCGAAGCGAACGCCAAAAAGAAATCGTATGCCCCAAGCGAGTTCAAAGCAGACCCAAATGTGTGATGGGTGCCGTGTCCGTGTCCCTTGTCTACCAGGCAGGTTTACTCAAAGGGGGAACATTCTCTTGTGTGCTTGACGGTGTTGATGTGTCTGTGATATGAACGGCCTTACCACTTCCTCTTCTGCTTCTTTGTGTGCCTGTTGAAGATGATTAAATGTGTGCGAATAATTGTCGAACGCATCTCTCAATGAACACAACCACAAATTTCAATCGGCCTGCGAAATTGATACAAGTGCATTCGAAATGGAACGTCTGAGTGCGACAATCAATCAAACTCATCTTGCATTGCTCATCGATATTTTTTGTTCTACAACTCTCATTAAAGTTCAAGTGTTCTGCTCTAAATACTAGAACTAGTTGATTTCAATTTAGTTTGATTTGATTGCAAACATAAATCTAGGGTCTAAAGTATAAATTGTTTGTTGATGATTCCCAATACTTATTGTTCCAAAAATTTGAAAAGTTTCAACTAAATTTAAGCTGCCTTCACACCGTCGGTTTTTCTGTAGCTTTTTTTAACCGATGTTGGCATTATGTTAAATCCAAAATCCCATCACTTTTTGTTGTTATACAATCTGGTCACACTTCTCTATTAAATTCAACACAAACATACATACATAGATGAAAAACGTAAACAACATCAAAATGAATTTACTAAAAGTTTTATTAAAAAAACGCCTTTCTAAATAAACATTAAAGAGAATATCAGGAAACATAAAATGATCATTTTATAAACAAACCAAAGGTCATCTGCAAAACTATTAACTTTATAAATTAAACATATGCTAAAATATTTTTTATTGTCTTTTTTTTCGGTGCAAATAATTTTATATACAAAAAAGTCTTTACAGACCGATATGTTTTTTTTATACATTTTGTTTAACTAGTTTTTTGGTTAACATCAAAACAATTTAATAGATTATTTCAATTTTAATTGCAGGCACCCTGGAAATCAAACTTGGGAAGTTCTTACAAGCCAGCCAGCTCGACTGTAAGTCAAATCATGTGTGTTTATTTATTCGCAACTAATACGCTTTCTTTTTGCAGTACACACTTGGTGGTGATTTGGGTAGTGGATCGAGCTCCCGCTACACTTCACTTGCCACGCCCAGTACCTATCGTCCTTCGTTCTCTGGGGGCACATATCGCATTAAGAGGGATCCACCAGCTGCTCCAATCACCAGCTACGTGAGTCGCTATGGCTGCTCTGGCAAAACGGAAAACAAAGACGCCAACAGTTCTAGTGATCGAAGTACTAGTCCCATCAAAAGATATACGGGTGCCACAAGTAGCAAGTTGGGAGTAGGCAGCAGTAAATATGGACGCTCACGGGATCCGAGTCCAGTGGCGCTGGAGCACACGAATCGCGGCAAGTCAAAGTCGCGTGATCCTAGTCCAGTGTTGGACAGTGCGCGAAGTAAGCTAGGTGGCACCACATATCGCAGTAGCACCGCTAGAAATGGCTACAACAGTCGCTATGGGGCAGGATCTAGATTAAATGGAGGAAGCAGCAACATGCTGGACAAGTCCATCTCCTATCTGACTACAAGTGATTTTCATGCTAGGACTGCAAGCCGAGCCAAGGCGAGCAAGGAGAAGGAACTGGAGGAACCAGCAGTGGAGGTAACCAAAGAAGAACCGAAGGAGCAAGAGACGCAGCAGCTAGAGGAAACATCACAGGAGGAAGAAACTTTTGTATCCGTTGTGGTGGTCACACGTGCCACTTCACCCACTCCACCGGGCAGCACCACTGTGCAGCGGGCGCGTCGCATTGACATTGCCAAAACCATTGAGAAAACTATCCAACGCTCCACAAAACCCCGCCAGATGCTGGAAAAGGAGATGCAATCGGATCGTTTGGATGATTCAACTCGCTATTTGAGATACAGCGCTGGATCTGGTGCCAGCAGTAGCATCAGCTCCAACTACAGCCATAGAGATCGGATAAGCAGCCTACGTTACAATGCCAGCTCCCAATCCAACAGTAATTCACCCAAGTCGGGAACTCCTAGCTTAGAGACGAAAGAGGTTACTTCTCCCAAAACTAATGGAACCACAGCCAGCTGCCAATCTCCAAGCAGCTCACCCAGGTATGGCACTCCAAGCTTGGAAAGCAAAGAAATCGCAACATCCAAAAGCAACGGAACGGCCTCAGTTAGTCTGGCCAGTTCCAAGTCAAACAACAGCAGTAAGTCAAAGCTTTCACCACCCAAAGCTGGACGCCTCAGCTCACGACAATCTTCCGTTGAGAATCTGGTCAACAAACCGCCAGCAGCGCCTAGCAAAGCAGATTCTCCAGGAAAAACTTGCAACAGCAGTTCAAACTCAAATAGTTCATTGGCCAAGTGGCCCTGGCCAAACAAGGACTTTCGAAAGAGCTCGCTGAATGTGGGGCCCACCGACAGACCAAGGAAGTCTCGGACACCCAGCAGCGGTGCCGAGTCCGAGGAACAGCAACAGGAACGCTCACCTAGCGTTGGTTCGGAAGGTAGCAACGCCTCTAATCGCAAAACATCAAAGCTCACAAATGCCAAAGCAACGTCATCAAATCGTCAACTAAAAACACACAAGTCTTGTGCGCCTAGTAGTGGGGGCAGTGGAAGCGGTAGCACCTGCTCGACGGCATCCGCGTGCTCCTCTTCCGACAGTGAGCAGAGGGGCAAAACAAATAAAAAGCAGAGCAAGAAAAAGTCCACGGTTAACGGCAATCAGCTAAAAGAGAAGGAGAAAGAGAGGGAAAACAATAAAGATATAGCCAAAGAGCAAGAGCAACCGACAACAGAAACGAAGGCCGTCATTCATCAGACAGGTGACTGCGATTCGGATGGCAGCCAATTAAATAAGGAACACCAAAATAGCCACAAGTCCGCCACTGACTCACTTTCCCACGAGTCGGTCAGTCAGCAGCAGCAGCAGCAGCAGCAACAATTGCGTCTGCAAAAGCTTTCGGGTGTATCGAATTTTTTCGCCACTCGTCAGCCGGACGTAAATAGTGAGCCGATCTTCCTCGAAAGCTCCGAGAGTGCCGGCAGCGAGGGAGAAATGCAGCCATCAAAGATCACAACAATCAGTCTAGCGCTAGACACGCAAACGAACGAAACAGGCGAGGTGAATCCTTTGCTGACAACGATACAAACGACCTTAGCAACGATACCAACGACACAACCCCCAAGCTCCACACTCAGTTCTAGCACGCATTGTCCCCAGGAGACGACGAGTCCCAACGAAACAAAGGACACTACGACGACAGAGAGTCTATCAAGCGAGGCGATTACCTCAAGGGAACAGGAGGGAGACACAGAGGAGCCCAGCTGGTGGCAGGACACCAGCTTGCAAATAAATACAGCCTCCGCTCTGGATTGCAACAATCGAGGCGAAATGCCCTTCAGATTGAGACACATTGATTCGGAAGATGATCATGCCTGGTGGCATCAAACGGATGCAGCTGTCGATGAGGATGATACGCTGGCGGAGGAAACATTAAATCCGCTAGATGATGAGCAGGATGTGAGTGCAGCCACAGCGGAGCACAGTAGAACAGGCTATTGGAGCAGCAGCAAAGACGACAAGGATAACGAAAGCAAAGAAAATCAATCAATTCTCATTAATGGAAATGGTTCTAGTCACGAATTGGAGCACAGAGAGAAAGTCAAACTTATGCCACGTAGTCGCATCTCACCCGATCAGGATGCCTGGTGGCTAGAGGACCAGGAGCAACAGCAACAGCAATCCAAACAGAATGGCTACCACGAAGATGTTAATAATAACGAGCCACATGTGGAGGTGACCATCAAGTTGCCCAGCAGCGATCGCTCCAAGCCATCCTCTCAGTCGGAGAACAGTGCCAAGCACTGGTGGCAATCAGGTCCTGCCAAAAAGCTTTTCAATGTGCAGCGTGTAGAGAGTGGCGAGCGCGCCTGGTGGCAAGAAAAGGAGAATGAGCCGCCACCAGTGAAACCACCAACGCCACCGCCACGTATTATCAAGCACTGGGAGTCGGGCGAACGAGCCTGGTGGCTGCAGGATGAAGAGCCAAAGATCAAGGAGGATTCACAGCTACCTGCCACCGACGAAGTGGATCACCAGGTGCAGGATTTGCTGCCCACTGAATTAAGCAGCTCCTTCAATTTCACTTATCGGCCGCCACCTTTAGGACAGTGTGCCAGTCCTATACCACTAGAGCCACCCTCTTCGTCGCCCTACGATAACATTCCAATGTCAAAAGTTCAAATGGCAACGCCGCAGTCGACAACTGTGCCCACGCCGCCGCCGCGCTATTCGTACAATCCGCCAAGTGGCCGAGTGGGCGATAAGCTCTTTATTTCGCGTCATCAAAACATCGATGAGCTTTTGGGTGGCGCATGCCGACCACTGAGTCCGCTCTTTTATAGCGGTGCCGCCGATAGCGATGCGTCTGCTTCTTCACTGCCATTGGCGAGCAAGAATATGTTTCTGCTCGAAGAGATTACGCCGGATCAGGTGCGCATTCACGATAGCACCGCTCAATTGCCGGTCATACAGCGCATGCAGCGGTGAGTATTAAGAGTGCAAAGAGCACGTTGAGAGAGCCGGGCGCTTTCGTTTGTTGTGTGGTGAATTTTGCTCAACATGTGGTTGTTAACTCACACACACTCTCTCTCTTGATCTTGCAGCGATGTGGAATGGCTAGAGAATGGCAGCAGCAGCAACTTTTATGAGCAACAGAAACAGCAGCCGCAGCAGCGCAGGGTAAGTGGAATTTTTTCTTGTATCTTCCACTCTCTGTGTTCCACCACACACCCTCGGCATATTGCAACAATTTTGGCAACCTGCCCGGCTCGTTACGTTATCGACTGCTCGTCGCCAAAGACGCCCACGCGTGTGTTTATTTACCAATGTGTGCATACACTAACTAGCGTGGGAGATCACTTAACTAAGTGATTGGATTTGTAAAATTTCAAAATTTAGACTTTATGACTTTTGAAGATTCATACATTAAGTATACAACTAATATTTTGTGTCTCGTGTCAAATAGAAAATCTAAATTTAAAAATAATATTATCAAGTATATTTTATATGGAGAATCTGTTAGCTGCTAGTGCATGCCATTTTCAGGTAAGCTTCAATACCTCGAAGTGCATATGCAATTTTGCTAAAATGTGGGATATGTGGGATGATATATGTATGTATGTTTGTGATATGGCAAAGGGCAAGCCAAGTCACACCCAAAATGCATTTTTGTGCTATCGGGGCATCAGCATCTTGTAACGAGATTTCGTCTTGAGTGACAGCTCTCAAGTGTGTGGCCCTGTGACTCACATGCAACAAGGCGGCATCAAAACGCGCAGCCCAAAACACGGAAGAGTTATAAATACATACGGGCAGAACACAATGGATCTGTCTTAATTACATGCAGTTAGCCGGCAGGCGGCGGCAGTGACTTCAATTCGGATACTTAATATTTTGTGTTCCCATAATTTGGTTCTTTCTTCGCTCCAGTTTTGAGGTGAAATGGGGCCATAAAGCAATTAGCATGAGCACATAAAGCCCAAATCGTGTGAGAGAGTAACTAAGCTTTAACTGTAAAGCCGACAAAGGTCGACGCCGACGCTGACGGCGACAGTTAAGTTCATTAAGTTTGCCTTTCCGGCAAAAAAACCACAACAACAACAAAAGAAAAGCTTCGAATGCTTGCAAATATTTATTTTGTTTACGCTCTTGCGCAATTGTTGATTTTGTGCGGCCAATGTGATCATAAAAAATAATCGAAAGTGCATTCAACTCTCACCAAAAGAATATCAGCCTCTGAGTTATTTACACCCCACCCCCCCCCCTCGCTCGATTAGTCACACAAATCATAGACCCGAAAATAGCCGCGCTGGCATTGATGCGTGAAAACAACAACAAACCTAAATTACATTATAAAAGACATTTTGTTTCATTTCACACACAAAATTCCGGCCTGAATACGCAATTGCCATTTAATGTCATTAACCATGACAAAAGTTTGTCTCACTATCTCCCTGTCTCTGTCTCTCTCTCTCTGTTGTTGTTGCTGTTATTTCTTCACGTGAGTCACCTTTTTTTTGATGCTGTTACTTCAAGGCTATGTACTACTTATCACTCTATAAGCAAGTACATTGGAAATTTCCTCAGATATCATTTCAATATATGACTAATAACGGGTTTTCAAAATAAAAGTTCCTCAAGGGGACAAGGAACAACTTCTGGAAACGCGTTCGTAATATAGAAAACTGTTCGTTGAATGAAAGTTCGACGGTAACATGTTTTTCACTTGACTTCAATTTCCCTTATCTTAATTCAATGCTAATTCATTTGCATATCGTATTCACCCACGACGCCCTTTTAGGTAACTAAGCTCACCACGCCCCCATTTGGGAATTGAAGCAATATTTGAAATGTACACCCAATTGGCATTCAATGGCTTCGCTTCAGCTGGACGGCGACATGCAGAACATGCTGTAAAATGGCTGTAGCCAAAGCCAAATGTCCAGCTAATGATAGGCTAACGCTCAATCAACGATAAAAACTAAATTGTGGCACACGCGCCTCTTAGGCTAGGTCTGAGCTATTTATAGAGGCTGGCTGGCTGGGCTCGCACTGAGCTGTGTGAGTGCGGGTACTCCTATCAGCTGCAGCAGGGTTCAATTAAAACAGCAACAACAACATGTTGGAGTAGGTGCAGCGAACGCATACTCACCTGACCACAATACACACACGCAATATACAGAGAGAGAGAGAGAGTCAGCGAGAGCGCGAGACACGCAGCCTTAAATTCACCACAGTCTAGCTAGCGTTCCAACCTGCCTCAAGCAGTCTAACGTCACGTATGTAAGTGTGCCCAAGTTAAGTATACCTTGAGTGTGCCGACTTAGCTGTCTACCAACAGCTAGCTCACCACAACCACCACCACCATCTTACGTTATTATTTCTCGCGCTCTCCACTTCCATTCTTCTTGCACATTTGGCGCTGCGACCGACGTCTTTGTTTGTGCCTTTGGTGCTTCGCCCGTCGTTTTGGGAGCCCATAAGCCGTACGACAATATTTGTGGCTTTCAGTTGCTGCCCGAGCGCGCTCATGCTTAGACGTATGTACATTCGTCTCGTCGGTGTGTTTCTCGCCAGTCGTGCAACCAAGTCTAACGGAAAACGCAGCTGCCGCTCAGCTGCGCGCGTCGCACTCTCGCCTGTATTGTGTGTTTTTGTGTGTGTGTTTCCTTGTTGTTGCTGTCATTGGCAACGCTCATAATAATTATTCAAAACTGCGTTTGTTGTTAATTATTTGCACAAATTGGTAATAAGCCGTGTGGATGTTCAAAATATAATTAAAATGAGCCAAAAAAATAAAAATATAATTTTCAAAAAAAGCAATAAATATCTATGTCATACAACAACATTAGCAGACTAATGGTTGAATTGCAATTTATTTCAATATCGATTTTTTAGCGTGTCACTGTGTCAGTGTCAATAGACTCATAAAAAACAAAGTATTGATTTTAAGTGTTTAAAGCTTAAAGACTTTATTATTATTATTATGGGGGCGCCACTTGAAGAACTTACCTCAAAATGCTCAGTGTCAAAAGTGTTCTTTACGCAAAGCAAAAAACAGCTAAAGACAAAGAAGAAGAAGAAGAAGCACCAACAACAAACAGCTGTCATCGATTTTTAGTTATTGTTGTTGTTGGTGCTGTCTCTCTCTGAACTTCCTTTTTGTCAACTGTTTCTTCGCCTTGTTATCATATGCGCACACTGTCTCTCTCGCTCGTACTCGTACAGTTTATCTCGCTCGTTCCCGCTCTATTGAAGATCGGCTAAAAGGTTCGTGTTCTTCAGAGGAGTAGGAGAAAGAGTGGAAATGAAATAGCAAATAGTGGCACTAAAAATTCGCAAATAAAAAAGGCACAAACAACAAAAATCACCACAAACCGGAATTGTGCAAATAAATCTCGCTATAAAACTTGCGACTCTTCGTTTCCTGCTCTCTTCTCCTTCGTGCTTGTTGTTGTTGTGAAGCGGCAGCAACAAGGAAGCAAATCTTTTCGTTGATTTGGGGAGCACCAAGAAAATATTATTATTTATTTTCACCTATTAACGAAAATTGCTGTTTGCCTTAAGGGGGAGAAAAAAACAAAAACCAAAACACTTTAGTACCGATACCTTTTCCCCAGCTCCATCTCTTTCTCTCCCTCTCTCTCTCTGTCTGGGAAAGTTTTGCATCTGCCATTTGCTAACTACAAAGTGCATTTTTGTTGTCGCCTCGTAACCTACAAAAATTTGCGACCTGTAAATTATCAAGAGCAGACAATGCTCCAAATACCGCTGCTGTCTTTCCAATTAGACTTAAGCACAGCGAAGATTCACGTAAAATCTTTCTTTAGCCAGCTGTTTTTTGTTGCTGCTGCTCCACACGAATCTCAAACATTTACTTACTTTAATATGCAAATAATGCTGGGGAATTTATAATTGACAAAAAAAAAGGCAAACAAAAGCTATTTGTGCAAAATAAAAAACTGAGATAGTACTAAGAAAAAAAGGGGCAAAGGGGAAAAAAGAGAACCTCATTTCAACTCGGTTAGAGCGCTAAGTACGTAGTACTTGCCACTAAAAAAAGCGCTTCTATTTAGTTATAAACACAAAACATTCTTAAAGAGAGAAAGACACATGAACAAATACAAATAGCAGCAACAGTAGCTCAAAGCTGTGTTCGATCGAGATCAGATTTTGTACTCTTAAGGTTTTTTATACTTGCATTTTAATGCTTTTTAAATGAATTACTTCTGTTAATTTTTAAGGATACGAAAGCTTACAATATAATTATTTACCTACAAATATTTTTATTTAGCACTAGTTTTGAGAATTTGTAAATAATAAAGATAAATAAATGAAAACCAAAGCATATAGAACTTATAAACCTTTTTTTTAATGTTATTGCATTTGTTTGTCATGCCTGTGCACATACTGCTGTTGGGCACTGCAACCAAAACGTAGTTACAATTTTAATTATCTGTCAGCGTAATCTTTGCCCAGCGACTTCAACAGCGACTGCGACTGCCAACAGTGAGACACTTCAGATTTAGATTCAGCTTTAGCTTTAACTTTAGCTCTGCTGCAAAGGCAATCAGTAGAAGAAAAATAAGAAGCAGCCGCCAACATTTCAACTCTTGTTCGTTTTTTAGCTTTCTTGGCTGCGCTAATCCAATTTTATTTTTAATTGTGCAAAGAGGTTAAGAAGATGGAAGAGGGGCGGTGAGGGGAGATGGTTAAGAACAGCGAACAGCACTTGGCTTATTCGGCTTTAAGTTGAAACCAAAAAGAAAACAGCCAAAGAATTTGCAGCTCTCTCAAAGTGTGCATTATTAAGTATACATATCTCGACTGGGGCTATTTTATTTTATTTTATTGTTTCTTCATTCACTCTTTGCACATTTTTTGTTCGGTTAGTTTTGGCCTTATCTTTGTGGCGCTTATCTCTCTCTCTGTCTACCCGAGTTTGTTACTTTAGCTCTAGTTGTTGTTTGTTTGTTGTTGTTGTTGCTGTCAAAGTCAAGGTGAGGTGAGTTTTGATATCTAATTCGCTTTAACTGCCGGGCTGACAGATAATTATATATCCCAACTTAATGTCAAATTATGTTGAATGACGAACTATGCAGCTTTTGTGGCTGGGTTTTAAGCTGCCTTAAGTCACCAAATGTGCGTGGGAAAATCTTAAAAGATTATATAAGATTTTTGCAAACAATAATAATTATAGCCATAAAACTCATTTAGCCACATTTTTGGGGGCTCATTAGCTAACAATGCACATTTGTGGGTAATTTCATTTTACCTCCCTTTGGGGCATTATGTATGAATAACTTATATGCATATCGCTGGCGGGATAAGGCGACAACAACAAAAACAATAATTTAGTGTCGAAAAAACACGCCCAACAGCAAAAACCACATAAAAAAGTAGTTGGCTTTCTTTCATGGCTTGAACGCCCTGCTAAAAATATATGAATGGGGTCAGCTGTTTGTTGTTGCACGCCACTAAAAAAACTCGACACATATCTACAACTTTATTTACATCTAAGTAGGAATTCGCTTGAAAACAAAATAAATAACCAATTAGCACGAAGGCTTTGTTTTTGCGCCCCCCAAACAACAAAAAACACTAACACAAAAATTGTATATTGATTTTTCTTTACCTACACGAGATTTTTTCTAGTACTTTCGCTTTTGCTATTGATCGAAAAAATTTCTAGTTCTTGCTTTTCATAAACATTTAACATTGAATTATATCTGTACATTTTAAGACGTGTTTTTTTTTTATTATTTATTTTTATTGCCAAGCTGCTCATTTTTCACACTTTTAATATGGGTCAAGTGGCCTCGAGGTGTTCCAATTTGTCAATGTTAAGATACGTTATGATAAATGATGATATTTAAATCTTAACGATCTTTGGTAGAATAATTCTTAATAAGAATAATTTGTTAGCAACGAAAAACATTTTTCGTATTGTATGGGAATTCGATTTCTCTACATTTAGCTTTTTTTTCAGCCACACCCACAATTTTTTAAATACTCGTGATTACCATGTAATTATTAATGGCTGATTTCTAGTTATAACAGGTTATTAATTTTCATTAAGTCAACGTCATCTTTCTTAAGGCTTTCTTAACGCAGCTCAACTTCAACTAATGAAGTGATAACATTATACTATATGCACAACTCACATCTTTCTATAGTAAGTTTTCAACAAATTTTCTGTGATTTTTATCGCTAGTTAAAAATACAACAACACAGATTTTTCAAAGGTAGTAATAATAGTTGATTTTATATGGTTGTGATTGCTGCTGCCTCAGTTGGCTGGCAAAGGGTCCATAAAAAACGCAAAGCAGTTTGATTGTGCGGTCATAAAAAAGTTTACGGCAAGAAAATGGTCCATAAAAACAATTAAGTAAAACGAACTTGTTTCACGTTCACCAAAAAAACAACCTCTGAATTGATATAAATATGTTTGTTAGGCTTGATGCTTCTTGCTTATCTTTTAGCCACAACAAAGATGCAGCAATCAAGTCAGTGATTTCAAAACGATTTGCGGTTTCATTTTCTTTGGCAAAAAAATTATTACATTATTATTATTGAATAAGATGACAGCATCTGCGGATATAATGGAAATTGCGCTTATTGATCAACCTTACGAAATTATTGCGACCTTGAAGCCACAAATAAACTTCAGTTCATAACACAAAGAAATTCGCAATAAACTTGTGACTTATGTAACTGTATTGTTGGCTACAAATCCTTTTCTGTATGAGGTTTCGATTTGTAAAGTCCTTTAAACAAACATTTCATTTCTGGCTCCAGCCACTGAAAGTTTGTTTAACTATTTCAAATGTCTTCAACGATAAAAAATGGCATTTCAAATCAATCATAGTCTTCAGCTTGACCTTGCCAACGTAGGTTAGGCCATAACTTAACAACCGTAATCAAGTGGCAGCTGTCAGGGTGCCAAACGGGCCAACACGAATCTTGCACCCCGTACAAATTGCAACACATTCAGCCAGTGGCCACTCGGTAAGCGTTTACGCCTTCTCCATCTCCACAAAAAGCCGCAAGTAAAAACCCCAAGAGCAGCCGGCGATTTATCAACATTTAAAGCTGGCTGTCTGGCTGCATGAAATCTGCATAATACTAACGGCCACGATTAGGCAGGCGCCTCTTTGACCATCCATCGACCATTTGGAAGCATGGGCTTTAAAATAATTATCATAAAATTCAATAAATAAATTGTGTATATATTTTATGAGTCGTCAGTGGCTTGATTTATGTTTGGAAATGCAATGCTGCTGTTTAATGAAAAAGTTTTCGAATCATTTTTTTTTTTTTGAAGATGCAATCGGAATTTGAAAGACCAAGCAACAAAAAAAAAACGAACAACCAGCAATCAACAATAAACATGTGCAATTTATCATCGCTAAAGTGAAAACACGCTCAAACAGAAGACGAAAAAGAGTTAACAGTCAAAAAGGCATTGTTAATGAGACTGGCTGGCGGGGCTTGTGTCAGTTCTTAGGTCATAGGTCAGCTCATTAGCTCCACAAATGTTAAGCAAAAGCGCTCTGAACTTTTATTGTTATTCAAATTAGATTTGCAGCTGAAAGTGTTAAGGGAAAACATAGCTAAACTAAATATTTGAGCAGTTCCTTTAAAAGTCAAAAATATTTATTTCTTGGCCAGAACATTTGTGCAAACACTTGTCAACACTGCGTATGATAAACGCTCGTTGATTTCGTCATATAAAATGGATGTACAGAACATCGCCAACAGCTTTTTACTAAAAATAACAGCGAAGAATTTTTAAAAAAACATTTAATTTAAAATATTTTGTACAACAATGTCAGGAAAATTGAAATTTAGGTCATTTACCCGGTAGTTTTTCAATGACTGCCAAAAAAAAAGGAAAACGATTTTTGCCTTATTATTATAACGATGATTATCTTTCGTTATGCTTGTTGTGGCTGTCGCTGTTGTTTGTCGTTTCGGATTGCACAAGCGTCGCCAAGAGTCGTGGCCAAGTTTTTTGGCCCACTGCAATCAAAAACTTAGTCACGCACTCACACTAACAAGCACATACATATAGAGCAAATTAGTGGAGCAAATGAATATATGTATATATGTACATCTAAAATTTAATACATCTATGCCAAGCAAAGGCAGTGCAATATGTATTTGTGTGTGTTGATATTATGAAAGAATTCATGTCAACTGCATTAAAAATAACCACAAGATATCCCAAAGCAGATGAGTTGAGCGAGAAAAGAGACCTGTGTGAACCGGGCAAATATACGAGCTGACATCAACGATTTACAAATGTAGAAACATAAATAAAAGAAATATATATATAGGGCAGCAACTTGCGATCCATCAAAATGAAAAAATATTTTAGATATTTAACAAGTTTTTATTAAAATGGTAGGAACATGAAATCAAATATTTTTGCTAGAGATATGTATTTTAAAAGAATAAAATAATTACAAAATTACAATAAAAAAGTTCTATTTCACTTTTATAAGCATAAAACCCACCTTCTTCTTACTTAAAAAATCACTACAAAAACATTTTTTAATATTATTTCTTTACAAGATTTTTTCACAACTCAAACCAAAAACCCTGCCCCAATTAAAACATGTTTATAGAACTTTTACTCTTTTTTTTTCTGGCTTTAACTAATTGAGTATCTAAATATTTATCTGTTTTTATCATGTTTTTAAATGAATTATTTTCTTTGTCTTGAAACAACATCCCGCTGAACAATTTATGGTTTTTTGACCCAATTTCGTGTGTCTCCCATGACACTTTCATCTTCATATGTAGTTCTACACACATGCATATATTTTTTGTTAATGGGGGACTCCACCACCTTATAAACTGCATAAATTATACAGTTTAGAGCTTCACATTTCCCATAAACCTTTTGTGATGCTCTTAAGTGCTACCGTTTTCATAAACATATGCATATTAGAATGCCTTGAATGCACTCGCCTCTCAAGCATCTCTCATAGAGCATTAGCATACATACATCGGCCAAAACTGCAAGTAGCGTACTTATTTTTCAACTCTCTTTTTTCGAGCTTCACTCGCTTGACCCCAATTCGCAGACGACGACTTCCCACACTTAGGAAAAGAAGTCATTATTACAATCAACATTTTTGGCACTTCTAGAAATTGGTTGCTCCAAAGCCGAGGAAGTGACATTTGAGCACGTCGCCAAATGGTCACAGTTCCCATTTCCGTTCTGGTCTTTGGCGATTTGTTGTGCTATTGTTATAATTAACTGTGAACAGTTGTTCTGTTACCTGGCTGGGCTCTCTACATAACTCTGTTGCTGTGGTCGCATAATGAGTTGGCATTCTTGGTCAACGCATCTGACGCATACAAAATCAGTTGTTCACAGTTGGCTAAGAATTCAATAAATCAAATGGTCGAGCCGGGCACACGCACAATATGCCTTGGTATGCATCCCAGTAAAGGGGTAAGGGATATGTACACTAAAAAAAATGTAATGACTAAGAACTTGAACAAATACTTTAGAATATGAAAACAGCAGCAAAAGAAAGAAAGTTTGTTTTCATTCGGAAAAAATATACAAAAAAGAATATTGTATTTTAATAATATTTTTAAACTCTTTTATTTGCCTGAGTTTCTTCTGTATATTGATATTCATTTTGCTTCAGTGTATTTGTATCTTTGCCTGTGTCAAAAACGTTTAACCGATCGCTGTTGCTTACTGCTGTTGTTGTTGTTGCTGCTACAACGTGACACAATTTTCTAGCTATCCGTGCGGGACAAACTCGTTTCGAGCCCTATTAGTGTATAGGCCATCATTTGCTGTTGTTGTTTTTTCCCATTATATTGGCAGCTGGAATTATTTTTAAATGCAGCCGCTTAACAATTTTGTATGTTTCACTCAGAGTCATTTATTCATTCAGTCAGTCAGTCAAGAGGTCAAACAACTTTTGTTGTTAAAGCCAAATTCTTTTCTTCTACTTCTGATTGTTCAACATACATTTGTTTCCCCCTGCCCGCTCTCATTTCTAATTATTTGGTCATTTGTTTGTTTGTTTTGTTTGCACCTTGGAAAAAATGCATATGTATGGTTTCATTTTTCATTTTTCATCCATTTTCCATTCTGCCTCATGCCCGAAGCGTGACAAATTGTCTTGGAATTTGTGTTTTGTTTGCCTCTAACTGTTTCTATGCTCATTTGGGCAAACTGTTTCAATTCGTTCTGTCGTGGGTTTTCTTTAACTGTTTTTGTTGTTGTTGTTTTCCAAATATTTGCTGCGCACTGAAGCGCTGCAAAAGTCACAATCTCAAAATTCCAAATGTGGCTCGTTTTTCTGCGCATATTCTGCGAATTTATTGCCTATTTGAGTTTAATGTCTTTATTGGCAAAGACGATAGGTATTGAAAATTGGTTTTATAGCTATCTTTAACTTAAGAACATTATCGTTTTATTGTTTGTTGTCCATTTTTGTGTGTACATTTGATTGGGAGAGATAAGACAAGCCTAGCTACAAGAATTTTTAATTGAACTTGAAATTTAGCAAAACTTTCTGTATTTTAAGTTGTAGATATAAATCAAATAAAATGGTTTAGGCATTTCCTTAAATTTACTTGAATTGAATTCATATCATTTAATGACCAATTTTTGTTAAAAGTTCGTATTAGAACCTAAGCAAAATATTGTTTATAGCCAAAGCACATGACTGATATGACTCTTTCTGTTGACATATTTCCTATCATCATCAAATAAATAAAGACAACAATGTAAATGCTTTGTTGTGTTTACAGCTATCATATTATTGTCTTTGTTTGTATATAAATTTGTGGGCGTGTTTGCCTGTTGGCCAAATTGTGCACAGTAGCTGTCAATTAGTTGACTTGTTGTAAATTGCAAAAGTTATTAGCCAAAGAGATAAAAAAAAACCAAATTTACATAATTAATGGCAAAAATCAGTCGGTAGCGCATATCCAATGACGACGACCATGATGATGATGATGATGGGTAGGCTAATGAGAAGAGAAGCTGCCGCATTTTGAGCAGCTGTAATATTGCGACATGCAACGGGAACAACAAGACTCCAAGACACCAAGAGACCCCAAAAGATTCGAGTTCCGAGACCACAAGCCAGGCAGTAAAAGTGAAAGTTCATTTTGGCAAGTCAAGGCGATGTACAGTAAAATAAAAAAAACCAAAAAAAGAGGCGACCAAAGAGTTTCCTTGAGCCAGCGGGCGGGTTTCATTACCTGAATGTTGTTGTTGTGGGTGCCGCTGCTGCTGCTTGCTGCCAAATTGCTTGACTGCAACATTTGCATAAATTATTTAGCATTTACCATTTAATATGGGCAAGCATTTGGCTGGCGTCATCGTCGTCGTCGTCGTCGTCGCTGGCGCTATTGTCGTAATTTGTAACTAAATATGCGACATTCGGCGTTGGCCGAGCTGCTTTAACAACTATTAAACGGCCAATTGCTGTTGGTTGTTGTTTTTTTTAGCTGACTATTTTTTACTATAATATTTATTTAATTTCATTAAATTTTTGCACGTTGCCAATAAGGAAGCCGCAGCTAAAAACGTTTGCCACTTAACTTTTGGCCGACACTCAAGCAAAAAACCCTTTGGAATTGGCCAAAAGACGAGTTCCGCTGTTGTCTGTATATGTTTGTTTGTATGTCTGCGTATCTATATATCCGTGAAAGTAAAACCCAAAAGAAAATAAGCAACTTTATTTTCAATTTCATTTCATCCCGAAACTCAAATCGAGCTGCCTTCTTTTTCTGACTTTCGCATGACGAGAACAAGTTGTTGTTTCTGCTTTGCTTTGCTGCTTTCCTGCTTTCAACCACTTTTGGCACACCTGCCTGCCCAAGCAGCCAAAGAAGCCTGGCTAAAAGAAAAAGAAGAACGAACAAAAATAAGCAGCTAAATACCATTGCTTTGCGCCCTTATACATTTAACTCTAAGCTTGGCCTTTGTTGTGGCACTTCCTTCTTTCATTCGGGCAAAAAAAACTAAAAAAAAGAGAATACCCTCGACACTTAATGACGCGATTTTGTTTTTATTTTTTGCTTAACGTTTGCGAGTATTCTTCATCATTTTAACATTTTGTGAATCGCATTTCTTGAGAACAGTGCTCGAAAGCTGTTTACGTTTACACAACGCTTTATTTCATTAAGCTGTTGTTGTTGTTGTTTTTGTTGTTGATACTTTATTAGCCTTTTTATGGCTTTCGTTTTAATTTTTATGTCGTAGTACTCTTTTTGCTGCCGCTTTGTTGTTCGTCTCGCCAATGAATTATTGCAATTAAGCGCAGTTTTTGTGTGGCTTTTTTAAAAGCCGCCTTCATATTTATTTGCGGCTCCTAGCAATCGACAGCTGTTGCGTGGCGAGTTAGTAGCAAATATTTAATAATTACACCTTGCATAGCATAATGTTTGCTTCACCCCCCTCTTCCCCTCTCTCACCAAAAGTGGCAATTAACAAATTGTAATGCAACCCGAGAAACAAATGTACGCCAAATACGTGAAACAAAGAAGTCAAATAATTAGTTTTATAAATTCTATTTTGTTGGCTAGTTGTGGTAATTAAAATGTGTAGTAAACTATTTGCTTAGCTTTAATTAGCTGCCATTAACATTTTTACTAAATATTTTTAAAATGTTTCGAGACCTTCAACAGTTAAGGTTAGAAACTGTGTTTACTTTTATGCCAGCTTCAATGTTTGTTGATAAATTTGAATGGGTAAACTAGCGCTTTCTCAATATTTCTATCTACTAGTTTTCTAATGCTATTCTAGTTCATTTTTCTGTTGCACTTATATTTGTTTAGTTGTCTTTCGACTCAGTTCACTTGACTCTCAAGTTGTCTAACTGTTACACAACCCGTTGCTGCCACGACAATACTTTAAGCTCTTACCGCGAGTTCAATGTCAGTTAGACAAGTGCAGCCCACTAGTAGTACTTAGCTCAGAGCCCATTAGAGTCACGTTATAAACAATTATGCGCGTTGAGCAGTAGAAGAAGCCAGCCAGCAAACAGGCTGCGCATAAAACACAAACAAACCAACCAACATAAACATAACAGTCTATGCAACAACAACAACAACAACGTTTACAACGACAACAAAAGCAACAGCAGCATGTTGTAAATTTGCATAAACAACTTACGCACATTCCGTAAGCCATTTAGCGGTACATGAAGAGACACCTCAGTTCAAGACTTTGGACTGCTTCTTATTTTTACCATTTTATTTGTTTTTGGGTCTTGAATTGCTTTTGATTTGATTTGAAGCGATGCAATATGCATGCTGATGAGACAGTAGAAGAGAGAGGAGAGAAAGAGATGGGGGGAGGGGGGGCTATTGGTTAACTGACATTGAATTGAAAGTTACACAACCATTAGCTGGAGACTGAAGACCGAACCAGAAATCAAGGCAAATATTTAAAAGAGCCAAGTGAGAGCCGGTTCGCATAGCAATTATCCACATAAATGTATACATATATGTATGTGCTGTGATTATGTGTGATGTAGTAGATGTGGGCGGGGCACGGCCACAATTTGCAAATATTTAGCATAAGATTGCGCAACATGCGTGTGAGACAATCAAGCAGCGAATGAGACTCAGTGCAATTATGCAACGAACATTTTGGGGCTTGGTGGCACTCATAAAAATCCAAATTAAAATAAATTGCAAGACAAATAAATCATAAGCAAAACACAAAAAAAAAATAAATGTGAAATGTTAATTGCAGGAAAAACAAATACATATAAAAACACGGCAGTGAAAATGTGAATAAAAGTGCATATTTAAAATCAAATCAACAAAAAAAAAGAAAAGGAAACCAACAAAAATAATCTTAACGAAAAGTTCGTGCTGCAAGCAATTTAGCGGGTCTCAAAATGATTGTGAAAATGGAACCCGACGAACTAATCACATTTCGTGTGCAGTATCTGCTGGACAGCGATCCGCTGTCGGCGACCACAGCCTTTCCTATACCGGTGCGTGCACCGACCTACGACTTCACCACCACCATGCCTCTTGCCACACAGCTGGGCACCATCCTGAGGCTGCTCAATGCACCACAGAGCGTAAGGAATACACTTTTTAACATTTCGCTTACAACAAACAATGCCCTTTTAACAATAAGCCAATTTTCCATTTAAAGTACATACATATTTACTTAAGTTTCAAAAACGTACTTTGCTTGAGTTATCTGTTGATGCCTTATCAGCTCTGGATCTTCCACGTTTCTCTTTTGTTTTGCGTTAGCTTAAACGGTATTTGACTTGTTTTTTTTTTTCATTTTTCTTCGTAAACATTACTTCGAGGTAACAATACGTTTTTCTCTCTTTATTTTATTGTTTATTTGGTACTTTTTATGACACACACATACATACGCAAAGTAATCTTGGGCTTAAGAGCTTTATCAAGATTTTTGCATTGTAATTTTTTTGCTTGTGGTTCGGTTGAAGGTCTTTTCTTTGATACTATTATTTATATGAGAAGATCGCTACAAATGTTTTCTGCATACAAATTTTGATTTTGACTACTGTTAGAAAAAGAAGTTAAGGTACCTCATTTAAGAGATTTTCCAGTAGAACTTTTTAGTATGCTATTTGAATTATCAATAATTGTCAAAAATGAAAATATTTAAGAGCTTTGCAAAAGC
Organism: Scaptomyza graminum; assembly: GCA_018901835.1. Lineage (NCBI taxonomy): Eukaryota > Metazoa > Arthropoda > Insecta > Diptera > Drosophilidae > Scaptomyza > Scaptomyza graminum. The sequence continues at coordinate 2,241,899 of JAEIFL010000243.1, forward strand.
ATGTTTTGGGTTAAATTTGGCTTGATCTCCATGTTGATTTGAAGTTTCTTTGCGTAGACTGAGCACACTCAGTGTAGTTCAGCTTGACAGTGATACAAATTAATTTGTTGTCGGTTTGTTTTTTTGATGCTAACGAAATTTGATCGCAATTTACATATCTTGTTTATGTTTAAATTTTGCACACATTAGAAATAAGTTTAGCATAAAATACAAGTTCAAAGCCATAAATATCACAAGTAAACAAAAGATCAAAGTATTGAAACATATGGCAATAAACATTTGGTCAATCAAATTGAACTAAAAATACTTATATAGAAATGACATAGAGTCAAATGTACTTTGGAGGTCAGAGACAAACAACTATTTGCGTACATTGTAGTTTTATTTGTACAGAGCGTTCAAGCGGGGTAAAACCCACAATGACTTATTTTAAAAAACAACAGCTGAAACTTTTACGAAAGTAGTCATTGGTAAATATGTATTAAGCTTGAACTGAAAAAAAAACAGTAACACGGCAGATGAGCAAATATTTAATTTGGAAAAAAATAGAGGAAATAAAATACATAGTTCAAAGTATTACATAAACTGTTGCAAGAAGTATATTGATTTGATTAGACGAGAACTTAGTTAATGATCAAAGCTGACGCTTATTATATTTTATTCTTGGTAAGATTAAACAAATGATGCATTACCAAGCTGGACAGACTATTAAGCTTCATCTGGAAGACTCAAACCTTGTCCAGAGTCAAGACAATGGCTTTGGCAGGTTTTTGTTGGCCAGTTGTGTGTGCAGTCGTTTTTAGGCCTGTGGCTAAGTTATTGCTATCGCACAATCTGTTTGCAGCTAATAGGAAGTTGGGGCAGCGCACACAGCGAGTAGAAAGAAAAAGAAACCATCTTACAGCACTTTTCATTGGCATTGTGAAAGCCTTGGCCAGCAATTATCTAAGTCAGGCCATTGTTCGTACCGCCGATCTCTTGACTTTGACTAATTTGCAAAAAAAACAACACACACACAAGCAACGAGCATCGGATCGAGCGTTGCGCAGCGCACCCCTGCCACATGCAACAAGAACAACTAGGCAACTGGCGGCCCCCATTGCCTGTCATCTGTCATCTGTACAGCTGTATAGCTAAAGCTGGAAGTTGTGGTGCAAGGATACGTAAATCTTGACAAGCGGCAGCAATAAATTCTAATGAGCAAATCGCAAAAGGAAATGCAACGTTCTCGTTTTTGTTTTGTATTTTTTGCTACTCACCTTGTCTCTCTGGGCTCAGGATGTTGTCGTAGGCAGATTTATGTGGCAGGCACTGCAGCTGTGAATGCCATTTGTCCAATTAGTCAGCCCAGGGAGCAGCCATGGTATGACCATATATAGATAGATATAGGAGAGCGCGTCAGCTACGAGTCAAAGTGTCGAATTTGTGCATGCACAACTTGTTGAATTTAGCGCATTACAATGGTTTCATAAATTGAGCCCCTCTAATGTTGATTTCCAATCTTCGATGATGTCATTGACAGCCACGGCTCTCAATTTTATAACAGGCTATATACTAAAAATATATATGTACAGCCCTATGTATACCTATAAATAATCATTTTTCGATGCGGTCAATCGCCGCTGCGGTTTTTTATTGTTTATTTTGATTTGATTTCTTGTTTTTTTTTTTTTTGCCAATTGTTGCTTTTAGTTTATTTTTCGCTCGTCACCTCGCACAGAACCACAACATAAAATCGCGGTGACTAGATAAGCGTATACAAAGCTTGCGCTCCGCTCCAATCAATAACATTGTTGACCAACCGAAATAAATACGAAATAAATTTAAATCGAAAATGGAAGCACAAATCAATAAATACAGCAATGATCATTTGTCTGCGGCCCAATAAACAAATACGAAGCTGGGCAAAATTTAATTAAGCCCTTGTATTGAGAAACATTGCGTCATTTACATCTGTCATTCACACGATTACAAATCTATAATTAAATTAGCTCGACTATAGATTTCGTATTACCAGCAGTTGTGAAATTAAATCAATATCAAATGGCTTTTATGTTTTATTAAGCACACGCACTGTTGGCTTACGCATCGTTTTCTTGTGTTTGCCCAAATAATTTGCATAGTTTTGTTGAGTCAATTTTGAAGTTTGCTTTTTGGCTCGTTGCTGTGTTGGGGAAGGTTTCCATTTCAATTAGCACGCCTTATTTTGCGGTCAGCTTTGGGGTCAATTAACTTGCGAACAGCCAACAGCCAAGAGCAGCGGCATTGGTTGGAAAGCAAAAGTGTGAGAGCTATTCGTCAACTTCACGTTTCAACAAGGTGGATGGAGAATTTTGTATTAAAGCAATTTAAGAGACTGCAATCAATTTGTCTTAAAGCGAAATTTTTCGTGTAATATTTAATCGATGTATTTTATTTTTACATCCATTAAATTTTATTAGCAACTTAGTGATAAATTGCTTAGCCACGAAAGAAAACATTTTAACTACAACTTAATTATTCCAATGATTATTTTTTTCGTTTTTGGATTGATGTGATTTATTATGTTAATTTTTTTATATTTTTATTTTAATACGTTTTCACTCTTTTTAATATTAATTTTCTTATTTTGGCAGTGTTTTATTGGACTTTTTTGAGCACACATTTTCTCCCCAACAATAAATTATTATGCTTGTTGGCTTAACTGTGTCAATAGCCGTATTTATGAGTTTGGCACTCGCTCGATAGATAAATAAATAAAGTAAAAATAAAAAATCAATAAACATATTCCAAATTCAATTTGATTAAAAAATCTTGTCATGCTTCTGTCAACAAATCAACAGCAAAGCAACCAAAAGAAAGAGAGAAAAAAACTCAAGCCGGCTTTATAAAAATTTGCATAGGGCTGTGAATGATTGTAAAAAATAATACAAACGAGAGCTGATATAGTTTTTGGACAAAACTAAACTTGCAACTACCTCAGGTTATTTACGATTTCTTTCACATGCAAACACTTGTTACGGTTTTTATTGCCGCCACGCTTATGTAAGCATACTTATTTACATATTAACATTTAAAGCATTTTACACTCTAAAATTGTTATCTAACCGCTCTATATCAAATTGTGTTCTCACAATGCTGTAGAAAGTTGTCTTACTCTGATTCAACATACAGGAAGTTTTGATCCGCAATCATTTGTCATCGTTTTCATATTACTATTAAAAACAACATTTGCTCATTTGCTACATGGGAAATGCAATACTCAGCCACACTCAACTGATAAATAGACGTGAATAAAGCTAGACGGCGTGGTTCCAGTTTATAAAATGCGCCAACCGATCAGCCGAATTGAAGCACTTTGTTTACCTGCACTGACGCATCACCCTAAAAACTTGCTTAGTACAAGGAAAGTGTCACAAAGTTATGCATATTTATTGCGTATCAACAGGAAGTGCAAGTGAGATACTTAGAAACAGATTTCTAGTTAATAAAAGTTAAACAGGATCAGCATGTTCCTTAAAAAATTTAGTTAGTTTAATATTTGTTCTTAGCATTGCTTCTGATTTTTACTTAACGTTGTCTGGCTTTTCTTTTACGAGCTCATATGTTGAAAATATTTTATATAATATTTTATGGGCTCGCCCTTAAAAGGCATTGGCCATATTCTGGCTGTGGCAACGTCTGGCTAGCTTTTAATTTAGTGTAATGGCCACTGGGTGCAGCGTCTAAAGTTATGAAAGACAAGAACCTTGAGGCACGCGATGTTTGGTTGTATTTCGTGGTTGTTGTTGTTCTTGTCGGAGGTGTGTCTAAATTGCAGCAGAACGTGGCTAGGTTAGAGAGCTTTTGGGGCAACAATTGTGTGCAGCTAAATCCCTTTTTTCTTTTGCTATTGGGCGTAACCAAGCAAATAGGCGTATGTGTAATCTTTACCCGGATGAGATGGCCAAGATTTGTGTAGCTGCATTCTGCTGTGCCTATTTGCGATTTTTTTTCACACATTAAGCAAGCGTCGACACACATAATTTCATGTTGTCCGGTAATTGTTCTGTAAATGCACAAATAATTACTTTCAATGCGCCAATAAAAAGCAAAAACACACACAGACAGATAGCAAGATAGTATTGTAGAAGAGACAGCAATAGTCCAAGTGGATCTGCGTCAATCAGCGGCATTTGTGCACGCAGCAGGAGCCATAGCTGCGTTTCAAGCAAAAATCTGAAGCTGCAGCTAAAGATTTGATCAATCAAGCGCTTGGCCATGGCAATCAGCGGTTTTAAAAACTGAAAGCACACCGGAGAAAAGTAGGTGACCAACAGAAGCAGAAGTAAAAGACTTCATCATCATCTCTATCATCATTACACGCTGAGAAAACAAAACATGCGTAAACAATTTATGAAATGAGTTTCTTTATTTTGAACTGAGAAATTTAGCACGTGAGTTAAAAAATGGCAAACATATTTTAATTATATGTATCTAGCTTTTAGGGAATTTTATTTTTACAAGACATTTCTACATGTTTAAGTTGATTTTGTTCAAGTGTAGATTTAATGCAAGTCGAGGCAGGCAATCAAGTTGACCAGCTGCTGCTGTTGATGCTGGTTGCTGTTTGCTGGTTGCTGGTTTCTGTCCTCGTTGCTCGCCTAAACGAAATCGTCTGCTGACTTTCAATGCAAGCCAAGCCACCGTCACTCACTCACTTCAAAAATGTTCTATGGTCGTTGGCATCTGTTTCTTTCTCTTTCTCTTTTCTTTTTTTGTTTTTTGGTCCCGACCATAAACAACTTTTACTGCGTAGTGCGGTAGTCTGCAGCCTCAACGCTTACTTTTCTTTATAACTTACTTTAATTATGATTGCAAGCGCAATTTTAGCTGAACTTTTGTCTTCATCATCTTCTTTTTCTTGCAGATCGATGACGCAGCAATTCAAGTGTACAAGGATGGCGACTTTGGCGCCTATTTGGACCTGGAGTCATCGCTGGCCGAACAATCCGAGGAAATCGAGGGCCTACAAGCCAGGTAAGCACCGCACCCACACTTACTAACGAGCCAAGACAGACAGATAGTTAATTCACTGCCCACACAATGACAAGTACAAGTACTAAACTAAACACCCACACATACAGCGCTTAATTGGAAAAGCTGCAAATGATTTATTATCGCGAAATAATGTCAGCGATTTTCACTTTTGTGCTGCTTGTTGCTTACCTTGAACCCATTTTCTTTTTATATTTTTTGATCGCAGCAGGAAGTGCTGTTGTTGTATCAGCTCTGGGTTTCTGGGACAGCTGCTCGTGGGTGGCTGCGCCTGTTTAGCCTTTCACCACACACACACACACACACACACACACACACACACACACACACACACACTGATGCACATGCCTTTTCCATTTGCTAATAAAGATATTTGCCAGGCCAAGCGGCTGTCGTAGTACGGCCGGGCCATAAAAAATGTCGCTATCTGTGGCACAGGAAACTGCTGCTGCCGCTGCTGCTGTGGCTGTGGCTGCCATGACTACCTGACTGGTTGAGTGCCATGACTGCCTGGCAGTTGCTACTCACTGGCCAGACATTTGCATTTTGCATGCCTCCACAGCCTCGTACGTCGTACGTGCAACTTGTTGCAATTTTTTCGGCTACAACTTGCACTTCATTTGCATTTTGAGCCAGGCAAAAAAAAAAACACGAGCAACAAACGCTTAAATATAAACGTAGGCAATGCCATTTTGACGTCGTTATATATATTTGAGCTTAACTTTTCTCATAACTGGCATCAGACATGATTCTTGTCTAGCAGTCACTTTGGTATGCTCTCTGATCTTTTTGGCATGCAGAGAACGTTAAGAGCCTGTTGGCTGCGCCAACAAGTGGGCAGGAGACAGACACTCTTAACTGATTATAAACCATGCACTATTTTTTTTTTATTTTTTCATTGTGTCATAAAAGTGAATTAGAATGAGAATGAAAACTGAAAATGGAAGTGGTTGGTGGAAAACTTGTTGGGAAGCTAAAAAAATAAAATGTGAAAAATATTTAAACTAAGGAGATTGACAGGAATAGAGAACAGACTTTAGAAACTTCTGAACGGTCTTAATATTATTAGAAAGGAACCTGAATTCGTACATGCTCCTAAAACATTAAAACTATCTTTCTGACGGACGCGTTGGGGCAAGGGCCAGGCCAAATAACTGGAAGCTTGTAAGCTCGACTCGGGCTCAAATAATGGGATTAATGTATACACATAGAACCTGTCCCTCGATGACGCGTGATCCCAGTATCTATTTCTGACTTTCACTAGCTGCCTCTCAACGATCCGCAAGCATTATAAAATTATAATGAATATGTCGCCGTGGCCGTGCAAATTGTTGGCAGTTAAAGTAACTGGCGCCAATGAGTGTACTTCTTGGCTAGAAAAGGATGAAGTAAAGTGTTTGAATGTAGTCTGGTTGGGTTTGGTCTGGTGTTGTAGCCGGTAACAGGGCCCACTAATCATGCTTATCGTATTAGTCATGGAAGCGCGCTCGTATGCAAATCATTCGCTTCAGTTCGCATCAAAATTCCACAGGCAGGCTGGCTGGCAGGCAGGCAGGCACGCGGCTCACTCGCATGGGTCGATGGCTTGATGGCTTGATGGCTCTCGGATGCCTTGTCAATCTGCAACTGAGCCAACAATCACACTCACTTTTGAGTCGAGTTGAATTTGAGTCTGAGTGTAGATCGCGTACACAATTCATTATGAATTCTTAGCTCGACTGGGCTCAGTTGCTTCATAGTCCATTTTCAATTATCTGCGTCGTTTGTTATTACTTTTATTACGGCCAACAGTTGGCCACAGTACCACAGCAAGCAGCGGGTAATCAATGTTCTTAACTGGTCAATGAACCACGATATCCCATTGTGTTTTACTCTTAGTTTTGTTGCGCCTTTGGGTTTGGGCTCGGGTTCAGGTTGGGTTGGGTTTCTTCAGTTCTGTTTTGCTTTTGTTTTGTTGCCCATTGCTAATGAAATTACATACAAAATTAATAACAATTTCACTATTCTCTCTCTTCTCTTTTCTTTCCAGTCGCAAAAACTCGCTGGTTGTTCGCACTCAGCTGAGTGTTCGCGTTCATGCCATAATAGGTAAGTGCAAAGAGAGACCATGAGATCAGCTAATCAAATCTTATATTGCGCATACGCCTCATTGACCTCATTACTTTTGTTGTTGCTTTGCAGAGAAACTTCTTTCCTCGGAGGGCAGCGACCTGCGCCGTGCATTGTTCTCCCTCAAACAGGTGTTCCAAGAGGACAAAGATCTGGTGCATGCCTTTGTCGCCCTGGGCGGTCTCAATTGTTTGGTGCGCGTGGGCAACTGTGCCGATCAAAACTATCAAAACTATATACTGCGCGCCCTCGGACAGGTAACTAACTAACTGATCATTCATTGATCACTGATCAATGTTCACTGACAAGTCATTGCTAATCATGTCTTTGTACGCGACAGGTCATGCTCTATGTGGATGGAATGAATGGCGTTATGAAGCATCAGCCCACCATGGAGTGGCTCTACTCATTGATCGCCTCCAATTACAGATCGGTGGTCAAGACGGCGCTCAAGTTGCTGCTCGTGTTCGTTGAATATGCCGAGTCCAATTGTTATGTGCTCGTAAGCGCCATTCATTCGGTGGATGAGGCACAAGGCACATTGCCCTGGGCAAATATTATGAGGTAAGCAAACAATAGTTTGATTTTTGTAGTTTCATTGTTTAATTCTTATTGCTATCTAGACTGCTTAAGGACTACGACAATGCAGATGCCGAATTGGTCATCTATGCCACATCGTTGATCAACAAAACCCTAGCTGGCCTTACCGATCAGGATAGTTTCTATGATGAGAGTGATCTGCTGGAACAGCAGGGCATGGAGACAGTCATTCAACGTTACATGTCCAAACCAGGCACTGATCTAGATCTGCTTGATCAGCTGCAACTATACGAGGCAGTACTAAAGTAAGTTAAGAACCAAATTTATAATCTAATCTGTCCTTCCCGACTGACTGACAGCTCGAACGATAATACAAATTTGTTAACAATATGTTAAAAACTCTTTCTAATCAATTGCTCCTTTAGGTTCGAGGATGGTGAGTCGGATGGTCAGCGTTTGCCACAGAATTCGATGCGTAAGACGCAACGTTATCGTCCTGGTGCCAGCACCACAGAACGACGTAAATCGAGACGCCACAGCACAGATAATAGTCCAGCGCCCTTGACCAAAGTACTGCCAACAGCTGTGCTAAGAATGACGCCCACACAGGCCACACTCGATGAGGATGACAGCTCTGGATCCACAAACTCTACAGAATTTAGCAGCGGCATATTTCAGGAGAAGAAACGTAAGCTTAAAATTGAAGTCATAATTGGTAGAGAATGTAAGTTAACTTTTTATTTGATCCTTGCAGCACGTGATGGCGCTGGCGTAACACCTGGACTGCGACGCCGTCGTGAGCGTGCCGAGCGGCACAAGAGCTTCCTCAAGGAGCAAGAGGAGGCGGCTGCAAATGGCATCTTTGCGGCACGTGAGCTGCGCGAGAGTTATGGTTAGTTCAAATTATTTGAAAGAATATTTTGCATATTTTTGCTGGCTGCTTTAAAAACCAAAATTAACTAACTGAATCTTTCTCCATGCTAAACGCTGTGTGTGTCTCTCTCTCCTCTCTCTGTGTTGTCTCATTGCCACCTGCTGATCATGCTAACCCAAATGTCACCCATCAAGGCCAAATTGTAACAGCCATACCTGCAACCATTCAAAGTGGCGACAGTCCGCCGCAATCATTGCAAATTGAGCTGCCGCCAGCGCCACAGCCGCCGCAGTTGCTGCAAACGCCAATGCCAATGCCAACGCCTGTGCCTCTGCCTACGTCCACGCCAACAACCACGCCCTGCAACATCAACAACAACAACAACCAATACACCCACAACAACAATAGTAACAATCAAATTGACACGCCCAACAACAGTTTGTTGCTTAGCCCAACCAAGCAGCTGTTAAGTGGCATCAACAGCATCTCCATCATCAACAACAGCTTTGACAAGTCCAACAATAACAACTACAACAACAACACCAACAATCAAAATGAGTTCCTTACCAAAAAGAATCTGTTTCGGGAGCGCAACGCAACTGTAATCAACGGCATCATGAAGAACATTATTGTACAACAGACAACGGACAGTGCCTACAAAAAGTATGAGAACGATGCGAATCGTCTTAACAACTTATACACCCAGCTCAGCCAGTCGCCCAAACATCTACCCACTACCGCCCAGGAAGTGCTTAGTCCGAAGAAGACTCTAAATGACAATGGTTTCGAGTTTGTGCCTGAAAGTTCAACGCCCTTAAAATTGGATATACTGCCAGCGCCGGAACCACTGAGTCCCATACACAAGCCGGCTGCTGTAGCGCCACCACCACCACCACCGCCACCTCCTCCGCCACCAGCAAGCTGGTGGCACTCTCCCCCAGCCAACGCCAGCATACAGCCAAATGCAGCTAGAACCTTAACCAGTACTAACTCAGAACTTCCACAAGCTATGGATACAACAGGTAGGTTTTGGCTGTTAACAAAAACTGTTGCATGCTTTTAAGCGCTGCCACAAAGTCTATCATTGAATCACATGCCGTTGCATAATTTTTAGTGTCATTGAAATAAGTTGTCGGTTATAGAATATTGCTTTTGATTTGCGATTTCGTTAAGGAACTGAAACTAAATCAGCTGCACATGCTTTCCGCTGTCGCGCCCTCATTCTCTCTTGCTTCTTGCAAGCAAAGGCAAATCAAAAGAATTGTTCTAAAACTGTCTCAATGAGACGAAAGAGATTTTCGCAATTTCAATCGTTGGCTATAACTTCAATTATTTTCATATAGATTTGGAGGACAAAGAAATGTTGATGCAGCTTAAACGTGATCATACCGTCAAGGATCTAACACAGAGACTGACCAATCTGCCCAGCAGTCCCACACAGGAGCCGGGTGGCAATCGCGCCATAGTCGGCGATATGTCCGGCCTCATATCAAAAGCCAAAGAGGGGCTTGCCAAAAGCAAGAGCAAAGGTGAAATCTCACGGTAAGTAAACCCCCACTCGTCACAAGTCTTATCAGCCATATGCGATTATTTTCTAATTGGCTGTGTTTTTCGGGGAGATATGAATGTATTTTTAAATAGTATTTTAGTTACCTGGAAAGATAGCTTTATTTTAATTTGGCTACAAATAATCTTTTTGCTTGATGTTGTCAAAACAACTTTGTTGCATTATTTATGAGTCACTGTTTCTAATCTCTTAGTTTAAATTGGCTCTAGGAAACTTTTTTACACACCTTTTCTATAGAATCACTTAATCTTCTTCTCGTTCAGTTCTTTCTGGATTTGATTTATTTTGTGTTAAATTGTTTACAACTGGAGAGATTCAGGCGTATTTGGGAGCATACTTCTCATAGGTGGCAATGTAGGCAGCCTTGGCGGCATCCTGAGACATTCCCTTGTGCTTGTGCCATGCGTTCCACTTGGCCTTGCCCTTCAGATCAAGTATACCGGGCTCAGCAGTGTTGTTGTCGCCAGCGGTGGCCTGCTTGTAAAGACCGTATAACTCCAAGAACTCATCGTTCGTTGGGCTCTTGGTGAACTTCTTGGCTTTCTCGGTGGCGGTGTTGAACTACAAGATTCGTTGTTAGAATCAAATATCCATTGAATACACAACTACTCGAATACTTACATCCATTTTGATCGAATGCTTCCGTCGCTAATTGCTAATGAGTGCTTATTGTATAAAATTCAGGGCTTTTTATACCAAACATAACAGTAGATATGGATAGCTGATAGGGATTTATGACAGTCTTTTTAGATATCGATGTGATAAGCCCCCAAGATTATGTGTGTTCAAATTTTGTCATGTCCACAAAAGCAAAGTACAAAAAGTAAAACTTTAATTGCTTCTTATATTAAATCCATATCAAACAATGTAGAATTATATTGTCACAACCTAGGTGTAAATGGGAGCATATTTCTCATATAGAGTAATATAGGCAGCCTTGGCGGCATCCGTGGACATGCCCTTGCGGCTTAGCCAGGCATCGTATTTGGCGGCACCGTCGGCATCGGTGGGCTTCTCGATGTTAACATCACCGGAGTGCACCTGCTTGTAGAGGCCATAGAATTCCAAATAGACGGAATTTGGTGGCTTGTTGCTAAAGGCCCTGGACTTTTCGCAAATTGCCTCGAACTGCAAAGATTATAAATGCGAATAAATAAAACAAAAATTGTATTCCAATTTTGCAGAGCTTAACTTACATCCATTTTGTTTGCGATTTACGGAAAGACTACGATTGGCAGCGCACAATTTATCGCCTTTTATAGTCGCCACGCCACACAAGCAATATAATTAAATCTAATCAGTATCAAATACGCTGCCAAATTCACATAAATTCCAAATCATAAAATACAGGCGGCTTTTAAAATTTATGAGATGCATTTCAAGCAGCGTTATGCATTTGTTAAAAATTATTATTTAATATAAGTGAAACATTGACCCATTTCCCAAAAAGATTTTCAAACTAGAAAGTTTATTTTCCACTCGCTTGTTTTTGTTTTTTGTGTTGTTCTTGCAATCATTTGTTATCTTGCTACCAGGCGATATTTTGATAAGCTTTATGGTGCATTGACGTTAAAGAGGCAGCTACAATCGAACGATCGTTAAGATACTGTAGCGCATGTCGTTTGACCATAATTATGGAAATTTTCCACATATATTAATCGTGCACTTTGAAATGTCAACCTACTCTATATATCTGTCTATCTATTGTTTGAACAGCTCATCGAGCGTCGATCAGGAACTAAAAAAGGCTGAGCCGAACAAATCGGAGAATGAACTACACTGGGAGGAATTGGTGCGCAATATGAGTCGACCCTTGAACTTATGTGATCTAGACTTTACCGATCTGCATTCGGATGATGAGAAGGATGTGCTGGCACCACGTGGCCTTGGCGCTGGCATACCACCACCACCACCTCCACAGGGTGGTAGCATGGTTCTACCACCACCCATGATGCCTCCACCTTGCCTGGCACCGCCACCCATGTTCAACTATGGTGGCTATGGTGCGGGAAGCCTTACGAACAGTGTGAATAGCTCACTCAACGGTTCTGTTAATGGCGATCTAGCAAATGGCAACAATACCATAAAAAAGAACAAGAAGACGGTGAGTAGCTTTTATTTTTGATAAAACTTGTGTGAATGTTTAACATAATCAATACTTCAGGTCAAGCTCTTCTGGAAGGAAGTGCGTGAGGACATGATACCTCAGGTTGTGGGTAAGACCATTTGGGATGAGCTACCAAATGCCAATGTGGATACACAGAAACTCGAACACCTCTTTGAGTCGCGGGCCAAAGACTTGATGACAAAGGTGCGTAGTTATTTTTTGATTTATTATGAAAACATTTTCAAGTGGGGTATTCCTGCTAATAATTGGCGCGAGGTGTTCGAAATTTAATTTGATATTCTTATGTGTCAATAATAAATCTGTTTTAAGAGTAGTTTATAAATGTTGCATAACATATATACAATGATTTTTCTTGCGAATGATATTTGTATTCTTTTCCCATTTATTTCTGGACATGTTTAATTATATTCTATATATGTCAACGGTCTGTTTGCGGATACAATCTACAATTACATAAATGTTGTGCTAAAACCAAAAACCAAAAATCTAAAATTCTCAAATATTCGAAAAACAAAACATATGTTTCCAAATGTTCTATAGGAGGTGAGTGCCAAATAATATGTTTTTCTTACACTTTATTTTTCTTTCGATCTGTCTTTCTCTCACTCTCTCTCACTCTTTGTGTTTGTATATATGTTAATCGATCGATTAGTTATCAATTTCTGTGTTGCATTCGGTGTCGGTTTATTACACTCTTTTTTATGTTATCATAACACACACAAACATTTATTTCTGCACACACACGAAACAAGAAACAAAGAAAATATCATTTCTAGATTAGTTCTTTCGTTTTGTTTTTTTTTTTTCTATTTGTTGCCACCTTTAGAAACATTTTGTGTACACGCCCCCTTTATTTTTCCCACAAAAACAATGTTCCCTCTCTTTACGTTATCTTGTTTTCTAACTCTCTCTTGCTTTCCAGAAACAACAAGAATTGAATAAGAGCAAAGAGGTTATCGTTTTGGATCACAAACGCTCCAATGCAATCAACATCGCAATGACAAAGCTTCCTCCGCCGCGTGCCATTAAGGCGGCCATTTTGAAGATGGATGCCACTGTGGTCACGAGAGAGGGCATAGACAAGCTGCTAAACATGCTGCCGACAGATGAGGAACGTGGCAAGATTCAGGAGGCACAGTTGTCAAATCCAGAGTTGCCGTTGGGCAGCGCCGAACAATTTCTCCTGACCCTAGCTACAATCTCTGAACTTGGAGCACGCCTTAAGCTCTGGGCTTTTCGTCTGGACTTTGATAATTGCGAGGTAAACTTGAACATAATCAACCATAGTTCATTAATTAATCCTATCCTTAACTATTTGTTTGCAGAAAGAAATTGCTGAACCGCTGATGGATCTCAAGCAAGGCATTGAGATCTTGCGTCAGAATCGCACTTTCCGCTGCATCCTCTCTACGCTGCTCTCGGTGGGCATCTTTTTGAATGGTGCGCCGGTCAAGGGCTTCCAGATTGAGTATCTGGCCAAGGTGCCGGAGGTCAAGGATACGGTGCACAAGCACTCGCTGCTGCACCATCTCTGCCACATGGTCATGGAGACAAGCAGCGACACCAGCGATTTGTACTCTGAAATTGGACCAATTACACGTGCCTCCAAAGCTGATTTCACGGATCTTGCTCACAATCTCAATCAACTGGAGGCGGAGTGCAAAGCTTCCTGGGATCGTTTGAAGCTTGTTGCCAAGCATGAGTGTGCCCCCAAGCTTGTTGACTTCCTTGCCGATTGTGCCGAGCGCATCATAAGTCTGCAAATTGTTCATCGTCGCGTTATGAATCGTTATCGCAAGTTTCTACTGTGGCTGGGCATGCCACAGCACAGTGTGGCAGAGTCGCGTCCCAACGAGTTCTGTCGCACTCTGTCCGAGTTTGCGTTGGAGTATCGCACGACACGGGAGCGCGTGCAACAGCAGCTGGAGAAGAAGGCCAATCATCGAGAGCGGAATAAGACGCGTGGCAAGCTTATAATTGATATGGCCAAGTTTAAGACCAAAGAAGATGTTGCCGATGCGGAATTGAAGTGAGTTTGTTTGGAAATCTTTGTCCTAGAACCGATAAGCTAACTCTTTTTGTTCTTCCTTTCCTTCGTTCAGACAACTGCTGGGCACTCCTAGTGCAGATCAGGCCGATGGCACACTAACCTGGCGTAGGCGTCGCGCCGAGCAGTTGCGTTCTCCAATTGCTCGCCAAAGTGAGGAACAGTTCACCGACGGCGATGATGAAATCCTCGAATCTCTTGTCAAGACCGCCACAAAGGCGATCGGTGCAAGGACAACGCCCCGGGAGCGCAAGCGTACGCGTCATGCGGATCGCAAATCCTGTAAGTTGTTTTTCTTCTTGTTGCAACACACAGACACACACCCACATACAAAAGCCTTGATTGATCCTTAGTTGACCAAAGTCAAATTGTAATAAAACTGTTGATTATATCTTTTGGAATACACACAGCGCGCTATGTTTAGTACCATATTAGCTGGCACACACACACACACACACCCAAACAAACACTCAAGCACAGTTGAGGCTTCTACGTAATGAAAATGAATTAAATACCACGCCAACTCTAAATCGACACAAAAATAATTTACAATTTTTCCCTAATCTCCTCACAAAAAAAAAAAAAAAACGAAACAAAGCTTTGCCACTTTTTAGTTATGCTATCTTACAAATCGGTTGTTAATATTGGGTTTTGATTTTAATTTTGTGTTTTCTTACCATTAACGCACCTACCAACAAAACAAACCAACCAACCAATCAATCAACCAATCAATCAAATACCGAAGTGAAGCGCAGCCGCACGCGCGAGGGATTCACAGTTGAAAGAGCACCATCGCCATAGAAAGCGTAACCCTAAAAACCCCAAAGACAGAAAACGATGAACAGCCAAAAACTGTTTCGTTACTTTAATAGGTTAACACTGTTTTTGGTTAGTGTTGAAATGTAATGCAATTATTTTTATTTGATTGTTGTTTCTGTTGAGTTTTGTATTTTGTCCCGAGTTTCATTTGCCTTTATGTTGTTCGAGCAAATTCTTATGTACAAAACTATTTTCTGAATATTTGCAAATGAAGCTCAAACAGTTTGTTTGCGCCTGTCTGAAAATCTTTTTCAATTCTGAGCATGAACCTAACTTTAATTATTCAAAACACGCCACTAAAACTGCATGATAAACGCACAAACAATTAATTAAGACTTTTAATATGTTAAATAAGTTGATTTAAAGTTGACATATAATTTAATTTGTTTTCTTTTTGCAGTGCGTCGAACGCTGAAGAACGGTCTCACCGATGAGGAGAAACAGCACGTGGCTGCCCTAATACAAACCTATTAAAGCTAAGCTATTTATCCCCATGAAGTTTTCAAATCTACCCAAAAAAAAAAAAAACCCCCAGTGGCGTCACAAGTCGGGCAATGCGTGCACAGACTGAAATTGGCGATCTCACGTGCAGCAGCAGGAACAGAAACTGGTTGAGCGAAACCTCCACAAAATATCCTGATAGCGAGAAAGTCCCTTCAAAGTTCTCTTAATTTTTTGTTTATCTGTTATTCGATTTTTCTTTCGTTTTTACTTCGTCTAAGTATTAAAATTAAACATATATATTTTTACTGTAACACACATCATCTGTATTAATAGCCAAAACAAATTATATAGCATACATATATAAATTATTAGAGATTTTAAAATTCAAAGCTTAATCCCACAATTTAAATTTGTACCGTTCTGTGACCTTACGAAAATAACTTAAAAACTTATTTATAACTTAGCCTTAAATTAACTACGAAAATAAATAAAAGTACATACATATTTATTAAATTATACACAAGCTGTCTAACCTAATAGCCATTGGTGCAGGGCTGTTGCACATAATCCAAGCAAAAGCCACGATTATCAATATCATTTGGCGCCTCCACGCCATCCGTGTGGAAGTATATTCGAAATGGACGAACGCTGGCTGTGAATGGCAAAACACAATTCGATAGAGATAGCTAGGTTATAAAGTATGTTTCATTTAAAACTTACACTGCACCGTTTTGGCCAACATGCCCGCTTCGGCACTGAATGTGCCGCCACAGACACGATCCTCGCAATTTGGCAGCGGTGGTATACGATCTGCGGAACGTATGCAGCCAATAAGCAGCCAATCACTAACGCAACCCATTGCACCACCGCCTGCACCGCCGCCACCCACCATGGTGGGCACTGGATTGTTAGAGTTGCCAGATATGGTAAAAGCACGCGAACGATTATTCTCTAGATCCGGACACGCATTATACTGTATGCCACAAAAGTTGCGCTCACTGCGTATGCAAATGCTATAGTCCTGATTCGATAGTTGCCTGCCACCCACTGTATTATAGTTGAAACTGCGCACACGTCCACTAATTGCTGTGTAGTACTGTAAACAGCCCTGATCCGCTCGACTTATGCTGCCACAATGGATTTGTGTGACACGCACGCGCCACAAACGCGGAAAACTCGCGCTCGTTATGACAGATAACACAATTGGATTGCTCTGACCCAGACCAGCATCAATGTACACTTTTAACAATTGTAAATTGAATAATCACTTTATGTAGAGTATATACTATCTTTCAACTTACTGTGATCGCCTGTGGAACTGCCGCATATTGTGGGTGTGGGACTGCCACCCGAGATCAACAGTTGATCCTGATTGCACAAATGATTGGCTGGCTCTGGTGGCGCTATTGAAAACATATCCAAGTCCAAGCGCAGCTGACAAATGTCTGGATGCAGCTTTTGTACCGTTACCTGACAACTGCCAGTGCCATCGTAGACATCCGGATGATTTGGATTCACAAAATAGGTTGAGTTCTCACGAATTACACCGCCGCATGTTTGAAGAACTGCAAAAATATTCGATTCGACGAATGTATTGCTTTTGTTTGTGTTACTCTTTAACTATAATTTCTTCTTTTAATTAAAAATTTTTATGGCCGTTATAAACTTGGCCTTCAAAAGCTTGCGTAAGCAAAACTATTTTCTTAATGTTTTTATATTTTTATCTTAAGTTGATAATTGTTGTGTTTTGTAGCGTAGTTTTCACTCTTGCTAGCGTATAATAAAATGATTAAAAAGCTTAAGACCTTGTTGCCTTCACGTTAAGTAAAGGTGGACTGCATAACTTTTACTTACGCATATGTCTAACACAATTTCTCTAGGTTTACCACAACTTACATATGCAACAGACGCCATAGCCACCACCGCAGGGTCCAGCGGGTATACCGTTCCTAAGTAGACAATCCTTGCTGGGTATACAGTTGCCCTGCTCTCCAGATGGCGCTGAACAGCTGTTCGGTCCGATGGGCACCAGAGTGAAAAAGGGTAGAACTGCGAAAGGTGAAATCAGCTGTTGAATTGACAAAGACCACCACATCCACACCCACACTTCGATTCGCGTAGACGCGGCGTCGGCGTTAACCACTTGCTGCCAAAGATTAAATCACTCCAGCTGTTTGTATAAGATTTTACAGGCGGCACCTTGCTCGCTGCCAGGACGAAAAGGCAACAGATCGAGATGCCGCTTAGCTGCTGCTGTGGGTAGCCCATTTTTCAGTTATTTTTAGTCACTTTTACGTATCGAAACTTATACAAAATATGGAGCTGGAGATGCGCACGCGTCGCCCCCTGGCACTGTTATGGCAGGCAGCCGCGCGGAGGCGACAATTTATTTGGCTTGGCGTGGAAATAAGTTTAATGACCGCAATTTGCTGACGCTTTGCGCTTTTTAGTTAACTATTAATTGCAATAACAAAACGCAGTAGCAGCTCAAACAATTAGATGCGCCACAACCAAACAGATTCAAATGGTAACAACATTGAGCCCAAAACATATCCAGTTAATGGCATCTCTTCTGCGGGGTTCGGAACAGGTATGTGGGTGGGGACATCCCTACATAATACGAATACATATGTAAGTATATATTTCACGATTCGTCAACGTTTTTTCTTATGCTTCCTGTTGCGAATTTGTATTTCCACACCTTGCACATCGTTTAAATGTTGGGCAAGGCCTAACAGAAATTTTGAGCGTGAAAGTGCTCACACTTTTGTTACAACATGACACAAAACTTGAATAACAAATAATAGTAATAATAATAGCTTTTCAACGCATGTGTAAAATTCCCTTTTTAATATTGTACGTCATTGTCTAATTTGATTAAAACTGCCTGAAAAGTGGGTCAATGTTAGCGCTTTTTTTTTGTCTAATTTAATTTAGCTATTTTGAAACAAATGTGACTTTTTTTGGATTTGCATTGTGTTAGCCCGCTCGCTTAGTTCTTGTTTAGTTTATTGACTGTTATAGTTTTTTGACCGTGATAAGAGTGTTATTTTTGTTTTGACCATATTATTAATGGTATTAAGCAAATTCAAGTTTCAGGGTCGAAATAATTTTTCACTAGAAATGTTGTGTAGTAAAATGATAAGATTTAATTTATGAAGTACAAATTAAAGAAACTTCTAAGAAATGAAAAAACCGTCAAACTTCTATTACGAATTTATTTTCAGAATCCAAAACCCATTCTTTGTTACGAAACTGCTTTGTAACGAAACTTTTGTTTGGTGTTTGCGACGTTCGAAATCTCACCAGCTATTTTTTGTCAGAGTTTTAGCATAAATTCACGACATCAAATGGATTTCTTTAAAACTGGATTCTTAGCCTGTTTAACAGTCATTGGTATTATAACAATATTGTATTTATTTTCCGTTTAATAACTTGTGTTTTAGTAGTTAAGTATTTATTTTCATTAAAAATCAAATTTAATTTACAAACATTTCAAATATAATAGAAATCTTAGTTTTTAGAGCTTATGGAGCTGTCTTATTGCACTCAAATTTTCCGTCGGGCAATTGGCAGGATTTCACACAGACTCTGCCGGAATCAATGGCACAGACGGTTTTTTCGGGGCAAGTGTTGATTTGAGGACTCATATTATTGCCATCGCACATTTGGAATGTGGTTTGACTGGTACAGACAAACATAGTATTTGGACTGCATTGCCTGCAATCTACACCAGTATCATCGCAAACAGGCTTAACTGTATCACCTTCGAACTGTGTCCAGCATGGATCACCCAGGTCGGTGCAGATTTTGCCATTACCACAGGAAAGAATGCCAGCGTTCTTTATGGGCTCGCCGTTAATGCAGACCTTGTAATGAGTGGAGTTGACACAGGCCACATTGCTTGGCATGCAACCACCGCACATAGCAGTGGAAACTGTTACCAGCATACAGCTGAATGCCAGTAAGACGAACTGTGAAAATATAAAAGTTGACTTGAAGGATTCAATTTGGCTTGATGTTGCGTTGCTTACCAGGCTTGTGATGAAAGGAGTCTGCTGCATTTTAGTTGCTTGATTGTGAGCGTTTGAGTGACTAATGATAAGTTTTAGCATATGCCGCACATTTATATCATTCATCAGAGAGTCAAGAACTGTGTCTAGCTGTACCAAGGAAATAATACAGATTAGTTGCCTTGTTTTATGCTGGGCTTAGACCAATACAAATATTATGTTTATAGAAGATAGAGTTCCAACACGCTACCCAGTGAGATTAATCTGAAACAGTAGCCAGATTATTTATGAATGCCGTAGCATTGAGAGATAATTATTATGGCAGGCACGTGTCATAAAGATAGTGCACCAGAGTCAGCATTTAAAAGGCATGAGAACAAGAACAAGCTACTTCAATTACAAAACTGAAGATGTCGAAGCTTCTACTTACGGGGCTTAAAGTTCTTTTTACAATTTTCCTGTTGTCTCAGTCAGCAGTCTACGTGGAAGCCGCCTGTGGTGAATGTTTCTTTTCGCACACTTGCACCACCAACACCACCTTCCAGATATGCTATGACGGTAACTATATATATGGATAATATATTTTTGAAGGGTCTCTTATCACAACGCTGTATTTCAGGCGTTGCAAACGCATCACACAGTTTCACATGTCCGCAAAATAAACCCGTTTGCAGTCAATTCGGGGATATTTGCGTGGAATCAGGCACTCCTTCGGCCTGTGGGGATACCTCAAAGTGTGGCCTGTGCGATAACGGTCAAACTTTCGCTTGCACCTCGCGCACTACCTTCGGCAGTTGCGATGGTACAGTACTCATGCCCGAGAGAAGTCCTTGCCCCGAAGAATGGTTCTGTAGTGTTGAGGGTGCAGCGATTGGTAAGCCCTGTAAATTGACGTGCGATCCGGAATCTGGTGATACGTGCGATAGAATTGATGAGAATTCAAATCCATCAGTAACTACCGCTAATCCAAATACTACTCCCGATACCAATGCTACTCCTGATCCTGGTACCACTCCAGGTGTTACTCCTGATCCTGGTACAACACCCACAACCAGTACAACAGGAGCTCCACCTGTAGCTCCAAACATATTTTGTCAAACTCAGCAAAAAGCAGGTCGCTTTGCCATTCCAAATGATACTGATTGCACCAGGTAAGCCTTTGGTTTTCCAAAATAAAGTTAATATTAAGTAAAACGAAATATATCTTTGTTTTTGCAGTTTCATCAATTGCTTCTTTAGAGGAAGTGCCTGGCAGGGTAACATAGTCGCTTGTCAACCATCAAGACCATTTTTCAATGCAGCTTCTGCATGCGGTACAGTGAAACCAACTAATGCTGGCTGCTTGTAGTAATTTTTATAATTATAACATTTATCCTGTTGCACGAATAATTTCAAATAAATAGTTACTATTTAAATAATGAGCTGGTTTTTTTTATAAGATTTAGTTTATTTTTAGCAAGGTTTAATAATATTACAAATGGAGCCTGGAATAAATGTCCTGCCTTTAAGTTATTGCTTGCACTTTATGGAAGGGGTAAGGAAAATAATATAAAGTTGATCAGTTTTATGGATAAAACTCTTTTTAGTTTTCAACTTACACTTCCCATCGATTAAAATAAAATCTTCAATATTAAAAGCTTATGACTTGAATAGATATGGAATCCATATTATGGATCATCGGAAATGAAACAAAATAGGTTGCTGAATTGGCTAAGCTGTCATCAAGCTAAAATGTGTTGCTTTCTTTTAGGAGGATTTGGTGTGTCAGTTGCATTCTGATCTCATAAAAAGAAATAAATGTTGGATGCCAAAAAACTGGTTCGAAAAAAAAGTTAAGTATCATTTGATTAAGTGACTCATAATGATAGAGATAGTTCTGTAAGCAGAATGCTCATTATCGCAGTGCTAGGTTTTTTTTACGCGGTACCAAGTCAAATAAAACAATTAGCATGTATCAAATAAATGAAGAGTAGATAAACATAGAAAATTTCACTACTCGAAAAACAACATTTAAAGCGCAGCAGTCAAGAAGATTAATGTACTTTAGTATACCGAAAACCTTGACAGCAAGCAGAAGACATCTCAAGAACTAACGAGAACTTATTCCAGCTCCAAAATGAATATGCATGTGATGAACGTGGTAAGTACATTCTTAAAGGTATAATTGAAAGTGATTTAATATAAATATTTTATATCAAAGCTGGCATTAACTTTGATTGTGGGTCGAGTCCTGTCGGAGTGCAATGTTTGCCAAACAAATCAAGCTGCCTGCATGAACTCCACATCATTTTACTTGTGCTTTGGAGGTGAGTATTTGAATCTTTACATTTTCTACCTTAATAAACGATTTTTATTAATGTAGATGGCAGACCTCACACAGATCGGCTTTATAATTGTCTGGATGGTTTTCAGTGCAGCGACAGAGCAGCGATATGTCTGCAGAAAAATGCTCAGACGCCACCCAGTTGTGGGGATACCCGCAAGTGTGGACTCTGCAGTGCTCAACGAAACTATAAGTTCGCCTGTCAGAGCCAACGACTCTTTCAAATGTGCTATGGTGCTGCCCGACCAACGGGTCCGCTGGGCACCTGTCCGCCAGGCACTGTTTGCGATGCGGACAGTGATCAGGTTTGTGTTTCAAGAAAGAACGGTCAAACTTTAACTTGCGACCTAAACGATGATCTGGTAAACAACACAAGCACTGCACCCACAACAGAAGCGAATCCAATTACTCAGCCCACAGAGAATCCCAACACCAGACCAACGGAAAGTAGTTCACAGACGACAGCGCAACAAATGTGTAAACTAAAGGCTAAAGCGGGTCTCTATGAAACTGTCCCACGAGATCCCTATTGCAAACGGTTAGAAGAAATATGCAAATGTATCTTTTTGTACTCTTTTTAAAAGATCTTCGTTCTTACAGATACATCAGCTGCTATTATATAAGAGGGCAAGTACGAGCTGTGGATTATAGTTGCAGTAGCAGCTCCTATTTTGATGCAGAAACACAACGCTGCACATACATAGCGCCAGCTGATTGTATTGTTTAATTTTAAAATAATACAGTATTTATAATGTTAGAATTTATTAAAATTTATATCTTAGTTTAAATCGATTCCATTCAAACTCAAGCTGGCCACGCGGTTGGAGCAGGTGGCTGGCAGCTGGGCGACACATCTCTTGCTGGAGCTGTCGTAGAAGGTGCTGCCCGGACAGGTGTACATCTGGCCCAACCAGATGCCATTGCGCAGAAAACAGAATATATACTGACGACACGTGTTGCTCGGATTTGTGCCAACGGGAAAGTAATCCTGTGACTGCATTCTGCGACAAAACGCATTCTGATTGCTGGTCGTTGGTGCTACTGTTGTTGTGGTAAGTGTCGGTGTTGTAGTTGACGTTGTTGTCGTTGTTGTTGTTCCTATTGTTACATCATCTGCAAAGGAGCAGGTGGGGTTTACTTGCGTAAATAGTCCACAAATCTGGAAACTATTAATGTTGCACACTTGACCAGCCCCACACTGGCCCGAAGAGTTCTGGGGCACATTTGTGCCGAGGCAGAGGGCAAAACTGCTGGTTCCTGTGCAGGCAAACGTTCTCGTTGCATCACACTTGTTGCAATCCTGACAATCACCAATGACCCCACTTTGCGCAGGCTGACACTGAACTCCGTTTGGTGCACTCACACAAACATAGCCGGTTGGACAGGGGAAGGGTATGCGTGTGGGTAAATTATTCGCATCACAGGCCTGCATTTGGTTGACCGCATAGCAGGCCAGCCTGTTGACAGGATTACACACATTGCAGGTTGTTCTCACAGAGCTCACCAGGCAGATCAGGACCAACAGACAATGAAATAGTTGAATTTCTTTCGTTGACATATTCAAAGTTCTGAGTTTTCTCTTTATTTTTCGACTGTTTACTGTTTTCGGTTACGTTGAGTACTCAACTTTAAATAGCTTATTTTGGCAGCAGTTTTTTGGGGCTTAGCCTTGTCTAAGTAGCCCCAATTTAGATAAGGTTTGCAACCTTGTTTTGGGGCATACTTTGGGGCAGCAGCAAGTAGTTTGCGGTTATCAAAAATATCATAAAAAAAACAGAAGCTTTATGGCCCTAACAATATCTTGTTGTTTTTTCAACCAGATTAGAGATAAGTTATCGTTATTTAAAAGCTGCTGCACTGCATCAAAAGTTGCAGTTTGCAGTTCAAGATGCGACGTCTAGTGCTATTGCTTCTAGCATTTGGAATTGGTATACTCGGCTGCCAGGCTGCCTGCAGACGTTGTGCCCCTGACAGTAATGTGGCCTGTATTTCGGAGACGCAATTTCAGTTCTGCGTGAACAATCAACTCACAGGACCTGAAAACTCTTGCCCAACGGGAAGCTTTTGCACCAACCAGACATATATCTGCCAAGGAAATGAAGCACTCAAGGCTTGTAGTGGCTGTAATCGGTGTGATGACCAACGAATCTTTGCCTGCACTGGAGTTCGCAGTTTTGCTCTATGCCTGAACAGCAATACTCCTTCCAGCAGCATAAGCACCTGTCCTACGGGTCATGTGTGCAACTTGAATCTACCGAGTATCTGTGGCGATGCCACAACAACACAGGCCACGTGCATGGAGGCACCAACAACCAATGCACCAAGCACCACAACACAGAGACCACCAAACGCCATCGATGAATTCTGTCGCACTGTTTCTAATTGCATTCCCGTTCATGCCATTCCCAATGACACATTGTGCAACAGGTTAGCCTTTAATTTATTACATCTCTAACATTTTCATATATATATCTGCTCTTTTTAGTTATGTTCTTTGCAGTTACACTAATAGTTCTTGGATAGGTAGCATTATTACTTGCCCAGCAACAGAACCCTATTTCGATGGCACCACTTTGAGTTGTGGAACAACAAAACCAACTCAACCTAGCTGTCTCTAAATTTAGTTAAATTATTTTTCATTTAATAGTTTTAGTGCTGTTACTTTTCCATGAATTTAATTTAAAGTTTATTTGCACATAAATTTCTTTGACTCAATGTAGATTAGACCTTCAACTTACATTAACAATTTGCTATCTTAGTGAAACGCCGTACGCAATAACAAATGTGTTTTATTCTGTATTACTATTAGTTTTAGTAAAAAACACTAAACTTATTTTGATCCATTGAGGACCAAGGCCTAAGGCTAGTCTTATTTGTATAAGAATTCATTAAATAAAACTTAAATCGTGACAGAAATTATTTATTTTCTAGTCAAAAAGTTGAGATACACTTTCATAGCTTACTTTTCGGCTGTACTTTTCATCAACTTTTCTTGGTATCGGAGCCATCACTTCGGCGTACGGCTGCATTACACTACACTGCAATAAGCCTCAACAAACAAACAACGATTAGCTAAATGATTTTACGATGCCTTTTGTATGCATGGCAAGCTTGCCGATAAGATTAAATCAGATTTTAAATGCAGTTGCAATGCAATGCTCGCTTTAGTTGTATTCTAAGATGTTGAAACGGTTGCTGCTAGTACTGTTGGGCATTGGAGTCCTTTTGCCTGGATGCCAGGCCGACTGCAATATGTGTTCGGTATCCTCAAATGTTGCATGCGTCTCGGACACTCAGTTCATGTTCTGTGAAAATAATTTACCCGCTCTACCGATCAACACTTGCCCAACGGGCTTCTATTGTACAGCGCAGACGGCAATTTGTCAGAGCAATAGCGCCTTAATATCATGCAACGATTGTGGAGAATGCAATGATTCGGGAACTTTTGCCTGCATCGGAGTTCGAACGTTTGCTCTGTGTATGGGAGGAAGCGAGCCAACTTCCATTACTGGCAGCTGTGCTCCAAATTACTTTTGCAACAAAGACGATCCCTACATTTGCACCTCTGTAGCATTGGGCTCTCAGCCAACATGCTCCCTGGTTGATGATGAGCTATCAACGACAGTGACACCATCAACTAATGTCGATCCAAACACATATTGCAGAAGTATTACGGTAGCTGGTCGCTTTCCTTATGGCAACAATCTTAATACCACTTGCCGACAGTAAGTAATGTTGTTTAATCCATATAAATTGGTATTGTAATCCAATCATTATTTAGGTACATTAGTTGCTATGTGAACTTTGGTATCTGGTATGGCGCCCTTTATAACTGTCCTGGTGAAACCTATTTCCAATCCACATCAAAGCTATGCAACAGCACCATTCCATCCACCTGTAACTCACGCATCCGAAACTTGCAAGTTCGAAATCTTCAATTGTTCTAAACGTCTCAAGTATTAAGTGATTATAGATGAAACAATATTTTTGTCGACCAATAATGGGTTTAGGTTTTTTAAATGTGAATAAAAGATTTTAGCTACTCAAATATTACGCATACGTTTTGAATTCAAGCAATGTACTTCAAGCAAATTACATTTAACTTATTTAAAAGTTTTTTCAGCCTAAGGAATATGTTAAATTTTATTTATAGACATTATAAATAATTTTCAGACATTCAAATTACCTTGGCTAAAGTGTTTGTTTAATTTTTTAAAGATTTTACATGCCAAATATTTTGGATTTTCGCATTATTAATCAACGCGCACAAAAAACAACCGTTTAGTGGTCAGAGAGCAACGCCTACAACAAGATTATCTTTTTGACATTGTTGTTTGTATATGCATATGAGTATTTATACTCTGTGTAAACTATAAATACGCAGGTTGTCAACAAGCATGAGCCTAACCGAAAACTAAAAAAAAAAAAACAACAACATTTCGCGACTATTTTGGCTCTGTATTTTGTGTATAGAAATGCTTTAGTGCAGCGTATTCCAGCGCAGACCACAAACACATGCTGCATGCGGCAAGGCTGAATGCCAACCAGCAACCACCAGACCACCCATTCAATCAATTGTATTGCACAGTGTGCACGTAGCTATGGTAGATGCGTGTTTGGATGCAGGCTGAGCTTGGAGCATTCGGGGCGTGTGAAATCGAAACCATTGAAATTGAAAACACTCAATGAAACATCGAGGCCTGACTCTCGTGTTGGCCCCAACCAAAACTTTTGTGGCCCCTGTGGCCACGTAACTGACCCACATCAATGCCAGGAACCGAGAGCCAACAACGACTCTCTGACATCAAAATGCTGGCAAACTATTTTTATGGCATGTGGCAAAAAAAACTTTTAGCCAAAAAACACACAAAAAAATAAAAACGAGAGCACATTTTATAATTGTGCGCGAGGTGCTCGTTTTGGGCCACAAGCTCGGGCCAGGCCAGTCAGAATTTTCAAGGTGCATATGGCAACGTGGCGTATGCGTCATAAATGCCATAACAGGCAGACGCTGTCGCCCAAGAGCTCTACCGCAATTCACTCCCCTATTCAACAGAGAGTAGCAAAAGGAAGAATAAAAACTAAAAGAAATGCAAATGAAATTTTGGTGTGAGTATGTGTGAAAGTTCAAGCCAAAACTATCAACAGAATGAAAATGGGAAAAAAATGGTGGGAAATAATTGTGATGAAAAGTTTTGAATAATGTTTCCATACATGTTAGTGAAATTTAATGTCAAAGGAAATTGACTTAGTTATGCAAAAAATTCATTATGAATAATCTTCGATCTTAACTTTTTCTTTTTGGTTTTCAATTTAATTTAAGTTTTTAATAAAATTAAATTGTAAACATGTTTTTATTTACATATTGCAGCAAGAGCGGCTTTTTCAGCTCGAAACCATATTCGTTGCTGGCCACTTGAGCGACTCGTGCATGGCTTATAATCTCTTAAAGTGCTCATGTTAGTTTTGGTGCAACTTTATGCGGTGCCTGCTACACCATCTAGCTATGAAAGTGCTTTATGTTGTTCTACTAGTGCAGCAACAGTCAACAGCGAATAGTCATCATCCTCGTCATCGTCATCGTCCTTGCTTGGTTGGCATCAAGTGTAGTGACTGCACTCAGCGCTGATGCATTCATTAATTAATTTTGTTGGATTTTTTTCTAGCTGAATCAGCTACTGGCTTAGACATCAGTGTCCTTAGAAGTTAGTAGTATGTCAGACTAATTAAATTTAATGCATTGAATTTTGTTCCAGCTGGTTGCCAAATTCGATTAATGCCTCATACATATGACATCATAATCTTAAAGTTATCTAGAGTGGAACTCTAGTGGAGTTATGAACTGCTTTCACCTAAGCTCGCTCTCGCTTTTTTCTCGTTCTGTCTCCCGCTTCAAAATCCTTTCACCAGACAACTTAACTTTTACGCTTTGTTTTAGCTCAACAGCTCGCAGCTTTTTATGTTATTTTTTATTCCTGTTATCATTAGCTTACCAAAACTGGTGCTATAGCCAAAAGTGGATGTGTAGTACTTTAAGGCCATTAAATGCAGGCGAGCTGCTTGCCTCAGTAACCGAACAGCTATAACCATAACAAAAACAACAAACAAGAACCTTTAGAATTACTAAGGGTGCCTTTGGGCTATGAACTGTCATATTCTCATCTCGACTGCCTGACTTAAAGCAGCATCGTCTTCTATATATAGTTTTGTATACAAACATATAGCATATAGTATAGTATCGTTATGTGAAATGAGGGCAACTGCAGAAAGAGTGTGAGAGAGAGAGAGAGAGTCTCTTTAAATTGCAGGCAACCCGCTGTTTTGCATATGAGTGGTGGGGTGGTGCAACTGTTTTCTCTATTAGACGTTGAGCTTATATTATTTCTCCTTCGTTGCTGCTGCTGCTGCCACTGCTGCTGCTGCTGCTGCCACTGCGACTGCCTTTAATTAAAGTTCTATTTTCATTTGTTATTTTGGGCTTAGAGCAGCGACCAGCAACAAACTACACACAGAGTGGCGCCTGCCTGGGCGGACAACCCCCACCACAACCATCCACAGCAACCCACTTTTCCACTTCTCCACTTTTGACCACCTGCTGGGAAACGTTAGTTGCTCTGCAACTGTCGTTTTTGCTGGCTGCAATTAATTTACTTCGCCCCGTTTTACTTATTCGGCCAACTTTATAAACAAATTCTCGCTTTTTTTTGGCCGCCACTGCTGCTGCTGCTGGTGCTTCTGCTGTTTTGTTTATGCATCAATTGGGGTTAATCACTTTAACTGTGCATTAGATGGGAGTTCTGTTTACTTATTTACGTATTGGCCATATTTTATGTCAATCGATTTACAGTTTATATAATAATACTCTCAGCATGAATAGAATGTTTGTTTGAGGCATTGTTTATATTCTTTATAGTATAAGTCTGTCGGTTTAATATATACTTGTTTATTATTTGACTGCTCTATAACTTTTCAATCCCTTAACTTGATCAAAACTGATGTGCAATATCCATATAAACTTTTAATTATAAACGTGTCAAAATTAGAACACGGCTCAATAGTTTCCTATAACACCATCACAACAATAACATTAGGGTCGGGTTTGTATATAATACTATATAGTATATGGCATGGCATGGTATGCTGTTGGTTTGTTTGTCAGGTCAAGTACACGAGCATGTCAAAAACTTTTGATATAGCCATGTGATGGAGGGGTCAACGTTGAAAAACAACACCAAGAACAACAACAAAAATACCAACGAACACACTCTCTATTATTATTCTACAATACTGTGGCATTGTTGTGGCATGCAAACTTACCCAAAGTTCATGCCACGAACCACGCTCACACCTACCACCTAACTCACACACACACACACGCGCACGCCCACAAGAATGCAGCACACAATACCGCAGAGCAGGTTATGAGCAGGAGTAGAAGTAGGAGCAGGAGCAGAGAATGCCTGGCATGTGTCGTCGGAAGAATGGAAGGAAGGAAGGAAAGCTGCATTGCAATGGCCCGGTGAGAGAGGGAGATAGATCGAGAGAGAGGACATGGATGAGGGAGGTAGGGAAGTCAACAGGAAATGCGCATAATAAAGCGCTTGGTGTGTATTTGTGTGTGTTGAATGTGTTGCACATGAAACAAACTGTCAGCGCTCAGTTGAATGAGTGACTGAGTGACTGACTGACTGATTGACTGATAGACTTAAATGCAGAAGCCATGGCTAGAAAGGGCCAAAACTAGGCGTCAATAATGCGGCAAGTGCATCCTGCTGGCGGCAGTTTGACAGGATTCCTAATGATTGCGGCTTCTGTTAAAAAGAGCTTACAATTATAAATATATATACATATGCAATCCAGCAACAAACACTTTGTATGTTTGTAACAGTTGCGCCATTTGCTGATAAAAATAAAATATTATATAATACAACTGTAAATCGATTGCACCTTTATTTAAGAGCAATTATATTTGCATGTGGGTTAATGCGCTTCAACAGCGTTGTCAGTTCCAATTTAATTGCTCATAATGATTGTTGAGAATTGTTTGTGCGATAAGCCGCAACAAATTGGCTTTAAAGCTTAATGCAAACGTTTCACTTAAATTCAACAATCAATAATTGGCTTCAGGCAACTATCACCTGAAATCGATGGCAAGTTTTAAAGTAGCAGCAGTTTATCGATATAATACAGCAATTTGCTGAAATTAGCATATTCAATGCATTTAAACTATTATGTTTATTTTCAATATTCTCATTCTTTGTTGCCGGCCTTAGTTGGGAATTGAGATAAGTTCTTCCTTGTCAGTGTTCAAATCTGCACCGTTAAAGCTTTGGTTAAACAGTGACGATTTGAAAATAAAATAAAAATATTTTACAACTTCATTCGAGGGTGAATTTATTTTACAAAAGTTTATATTCCTTCAGAGCACTACAAAAAGTAAATAATACTTGAACCAACAAAGTTCTATTACTCTCTGTCGAATTTAAGCAATGAGCATAGGAAGTAAAATCTAATATAATTCATAAATGCCCCCGCTCATAAAATATATGATAAATCTATCTAAGCCATGATCAAACTGCATCACTTATAAGTAACTGACGGCAACTGTTGCTTAAGTGGCCATAAAGTGTCAAAGTCAAAGCTCAATCAACAATGCGCATAAATAAAATACACACCAAACCGTTTAAGGAATGCGGAACATCAACTTCATTCGGTTAAGAGTGTATAAATCAACAACTATAAGCTTCACTTGAATAGTGTTAAAGATGTTTCGCCAATTTGACGTTGGCGATCGTTTTGTAAATTGCAATTTGCATTAGCAACAGCAACAACAACAGCTGCTGCAAAGTTATTGATTGACATGTGTAAATTGTAAGCCAAACATTTTGACAAGCGCTTATCGAAGTTTGCTTATCAATTAGGTTGATGGCGCGAAACTTTTGTAGCAACAAGCAAAACAACAAATCTGTTGCTATGTCTGTCTGTTTGTGTGAGTGTCTGTGAGTGTGTGTGTGGGTTGATCCTGGCAGCGCCTTATATAAATTCTATTAGCGTGTGAGTTTCGCTTGATAAATCGTGTGGCAATAGACGACTGTGTGCCACATGTGGGCAGTCTCCCAATGGTCAACGTAATAATTTTTCGCAATTTTTTTTATTGCAGAACTGTCATGGTGCTCAAAGCAGCAGCGCTGTCAAGTGTTGGACTGCCAAATGGCACCCCCTCCATGCCCTCTCCTTGCTCTGCCATTATTCATGCCTTACGGTCAAGCGCTGGTCTGGACAAATAAAGCCATTAAGTGGCACTGCTGTGAGAGTGAGCTACTTTCGCTGCTCACAGGCGACTGCAACTGCAACTGCAGCTGTGGCAACTGTGGCAAGTACTTACTTTCATTAAGTAAACGACAAACTGCAAACTGCAACTGCAACTGAGTGTTGCACTCAGACGCACTCGTCGCTTGCTTGCTGCAAGCGAATGTTTGCTCAGTGGGTCACTCAGTCAACCAGTCAACTGTCTCTCTCCACCCCCCCATGCCATACTCAACATGCCACACGGATATGCAACATTTCACATTTTCATTTCATGTGCGAATTCGCAAATGCAAATGCGCTCAAATTGCCGCTAATTGCAATTTGTACTGAAAATCGCAATGCAATAAGAGCAAATTGCATTAAAAACAGCAGCAACAGCAACAACTCAATATACATCGAATTAATTTATGAAATTCACAAATTTTTGTGTTCAACAATTGTTTGTATTACTCACGATTCAGCAGCAGGCAAACAAATATGCAAGGGCTAAAGTAAATTATAGTAAATATTTTTAATCAAATACAATTTCCAATTCGAATCATTCAAACGACAATTTGTCGCCAATTGTCGCTATTGCTGGCGCCTCATATTATAAACACATAAACAAATGCAATAATCTATATTGTAGTGTATAGGGAGGGTATACGTAAGAACAGAACAGATATGTAACAAAAATTTATGAAAAGAAATTGAAAAATAACATTGAAAATGACTTCAAAATCCTTTTAATAAATTCTAAGTAAGTATATATTATTTGAAGTGCATTTTCTGGTCTGCCTAAGCTCATCTTAAGCTCAACATTCATTTGCCTATCTGCCTATCGCAAATTGAAATCACGTTTGGCATTTTAATTTATGTTTGTTTTCTTTTGCATAACGTGACGCAATTAAATACAATTTGCAAGAAGAGTCGTCTGTATGACGTTAGAAACAAAGTACTTTGAATCTCATGCACTTTGGCTCAATCATTTATCACTTTGAGGTGCTTAAGCGAATGTGTGGCCAAGGCAAAGTTGACGCCAGTTGGTCTTCCTTCTCTCTCTTGGTGACGCAATTGCATGTGGCGCCCGTGTTGGCCTCAAGGCTTGTTGTCTGCCAAATTGGTGACCATTTGTCGGCACTTGTGCGACCTTGGCATCCTTACAGCATCCGTTACAGCAGTTGGATGGAGCTTCTCCCCAATGACCGTGTCAACTATCGATTGACAACAAGCGTATACGTAATAAATGCGCAATGAATATTGCTGCAAGGTGAAATCTCTCTCTGTCTCTGCAATAGCTTCTATAAATAGAATAATCTAAGCAGCTTTTGCTAGTTTGGGGAATATTGTTCCTTTAATCAATGCGGCAAATTGCGGATCCTTGCACAATTTGCACTCCATAAACTAACTGTACTGTACTGTGTTGTGTGCTATAATATGCGCTTTCCCACTCACGTGCCTGCCCTCAAAGCTGACCCAAAAACTCTCTGCCCTTTGAGTCCGTGTTGTCTGTGTCGTTGTTCCTTTAGCCAATTTCGTGGTCATTTAGCCCCGGTGAGTCCGTTTGCAAATGCGAAACTGCAAACTGCGAACTGCGGTTTCTGCCGCTGCCGCTGTTGCTGCTGTTTCAGCAGCGATGGGAAGCCAATGCAATGATTATGTTGTTTTGCCTTTGATGTGAAGGATGCCGCCATTGTTTCGGTTAATTAAAATTTGTGGTGCGTCTTCAGACAAGTATAACATGCGTATGTATGTTTGCAGTTCTCACTAAATTAATGTAGACCGCTGTGTGTGTGTGTGTGTGTGGATTATGCCGATGGCATTGCTTGGCTGTGCTGTCTGCTCTACATCACCTTTGTGTAATAATATTAAATATGCAGAGCTTCTCGCCAAGCATCCAAGCGAAAGACAAACGAAGTTGGGTACCGGACCGGGACACAAGAAGTTATCTCTGCATTCCTGTGACCAGAACCCGTTTGTTCTTTCCCTCTCTCACTCTCGCGCTCTCTCGCTCTCTGGCAAAACCGAAAACCAAAGCATAGCAAATGCAAGCGCGATGATTCATGCAACAGATTCGAGCTTCAACTACCAGACTAAGCAGCGTCCGCTTTGCTTTCTTTGCTTCGTTCGCTGTTTTGTTTTGTTTGCTTTAATTTCGACTTCTTTCATTCAACAACATATCGCGAATATTTTTTGAAGCTCTTCTTTCCCACGCCATAAATGTGCATTACAAAGTTCCATTTTGGTTGGCCTTTTTGGGCTTTTGTGCGAGTGTGTGTGTTTGATTTTATGCACATTCCACAAGTTTGCAGTGCTGCCACACGGCGTATGCGTAATCAGTTGACTACAGTCATCAGCCAGTTGGCCTAACAAGTTACTACACACGCACAGGCACACATACATGCATACATTTACCACGCATGCCAATTTTATGACAAACTCACAAACTTAAGCTCAAGTCGAGTCGAGTTTCTGGCAGCTTCGGATGCAGCTGGCATCTAAAACTCAAAATGTTGTTAAGCTAGAGCAGAATGCAGTGTGCGCCGCCTGCCATCAAATGTTAAGCTACCAAACTTGCCATCTCTCTTTTCTTCTCTTCCCCCCTCTTCTCCTCTCTCTAATCCCTGTGGCCCCAGCGTTGTCCTATTTGGCTGTTGGTGGCAACTATTAAACTTGTTTCCGTTGTTCTTCTATTTTTTGTAAAGTAATTTCATAGAATTTATGACCGTCTTTTTCGAAGGGATCACAAACTTTACAGCTGCAAAACTTTTAGCTTTAAAGTTTTTGACAGCTTCGACAGACTGAAACGTTTTTTTATCCTTGAGCACAATCGTTGATGTATTTGTAACTTATATTTTACATAACAACCTGTGCAACAACACGTTGCAACAAGCTGGCAGAGCTCAAAGATTTGTAGCTATGGCAATGGCAATTTAATACACTTTTATTTATATTTTGCTGACAATAAATCATTTAATATATTAAAAGAATTTAGAAAATACTTTAAAATTTAAATGAGAAAAGCTATATATTTAATGTCTTATGTCGTTTTGTTGCTGTAAAATGCTTTAAAAAAGCGATGGGCGTGCAGAGATAAGAATATATAATAAAATGAAAGTTTTGCAATGGTTAACGAATAATAAATACCCTGTAAAATGTATACTAGAGTAGTTTTTATTGTAGTAGCTGTTTATAATGTTAGATCTTTAACAAATAAGTTTATGCTAAACGGAAGTTTATAGATACAGATACTTGTAGACAGCCAAGAATATAGTCAAGATATTTATAAAACTTCATGTTAAACACTGTGACACAATCATTATACCCTCTTTATAGCAAACTGCACATATTGTGAATTTCAACATAAGTAAAACAATGGATCACAATGTTTAAGAAGTTTGAACATTTGTGTTGGCCACTCCGGGAGACAGCCAACCTTTCCACATACACATACATAAGCAGCTTTGGGGCTTTCTCGGCGTGTGCGCACCTTGAAAGTGAAGTGCATTAAACACACACAGACAGTGTTGTTTGTGTGTGTGTGTGTGTTGAGGCCTTTTGGCACGACAACTTTCACGCGCTGTGCCAAATCGAAGTCGAAGACAATGTTATCATAGGCCTACATTTGTGTGGCATGTCAGCAACAGATAGTGAGAGCGACAGAGAGAGAGAGAGAGAGAGAGACCCCAAAAGGGGCAGCTACAACAACGAAAACAACAAACAAACAAACAGCAAGATGCCGCAAAAGAACGCAAACTGGCAAAAATTTAGGTACCAACATGAAGAAATAAAAGCGAAAAAAACAAAACCATACCAAATTCCATGCCGTGGCAAAGAAGCCGCCCGTCGAAGCGTAGAGATACAGATACAGATACAGATCCACACACAGATCTGCCTCACAATGTTGGTGTGCCACGATGCGCACAGGCATAACTAAGCGTTGCACGAATTCGCGAAATTGGCCACCGCAGCAGCAGCAGCAGCAACAGCAACAACAACAACAACAACAGAAGCCAAAGGCTTCAGCCCAAATCAAAGGACACATATTGAATTTCAGAAAGTCTGCTGCTGTTGCACTGACCTTTTGTGGCCCTTAGCGGGGGCAGGGAAACCTGATGGCATGAACAAAGCATGTGCGAGTTTAGTTATTAAAATGAATGCGAATTCAAAGCGCAACTTCGTTTTATTTTTCTTCTTTTTATTGCTGCAGCAGCAGCAGCAGTTATGCGACTGACTTAATTACAGGCAAAGGCAATGGCAATGGCAATGGGCAAAATGCCGCACCAAAAGAGCAAAGGATCCATGTAAATTGCTGGGCCGCCGCCGCCTGTCGTTTATTTATAGAAAATAATGAATTGAACAGGTGAGATCGAGAAAATGATAAGCATAGAAATTCCAGCATGCAACGACATGCAGCGAGCCAAACAGCAGAAAGCAGCTCCTCCAACCCAACTCCAAGTCCAACTGCAGTTTGCCATTGCGAAAAAATCAGCGAGAACGAGCGCAACAAAAAGCAATCCAATTTACTGATTTATTTCTTATTTTACTTTGACTATGCAACAGCAACAACAACAACTACAGCAGCAGCAGCAGAAACCACAACGGAGGCAGTCACGGCATTGGCAGCTTCCGAGCCACTGCCTCTGCCCCTGCAACAATCGCCCAGCCTGAGAGCTTCAACGATAGCCTGAGACTGAGCCACAGCCTTAGTAAAGATTCAGAGAGGCTCAGCCTCTCCTTCTTCTTCTTGGCCTGGCCGATGTAGTTAGTGGGCTTTGCTTTGATCTTGATTCTTGATGCTGGGCTGCGACGCCTGACAATGATGACGAGGCATACAACAGCAGAAGAGCCTCAGCCACAGCCAAAGCCGATACAAAAGGTATGCAAAAAAAAAAATAAAATCCAAAAGCAACTCGAACAAAAACAAATGAAATGAAAAGCGATAAAGAATTATAACGAAACGTGAATACACTTTTGAAGTTGATCGAAAAGATGATCTACAAAATATTTTCTAAAATAATAGCAAGTCCTTTTAAATCTTGTGATTTGATTGTTGAAGGATCCCGTTGCCACAGCTTTAATTAAGCTAAGGTTGCTCAATATTATAAGAAAAAGAAACATAACTAAATTAATTGTTAATTGATATGCCATTAAATGTATGAATAATCATTAAACTTGTAAATGCCTTTCGGGAAGAGCATTTAATAAAGCAAACAAAAATCGATGGTAAACGACAAAATATTTTTGTGAAATTCGTGTAGGCAAAAGCTGCTGGCTGCACAGATGCAGATGCCACGACATTATTTTTGCCACTTGGCCTGGGAGCCGAAGCCGGCGGCCACGACAGCAACCTGGCAACTGTGGCAACTATGGCAAACTGTGGCAAGCGACGACGACTTGGTTCGCATCTTTGTCGCTCATGCTTTATTTAGGGTTTCATGTATAAATATTTTTATTTATTGTGCAACACATTCGCACACGTTGCAGCAACGTCTTCCCGTGCAGCAGGATGTTCAGCACGACAGCAACGCAACAACAACAACAACTACGGCAACGGCAACAAAGGCAACAATAATGATGATGATGTGTAAACTCGCGGTTGGACGCTTAATTTCTACCTTGGGCCAAAGGGCCGGAATTGCAATGAAACTGCAACCTGGGGTTGTTCTCTCTGCCCATTTGCTTCATACTGTGTGCACTGTATAGCATATTTATACAATATACAATATATATATTGTACGTTTGTCTGTCTGTCTGTAAAGTTCTCAGCATTTCTCGCTCTGTTGCCAAGGGGGCACTCAGTCAATGCATTCGAAATAAGACAAAAAATCGCGCTTAGTCATTGTGCTTGTTGCGTTTTATGAAACTGCAATCAAAAGTGGTTCAGGAATTATGAGCTAGATAGGCTGATATGGGATATATATTTCTTGATAAAAAGCTCTTAGCTACAAAGATGCCATTTTCAGTTAAGCTATAAATAAAATCGATTCGAGACGCGAAACAAAAATCGATTTCATTCATACGCAATTTTGTTGAAATCTGTCAATGACACATTGTCAAAGCCAAGCCGAATCCCCTTAACAGACTGCAGATAGAAAGAGGAGGAAAGGATAGGTTATATGATTGGTTAAAGTCTATTTCTATGGGCTGCAAGAAGGAGGAGGATGGGCCTGACTTGGCGCTCACTCATCACAGGGCCATTGACAAGTAGCTGTCAGACAGAAAAAGAAGAAACGGCACCGGTGCACATCAATATCAACAGCAGTCGCGATGAGACGAGACGATGGACCACTTTTGATATGCCCTTGGCCATGCAGCCAGCAAGCAGTGGCAAGCGGTAAGCAACAACAACAGCCAGTGGGTGGGCAGGTGGCGGTTAGATGGGGCACAAGAATCCAATATCCTGCAATAAAACTATAATTACAATTACAAGGTGACTTTGGGGCATACTAATTGATTATTTTTCTAGCAGTGTAGTCAGCCAGACTGCCAGCATTGATTGTTACAGTGATGTAGTGCTATCGATGTCTGTTGCGTTTGACTGATTTTCAGTTTCGCTGGAAAAACCAGAGATGCCCTCAAAGTGCGGCGAGCAGCATGTGGGCTAATACGCACAGCCCAAAAGGAATTTCAGGCAACAGACGAAACAGAAAAACAACAACAACACGAAGTTCAGTCAGACTGCAAGTGCCGCCCAGGTCTTTAAAAATGTAAGAGCTCAGCTCAGTTGGCATTCAAATACATGAGTTGTGTGTGTGTGTGTATGTGCTGCCCCGATGACTTCACACATTCCTGGGCACACACCGGGCAAACAAGAACTTCCTTGAGACCAAATACACAATGTCTTGAGCTCCATCCAGCCTCTTCTGCAGCCACAGCTCCAAAGTAAAGAACTCAAATGGCGAACCAGTTTTTCGGTGAATGAAAAATCAACAAAACCAAAAAAAAAGTTGCACAAAGCCAACACAAAACTACTAGGGGCAGCAGCCCGAGAGAATCGGAGTGAGAGAGAGAGGGGTTTCGAAGCAAACTAAAATACTTATAATAAAAAGAAATTAAAATAAAATTCAAAAATGTGCAAAACGAGTGCGAGCGCGAAAGACAAAGAGAGCGAGAGACGGAGAGAGGGAGAGAGAGAGAGAGTAAAACGAGAAATGCTGCATGCCACAGTGAGCTGCAAAACTGCAGAGTATACTCGTAGTCAAAGTCAAGCCAGGGCCATGCTATGGGCCCGCACAGCAGAAGAATCTCCATGGCAGAGTGTCAGTCAGTGGCTGGAACCTGTTGGACCAGTCGATGGATGGTGGCCACACACACACACACACACATAAAAATGCCACCAACGTGTTTTTGGGCCGGGCAGCAGCGCAGGATAAAATAATAAAAAAGAGAGGCAAACTTCGTTCCGCTCGCAACTCTCTCTCTCTCTCTCTCTCTCACTATCATTGGCTCTCTCCAAATCGAGTGAGCATTTCCAAGTGTAAAACGCTGTCGCTTGTGGAATGCGCTCCAGCATTGGCCATATTTGCTGCACTAAATCAAGCGTTTAAACGAAATTTGAGTTGCCCCAAAAAAAAACCAAAAAAAAAAAAAACTCGATGAACAAGGAGTAGAAAAAGCAAAGAACAGGAAAGAGGATGAAAAACTTTTTTGGGACTGCTCTCATATTGCCGAGAGATCAAAAACTTTTCGCCAGGCAACATAATTTATAGATGCCGTTTGCCTAAATTCGTTTAATT
The DNA here is from genome assembly GCA_018901835.1 of Scaptomyza graminum. NCBI lineage: Eukaryota > Metazoa > Arthropoda > Insecta > Diptera > Drosophilidae > Scaptomyza > Scaptomyza graminum. Next base: position 2,280,806 of record JAEIFL010000243.1, read on the forward strand.
TCATCTTCACACACACACAACACACACTTAGCTAAAAAGGAATGGGTTTGGAACGTTTTACCTGTTGTTGTTCAAGTTGTGTTTTGTGTGTGGGTTGCGTATCAGGGCCTTCTCTTCCTCTCGCTCTCTCTCTCTCTCTGTGTTTGGGTTCCTAAAAAGGGTTTCATCTGGATGTTCATCGCTCTCTCATCGTGCGCTGATCGTTCGTACATTATAATTTATAACTTTATCTAAACGATGTGGTGGTGTTTAATTTTCGACTTCACCTTTTCAATCTTGTTGTTGTTTTTTTGTTTTTTTGTTTTCGTGAACCAATATCTGTTTCCGCTTCGCATGACTCACTATTAGGAGGAATACTTTTGGCGCTGTGTTGTTATTTTTTTACATATTTATCGCACGCTAATTTGAATAGATCTTCTCTGAGATGAACATATCACTGGATTGAAATGGTTTTGGGATTTGAGACCTGAGCAACAAGGCCAATGAGGGCGTTGTGTGGACCCAGCTGGATGTCCGTTACTGACCACCGTGAAGTCATTTTGGGTTTGTAGGTTCAGTTCTTCTTGTTAATGAAGAAATAGATATGCGTCGACACAAACTGCTGAGTAACTAGCCAATACTTTGGGCCAGGCCTAGACCCAGGCCAACGCCTGCGGTGACGAGTGAAAGTCTTTGGCAAAAAGTCGTGCATTGTTTTGTGGGCCAACTTGTAAAAATAGCTAAAAGAAAATCAAGACAAAACCTTTTCAAATACAAACGCGTGCTGTGATTGAAAAAGACCAAGAATCCATCGGCTTATTTAAAAGAAACTTCCTTGAAATTCTCTCCTCACAGGGAATACTGATTGATCAGATAATCCTGCTTAGTATCGGACAAAAGGGTGCTAGAACTACCTGTTTGTATATAATTCCAACACATTTCGCTAGATAATAAACAGTCAGGCAGTTCATTAAACTAATCCATTAAATCCATTAAGAATTTATAATTAATATTCAATCATTTGTCAATTAAATTGCATGTAAATATAATGCGGCACGGATTAAAGAGAATAATAGCTCGCAACTCGTTTTTATCGATTGGTAGCAAATCATAGATCAATTTGCGTTCTTTATTCATATGCAAATCATGTTAATAAAATTGATTGTTTATACCAAAACAAAGAGATTTTTTGCTTTTGTGTGACAGTTTTGTTTATTATCTATCGAAAAGCTATCAAAACAAATAATGTCTTAAATATTTGTTAAGATTATATTCTTCGTATTCATTCGTTTAGTTTAATCTGTTTCCTTTTTGACAGCATTTGTTTATATAGTTTTGTACCACGGTCTGTTAACAGCGTCATGTGTTTTTTATTCAAACATAAAGAGAGCGAGAGCGGGCGCTCTTTAACTAAGAGAGTATAACAGCGCCCACTTGAGTATAACAGCTGTAACGCAAGTACGTTCAAAAATTGTTGTTGGACAGCAGCAGCAACAATTGCACGCAGCCACCCACCAGCAACATTCCAATCAACCACCCACAAATAATTAGCTACATTTCTGTTACATTTCACATACTATGTATTTGTTATTAAATATATTCAAGTTGATACATACTGATCTCTGGAACTGTCTGGATCGCCAATGGTTCTGATGTTGGTGCTCTGCATTGCGGCTTCTCATGCCTCACAGCAACACACAAAAACACACACAATAAGAGAGCAGCAAACAGTTAAAGAGAGCGTTCGGTCGCTGGCTCATTCGTGTCTCGGCGAGCTTGAATTGTATCTGTGAGTTGTGCAAGATACAGTTAGTTGTGAACGAATCGTCGGCGGTTGCAAACGTCTCGCTGCGTAACAGCGCTGTTTTTTGAAAACAAAAATCGAAGGCACGTCTTAACGTATTTCAAATACAAATCGCGAGTGCACTTGAAATCGGTTGAAATCGGCTAAAATCGCTAAAAGCAAATGCAAATTAATTGCAAATCGAAACCTTAATTGAAAATCAATGCCTGCAAAGAAGCCAAAAGCAGAATGCAATAAAAATCCAAAACAAATTGAATAAATACGATTGAAGCGGATATTACGAGTTGAATACTACTACAAAAAAGGGAATCAAATTCTATATATTCTATACCCGACTGTGCATTATCGGAAACTTTAAACTGTTGCTAATGATAACGAATGTACAATATATATAAATATATGGTATACCGATTATAAATAATAAATACACATTTGTGTAGATTGGGTTATTGCGATTATGTCATGAAGAATCGTAGGCGCAATTCGAAAATCTTTTAAAAATTCAAAGAAAGAGAGAAATCGAAATCTAAATTTGAAAGTGTGACGTGCGTGTATTTTTAATTTTAACTTACAACAATCGCGACAATTACAACAACAACAACAAGGCTAGACACGCGTGCTTTTTGCACACTTTTTTAACTAGCGACGTCAGCGCGTGAGAGGCAACAACAACAACAACACCCCATTTTGTTTGCCTCTGTGTGTGTGTGTGTGCGTGTGTTTTAGGCCCAGCCGGCAAGTGCAAGAAGAAAAAAAAGTTTTGTCTGTGTGCGTCGCTCTCTTTCGCTCTTGCTTGTGTCTCTCTCGCATTCTCAGTCTCAGTGACTCTGCGTGTGTGTGTGTGTTGGTGTTCGAACAGCTGTTTAGTGTGCAACATGCAGCAAAGCTGCCTAAAATCATAGAGAGGCAAGAAGCAAGCACACACACTAACAAAGCTAACGAAAGCACCTGAAGCAAAAGCATTTCTTGCCACACGCTCGGGTGTCCTGTTCTGCATAACTCACAGCAACAACAACAACAGCAACAAGATGGCCGGTCAGCAACTACAAGTTAATAAACTGCTGCTCTTTGCGCTCATCTGCAGCGTTGGCCTTGCCACAGCAAAGCACTTGGGTGCCAGCAATGCGAATGATGGCGACATTGTGGCTGGCAACGACGACAACGACATCAACTTAAATGTTTACCACCAGCAACAACATCATCATCATCAGCCGCAACAACATCATCAGCATCAGCATCAACACAGTGCCACAACGCACCATCGGCAACGCCTGCAACGCGACTCTCGCGCCAAGGATACAGCGCATCAGCAACAGCAACAGCAGCAGCAGCAACAATGTGAGGCAGTCAAGGGTTACTTCGAATCGATCGACATCAGGTCGAGTGGAGTTTACAATGAAAAAGGTAGGTTCAATCTGACATTCACATGCAGGCATCACTGATTCAGCCAGCTCATTCATCCATAAGATAGCCACATAAAAGAAACTGTGAATACCCTCTCGGAATAAAAGAATAAATTGCAAAATGTTTAAAAGGAAACAAATTATTTGTTTTCCTTTCAATCGAAAGTTATTAAATCGTGTTTAAATATTTACAATTTACTTGAAAACTCAATTAATAGTTTTCGTAGCAAATACTATATGAATGAATGGAAAATTTCAATAAACCAATTCAAACAAATAAATGCTTCGATAAATAAAGTTGCACGAAATATAAATAAAACGCTTTACACAAAGTATAAACATATTAAATATTCTTAAATAAATATTAAGTGAGCTGTAAATAAATAACATTTAAATCCGAATTCATTTGATATCTGTTTTAATGTGTTAATAATTTAATATCAATTTTCAATTGCATTCCGAGTTAATTAGCTAATGTACCCACTTCTCTTGATTGTGAATGCCATTAGAAACGGCGGCTTAACTTAAGTAAATCACATGCTGCCAAAGTTTAGTTTAATGCTTTTGGCCTCTTTTTGGTCCGCCAAATCTCGCACTCTCTCTTGCTCCGGTTAAGAAGAATAGTGGCGCATTTGTAACAATATGCAAATTCATTGAGCTGACTTCCACGTCTGCCACTGCTAAGTGGGCAACCTATTCCGCCCGCCTGTCAGTCACTCGACAAGTCCGCAATTAGAAGCGTATTGAGCAATGTTGCCCAGTTGCCCAGTTGCCCGGTTGCCCAGGCCTGGAAGCTTTTCCCAAGAGCAGCCAGCCAGCCAGTCGGCCCACGCTGCAGGTTCATTAAACATTTGTTATATGTATCTGTAGCTATCTATCTGAGTATGTATGTATGTGTGGTTGTTGTATCTTGATGTCGGCATCGTCATTTATTATTCTGATTTCGGGCATATCAAGTGGCACGCATCTAACTGTGTGAAGGCTATGGGCAAGAAAATCATATCCATACATACATATGAATATTTGTGTTTATTTACATCCATGAGATACTCGAAATTTGTTTGGCATATTTTGCTTGTGCATATTTCACACTTGAATATAGTTCGCTACGCGGCATTAAGCCGAACGAATTCAAACACAACGATAACAACGAATGCGAAACACAAAAAATCAATTCGTATAAACAAGCATAATGTTTCAACGTCAGAACTGTATCTGTATCGGTATCTGTATCTGTATCTGTGTGTGTCTCAAGAAGAATGCGATTGCCACAAAAAATATAACGAAAAACTAAAGCAGCTCACGCAGCGCGACGCGTAATTGAGTGAAAAATAATTATTATTGATTAACCGACCTTGACTTGGTATTTACACGTTGACGCACAATTACAGGGCAGCAGCAGAAGCAGATCTATAGATACAAAGATACTTAGATACTTGTATACGTGTGCACCTATTGTTTGGGTGTATGTGTGTGTGCGGCATGATGTTGCAGTTCTGAGTTCGGTGTGTTACCTGACCGTGCCGAGTAATTTTTCTCACACGCAGGTAGTTAACAAATAAACACACAAGTTTAGGAAGAAGTATCTGTAAGATACATGGCAAGGAACGCCCGCATCGCATCGCGACTGTGGCAGCGGCAACTGTCGACTGACTTTTCCAAAAGATTTATCCACATGAGCGCCTGCTCAATGGAGCTAACTTCACAGACTCTGACTTTGTTAGTTGTTATTAGCGTTTGGCTCATTGTAGAATCTTAATTTGGGTTTGTATGAGTATCTGTATCTGTCAATATGATTATATGTATTAAATATGTCGTTGCTCTGGATGCCAAACTTCATCTGGGTCTCAAAGTCTATATCTATTTACTGTTTACAGTATCTATTTACTGTTCGCATTTTATTTATGCTCACAGACTCCTTAAACTGTATCTGTATCTGTTTGTGTGTGTGAACTCTTGCGTTTATGTGCTGTTTGTGATGCTAATCTGATGTCTGTGTCATGCATACGATGAATGCGTTTCAGGTATTTACGAGTACACACACACACACACACACACACACACAATATGTATCTTAAATACACAGTGTGTGTATCTCTTTGTATCTTTGTAGTTTTCTATTTGGTATGTAAACCTGGCTACGCACTTGGGCGCAACACATTAAATTCAATTTCATTTTAATTGCGCGCACTATCCGACTGCTAATTGAGCTGTAGCTATAGTACAGAATAAACACACACAAGCGAGGAGTAAAGAAAATAAACAAAAAAGCAAATATGCTAGAAATAACTTAAGCTTTTTGGCCCACTCGTAAACACGGACCATTAACATTAACACGTTACATACGACTCATAACAATGCTTTTGAAAAGCAAACAGGAAGTCGTATCTAATCATATGTGTATCTTTTTGTATCTCTGTATCTTGTAAGGCGTCGAGCATGTTACTTAAAATTTAAGCAGCTCGCAACTAGCTGAAATTAAACCAAACTATAAGATACTTGAGTCTGTGTGTATTAGATAATAGAAATGTGCAAATAAAAGTCAAAACGTGAGTCAACTTTCCAACAGTTTCATAAACTTAAGGATGTTTGTTTGCAGCGCACGAGATAAAACAAAATAATCCACATCCAAAACCAACAGCAACAAAATATCAAAAAATTAACTCTAAAAAAAAAATGGAGTAAGATGCTTAACAAACTTTTGTGTACAGATTTCAACGGGTCAAAAGATTTATACAACTGCTTTGTAGATTTTACTTTTCAATTAATGCTTTTCATATATGTTTTCGCATTTGCTTTGTCGTTTTTGTCAATTCAATTCATTTGAATATAGTTTTTATGCTATGTTTTTTATGTTAATTACTCGCCAAAAATTCGCATTCAATTTTGGCAATATGGCGGAATGCTTTATACTAAATAAGGCTTTATTTATCTGTCCCAAAAATAATATACGCGAATGTTGCAAAGCAGCTCTATATGTTTGTGTGCCAATCATTAAAATCGTACAAAATCGTAAACAAAGTCGAATCTGGATCAATATCTAACCTTTCTTTACTATTTATTCATTTCTATTCATTTCCGAATTTCAACTTAAACTAAATCCATTAATTATGTTGGGCATTTCACTTGAGCTTAATTGCAGCGCTTCTATTTGGTACTCTTTTTTATTTAATTTTTCATTTGGACACACTTATTGATTAAGCGCTAAGCCAAACACTAATTGATTGAACGCTGTAAAGTAATTACAAGTGCATTAAGAGAGTTAAGCAGTTGAATGCCCAAATGAATGAAAACTTCTCAACTACTTTTTCGCAGTAAGTTCTTTGCAGTTGTAAAGTAAATAATCAAGACTTTTATGTAGTTCAAAGATACAAGCAATGAATATTCTATGAACACATGACTGCTCATTTGATTGATTATCTTAGCAAAAAAACAAAACTTATTATTAAACTTAAAATATTGTGTTTCTTTCCAAAATGTTGAGTCGTCTCTCACGATCAAATCGAGATCCATTTACATCATCATTCTTTAATTTATTTTTGTTTTGTTTTATATGTATGTGCGTTAATTAGTTTCAATTAAAATTAACGACGCCTGTGCGTTCTCGTCCATCGATTTCACACGCACTTAAAAATCGGACTGCTAAAAATCATCAACAACAACACAAAAACAAGAACACAATGAGAAAATCTTAACATTGTATACTATACCAATACATACATACATGGGCCATGGGCTGGCACTTTCTTAATGTGTGCTTTATTTTTGTGTCTGTTCTTTGTATTTACACTTTTGACCTCAATACGAAGGCAATACGAATTGGACTTCTGAGTTCTGGGTGCTTTCAGCTTAGAGATGATGATGATGTCATTGATTGTGCCAACTTGCGATTGTCGATTGCCTGCTTTATTTGATGCATAAACTAAAGATATTTAAATTCATTCAATTTCAAGCACGTTGTTAACCATTCATTCATCAAGTCATTTTAATTCATTCATTTAACAAAAAAAAAGAAGAGTTCTACGAATTCTACACAATTGTCTTTGCTTAATGTTTACTGACATGTTTGTGGCTTTGCTTGAAAAAAAAAATTTGTTACATTTCTGCCTTTGTGACATAAGTCTTGCTAACTGGGGCCAAAGGTACGACAAGTTCTGGGCTTGGAGTTCGTCTAAATATTATTTTTTCATAACAAGCACGAACAAGTTGTGGCAATTAAAAGAAGTTGTCAACAAGTTGTTGCTTCCGCCTGGCGTTGACTTGGACATGACCATGTTGCAGATAGCCAAAGATAAGCGTTGCATTGATAAGAGCAACGCACGACATGCAATCGAAAAGATAAAGTTCAAGTCATACTTGGTTGAGTGAGCGTATAAATAATTAAATATTCAATAGTTGTCATGTTTGTAGTAGATGCTCGAGAGCGAGCATCTCGAACGCATAACACATAAAACGTGTGAATTGTGCAAGCCAACAGCAGCAGCCCAAACAGAGTCAGAGTCAAAGTCAGAATCACAATCACAGACAAAGGCAGTAGATACATTTGTATCTCACGCTTGTACCTGCCAGCTACTCGCTGTGTGTGTGTGTGTGCGTGTATATTGTACTTATTTTTAAACATTTTACAAGTAAATTTATCAAACAAACAAATGCAAGAACGAACTTGCAGACAACGATTGAGTTGCATTTGTGCGAGCCGGCAGACTCTTCTCTTTGAGTTCTTGGTTCTCTGGGTATCTTTGTGTATGTGATACAATTTTCCACTCATTTTGACCGATTCGCTTTGGTCTCTGGGCCACTCTTATGCTTATGTAATGCCACTCTTCAACGCCTCTTATAACAATGATGCAGCAGCAACAGTCACCACCAAGTTTTGCCGACTTACTCAGTTCCAGTTCGAGTTCCCCTGTGTTTTACCTTCTGGACTAACTGACTGGCTGGCTGGTTGGTTGGCTCATTGTTTGCTTGATACCTTTTGTGCCGCGTAATCGTCGTTTTCCAATGAACCCAGGTATGAGAGGGCATGAGATACAAGCGTCACCGGATTCTTTCATTCTTTCTACAGTTTGGGCTTGTTTTTTTGATTCATGGATGCCATGAAAAATACTTGTGTTCACGGGAAAAAAGAACTCAAGAAAGAATGAAAAAGAAAAGGTTAATGCCTACTGAAGTGTGCATTGAGCATCAAGAAATCAAAAAATTAATATAAAAGAAAAAAATAAAACCAAAATACTGCCGGCACACCGGCAATACATAATTTTCTTTCGTTTTAGTTGGCACTTCCGCTCTAAGTTGTCGTTAGTTATGGCCACTGAAGATTACACAATGCATTACCCAATAGTTTGTGGTGCTCTTTCAACATCGATTTGAATTCAAATGAGTTTCCATTATGCCTATCAAGTTATATTAGTATCGAAAGGTATTCAAGATACTACATTAAACATTCTTTCACTTCTGTTATCAGAAGTCGACTTACTTACTTTTATCTAATTACTTTTTGCACGTAGTACTAAGTTCTTCCATTTGTTTTCTTACCTTAGGCAAGATACGTTACCCCCATTTGTTGTGTGTTATCAGCCAGATAGGTGTTTTGTTCTGTTTTTGTACTCACCCATTGTTGCACAATGCCCTCGTCGCATAAATCAATTATTTGCACCTAGCGCTCATAAATCAACTTATGACGAGATACAAGAAGAACAACAACAGCTACAACAACATTCAATTGGTCAGCACAATGGATTCGCATGGAGTTAAAGAAAGAAAGAGAGAGAGAGACAAAAGAGCAAATTGTGTATCGCTTTAAGAATGGCATAAAAAACGCCAGGGCTAATATGGCGTTGGCGGCGTCTTGTTACCACAGACAACGACAAACAATAACAACAACAAAACCAAATATTTGAATGATTTATTTTTTTAAGCAAATACCACAAACAACTACACAAAACTTGAGAAAATATGTGTGTATTTGTTTATGTATTTTGTTTGCATGTCTAACTTAATTCAATAGCATCCACCTCCCATACCACGCCCCCTTCTTCAAATTTCGTTAACTCCACCCATGAAGATTGAACTTGATTCTTGTTCGTTTTTTTTTTTTACCACACACACACATACTTTATGGCTTGTTTGTCTGGCTGATTTTGTGGTTTCTTCTATTGTTGTTGTTAATGTTATTTCGGTTTATTGACTTTGGTTTCTTTTTCGCACACTAAGCGCAAATCAAAACATTAAATGAAGTAAGTGCAAATAAAAATAAGCATTAAAAGCTAACTTTGGCATGCCGACAATGAAGATGCTCTTACATACCGAACTTCGCAATTTGTTCAGGAATTATCCCAAAAAATAGAGTATGTAGCATTGTAGATTTCATCAAGAAGTTAATTTTTGATTATTATGTTAAGATATTATCAAGTCAATTCAGTTTTGATAAGTTCTGCAATAATGTTCTTGGGGGTATTATATAGTTGAAGCTGGTATATGAAATTAGGATCAAATTTGCCGAAGTTTAACTTAAGTTAACTTCATCTTTCATGTGCTACACACCTCACGAACAAAATGAATACTTTCTGTGAGAGTATACCAAAAATTGTTTAAAATGTTCATGTGCGAAAAGAAAGACGTACAAATTTGAAATTGCGAATGGAAACAACAAAACATTGAAGAAGATATAGTATGTAAATAAAAGAATTTCTATGAATAATTATTTTGTTCTGGTGTGACAAATTATGTTTTCAAATTAGCTTCATTATATATTCCCCTCAAGCGTTACTCTCTCTCTTTCTCTCTCTCTTTCCCTCTCTTTGCATTCAAATTTTGTATAATTTCTTTTTATTTTCTTCTTTTGAAACACAAACACTAATTTCTATCTTTTCGCTCTATTGTTGCAGGTGCGTAGTTTATGTTCCAATCCAATTTGATATTCGTATTTCCCTTATCGCTAAAGAACAAACAAAGTATGTATAGTTGTATAACGAATAATTATCTATGCCATATGATTATTATCGTAATTCAGTGGTGAGTTAACGCCCTGCTAGACAGCTTGGCGTTTATGCAGCTCAAATTATAATATCGCATAATATAATGTGTAAATAATGGTAGCGTATTCTGTGTATGTGTGTGTGTGTGGGAGCGACCTTTCCAAATGCCCATCAATCATTTAACAACAATTGCGAGTTGCTCAACGCCAACACCGACTTAAACCAACAAGAACAATAAAACATTAAAACCAACCCCACGCCAAATATTCTAAAAAAAAAAAAAAACAAACACAAAAAATCATGCAAGGCGCGGGAGAGTCAAATATTTATATTACCAAATATGAATATAAATGCTTATTAAAAGCATAAGTAGAACAAACAGCTTAAAAAAGCGAGAAGACGAGCAAATACCCTAACAATGATGAATACAAACTAGAGCTAGAGAATTAAACTTAATGTCAAGGCGATTTCCTAAAAGTAGAGTAAACATATAAGATATTAGTTCTGAAAAAAAATACAACAACAAGACCTGCCCTCTAAACCAATAAAAGCACTAGGGCACTTAATTTTTGCCTTGCACCACACACACTCAGAAAATAAGGGGCAACGCATAACAGTAGGAAAATTTTAATATTATTGTCATTGTGGATGGAGGCGGGGCAGGTTCCTAAATGTGTTATGTGTGTGTGTGTGTTTGTTTTTGTGGAACTTGACGCCGACAGCCATTCACTTTTCATTATTAATATTTTGCGTGCTTAAATTATGCTAATCCGTTGAAATATGATTATGCCAAATGACAACAGCTTGAAAAATGAAAACTTTGCTGCTGCTGTGAGGGTCACGGAGGCGTTACGGCGTGGCATGGCATGGCGTGGCGCGTCTGCTTTAGCTTGGTTGCAGGTGTGCCGATCCGGTAGCTCTGCATAATTTGATTACCTTTTCGCAGCTAATTCCATATATAATTAAATACCCCAAAATATTGTGTGCCCCGTATGAAATCGTCTCACAGCGTCGAACTGGCAACTTTTTCAATTAAAGCGCAAGGGCAGAGCAAATACTGCGACCTTCAAAGCAAAGCAGCTATTTTGCAAATAGCAAATGGAATTGCAGTCGAAAAAGTAATTTAATTAGCTAACTCTTAACCCAAAAACGAATCACAGCCACAGCAGCAGCAGCAGCAGCAGCAGTAGTAATAGCTAAAAAGGAAACCAGTCCCCACAATAATTTCACTTAAATGAAAATAATTTCCGCGACAGCCCGAAAGGGTTACCCGGCGACGCCTCGACCTGGATGCCCAGCTCCCTTTAACCTCCGCAACCTTCCATCATTACGTAGCGTGTTTTTGCCTTGGCCAAAGTTTTTGGCTAGTGCCAGTCGCCAAAGTTTTGAGGGGCCAACAAAAGCGAAACTGGCCATAAAAAAAATATTGTAATAATAATAGTTGGACCCTGCAAAAGACGCCGTTGGACTAAAAGCTATGCAAATTGTGAGGAAGTCATTGAGTCGGGCCTTGACCAAGTGTTGACTTCCACCATTTTGTTGCAGCCAAATGCCATTTTTTACACAACTATGAATAAAAACAGTCCGAAATTATTCATGCCCAAGCGTGACACTGAGTTAAGACGGTTGACGAATGAAAGAGAAGTTCAAAGAATGAAAGCGATTCGACTTCCACATTTTTGATGTGCTTTACATAAGTAAAAGTAATTACAAATAATCAAAATATAACATGAAAATAATCTCTCTATTGTCAACCTTAGTATTTTCGCTCTTTAATTAGACAGGTTAATAAATTTAAATACTTTACAGTAGGCTTTCACAATTGACAGCTGTTTTAGCGTTGCAAAACATTGATTTAGTGACAAGTAATTATCTTATTAAGCTTTTGATTTAAAATTCCTTTGGACATGTTTTACAAATTGATCGGCATTGGCACACTATATCGCCAGCAGTCCCTAGCCGTTGGTATGCTGCGCACATCCTTTCTGTCGTGCCCAACAGGGAATTCCATTACTCGGTTATGCAACCAAAGATGGGTAAGGATGATGGCACGCATTGATCCCAAAGATCAACTCTCGGATCGTCGTCCACGCAAACGTGAACCGGATGATAGTAAAATACCGATACGTCGGCGGCCAGGTTTTGTACGGCGTGGTCAAAAGCCGCAGACGGTGAAACAACCGCAATCCATTGCACCACTCAGCCGAGATATGAGCACCTCAACTCAAGTAAAGGTTGATGATCCAATCGAATCAGCTAAAAAGCCATCAGAACCACCGAAACCACCTAAGGAACCTAGTAAGCTGCCAGAAGTGCGTGGAAAATCAAGTGGTGGTGGTTCATCCAAAAAAGGAGGCAACATGGCGAAGGGCAAGGAAAGGGTCGTAACACTGATGCCAGGCGATGGCATTGGTCCAGAGATCTCGCTGTCCGTGTTGGAAGTGCTCAAGGCAGTGGGTGCACCACTGATATTCGAACCGGTGGATGTAACACCGGTGACAGATGCTTCAGGCAAGGCATCAATACCTCAGAATGTGATTGACAGCATGCAGCGGACGAAGCTGGGTCTCAAGGGTCCCCTGACAACGCCAGTTGGCAAAGGTTTCCGTTCGCTGAATCTCACACTGCGCGTGCTCTTCAACCTGTATGCAAATGTGCGACCTTGTCGCTCCCTGGATGGCGTCGAGACTGTCTATGGCAAGGTGGATATCATAACGATACGTGAGAATACCGAAGGCGAATACTCTGGCATAGAGCATCAGCTAGTCAATGGTGTGGTGCAGAGCATCAAACTGATCACACGACCAGCCTCGATGCGTGTCGCCGAATATTGTTTCAAGTATGCTTTGGCCATGAAGCGAAAGAAGATTACGGCGGTACACAAGCGTTCCAGCATGCGGATGTCGGATGGTTTGTTTATCAACTGTGTGCGAGAGGTTTATGCCAAGTATAAGGATAAGCTCGACAAGCAGGGCATAAAGTACGAGGAGGAAGCAATTAGCAAAGTCTGCCTCATGATTGTGGCCGATCCCAAAAGGTACGATGTGCTTGTCATGCCCAATCTCTATGGCGACATTATGTCCGATACGTGCGCTGGTCTTATCGGTGGCTTGGGACTGACGCCCTCAGGCAATGTTGGCGAAAAGGGCGCCATTTTTGAGGCTGTCCATGGTACAGCACCAACCATAGCTGGTAAGGATTTGGCCAATCCCACAGCCTTGCTACTCTCTGCGGCTATGATGTTGCGCTATATCAAAATGGACAGCTTTGCTGATAAGATTGAACGTGCTGTTACAGTAACCATAAGGGATGACAATGTGCGTACCATGGATCTGGGTGGCAAGGCCAAGTGCTCGGAATACACCAAGGCACTCATCAAGAATCTCAAGTGATGCAAAGACAATCTGGAAACTAATGTCTGGAATGTTTTGGAATTTGTCAAATAATTAGTAAAAAATAAAAATTTGTAATGCATTTGAGAGCAAATCTTTTTAGTATGGTTTTCTTATAAGACTTCTGAGTCTAGCTTTGATTCCAGTTTGTGTGGGCTGAGATTAGAAAATCAAGTAGCATCAGAAATGGGCTTTAGCAATTGCCAATACTTAAATCGAGGTCGTTCAAACTAAGTTTTAAAATTACTTATTCTCCTTTTTCTTTCCCATGCTCCTTGTTTACTCAACCACAAAGCAATTTGAATAATAGAATATTCCGGCAGCATGGTCACACTCTAAATTGCAGCTAACAAATGAAATATGCAGCCAAAGCAAGCGCACTCAATACTAATCAACAAAAGCAACAACGACAACATCAGAGAAAAACAACCGACAACTTAAAGAGTCAACGCTGCTGCAGGAGTCGTTTGGTCGTTTGGTGGAAGCGGTGGTGAAGGCGGAGGGGTGTTGCCCCTAATCCAGACCCAGTTTAGTCAGCCAGCCAGTCTAACCAGTGCCAAAGTCAAAGTCAGCCTCTGAGTTGGAGTACGAGTTGCAGTTGGGATTTTGGTGGCAGAGTCAGAGTCAGTCAGTCTCTTTGTGTTGCGGGCCCGAAAGCGAGAGCCAAATGCAAGTCATCAACCGCAATGGGTTTGCCCTTAGCCAGCTAACTCTCTGAATGCCCCTGCCCCCCTTCCTCCTGTCCATCGCTTTGAACTTGCTCCCACTCTATTTTGTAGGGGCCGGCTTACGTTGCATTTTTACATGCATGCCACTTGAAACTCGCTGCTCTCTGTGTTGGACGGAGCCAGCGCTTAAAAGCACCGACCGAAAAACTCTAAACAAACCGAACTACTATCCCAACAGCAACAAAGGGGGGAAAGGGGGCTCCTTATAAACTGGGTGCAGCTGAGCGAAGCGTGCAGGAAGATGAAAAAAAAAGCCAGAGCACAAACCAAAAGAGCCATGTAAAAAATTAAAAAAGAGAGAAAGGAAGAGGGAGAGTAATAGAGAGAGAGAGAGAGAGATTCAATGTATGATTGTTTGTATGCGTTTCAAAGAATTTTTATAAACAACAAGAGTAGTATAAAGAAGAAGCAGCAGCAGCAGCAAGAGATAAACTTGGTTTGTTTTTTCATTTTTTATTTGTGTTTGTGAAACAAAAGTCAAGAATTTTTGTATTTTTGGTGTCCGCCAGGCGTTGCTCTAACCGGTTTTCAGTTTCGTTGCAGCGGCAGCAGCCTCCTCGATTCTAACAGCTCCCATGTTAAAGCTGACACCAGCTGTGGAACATGAGAGAGAAAGATAGAGATAGAGAGAAGGGGGCAAGTGGCAAGTTGGTGTAGAAGAGCCTAGTTGTCGCTGCAGTTTTCATTCATAAGTATATGTATCTGTATCTGTATCTGTATACATATGTATTTATCTAAAGAGTTCCCAGGAACTTGAACTGCAAGTGCAACATAAAAATTGAATAGCACTAAGTGGAACGAAATGAGACTCATTTGAATTGGCCAACACGCAAAGTCTAAGTAAACAAGACAATGCCTGACCAGACCATGTCCATGCTACTGATCTAAGGGGGGGTGGGAATAGACAAAAGGCGGCGCCATTATTATCATGCCGTGCCACAACATGCCGCAGCCGCAACTCGCTTCAGCCGCTCATTAGAATGCTAATTTGTAAATGCAATTCGATGGATGTGTGTGTGTGTTGTTGATCATGATGATGATAATGATGATGATGATTGCGTGCTAGAAGAAGTGTCAACATTTTTTGCCTCGTTTAATTGTTTCAAACGAATTTTTCATTGGTTCCACGAAAATATGTGGAAAAACCAACACGTTTTTTTGAATGCACGCTCCGCTTGCTAATGTTTCTAACTGCGCATAATAATAATTATGATTTTTTCTGCTGAAAAAGATCTCAAAACCATCAAGGTCAAAAGGTTAGGGGCTATAATTAGTAATTATTAAATAATTAACGTATTTATTTTGTTCCGTTTTTACCAAAAATTAAGTTCACATTAATTTCGTTCGCTGAATAATGCTAATGTTGTTAATAACAGCTGCGAGCTAGCATCATTTTTTAACCTTAGTTTCTTTTCTGTGCTTTAAAATCTTGATTGTTATTCACTCGACTTCTCCATGCAAAACTATTTGTATTTTCCCAGAACATTCGCCAATTTACAAGTGCTTGACAGCGCTTTCAAATCGCTTTTAACTGATTTTCCGGCTCAAACTCGTACACGAGTTTTCTGCACCACTCTCGCTTGTCCGCCCAATCCGTTTGAATACCGACTGCCCTGCTACACCCGCAACATTGCCCTTTCACTCCACCGACGATCCCTTGACAAGGGTTGTAGCAGCACTTTTACAAAAGATTTACGACCGCCGTCAATAGTGCTTTGCATGACATGCCCCAAAGTTCTCTTTAGCCCTTCCCCACTGAACACCCTTTGGACACTACACCTTCACACCATCACACACTCGCACAAAGACCAATTGAACTGCAGGCAAACTAAAAAAAAATAGCGACTAGCAAAAAGCATTTTCGAATTTAAATCTATTTGTCACTTGCAAAACTTGTGCTACCTTTTGCTACCTTTCCTATTGCCATCTACCAACTTTTTTGTCACAATGCAACACAAAAAAACTGTTGTTGGGGTACGTACAAAGTTCGCCCTAAGCAAACCGGTTCCATAAAAACTCGGAACACACAGATTTCTATGCCTACTAAAAAAAAAGAATAGACAAAAAAATAACAGAACTTCGGCCAAGTGACAGTTACAAATTTGCTGAAATAAAATGGAAGAGCAACAAAAAAAAGAAACAAAAGGAAATTCAAATGAGTTTGGGATGGACAAAGTGCTGAGGAGCCACTCTGCATTTGCTACTTATTAGGCGTTGTCCAGGACTCGGACTCGGAATCGTTTACGTTTCAAAGCTCAAACATTTGACCAAACAAGAAGACGCATTCCGCTGTTAAAGTCTTAATACCATTTTCCAGACCGGAATCCCAATAGTCATAATGGTAACCATCAGTAGCTCAACATTCTCAAACAGAAAGAGAGAGAGAGAGAAGGCTGAGCAAAATGATTTGCATTTATATATTTGTGAACAGTTTTTTTTTTTAGTCCTTGTTGTTGGCAATTGTTATTGTCGTCGTCGCATTGCCTGAAGATTGAGAACTTAAGTTTTGCTATTTACTTCGTCTGCCATCTTCTTCGTCTTTTTTCTTACGACAGTTTTTTGGTTTGATAATAAAAAATAATCCCATTTATTGTTTAATGCTTAATAAATAAAGCAATTTTTATTTATTTGCAGTGTTTTGTTTTCTACTCTGGTGTTGGCTCGTTTTGTGTTTGGGTTTATTGTGGTTTTTTTTGTGAAGTGATTTTTTATGCTTGCGGCTTGTTTCTGCTTGTTTTGGTTGTTGTTGTTATTTGGGTGGCGTAAGTAAAATGCCATCAATTGTTTATTGTTTTGATAAAGCGCTCTGCTATGGCATTTCATTGTTTGTACTTGAGCTTTGTTTGCTTGATTTGGCGCTCCGATGAACTCACTCATACTTTTATATCCATAGCTAAATGCCTTTTAATCATTATGCTGTGTATTGCCTTGGCAACGCGGCGTATGCGCAATATTTGCTTGACCTAATGATTTGGCTTTGATTAATTGTTAAATTGGTAAATTTAAAGAATGCAGAGCATCATTCAATTGAAATATCAATCAAAAATTAGTTCAGTGCACCCGCCAAAAATTGAAAACTGGAATGGGGGAAAAGAGCGCAAACCATCAATTAATAAAAAATATAATTGACAAAGTGCCTGGGCCAGACTGTCTGCCAAACCAGCAAAATGTGAGTGGCTGCCACTGCTAATTGCCATTGCACACACACACACACACACACACTGCACTGAAAGGCTGCTGCTCCTCTGCTCTACGTGGACCCCACACTGTATTCAATTAACGCCGGAAATGCGGCACAAGTGCAAAAACGAGGAAAAGAGTTACCACTGATAAGGATACGCAGCTGGCTGGCTGGTTGAAACGCGGGATGTGGATGTCGACCAGAAGCACATAAATGTCATAAAATGCACACAGAACGGAGTAATGAATGTTAAGCATCTCGTGTTGGTTTAATTAATGCAATTAAATGGCATGCGAGAAGATAATTGAAATTGCCCATAAAAATAATGTTGCGACACATCTGCCATGAGAAAGAAAGAAAACGACGATGTTAGTCTTTCCACTCCGTGGGTGCAATGCCACAAATTGTCTTCGATAAGGTATCGAACTCAATTGCTTTGAGTATTTATGGGCTCTCTTATACCTCTTTACTATAGATAATCCTTTTTGACGAATAACTTGTTGAAATGTCTACACTTGTTTCAAACTTTTTCCTGTTTAGTCGATTTTCAAATTGGCTTAAATTATACACAAAATGCTGAGAATCAATTACTTCACTGGCGTGTTGAAGAACCCTATAAGTTATGCTTAAGTACCGTTGTACCTTGGCTTTAAATAAAGTTGTAAATGCTGACCAGTCAAAACACTTGGGATACAAGAATGCAGCACATAGCTATGGCAGCAACAAACTAAATACAACAAGCATGGCAACTTGTAAGCCACTTTGAAGTACATATCTAAGTACTTTTTCTTCTTGGGCCACTATCGGTTTTCTTGCTATTTTGTTGTTGTTGTTGTTGTGGGTGTGACCCAGACACTAATTGCAACTTGTTACCTGGGCAAACGGAGCGACCAGGCTGGCAACTTCCGGTAATTAAGAACCAGCGACCAACGACGACGACGTCGACTCTGCAACGTGACACGACGCCAGGAAAAATACCAAGACCAAGACCAAGAACAAAACCAAATCCAAGACCAAAGGCGTTATCAAAGTCGAGGCCAGGGCAACGTCACGAAGTAAAAGTTGACGCAACTGCAATCACTTGTTGATTTAATGTCCTCTAATTTGTGTGTGTGTGTGTGTGTGGTTGGTAGTTGGTTAACTGCCGCAGTCATAAATTTCGGGCACACACAAATCTCACTTTGTGTTTTTCAATTAAAACTTGTTAATATGAAATGAGCCAAAACTTGGGCGAAAAACACACTGACTATAATAATGCTTTAGAGCCTCCTCGATCCTAACTGACCCGACCTGACCTGCAATAACAATAGTCGCGTGCCAGTGAACCTTTTGCATATGCCTAGGCATCATCATCATATATTGTATGGCTAAGGTCAACATATAAGCTCAACGTTCTGCGCTGCAATGTTGACTGGTCCGGAGCACATTGAAATCTATTATGCATGAAATGGGAAGAGGTGGATTGTATGGTGGTGGGATGATGGGGGGTTGGTTGCTGAGTGGCCAAGTGCAAGCGCATTATGCAAAAGTTGGGCCGTTGGTTTCTTTTTTTTTTGGTTTTGGTCTCGCAATATAAAGACTATGTGTGTGTATCCTCCATATGGAGGCACTTGAGTGTGAACTACTTAACTGGGTCGAGAGAAGAGGCTCCTGCATGCTCGTGCTGCTGTTCCGGTTGCAGCCGTGTGAAATGCAATCAACTTTTTGTTTGCTGCACAATTGGGTAAAAGGCAAGTCGTCAGCAGTGAAGCGAAAACCGAGCAAGGATGAGAATGTGTAGTAAAACTATACCACATACGAATATGATAGACAAAGGTGAAGCTAGGTAGGATATACTATACATGTATGAACAATGAACGTAAGCCAAAGTGAATTCAATAAAAAGCACTTAAAGCACATTGAATTTTTTCGCATTAAATGCCAAATTTAATATTTTGGGGCTTATTTTATACACACAAACAATGTTATTGCAGAGATTTAGCTCAACTTCACTTTAAGCTGCTACATTTAAGCTTACCGTTCTGTTCTGTCAATAATCCTCAGTAAGCACTTTTGGAACTCAACGTTTGCGTAGTAATGTTTAATGTCCGTTGGCGTTCTTGCTTGCTACCCTTCTCAGCCATCCTGCCACATGCGCCATCATTTTTGTATCTGACACACAGATACACACACACACACACATACATACGACTCGACGACTGCCGGCCCAATAAATAATTTATTAAACAAAGAGCATGCTCGATGGCAACAATGACACTTTAAGCAGCAGCCAGCCAGCCAGCCAGTCGTCTGTTGCCACAACCCTTGGCCTACAGTCAGGTTTCCACTTCACTTTGAGCACTTCACTCTCTGCGTCAGACATCCGCCTCTTATTGTTTCCCTTCCTTTTGCAAACAAACAACAACGGCACAACAAATAACAGCAATAATAAAGCATATTAATAAATGATAAGCCTCTCTCGCCCATGTACTACAATGACATCTCGTCACAACGAAAACAAAAATATATTTGCGAGCTGTGTGGGTGTCCTAAAGGTCCTGAATTCGTCTGTGTGCTCTAAATTAAATGTCAAACTGCCATTGCATTCAAATATCAATGTGACCATTAAAAACTCGCATCATAAAACCATCAACAGCATTCACTTTTTTTCAACTCTTTGTGGTTTTGAAAACGTGAGAATTTCATAAAATTGTTGGTCATAATTTTTGAATCGATGTTTTTAGTTATGCATTTGCAGTCTCACAATTACAAATGAAATTGTTTAATATAGACTTTAAATTTGCAATTATTATTTCTTTTTTTATGCAGCTTATATCCTTTCCTTTTAAAGTTTTCAATGTTAAGTTATTGATTTATTGCTTCATCAATTAAAAACGCATAATTTTCAGGCTAATAACAGAAAAGCCTCAATATAAATATATAGTGTGTATGTACTTTGGTTATCTTAGCCATGTTAAGCTGGCAACATAATATACTCGGAGAGACAAGCAAACTTACAAACAAATTTACAGTGGCGTCGGGAAGTGTTCGGCCGCTTCCGTTTCTGGTGCCTATCTTGTAAATCCCTGCACTAAATAACTGTCAGGCTGGCAACCAGACAGTGTCTGTCTCCCCTTCCCATTCCTTCCTTGCCACAATTTGGGCAAGTCTAGTAAACCAAAACTTTGTCAATTTCTCTCTGAACTTATGGAGGAGTCGACAACTTGCCAAAAGTTTTTGCATTTCGCTAGCTAGCTATCAACTCTCTAGCCAGTCG
This sequence comes from Scaptomyza graminum, assembly GCA_018901835.1. Lineage (NCBI taxonomy): Eukaryota > Metazoa > Arthropoda > Insecta > Diptera > Drosophilidae > Scaptomyza > Scaptomyza graminum. The sequence goes on from JAEIFL010000243.1 coordinate 2,301,526, forward strand.
GTCGGTCCCTCTCTATAAGGAAAACCAAACCAACCCAAGCCAAACCAAAATATCAAACTCGAGCAATTTGTTGGTACTACTATTTTACATATTTCTGTTAGCAATAAAAATTAATTTGTTGCCCATTTGGAAGTGCTTAATTTGTAAACGAGACCATTGGGGTCTCTCTTCTGTCCCCCACCCAGCGCCATAATTGTTGTAGGGCTGTGTTGGGCTGGGAGCATAACGGAATTGTGTTGACTTCAGCATGTTGTTGTACAAACTGTGCCCCCGCTCCACTCTTCTTAAATTTATTAAAATGAGGCTATGTCAACTTTGTGCTGCAGCTTTTAAAATTGTTGTAGGTGTGTGAAGGGCGGAAAATCAGGAAAAAAAACAAAAGTGAGAAAATAAAAATTAAAGTTGCTAAATGTGCGGCAGATTAATTTGTGTGGCATATTGCTACCCTTAAACCTGGTTGTATCTCTTTCAATCTCTGACTTTGTGTCGAATGCCTGTTAAATTAAATATTCCATTAACATAAATTGTTGTTCAGCTTCATGAATTTAATAGGTTTTATTGAATATTTATTCAGTTAGGGTATATTGTAATCGACTTGCTCCATTTAGCTGTTCTGCCCTGTTATTCCAGTGATTTTTATCGCTGCCCAAACAATAACAACAACACCAAACAGTCAACATTTGTATGGAAAAATCGCAAATGGTGTAAAATGTTTGCAATACAAAACAACAAAAAAATTAAACAATGCTTCCATGTTGCTGTTTCTGTTGTTGTTGGTTGTTATGTTCGACCCCGAGAATTGTTTCGATTTTTGGATGTTTTTCGTTTTTTGAATGGTTTTTTTTTCGTCATTGCCAGCACAAATTTATAGTTGTTGTTTTAAGCGAGCGAAATTGGCGACTAGCCGAGTCTCAAGTAGTTATTTCCTCTGATTTTGTTCAGTACTGTAACACTATATAGTCTGATTAATAATTGCTCTTGACTTTGACCTTTGTAAGGGAGAGGGCGGATGAGTGAGGGAGAGATAGAGAGAGACAGCTGCTGTGCTGCTCGATTAAAGCATCCGCTCAGTGCAAGCTGTGGATGGCGCAGTGACAATCTGTGGGCGGGCAGACAGACTGTCCACCTCCTCCTCCACCCCCTTTTAGCATTGCACCCTTGTGGGCATAAAAGCGCTTGACAAATGTCAAGTAAAAAGCGTCAACTGTACAGCAGCCCTGAAACCATAAAAACGACCTCGTCCGCCAGCCAGCCAGCCAGTCAGACAGTTAGTCAGTTAGTCAGTTTGTCAAGGGTGAATCTGAATCTGTATCCGTATCCAAATCAGAGAGAGACTATGTAGGTGGAAAAGAGAGAGAGATTGTCTTTACAGCCAGTCAGTGGGTGGCATTACGTAAATCTTGGCGCAGTGAAAAATGTCTCTCTGCATTTAATGCATACAAATTGCTTTGATTTAAAAAAAAAGAAAAGTCATGTTTGCCACGAAACAGAAACGTTGAACAAATTTGCCTAGGCACTGTGCAGATTAAACGCATACAACTGCCTTGTCTCGGAACACGCTGTGTGCATCATCAACATCATCATCATCATCTCATAATATGCGTCTAAAGTGCGCCACTCAATATGCTTGCGTTCGGTCTCTTGCCACCAGATATGAAACCGACACTTTTAACACCCTCAGTACCACATTATAAATCTTAAGCACAGACGAACAGACAGAGACATATTCTGCACATGCAACATCTTCTCATCTGTCAACTCCACTTGTTCAACATGCATTTACATAAACGTTAACCATATCTGTGCAAGAAGCCTTTGAATGTAATTTAAGCAAAAACAAAAGGCTTACTTAATCAATTTAGTGTGTTGTAGGCATTCATATTAAAGACATATTAATAAGCAGGCACTTTTGACTGTCATCAATGCCCGTCAAAGTCAGCTTGCCACAACGTGGGGCAACGTTACTCTTAAGTGGCTATCAGCGCATGCACTTTGCACAGCTACCCCGAGCATTTATTACACGTACGATTATAAAAGGAATTTTTTATATATATATTTTTTTTAACAATTTTTCATGACACTTGGCAAAAAATATATGAAATATTTTGGGTTTTTCGAAAGTATAAAAGTTTAAAGAGGTTGCTTTTTCACATATTTTAGGTAACTTTTTGTGCCAGTGTAGCAGTGTGTCAACGCGCACCTCAGTTCGCTGCCCAACGAATTGTGTCAGCCCGAATGTTGCCCCGCAAAACTGCAATGCGTGCTGCATGCATTCAGCTGAATTCAACTCGACACGCAGCAGCTACCACTCTCTCTCTCTCCCTCTCTTTCTCTTTTGCTTAACCACTTGCCATAGTCACCGTGATGTGGTGCGTTATTTGTCTTTCAACACGGTGCATCGTCGTCAACATAGGGGGATAGGTGTGGAGGCATGGGGCCAGCAAGCAGGCTCGCTGGCAGGTCCTGGCTGTCAGCATCATATTTTATTCAAGGCAAGTGGCAGCTGCACATGAACTCCAACGCCACAGCAGCATTTGGCACTCAGTCATCCACTTGGGGCCAGAGGCTGAGCTGCTTGAACCTTGACTCTCTGTCCCGCTGCAGACTTTTATTTTTGATTCTAAATGTGTGCACTTTTTTGTGATTTGCATGGCAAATGGATTTGTCAACCGCTTATCGCTTAAAGACCAGCTGTTAAATAGCGTTTATTCGTAGTTGACCCCGCCACATCGTCCAACATTTGCAGTCAATAAACTCTCTGAAAATAGACGCCGGCGGTGTTGAACTATGACACGCAATACAAACAAACAAATTAAATGAACACGTTGCACTTTCTCCCAAAAAAAAAAAACATTTTCAATGTTCTAACAAAAACACACACAGACACAAACACTTTCAAACACAAACACACACACACGTGTCGGAAAAACAGACGCACAACTTTTTCTCTAAACAAATCCATTTGAATCAGTCACAAGCGAAGGAGAGGGGGTTGCACCGGGCATGTCAGTCAAGGCATCAGAGCATGGAGCAAGGAAAAAAAAACTCATGAAGAGTTTTGTGAACAGCCGCCTTTTTGCCCCATTTTTATGTAGATCCGGTTGTTGCCACATAATTAAATCTCAATTTAAACATTTCAAACTATTTTATGGCCATCTGATGGATACACTAGACAGCACAATACTAAAAAGCAGCAGTTGAAGAAAATATTTATATGCTACAAGTATTTAAATTTTTGTTTAAAGTTATAAAAATGCGCGGAGCTTATGTTGAATGTTTTTCAATTATTCATTTTTAGCACATTTCTTTAATTTCTCTCTTTGTTTTTTCTCATTACAGGTGAGGCATACGGTACAGTTTGACACGCACTGGCATTTAGTATCGTAAGTAGTAAGTACTCGTACAGTTTATGAGCAATTGATAGCAGCTTCATGCCTAGTTGGCTTGCCAGGCACGCAGCGTGCCATGGCGGCAAATAAGTGCAAGTGCTGTATCTATAAATGGGTTTTGTTTATGTGAATGTGAATGTGTTCCTGTTCCCGCTACTGCTGCTGCTGCTGTCCCAATGCCCCAACTACAGCAGCAGCAGTAACTGCAACAAAAACCAGAATCACAGCAATTGCGACAATGGAAACCCAGACGGACAATAGATAGATAGACACAGAGGCATAAGGCTGTAGAAGAAGGCAACAACTGGTAGCAGGCAGCATGCAACGTTCGCCTGACAGCGAATGGAGAGCAACAATTGTTGCAGACACATTGACGGCGACGACAGGGACACTGACAACGAACAGCACAAGAGATAGAAGATGGGAAGATGGGCTGAGCAGAAGGCGGTTTGCTAGCCAGACAGATGCCACCACTGCTACGACTGCTGAACACGATTGCACGCACATTTTCATCTGTGCAACATTTGAAATTGATAATGAGCCGCACAAAAAAAGCGAGAGAGGGTGAAAGAGATAGAGAGAAAGGTTCTGGCTTTAGTTATAGCTTCAAGCGATGAATGAATGGACATTGCCTTATTGGGCAGCAGCGATGTTTGATAAAGAACCCGAATGGAAAGCAATATGAATGGAATGGTTGAAGTTGCATGAATGACTGAGTCTCACTCACTACCAGACTGACTGACCGACTGATTGACTGATTGACTAAACGAGCAGCTGACTCTCGGTCTCTGTGTGTGTGTGTGTGTGCAATGTGTTTGAAAAGCAATCAAGCGAACGATAAGATAAGCGAAACCCTGCTTTGCCAAAGCTAAAAAAAATCCCCTTAACCCCCCGTATCCAACAGACTGAAACTTTTAATTATGATTGACATGCGGTCGACGTCGACTTCAACGGGAACGGCAACGGCAACGGCTGCGCTGCCTCCCACAACTGGCATCGATTTCGACACGATTTAATTTTTGAAGAGGGTTGCTGATTGCCGCTGCTGTTGCTGATGTTGTTGCTGCCACAGCGTGCGGTGCTGAAACTCATCAGTCAAGGCAGCAAGCAACCAACTGACACGAGACAATTGCAACACAATTTCAGTTGCGGCCACAACAACCTATTGCCACCCCAAAAAATAACCCAAAAAAGACAGCCCTGCCCTTTGAACAAGGGATGAACATTCTTGTTCTGGCAATTGTAACTGTTTGCCAAAAAAAAGCAGCGTCAGAAATATTAAATTATACTCGCATTAACTGCGAACACGCAACATGACAAAGTCACTTCAGTTGCGTGTTGCATAAATCTGACACGCAACAACAAAAAAATTAAGAAAAACAACTACAAGAACCACAAAAGTAACATAAACAAATATATGAAGAAGGTAAATGCCTTTTGTTTGCTCTATTGATTTTCTATATAAATAAGCTAATAAACACCCTGTATATGTAGAGTGGTTGAATTAATATTGAAGGGATCACGAAAATTAGAAGGGTGACATAAATTATAAAATAAAATAAGGATGCGCAGATTGAATATTAATTGAGTTTCACCAATGGATTTTGTTGGGAATTTTAAATTAATAAATTCGTTGAACTTTAAGAAAACGCTTCATAAATCAAGCTGCCATCTCGTGCGAAGAAAAAGTTTGTTCAACTTTCTGCTTATAAAAATACATAACCAGCAACAAACTTGATACTCGCTTTTCCACCCCTTTGACTGTGGACAATTCGCCATATCCTCATCCGGCTTATTTGAATATTTAAGATTATATATATGCATATAGTATAAACAACATCGTAAATGCCATAAGTAAAAGAGCCATGCCGGTGGGGCGTCCAACACATTTGTGAGTTGTCAGCCTGCAAAGCAGGCTCCTTTGTCGCTTACTTAGATATTGTTGGTATTTTTTGGTTATGTAAAAGTAAACAATGTTCTTGAGAAAGATATGCGTACACTGCCAAAAAAACAACGAAACTATCGCAGTGCTGAACGTGTATCACATCCTTCTCTAAACCTGCTCATCAGCTAAACTTCCGATTCATTTAAGCTGCTAAACGATCAACGCATTCATCTTAATTAGCTAACCAGAACCAGGAACAGGACCTGGCAGGTGTTTCGCCACCCAACACTGAAAGTTCTGTCTGGCCACGGCTCAGTGTATTGGCGGGAAGGTTGAGGTGTGTTGTGAGGCAGACAGACCAAAAAGTTTGCCATGCAAAAAAGGGATTCGTGTGTTGTCGACGGCAAACAACTTGGTCGGGTGCAGGACACACACAGGACACACAAACCAACACACACAGCGATGACGACGGCACTATGAATGATTGCCGCGGCGCGCTTTGTTCATGTTCATTTGAAATTTTGGGCAAGGGTAAAAGGATCTGGCAAACCAGACAGGGAGCGAATCCAAACACTCCCGTCCATTTCCTTATGTAGATGAGTGTGTGTGTGTGTGTGTGCGTGCGTGTTTGCCGCCCGCAGCGGAAGCGAACCAAAGCGGAAGCGCTCATACGCCATGTTGGCCGGCGGCAAAAGCGACGGCGGTGCTGAAAATTGAATAAGCGTAAGTTTTCGCGTGCCAAAAAATTGTGTTGCTGTTGTTGCCGTTTTGGCAATCGTGGCTGGCGCTCCCCTTATTCATTACCAGAGCTGCCACAACGAAAATTACTTGAGCCGGCAGCAATGACTTCGACTTCGTCTTCGTCTTTGGCGACTTTGTAGATACTTGGCAGGCGATAAAAAGGTCGGCTGCATAAACAACAGCAACAACAACGACGACAAATACAACGAAGGCAGGCTGTACAACTCAATAAGCCAAGTTAACAGTCTATTGAGTCGCGCATAATAACCCCCTGACTACTTCTCTGAATGTTGCGGAACTGACAGTTACCTAATGGCAAAACATACACAGATAAACCATTAAGTTTTGGCCCAAACTTAAGTAAAATTCTTTGGGGCTGGCGGCACGAAGAACAGAGAGAGAGCGCGAAATGCCACAAAATCGATCGATAATTCGTGCTAAAAGATAAATTACCGTTATGCCTGGCAGTCGCGCCAGCGACTTTAGCCAATTTTTTTTTTGATTTTTGTATTTTTTTTCTTTTCTGTGGCCTGCTTGATAATATCATTGGCTTGTTCTTGTAGCTGGCCCGCAGTTGGCTAATAGCTGCGCTGATTCCATTAATTTGCCAAATGACAGCCAAGCAGGAAGCAGTCGCGGCTCACAGATAGCGACGCTAGCTAAAAGTGTGACTTAGCAACGAGTGGATCGAAGAGCGAAAGGAAAGGACTCTTTGGAGTGGAAGCTGCCTGATGACTGCTGCCAGGCTGTGGCTCGCGCCATTTTAACACTAATTAATTAAGTTTCATTCTCTTTTGTCATTTTGGCCGAACTTCCCATTTCCGTTAGTTGGGATTTATCGCAGACAAATCAAGCTAAATCTGGCGGAATTTTTCTCAAAGTAATTTGAATAAACTACGCCGGCAAATAAACTAAATTAAATCTTGTTCTTTATTCACAAAAGTTGAACTCATTTATGCTTTATTGCAACTCAATATTTAAATAAAATACATAAATTGTTAGCTGGATATCACGAGCACATAACATAAATCCCCTGTGGCATTCAGTCATCATTTCCCCTCCATAACAACTCAACAGCCCATCTGTGCGACTTTAACTTGTCGACAGACATGTTGTATGTTAAGTAAGAATATATGTGGGGGGCATTGCACAAATAATCATCACATAAAATATCGATTACAATAAGTCACAACAAGAGCAAAGAGCAAGAAAGAGAGAGGGATAGAGACAGAGAGCAGACGTCTGTGTCTGCCAACAGCCAGACAGACAGAGGCAAAGATATGGCCACTATAAATAAATATTAATTAAAGCCATGAAAGCCACGCAATCCATGGGTTGCACATAAATCTCATAAAAAATGCACCCAAAATGCCCCGAATTTGATTTCTTTCCCAATTTATTTATTATGAACATATTTTGGCATCTTTTTTTGACTGAATATGATTTATTAAGCAAATATTTGCCCAATAATATAATTGATGAAAACTGTAATCAAAATAAAAAATAAGTATATAAAAAACATACCAGGCTCTATATAAATATTTGATTTCGAGCGTTTCAGATAGAGAACTAAAAACAAGTCACGCGTAAAGCATTTAAAATGCTTAATTTATGCGCGTCTACAAAATTTGGCAGCTACACTTTACACCAAGAGGGCGGGGCGGCAGGCAACAAAAAGACGAAAAAAAAACAAAATTATTAAAATGTTTAGAAAACAAGTCGAAAAATATTCAAATAGCGCAAGCTGCCTCTTTTTATGTATTTTGACGCGACGCTAAATTTAGCAGGCAAATATTTTGCGCCCCAAGCAAGCCGACAATTTGATGCGCAACTTATGCAATGCATCCGGGAATCATATACAAATACCGCATACTACGTACATATATTTTGGGCCGACAAATTTAATTGCCCACAACAGCGTGTGCAAGTGCTGTATAGTAGTATGTGTGGCTGCCGCACAAAGTGTCAAAGACCCCGTGACCGAGTGTACCAGAGACCGCGAGAGCCTCGAGAGCAATCACATCACATCACATTCGCATCACATTCGAGGAACTTCAAAAATGTCACCAACAAACATCACACATTTTGCCATCCCCAATGCAATGATGAGAAACCGTATAAAAAAGCGCAACTGTCAACTTGGCAACTGTTCGCTGCTAAAATTGTCGCACTCTGTCTCATTGCGTCAACAGTCATTGAATGAGCATTTAATAAGGGCAGCATTTCCTCCTATCAAATAATAGGGTATATCAGCAAGAGTAATAGATATTTTATTAATTAGTTTCATCACATTTATAAATACATAATTCTATGTTCCAATTGACTGACTGACTGCTCTCAACGCACAGCCTAAAAGATTAGACATAGCGAACTATTCTGTTCACAAGATCTTAGGTGAATTGTATATTGAGATTTACTACTTCTTTTAGCTTAAACATTTTGCCACTCTTCTTTCTAACTCATCTGCATGCAGGGTATTAATGACTGCAGGGCATAAAAGCTGCCACAAAAGAGTTTTATTGAATAAAAAAAAAAAGAAAGCTAAATGAGAAACAGAGTGCGAGACTTGCAGTCAGACAGACAAGAGTACAGTTTATGCGTTTAGTTGCCAAATTAGCACGGATGCAGACTTTCGGCACACACTGTCGTCGAACTGGCTGCCAACTGGCGATGAGTCACACAGTTACAGTCGCTCACAATGCAAAAATTGCAATTGTGCATTTTGTCGATGTTTCATGTGCGCATTTGGCTGTGAAAATCGCTTTTCCCAATGTTCTTTGCTCTGTTTGTTTTTAATTCATTTTAAATAAATGCAATAATCTTTTGAATGAACATATAAAATCATTTCAATTTTCTATTGTTTCAAGTCTTTTGTTTGTTTTTGCACACGTGCGATAAAGATGCAAACTAGACACACTTTTGAAAATTTTCCCCCCAACCATACAAAGTTTTTCAAACTGCAAACTGATAGCGGGAGATTGGAAAGTCGTCAATTGGCAAATGGAAACAGCGCTAATTGTTAAACAAAACACGCAACAAAGAAGATAAATAACATAGCAAAAATGCTTATTAGTAAATAGCAAACAAGTGCAAACAAGTGCAAAAAAATGATATAAGCTTTGTTTTTCAACGTTTGTGCGGCTACAGTAGAGTAAAGTCAAGGTGAATGTGTATGCATAAATATCTAGATATTAATTGTATCTAATAAATGTAATTAAGGCCTGACAAGGCTAATAGCAGTAATAATGTCAATCTAGGAAAGTTTCAAACATGTGTTTGATACGAACCATTATCAAAAATACATATATGTATGTCTTGACATGTGTTTATGTTTATTTATTTATTGCGCATTTTGATTCCCGTGAATTTTGATAAGATACGTAAGCGAAAGCCGAAATGTACTACAAACCTCTTAGTAGAGTACCACTGTAATCGCATTTGGCCAGTTTAATTTGTGGCTGTTGTTGGCGAAAAGCGAAGCCAAAACCGTTTAGCAATGCAGTCGCAGCAGACAATTCGACGACAACAGCAACCAACGCCAACTATGTCAGCAGCAGCAGCAACAACAACGCTGCCAACAAATGCAACCAAAGCCAGTTTATTGCCATTGTGTCGTGTGACAAGGCTAACCAACTCTAGCGTATACTGAGTGGTGCTGTGTGGTTGCTCCTTTGGAGCTGTGGGCCAGTGACATCATTTCCCCCGGCAAGCAATTAAAACTAATGTATTTGCCAGATTTGTTGGATGCGATGTTTTCCAACAAAATACATACAATTAAAATATATTGCCAACTCATTGCCCCAGCATTGCAAATGACCCAAAAATGATTCAACATTTGTGGCTTTTTTTACTGCCATTGCTGCTGCTGCTGTCGAGGGAGGATGTGATTGATGCCTGTTTATGACATTCGCGTGGGTGCTTCAAATGAAATGTGCACGTAATTGTTTTTTAATAGCAAACTAAACTGCAGGCTGCTAACTTAAAAACTGCAACAGCAAACTGCAAGTTGCAAAGTTCAAGTTATTAGCTTATTTACTTACTATATTTATTATTATTATCACTGCCGCGTAGCAGCTGCACAAACTATATCGCCCTTTTGGGTTGGGTGAAACGACACTTATGCGTTTAGCACTTAATTAATGCATATTTAACCAGCGGCCAATTTGAGTAAGCTAATTACAAGCCCAAGTAGCGCCGACCCTCGGGCGTCGATTGTGAAAATTCAAGAGAAGAGCTTAAACAAAACGGCGCCCTTTTTAAACGGTTCGACAACAGCAAGAAAAAACACGCAAGCTCAACATTAACTTAACTCATTTGCCTAACTGCCAGATGGCCAAGAGACAAAGAGCCAACAGTGACACTTTGTTGTTGTTGTTGTGGTGACAGGGCCTGTCATTTTGCATTTAAGTCAAAACACTGTAAAATGTATACCATTATCACTATATTATAATTTGTATGCCGCCGTTTGTTGTTTCTTTCAAATTCATTTTTTTGCACGTTTTTTGCCTTTGGCTTTGGCCATATTTTGCTTGGGGCATTTTGTTTCTTGAGCAACATTCGCTGAAATGCCATAAATTTGCTAATTTATTGTTAATGTTCTCTTTAGCTAATTACGCAAAAGAAAAATACTTTTAAGCCGCGCTCACAACTTTAACAACGTGCCGCGCTTAACTTTTGCGTACCTTCTTCGGTTTTTTTTATAACTTGAGAATAAGTCTAGTGTTGTTGAAAAGCAAGAACATCTTAATGAGTTTCAGATTCGAAGATGCTGAGTTATTTTGAACTCAACAGATAAATTAATAACACTTACTCAAATGTAAAAACCCATTTTGAGTCTGAACTTGAGGGGAACTTTGTATTCAGATATTCCAATAGAATTTTTAGAAATTTGTCTCTACAATCATTTTGATTTGAATCAAGTTATATTTCATTAATTATATGGTGGAGTGCTTGATGTGGCCAATGGCAAATTAATGGATGGCAATTAGTTGATTTATGTTAATTAAATTTAATGGCCTTTTAATCTCGCTTTATGCATGCGTCGCATTCACCGCTAGCAACAACTGTCTGAAAGAACAAAAAACAAAAAAAAACAAACCCGAAAAGGCTTCCAAAAAAGTACATATGGTATTTATAATGAAAATTATACATATAGTAAATATAATGAAAAATGTGTGGAAACTTGATATGTGACACATGACACAAGGCAATTTTGTTGTTGTTGTTGTCGGACAATTTCGTGACAATTTATTGGACATATCAATGACAAAAAAGGCCATATGCAATTGCCGCAAAAATGTATTGGCATACTACAAAAAAACGACAATCTCAATGTGTTTTGCCGTCTATTTCTTTTTTGTGTTTGTTTGCAACCACTGCAAATCCAAATCTGAATCCAAATCCGAATCTGAATCCAAATCTCTAACATAAACAGCATGTGCCATGTTTTGTTGCTGGCTTTGTTGGCTAATTCTAAAATTGTCCGACCATAAAGCTGACAACAACGACAGTTTCTGTTTTTGTGTGAACTGACCAAAATTGGTAATAAGGCAAAATGTCAAATGCTTCAATACAATAAAATCTATAAAAGTTATGCAATCGTAGAGAATTAAATTTAAGCAGTCAATTGATGCTTTAAGCTCTTCGCCATTGCTTTAAACTATCTTTTAACTACTACTGGAATGGCATGTTTTTAATGCTCTTTATGGCCAAGTCTGCTAGTCATCGTTGTCATCCTTGAAAAGCTTCTTACAATGCCACAAATGACAACAGCCAGGCAGCAGCACTGGAAATAACAATAACAGTAACAATAACGCAGACGCCAGCAACTACAAAAGCTAATCAAGAACAACTTAACAACTTCATTGGCGAGTGACAGACAGAGAGAGAGAGAGAGACTTTTGACGTGTCTCATATTACACGCACCTCTCCCCCTCTTTCACCTGTGCAGTGTTCATCATGCCCGTGTCGAACTCATGCACAATTAGTCACTTGTAAGTCAATTAAGTTCCCAAGCACTAACCACAACAGACGCCAGAGAGATTCAAACGCCTCCCAACGATCTCTAACCCAGACACGTTTGGGTGGCGGCGACAGAAGAGTAGAGGATACCTGTGGCCAGGCCATGGAATGTGAATAGAGGAGGAGGACATGACCACGCAGCTGTGGCGCGACTGCGGGACTCGTCGTCGTAGTTGTCGTTGTCGTTGTCGGTGTCGGTGTCGTAATGCTCTGGCGCTTTATTTGCAGTAAAAAGCAATGACAACGACAACGATGGCAAGAAAAAAGAATTAAAGAGCGAGAAAGAGAAAGAGACAGAGAAATAGTGGTCGAGACGAAGGTGAAGGCGAGTGAAAAGTAAAACAAAACCATATTATTAACGCCTCATTAAACTTTTAACGATTTTAAATTACAGACTGTGAACGGGACAAGCTAATGAATACAAATTAGCCGCAGAAGAGGTGTGCGCCTTTTTACTTCTTGACTTGTGTGCCAAAGATACAAACAAGCAATAGATACAAATGTTCGTTTGTGAGTTGAGTTGTGTTGTGTTGACTTAAGGCCTACAAGTCCGGAATGCATCATGTTTTTATGTTCTTACGAAATGACTTTTCAATGTAGCAAACATTTGACACTCGTTAAAAACTAATTGTCATTAATTGTTTAAGAGAAACGCCTTCTCCCACTTCCACTTCCCATGCCTCTCTGCCGTTGGGCGTTGGGCGCTGGTCGTTGGAACGATTATTAATCAGGCATTCGACAATTGACAGTTGACAGTTTGGTTCGCAAAATGTTTAATTGTAAACACTTGTAACATGCAAATGAGCCGCTGTCCATTAAAACACACGATACACGAAACCACACGACACAACGGGTCACGGCCCCAACTCAGCCAGTTTTTGCCTATGATATATCACGACATTGCTAATGCTCCAAAAACAAAATTAAAATAAAAACAGCTTAAGAGACAAACTTATGCATATTCAAAAGTATTTCATGTTTATGTTATCTTTCTGAATACCTATATATTATTCTTAAGCTGAAATAAGAATTATAAATAGGCCTAGCTAAATCCAAGCACATATTAATAAATTTAAATTTACTCATTTGTGTATTTGTATTGCCATTAAAGTCGAGTTCGTATTGTTAATTAAATGTATAATTAAGAAATTAACAGCTTCCGTTGCTGTTTTTTTGTTGATTGGTGCCAAAATTTTTTTTCATTTTCATTTCAACAAAAATAAAAAACAACTAGAATTTGACAAGCTCTGAGAACAGTCAGAAATATATTCATCAGAAATATTTCTGAAAACAGTCATAAATTTGCGGAAAAAACTGCTATGATGAATATGTTAGTTGGAAAAACTTGTTGCAAAACGCTGAAAAATTAAATTTAAATATATTTATTTTTTTACGATTTTAAAAGCCATTAAAGTGTGCTCATAAATCATAAATATGTTTTAAAACCAATATATGTTTTGGCTGAGCTTATTTATGACAATTTCGTAAGAAAATATATTATTAATATTATGGCACAAATTAAATTTCCCTGTGAAATGAAATTACTGCGTTTGAATGCGATCAAGTTTCTAATGTAATTTGACACATAATTTTATTTATAACCAAAATATATTACTAAAAGGTTTTGTTTAAAATAATTAAACAAATTCAATTCTTGCACGTTCTGTAGCAATATTTTTGGGCATCGTTTTAGTTTGTTTCGGATTCGTTTGTTGTTGTGTGTTTCTGGTTTTCGCCTCGATTTAATATCAAAGCGAGCCGACAGTCGGCACAAAAGATACAAACATATATACATTCATATAGCCACGCCCCTTCCCCTTGGCTGCTGCTGCTGTTGTTGCTGCAACATCCTACGCGGTCTTCCACTTTGTTAGTTTTTGGCATTTTGGCAAGCAACCAACAACAAAAATGAATGAAAAACGAACAAAAGTTTTAAGTATTGTACGTAACATGAACTTTATGCCGGCTTCTGGTAGAATTTTTGTAAATTTTTTTAGAATTTATTTAAGGTCTTGTGTTGTTTGGGTGCAAGTAGAACAATTTGAAATGCACAAAACACGAAAACAAGAACACAGCAGCAAAGCCAAAACCAGAATAAACGATGGCAACAAATTAAAAATCGAGACAAAACAACAATAGAAATTGTCAAAAAGCGACAAAATTTATGCAAGACTCGCGCGATAAGCCATCTGAAAAATGGTCTGTGAGGTTGTTTGACGATGCTGACCCAACTTGAAGAAAGAGGAGAGGGGTAGGGTGGGAGATTGGGTGAAACGGTTCAACCTTGTGTGGGCGCGTGTGAGAGTTGCGATTAAAACCACAACAACAGCAACTACTCAAAATGGGGATTTTGATGGTGAGACAATCTAAAGATTTAGAGAACTGGTTGGTTGGTTGGTTGAATGGATGGTTCGTTGGCTTGTTTGTCGCCTTTTGTGTTGCGGTTTTGTTTTGTCGCATTTGTTGTATTTTAAATCTTTTCGAAAATAGATTTAATTTTTATTGAAATTATGACATTCATCTTAATTTGCCGCCACACATAACTTATTAATTTTATTTCATTTTCTCTTCTCTCATTTGCAGGTGTGTATTCAACCCAGTAATTGTGTGTGTGTGTGTGTGTGAACAGGTTTCTTGGCAAGCATCCAGCTAACGAACACAAATTCAAATGCAATCAAGTGGAATCAACTCCATGGCTTGCCATCAGTTCGTCTCCTCTCATCTAGCAGGATGCCAAAAATTATGCTGACTTGTGGACTCATTAAAAAATGAAATACGACAAAAAAAAAGCTTAACTTGAAGCGCAAATTTAAATAGTGCTCTATTTTTGTGTGGGTTGTTTATGTTGCTAGTTCATACAATGTACAGGTAAAATACGAAAACAACTTAAAGTTAATCTTCTATTTAATACATAAGTATTACTTTACTCATTGCAAATTCATTTACAATTAAAAAGCCCAACACGTAATTATCTGGTTATGTAAAGAGCATCTGGGTTTCGTCACGCTTCGTTTTGCAATGCAATTCATCTTGAAAAGTGATTTTTTGTTTTTTGTTCGAGTTTGCCTCTCATTACAGCTGCCACATGAAGAATTTTGTTGGCTCCCTATATTTTTTTTTCACTCTCTTCTTCTCTCCTTCTATCGTTCGCTTGTAATTTAATTAAAATGCAAGTGTGTCATTAAATTGAAGCAGCGCCAAGGCCTTTGCATCATTTGTGCATAAAGCCTTGGCCTATCCAGCCTGGTGTCTATCTATCTATCTATCCATCCATCCATCTATCCATCTATCTGCATAACATACTACTCGGGTATGTCCATGTCCATGTGTGCACCCGATGTTTGTGTGCTGGTTGTCATTAATCTTTTGACGGCTCATCTGTGCTCCGCTCACTTGCATTTTACTCCTCCTCCTTCTCAATCGCTGCTCCTTTGAATCAACTCCCGACAACTGTGAAAATTGTTGCTGGGCATTTTCAATGGCAAGGCTTTGTTGTTGTTGTTGCTGTTGCTGTTGCCGTTGTCTAATGATCGCGTGCAGTTTTTCACATGTTTTTCATAATGGGGCCAGGCGTCATATATCATAATTGTGCCAAACTACTATAACCAGATATATTTATATATGCACAAACGAGCGCTCTTCGCTTACAATGTATCTCTGACTCGTTTAGCCTCAGAGATTTGTGTATGTATGTGGACTTGGACTTGGACTTCGGGTTTAGGCCAGATGCAGATTTAAGCTAGTTGATTAATGTGCTCAATGTGCATACTTGTCAGTTGTTATAAATGTACTTTGCTTTCTGTTAATCACAGCAGCAGCAGCAATTTCTGTTCTTATTTCTAGCACAGAACGCTTATCATAAATTGATGATGTCTCTAGAAGAAGGGAGAGAGAGAGAGAGTCGAGCACATGTTATTGTTAATTAATATAATAACTCATTTTTGCATTCAAATACATTCCATAAAATTCAATTCATGCCCACCCACTGAGCCGAGCAATGCACAATGACAGCTTTCAGAATGTAGCAATTGAAATTTAACATATTCATAAGCAAATTATCAACGCTATTACAATAAAAATGGAAAACAACTGTAACAGAAGTGTTGAGATCGCACTAATTACATGTCAAGCGACAGCCCACACCCTATACCTATACCTCAGCCAATCTCACACCACCCCACACACACACATTGGACTTTAACAGCAGCAGCGACAATTTCCGAGCACCAAGAGAGCCAACACCTTGGCGCATAAATTTACAACAAACGACGCATGTCACCGCGCGCGCAACAGTGACTGCCCCTGTTCCCTCCATCCCCTGACTTTAAAACGTATGTTGCATGTGGCATTTAGTGAGTTTTGTGTGCGTCGTCAACAACGGCGTCGCCTGAAATGTGTCAAATGTGAAATTTATGTCGACAGACAAAGTTGTTGAGTGTGCGTACATATATGCAAAAAAACAAAAAAAAAAAAAACTCACTTGTGCGCACGCGCAGCAGCCCCCTCGTTGCCCCCTTGCACCACACTGCAACTGCAACTCCGCCCTCACGCATTTGGCTTATAAGAAATTAGCGCAAGCTGTCTCACAACAAAGCAACAAAAAAACATTTAAATAAAAGCCAAAACAAGTTGTTAACTTTATTAGTGTTCATTTAACTTATGCGCAAACAGAAAAAGTGATTTGCATAAAGCGCGACTGGCAATTAGTTGGCATGCATATCGCATTTGTTGGCTAACAAACAGACTGCAGACGGCAAAACTGTGTACGAGTAGACTGCCAAAGACTGAGTAAGTCTTTGGGACTTGGGTCATAACTCAAATGCACGCCTAGAGGGCAGAACAAAGTGTTTAACACAAAAATGTTTGTACAAATTCGTTACACGCCAAAATGCATGTTACTTGCCAAAAGAAATGGTTTCATCTTAATGGATGTGATTTTGTCGAACTCAATAGTACCTCTTTTCTTAGTTTCCTATTCAATTTGTCATATTGAAACTCATTGAGTGTCACGCACATTCACACGAATTGCCATGCACAGCATTCATTTGATGTCTTTTGCTGTTTTGTTCGTGTTGTTCGCTTGTTAAATAACAACAATTGTTGTTGCCGCTGCTGCTGTTGTGGGGCAAACAATTTGTGTTTTTACATAAATTTACGGCTCGATTATGAAGAAAATTCTTGTCATACTAATGAGCATACAACAATGCACGCACACGCACTAAACACAAACCATGGGACCAACAGCACCAGCAGCAGCAGAAACAGCAACAACAATAAAAATTGCTGTTGTTCCTGTCAATTTTTCATAGATATTTTTATGTATGCTCTATATTTAGCATGCCACAAATTCTCAGCTACTAATTCCATGTACTCAGAGATTTTGTTTCGCTTTTTTTCTGTCACAAACAGTTCAAGGCTATTTTGATTGATGGCTTATGGGGTTATTTGTGCTTAGCAGCTCATTTGTTTGTGAGTCACGCAGCATTTTTGATAGTTTCTCCACTCGTTTAGTCGGGCTTCGAGGCCACTTAATGCCCATCTTTACTACTGGGCTTATTAACTGCAATTGAAGAGGCATAAACAAAAACTTCTCATTTCCTGCGTGGGAAATGTCGAAACTCTGGACAAACCAAATACCCATTGAGGCTTAATACATTTTTAATTGCAATACAAAAAAAAAACAAAAACACAGCAACGCCTACTCGGCAAAAAACGAACTTTCACTTGAAAGAAATCTGGTGCCCCTTGGAGAATACTCGCATTCACGAGATGCAGTTACAAGCGGCGAGTGGTAATAAAAAAAAATCAACAAGCAAACGCATAAATTACAGCCCAAAATTGGTGAAGTCACTCAAGTAACATACAAAAAACTATATAAGGAAGTCGAGTGTGGCACGCTCGAAAATGCGAATTAAAAACAACAAACGCAACAGCAACAACAAAAAATCGACCTACATGGCGTATACGTAATTACAAATTTATGTGAACGTCACTTGATATGTTCGATACAACAACAGTAACAAAACAAAAAAAATGGGCAACTAACAAACCTGGCATGAATGCATAATGCATACGAACAACTGCAACAGCAGCAGCCGCCGGCGACACTTGCCACGTTTGCCACAGGAATCGAAGTTGGAGCCGGCGCGGCGAGTTTCCCATTGACAGCTTTGACTGTTCATTGCTGCTGCGCCGGCGCATCGTTACTTGGGCGTTTGCCACACGCAAATACCCTCAGGCTAGGCTGGAAAATCAATAAGCGCGCACTCGCTACAAATTGTGGCAACGGTGCAACAGACCCACGGCTCTTGCCAGATTGTTATCTGGGCTATGATTTTTCGTAGTTTCTTCTATTTCGTAATTGCAACTCTAATCCAAGGCGTCGTATCTAATGAGGCGCAAAAAGAGAGGCGTGACGGAACGCCTGCTTGTGGCAGGCAGCACAAATGTCAGGCAACTCTTGCTTACAACATTTTGCACTTACAATGACTACTTTTTTTTTGCAAAGGTGGGACTCGCAGTGGGTTGAAAACCCGCTCCTGGCAGCGACGGCTACGACGACGACTGATGAAGCCATTAAATTGAAAATTATATGGAAGTATTTGTTAATTGGCCAAGTCCATTGAAATTAACGCTTGTTCGGACTTGTGTTTTTTTCTATCTCTTTTACGATTTTGTGCGTAAATAACATCGAAATTACATTACATACATACACAACATAGATTTAAGAGGTTATGTGAAAATGTTATTACAACATTTAAATTGAGTTTGTTTAACCTACCCACAACATGTATCTTTTCTGCTTTTTAACCTTTACTTTATTATATAAATAAATCCCCTTTGTTACTGAATCATTTATATATGAATTTGTAAGATTGTATTCAAAGCATTTTGCGGTTTAAAATTTAATTATCTGTATAAAGCTGCAGCTTATTCCTCTGAAAGAATTCTCGAGCAGCTTATGAATTTCTAGCAAAAATCTTTGTACATTTTTATCTAATTGCTTCCGGGAAAGCGACAAAAGCTAAAAATATACATATATACATATGAAAATCTTTTCAAACGCAAAAACACACACAGTCACGCATATAAATATATAATATGTACGATGGATGAGATACGAGGAAATATTATTCACAACGATGACGTGAACAAATTTCGTAGACTATCTGATAAACTCACAAGCGAACAGATTATCAAAAATGCAATGCAAAAATCAAAATAAAAAATCCACAAACAAACAAAACACCTCTATGGAGGATGCTGTTGATTGAGATCGAAGTTTTACTTTTGTGGAAAAAAGAAAAACAAGCTGGGCACGCATGGGAAATTGTGAAATCATCACGAAAAACGCTGCAAATTCTTACGCCCGACAGCGAATTACGTGAGCCGCATGGCCAAAACAAAAGAGCCAACAGCAGCAGCCGCAATGAATGCACGAATGAATGAATAACTGAGTAAGTGAGTGAGTGAGTTAGTGAATGAACGTGAGAGTGAGTGAGTGATGCAATGAGTAACTACCTAGGCACAAGACACAACAGGCAATATTGAAACAAAAGCCAAGTGCAAAATAAAAAACTACAAGGAAAAATCTGTGTTCATTGTTTGCTCTCGCGCGTATTTCCACAGATTTTCACGAAAAACTTGCTGTTCTCAATCTCTCTCTCTCTTCCTCTGTCGGCATCTTTTGTTTGCTTTGCGGCTTTAACGCAAACACTCAATATTTATTCTTTTGTACTATTTACCTCTTTGCCTCTTTCCCTATCTCTTCTCTACCTATTCACCTATCTACCTAGACCGCAACCGCAGCGAGCGTGAATCCTTTTGCATTAAGTCTGATTTTTATGGCTGAAGCATTTTACGCTTTTGGCTTTGATCCGCTTTCGACTTGGCTCTGGCAATATTTTTATTTGTGGGCGTAATTGAAAGCGGCGAGCAGAGAACCCACACAATGGCGCATAGCAAATTTGTAAGCCAACTATTTAGTGGCCAAAATCAAAGGCAGCAACCGTCCCAATAAATCGCATCCATCTACATATCTTTCGTTGTGCCCATGCGGCGTATGCGCAATCGGTGCAAATGTTGGTTAGGTGAAGCGGGAGGGCTGATCCGAGTGCCTGCAGCAATTGTGGGTTATCCCACCGATTCCTGCCGGCAACCATCCTGCAATGTCCGTAATAAAAATGTCGAAACGAAGGCTTGTGGGCATTTGCCAAATACTTCGGAATTGTTAGACTTTATGCTATTTCAATAGCTTTATCTGTGTAGGTGCGAGAGAGTGTGTTTGTTTATTTGTTTGTGTGTAGTAACTGAAAGCAGTGGCCAGTGTTAGGCAAATATTGAAGCATCGAACACGTTTCAGCCAAATTGCATTTTTATTGCCACCTTCTGCAATGTTTGTGGGTGTTCACTGTATATTTAATGCGATATAGATACAGATCGTAAACTAATGGCAGTTAGATAAACCCACAGTTTGATATCTTAAACAATTTCTTAGTGCAGATTATGTCAGATAGTTTAAGATACTTTGTATAAATATTGAATTTCCCTTTAATCGTTACGCCAGAAAGCTCTCTATAGATTATCTTCTTGTGCACTTTGAGTTGTTGTCTGACACTATATCGAAGGCTGCCCTGTACGTGCTTTTGCCTAAAATGTCATTGTGTCCATTTTCCATTATCCGTTTTTGCTACCTGCTGTTGAACTACTTGAATTCCCTTTTCAACAAGTCTGTTCATTTCCCATTCATTCCCCTCTTTTTGGTTGCATTCAAAGGTTAGCAAATTCATTTGCATGCACATCGCTTGTTTGAGTTTATTGATTGGAATTCTGGTCGCCCTTGGTGGAGACATCATATTAAAAATCTTTTGAGCTGGCAACAAGTGATGTGATGAGCAGCAGGTAGGACAACTCGGTGACTTGCCAATATCAAAGTTACAATTGCTAGTAACTAAATCAAAATGTTAGTCAGCAAATTTATTACCTCCAACGTCACAGCACTGCAGAGTGTAAATTGAGTAAATTGCATGTAGTAAATCCCAATCGACTATTTGCATGTAAACTATCTAATCGGCAGTTGGGCTTAGTTCATCTAGCTAACTCTAACACCTCTCGTTCTACTACTATGTAGGTTGGCTTTTATTTAATAAACATTTACGAGCCCATGTTACCATATCGAAAGGGGTAGGGGCGGGGGGCTTAACAAAGGTGGGTGGGTTGAGAGTTGTTGGGTTGTAGTTTTTGTAATTTTTGTCATGCAATGCGCAAACACAAAACTAATTGAATTTTTCGTGTACCCTAGCCCCTTGCTCTGTCTCTATTTCTGTGCATCCAACTCTGTCTCTCTTTTAATGTGACCAGCTCTTTTTTATTTTCTGCAAGTCAGCACGAAGGGAGAAGCCTCCCATTGTCTGTGGCTGTTGCCGCTGTTGTTGCTGGTGGTACGTGCCACAATTTTGGCTTGTCACAGTGTTGTTTGGATGTTTAGGGTGTGCCTTGTTGTAGTTTGTGCACTTTTTTTTTTCCTTTTTCTCCTATTGTTGATTGTGCCCCAAAACATATAATCAGCATATAATTAAAAGCTACTAACATGCAACAAATTACACGAAAAGTATCTTGTAGTCTCACAATACAAACAAGAGTCGTTCAAGGTTGTTCGTGATTGTGTTTTTCTTTCATTTCAATCGTTTTTTTTTTTTAGTGTTTTTCTCTTCTTCCTCAGTAGAGTGCTTAAAGGCGTGGCATGCCAGACTGACCCAAAAATCCATTTAGCGCCTGTAGAAACAACGCGAAACAAGACCACAAGCCATTTTTGTTTGTTTAATATTCTTTTTTTATTTATATGTTTTTTATGCTGAAGCAACTGACACCATTTTTTTTGTGGCCAAATTGTGCGTCTTTTGGCTGAGCACAATGAAATGCAATTATTCTGTCGAGTACATTCAGTTTCGTTTTTCATTTTTCAAGTACCCAAAGCAACCTACTAGACGCATTTTCATTGTCCAAACAAACAACAAAAAAGTGACCCAATTTCGTATATGATTTTTTGTTTTGGTTGCATTGAAATAGTTTTTATGATTCAAATTTAGATGCAAGCTTTGCAGTTGTTATGGCGTATGTTTTTTTATGTTAGCTTTTTAAGTGTAAGCACGTTATATGATGCCAAATGCGTTCATTGGCTTAGCTTGAAATTTCATTCAAAAAGTCAGCAACTGCAACTCCAACTCAACATACTCAAATTTATGCTTTGCCTGCGTAATTGTAGTTGCAGCCCAAATGCTCAGATAATTCCACAATGACATGGCCCACTTACAGTTACAGTTGCAGGCTGTTATCAGCAAACCAAAACTGAAATTAATTAAATTACTTGTAATTTATATTTTGAAAATATGTTTGTGCATTTTATGGCATGTTCAACATTTCCTAGCAACATGTTGCTCTTGTTGTACTGTCACAGCAACATCTATTACACATGCTGCTCCCGACAATTGGATAATTTCAATTCCTACAGCTGCCAATGTGTTACGTTTTATGCCAGTTCGCACAGCTTATGATGATAATTAAGCAGCTTATTGCTGCCAGCTAGAAATTCTCTGTGCACATTAGGCGTCTGTCTGTTGTGTTGTGTCCCTTCGTCTGTTTGTGCCCTGTCTGACCATTGCAAATGCTTGGTAATTATATTGCGCAGTCTATGGGATAAACCTGCCCTTTTTTGCCCCATTAGGCCCCCTTTTTTTTGTTATTGTTGTTGCATATTTTGCCATTGGCATAATCTCATAAAAATGCTTGCCATTTATGCGGGAACTGTGTATTTGCTCCAGGTTTTGCCAGTTGCAATCTCTCGTTTGCCATTGTCGTCATCGCCGTTGCCGTTGCCGTTACCGTCCGCTCGTTGATGCGTTAATTTGCATCCAACATGCACCATGATTACCCGCAGCAAATTTGCAGCAGCAACAGCTGCAGTTGCCGCCGTCACGGGACAACAGCTGGCCATGCCCCATTCGCCTACTGGGCGCACAGAATATTGTTGCTACTGTCTGGTATTTGTTGTATGGTTGTGGAGATTGAGGGGGGGCCAGCATTCATTTGGTTATTGGTTTATTTGTTTGTTTGTTTGGTTTTGCACATCTGCAATGTTGCCAATGGCTGGGCAATTGGTGAAATGGTCAAAGGGACAGATAGACAGTTGAACAGTTTGTAGCGTTCGCTGTCATACGCTTGCTGTGCGCCCAGTGGTGTAATTTGCATTTGTTTGTTGTTATTGCTGAGCAATATGTTGTTGCTCATCAGCAGGAGCAACATACAGCGATTGCGGCTGCTGCTGCTCTCGCAGCTGCTGTTGTTGTTGTAGCTGCTTCAGTTTTTAATTATTAAAATGCTGCTGTTGATGATGTTTCCAGCTGAAGCGTTGTCAGCATTTTCCACAGCTGTTTGTTGTTGTTTTTCAGTTATTCTTATGTTACAGACGCAGAACTTTGTGCTCTTGAAAGAGTTTCCCATATTCTGTTGTTGTTGTTGAAGTTTTGTTTGTATTTGTTGTACATTTGTTTAACATTTGCCTTTTCGCGGCCTTTGTTTTGCCTGCTGCTATTTTAATGCTGTTGATTTAGTTGCTGTTTGCTTTTATTACTTGTATTATTGCTGTTGCTGTTGCAGTTGCTGTTTCTTTGTTGTCTTCAACATCAGCTGGCCAGTTTAGTTATTTGGCTCACTTATCGCGTGTGTGTGAATCATGCAACAGTGCAGATGGCCTTAGAGATGTTCTTGTTTCTCATTTCTTGTTTCTGGTTGTTTTTATTTATAGATTTTGCAAATTTCATTTGTTTGGCATTCTTGTGCATAAGACCGCAAGATTTATTGCACTATGTGCACCCCACTAAACTTGGCAAACGTTGCAAAATCTCTTCCAGAAGCCAGGCCCAGCCAATGAACTGTTGGGTATTTAAAGTCTTTTGTTACATTTCATGCAGCGCTGATTCAATTAGCCGCCTGTCAGTTTGCAATTTAGCAGCGACTTACGAAATGCGTCAGGCCCACGAAACAATTCAGCATCGCAATTCTTACGGGAAATTTGCTATTTGAATGGGCAAAACTTAATACTGTACAGGCCGCACATCATAAAGTGCATGTTGCACAATTTGCTTTTGATCTCACTGCTTTCACGCCAATTTCTTTGCGAGATCTCGCCTAGATATGTCCAATGTACAACAAATTTGCATATAGATAGGCTCTAAGCAAGCAGGCTGGCATAATAAATCTTAATAATTAATATATACCAGCACAGTGGGGCCACAATCATGCAACCACATCTAAACAGAAGCCAGCCCACATATTGCAAGTATGCCGCAAAAAGTTTTTTTTTCAATTAAATTTTAAATAAGCTTTTTCGTGGCGGACATTTTGTTGTTGGATTTAAGCGACGCGTCTGCCTGGCGCCTAACCAAAATGTAAGCCAATCAGCAGAAAGTGTTGCAAGTGTGGTTGTTACAACAACAACGACAACATTTATCCAAAAAGAGGCATACAAGTTGGCAACATGTCGACGACTTATGCTGAACTCTTGGCGGATTTTCCATGCCACTCGCATAATCGCCGTTGACATTTTCATGGCAAAATTAGCACAAAGTGCATGCGTTTACAAACACACACACGCACACATATGCGCCACTTATAGATACATATATGAAGTTATATTCAAATGGGCGAATGCGAATAAATGGCAAGGAGATTGTCGCTGTTGCAGCCGCCGCAATAAATTTAACATGCAACGCAGACGTGGCGCCAAAATGTGCCAGCTTCGATGTCAGCACCGTCGCGTGTTGCAAGCTGCATCTGTAACTATTACTGTGTGTGTTTGTGTGTGTGTGGTTGTTTGCCACGCGGAATTTGCCACACAAATTGAAAACTTATGCGCGCATTAACAATTTATCAACTGAAATGTTGGGATATACTCTCTCTTCCACTCCCATGTGTGGCAGCTGAAATGCAAAATAAGTTGCAGCAAAAGAAAAAAAAAAACAAAAAAATAAACACAAACCAAAAAACGAAAAAAAAATTTGTAAATATTCTCGTATGCAAAAGAAAATACAATAAATAAATACATACGATGCAAATACGTAGAGGAATTCGAAATTCGTTATACGAATACACAAATCGGCATTTTGCTTCCTGTTTGAATGAATCTTTAATTGAACGTAAAAAGCGAACAAATTAAATAAACAATTATTTATTTGGCTGTTATGCAATGATCGTAGCCAAGAATGCGTGCAGTTTCAGAGCTAAGAATACCTTTTTCACTATCGGTAACCAGCTGCTGATAGGGTATTTAGATTTTTCAAAGCATTCGCGATAACGCTACAAAAAAATTATAACGTTGCAAAAGAAGTGCTTAGTGTAGGTATTAAGTTTAACTAGAGTCGAACACAACTGAGTTCAACGAACCAGAGAAAGATCTGCCACAAAACTGCTGATGTTGATCTACACAACAACCACGACAACAACAACAACAAACGTGTCATAATATATAATAACCGAACTCAACGAACCATAAAAATGTATAACAGTTCAAGCATATCGATAGAATCTAGCACAAGTTGTTTGTTGGCCATATAACATTCTCATTTCTTTCATTCTTATTCCCAATCTCATTCCCATTCCCTTTTACATTCTTTATACCCATTCTATTTTTATTTATATATTTTGTTTTTTCGCCGCATTTGTTGACTTAATCGTTATCGCACCGGCCGCTGCACAAATTGTTGGTGTTCGACAAGTAGTCAACAACAATTTTTGATAACAATTATTAAACGCCCCTTTGACACGCAGCCAAAGGGGCAAGCCAAAGACAAGAAACCCAAAGCGGATGTTTTTATTTGTGGTTTGCATTGCAGTCCGAGCATTGGAAAGTATTGAAGTATCTGTTTGTTGTTCTAGGTCTTCTTCTTCTTCGTCTTGTTGCTGTTGATTATAAATTTTCTTTTAGAATTTATGGCCTTAGCCAACAGTTGACTTCTTGGCCTGGCCTGTGAGCTGTCGATAGGGTTTCGCTCACAAAGTGCATGTCTGTTGTGGTTCTTTGTTGTTTGTACATTGAAATTGATTTTCTATCAAGGCCATAAATTTCACATGAAAAATGTTATTATTTATGATATATTTATGATATCCTATGTACAATACCCCAATTGGTGGATTGTTTTAAAGAACAGCAAAACGCTATCTTTTTCGTGGAACTAAAATCTGTAAATGCAAGTTGAAATGTAGAAAAGAATTCTTTGCCAACCAAGTTTTTCTTTGAGTGCACATTGAAGAGACAAACAGTCTATCGAATAAGTTTCGCGTTTTACCACCAGTCAAAAGTTAACAGCTTGCACTTTCGTAAGCATTTTCTTTAATTAGAATATGGTAGTAAAACTTTTTCCAAACAAACACAAACACATTCATCTTAAGAGCATAGCGGCTTTACAGTTTGCATTTTCTTCGTTTTTTCGTCGACAGCCCGAACGAATTGCATGATTTTCAGCACATTTACAGCAAATTTTCACAAATTGAAAACGCATTCAACATACATTTATGTGTGTGTGTGTGTGGAGTGTGTAGGGTTGAAGGACAGTCGAAATATGTCAAGGTATGCCTTGGCACGCCTCTGAGCCAAGTGTTTAGCAGGCTAAACGTTTTCTTGGCGCTGAGCCAAGTCTGATAATGCCACAGTCGACAGCAAATTTTCGGCATAGGCTTTTGCAATTGGGCTAAGTGTGTGTGTAAGCCAACACAATGGCACAAAATGGCCCCAAAAGCCACTGCAGCACAGCCGCACCACCAGCCTCTTTCCCTTGTTGCCTATGCATTCACAAATGCCTGTAGACAATTACAGTAAACAAATTCGCACACGTTGCCTGCTTGGCTGCTGCTGCGGTGACAGGCTGCAAAACAAGAGACGAAAATAGACAGCAGCAGCAGCAGTTGCAGCAGCAACATCAGCAACTAAAAGTGAGTGGGCGTTTTAGTGTCACGCCCACATGCCCTGCGGTCATGGCCATGCTAAGGCATATAACTCGTATATTTTTTTTGGCAAGCACAGTATTCTGGCCATGCATGAGATTTGCATTTTCACACCGCGCTACGTCGCTCTCTTTCCCTTTCTCTCTCTTTTCCTCTGTAGGCCCCACAAGACTGCAATTTGGCCTGCTGCCTGCTCTTGCCAGAATTACTTTGTCCTAGCATACTTTTCTGGGCCATGTCATGATGCATGCATGTATCTTTCTGTCTCTATGTGTGTGTGTGTGTTTCTGTTTGTGTATGTCACGACAATTCAATTGAATTTCTGTTGCTCGAGCTGCAAGCTCTTGAGCTACAAAGCAATGGAGCGAATATCAGCAAAATAAAACAGCAGCAGCAAAGTTGAACTGAAAGCACAGTGGGGCAGCTAATCGAAATTCCATACAAAAATAACAAAAGGGAAGCACTCGGCATATACCATACTTCTCTCTTCAACTACGATCATTTCGGGACAAAATTATATCGGTATGTCTTAGACTTTTGCCCCAGTCAGTCAGTCAAAGAACAAAGGGTTTTTTGGTACTCTTTGTTTATGTATGACCCTTATAAGATCTCAGAAACTATTTGTTATCAAAATTTAAACTATAAAAATATTCGATTTGTTTGCGCACTGTGCTGCTCCCCGAGCTAGGTTTAAGTTACAGCCAGTCTCGGAGGCGACAGAGGCATCAGCTGCCGTTGCAGAAGAATGCCCTGCAGAGGAAACAGCCACACATAAAGTTTTTTCTGTGTTTTGGTGCTAGACTGGCTGACGCCGAGGAATCTGACAACGTCTGTTGGCCTTTTGCCATGTGGGTTGCTTTTGCTTTGGCCGCTTGTTGTTCTCGCACTGTCTGATTTATGACCAGCACAGCAAGCAATTCACAAAACGCATAAACAGGCAATTGCAATATGGTCTTAAAGCCAAAACATTGTCACAAATCCAACTCTGAACTCGTTTCCAAATGCAGCAGCTGCCAAATTTTGAGTTGACTCTATTTTTCACAATTTCTTGAAACACAAATGATTGATTGCATTTGTATGTGAGTCATCACAATTGGACGCTGTTGCACCACTTAAATGGTCATGTGTCAAAAGTCTGATGGTTGCTCAAGCTTTTAAGATGTGTGAAAATGTTTGCCAGATGCCAAAAGTATTAGCTATATTTTTTGGACTGCATCTCACTATTTGTCTGTCGAATTTGGCCTTGCGCGTGTCACAATTTTTTTTTTATTTATATTTTTCGTTATTTGCCACACTTGTGTGCAACGCCATTTTCAATTTTCCATTTCATTTTGCTTTTATGCCAGCTTGTTGAATTCGCAATGCACGTAGCATGACATGGAAAATATGTGTCATGGCTTTGCGGCCAACGACGCGATAAAACGCAGCAACAACAAGGTTCAGCTCGACCGTATTTATCCAGCTAACCGCCTGCCGCATGCCCCATGCCGCATCATGACAACAAGCAGCTACTGTTCGGTCTTTCTCCTGACTTTAAATATAGCCTGCTGATGAATAGCTGCCACGTCTGTTTACAGTTGTTTTGTTTTAATATAATTTTTTTTGTTTTCGTATTGTCAAACTCATTTAGTTTAATTTGCTAATTTTATGGCCACGACATATGGCCAGTTAATCGGGGCTAATATTTATGCACACACATACATAAGTATTTATGTCTGTAGGTGCAGCGCAAACACATAAGCCTCATGTAAAAACCATTAATTTAAATTATAAACTATAAAGACAAAAATGGGCAAAACACACACAGAAAGAAACACAGAAGATGAATCTATGCCATATAAGTCGATTGCTCAAAGCTCCCCGTTTTGTCGCTATATGGCTATATGTTGTATTTGTTGTTGTTGCTGTTGTCATTGTCATTGCAGTTGTCATGAAATGCGTGTCATTCTGCCCACGCCATAAGCACCCACACCAGTCCACTCCCCTCTACCCCTTTTCCACTTAGCTATCTATTTCGACTCAATTGTCACATGTGCCACACGAACAGCAAAAACTATTAACACATATACTTTATGTGTAAATAAATATACTATGTATGTTTGTATGTAGGCCATAAATTTACTGTTGTAATCGAGCTTAAAGTGAGACAATTTGTTTTGGGGTAAAAATACTTACTGAGACAACCTGTTGATTGGCCATAGAAAAGAAGAAAATTCATGTACAACAACGAATTCATTAAACTGAAACAAACACAATCATTTTAAACAATTAAGTAAACCTTTAAATACAAAAGGAATTCATTTTAGGCTGAAAGTTATGAACAAAGTTAATTAAATAAGAATTGAAAGCATTTTGTCACATGCTGTGAGTCTTCAGTTTAAGTTATAAACCAAAATAATAGAGCAAAGAAGAAATGACACCGTTTTATGTAAGAAAGAAGAGAAGCTGTGAGCAACAAATTTGCAATTACGAGCAATTTCAAAGTTATTAACAAACGCTCCACGAATGATACACAGACATTAAAGTAGTTTAAGCAAAAAGAAATAAAATAAAATTGTTGTATTGATATTCGTTAAGAGAAACCCACGCCTATTACTGTACTATTCTGGCGTGATGGGTGGCGCCAGCCAACCACATTGAACCACAAAGGCTTTGAGCCATAAACAATTAAGCGAGAGCCACCACACCCACACATACTTACATACATACAGAGAGAGAGAGAGAGAGAAACAAATAAACGATAATTCGAAGATGATTGGAACACAGCATGAAGGAAGTCATGAGATTTTCAAACATAAACCACAAACAATGTGTGGTCTATTAAGACTTAAGTGAAGTAAATACTGTCTGCCTGTGTATAATCTTGCTTAGATGTGTACAATGAACATATACGTACATATTTTGTGTAATAAACTAATACTGAACTTAATTTATTTTTGTGTGTGTTTTGCAGGCGCCACATGCGGCGGCAGCTGCTGCAGCAACGCTACCGAATTGGAACTGCGCCACAAGGCAGCTGGAAAATTTGAGCAACTGCTGCATCATCATACAAGCAGCCTGCGCGGCATCCTCGAGACCACAGCCAGCCAATTCCAGAGTGAGTATATGAATCTATGAATCGCAATTCGAAACGAATGCAGTGCCAGAAATGTAAAACTGGTAAACGGCAACGGGCAGCGGGCAACTGGCAAACGCTTTTATGCAAATCAGTCAGCGAGCCAGTTGGTTAGTCAGACTCAAAGTCAGAGTCAGAGTCAGTTGCAAAAGTTTCGAAAAAAAAATGAGACATACATACATATATCTTTTTTCGTGGCAATAAATTATTTATAATATGCAAATATGAGCGTGGGTCGCGTTAAAATTATGATGATAACTTTTATTTTTTTGGGCGTCGCGAAGTGACTTTAACAAAATTAAACTTGAAACGCGAAATTGATTTGTAATTTGCATTTGTATGCAGATCGAAATGATTTTACGAAATGTATATGTGTGTTATTTTTTGTTTTTTTTTATTTTGCCCAAATCCAGCTCTCCTTCAGCGACGGGCCAAACGCGTTGTTAGCTGTTTGGGATGCAACAAAGTGTCTGCATCTAATTAAAAAGGCATTAAATATTGTCGTTTTTGTATTGTTGCTCATCGCCTTTTAGACAATTTGCAAACTTTGTTTGGGTCACGTTTTGGTTTGGGACCGCAGCGGCAGCAGCAGCAAAACCAGAACTTTTCAATGCCTTGCAAATTGTTGTCGTACATGTTGTAAATCTCGCTTTAAAGGCGTGCCCCCACTTCTCAGCTCTCAATATATATATATATATTGTACATATATATAAACTGCTGTTGTTGACTGTCGGCTGCAGTTCTTGGAAATGGGCGCGCATTTAATATTTAAAAATTTGCTGTTGTTTGCTGCACCCGGCTTTAATATAACATATTTTTTTTACAGCCCGCCTATCCGAGGGCAATTTGTATAAATTAATATCTTTTGTTTGCATTTGATGATTGTCCCACGTCAGTTAAACAACGCTTTTTCATTGATTCATTTAGTATTTGTGTTTATTAGGTTTATTTTTTTAAATATTTTATGGCGGACATAAAAAAATATGATTGAGAAATTAAACTCCAACAAACGGTTGTAATAAAATACAAAATATTTATAAAAAGCAACTTTTGTTTTATGATAATCTCAGCATGATCCAAATACCCGACTGAACCTTTACATATTTAATATTCAGTTTGCATTCAGTTGACTTTGCATGATGTCACATTGAAGGTTTTTTGTCAAACGCAGCCAGCGGCGCATTAAAGTATCCCACGTGAAATTTCAAATGCAAAAAACAAATTAATATGCAATCAGCAAAATCATTTAGCTGAATGTTTGCACAGCCATTGAAATGAAATTACACATTCATTTAAAATTGCAATTGATGAACAACAAAGTTACAAAAAAATATATAGAAATGTAGGCGCTTTGCTTTTAATAATTTATGTGACCTAACAAAATATTTTTTTATTTTGTTATCGTAAAGCATATCATATATATATATTTTTATGTCGATTTTTTTTTTGTTGAACATAATTAATGCATGTCAAACAATTAGTTTAACAGCAAAACAAGCTTTTAAGCCATTTAGCATCGAGGATTTCGCATAATGCGCTTGGCTTTAATGTCTTTACATATGGTTCCTTTTGTCTCCTCCTTCTAAAAAGTGATTTAGCTCCTTTCACATTTGGCACGACCGTGCGTATGCGTAATATTTGTAAACGTGCAACACTACAAACTCTGCAAATGCTCAACTATAAAATTTTATGCTTGTGTATTTATGTTTATGACTTATTTTTATTTTCGCTTACGCATAATATTTATATAATTTTTTTTTGCTGTATACACAAAATAAATGCACATTTCTATTTAGTGCCACAGCTTGAGCAGCTCGAGCAACAACAACAACAACATTGCGCATATGTGCTTTTTCAATCCCCCTGCCTACCGCCCTTCACTCTGCTGTTTGCTGCTTCTTTCCGTTTCCTGGCTGATTGTTGTTTGTGTTCTGTGTTGCTGCGTTTGCTTTGTTGCCTCGCCAAGTTGCATGTGTGTGCTGGTTTACATTGTTGTTGTTGTTTTCTCTCGTTCTGCCGCTTTTGTGCGAATGCATGTTTCGTATTATTTTTAAGCAAGTATTTGCGTGTGTAAACACGTTTCGCAGCTTACGAATTATGCCACAGCCTCCCGGCCCCCTTTATTTTTGCCACACCTCGCCAGCGGCAGCAGCATGCCCCCCAGCCAAGTGGCAAAGACAGCAGACGCTGTATGTCTCCATTGCACTTACAACGTCCACAAACATCTCACATCTCCCACTCTTCGCCACTCCTTCACTTTCTTAATGCGCTTTGCCTTAAAAAACTAACACCCCCGGACCCACCCGCCACACATCCCTTAAAAATGGGCGTGCGCCTGCATAAAAGTTCCAAATGCTGACTTACCGATCAGCCAGTTTGGCTGCCTGCCACACACACACACAACGGAAAACTTTTTGTTGGCCTTTGTGCAACGCAAAAAAAGAGTGGCAAAAATCCGTTTGCTTTTTATATTTTCGCATTTTAACAATGCAACAACAACACCAAAAACATTTGGCGTCACGTGCACTTTCATAAGTCGCAACTATTGTGGCACATTCCATTGTTGTTGTTGTTGTTGCAGTCGCCTCTCTTAACTTGGCCCAAGTCTGTTTTTGGCCATATCTTGTGCTTTGCTTTGCTCTGCTGATGTTGTTGTTTTCGTTTTGGAACGAAGCAAAGTGGTTTTTGGCCGTCATCGTTTGTTAACTGCTTTTGTTTGGCTTGTCACAAAGTGAAGCGGTTAGATAGTTGGTTACTTGCTTGGCCAGAGAGCACGAGCTTCAAGTGCCTCACTCGCCTCACAGTGCTTGCAGCAGTTATAGTTGTTGTCATTATTTTTAACTGCAAACAGCAAACTGAAATTGAAGCTAAGCTGCCAGGATTTGAACGTAAACCCAATGTTTTTATTTGTTTTAATGTTGATCAGAATGCTGTGCTTAATGCAATAAATTCCCCTTAAGCTAAAACTCGTTTGAGTTTGGTGCCATAAAAAAGCCACCAATTAACACAAATCCATTGTTGAAAGATATTCTTATTTAAATATGTATTAGGCATTAAAAAGCAATCAGTTGACCTTGGGACTGCAGCTACAGTTACTGAATGAATTTGCCAAGACAATCATAAAAGTTCAGCTTAAAAATAAACGCAGCCGAAACCAGCTGAAATTTATTTATTGATTTCAAAATCAAAACAATATTAATGAAGTGCTTTGCGGTTTGTCAAA
This sequence comes from Scaptomyza graminum, assembly GCA_018901835.1. Classification (NCBI taxonomy): domain Eukaryota; kingdom Metazoa; phylum Arthropoda; class Insecta; order Diptera; family Drosophilidae; genus Scaptomyza; species Scaptomyza graminum. The sequence continues at coordinate 2,334,897 of JAEIFL010000243.1, forward strand.
CAAAATGCGATAGACAGCTAGCAACAAACTGCGCAAAAGGTTTCATTAATTAATTTGCCAAAGGCAACAACAAACAGCGCCATTTTGTCTACCCAACCAACGGACTTAGTCTGTTCCATCTTTCAAATGTTGCTTATAATTAATATAATTAGTTGCTAACCAATGTAGAATAAAAAAGCTTCAAGCGCACACATTTAATTAGAGAGCGAGGCAAGAGATTAGGTGAAGGAATAGGCCGAAAAGAGACAATTAATGCGTATGCTCTCAAGCATTTCAATATGATGCAAAAGAGGAAAAAGTATAGCAAAAAATATGAAGTTCAGTCACGACCAGAAAAGTTGAGAGGCTGTTGCTGCTGTTGCTGCTGCAAAAGTCATCCAATTACTTTGACATTGTGCAAGGATCTACTATGTAGAAAGAAGAAGCCAAGAGCCAGAGAGCTGCCACAGCTGTTGGAGTGGACGAGCCAAGTCAAGTCGTTGCTGTTCGGGGCGTGCCCGAGTTGGCACGCCTGCCCCACCAGAATAGCTAGTTACAATACAAGCACTTAAACACTGGCTGCTGCGTGCTGCTGGTGTGCACAGTGTGATGTTACCATCCTATCGATGCAGATAACAGCAATTATCATTGGAGTAGATAGTGCAACGAAGTGCGAGAGAGAAAGTGAGAAGCTATGCTATGATTATGTTTTGCTCTACCTTAAAGTCAAGCCAATGAATGTAAGATAAGAGAGAATGAGAGAGACACTTGTAACAACAACAGAAACAACAAACAGTCACACTGTGCAACTTGCCGCATTGCCAACTGAAACTAAACGCGACTAAGGCCAGACTTTGTGTAGAGAACCTAAAGCGATAGAGCCAAAGCTCAAGAGGTGGAGCAAAATCAAGAAATACATGCATATAAAATGCAAATAAAAAAGCGCCAGATACTAAAATTGTAATATCCGCAACACACAGGAACGCAACAAAAACAACAACAAAAATATACAAAAAAAATATAGCTAAAACTACAAACGAACAGGCAAAAAAAATATAAATAAAAAAAATAAAGCGGGCTGAATAAAAACCAAACCTGTGGGCTATCCCTGCATACATTTATTTGCCATGGCGTGGGAAACAAAAATAGCAGAGAACGCCGCCAACTGCGAAACGCGGTCGCATCTGCTATACTCCCCTTCCCTTATCCCTTGCCCCTTGTCCCTTGGCATGGAACCGGTCGCTGCTTGGACCTCTTGGACTGCCATGCTAATCCATGTTTGCCTGCCTTCCTGCGCCTTCTTCTAATGAAGCAATGAAGCCTAGCCAAGCTCTCTGATATTTGTTCTATGAATACGTGAAGAACTTTGAATGGATATTTAGTGTTGCTCTACCTGATGGCTTGGGCTTGGGCTTGGCTACGTCTCTCCATTCTCTGACTCAACGAATCCCTTTTGCACTCAACATATTAGCCACACTTTGTTGGAGCGTTGTCTAATTCAATCTGAATGTCCGTTTTGGCCATTAGTGTGCTCAAAGTTCCAGTTTAAAAACAAAAACAAACCTAACGACTAATGAAATTTTCATGTCACTTTTGGTATACCAAAAACCATTTTGCTGCATGTGTGTGTTTCGTATTGCGTTAGATTCAGTTCTGGAGACACAGACAATAATCAAGAGGCCTCTATTAATTCCCAGACACACACAGAGAGAGAGAGGCACACAAATTGCAATTAGTTGTGCACCAGCAAAATTCAAGTTCTTTTTATTGTTGTAGTTTTAAGTCGGCCCAATGGTGAAAACTGTCAGTTAGCAGCACATACATATCTAGTCAGACTTTTGACATACAGCTACAACATTCAGCTATAGCTGCAGAGACTACAGAAACTACAGCCTGAGGTCTACGTGTGTGGGCTGTGTGAAAACCTCAACTTAATTGCTTACATTAGGCCGACAAAGCAGCTGCAATAACATTAAGTATACGCAGACATCGTGCCAAGCTGGCAACTGCCAAATGGCAATTTGATAGACAAATGTTCGCCTTGCTTGCTTTGGGAATTTCACAATAATTTAAATACTGTCTTTGAGCTCATAAACGTTGTAAAGAAAAGCGATGCACTTAGACAAAATTAATCGAAGAACAACGTTTTGTTGTTGTAATATATAAAATCGTCATTGCACCACTTTTGTCTTTTCAAATACGCTTTTCACTTTAACAACTGACGCACTTGCATAAACAAAAATATTTCATCAATAAATTGATATGTCTGTAAATAAGAACTTTATACAATTAGTTTTTTCAATTTGTTCTATTGATAAAATTCAATTTCAAGTAAACCAACAAACACAATTTCTTCCATTTGCTTTGCCAAACGATGTATAAAGAAGAAAATATTGCAACCAAGAAATAAATAAATTTATATTTCTTAAGCAACATTTTTTTTTTTTGCCGGTCTGCCGTTGACAGTTTGAACTGGCAGCTTTAACCTTGTTTGTGGTTTGAAATGCAACTTCCGATTCTGAAAGTGTTCGGGCCTAAAGGCCTGACAGCTTGTCAGCACTCTCAGTTACTCGACCTCTCTTAAACCTTCATTTATTATAGTACGAACTTACATATAAGCAATTCTATTGCAGCTGCAATTGCAACAACAATAACGCTTTCAATTATAATTACTGCAAATAAAGCATTTTGGAGTTTGAAAGCGTGTTAATTATTAAATACTCTACATCCGCCAGTTTATGGCTTCAACTTGAACAATGTGGTCAACTACTCAATGGGATTAGCGGCAGGATGTGTGTGTTTGCCAACGGGAAGGAGGGGTATATAGGCCTGGATTGTATGCACTGTTCATAATTAATTGAACAATAACAATGTTATTGTTATCGATTTGCTGCCAAATTCTCTCATACACTCTTTGTCTCTATCTCTGTTTATATATATCCTGCGCAATTACCAACGTCAATTGATAAATGATTAGTTGGTCATATGCTGTATTTGTTGTTGTTAGTTGGAGTCTTGTTTGTACGAAGCGAAGCGCACAAATCGCAAGAAAGCTAATTAAAAGGGGTAAACTCTGACGCATCAAAGGCCATTAGCCGATAAAGAGGCAGGCTGACAGACAAACTAACAAGCCAAGCCCAAAATGAAACCAAGGCTGAGAACGGAAATGCCTCACAGCAACAACAACAACAACACACCAAAGCGTGATGTGATGAGTACAAAAAACACTTTGCCCAAACCAAATGTGTTATTCTCGCAACATTTTTATTTTATTTTTTTATTTTTGTTTAGGTTTCGTGTTATTTTGGATGTTGTTGTCATTCGCCAATTAACAATAAGATTGACACTTTTATATAAAAAAAAAAAACCCAAAAGAACAGATTGCAATATAGAACCTTGCTTCGCTGTGACAGCTGGTTGGAAAGAGAGAGAGAAGAAGAGAATGAGGCAACCAAGTTGACTGACTGACTGAAAGACAGACCGAATGTATGAGTGTGTGTGTATGCTGATTTTGAGATTCGAGATTGACAAACGGTATTTGAGAGGCATTTGTAATCGGCATATTAGCTGCGATAATAACGTGCCACAAGCCGAGCGTTGCATGTGCTGCCTGACAGGTGTTAAGATACAAATATATATATAGATGCCGAAAATCCAGTCAGACAGATTTCTTTGACACTTTGACAGATTATTTCAAGCTGCGCTGCGATTATCATTCACTCTCAGTCTTGATTTGGGCGGCTTTGAAAGCGTTTCAATAGATTTGATTGTTGATTGATTGATCGACTTAATTAAACATAAAACTTGCAATAAATAATTCGAACTAATAAATAGTTGTAAAATTGAAACTGAAATTGAATGAGAAAATGTGTTTTCCATGAATAATTAATAAACAGCATCTTAGAGGCGCAAGTTGCCAAATAAATTTGATTTAATTAACTAAAAGCATCGAAAACAATGGGAACAAAACTTTTGCCGTGCCATGTCAACTGCCAAAATGATAACAAATCCCAGAAAGGCCATTAAGCCATGACGACGACGACTGAAAGCTGAAATCCCAGCAGCAGTCCAAAAAGAGTAAGAAAACAGAGAGAGAACAAACAGAACAGAGTGATTAAATTTTACTACGATGTCGAACAAAACAATAATATACAAACATGCATACTTATTTTTGTTTTTCTTTTCTGTTTTACTTTTGCTTGTCAGGTCACGTCCTGGAACTGGCGGAACAGTCGGAGAACAAAACGTTAAATGTCTTCTCACAGGTTTATAGACGAATGGTGCCACTGTCGCAAATGTTGATACACCAACTCTATACGGAAATCATCAAGTATGTATCAGCAGGATGTAACAAAGCTATAACATTATTATCATTCTCTTCTTCTTCTTTTTTTTTACTTCTTGCAGTCATTTGAAGTACACGTCAAACTACAGCAGCAATAATGGGCAGGGCAACAGCATCCTGAATAGCCAGAGCAGTTTGGAGGATGCGCTGCACAAGTTCTTTGAGCATCTCTTTCCCGTCGCCTACCATCAGGCGGTGCACTTGACCAAGGATAACTATGGCGAGCTGCACGACGATTACACAAACTGCCTGAGGCACAACTATGATGATCTGCAGCCCTTCGGGCAAATACCCAAAGAGATTCAGGCCAATCTACTCCAAAGCGTTCACATGTCAAACATCTTTATGAATGCGCTGCTTCAGAGTGCCGAGGTGCTCAGCGAAACGGATTCGTTGTACGGCAAACAGATGACGGATACGTGCAAATTGCATCTGCTCAAGATGCACTACTGTCCCAACTGCAATGGTCATCAGGAGCACAGCAGACCCAAGGTTTGCTACAGCTACTGCATGAATGTGATGCGGTGAGTGTGTTTTTACAAAACCCTTGAATCTAAATGATTTTGATGATTTTTGGATCTTTGGCTTTTAGCGGTTGCTCGGCTCAGTATTCTGGATTGTTGGACAGTCCCTGGTCAAGTGTTGTTGAGGCTTTGGACAATCTGGTGGCCACGCACATACGCTCTGACAGTGGCATTATGAGCACCATCAAGCAGCTGGACACCAAGCTCTCTGAGGCTATTATGCGAGCCATGGAAAATGGACCAGAGCTGGAGAAGAAGGTAAGTTTCTGATTCCCCAAACAAATGTGGACATATAAATTTAGCTAAATATTATTAAAAGCTCAATAAATTAAAATGTATTTCAACTTGTTCCGCTTTAAATTTACAATTGGAATTTTATGCAGTTCACATTTTTTAAAAGTATTTTACCCCCTTGCTTGCATTGTACAAGGACATTAAGGCATTAATTGCGTCTTAATTTATGGAATATTTTAAATTAACTTAATGAGCAGCCTTCAAGCGAGCCAACCGACCATTAACCAGTTTGATCGTTCAGGCTTACATTTAAGTGGAATGTCAAATTGGATTTAAAATGTTCAATTAGATGATATTTATTCAGCGCACAGCAGTTGCAATTTACATGCAACGCGATGTGCTGCGTGCCACAAGCTGCAGCAGCTGTAGCGACTGTGTCCACACGTGCATGCGCGGCAGCGATTAGCGTGGGTCACATGGGAAGTGGACTTAAACATGCACATCTCTAAGCCGATTGTCTTCCTGCTCCCTCTCTCTATCTTTCAGGTGAAGAAAACATGTGGCACGCCCAATCTGTTGCCCTCGCTGACCGCCGCAGAAGCGCATCCGGTGCCACAGCATGGCAGCATCAAGTGGGCAACGCCACCAGATGCGGGCATTGTACACTTTCTGTCCACCATCGAGAAATCCAAGGAGTTCTTTACCAACATTGTCTACAAGTAAGTTCAGATGCCACAAAACAAACATAAATTTATTTAACTCTGACCAACAAAAATATACAACTCTTACGAGGCCTACATTACATTTATATTATGCCCTACTCGCCACCGGACTTCTTGCCGTTAAAGTTGCGCAGTAGACCAATAAGATCATTCAGCACGCACACATACAGCGGTATGAAGATAGCTAGAAAGAATATCAGATTGGAACACCAGCCGTTCCTAACAATGGGACGACAGGCACTCTAAAAAATAAATAAATAGAATTTATACATTTTAGGGTTATAGATTATAGACTAAAGATAGATTAGAGCTTACGCCTCGGGGCATGGCTTGAGGTGGCGCCAGGCAAAAGTTGCGTGCTGTGTTGTGCACAAACAATATTAGCTCCTTGAACATTTGCAGGCTGTTTGATTATTGACGAAATTTTTGATAAAAAATAAAATCGTTTTGATTTACGTTTTTGTTTGCCAAATGGAATTGAGATACTGAAATATAAGCTAACTGAGTTATTTGTTATTCTGTTTAGCTACTGTGATGACGATTATACTCAACGCGACGATCATCTCTGCTGGACCGGAGATCGCGTTGGGGACTACACACAGCTGCTGATGACTCCGGGCACAGATACACAGCGCTACAATCCGGAGGTGCCGTGGGAGAATCAATCGCAGATCAGCAAACTCAACGAGCTTGTCGATAAACTAATCAAGATTCGAAAGAGCATTGGTGTATCGGTGAGTTAGAAGAATGATTAAGTGTATCCAAATGATATTCATGTTATTTTCTCATCATAGGCGCCTGTCATTAACAATCACGATATACAGAGTGACATGGGTCGTGAGGGTTCCGGCGGCGGCGGCGGAGGAGTTGGTCACATTAGCGACGATGATGAGGAGTACGGCAGCATACACGGCTCCGGTGATGGTTCTGGCGATGGTAAGTCTTTTGTAAACCACTTTTAAATGTTAACGCAGCATACGTAATCGATAAATGTTTTTGTTGCAGGTCCCACATCTAACTTCGATGATCATGCTGGCACCACGCCCATCACTAACAACGATCTTGAATCGCGCGAGAATTCAAAAACAGGCTCAGCTTCAGCGCTGACATTCTCAGCGACAAGCCTACTGCTCCTCACACTAGTCACAACACTCTACAGTAGCTGTAGTTAAAGCAGCAGCACTACCCAAATCCCAAAAAAAAAATCAAATAAAATAAAACGCATATAAAAACGCAAATATATATCTAAAAATGCAAAATGCAAGCAAAACAGAACGCGAAACAGAGCGCACACAAAGTTCGACGCAATTAAAATATTAGTTATGAGGATTATTATTATTATTATGATTATTATTTGGATAATTCTTAAGTTGTTATAATTAATTTAATAGCCTTTAAGCGCACCAACTTTGCAATCAACAAGCGCGTTCGAAATGCAACAAAACAATCGTCAAACAAAACGAAACGAAACAAAACAAATAAACATAATCCCAAATTGAGATGCGGTACGTCTCTCTATTTGGCGTTGTCACCCATTTCTTCTAGTAGCTTTCCCTCAACTCCTAAGCTCCTTGTTGCACCGAAAAAAAAATCTAACTAGACTTTTGTGCCATATATATAGAAATGTCTTGAGAGGTTTGCATTAAGAATGACATAAAAAATAAATACAGTAAAAATAAAATAGGCTCAAATCGATCTTTAGCGAGTGCAGTTCTTCAAACTCATATAAATATATACACATAAAATACATAGTACATACATATTTAACATACAGTACGTAAAATACATACATATATATAAAGCTCAATGTTCAAAGCAAATTGTTCCTTTTTGGTGTAAAAGAAAAAAAAGATTAAAGTAAAAAACACAAATAGTTGCTGTTATGGCTCATTTTGAGATCGAGAGAGAGAGAGAGAGAGAAGAAAGTTCTTTGCATGAATCTAAATATTAAATACTGTTAGCAACTAATTAGCAGCAGCAGTGAGTGTTATTAAGCAAATACAAATTATTGTTGTCAACATTTTTGGAGGGCTCAAAGAATTTAACGAAAGTAAAATGCATGCAAGTAAATGGAATTTAGTTGAGTAAACGTACTTTTGGGAAATAAAACTAGAAGACTTACAGCTTTATACGCATGAAACGATGAAAATCTATCTATACCCATGTATATCTATAGAGGGATATATGTGTACGTACTATATCTAATATGTAGAATTATTTAAATTAATTATATGAAATATATATTTAAACTGAACAAACAATTTGAAGTAATGTCATAAAATGAACTAAATAATAATAATGGGGAAAACACAAAAACAGCACTGCAAAATGCGTTAAGAAAATATTAAACATTTTGTTATTTATACTTTTGGTCAAGAGTTGAGAACTGAAAAGCTGCTTTTGACCAAGCCAAAAATGCCTCTTGAAAAATCGTTTTTTAATCGCAAATGCTGTAGATGTTTACCGTTAACAACTAAACTAACTGAAATTCACAAAAATTGATCAACTTTTGTGTTGCATAATAAAATTTATAGCAATAAACATAAATAAAATACGGCAAAATGTGCTAGCACTAAGTTGAAGAAACGAAAACAATATAAAGTTAAGCAAGAAAGAAAAAATTAAATACCTACATACATAAATAATTATATATATATATATAGATATATGTAGTATATTAGCGCGTAAAGTGTAATAATTTAGTGTGTAACGTGTAAAAAGAAAAGGTTCAACGAGAAATTGAAGCATAAAATTTAGTTAGTAGCCAATTAACAATTGATAATAACACAACAAATTGATCTACTTACTATAAATCGTATATAAATATAAGTATATGCATACTATTGATTGCTATTAACTAATGATCGCAACTAAAAACATAAATTCTGAGAAAAGCGGTAACATTAATAAATATGTGTGTGTATGTTAAACTATGTATGATTATGATTTTTATTATTTAACTATTGCATGTGATTAATAATATTTAAGTTAAACATAAACGAAAACCATATTATACCGTAACTTATGTAAAAAAAAAAACAAAACAAAAAGAACACAATGTGCGAAACAAAAAATGATAAATCATCTTTGTAATTCTATTCGAAGATAACCGATTCACAAAATGTGCACAAACAAATTAAATGTACCACTTTTTAGACGCATAAAAACAACAATAAATAATTATGTAACAAAAATTCAACGCCAGTCTAAACTTTTTAGTGAAAACTTCAAAAATTCTTTAGCTTATTGAGCAGTTGAAAACTTAAATGAATAAAACTTTTGTAATTCTGTTTAATTTAAAAAGCCAATAAACGTCTACAATTCAAATTCAAATTTTACGGCCGACACGAATTATTTTTCACCGGAGCGCTGCCACTGCTGAAATAGTAGACCTGCCAACTTGTTATGAAATGTTGTCGCTCAAAGCGAGTTTATATCTTATTTCAAAGATGTGGCAGCACTGCTCATTGCGATACATCGCATATCATAAATGAAAAAAGGCGCGAATCTAGCATAACGCGGACACAGCAGCTGGGGCGGCAAGCAGCATTTTGTTGTAGTTTTGATTGCATTCGCACACAAGCACTGAATATATTTGACGCAAAAAGAAAATAAAGACACAATATAACAATATACAAATGGCACGCCGTGATTATGTCCAGGATCGAGGTAAGAACAGTGAAAACCAACAGCATCAATTGTGTTAGTAAAAAAACAAACTCCTCCACGTAGAATCGATCAAAATCTTTTTGGCCGAATTCTGCAAAACCGACGATGATGGCAAAAAGGAATTTGTCTATGGCTCACAACTAGTGAAGCTAGCACATCGCGAGCAAGTGTTAATTACCATCGATCTGGACGACCTGGCCGAGTTCAATGAGAGTCTCGTCGAGGCTGTAATCGCAAATTGTCGACGCTATACCGCAATATTTAGTGATGTGATTGCCGAGCTGTTGCCGAGCTACAAGCAGCAGGAGGTGCACGCCAAAGACGCCCTCGATGTATACATTGAGCATCGTCTGTTGATGGACGCACGGACACATAATCCCATGAATCAGCGGGACGAGCGCAATGCCTTCCCAACCGAACTAATGAAGCGATTGTGAGTAGACAAACATTTGTGAGAGAGAGATGGTAATAACACATTAATTTCTTCAGTGAGGTTGGCTTCAAACCGCTGTCAACAGAGAAGGGGCTCTCGATACGAGAGGTGAAGGCCAAGCAGATTGGTAAATTGGTTACGGTGCGTGGCATTGTGACGCGCTGCACCGAAGTGAAGCCCATGATGGTAGTGGCCACATACACGTGCGATCGTTGTGGCTCCGAAACATATCAGCCGGTTAACTCCTTATCGTTTATACCCGTCCATGAGTGCCCCTCGGACGATTGTCGGGTGAACAAGGCTGGTGGCCGTTTATATCTGCAAACGCGTGGCTCCAAGTTCGTCAAGTTTCAGGAGCTCAAAATGCAGGAGCATAGCGATCAGGTGCCCGTCGGCCACATTCCACGCAGCATGACGGTGCTCTGTCGTGGCGAGGTGACTCGCATGGCGCAGCCAGGTGATCATGTCCTCATCTCTGGCGTCTTTTTGCCCATGGTGCGCAGCGGATTTGCACAAATGATTCGGGGTTTGCTTTCGGAGACGTTCTTGCAGGCGCACGTAAGTTGTTATAAAGTTGAAAAAGCAGCTGCTTTTATTAATCCTGACGCTGATTTCCCTTGCAGCGCATCATATGCATCAATAAGAACGATGACATTTCGGACAAGGATGCCCAGCTGACTCCCGCCGAGTTGGAAGAGCTGGCACAGGATGATTTCTATGAGCGTCTGGCCACCAGTTTGGCACCCGAAATCTATGGCCACTTGGATGTGAAGAAGGCCTTGCTGCTGCTGCTGGTCGGAGGTGTCGATAAACGGCCAGATGGCATGAAGATTCGTGGCAACATCAACATATGCCTCATGGGTGATCCCGGTGTGGCCAAATCTCAGCTGCTGGGCTACATAAGTCGATTGGCAATACGCTCGCAATATACCACGGGTCGTGGTTCCTCTGGCGTGGGTCTAACTGCAGCGGTAATGAAGGATCCCCTCACCGGTGAAATGACGCTCGAAGGCGGCGCTTTGGTTCTGGCTGATCAAGGCGTCTGTTGCATTGATGAGTTTGACAAGATGGCAGACACGGATCGTACATCCATACACGAGGTCATGGAGCAGCAGACCATATCAATAGCCAAGGCAGGCATTATGACCACTTTGAATGCTCGCGTTTCCATTTTGGCTGCTGCAAATCCAGCCTTTGGTCGCTACAATCCTCGGCGCACTGTGGAGCAGAATATTCAGTTGCCTGCTGCATTGCTCTCGCGTTTCGATCTGCTCTGGCTGATACAGGACAAACCTGATCGGGACAATGACTTGCGTCTGGCCAAGCACATCACCTATGTGCACAGTCACAGCAAGCAGCCGCCGTCGCGGGTCAAGTCACTGGACATGAATCTGATGCGTCGTTATATTAATCTGTGCAAACGCAAGCATCCCACCATTCCGGACGAGCTCACCGACTACATTGTGGGCGCCTATGTGGAGTTGAGGCGCGAGGCTCGCAACCAAAAGGACATGACATTTACCTCGGCACGTAATCTTCTGGGCATTTTGCGTCTCTCTACGGCATTGGCGCGTCTGCGTCTCTCGGATCGCGTGGAGAAGGACGATGTGGCCGAGGCGCTGCGTCTGCTGGAAATGTCTAAGGATTCACTCAACCAAATACACGAACACCAGAAGGGACAGTAAGTATTGAAAATTTGTCGTATTTCGATTTAGTTTAATTTTCAAAAATTCTTTTCACAGCGTTCCCAATACTTCGGATCGCATTTTTGCCATTGTACGTGAGTTGGCTGGCTCTGGAAAGGCTGTTAAGATTTCTGATATTATGGATCGCTGTACGACAAAGGGATTCAAGCCGGATCAGGTGGACAAATGCATCGATGACTACGAGGAGCTCAATGTGTGGCAGGTCAACATGAATCGCACCAAGATAACATTTATGTAATCAAAACCTTCACTTTCCCATTCAGGGCTTAATTTTATCTACTTCTACAATAGCTTTTAAGCGCAAAATTCATTTAATACATTTTTCAAGTTTCATTATTGTCATTTATAAATAAAACGCATAAACTTTTCACTACTTTCATGCATAAATTGACTTTATTTTCGTCTAGAATAAAGACATTTAAAACGTTGAAGTACACAAACATACATAAGTAATATATAGACATATAGACATTTAGTTATTTAGAGAGATATGTCAACTAAACCGTATTCACTTGCAAAGCTCAGCTTTAGCCTCGTTTCTTTTAAATTCGTTCATCGTAAATCCTTTTAGGAGAGCTCACAAGATAAATGTTGACTAGTTAAACAGACATTGATATAGATAGACACGTACGTATATAGGATTATGTATGACAATAAATAGTTTTGACTAACAGCAACTGATTATAATTTAAGCATCTACAAGCTCTTGTTGAAGCTCAAAGCAGCTCGCAATTTATTGCGAATACGAGGAGAGTTCCAACGATTTACGCCCGATGAACCGGTACCCACAACGGAGCGAAGTTCACTTGGTGAGATGCCCTCATCGACATCATCGGCCTCCGTTTTGATCTCCATTTTCTGGACAATAAGACGCATTAAATGATGCTGCTGCTCCAACATTCGACTAATGTCACGCATCTTGCGACGCTGTCGATCCATTTCGGCATTGATTATATCATCATTGTTGTCGAAGCCAATCACATCCATTGCAGCTGTCAAAAGTGAAGGATATTTAAGTACAAGTCGGCCGATTTAGTTTTGTGGAACACTTACAATCCTCAGTGAATGGATTCGAGAACCATTTGCGTAAACAAAAATCAAGAATGCCAAGTTTACATTTTGTATCATTTGGGTACTCAATCAGTTCCATCTTATCCACTCGCTGCAGCCAGACATGGGGTAACTTTCGCTCCAGCTCCGTATGGAGCACCACCTGCATGGCCAATCTCTTGAGCTGTGCATTGCGACGCACTGACTCAATGTCGCCAACAGCCAAACCGATAAGCAAGTTCATTAACAAAATCGGCATCAAGATCATAAAGACGCCTTCAAAAGTGAGTCTGATTAGTCGAATAATATTGAGGATTATGCAAAGTAGACTTACTCAGTATCAAGAATGATGTCATGGGCACCTTCAATTGATCGCGATAGTAGGGATTCACATAGGTGCCCACAAAGTCCAGTTCCCCGAGCATCATTGAAAAGGTGCGCAACAGTGACATGGGTATGTTTGAGAATGACAAATGATTGGGATTCGGCTGCGGATCAATTATCTGAAATAATTAATATTAACCTTTAGACAGATGTTTAATTATGTATTGAAATGATAGGTTTACCTTCGACAGCAATATATAAAATGCTAATCCAAAAGCAATAATCAATATGGAGAATACCAAAAGAACTTTAATCAACGTCTGCAATATTTCCAAAAACATCACCACATAAATGCCAACTTGATCGAAACGTTGCAAAAAGAGTAGCAAACGGAACCACGATAAAAATACGGCAATCGATGCAGCTGAATAATGTATGGTATTAATGGCGCCATCGGGCTTAAAAGCGGGTGCTATCATTATCAATGCCGTTAAGTAAAGCACCCAGGAGATGAGATTAACTGTCTCCGCCAAATAATGCAAACGCTGCTGATACATTTGTATGATTTCCCTCATCGAATTGAGCAAGATGTAAACCACAATGACCATAGCACAAAAGAGTATTGCCGTAGTCCGATTAATGCTCTCCCCACACGACACTCGACGTATCTGAGCAACATCCGCAACAGTAAGCGAGTGATTCGAAATAAGGGGATCCCAGCTGCAAGCAAAGTAATGTTATGCCTCAATCAGTTTGTCGTACGTCTCTTAGCTTACCCCTTGCAATAATGATTTAATGTTGCATTACCACGGTAACGTAGCTCGATATTGTTCATCATTAGCGAAGAATATATTGTGACAAAGACCAAAAAAATCGAGTAAATCAACAGATTAGCCAGATGAAAGTATTTTCCATAAGAGTTCCATTTCATTTGCAAATACTTTTGACTCAAGGGATGTGCCAGCAGTTCAACGCGTCCATGTGTAACCATTGTCTAGTCAAATGAGTCAAGATTCGATATATATTAGTAAGCTGATTTTTAGGTTCAAAAATAACACATAAAATTAAAAATATAAACATATAGAATACAAACACACAACATGATTACAGGAAAGCAGCAGGTGCAAAAAAATAAAAAAAAATAGACTTTTTGGACGATTTTACAGTTGCCTTTAGAATTATTTAGAGTAGCGGAAAACAGTTGGAGTTTTAGACTCACATTCACTACAGCCAATGGCGACGGACGCCATTTTGCATCATTGAATTCTATACGCTTTTCCTCGATTTGCTTGGCCGTTTTTTGGTATGGCCAAAATGAATATTTGATCTAAATAATGTATTTTGAGTTGAATAAATAATCAAAATATTCAATGGGTGGGTACATTGTTGTTGTAGGTGAGAGTGCATGAGTTTATGAGAGAACGGATGTAGCGGACCCTTTAAATGAGAGAGAGAGAGAGAATCTAAACTAATAGCTGCTTTTGCCCAGGGCTAATAAAGTTTCAAGTCTTAAGGCAACAGATAAAGAAAAACACACTCAATATTTAATGCATGCAACGGCTACGTTTTTGTCTGCTTACATTCAGGGCCGGCAATGGAATAGGATTCGATGCCATGATCGGCTCTCCGGTTTTCTCATCGACCTTGGCATACATATAAGGGCATTGCAAGAATGCAAATGAGTACCTAATCTAAATTTTTAAGTGTTATCAAAGAAAAGAGTTACGATTAACAGCATGTTCTCAGCAAGCAGGCCAATTTCAAGCTAATGAGTGTATGAAATGATTTCCTTAATCAATTTTGGTCAACGATAGACTTACGTAAAAGCTCTTCGAATCCTTCTTACAATTCGCTTTGGTGATGCACTTATCTTGCACCGCCTCAAACACCTTAGGCATTGAGGCAATCAGCGCTAAGGTCACGCAAGGATGTTTATCGGAGCGCAACGCCATCACTTCATTGGCCCGCTCCTCGTGCGTGACCATTGCGAGCGCAGCCTCCGGATATTTGTAGTAGATGGCATAATCAATGGCACTCATGTCCAGCACATTATACACCAGTATGCAGCCCATCGACATTAGTACAGAAATCGCATGCGGCTTATTCTCCATGGTGGCTAAATGAAGAGCCGTGTTCTGTGCCAAAAAAAAAATTGAATTAAATAAAAGCTCACTTATGTTTACTAAGAAGCTACTACGTTCTTGTAAGCTGTCTCACACTCACCCCATCCTTGTCCACCTGATCCAGCAGATGCGAGTGCACCGAGTGCAACAACTCAATGGTCTCTGTATATCCAGACATGGCAGCCAGCTGGAGTGGGTTGCGTCCAGAATGGTCGCGATGAAGTAAAGCACCACGATTTAACAAGAGCTGCACCACACGCGTATGTCCCTGCTGTGACGAAATATGCAAGGGAGTCATTCCAGCGCCATCGCTCTCATTAATGATAAACGAGCCCTTCTCCGAGTCGAGCAGCTGCCGGACTGTATTGTATCTGCCATAGCGAGCGGCGAAGTGCAAAGGACTCTCATTGTTGTTGTTCTTGAGATTAATGCAGGCTCCCAGGCGTATAAGATTCTCCAGCGAACGAATGTGGCCATCCCGACTGGCATAGTGCAGCGGAGAGCAGCCCATATTATCCTTCTCATTTAACAGCAATTGCAGCTGCGCCTGCGTCTGGCAATTGGCCACCTGCTCCGCAAAATCAGTTAAACGTCCCCCGTTCATGATGACAAAGTGCAGGACATTGCGCGCAGCAGCGTCCTTCACATCAATGCTCGCACCGAGACGTATTAACAAATGCACTGCAAGCAAAAAAATATGTTTTATCTTTTTTGACAAATAACCTGCACTTGTTTTTCACTCACCAGTTTTCCAGCCACTGCGGGAGGCAGCCAAGAGCAAAGGTGAACGATGCTCCTTGTCCAGTGCATTAATCTCGGCACCCTCATTGACCAGATAAGAGACGATATCGGGATGATCGAACATCGAAGCGCAGTGCAGCGGAGTCATCTTCTGTACGTCCGTGCAACTTAGGCAAATACGTTTCTCCAGTGGCTGCATATCGAACATCAACTTAACAATTTCAATAGCGCCCTGTGTTTAAAAGTAATGCAGTTAGAAAGGTTAACAGAAGACATAAATACACTGCAAGCCTAAACTCTCTTAGATGTGTTTTGTAAAATCAATTTGTTAATGTTCGAAACTCGTTTTTCCCTTGATATTCTGTAACATTTGTATGCCCTAAATAATTCAAATACTCTCACCACATGTTGTTAGCACCCCCTTCCATCCCTGTGCGCCTTGCCCTGCCATCAGGTAGGAATGTTTTGGTATTTGCTTACGCATTGCCCTATGCTCAATGCTTTCGGCCACAAAGTCACGTTCGTCGCAACACAATTTGCATAAGAATTTGTCAAATTAAAGTCACCCAAAATATTTACAGACAAAGCAAGAAAGCAACAATGTTGAAGACCGCAAACAAACAGAGCTATGATGATATTTGCATGCAGAGTGTTTTGCTATCAATTGCTGGCCAGCCAGGAAGCAACAAGCAGCAAATATGCGTATGTATATTTAGCCAACGTCGACGACGATGCTTGGAAATATGAGTGCTGTCAACGTTACCGTCTTGCAGCAAGGCTTAACTGTAAGGCCACACAACCACCCAACCACTTACCTGGGCACACGCCAAATGAACTGGTGTCGAGAGATCATGTTGCTGTGTCGATATTTTAGCGCCAGATTTGAGGCACAACTCCACGGCCTTTATGTCGCCACCATGGACAGCCGAATGTAGCGGAACATTGCCCTCGGAATCGTAAAAGGATATCATTTCCTCTCGTGTGCAACCGCGTTGTTCGCCCCACTGTGAGGATTAAAGATAGGTAAACGTTATTTAAACTAAATGCGCTAAGAAGTTGTTAAATGCTGCTGGAGAGAAAACATTAGGATAAACTGTACAGACAAAAAAAATATACAATCGTTCTAAGAAGGGATATATTGTTAAGGGCGCACTCAACTTTGATTGATGGCAACTTCTAGGATTTGAAGGATTCTAAGAAAACCCGTTGACCCTCATTGTTGAACTTTCACGACTAGAACTTTCTTACTTTATTTTTTTTTTTTTTGGTTTTTCTGCGAGCTTTTGACCATATCATTATGTTGTATAGCAGATTGACAACAAGCTAAAGTTAAAAGAAATCCATGATTGGAACATAAACTGTTCGAAATTGATACGTTTATAATTGACTTCTTTGAAAACGCTAAGCAACACAGCGTATAAGCAATGTCAAACTCAAAAGTAAGCGAAAAAAGAAGAACTAAAAAGGGAGAAAAAAAATCATTGAAAAAGAGTATAAAAGGTCAACTGATTGTGATGGCTGAAGCCAAATGCTGGGAGCAGCATGACTGCATTTCGAATCAAATAAAGTGGATAAGCGCTCGGGGACATTAATGGGCCACCACTTAAGGCTTTGACATCAGATCAGAGAAACGTGCACGATGTTGTTAGAGCAGTGCATTTGTTGTAAATGTTCTACTACTTGCCTGAAAGAAGACCTCCATTGTTTTCGAACTAGCGTTTTTAGCCGCCTCATGTATAGGATAATAACCATTGTTGCAAGGTCTACGGGGGCATGCATCAAATTCAGTAATCTGCAAGATACGACATACGCAATACATAACATACCATCATTATTTTTACTGTTACTACACATATTTTATGCATATAAACATCTACTCACACACACTAAGATACATGACACTTGATGAGCTTAAAAAAATAATGTTGCATTCTTTTCAGAGCAGGCAAATCAAATTATGTGTACAAACCTTCGACACATGATAAATTGCCATTGAGCAATTTTTATAGTATCTTTGTCTGGGTAACTGTATAAATGTGTGTGTGCTATTTGATTAATGGTCAACTGAGCATTTTACAAACAAATAAAATGCATGAGTAACTAAAAAACTGAAACAAAAAATAAAAACTATGCTAATGTAAGACAATCAATATGTACATGTGTTGGAAGGACTCACTCCACCTACCAGGATACGGGCGCACTCCTCGTGATCATAGATGGCAGCCAAATGCAGAGCAGTCCTACCATGCTCGCCGCCCTGCTGTATGTCAATGACATTCCGATACTGACCCATCACTCGCAACGATTTAGCCTTATTCAGCTCTGTGGCCAAGTGCACCGGCGCCTGTTTCTTCTCATTCAATATGCCAGTATCTACCGGACTGTGAACATTCCAGAGATAGTAGAGTTAATTAAATGAACACAAGCAACAAGAACTCAGCTTCGAGTTGGCCTCATCTCACTTACACGGAAAGCAAAAAATCCAATGCCTCGTAGGCATCACATTCGACGGCAATATGTAGGGGCGTATTTCCGGCATTGTCCTTGGCATTGAAGTCTGCAATATGATTGATGAGCTTGTGTAAAGCGGCTCACTACCACTACTCACCCCCATTCTGATCACGTATAAAGCGCAAAATGTTAACACGATTCCTGGCCGCTGCCTGATGGGCAGCCGTTCGCCCTTTACCATCTTGGAGTGCAATGCGCGCGTTATCCGCCATGAACAGACGCTTAAAATCATCCAAGTTTCCAGACTCGGCTGCCTGTTTTAGATAAAGTTTGAGATAATCAGGCCGGCTGCTTACTTTGTAAACTATGCACATTTTTTAAGTGCTTTGCAAAACTAACAGGACAAATGTCTGTGCTGCAACTTAATCTAACTTCAAGCCAGCAGCACTCGGTTGCTAGGCCTGTTGTTAAGGTCAGCGGTGACAACTTAATCAAAATTTTACTTTAAATTGGACATGGCACGCAATATTCCATTGCGTTGCCAATTACAGCTCGACTCGGACTCAAACTCGTAAAAAACTCAAGCACAATGTCAATAGATTTTTAATCAGAGCAGCAATTGCGTGTCCTTTTTTGTTGTTGTTGTTGTTCTGCTCTGCTTTGGTCCTTATTTACATTCTATTGTCTTGGCCATGGTCTTTGAATATGCTTGTGCACATAATAAAACGGCTTAGGGGCAGCTGTTTATTAAATAGTGTTGTTGAAAATTAAACTCATTTTATGCAGATGCATTATTTTTGGTTAAAAGTTTTGCTTGAATTTCATTTAATAAAGTTTTCCTGAAAAATTCAATTTACTCCCGCAGAAAGCTAAGCAGTTGCAGCGAGCGCTGAGAACGCTGATTGCTAATCCCAGGGCACTTAAAATTTTACTTCCTTAAGGCACTTAGCTAATTTCATGGTCTTTTCCTCATACTTTGATTTTTACCTGCAGAAACACATCAGCTTGAATTTTTGGCGCAGACGAAATTCGCAAAAGTCTCGCCCATTTGTTGGACAGATTTAAAGGAGCCATGGTAGTTAGTTCATTTCCACTAGCACAGCCGCTAATCAAATAACGCAATGGGCTGATGACCACTTCCCGTTTAGGGGACTCTTTTTCACCCGTCATTGTTGGCTCGGACATTTATATCATTTCACTTAAATTAACTGCAAAGCAGTTTCTTTGTGATATAATTTATTAAGATTTATAATTTGCGGTTTAGTTAATTTTTTAGTTTACTTCCTCTTTTTATTTCGGTTAATTGTTTGTTGTTCACAATTGCAGCTAGTTTTAAGGTGCACAAAAGAAATCTTTTCGATTTCTATATTTAAAACATTCAAAAAAAATACGTTGATTAAAATTGTTGAGACAAACACATCTATTAACATTTAAATTTTAATTAACAATAAACGTTTATATGTATTTCCAACAAATCTAACATTTATAGAACATATAATTTAACTTTTGGGTAAACACAGATACAATACGTTATGTTCTAGAATATCCGGTCTTCTAGCTATGTATTTAGACCCTTTAAATCACTTTCAAACTTATAAAAAAAACTCTATTTTCATTTTAAACATCACTTGAATTTAACGCGATTTTGTGCTGCCATTTTTGCTTTGTGCACTTTGGCGGCCAACGAGTCCTGTTCGACTAAAATCTCGGCTCGAGCATCGTTGGCTTTTATTGCCACGAACGTATTGCCAACGGCGAGGATTTACGCCAAGCGCGTCGCGTGGTGAGTTTCATTCAATTTGTCAGACACTTTTCATTTTCATTTCGTTGCGCATTTCATTGTTGCTGTTGGGGAAACTTGTTGCGCTGTTTGTTTTGACAGCATTTAACTATGTATGTTGGACTTTCAGCTTTTTGCTTATCTTTCAGTATTTTATGACGAAGAAACAAATGATGCTTGCTACTCGTACTATAAATGGTTTAAGGAAGCCATAGAAATCACTAGAAATCACTAGCTGCTATTTTTATGTATGGATTGTATGAGTTCAATCAATAAACGCGTGTTTGCGCCCTTAGGGAGCAGCGTTTAAACACTTTAGTGAATTGGCAACCATTCGATAAATCACGAACAACTCACCCGCAATATCCTGAAGGGGCTGTCACGCAACAGGCAAACCTGTTCAGCCAGCTCCACTGGCAAAATGGCCTCCAATGGAGTATCGACATCGTCGCTAATCATATCCACTCGCTTGGGCCCGCCGCTGCGCTCAATTATCATCGAGAATATCCAATACTGCAAGAACATCGAAAATTAAAGTGATCCTTGCTCATGGAGTTTGCCAGAACTCACCTTGCTGTTGCGAATACTGCTGCTGCTGTTGGAACGCGCCTTAGTCGGCAATATTTTGGGCTGTGCCTCGATTAGATCTGGAGTTAGTGCCGAACATTTGATATTATTCCAGAGCTTGGGCATATTGGTATCGCTGCCGGTTTGACTCTGATGTTTGCCAGCTGTTGAGATAGTAAATGGTCGCAAATCGCGACTGTGCCACAATTGGCGTCTATTAGTGAGTCAGTTAGCGGATTCACTTATTAAGTTAGTTATTATGGCTATTTCACAATAATCCCTGCCACTTTTATCAGCCACACAATCAAATATCTAATTAGTTATTGATATGTGTAAACGTTTTATAAATGCCTGCATAAAGCTCTTTCCTATTTAGATAACACAATATTCACAATAACAGCGCTGTTGTTGTTATCGATGCCATTCAATGATTGGGTTTGGAAAATTAACCGTAACGTTTGATATCAAATGGAACTTAGTATGGCTCAGACAGACAAAAAAAAAAAGAAATGAAAGGCTGCCAATTTCCAGAAATGCTTATTTAAATGTATTTTTGTAAAAAAAATATTATTGATATGATTTTTGTTTATTTTTTTAAACATTTTTAACGCTTAAGGAATTTATTTCAATATTATGGTGAAAGTAAAGTCCCTAGTGATCAGTTTATCATAACTCGAGTGAGTTTTTGTTGTTTTCGTCGAGTCAACGGCCGTTTTGTCACTATTTTTTATTGTGTTGGTCTGTGGGGAGACGTTACCGAAACCCCATTAGGTGACACTGGCTAATTAAAGGGTCGTTTATTTTAGGCAAACACTGTAAACGGCGTTTGCATAATAGCAGACACTCCCTTTTAACGTTTGCAACAAATATATATTAAACACTTTGTACCTCTCATCAACAATAACCATTTTCGATGCGAAAATAAGAACCAACTCATTCAATAACTCGATGAGAACTGTATGGAAATATGTAATTGAAAGAAATCAATACCTTTGATTTCTACGAGTAGTACGTATTAATTAAATTACAATGATTTCTATCAGTATGGAAATTGGGAAAAGGCATCCAATCAAATTCCCAACTCAAGTTATTTTATGCATTGTGACGCATTAATTTACTTAATGAGAATATGAGAGCGTTGGAGACAAAGGACGGAGCCCTAACTATGTGAATTTGTGGTGCCTACTTTGATTATCCTGTCGGATAGTCACAGTCTTTTCACTTATAAATGATGAGTGGACAATATTTTTGTGTATCCAAATTGGCAAATGCAATAGATACGCATCACTTTTGGGCATTCATTTTCGTAATTGAAAAATGTTCTACAACATTTTTATTTTCTAATTAAAAAGTATCCCAAGTTCCAGACCAATTTAATAGTTTCTTTATATTCAACTATCTTAGCTTAAAAAAATGTGGTAGCATGTATATTTACCTGATGTCCAAGGAAAACAGTTTTGAATTTCGTTTGATTTTTGTAGGTTTTTTTTAGCAATCATATATTTAAAACTTTTTATTTGTTCTATGCTTGTCGAATAAATTACATTTTACTTTGATCTATTAATTAACAAAAATATCAATATTATGTGGAGGTTTTATTATTAATGTTTATTCACAATAACCAATTCACCTAAGCTTTCATATGTATATTGAATTAGTCGATTTTAAATTGTTTAACGATTTATTTGGGGTCAATTTGTAATTTCTCACTTTAATTTGTTTTATACATTACACTTTAAGTACTTTTTCTAGAGTTATGTTCTTCGGATAACTAATGAAATTCTCTCGAAAAATATAAAATAAAATATAAAATAAAAGCATTTAATAATTTTTTGCAGCATAAAAAATTTATTATGCCATATGGTTGAATCTTTATCAGAAAGATTTAGTTTGATAATTCAAAATATATTATGCACAGGAAACTTAACAATATTTTTGAGTCAGTTGCAAGGTTGGGACAACAAAATTGACAGACACTTGGGGGCAGGAAGTAAGTACTATTTCTTTTGCACAACAACACTTTAATTATGAGACTTAATTAAACCCTTTGACTGCAGTTAGTTTTTCGCTTTTGACTTTTATCGTACCGACAGCTTCGCTAGCTGCGCTTCAACTGAACGCTCCAGCTCTTGTATAGCGCCTGTATTTCAGTTAGTGCTCTGCTAGGACTGGGTCTGATAAGCAAATGTCGTTGTCAGCCTTTCGTCATTTTGTCACCCTCTTCGACGCGAACTAACCCGACTCGTTAACCGACTAAACACACACACATTTGCTCCAGTAATTAAACTGTCGGCGTTCACATACGCACATCGCAAAAAAAGCTAGTCAAAAATAAAGAGCAAGTTGTATATTGTTACATTTTGCGTATGTGTGGGTGGAACTTTTATTCATGCTGTTTTATGGAACTCGCAGTAACTCTAGAAAAATGTGGTTTTTGTTAATGGGCTAACAACTTTTGTATTGGAGAGGATCTAGTATAAGGTAACTAGAGTAAAAAAGCGTTTCCAGATCTACAATTTATTTATCGGTCCCTTGGAACAAACCTGCGATGTGACATAAGAGCTGAAAGTGAAAATTGTCTGCCATTTCTATAAGCAATTGCCCTTTTTCATCATTTATAAAAGTCAAAAACTAACCAACTTATGTAATTATTTATGATATGCAATTAATAATTATAATGTATATGTACAACTTTCATAAGAAATTATCACATGTCCATCTCCAATGGAAACCTTCAAAGTCTGCTGGCAAAAGTTTGTACATACAATTGTATACTATATGTCTGGGCAGCCTTATCGCTGACGTTTGAATGCCTTTTCGATTCAGAAAGTGCTTATTTGTCGCAATTAGCGATTGCATTTAATTAATCAAAAAGTAACGCGTCATTCACATAGATAACCATTTAATAACACTTAAAAAGGCAATACCAAAGAATAAATATAAATTAAGCTAACTTTAAAATTGTACAAAATTTAAGTTAACTCATTCGAGTGGAATAGACAAGATTTTGTAAGGCAAATTGGACAAGAACAAAGTTAAAGCTAATCCAACGATTATCACAAACAAACCAATATAAACGTATTTGCGTATGACGGGCCAAAGGATTAATTTGGCGGACTTAAAGGGATGCGTCAGGGGATTGAAAGAAGTCTCCGGTCGGCTGTTGAATGAAAATGAAAAGAAATAATGAAATAATTGTATTCGAACTGCATTTAAGTACATATACTATGGCGCCTCGAGTTCCATTGGGGGCTGATGACCCATGCCAGCTGGGGAATTGGATGCCTCCGTCTGTGTGCAAACATCAATTTGTAATTCAATTTTTCCCTAAAGTGCAGACGGCAGTAAAAAATAAAGTGAACATCAAGAATGTTTAATACAATTTACGTACTCCTAGTGCATTTGGCAACTGTGATAGTTTTATGGATTCTCCTTGCAATGGAAACCAACCGGTTACACTTTTCCGGTGAAACAAATTGAGACGCTCGCGTGTCCTGGGGAACATCCTACAGCTTCGTTCTGTGACATACGGCATCGGCAGATGGGAGAGGTTAAGCTCAGTCGCAGCGAGAAACTCGTCACGCGATATCATGTCTTTATCCCAGACTTGCAAATAGATAATGGGCGGTCGCTTGAACTCGATCTCCTCGAACAATCCTCCCTTGCGCCGGATGACCATCTTTTTGTGAATTTTAATGAGCAGCACATTAATTATGAGTTTATAGTATTATTTTACACTCGCCAATTAGGCGAGCAAACTCTGCCATCTTGCCCCTAATGCCACTAGCTTACCATGTCCTCATTGGATGAATATTTTAGGGCAAATAACATGCGCCAATTAAAAGCAGCTTCGCCAGCAAATGAACGGTAATGTACATCGGTCGATTGGTACTTGTTCGCATCCTGGCACCAGCTGCAAAATAGCCGCACAAAATTCGCATAATTGCATATCGCTTACACCAAAAAAGGGGGTCCTCTCATTTCCCCCTACTACTTACCCAATCACATAGATGTCGCTCATTAGTTTGCCAAATATGTTTTTATCGCCAAACTGTATGCCTTTTAGATTTTTAACCACAACACGTATCTCGTAGGCGATGGGCGGCACAGGCGTTATATCGATGGGCGGCGGCAGATACATATTCTGCTCAAAGAGCTCAACCCACATTTGTAATTTGCCCTAAAACGATTTGATAGCAAACTTTGCGTTGGAATTATCTGTATCTCAATCTCACCTGTTCTACTCCAGAAATATCATCGCGATAGATCAAGCGCGTCTCCACATGCTCGGGAACAAGCTTATAACCAAACGACGGCAACTTATCCAGATTCTTAAGGACAGTCACACTCAGACGCTCTTGCAGGTTCTCGGCTTAAGAAGGAGGCAATTACATTTATCTGTATACCCTGTATATAAATGTGAAATAGCTTACATTTGGAAATAACTGTCTCATCGGCAAGAAGCATGCCATCCACTTGGACAACATTGCCGTAGTAGTATGGTAGTGGGACACCACGTTCCTGGCATAGTTTGGCTAGCAGCTGAGAGGGTGGAAGTGTATCGCGCCATTGATTATAGCCAATGCGATTGTACTCCTGTGGAATGCCGACTGTTGCACGATGTCTGCTTTGCCATCTGTCCTCCAGATCGATGCGTGTGGTGCCAATGACTTGATCCTTGCGCTTATCATGATCATATAACGATACCTCGAGTATAGGATCAGCTGGCAGCGTTGTATCCAACTCGAAGAATCTTCCAAAAACGGGATTACTTTGATTTGGAATATAGTTGGCCCGATCCGAGACCATTTTTCCAGCCAACGTTAATCTTACATAACAATCCGAATCAGATAACCAATCCCTGGGCCGTATTTGAAGTCCCTGAACTATGTAGACCCTTACAGTCAATCTTACAATGTCCGTCAAGGATTTAATCAATGCTTGCTGGCTTGGGTTCATAAAGTTGGTCACTGGCCGTGTCATGTCTCCACCACCTCCATAATCAGTGGTCTCGCACTTGCATGGAGTCAATTTGATCTGTAGCTTCAGCGTGGCATAAATGTCCTCCTTGGGTGGTCCTTGCTTTTTGAACTTGACCCCATGCACAAGTGGAACGGCCACAGCCCAATCCTGCAGATATCCAAACTGTGCCTGCTGTTCCAATTCATTGGGATAGATGACAAGTTGATGCTTCCACAGTTGCTCCTTGTCGTCCTCTTTCACATACATTGTATTGTAGAACTTGGTCCACCAAGTGAAACGACTTTCCGCATAAAAATCACTAGATTCTACAAGCCTATTATTCCTTAGAGTCATCTTGTTGGCAAAGGGGGCACATCGTATGCCGCAAGCTAACAGCATACGCATCCAGCAGCTCTTTATCAGCCCCATCTTTGGAATCTTGTCATTTTCTGGCTCCTCCACAATAGCTTCATCATCTGTTTCGACTACTACCGTTGAGGTAGCCTCGGAGCTTTGACCCGTCTTCCTCACGCATATTTTCGTTCGATCCTTTTGCAAGAAGTTTGGGTTAGCTGGTATCATAGCAGCGCCTAGAGTCGACTCGCAGCGGAAGCTGCTGACCATAACATCCGTGGCTATAATGGCAGGCCAATACTCCTGCTGATCGGGGAGACACTGTAATGGAGATTATGATGATCAATTTTAACCATTATAATCTTCGACATCTCTATTTTATACTTACCACCACTCCGGAGGCATAGGAAACCAAAAAGTTGATGCTGTTTCGAACTCGTGATGTGGACAGTCCGCTAGAGAGCAACAGGTCAGCCATCATAACTTTAATCCGACGTTTGCCTGCTGACTTCATTCCACTCTTTGTATAGTTACGCAGACCCACAAAAGTTACCTCGAGACTAAGTGAAGGAATAACCTTGAAAATAAAAGTAATATGATTAGTTTAAGCATCAGACTCACACGTAGCTAAGCATATTGGGTCGTATATCAAGTGGAATGCCTATTGTATGATCTGGTTCTTTGTTATCAATGATCTCCGAGTATTGCTCTAGCTCTATGAACTCTACAGACATCAGCACCTCGGCCTGGACAATGCCATTTTTGGATATGGCAACCCACTTAAGCGGTGGTGGAGAGATGTTTTTGAGTTTTTCCATCCTTCGTACTGGATGCTTGACGAATAATCGGTTTTCCTCTACTTGTCGATTGCTTGCAAAATCATATTTAGCGTGAATCACACTGACCAATGTTTGTCCATTTCCCACTGCCTCGGATGAGGAATTGTAGAGCTCCAGGGAGATCAGGGGTGGGTTGTTTAGATACCAATTTATACTGCCAGGCAAAGCGAAACCCTCAATACTAATAACCGTATCCCAGATGGGTGAGCAGGTTGAAAGAGCTGGATGAGTTTCGGCTATTTGCGTTGCAAACAGGATTCGAATGTGTCCAATACAGATGCTACGATTTTCCGCTCCTGGTCGTATTTTCGCCTGATGCACATACAAATTGCAGCGGAAGAAAGTATGCCCCACATTTGGTAACCAGGACAGTGGTTCAGAAGTGGCCCAATCGTCGGAAATTTGGGAGAAGAATTCATGACGCTCCCGTTCTGGCACAATTGAGATGCAGCCAAGGACAATTCCCACATTACAACCACAATTGGCGCAGGCGTGAGAGCAAGTGTTGCTCTTAAAGAGAAAACTCTTGACCTTCCAGCAATAATTGTTCGCCTGATTCGTCTGCCGCTGTGGAAGGTTTAGAAAGTGCTTGGCATTTAGACGACAGATTCCCAACTGTTTGCCTCCCACACTTAAAAATATCAACAGATCCGGCCAATCGTTTTGAGCATGCAATAAATTTGATATTGAACTAATTTTTCCAACTATGCGGTGTAATTCATTCACAATATCAACGATGGTGGTATCCAAATGCTCTGGGTAACAGTTCTTTAGCTTCTTACGAAAAGTGCGAAGATTATCGGAAAGTTTAGTAAAGTAATTAAGCAAGTCTTGCTGCCTGTTCACATCCCAGGTAGTGCATCCGGTGCCCATGTCGTAATCAAATCGATGCATTGTTATGCTCTCAATTACTTTGTTCAATATACTAGATAGAACAGACTTCAAACACTTGGCTTGATCCTTATGATAAGTGGGAAACTTGAGCTGAAATACCTTGAAAGCGGTCAGCTCAGATAGCTAGAAATAACATTATTAGTATTAGCTCCTTTTGAAACTCTGAAACTCCAACATTCTCTTACCATAAAGTTGGATATATCCATCATGTGAAAATCACACTCGAACTTGATGCGATTGTCAGGTAGACTGACACGAAATAGGCAGGAATGTAATGGTAAATCTTGTCGAAAGATTTTTGTATTCAAAGCTGATCGACACTTGCCTGTTGGGATCTTCAAGGGACCCTCTAGTGCATTGGACGTATTCTCCGCCAGTTGAACCACAAATTTATACTGCGTAGCACTGGTGGGTATGTAATCACCAAGAATAGGCAGAAATTCCACTACAAACGTTTCATCCACCCAGTTCTCGGGTGGCAATGCTGATTGGGTAATCAACACATGACTGGGTTGACCCTCACCAAGCGTCTCAGAGCGTAGTTCCATCAAAATCCGACCCACATAGGTCAGTGGACTTGTGGGATCGTACAAGTGGAGATAAGTAGGGCCGAAAGCAGGTTTATCTGCAAAACAAAATACGTAATACGTTCTAGACTAAATGAAATATACTATCCAACACCAACCTTTAAATGCAATATCCTCAAAGGACAACTCGTATTCAGCGATGCATTTCCATGTGACGCTCTCTTGCATGATGAGTATTAGAAATCGCTGAGCAATCGATGGATAGACCCAGGCGAAACTGATTTCCTGGTTCCACACCGGTGTTGTTGTATTTTTGGCCACATACGTTTTACCCTTGAAAGGATGGAATCTGTACTTTAAAAAAACGAAGAGTCAAGTCAATGCATTAAGGCAGATACTTTGAAGCCAGCGAACGATACTTGTATCATGTAACTGCTCTTCTTCGCAAACACCCCACGATAGAAACTCATAAAATACCGAATGTTGCTCAGCGTATCTGCGTCCACATCCTCCAATAAGTTGCTGTTGATAGTCAGTTGATGAATAAATTCTGAATTTACAGACTTTCTACCTTTTAATATCATCAAAATCGTGGTTCGTTGAATACTTGATCATATTCATGTCCGATTCGTTGTCCTCTTGCGTTAGATTCATATTCAGTGCGCTGTGCTGTGATACAATGGCTAAATCGATTTGAAGGTATCCGAATGAATCCCTAGTGGCCTCCCGTGTCGGAGGGTGCTCACCTATAGGTGCCTCTAGGCGACCCCATTTTTTTAAGTAGCTGTGACTCGGCTGATCCCAAACGCTATGCAAATCGATCAGCATATCACCCAAAAGTACGTTCTTCTTGTAAATCATGTACTTCTTTAACTCGAAGAGAACAGTCAGGCGCATTAGCTCACTGAGCGTACAGTGGAATTCAAAAACAAAGTACTAAGGATCAGGAAACTTAATGAACATTATCATACGAAGAAACGTTACACTGGCTCACCTCATTAAAAAAGGGGTTCTCTGAATTTGCGTGTGTTTTGGTATTCTTAATCATTTTATCCAGTGTGACTTTCACATAAAGTTCACCGTTCGGTATCCCAGTTTGTGCCGCCTTATGCACCGATACGCAGACAAGGAAATCTTGTGGTGCACCAGCAAAACAATCGTCCATGTGATTCATTATACGTATTTGATTCGAAATTATTTATATTGTTACACAATATTATTATTATTTCTTATTTTTTCTGAGTAAATATTAAAGGGCTGTTGAGTTGTCATTGAATTTGCTTTACTCTTCAAAAAGTTACAAGCCTATCAGAAATTGATGCACTTGTTTTAATTGCGTTAGCAGCACTAGAAATGAGCAATGATTTCCAGCACTGTTTTTTTTTTTTAATTATCGATTACAAAAAGCAGTCAGACGACTCAATTTTTTTTTGACAATCGATTGTAAGCAATGACTGTCATTGCTCAAAACTCATTTCTAAAAATGATTGCAGCCTCGTCAAACAAAGCAATATAGTTTTGCAAGCAAAAAAATCATTGCTTGCACGAAAAATATTGCTTCGTCTGACAGCACCTTAAAGGTGATCAAGTGAAAAGGTTTTAGTCGTGCGCCAGCGATTGTAAAATACTCTGATAAACGAAAAAAAAAAGACAAAACGCAAAAGCAATAAACTCTTTAACCGTGTGTATCAGAGTACAAATACGGTTGAACTCTTTTCATCAATCTGGCAGTACTGTGCGAAATTCACCACAGCCAACACTCACAAACTGCACTTTCAAGCTCTTGGCCCAGAGCGAGCTCACCATGAAAGCTTTAGCAGCGGCCGAGCTTGATATTGTTTGTCGGCTGAAAGCTTTTAGCTGGCCCAACCTGCTATTTTTATGCGCGTTCAACTGTGTGTGTATATGTGTCTGGCGCCAGTGGCGTGTTTGGAATTGTAATGGGGTAAATTAACCATACGTAACATTTACTATGTACATATTTATTGCTTATTATTAATGGCAATATCATATCCTTATGGCTAAGAATTGACGCTTCACAAGCGACCCCCCTTTTGATAAACATCGACGTAGCGACGTCTCTGTTGTTGGGTCTGTGAGCTTGTGCTTTTGAGCTCCAGCTCTCCAGCAATGATGTTGGGCAAATCAGTTTCAGTTCGTGTTCACGGGCCAAACAGTCGACACAGTTTGTTGCGTTCTCTGTTGAATTTGAGATCTAAGTCGGAGTATTAAAACTGAAAGCAAGCAGCGTTTGCAGCCGCCGTTCGTCGTTGTTGTCGTGGTCGGAATTGTTGTTGTCGTTGAAGTTGTCGTGGTTCAGTATCGGTGTGTTAGTTTGTGTGCGTGTGTGTGCCTGGAATTGCTCAAGCGGGAGTTGGCTGCTGTTGCTGCTACGGAGGCTTCTCTTCTCCTCTCTCTTCTGTCAGCCTCCAGCATTCGTTTCGCCCAAGCTTTCGGTGCGTCTCTATTCTGGGTGCCTATATGTGTGCTTGTGTGTGTGTGTTTCGAATTTTTGTGTATAATTTTTTGCGCGCGCTCAATCAAAACACAGAGCCTATGCACTAAGCTAAGCCCAGGGCACAAAAGAACACAAAAGCCCAACCAAATCCAATCATCCAAAAAATTAATTGATTTACCAAAAAAAAATATAATTTGATTTTTAAATACCAGACACAAATATTTAACAGTTATTTGAGGAGATGGGACTTGAAGATGTCAGCGCAATAAAAATGCTCTAAACATATATTTCCCTACAAATCATTGCAGCTTAGAAAACATCAACAAGGCCTCAACGCTCTTCACATTCATAAATATTCAATAAGCTCGCTCGCCAAACGCGTGCCAAAAACTTTACAGGTAAGCTTGACTTTTAGTTTTTATATTATTTATGTGTGCGTATGTGTGTGTGTGTGTGCGCATGCATAAATCAAAAGAGCAGAAGAGAGTCTGCTCCTGTTTATGCCAGCTATGCCAGCAGACTCCCAACTACACCCCGCCACCCACTTTGGATGTCCGCCCACGCCCTTTGGCTAAGCAGCCAGCCACCCAGCAGCCGCCCCGCTCCAAAACGAACCCAACCCCAATATTTAGTGGTGGATGTACGCACTCGCTTTTTGCGTCGTTGCCTTTGATTGCTGATGCTGCTGCTGCTTCTTCTTCTACTCATACTGTTCGCTACAAAGTTTTGACTCTTCTCCTCCTCTCCTCCTTATCTTTCCATTCGCCTTTTTTTACCGTTGCATCTTGTGCCACTTTTCAATTGTCATTTGCGCATCATTTCTTAGCGGTCATCGCATTTTTCACCTCTACATATTTTTCTCTCAACTCTCTGTTTTGGTGAATGTTTCTTTTTTTATTTTTTGGTGGTTTTAAGTTTGAGTTTTGCAGTGAAAGGTTGGCAAAATACTTCCGCAACCCATTTGCAGTTCTGGGTTTTTTTTTGTATTGCCTTGCAATTTCTTATCGTTCGTTTTGCGCATTTCTGCCATTCGCTTTTTGATCTTGAAAACGTTGCTTTGGGTCTCTCTTGTTCTCTGTCTCTCTCTCTTGCTCCCTAGCCCCTTGGACTTGTGGCCAACAGTTTTGCTAGTTGTTGCTGCCGAACAAGTTTAACAAACAGGAAAAAACATTAAAGCGAATTCAAATTGTTTATTGAAAAGAGCGAGAGGAGGAGGAGCGAGAAAAAAAAGTGAGAATCGAAAAATTCTTTCGAATGAATGGGGGCATTTTTGCTGAGTTTTAGCTAGATTTACTTTTTTGTTCATAACTCAAAACAAAACAAAAATCTAGTTGTAGAATCAACTTAAAGAAAGAAAAGCATTTGGGCCAAGCTTTGGTCGAAGACTTTAATAAAAATTTAATGTTGTGCCAAAAACAGCTGAACAATAAACATTGCCACTTACTTTTAGCTAAAATACACATGTCTTTCTAATTGCTAAAGCAAAACGGCGAGCAATCAAAATTCGAAAACTGTAGCAAAGTTGCGGCAATAGTTCAGTTACTAAATATCCGCCAAAGCAAAATACATAATGTTGCAAGCGGACAAAGAATACATCATGCATGAAACTAGTAACTTAAGTCCAAAATAGTACTTTGTGCAACATAATTCAATTAGTCCGCAAAGACATAAAAGCTCAAAAAGAGGTTAGATCGAATCGAAAGGAAGTCGATACGGACGCCAGAGGGCGCTGTACCGCTGATGCGCCTGCAAGCGTGAAATTTTGGCCAAAACACAAAGACATTCGGAAGGGCCGCCAGCCAAGTTGGCGACACACTGTTGACCCACTTAAAAAAAATAAGTAAGTAATTTATCGTGTTAACGTAATATGATAAACTTTTTTGAGGTGGCCCAAAAAAATGAAAAACCTAAACTTGACCAAGTCCAAGTCGTCTCTCACTCTTGCATCGAAATGACTTTTTAAACAATGGCCAATGGCCATTAATAAAAGTGAAATAAAACATAAATACATTTTGACTTCAAGGTGAACGAGTCTCGCGATGGGCTGAACTCGAGGCTTATCTATAAATTGAAATCTTGGTAACGAAAGCAACCTGCGTGTGTTGCATATATTATGGTAATTCGAACACTTGCAACAGGGCTCCGACTTTCACACAAGTCATCATCATTCTGTATCATCTGCAATTTCTCACAGGCCAGCTCAAGTTTCGTGTTAGTTTTGTGTTCGCTTCAATTACGGCCTGCCAATTGAAATGTGCCCCAAGTTCACTGCACTGGTCAAGTAATTAAAATCAAGCCACTGCGTTTGCGGATAAACTAACGAGTGTGTGTGTGTGTGTGTGAGTATAGAGCTGTTTGACGTTCTCACAGTTAGCCAACTTCCCTTTACTTCTTAATTGCGCAAATCATTGGCAACATTTCATTGAAACTACCTACAATGCGAATCCATTAGATCTCTTAGCCATTTCTCTCTCTACTTCTATTTCTCTATACATATTTCTAGCGGAAATCGAATACGTTTGCAGCAAGCACCAGTTCGTGTCTTTTACTCTTGATTTGCTGCAATTGTTTGAGTTGCCAAGTATTGACCGTTCGGCGTCCGTCAATGTGCCCCTTGGGCTTTAGATCAGCTCTAAACGCCAGTTTCAAGTCTGTCAAGTCAAAGCCAATGTTTCTGTGTCTGTTTGTGGCTAGGGGAAGCTTAACTTGGCATTCGATTCAATTCGATTGGCTTTTCGATTGTCGTTGCAATAATGCTAAATAACCAACTTACCAGTTTTTAAACGTAGCATTTAACGGCGCATTTTCCATTGTTTTGGCTTAACTTAATTAAGAGTTGTAAACGTTTTACACAGTCAGAAACTTTACTGACAAAAACCTTTCGTTAAAGCATTGAAATTCTAAAACAAGTTATTGAATCAACATCAAACTTTATTTTCACTTTTCTCTACTTTAAATCAGTTAAGCTTTTGCTGTCTGTAAGCTTACACTGCCCAAAACTAATTTGATAAGTAGTTTAAAACAAAATAAAAATAATAACAATCTGTAAACTTAACCACATAATGCCCTGTGGCAAAATCGCTTAAAGCTCCAACCCACAAATTTCAAACCAATTTTCTCTGGGTCATTTCATAAGATCAGCAGGTGCATATATATACTATATGTATGTAACTGTAGTTTACATCGTTTTACTGCCCTCTTTTCTACCTCAGACACACACTTGATTAATGAATCAAACTATTTATAACTAAAATAAAAAAAAAACAGGAAGTCGTAAAGCAGACACTAAAAATATTTACTTTCGCATACCAAACACGCTACTGCAAAAGAAAAAGAAAAATGACTCAAAAAAACAAAAACGATGTTGTATGATTGTGCAATCGAAAGTGCGTAACTATGATTTTGTTGCTTCTCTATCCTCCGATCGAGGGCTTAATTGAGCGCTTAAAGCAACACGTCACAATCCAGACAGCAATTAAGCGTGATTGCACACACACACACCCACTCAGTCAAATTCGGAAGCAACAACTGAAAATGTATCAATTTGTTGGACAATAAAAACATCAGTTTGTAATTGAAATCAACGTAAAACAGCCGCAACGGATTCGATCGCGTTTTAAGGCGCAATCGTGGGGCATAAATTAAAACGTATTTGTTATTTTCTTAGCTTGCAAATGAAAACAAAAAAGTGAAAGTCCAAATAGGCATGGCAACAACGAGCCGCGCTGCAACAATGCATATTAATTTTGGGACTTTATGTTTTTTTTTTGTCAGCGCTTAACACCCAAATGCCAAATACAAAAACAACAACAAAAATAAGTCTAAACAACATTGCTTAACATTTCAAACCTAATTTGCTTTAAGCTACTGCGCATGTGTGTGGCCCAAGAGCAAGTTTTCCAATTGCAATTTAAGTTGGTTTCGTTTGCATGTTGTATTTTTTATTATTTCTGTAATTTTTTGTTGCCTCTTTGCCAGCTGCATATTTGCACGCTGATGCAACGAGCGACAACGGTGCCAGCAAAAAAAAAGGTGGTTGTCTCACAGGTGCAGCGTCAGTTGGGATCTCTTGACTCTTGTGCTGCATGTTTTTCAAAGGAGTTTATTCAACTCTTACAACTTTAACAAAACTCCAAATGCACTTAGAACTTTAGTGTTAGTAAAAAGTTATCTGCAGGGAATCTGGTAATCACCTTAAGGCATTCTCATTCTCATTCTGATTCCCAGTGAGAAGTTTTTGCAGGAAATGTTAGCTCTTGGTTATTAGATAAGTTAGTTTTTTTTTGTTGCACGCAGCTGGTGGCAAAGCTGGGGTTGCATTTTCTTCCTCTATCCTCTATCTAAATAAAACTCCCACATAAATTTACACACAGATTTAAATTTACACTCACCACAAACTGTGTGTGTGTGTGCAAACGCATAGCAATATTTCATGCTCGTTGCAGCGACAGCAGCTACTTCATTCATACACTTTTTTCTGTTGTTGTTGTTGCAACTACGCTTTGATTTGGTGGGTTGCATACAGATACATAACTTGCAGTTGGCTTTTGCAGTTACGTCTACCTCTTTTCAAATTGCATTTCCCAGGCGTGATAGATATGCACATTTTCCATTGGGGCCGCAAAGTTGGCCAACTTAATTGGCCAACAAACAAAATCGAATGCTTCTTTATTTTTATTGGCAATAGATACGCATATGTGGCAAAAAGGAAGTGCCAAAGGTTGGGGTTTTTTGTTTAACGCTCACGCCAAATGTGAAAGTTGATGGCCAAAAAGGAAAAGCCGCTAAAGTTAAGCGCATTGAACTCCGCCCCTGGGCAACGTTCAACTCTCAAAAACTGTAAAAGAAAGTTAAATATTAAAGCAAACATTACAAAACCAGCGAACACACAGTAGCACCTATCCAGAGGCCTATCCAATTGCAAAGTGCAACCAGACAGACAGACCCTAACTAACTGTCACATGTCCGACAAGAGAGCGAGAGATATGATATATACATATATAAAAATTGATGTGTGAATATTTTTTCTATCTGTATGGGATAATTTACTATATCCCGCAGCTTTGCTTTTTGTTCCTAGTTGTTGGTGTTAAGTGGCATGACTCAATATGTAAATTATGTAAAACGATCGCCGTGTGGGCACCTTTTAGCGAAATATCTCTCTAGGTTCTCTCTCTATCGCCCGCTCTCTCTATAACTAAAGCTCTCCAATCAAGTTGCCGGCGGGGGCGGGGTCACCAAACAGCGAGTTTAATGGAAATTTATTTGCATCTGTTATGAATTGAAGTGACAGCGGGCGTTGTTGTTGTCGTTGCTGTTGCTCTCTATTTGTATTTTTTTTGGTTTGTTTTCTATGGCGTATGAGTAATTTATATGCAGCTCAGGCACAATTGGCTGTGGGTCTTAATTGGCAGCCAGAACTCTACCCACAATAAAAGTATATTAATATATTAAATTAAATTGCATGTGCTCGACAAGCTTAAAGTACTTTCAAGTCTAAATAAAGAGTATCTTCTGAGGCATCATGCTTAACTAAGGAAAACTCTTCTAGGGTATTCACGATGATCATTTGTGCTGCACAAAAAGCCAGTAATGTAATGAGCCTCATTTTTATTGATGAAATGTGAAAAATGAGGCAGACCAACAAAATGTAAAAGTACCCAAAAGGCACAACGAAACTACGACATAAGCATTCTTTAAATATTGTTGTAAATAAAATAACTGTATGTAAGTATGTCAAGTTTTTTGTTTTTTTTCTTCTGAACTTCTGACAGACACTCAACATAACTCGTTGAACAGCATACAATATTAAGAACCAGTAATGACAACAACAAAAAAAACTAGAGCAATGAGTAAAAATAAACCCACATACAAATTGGTCAAGTTGTGAGAGTTTCACTTTTCATGAAAGCCAAAAAAATAAATAATGTCACTTTGTATGATTTAAAACTGGGCATAAAAAAGGACTTCATGTTTATGGAGATTTTTTTTTTTTGTATTAAATTTGACTCAATTTGACAAAAAAAATAATGAGAAAAAATAATTTGATATTTTTTATTTCAATTTGCATAAGAATTGGGTCAATGTTTGCGGCGGTTGGCTTACGAACTTAACTTCCCAAAAGCATTCTATTACATATATTTGTGATGAGCAAGCAATTCAATTTTGTTACGTAGCTGCAAATGCAAAGCAAACTGAAAATGGTAAGAGATATTAAGATTACAGCATCATCAATTTAAATCATATGCAAGACTGCTAAAAATTATTTGCAATCAAAAATTCGTCCAACTAAAATGCTTTGCATACAAAAATCATAGAAAACAACTCACCAAATAATATATATGTATGTGTATGCATATCTCGCACAGCATTGCTAAATGGCCTGAAACGTGTCTGTCTTTTACGGTCTTAGCTGATTGGCAACCCGCCTAGCCAGCTACCGGTTCACTCTGTTCGCCTGCCAAATTGTGCGCCTGATCTCGTAACATGGCTGGGTCCAGAGCACAGGCATACCGAGTGCGCTGTAGGTAAGCGAGTGTCAGGTGTTAAATTCAGCTCTAACTAATGGCAGAGACACATATTTGTGTGTGACAAACGAAACGCAAACATAGCAAACAAACATTGTGCGAAGCCTCGACCATTGACCTAAAAAAAGCATTAAGTTAGACAGATAAACAAAAGAGGCGCCTCGAGGTGCGCAGACCTCTAGATGCTGGCTCGTGCCAGGGCAGCGCCAATTATGTCAATTAACTTGGCTTCAACAAAGTGTTATACAACTAACAACTAACAGCAATTTGCCGACTGCACAAAAGTTGAATGACATACAAAATAATAAAACAAAATAAAGTAGACATAAATAACGTTTATTTAATGAACAGCAGCCAGATGTTTAGTCTCGTCCTGTTTTTTGGCTGGGGGATGCTTCAAAAATTTGCAAATAGCATAATTAAAATAAATTTGTGCAACACAAAATATTCCTTTTATGCAAATCAGTTAACGAGACGCAACGTAAACAACATTTTTTTGTGTTTTGCATTTGCAATTGCATTAATTAAGCAAAAATGTAAAAAATAAATTAATTGTGCGGCTCGGGCGGTTAAGCAAAATGCAAAAGCAAAAAAAAATCAACAGAAACAAAGGTGTTACGCTATATGTCGCCTGATATAAATGAGTTTAATACCAGTTTGTTAGGTTTAAAGCTGGATTTTGAATTGGCGATTCTTGCCACAGCAAAAATGAATGAAAGAAAGAGCGATAATAAGGCTATTAATTTAAGGTTTTGAACTTTGGCATATTTAAACAAATATTTTGCCAACAGATAAAAGGCTAATTTTAATAAGCGATGATGTGATATTTTTGTCAACTTTAAGTAAATAACTTTTATTGGCTGGCAAAATTTCGATAGCCCAAAAATCTTAATCAATTATTATGATAAAAAAAATATGTCAGAAAATTTTAAGTTTTTGTAATGGGTTTTTGCTAATGATATGCTTGCAGATTCGTTGCACAACAGTTAACTTTTTAGATATCTGATGACAGCTTCCCTTAATCTTGTCTTTCTTTAACTCAACTATAAGGTTCCCAGCGGCTCCAGTTCCCACGTGGCTCCAGCTCCTAAAGCCGAAAAGATGATGCTGGTATAATGTAGTATATGCAAATTATGAGCCACCCACCTGCATTTATACTTCTTCTGTGTGTGTGTGTGAGGGAATGCATAACAGCCCAATGCTGACCCAATTAAGTCTCATTATAAACTAAAGCATTTAATTGGCAGACGGCACAAGACACCAAAATGATACTTAGAGCTACGCCACAAAGAGAGAAAGAATGAAAAGAAAGATGTGTATAAAGAGTGTCATTATCATCTCACAGCGTGAGAAAGATGAGTATGTATGTACATATGTATGTGTGTATGTCTTAGCAGTCGCAGCAGCACTTTTAGTTTCAAAAGCATGACTTTTTACTATTATTTGCTTTTTTACCCGGTTTTCATCAGCTGCTGCTTCTTCTTTGGCAACAGCCACAAACCAAATTGAAGTTTTCGAAAAATAGAAAGCATTGGCAATAAATACAATTTCTACATTCTTGGCAAGAAAAACGTGACAAGTGCGACTGCCTCTCCTTCTCTCTACCTACTTTGTGTTGACTGTCTTTGGCTCTCTGTGTTGTGGCACATTGTGGCTTTTGAGGACCTAGACGAAGAACGAGAATAAGAACGGGTACATGTACGTGAACGTAACGAAACCAGCTAAAAGAAATCATTTAAGGCAATTGTCAGAGGGAATAAAAAAACTTGCACACGTTTTTTTTCCTACCGCCAACCACAACTAAGTCAACTTTTAAACTTGTAGATAGAAGAAGTTTTTTTGAACAAGTTGCAGCGCCAAACCTTTATGCCGTTCAACTTTTGCCTTTTAATTAATACAAGTTACGACTTTCTTTAACCTATTTTTGGCCAGCAAAGACGACAAAAAAAAATCAAGCAGCTGCCACAGCTTAAGATACTAACTAAATTACCCACCACATAAAGTTTCAAAGTCTCAGGTCTTTAGTTTCAGCACTCAATCTCTACATAAGTATATCTCAAACATTTCGCTCGTATTTCCTTTTGCCGCATCATTGTAATAGAAATTTTAATCACTTTCGGAACTGTCGATATGTGCATTGTTGCAACAACTGACAACTTTCTATGGCAATGGAAAACAAAAACATTAAAAAATAGTAGTAAAATTACATGCGAGCGCTTAATTGCGCATATAAACAAATGCCTTAACAATAGTTTGTTGTGTTTGTTGTTCCCCACATACCGCAAATTTGCAATTCATTTTTTTAACTCTCTCAGTAATTGCATGGTTGGTTTTATCGAATTGTAGATACTGCAGTTATAAATTAGACAGATAGATTGCGTTCACAGTTATCAACTAACTGGGCCTGAAAATTAAGCAAAATGTGCCTTAATTAGCCTTTGGAGGCACCCCCAATTAAAACTGTACTCCATATGATATTTGAGTTGCCATGCAAATTATAAAGCGAGATACGCATATATAAAGTTGATGTTTGAGTTGTGGACGATGCTGCTGACTTTGTCTGGGACTCATGATTATGTGCAGCCTGGGAAATGTGGGCTAATATTTTCTATGTGCCACTTGAAAACTAATTAGAATACTCAGATCTATCTGACAGATGTGTGTGCTTTGTCTAATGATAAGCTCTGCAATGTGCGATGGCATATGTCAGGGCGGTGCCCCTTTGAAAGAGCTTTATGTGTGCTTAAAAAGTTATGCAATGCTGTAATCAAATATTGTTATCACATAAATACCACTGAAAGCTGTGTGCAATTATGTTATTTGATAGATATTAAGTAAAATCAATTATGCTACTTTACCACTTGAATTACGTAATTTGTGTTTTGAATATCATTTGATATGGAGACAAGCTTGATGCTTGAAACGTCAGCATGGCTTATCACTTAACGCAACTGGGCGCAACAACAATGGGAAAAGCAATTAAAACTTGGCTGTTTCAGCTAAACATTTAACCCATTTTTCGCTAGGCAGAAAATTGGCATAAACTGTGTGCGGGTCGGGGTTGTTGGCCAGAAATCAGGGTATAGTGTGTATATATAGACGGCAGCATAAACCTTTAAGCATTATGCATTAAACTACCTGCACTTTCTACCCCCATTGTATGGGATTACAACATAAAATTTGGCCAAAAACTTCATAATGAAGATGTTGAGAAGAAGGAAGAGCTAAAAGGCGACGAGCTTTCAAGCAGCCAAAGTTGGCCAGGCCAAAATGTTTGCCAGTTGGCAACAACAGAAATAGAAATAACAGCAGCAGCATCAACATCAACAGCAGCAGCAGCATCAACAACCTAAAAGCCGCCAACTGTTCTACTTTTGCTAAGCATCAATGGCTCGTGACATTGTTTGTGTGCGCTTGCATCGTACACAGGCATACATATATATATACACACAAACACACAGACAACTTAAAGTACGCGTTTATACTGTGACCATTTGATGAGAAATGGGCCAACAAATCTGTGCAGCAAGTATTTATAGCCAAACTTAAATGTTGCTAAGTTGCCGCTGACAGCTTTATGCATCAATGCAATAATTTGAAGCTGCACATTTCATGATAACGATAATTCGTGAAACTTACCAACATAAACTTGGTAGCGCACACATATGAAACTAGGTAAAGAACTAAAACATGTTTTTAGCTGTGAGAGATGTGAGTTTTGAGCCAGCAAATACCCTGTTTAAGCATTGAAAGAATAATTGAAAGAACTGGTTGTCGAACGCATTAAAATAACAATCAACTTAACTCTTTATATTTCAAATAGAACTTAATTTCAAACGCATCACTTAAATGTTATATCATATTAAGAACCTATCAGAAACCTGCCTTATCACAGGGTATATCAAACTTGCTTCTGTTGCTAGCGGCTGAAATGAAAAGTGCCTTCGAGCATCAATGCGTGTCGAATGCGACTGACAGATAGAGGCAGAGAGAGAGAATAGATAGAGATAGAAAGAGGTAAAGTGATTTAGTGAAAACCAGAACTTCACTTAGTTGCTACTTTTAATGAGAAAGTTCATTTGCTTTACGAGAATGTCGTGGCAAGAGTTTTCAACTAAGATTGAGTGAATAAAGATTTAATTAATGTCGTTAATTTTGAAAAAAAAAAAAAAAGCGGAAAGACAATAATGAATTAGTCATGCAGCTGAAGCTACTTGAAGTGAAATTAATTTGTTTTAATTAATAATTGCATGATGAGCTTTACGCAAAGAAACAAACATTTTTCTTGTAGAAGAGAAAAGAAAGTAAAGTCTCAAACTATAAAGAGAATATTCTAACCAGTTTTTACTAGAGCATTAGCAAGTCTCCTTGTGAACATTAAATTGAGTTTCCTGTTTTACTCATCTACTAATTTTTTACGCTTGCTTCACATGTTAATTTATTAGGCACGTACCACAAAAGTTGATAACAAATGAAGTTGTCAAACAGACACCCAAAAAAACAAAGAAGTGAAAACATGTTTCTCTTGTATTTGTTCTTTTAGCTAGCAC
The DNA here is from genome assembly GCA_018901835.1 of Scaptomyza graminum. Lineage (NCBI taxonomy): Eukaryota > Metazoa > Arthropoda > Insecta > Diptera > Drosophilidae > Scaptomyza > Scaptomyza graminum. The sequence continues at coordinate 2,376,656 of JAEIFL010000243.1, forward strand.
TTGAAGTAATTTTCTTTTGTGCCACTTGAACTAATTCAGAACTAATTTAATTAAATTTAATTTTAACATAATTTACATCTTAACTTATTAAGGTTTTTTTCCCTCTTCTCATTGCAGCGCGAGTTTCAAATAACAGCTCCAAAATTTCGAAAACATCGAAAATGGTCTTTGATTGCGGTGTTTGGTGTGCAAAGTATTTGCTTTGCATACTAAATTTCATATTTTTTGTAAGTACATAACTAACAATTGAAAATAAATGCCGCGAATAATAAATAAATAACTGGAATGAAGAGGCGTATAGAAAAAATATTAATAAAAAAACTTGTTGAAAATTTCCCAGGAAAAACTGTTTAAAATGCTTTTTTTTATTCGAGTTGTTTTTATCTCTTCGGTTGGGTTGAATTGCATTATAAATTGAGTGCGCTAGGTAGGCGCGGCAACAGCAACAACAAACACAACAACAGCAACACCAACTATTTGCGGCTGCAGTCAATCAAGCAAATCTCTGCGCATGCGCAGTTTTTATAGCGGTTCATTGACTTACAGGTTTGTTGTTGTTGTTGCTGTTGTTGTTGTTACTGTTATTGTTGTTGGTATGTTTATCATCATTATCATCAACATCAAATGCAATCAACATGACCGAGCAACATAAACACACCATCATGTTTGTGCTATTGTGTGCTATGTTTAATGCCCATGTTTTGCATGCCGGAGCTAAACTGAGGGTTACATTTGCCTTAACCGAACACCTTTTTTGTTTAACGCTATGTTTGCAGGTGCTAGGCACAATTATATTCGGAGTTGGACTATGGCTAGTTGTGGACAAGCATTCTCTGATTGCTCTGCTCAAGCTTGTCGAGAGCGAGCGCATTGAGGTAAGTGTATTTGTACAATTTGTCCATATCGAATTTCAGGTGAAAGTCACTGGAAAAACCACCCCAATAACCTTATAGGGAACCTAATAAGGCCAATCATATTATTGTAAAGCAATTTACTGCAATATTTTGATGTTCTATTGAAAATCAACCCCAAAATTGAAACTTACCAAGATTGCCCATAATACATTTATTCTCCTAACCTAATATCACGTGCCAAGTGCTATAATTGTAATTGTTGACAGTATGGAGTGGGCGGAAGTCCAAAGTAATATGTCTTTATAAAATGCAGACGAATCGATTTTAACCTAAATAAACTAAAAACCTTTTTAATGTATTAATTTTGTTTTGGGAGAGATTCTTTTAATGAGAGTCTGTATATCCTATTTGATGTAAGTTTCATTTATAACCGTCACAATATAATTACTGTGAACAACCTTGAACTAGACTTTGTTTTCGTATACAACTATGATGAGTTTCAGATTAGTTCAACATTTACAAATTTAGTTTTAGAGTAAGTTCATAATGATTAATGAACTGCGTCCTCTGATATTTAGTTTAATCTAGAATATATTCAGCGAATTCCATTGCGCTCGTGTTGCATGTTCTGTGGCAACAACAAATTCCACACTGTATCTGTTTGAGCTATTAGTTGCATTTATCTACCGCATTGACATACTAGTGAGAATCGTTTTCGAGAAAAACAAATGTAGTACAACAGGAGCAATATTGCATGTCCTCGCTGCACTTTGTGGCTAATGAGTAATTGCATGGACGTCAAAGTATCACAGTATTCCGTCCGTATCCACAAAAGCAAAAGGCTAATTGAGTTTACTTACATATTTGCTTGGCGTGGGTGTTTTAACGTTTCGTGTTTTTGGTCATTGAACTTCAACATGCAAACAAATTCCGAAAATATAAACTTTCAGTTGCCTCAAATTTAATTTCACTTCTCTAAATTGTTATTCATATTTTCCTCTTTTTTTTAAACCCACTCGCTGTTTGTTAGCTTGTAAAGTACTTATTACTTGAGAGGCTTTTAAAATATGTCTGCGTCAATTAAGACTGCTGCATTTCATACTTTATTTAATTACAAAAGTTGCGAAAGATGCGACAGTCAAAAGGTTAATTATTGTACACAAATTACGTATACGCAACGTAGACAACATATTCTTGAGCAGACACAATAAATTCCCCACCAATTTACAGTTCTCACATATGTTATATCTTCTTCCTCTTCATCTTCTCGTTTTGCAGCATTTTACACAGCCGCAGGTCATAGAGCAAATGGCCTACGCTCTGATCGTCATCGGAGCCGTCATGTTCTTCATGAGTCTCTTGGGCTACTTGGGCGCAATGCGTGAATCTCGCTGCCTGCTATCGACGGTAAGTGCTCAAGATACAATTACAATCAGCACAGATACACCGATATGTATGTAAATGCTGTTGCTCAATTACATTTAAGATGTTGTTGCATCATCGACAAAAAAAAAATAGACATGACGCCGCTGGAGATAAAAGTATTCAATGCACGCTTATCGAGACAAGTTGTTGCTATTGTCGTTTGTTTGCATATTTACGATTTCATCTTAACAAACACACATTATATTTTCTGTGACTTTGACTTTGGCGTTGGAAAAACTGTTGGAGACTGTTGGAAACTGTTGAAAACCTTCAATGCGCCAAAGAGAAAGTTGCAACAAGCTGTAGGCTTTTTCGCCTGATCATATGTCTGTCTGGCATTTCCATGAGCTTTGTTGAGCATTGGAACGGGTTTCAACACATTATCAACAAGTGTCGTGAGGTGCTCGTGACAAGCCCTTCACTTTCGTGTACTTGATCTGGTGTGTGTTTGGAATTATAATTTCACTGGCTCACAGTTTACATTTGAAGATAGTATGTTTATTTATCGGTTGGTCAGAGAGCCCAACCCTGATAGAAATTTCTATTGCTGCTACCAGCTGTTGCCAGTTGGCAATTAATAAACAGCTTATCACATTTCTTAGCGTTTAGCCGTATTAGTGTTATTAATATCTACCAGGCTAAGACTTTGCGGGCTTGGCCAAGTTAATTGCAACGCCAAACAGGTGCAACCAACTACTTTGTTTTATTGTTGCTCTTTATCACATTTGTCTTTTGCGTAATAATTCGCTATGGTATACGATTTGCCCTCGGAGGCGTACAAAATACACCTCAATAATATTAAATCTAAAAAATCTGTATGCACTAATTCAAGCATTAAATAAAGCAAGGGCACACATTTGGTAAAATACTTGTGAACCGAGGCCGAACAGTAAGCATGGCCAAAGTGTCTTTAGCATTGGCCATAAATATATTTAGAGTGCGTCAATTATTTACCAATTGGCAAGTTCCCTGAGTCTAAAATGCTCTCAGTTTGTTTGAGATACACAAATAAATAAATGCTTTCAACTTGACAAACAAACAATCAATAGATGCTTAAAGATGCGCTGCAGAACTGAAAACAATAGCATCGGTGATTAAAACTTAAAACCCATTGCTAGATTGTCTAATTTGGACCATTCTAATCGGAAGGCAATTTATTTTTCATTTCATCTCTTGTGCATGTATTCACTAGATACTTTAGCTACCGCTCAGCTAACATAGGCGGAGTAGCTAATGAAATGCTGCCAGGCGGAACAGATAACATTAGAGATAACAAGCAAAAAACACAAGCTAGTTTTAGCGGTTATTTTATGTTCAACGTTGTAAAATATTTAGTTTCTTTTAAGCATACTTTTGAATATATGTATTTGAAATATTAAATTCCTGCTGACTGCTGTCTTAGCCTGAAGTGCCAACACTGTTCAACATAAAGCATTGTAATTTTCTAAAGCATCGCGACAACAAAAACCGCTACAACAAGCACAACAATACATTAAAAAAGCTTTTATAAAACATGCAAGCAGCATTTCAAAATGACCTTCAACATTTTAGATTGGCTCCACGGCTTACACCGCCTGCAGTGCGCTCTTTGAGTATGTGTGTGTGCTTGTGTGTGTATCTGTATGTGGTGTAAGTCTGTTAGCTTAAACTCACCACTCGGCCGACTTCGTTGACGTCAAACGCATACTGCACATTTGGCTCAGGGTCAAACGCATAGAATTTTATGTAATGCTCACGAGGCGGCTACATACGTAAAAGTGATTTGGGTCAAACGGCAACTGGGGCGTATGCGTAATTATTTCATATTCTTATCTCTCTCTCTCATCCTTTTGTAGTATGGCACTTTCCTTATACTGCTGCTGGTGGCTGAGATTGTTGCCGGCGGTTTGGCCGTCTTCTATAAGGATAAGGTGCGCGCCGAAAGCAAAAAGTTCTTGCAGACAACCATTACAAGCTACACGCTGGGCGAGAATCAGGATGCCCAGACGTTGATGTGGAACCAGCTGATGGGCAACTTTGGCTGCTGTGGTGTCAACGATTACCATGACTTCGATGATTCGCTGTCATGGAAGGATACGAAGGGCAATCGCACCATACCAGAAGCCTGCTGCATGCTGAAGGATGTCTCGAAACTGGTGCCACGCGATGAGGACTGCACGACCAATCCCAGCGAAAGCAACAGTTTCTACAAGAACGTAAGTCAAACAAACTGTGTAATTCGAAATTATCACTAAACTCTTTATTGTTTTTAGGGCTGCTATGGCGTCTTCACTGAGTGGTTGATTCGACAGCGCGAACTTATAATTGGCGTCATTGTTGCTGGCCTTGTGCATTTGATCCTTGTCATTCTTGCTTTTGCGCTGTGCAAAGCTTTTGCCAAATATGACGATATGCGTCTGTAAATTGTATCGGAGGAAAAGTTTTCCTTAGAGTAGTCTAAAACAGGACACGCTAATTTATAATAGGAAAAGCCACAGATATAAACAAAAAGAAACAGTGAAAGAAACCCGTATAACAACAACAACCCTACCGAACATTGAGGATGTGCTCAAATTTCCAAATGCATTTTTCCAATCTTACACACACATTACAGTTCTACTCTCTTATCACATAACAAAATAATGGAAAAAAAAAAACAAATGAAAGATAAACTAAATATTTAATCACTTGCAAACAGAAAAATGTTGCTCAAACCTTTGACGCCCGATATGATGACAGACAGTGAGAAAGTTTTTATGAAAAATGCTACGCATATTTATTTGTGAATGAAGAAAATCTGTTTTGATAGCAGTTTTAGTTCTTAAGTAGTATTCTACTATTTACATTCATACATACATATATATATGTGTATTAGTATTAGATTTTTTAGTCCTATTTTATTATTAAATATTTGCAAAACTGACTCTTTGCAAAACATGAAAACGAAACGAATGAAAAAATCCACTCAAACACATCACATTTTGAATTAAAGAAATTAAAGAATAAATGAAGATATTCAACAACAAAAAATAATAATAATGGAAATCGGAAGATTCGTAAAATAAAAAATAAATAAATAAGTACGACTTTCAATATTGAAGTTGTACTATGTGTATTAGAATGTAAGTCTTTTATTGTTAAGTTCTAATTTTAGTTGTTTGCTATTGCTATATTCAAGTTTTTAACTACGTTTTGAGAGAACGCTAAAGCGACAGAGTATAGTGTTAATTCTTTTTGTTAAAAATGAATGTTGTACATTTTTGAATTCTATATATGTATACTTATTTACAAATACATACATTATATATAAATATATATTATTAATTCATACTATAAACACGTACTCCCATGTATGTCTGTAGTTTACTTAATGTAATTTGAAGCAAAAACCTAACCGAAAATCCAAAAATTATAAAAAAAAAACAAAACACATTAAACAAGAATTCCCAAAATACGACAAACTTTAAAATGTACATTTCTGAAAGTAGTTAATACTAAATAAACGAATAAACTAAATAAAATTAATTTTAAAGCATTTTTAATACATTAACTCTTTATTAATAAATCAAAGCATACATTTAGGATGGAAAATAAAATCTTATGCGGGGAACACACTAAGTTCGTGTCACGAACCAACCACTTTTACTTCATCTTAAATCAAAGCCTACAAGTTTAACTTTAAGTCATTTATTTTCATTATTAAACTTACACACCAAATATACTCGTATAATAGTTTGTTTTTATTGAAAAAATAGGTCTCAGCAAGTCGACCATTTTGTAAATGATATAAAATTTGTTTATGTTGGAAAGCTGGAACCGAAAACTGCACATAAATATATAGGGCCATAGTTGGCGTTTGGCGAATGTTCATGTTCCATTAGTTATTACAGTAGGATTACAGTTTTAATTCTTAGTTCTACGGATGAATTAAACATCATACCAAATAGAAATACATTTATGTTTTAGTTTTCTGATAAGAATATTCACACTCATGCTTATAAATTGGAATACACTTGTATATTACGTAGTTGTTGCGGTATAAAGATTTATATATATATGTGTACTTAGATATATGTATCGGAATACAATAAGTTAGGATCTATGCAAAGCCTGCAATCTGCTTAATGGAATACTATTTGTAAAGATTTAAAAAAGCGACTGGATTGCATCGCTTGAAAAATGATAACATAAAAAAATATCTTTAGCTGTGATTGCTTATAAAAATTCATTTTTGGTATGTTTAGAAGGTATGTAAATACAAAAACAATATAAGAGTATAGATTGAAGATTGGGATTTAAAGCGTTTCGAACTTGTCACTTGGAATTTTGTGTTGCTGTTTGTCTAAATGATATAAGTACTAGGAGCGAGATCGCAAAAAAAAATCACTTTTTAAAATCCTTACACAATTTTTGTTAAATTCAGTTGGAATAACCTTAACAGAAATTTCAATAATTTTTGTTTTCGTGGCCATAAAATTTGTAACTTAAACTGTCGTGGCCGACGCTTCAGGCTCTTCATCATAATTTGGCTTGGACAAGAATGCTACTGAGAAATCAACCATGTTGGGAAAGACCAGAAACTTATTGACCGCCTCGCACAGCTTGCTCTCAATCACATTCGTGACAATGGACCAATCAACCGACTTATCGCCCACTTGTGGTTTCGTCGATATCCACAGACGTGGTGGTCCACGAAAGCACATCCAAATACGATCTGATGGCGGCGGTGGTATATTCAAAGTGCCTCGTGCCACCAGACCCTTAAGATCCACTCGCAGCGTGATGTTGGCATTCATGTTCTCCATGGCGCGTTGCACATACGGCAGCTCGCTGGCATATTGAAACAAATTCGAGGTGGCTATACGATCGACAATCTTAAAGATGCGTCGAGCATTGCCTGGCGAGTTTTGGAAGAACCTGCAATAAAGTACAAATTTATATTGTTTTGGATGACAATGCCTTCTTTTTATAAATCTTACTCTGTGCTATTTGGATTCTCCGTAGAAGCGCCAGCTGGCGCAGATTCGGATTCCGAGGACGAGCCACCCGAGCTCTCAGCATCGCTGTCATAGATCGCTGGATTGGTGTCCGGAGTGACATCATCGGGTACACTGCGCGCATCCAGTGGTGCTTCCGGCGGCGATGGAGCAGAATCTGGGTTCACAGGCGATGCTTTCGGTTTGCTGCGTACCCGCAACAAATTCACCTTGGTTGTAACCGTTATGTGTGCGAGTCCTTCATAGGTAATATCTGCATCCAGCCAGATGCCACGCTCATCCAGCATCGGCTGCGATATGCGATGAAAGAGCAAGGGCGACTCGCCTAAGTAGATGTTCGTTATAATAACCTCCTCCATAAAGCTGGGTAACTAAAAAAGTAAAGCACTTTCAATTGATTGAAATGTTGAAGGCAAGTTAAATCAAAAATTTACCTTTATTGAATTTAGTTTTTTTTGCATAAAATCCTGAATCTTAATCTGCATCTCCGGGTCATGCAGCCAGCTGAACAGGCAGCGACCCATTACCACGTTGGCCCACACAACACTACCTGAGGGCCCCAAGAACAGCGACTGATCAATGCCCTTCCATAACTCATTCTCCTGACGTCTAGCACGGCGATGCTGCAGAAATCATCAAAAGCATTTAATATGGTCTTAAATTAATAATTCAGTTTTCTAATCGTAAAATAAAAAAACATAGCACACTAAAAACATACTTTTTTGCGACGCGTGCCAGGACTCTGATCATCTTTGCCCGTTCTGCGACACACGGGAATATTGTTTTGTTTGCAAGCTTTCTAAGTGAACAAAATAAAAAGAACGAAAATAAAATACTAAAAAAACAAAAACCAAACTACAACTCAAACATTATGAAGCGATATTTCGGTTGTTGCTTGTGCTGCTGCTTTACTTGTGGTTACCTGATAAACTGACATAAATTTGACATATTCCGCTGAATTTCGGGCAACATCAGCGTTCATGATTAAACCCTCGTAGCCTTCCTTTGGATCGCTCGCTGTTTCTTCATCCACCAATTCTTCAAAATTTTCGGGCGTATTTGAACCGGTTTCTTCGGCTTGCAGCGAGTTCACTGACGACTCCTCGACATCCTTAGAGCGAGCCTGTTACATAATGTAGCTATATAAATATCAAACAAATTCTTTTTAAAATAACAAAGTACCTTATTGGCTCCCATCGTTAGGTTGATAGCTTGCTGAGCGGCAGCGGTTTGGAGATCGGTGTCATCTATAAATTGTGCCATCGGCACTTGCAATTCCGATTCATGAACGCGACCTGCACTGGCCGCGTGGAAGCGACGATACCAATCCTCCTTCTCGCGATCACAACGTGCAAAAACCAGCAGACGCACCTCATCACCACAGGGTATGGTTATTTCCTTGAGCTCAAGATCTGGCGTTACAGTGTTGCGAAGCTTGCTTAGCTAAAATAAGTATATTATAGTAGTTTAGTATAGATTTTGTTCAATGTTATTGTATTTGAACTTACATCTGCATGGATAACAGTCATGCCAAAGTCAGCGGTCTTTCCATTCTCATCGGCGGTTGAAATAACTGGTGTTGCAGCACCTCCTGTTGACGTTTCAGTCTGTTGATCGGCAGGTGTGGAGTAGCCACTATAACTTTTCTTAATAATTAGCTGTATGGGATACTTGCGGTTGAAGAAGCTGCAAAAGGAAAACCATTGAATAAGGGAATAAATTTCAAACATATTCGATACGTACCGCTTTCTTGCCAAACCGACAGGTAACAGCTCAATGCGACAGTCTCGTAAATCATACGAGCGATGATCGTTGAACAGAATCTTGGCACGATCGATTGGCTTCTCGTTCCATAAGCGACGCTTAGGTACGCGATTATTGGTGCCTGACAGCTTTAGGATGGTGCCATCCAGACGTGCGTAGACGGCCTTTGTCAAATTGAAGGAGAACGTATTGGGATCATAGCTATCGATCTCCATTAACCAGCCCGAGTAGGTCTTAATGGTCTTATGCTCTAGCGCAGAGGGTATCTCACAGATGGGCATGTTGCTATAGTTGGGTATCTGAAATGGTCGATGCTCCGGAATTGTTCTCAGCACATAAGTCTCAAACAAATGGCCGATGTACGCACTGCAGTAGTTCATGGTCATGATAAACAATATGGTTGCGACGACTCCTCGTACAAAGTCAGGCATCGGCAACACAACCAATGCCATCGTGCCTGCTCCGAGAAGCAAGGGTTGGGCGGCCGTAGTTGCATCCCAATCAATTGATCGCCAGTTAATATAACTAAAAGCGCTGCTCCACATTGAGTTACGTGGGATGCCATCGGCCGGTGTTCGACCGCGTAGATCTGAAACAGTGGACGAACTATCGAGTGCTAGCTCCATATTGCTGCGTGACCTAAACGTGTTGACATCATTGAAACGCACCCCTTCTCGCAGATCTGCATCTGATGCTGTATCATTTTTTGTGGTCGACTCAGGCATCATATCCTCGAGTACCTCGACGCCGGATTCAATCTCCACATCCTTGCGTGCGAGTAGAATGCCACGCTTGGACTTGCCACTCGCAACGGGTATCTCTGGAGCGGATTCATTCTCTTCTACCTGATTCCTCTCCGCCTGGGCACTGGTGGAGGGTTCGGTGTTTAGCTCAGTGGTTGTTGCATTGTTGCGACGGCGTAGACGGCTACGCAACGCACTGTGGTTTGGACTGCTGCTCTGATCTTTTTTGGTCATGGCGGCCGCTTGCTGCTTGGCCTTGACCTTGGACTTGATGTGTGCGATACCACGACTCAGTCGAGAACCCTCTGTTGGGATGGCAGCTGCAGCTTCGATCTCAGCGCTTCCAAGGCTTATAGTGTCAATCAGCTCAATATCTGGATCCGAGTCAGAGTTGTGCTGCTGCTCTCCGCTTTGTATGGTTGTATTAATCGTGATGCATTCGGTGTCCGAATCCGGTTCGTTCGTCCAGCCTACTGTGGAAATAGTTGTCGGCTCGTTGGCCACAATGGTGGGTACGGCTGACGTTTGCTGCGAATGATGCTTGGATGATTTGATCTCTTCAATGGTCTGCGACACCTTGCCCTTGATCAGTTTCCAGGTGCCCACTGTGGCATTAGTGCTGTCTGCTGACCCACTTCCGGTCGTTAACGCTGTCAACAAATTGGGACCACTGCAGGTCGGGGAAACCCCTTCAATGCTGCCCGATCTAAAAATAAATGAATACAGTTTAGAAAAAGGCATGTTAGTTATTTAAAAAGATTAATTTGACAAAGCAATGACATTATTGCGTGCAGAACTTTTTGATTCAAGAAAATACACTCATCGTTCCACAAAATGATAACAACATCAACAACTAAAATTTTATCAAAATTATTGTATGTCAAGTATTTCCAATGTTCCCATTTAAACAAGTTTTTAACAATATGAAAAGAAGTTTTGTTTTTAATTATTCCAGAAAAGGTATTTTTATTTATTTGAATGAAGATATACGTTTGTTTTTTTTTTTTTGTTTTTTGTTTTTCATTTGTTCTATATAACCTGCTCTTAACGTTCGCCTCTGATTTTTTTTTTGTCATTGATTTTCTTTTGATTTTTTGGGCGCCCTTTTTTGTTGGGTGTGCCTTAGAAAAGTTATTGGAATATATATGTATTTTGTATATATATGATCGTACAGGTATATTTCATTCGTTACGGCTTTACATATTTCGATTAGTTATTCATGGTTGATTTGTTTTGTTTTTCTTTTGTTTGTATTATTTAAATATTGCATGTAGTACTGCTGATATTTTTGTTTCGTTAACGATTTAGGTTTTGGGGGATTCCATCTTTAATTGGGGGTCTGTTGCATATGTTTCTAGTAGGTATATATGTACTATATATGTATTTTGGTTTAATTTACCATGGGCTGTCTATTATAATTACGTTGGTATTGTAAATACCATCTCTCTATTTAAATATATATATATTGTGTTTCTTTTTTTCTGGTTTGAACATTTAACTTTATCTGTCATTTGAATCGAAGAACGAAGAACGCATTTCAACGTTTGGAGGAAAAACATGATTGGAAATCGAAAGAGTTCTTTTCTTTGGTTTTTGGATTTAAAAAACTACAAATTTGTTTAATTTTTTTTTTGAAATTTTTTCAACTTTAATTTTGTAAAAATTAAAAAAGTACGTTTATTGAAAATGACTATAAAATATGGATTATTTCACTAAATTTGCATACGTTTTATATATGTATACATATAATTTTTATTGTTACATATATAGTATATGTATGTATGTATATTACTATTTTGGTTTACTATATCGGTTTCATTAACGCCAACTTGGGTTAGGTTTTACTATTTATATTTATACTTCTGGGTTTTCTTTTCATTTGTATAATGCTAAAAAATTATATGCTTTTGCTTGTTTTTATTTTTTTGTTTGTCTGAATATTTAGCTAAAAGGAATTCATTAGTAAGGGCGCTCAATTTTAGTATCATTGAAGGACTAAATCTTATATGCAAGTACATACAGTTAGTACACGCACAAAATTAAAATGGAAGAGCAGGTGCTTAACACTCGCTTTACAGGCTACATTTTCTCAATCAGATTTTTTTAATATATATGTATTATAAAATTCTTTTAATAAGTTTAAAAAGGTACCAAATTGTTATAACATTATTTTTTTTGTTTTTTGTTTTTTGCTTGCCATCATTTGAAGCTTTTTCCAATTAGCAATAAATTGAAAGGTTCAGTTAAAAAATTTTCTATTTAAAACATCTCGTTTGATTTTGTTTTTTGCATGCATCGATTTCTTTAAAGTTTTGACTAGCTACAAACGAAAAACTGTACATAAATTGTGCTATGAAAATACTCAAAAAATATTATCATTTATTTAATAATAAATCATAATAGTTAACGGGTTTTCTTCACAACTTGCCTATTTTCTTTTTATTTTGTTATATCTAATGCCGATTTGGGAAAACTGTTTGTTAATTTTTTACTTTTCGCATGAAGAAATATCAAATAAACCAAATGCGGCTCAGGAATGCATAGTGCACTAAGCAGAATTGCAATTTTTACTATTTAAATTGATATTATTAATAATTTATTTTTATTTTTTAGCAATTACTTGAAGCAAATATTCAATTTGTTTGTCCTCAAAAATACATACATATTACGTTTTATAAATTTCATCAATTGTACTACGTGTAAATTTCATATATTTTTTTTTTTTTTTTGTTTTTCATATTTCGTATCAAAAACACAGATTGACAAATTTTTTAGTAAACATATTTAATATTTAATAATAAGTTCGAGTTCCAATACTTTTTTGTAGAGTCTTTTGTATTATTTAAGTATTTTAGTTGTGTATGTATTTATGTAACTAAAAGTTATTGCAATGTATTTATAATACTTATTTTATATAAATCCATAATAAAATGTCCATTTACGTCTCATATATAAAAATAATAAAACACAATTTACTTGATGTCCATTCATTAAGTAATAGCATAAGGTCTTGTATAAAATTGCATATATCAAATATTTTTGGGTTTTTTTTTTTATATGTATTTTATTCATATAGAAAAATTATAAAAACAAGGTATAAAAGTGTATCAACGCAATCGGTTAAAGCTACAAGCAACTACAAACTACAAAACATATAAAAATATATAATATTTAAGAGCTATGCGTACAAAATATAACACTAGATTCGTATAAAATGTTCCCGAAATCAATATAACAAATAAACACTGACATATGTATGTGTTTCATAATTTGTTTAACAAAATTTTTACAAAACTAAAAACAATAGACAGTCTTAGTGGCTGCTTTTGAAAGGGCTTATAAAAAGATTTATTTTTTATAAACAAAAATGTCTTTGACTCATTCTTTAAATTTTATCTTCTTTTGCTTTTGCTTCTGCTTCAATTTCATCTTAACTCTGCCTTTTTGTTTGGAATATTTAAATAACAAACAACTGATTTTTAAAATAATTTTAGCACGCTACAAAAGATTCCAGTTTTTGCAAAAACATTGAGCGTTTGCTTACATTGTTTAATAGTTTACATTTATATTTTTATCTTCTTTTTTAGTAGTATATGTAAAATATTTCCGTTTAATAGTTTTGTCATACAACTTGTAGCATATTTAAATATTGTTTTTATGTTTTAAGTATATAATTTTTTTTTTTGGTTTTTGTAGATTTTTTTTAACAGTTAAAGTATATGTTTATATAAAAGTATAAAAATCTATAAAATATCGAATTTCACTACATTTAAAAAACATCATCAACGCACATTGCTGTCGCTGTGAAGAGCCGATTTTTACATATTTGGATGCCTTTTTTTTTGTTTTTAACGACTAGCATTTCATTACATTCATATGTTTAGCACAAAATTAGCAACGACTGTATGCACAATCTGATTAAAATATTTGCATGAAACATTTACACTACAAAGAGAAGGCTGTAATTTAGTATATAGATTTGTTTTAAGTAGATTCAGTTTTGGTTTCAATCAATAATCAATAATATTTTGCTAACAATTTTTAAAACAAACGAACGCTCTGAGTTCTCTAGTTTGCTTATGCAGTTTCAAAAATATATATATAGGACATATGTATGATTTTTTTTTAGATATATGTAGACGTACATTTGTCATTATATATGCAGTATTTCCATTTAATAATAATATAAAAATTCTAGAAAATTTCTATTAATTGTAATCTGTGATTTTTGTTTTTCTTTCTGAAAGTGCCGCCCGACCGACTTTAGTTACAAGTTTTGACTGAAATTTATTATAAGTTTTCGTTTTTCGTTTTTCTTTCTCTTTTTTGTTTTTCGTCATTTATGTAAACAAAGCGCGAGCAAAAATTTGCTAATAGATTTGACTATCGTATTATATACATATACATTTAAAAGTCCAAAGCGACTTGTACTTACATAATTGTTTTAATTTAATAATTTGTAGTATTTTTGTAGTATAGAAAAAATATCTTGTTTTGTTTTCGCTCAAGTGCCTTTAAACATGCATCTTTATGTAGCAAAAATTTTCGTATATAAATTGGAAAATTAATGTTACAATTTTAATGTTTTTTTTTTGTATTTAAATGTTTGTAAGTTGTAATTTAAAGTCTACATAGATATTTAAAATATTTTGTTGCTATGTTCATTTTGTTGAGAATCGATTGTTTTCCATATAATTATATACTGTTTACAACTGTAAAAGTTCAATTCATCATTTTTTATACCAATATACGAGATGCAACGAAATTTTTACAATCAACAGAGATATTGCTCGTATTTCACTCTTAGACTTAAAACGGGACAATCTGGAGAAGTACAATTATTTTTCAGGGTCTTTCGTATTGTTTTATTTTGATATTGATTTAAGCTAATTTGGTTATGCGTTTGCAATTTTAGTAATATTACATATTTATGTATTTATAAGTAACGCAATTAACATATATACTTATTAATGTCATATTCCATATTATATATATATGTTTTTTAATTGTTTACGAATTAGTATTGCACAAAATTATTAATTCATTTAGATTTGTGGTTCCTATTAATTTGCATTATCATTTTACTTGACTAAAAAAACAGTTTATACAAAAATTGCTATATAAAAAGTCGTCTAAGATAATTATGTAATTAAGTATTTTTAAATATATCTTTCATGCATATACTCGTTTATATATTATATGTATAAAATGTGTTATGTTGTATTTTATAGTTTGCAACACGCCCAGCAAATTGAAATTTGACCCAACTTACAAAAGTAAATAAATAACTAAGGCAAACACAGCGTGACATTAAAATATAAAAAATAATAATAATAATAATTAACAACAACAAAATAATACGTAATACTGAACACAAGTTGTTTTTACATAGTCGGTATAATTATTTTATTTTCCTTGAGAGTGGTTAACAAAATTATTGGTGTATAATAGCAGCTGTCGATATGAACGTGTGTAGTTTTAGTTTGGGTTATATTGTGTTTATTAGGTTATATATTATGTAATCTGTTGCAGTTGTTTGATGATTGTTCATTAGTTTTTTTTATATTTAACATTCAGTTTCACATCCTCAACGATTCTTTTAATCGTGAGCATGTGAAATTACGAAGCATGTCAAAATCGTAGTGTACAAATTGTGTCGGTGTGTGTGTGTGTGGTTGTGTTTAACCTATCAAACGATATTAGAAATGCAATAAGTATTTCTTAATTGGTGTACCTCCTTCTGCAAATAATATTTAGCTGATTTGTTTATTCTATGTTGAGTGTATATATTTAATGTGTATTTTATTTATTGTTTGCTCGTACGATTTTCACATGCAACGTTATGATATTAGCATATATATATCATACTAGCATACAACCAACTATCAATCAAAATCGTATATCAAGTAGAAAGCAAAAAAGAGACATATACGATTTTTCCTAGTTGAGTTTGCGAAAATTACTTAGATCCAAAAAACTCTGATTTGAATGGCATACGCGATGTTTTTCTTACAACTTAAAAATAAACATAATCTATTTTACCATGGAAGAAAAACTTTTAAGCAAAAATGTGTGTCAGACTTAAAACTAACAATTATTGGCGGAAAACAGTAAGTTGATTACTATTTTTGATCTCTAATTAAAGGTTATTCCTGTTGTCTGTGTATTGGTTACTATTTTTGATCTCTAATTAAAAATGTGCGGTTCTTCAGATGATTATAATCTGTGTGGTCTAATGAAAAGTGTGTTGGTTAAATTATAAGTATTTGATTATTATCTATGCATTTTTGCTTTTTCTGGCTAGGTTATTTGATTCTCTTGATGTTTTCTTATCCAATTGATTATTATCTATAAACTTGCATTGACTGGGCTTGCATTTTCATAAATTAAAATATTTGATTCACATAAATTTAAATTAGATTTGATTTCTATCATATCTTCAAAAGATTCTAAGTAGGTAGGAACTTATGGGTTGCGATTTGGTTACGTTTCTGACACACATTCTATCTCGAGTTCATTTTGTAATTTTAGACTAGTCGTTTATTCGGTTGGGTTAGTCAAATTAAGATATGGTTTACCCTGGTATATACTACTGGGTTGACTTGCCAGGATTTTCTTTTTATGGCTGACTAAAAATGATTGCCACTACTGTCACGTTAAATGGCGTTATTTGTCTATCTTTCCTCTATCTTCTTTTATATCAAAAATTATTTATATAACAAAAAAATGTACAAAAAATACTGTGCATGCGTTTTTCCTAAAGGAAAACAACTCAGGTTGTAACGAAAAAAAAAATTATATGTATAAATACCAACTTAGGGCTAAAATTTGCTGTTTGTTTTGGGGCGAGTGTTACACAAGAAATCGTTTTCGATTTCCTTATAGACTCTATTAGCTGTTTGCCCAGGAGTTGTGCAACCCTGGGCCTATTGCACCTTTGTTGTATAGATAACACTATTATCTTATGTCTGCGTGTGTGTGTGTGTGTGTATGTATGTTTGTGAATCGGTAACTGTTGTTAGTGAGCGATTGTATTCCTGCGTACTCTGTGCTCTTTTTTAACAATACTTATGACAGCTTCCTCCAGTTGCTCGCTCACACACACATACTATCTTAAAATGCTTCATCTCTTATGCGTTGATCTAGTGGCAACTGTTCATCTAAATGACGCAATTGTTGATCAAGTTGAAACTGTTGCTCCGATTGCTCCAATGGCTCATGTTGTTCGTAACCATCATCCTCTCGTTCCGGCGGCTGTGTTAACGTATTTGGGTAAGTAGTGTTTGGCTTTGGCACTGCCAGCGCTGCGTCCAACAAACGATGTCGCTCATCTCGCTGTTGGCGTCTCTCATCGTGCAGCGCGGCCTACCAGCGCCGCCGTTAACACCAGCGAAAGGGTACCGCCCGGGGTCGGTCGGCGCCCTCCTTGACCAGCGGCTTGTGGTACTCCCGGCCGGTGCGCGAATGGATTACCGCCCAGCAGTGTTCGCAATAATATTGCAGACAGGTCACATTGGCGCAGAAGAAGGGCGCGAATTTGCCACCGCATCGGACTCCCTCGCACTCGTCGCACATCTGATCGTCGAGGACATAGGGTTTCACCTCCACCCGCTTATCGATGTCGCCATGCTGCAATTGTACGAACCTCGCCGAGATCGCGGCAATATAGCTCTGCTGATTCGAGAAGGCAACGCGACCGGCACCCTTGGGATACTTGAGCTCAGGATCCGTGTCGATGCCTGCATAACAGACGCCGCCATACAGCCGATCCATGATCATGGCCAGCTCGAAGGCTTTCAGTGGACGTGGTACACCGCCCACAAAGACGGTCTTGCGTGGATCTAGTGTCATTGTTGCATCGAGCACATAATCTGCATCGGCCAGACGCCAGGGTCGTATTTGCACTGCCTTGTCCTTGATGGTGGGCGAGGAGACGCACAGATATAGCTTATCCTCATCGGAAATGCAGGAGTCGATTAACTGCTGCACACTTGTCTCGTCCTGGAACAACAGAAACGCATAGCCCTTGGGCGGAAAATACGACTTGGACTCGGCTTTGTGTGGCCAGTCGACAACCAGCGGTCCAAAGCGACGAAATGACGTTGTTATTTCATCCTCATCAATGTCCGGCGGTAAGCCACCAACGAATACTTTCCGGGAGAAGCGAGCTGAGCCATCGCCAGCGCTGCCCTGCAGGGGTGAGTGCGGCGAATGGGGCGATCGACGCGACGGCGAAGCCATCTTGAGAGCATTCAAGTAGCTTGCCGGATCACTGCCCACAGCGATGCCAATGGCATCGGCCTCGCTCAGATGCTTTTGCCCAACGCCGCCCATCAAACGCATGCGGTCATTCATCATGTTGCCCATGTTGTCGCCTCCACCGCCACCTCCGACGTTGCCCAGCGACATGCCACGCATATAATCGCTCAGTGTGTTCTCCATGCCACCGCCATGATGCAGCTGCCCATTCGCGGTCATCATGTTGCCATAGCTATTACCCAAATAAGGAGCATCGCCACCGCCACTAGCACCAGCCGTGCCCATGCCACCATTGCCAATCGATAGCGTCGGTATATTCATGTGATTGGGCGGACCCATCTGTGACCCGCCACCACCACCCATGCCATCCATGTGACCGCCATACAGTGCCGTCGGCGAGGTGCCGCCCTTGATGGGGAAGGATATGCTGCGCCTGTATTTCGGTGATACACCAGACATGGACATTTGTGGTATGGGCGAGATGCCGCCGCTGCTGCAGCCCGCTTGCGAGCCATTATATGGAGATCCACCACCACCACCGTTGCCACCGGGCGAAGAGGGACTGTGTGATCCACCATCGCGCTGTTGTTGTTGCTGTTGAAGCAGCTGCTGCTGCTGATGATGATGCAATGAACTCAAATTTGGCGACAACTGTTGCTGTAGCTGTTGTTGCTGCTGTTGATGCTGCTGGAGAAGTTGCTGTTGTTGCAATTGTGGCGGCGGCTGGTTGAGATTGAGATTTTGTGGCAAACCGCTGCAGCTGCACAGGAAGAGGAGTAACGAGAGAGAGAGAGAGAGAGAGAGATGATGAAGAGGATTTTTTACAAGTTTGTTGGATTTTTGATTTGGCATTACTTTGTATACTTTTTGTTTATATAAGAAAAGGAGCAATTTGTTCAAAGATTTGCTTCGAATTATTTTTGGATATTTAAGGGAATAATATATATGTATAGATAATGAAATTAGTTTTTGGTGATTGCTGTTTTAAATATCTTTTTGATAACATTGCCGCCCAGCGTTCAATAAATGAAAAGAAATGGAATCTACAATATATTGATTTGAGTATATATATTATATAGCAATTAATATTTGTGTTACACTGGGCGTTGAAGCTGTCTTTAAATTTAAGTATCGCAGTAGAAGTTTAAATAGATTCAAAACTTTTCCAACTAACGCAAATCCCTAAAAGAAGAATAAAACAAACTTTGAAGCAAATAAAAAAACAATCTTCAATAAATTGCTCCTTTCTCTTAACTGATTTTGTTTTGTTTTATAACGTTGCTTTGATTGCTTTTGACGATTTTGTTTGTTGCTGCTGTTGTTGCGGCATTTATCGATGTTTGTTGTTTTGTTGGTGGTTTGGTTGTTGGTGGTTTTTTGTGGTGTAGGATTCTTTGTTGTGGTGGTGGTAATAATGTTGTTGGCAGTTTGTTTTTTTTTTTTTTTTTTTTTGCTGCTGTGGTGAATGGTGTGGGTGGTTTTCTTTTATATTTGATTATTTTGGTGTTTTTTTTACAGGTGGTGCTAGTGGTGGTTGGTTTCGCCATCCAATGAAACAGCGTATGAACGGTTTAAGATGCGCTGGCTGTAAATTTTATTTTTTGTTGGCAGTTTAAACAGCATTGAAACGGGTTAGTTTAGAATGCACTGGGCTCCACATGTTGGTGACACTGCACACATTAAACTTTAGACTGCGATTACGATACATACATACACATACATACGTACACAACAGCAAATGGCTTAAAATTTTAATCGTTTTATTTTTTAATATTTTTTTATTTTTGTAATCTTTTTTGTGCTGCTAAATTTAGCAACGGCCCAGAATAACAAGGAATATTTGTCATATCGAAAAAAATAAATAGAAAATATAATAACACAAATATAGAACAAGAGAAACACGCAACACACAACGTGGGGCGGCAATGGGTTAAGAGAGCAGTTGTTATGGTTGTTTTAAGGTTTAATGCTAATGGATATTGAAACTAGTTCAAACGTTATATCATTTGTTTCGATTGTGTTTGTTGTTGTTGTTGCTACTACACGCTCGCACAGTTACGCTAATTGATTGACAACGCACAATGGCTGTCAAACTGTAAGGCCAGGCCTAACCAAATTGCATGGAAAAATTTGTAATTTAAAAAGTCAACGTCAACGTTGCCGAGGGCTAATGGGGGCTGGAGAAGATGGATATGAGGTTGCTCCTGCTGATGGTGGTGGTTAATGAGGATATGCTGCTGCGATGATGTAGATGTTGTCTGCTGCTTGACGACGATGATGAAGATAATGATGATGAAATGTATATGGCATGCAGAAACGTGTACAAGTGTAAATAGATAACAAGAATGGCATGGCAGGGCAGGGCAAGGGTGGGTTTTAGGTGGTTGGTAGTTAAACTTTTGGTGGCGTGTGTCTGTCTGCTGATAAGCGTTGATAACGACTTTTTGCAGGCAGTGTTGCCAAATGCAATTAGCAGAAAATGTTAATGAAAAAAAAGAAATTAAAACGGAAATGGAAACATCAGGTCAAAGATTTAAATCGGAAATATATTTGATTGGCAAGCAAATCGAAAAACTGACAGCGTTAATGGCTTAAAAAATACTTGGCTAACACAAAAATCAATATGAAAAAAAGGCGAGCTTAAAGCGTACAAAGTTTAGCACCTAGACATGCATTTCAATAATTTAAATGCAACGAGACGTCGTTCCTTACGTCAAACACAAAACGACCAAGAACCAGACGGCGCGGCGGGGAGACCGCCCACACTACTTAAACAGAAAGTTCTAGACGTACTTTACAACATTGTATATACATTTTTCGAGTGCATTATATGTACACAAGGTAGAGAGGGTTTTTTTTTTTTTGTTGCATACATGCGACATAAACAAAGCGCAGTTGCTGCTGTAGTGCACTTTTGTGCAGCAAGTGCTGCAACCGAGCCCAAAGAGCGAGAGAGAGGGAGAGACAGAGTGTTGCAGCAGGCGCTTTAAACCAGCTTTTACTCGTTCTTTTTTTATGGCATTAAAAATGCACAAGTACGGCAAATGAAAAAATCAAAGTCACAGAACTTCGGTTCAGTTATTTATTCAAAGTTTCGGTCAACGAACTGCGACAAATAAAAAATATGCAACAGGCAGCCGCAAACGCATTCAAACATTGCCGCCAAAGAATACGTGAAGTTGGCTGCGGCAGCAATGCTTTATAATTTTAGCGATGGACAGCCAACTTAATATTGTTCAATCGGTAATTAAATGCTGCCAACTTAATGCCAATGCCAATTAGTTTTGAAAGACAACTTCCAATTGAAAAATTCACAAAAATAAACACACAGCAGCCAACATCAACAGCAGCTTAATCCTACACACAAAAAAAAATACCGCACAATGTAAACACAGAAGAAATCTTGTTGGTATGTATGTATGAGTGTGAGTTTATGTGTGTTTGTTCAATTTTGGCAATTTTGCATGTAGCAACAACAACAACAACAATAAAGTGTACAAAGTGTAAAATTTTCGACTGTATGTGTGTGTGTGGGTGAAGATTCAAACCGATTTACTCACCTTTTGCGATTGAAGAAGCCTCCGCTGTTGCCAACTCCACCTCCACCTTGCAGGAAGTTATTGCGCAGAGTCACCTCCTCGTTCTGTGTATATTGCAGCAATATATACCAAATAAAAGAGAGAGATGGAAAGAAAGAAACGAGATGAAAGAAAGATTAGTAATAGTAGTGCCAAGTGATTTTGCAATCAAATATTAGAAAGCACAGCGCACATCTGTCTCAAACATTTTGGCAAACCTCTCGCACGCTCACATAAAAATAGATAAATTCACCACACGTTGCGCCACACACGAACAGCTGATTGCTTACTGTCTGGCTAACGGTGAGATAACACACGAACCAAATTAAACTACGCTAATAAGTGAAAATTATCGCAACATGCTACAATTCGAATAATTTAAGCAATGCCAAATGCTAATTGGCCATTTGCCGGACAACAATCGTAATGTTTTTTCACTCTTTTGCCTGTGCTTATAATTGCGATTAGCATAAGTTGTGACAAAGCCAAATGAATCACTCTCTCTATCGCTCTCTCTCTCTCTCTCTCTCAAGCCCAAGCTGATAATAATGCAAACAATAAGGAATTATGTTCTTGGGAATGCCGAAGAAGGCATACGCTCTATTTAGCTAATTTAAATGAGAACTTTTTTATGGGTCCATTAAAGAAAATTCTTTTGGTGTTTAAAAATCTGTTCCTAACATTCAAAGTAGTCAATCTGTGGAAAACTGTCCCTTACCTTGGCAAAGAGCATTTCTACTATATACAAAAATTTAATTTTTAGTTAACTTGAAGCACAAATGATAGCGAAATATGCCCAGCTTATGCTACATATATTCTAAATTCTCTACTAAATACTTACACCAAAAAGTGACGCCTGCTGTTGCTGAAGAATTTGTTGCTGCTGAAGGTGTTGCTGCTGAAGGTGTTGCTGCTGTTGATGTTGCTGCTGCTGTTGCTGTAGATGTTGCTGTGAGGGACTGCTGGATAGTGAGTGGGTGTCGCACGGATTGACCAGCATGCCTAAAGCGGCACCCACACTGCCGTTGTTCTTCATGCCCAGCATGGTAGGTGAAACATCGCCGCCGCCACCATTGCCACCTCCGCCACTTGGACTATGGCTGTGCTGATGTGTATTGTGATGGAACGATTGCAGGATGTCATCCAGTGACTCCTCGTTGGCATTGAAGCGCACCGCAATGGGTGTACTGCTGCTCAGGCCAGGCGGTGTTTTGATAGCTGTTGGGATGTTTGGTGGCACAGTCGATGTCGGCGACGTGGATGCCGAGCCCGATAGATTGCTATTACTGCCGCTGGCACTGCTTGTAGCGCTGCTGCCTGTAATTGAAGAAAAGAGAGACGGAGTTAGTTAGTTTTACCTTTCTTTTACCACCCTTTAAATTCTTACCTTTTGGTAATTTAAGCGAGTCCATGGTGCCCGCACCGAAGAATATGGATATACTTATACGGTTTCACACTTGATGAGCTGCGTTGCCTTAGCCTAGATACATTTAAATGTGGCACATCGAACGGCGCATAGAATGTATCCAAAACATCAATCACCAGCGACGAAAACGAAAAGAGAGGGAGAAAAAGAGAAAAAGATACATATGTAGTTAGAAACACGTCGTACGATTAGTTAATCATATTTCTTATGTACATATACTATTTGAAAATGTCAAAGTTTTCGTCTCAAATGCTTTCCGCACGTAATTGCGTTAAAAATAAAAATAAAAATACAGCAGCAGCAACAAAAAAGTATAACAACGGCAACAACTATTTGATGTTTTCTTGGCCTATAATATAATTTTACGATTGCTGCCCACGCCCTTTGATGTTTCAGGAAATTTCTTCTTGTTCATTGGAGCATATCTTTCAGTTTTGTACAAACTCATATCATAAAAGCTTGATTGATTAGGGATTGATTAGTCGATTAATTGACATTCATGGAAAGCGTTCGGGTAGTATGATTTCACCCCATTAGCTGACCATCTTAATGCGCTCGCTAATTGCATTTCAACGTTTGACGATTTTGATGTCCGTAAACAAATTAATTATTAAGGCACGTTTCTTTTTTATCACCGCCCGAACCGTAACAAGAAGCAAATAGTTCGATAAAGTGACGTTGTTTCTTTGTTTGTGTATTTGTATTAGAGTACAATCAAATAAAAGTATAAATTCACAATGGTTGGGTAAAGCAGCGTAAAGCGAGTAACAAAGAATCGCAAGACCAAGCCAATCAATCGGAAGCCTAAGTTGATGGCAACTTAAGGGAGGTAAGCCAAGGTTCAATCCAAGACATCAGTGTCGCCCCATAATAATCATTCATCCTGTTGCGCTGCCGTTGAATCCAGTATGATCAGTGAAAAGCAACAACAGCGAGTAATCAATCTACTCTGTTGATAAAGATAAAAAACGAACGCACACGATAATTAATATTAAAGATAAGAATATGCCTTGAAAATAATGTGTACAAATGACGCAGTTTGCCATCAAATGGAGTTTCAAGTATCTAACACGCCCCACAGCCTTATCAGATGCTCATATTACCCAGCCCCCCCATCTACAATCTTCTAAAGCGATGAACACGCACTTCATTCTGAAATTGGAATTGTCACCGGAAAGCGTCTATTTTGTATAGTTGTAAGAACTTGGCTAGGTAAGGGGGGCTGCCGTTTAATTAGTTAAATGCATAGAGAGAAACAACAAAATTGTTACGCCAATGAAAATGTGCGCTGAGGCATAGAGAGAGCTCAACGCAAAACCCTCTACTTGTTTTTTTTATGCCCTCCCCTCCCACAAGCAATGCAACGCTAAACGATTTTCTCTCGAATTTAGAAAAAAATAGTTTATGTGGCGCGAATAGTAAGAGTGAACTGTAGATACTCTTACCAAAAACTAAGAAAAATATTTTCTAAACCTTGAATAAAACTTAAAAATAGATTAGCTTTTTTGTGCAAAAAAAAATTGAGATGCTAATAATAGAGCCGTCAGTCAAAATTGTATTTTAAATAAATTTTCTATTGTATTTTAAAAAATGCTTAAGAGAAACGGACAAAAAATGAGCTTTCAAAATAGAATACAAAAAACATAAAAACAATCCCAAAACTGCGAATCTCATGGGCACAAATAATAACTGCGTTATAGAGATTATTCTTATTATAATATTCTGGATATGAATTATTTATAAATAAAAATTGGTTATACGGAAATTCGTGCCTTTTAACTCTAGTGTATTAATTTTAAATTGAATGAATTAATCTATTATCCCTGTTTTCTGTTACATATGAAACTGGAACACCTTCAACCTTTAAAAATGGTACATGGAGAAAGGGTATGCAAGCGCATAATCAATACACAAATTTGTCCTATAAACGAGAGAAGAGCGCGACCCCCAAAAACAAAAATAAGTAACTTGAATTACAGCAACGACAACGACGACAGAGAAAAACAGAGGCCAAAGCAATAACAATGACAGTAACGCCCCCCATCTTCCAGCACACACACACACTAACACACTTGAATCAAATAAACAAGTATATTGTACCGCCAAAAGCACAGACAGCTTGGCTCAGGCTCAGCTCCCACATCCCACAACATACTCGAGAGAGAGAGAGAGAGCGAGCGAAAAAGTTGCGCGTTATGATTTCTGGGAGAGCGAACGATGCGCTGCTGCGGACAATGCACGTAACACAAATACACATACACAAAAACATATGTACGGTATACGTACGTGTGTGTGTGTGTGCAAACAAATTTATCTGCTTGGAAGGTACTTTGCAATTAAATTTGCTTTGCTTTTGTTATTCGGAAAAAAAAAAGAAACAAAAAATAAATTAAGAAGAACTTTTGGTATTATTATCAGAGAACATGGGTCTGCTGCAATTAGATTTAGTAACTGGGCCAAATTGGCGAGCGTTTTTCTCTACTCTTTGCTGGGCCAAAGATTTAGAGGTTATTACGGTCTTTGCTTTGCTCAACTGATTCGTTGCTGCTGCTGTTCGTCCGTCGTCGTTGCCCCAATTTCAAAAACGAATAGCACAGAAAAAAACGGAAAAGGCAACCCTACTTTGGGGTTGCTCGTCATCTATATAGAGATATTATATAGGAAACTAGGCCAACACGCTGCGCACACAGATATTTAAAATTAAGTGACATTTTGACAGGTGCAAACAAGGCGAACCGAAAAACAAATCTATTCTGTCCTCTAGTATTTTTTTTTTGTATTTTTTGTATTAACCAAATAGCGCTAATAACACTAACCTTTTGTACTTAGAATTTCGCTCTGGCCTCTCGGCAGATTTGTTGCAACGACGCACACGAGCGCAAACACACGAAGACGGGCCACGAATTCACGATGACACAGACGACGACGACGCAACACGACACAAAACTTTCAGGTGCAAGTTTTTCTTTTGAATGTGTGTGTGCTTGGGTGTGTGTGTGTGTGGTGAGTGCGTTACATTTCCGGGGGTGCAGGCAAGCAGTCCGTTTCACTCACTCACTCACTCTCTCTCTCTCGTGCGATTCTGTGACGTATATATATTTAGCACTGTGTATATTCTCTTCGTTTCGTTTTTTTTTTTTTTTGCAATTTTGTTTTCTGCAACAGCAGCAGCAACGAAAATTCCTTTGCTGCGGCAGCGAATTTCTTGCTCTTCTTTTATGTAAAAGATGCGACAGTTTCAAACAGATTTTCCATTTTGATTTTTTTTCGTTTTACAGATTCCAGGATGATTATGAATTGTTCATATTTTTTTTTTATAATTTTTTTTTTTTTTTTACATTATTGCACAATTTGCGAAGTATTTGTTTACGCGCACACACAACACTCGACGTTAGATACAAATTTGTTGAACAGAAATTTTTAAAAATTTTCACTAGAAATTTTGGTTTAAAGAAAAATTAAATGTTAAATGTTTACACTAGAATTTTAAAATAATTTTTTTTCGGATTTTCAACGTCCGCTCACTAGCGCGACGATTGCGAGACTGAGAACTTAAATTTTCGACTGGTGCTAGCTTTCCACCAAGCTTGTTTTGTAGTCGACGTCGCCTACTTTTCCGACCGAAAAATCAATCATTTTCGGTTGTTTTGCTTTCATACGGTGTTTCGTGCTGTTCTGACAGCCCAACAACAAAAACAACAGCAGCAACGACAGCTGCTCGTTTGCGCAGCGTTGCCGTCGCGCTTAACAAGAATTTTATGCCGATATATTGATATTTGTATAGTGTAAATTAAATAACAACATTTGATTACATCAAATATAATTTGCAATTTTATACTACATTCAACATGAATCGTACAATAAGAATTGATGGAACATTTGCAGACTATCTGGCAACCTTAAACGGTTTGCATCGATGGAAGCAGAGTATGAGAATAGTAGAAGCAAATTACATAAAAAAATAAGCGCTACTTACAATAACAACAACGCCAACGTCGCTCCGCCGCTTCCTTCACTCTTCTAAGCATACAGTTATTGCACAAACATCAGCTGCGTCTTGTCTTATTAATACGACGTTTATCAAACACTCACGCGCGCGCTATAGGTAGGTTGTTGTTTTTGTGTTATATGTATATATACAAAATGGATGTATTTAAGTGCGCCCGTTTGTTATCGCCCCGCTTAAAAAAAAAAGATTGGTATTCTTGTTTAACACTACACTATGTACATTTTTTTGATTGGTTTTGTGTTTACTTTTGTGTAAATTTTCCTAGACAACTACAAATTGCTGCTCACACAAGCAGTCGATCTGCAACTAAAAATATTCACAGCTAGCTTTTAACAGCTGTTTCGTCGCTTGCTGTGCGACCCTTTTTGAAGGTCTGGCAACGCTGCTGCGATAGTCAGCCCGCGCACTTGTATATTTTAAATATCGATACCTATTGACAAAACAAGTTTATTGAAGAAAGTGTAATCTTATTAGTATGCAAGTAGTAATTAAAATATATAAAATTTGATTGCGATGTAGCTTAAAAGCAATCATTTTCAAGCTGTTGATTACATGCGCATGAATATTTAAAAATTCTCACGACTTGCCTTGCTCATAAAATGTTTATAATAACAAAGAAGACCGGTTTCTTGATAAGCAATTCTATTTTGATGATGCTGCATCGCAGCTTTGTGCGCATTTGTGATTCTCAGTTTCGTGATGTCGCACGTTATGCGCATTTGTTGCTATCTTTTACTGCTGACCGTGGCAAAGGGCTATGAGGCGCCAGAGCCCAGGATCGAAGTGTTTTACCCAAAGGGTTTTGAAGTGTCGATACCGCACGAGGAGGGAATCACACTGTTCGCGTTCCATGGCAAGCTCAATGAAGAGATGGAGGGCCTGGAGGCAGGGACTTGGGCTCGTGACATTGTCAAAATGAAGAATGGACGTTGGACCTTCCGCGATCGTCAGGCGGTTCTGAAGCCAGGCGACATACTTTACTACTGGACCTATGCTATCTATAATGGCCTGGGTTATCGCTACGACGATGGTGTTTTTGCTGTCGATGCGTTTAGTGGCAGCACGCCAAGCACTCCTCTTGCAACTAGCACGGTGAGAGTTCCGGATCGAAGGCCAACTCCAACTGCAACGGGTGATCCGGATATTGACATTAGGATCGGCGGCTGTATGCCAACAAAGACGCAGGTCAACGGCGTTCCCACTCGCTGCGTTAGCCAGCTTATTTTTGTGGATGAATTCAATGGCGGCAAGCTGGATGCGTCCAAGTGGAATGTGGAGCATCGATTCTCTGGCATGCCGGACTACGAGTTCAACATCTATTTAAATGATGCACCCCAAACGTTGAGTTTGAGCAATGGTCATGTTGATCTTCAAGCACATTCAACAAAATCGTTGCTTAAACAGAACTTGGACTCCAAACTGGATCTGGGCAGCGGATGCACTGGGACCAAGGAAACAGCTGATTGTGTGCGTGATGCCAGGAACTCAAAGAGACCCGACAGATTGCCACCGCTTGTTACCGCTCAATTCTCCAGCAAGTTGAGCTTCAAGTTCGGACGCGTCGAAGTGCGCGCCAAGATGCCCCGGGCCAAGTATCTAATGCCCCAGCTGTGGCTGCAACCCAAGGCACACGCTTACGGCAAGGATGACTATCAGTCGGGTCAGGTAAGGATTGCCTATTCGCGCCAAACGACCGGAGGGCAACTGGATCTGTATGCCGGTGCATTGCTTAACGCCCGGGAACCGTTGCGTTCCACCAAACTGTGCCACAAGATGGGCTCCAGCGAGAGCAGCGACGATTGGAGCGACAGTTTCCACAATTATACGTTGGAATGGACGCCACGACAGCTGAAGTGGTTCGTCGATGGCAGGGAATATTGCACTCAGGGCAGCGATACGGGTGCCTTCAGTGAGACATCAGTGGCCAAGAAGCGACTTCCCAATGCGGATGAACTGGAGAAGGGCACGGGCATCGCACCATTTGATAGGGAGTTCTACTTGACCTTTGGCCTGGGCGTTGCCGGTTTCAACGAGTTCTTTTATGATGAAGACAAGCCTTGGCATGAACAGGATCCGCGTGCCATGAACGATTTCTGGAAGTCTATAAAATCACACAAGGATCAGTGGTTGGACCAGGCACAGCTGCAAATCGATTATGTCAAGGTGTATGCCGTCTAAGCTTTGCAATTTAAAATATGTATTATTTCCGCAATTTATAATAATTGTACGTATAATAAAAAAATAAATAATTTTGTAATCTTGTTCAAATTGAGATATTTTAAAGTTCGATAGCTTATATGATGTTACGGCCACACTGCTAATATCGATTGTATTGTCACAAACAGCTGTTCTTCCATTGCGTTTGCGGTAAACTCACATCACTACTGCTCACATAACCCTCTGCGGCAAAAAACAGGTAAAATTAAACTTAATTAAAAAACACACAAGTCGACGATTTTGTAACTTAAAGCACGTTTCACACTTACAGATAAAGACACAATGCAAATCACCCGGGTCGTGCTGCGTCAACTGAGACGCCAAATCAGCGTACAGCGTCATTATAGTGCTGTTGCTCCCGCAGCTGTCGCCGCCTCAGCTGAGAAACTCGTGCCCCCTGTGCCGGAGGGAGCTTCAAAGCCACCAAATCCCAAACTGGACAGCATTGTCAACAATATAGCCATGCTCAATCTGCTCGAGGTAGCCGAACTGAGCACTCTGCTGAAACAGAAGCTAAATCTGCCGGAGACAGCCTTTGCGCCACAAGTTGCCATGGCACCGCGTGCAGCCGCTGCCGATGATGAGGAGGAAGCGGCGCCCAAGAAGGTACAAACCTCGTTTAAAGTCAAGCTGGTGAAGTTCGATGAGAAGCAAAAGGTGGCGCTCATCAAGGAGGTCAAGAATCTGCTTGAAGGCATGAATCTGGTCCAAGCCAAGAAGTTTGTGGAGAGCGCGCCGACAATTGTCAAAGAAGACATACCCAAAGAGGAGGCCGAGAAGCTAAAAGAGGCGCTGGCAAAGGCGGGTGCTGTCATCGAAATTGAATAAGCTAAACATTTACTTTTATAATATTTGTAATAATAAATCATTCACGTTAATTTTCTGTGAATTTAACGGAAAAACCAAAATACATAATTATAACTTGCAAGAACTGTCAACAACTGGTCAACAATGTTGCAACTTTCTATGGTCTAAAAACAATTGCCAGAAACACTTTTACCTTTCCTGAATGAGTCTGAAAATTCATTAGTAACGGTACAAGTTTTAGTTAGTGCAGCGTTGTTAATTAAAGTCGTGCGTAGTTCCCCCTTTACCAGGCCAGGCCAGGAATGCTGTTGAAGGTGAATGGTTCAACGATTGTGTTAACTAAAAATCAAGTCAAATTGAGCGGTAAATTTCAGAAGTAGACAAACATTGTTTATATTTATACTATAAATATAAAAAAAAAACGAATATGTAAATATCACGCACTTTCTACGATCCGAGGGGATCATGCGATGATTATCCACGCGTGTGTGTCTGCTGATTGCTCTTTGTATCACTTTCATCGGTCAAATTGATTTGTTTACTGTCGTCAAAGAATCCGCTGAACCATCAACTAACTGGCTATGCGTGAATGCTCCAAATATTGGGCAGCCAAACGAAATAGTAAACTCCGCAATGAAGGAAATGAGGCGGAGTGATAAGAGAAGGCAGTCAGGTCGCTGTCTATCAATTAGCACCTGCCTGTCTTTCTCACTGCGACACAGTAAACTTGAGAGCTTCGTTCAGCACTTTGTGCTCAGTCTCAATCGGAACACAGCCGCGTACAAGACGTTTCTTCTCCCGGAGCCGAAGAATATTGCTGCGAGAGAATATTGAGCCCAAGTGAAAACCGAAAGTGAAGTGGAATTGTATATACTTATAAGTCAAGCCATGTCAGAGCGCACACATTCCACGCGTATTTTGACCATTATAGTCATCTACTTTAGCACTTACATTATGGGCATTTATAGTGCGGCACGCGTTTCCAGTCAACTTGCTTACCGCTTGGATGCAACAACAACAACACACAACAACAGTCAAACTCTGGACAATCTGGATGAACAATTGGCGACGAGTCTGGCACGCAATGGCTCCAGAAATCCTCGATGTAAGTAAAACGTTACAGTGCTAGCCGTTTGTAGCGGTTTTTTTGTTTGTTGTTTTGTTTGTTGTTGTGTCGTGCCGTTTTAAAAATGATTTATGTATGTGGGTCACATTTCAATTATCACCCAATGTGGATGCTCCGTGCTGGACTCTTTAGTCTTAGGCACGCTTTGTGTCACCGCTTGGCAACTTCTGGTGGTGCTTGGACTTTTCTCCAGTTACTCGAATTCTGATCTGCGCAGTTAGAGTGCCATAAAAGAAAAGAATTTCCAGCCGATAATTACTATCACTTGTAATAACCTGCTTAGCTCACCTACTTTGAAGAACCTAGATAGGCACTTAAGATTGTTGAATGTTGAAGAACCTAGATAGCACTAAAGATTACACTTAAAGAAAGGAAAGAATCTCAAGAGGACAAGAAAAACATCGTTAAAGAGCGAATTCGTAATATATAAGGGGTTGTTGGTCGATTTGATTCTGGAAACAAATTCTCAATAAAGCTTCATTCTATTAGAAGTATCCTTATCTTATTTTTCTGAAAATTCAATCTGTAAATATTTTTGATCTTTTACAATTTTACAGGGTTTCCTTTCTACACAATCGGTCGCTTCTCCAATGATATTTGCAGGGGCAACAATCTATTGATGGGCACATGCGTCATCAATGGCGAGTGTACCGACAATAATGGAGTAGCCGCAGGCAGCTGCTCTACCATAACGAATCAAGCCACTTGCTGCATCTGTAAGTAGTTAAAATTTGATATTCCAATCTTCAATTGCAAATGCTAATCACATCCTATTTTACAGATCAGCGAACGTGTGGCGCCAGCACAACCTTCAATAATACATATTTCTATAATAATAATTATCCGGCACCTTATCCGGGTGGAGGACGTTGCTCGATTGTCATAAACCCACCGGATTCAACCATTTGTCAGTTGCGCATAGATTTTCTGGCCCTGTCGCTGGCTCCGCCAAGTGGTGATGGTTTCTGCAACACTGATGCCATGACCGTAACGGGTGGTGCCTCCCAGGTGCCAACGATATGTGGCGAGAACTCCGGTCAGCACGTCTATGTGGACTTTAATGGCGTCAATCCGATCACCATATCGGTAGCCACCTCCGGCGGCTACACATTCAATCGTCAGTGGCAGTTCCAATTGAGAATGATGGGCTGCACATCGGCAACGTTGGCTCCCGCCGGCTGCCTTCAGTACCACATGGCTTCCAGTGGAAATATTGCGAGCTTCAACTATGTATCTGCTGCCTCCTCGGCTTTGAACTCCATTGGAGTGCAGGGCACACGGCAATTGGCAAACATGCGCTATGGCATCTGCATACGCAAGGCAACAGGCATGTGCTCCATCACCTACGATCAGGTTAGCTCCGATACCTACTCGTTCACAATGACGAATGATGTGGGCGCTGTGGATCCATCGTTGCTTGCAACATCGGCGGTGCAGAGTCAGGACTGCACCACAGATTACATCATAATACCAGCTGCCATGCAGGCTGGCGTTAATATGCCCAGCGATAGATTCTGTGGCTTGGGTCTGGTCACAACAACAACTTCGGCGAAACCATTTGTCGTCTATTCCATCACAGATAGCAATGAGGAGATGGACATATCAAATCGTGGCTTCTACTTGGCGTACTCGCAAAATGCCTGCCCAGTGTTAAATAGCTGAATAAATGAATTTTATAATGATAGAAGACTTAATCAATATAGAAATAAATTATATTATACTAAATATTATGATTATTCATATTTTAACAATTTATAACAAACTTAGACGAGTTTACTGTACACAATTTAAATTACGCTGCCAGGCGTATAAGACTATCAATCTCAGCCTGCAGCTCCTTGATCTGCAAATGAAAAAAGTTAGAGAAAACTGAACTAAGAAATTCCAATCAAAAAACTCACTCGAATATTAAAATGAGTTTTGGTTGCATTGTCAGCCATCAGCTGGAAGGCCTCGTTGTCCACTCGAAGTTGATACTTTTGCAGCTCGTTGAGCAACTTCTTCAGTTTCTTCTTGTTCTCATTCATCATTTGCTGGCGTTTGGCATGGGGCACAGCGAACTCTTCGTTCATGGATATGCCAAAGGAGCACAACGCTCCCGCTGTTGAGAAGAAGTTCAATTGCTTGGAGAACTTGGAGTCCTCATTAAGCAACTCCAGTTCCACATCCGAGCAACGTGTTAGCACCGCAATCTGTTTCAGATGACGACTCAGTATCGCTTTTGCATCCTCATTCTGGGCGAAAAGACACAATTTGGGCGCATGGCGTTTGCTGATCTGATTGCGACTCTTCACTTGGCGAATGTGTGTACAAATGCCGACGATATCGGCGACTTCAGCTTGCAGTTTGGGATCCTGAAACTGCATCAGATTCACTTCTATTTTAAGCGGCACGTGCTGCAACAGCTCGGAGGCAACGAATGGAGTAAATGGCAACAGAGCCTGCAATCCCCAGCTAAGGCAGGTAGTAAGAGTGGCCACACTGATGTAGGCCTCACTCCCACGGCTGTTAATAGCCGCTTTTGTGGTTTCCTTAAAGAAATTAACAATCTTAGGTAAAAGCCAAAACAATTAGTTTAAGTCAAAGCTTACCAGATAAACGTCACACAGATTTTGATAGAAAAAAACCTTTAGGGCAGAGGTAGCCATATGGAAATTATGGTTTGTGGAGCACTCGGAGCATATTTTTAATGTCTCAGCCAGACGTCCAATGATCCAGCGATCCCACATCCTAAGCTTAACGCCAGCTATTGTCTCAAACTGATCCAGACTGATGCCCAGGCTTTGGGCAGAGCCGAGCGTAAAACGCATTGCCTGCCAAATCTTGTTAAGGAACAGTTTGTTCGTGTGGCAAGCTTGCACATCAAAGTTGATAAAGTGATTCTTAATGTTGTGGCTAAGCAGTGTGAAACGAAGAGCATCTGTGCCACACTCCGGAATGCCATTGGGAAACATTTTGGTTAATCCATCGGTGGATGTTTTCAGTTCGTTGGGATTTATAATGCCGGAATCGCAGGATTGCTGCAGCACCTCCTTCAGGCTGTCCAAGCTGGCACCCTGAACCACCTGCTGTGGTGCGATAATGTTGCCAAGACTCTTGGACATCTTGCGTCCCTGAGCATCGCACACAATGCCGTTCAGAAGGACCTGCTGAAATGGTGCAGCACCAGTTAGTTTCAATCCCATCATCATCATGCGTGCCACCCAAAAGAAGATGATGTCGTGACCCGTTTGCATAAGGTTTAGTGGATACTTCTTCTTGTAGTTCTCATTGGGCCAGCCGGCGACAGAGAAGGGAAGCAGCGATGAGGAGAACCAGGTGTCCAGCACATCTTCGTCTCGGCTAAGCTTAAGATCATCGGTGTCCAGGATGCGTGACGCCTTCGCACGGGCACTCTCCACGTCTAGAGCAGCCACCCAACAGCTTTTGCCTGTGGAATCGAAGGCCTCGTAGGCGGGCACCTGGTGACCCCACCACAGCTGTCGAGAGATGCACCAGTCACGTGAATCCTGTAGCCAGCGCTCCCATTCTAGCTCAAAGTTGGAGGGCATAATTTGCAGCCGTCCGCTTTTCAGTTCGGAGAGTGCTGCCGCTGCCATGGATTTAGTTTGAAGGAACCACTGTGGCACCATCATGTATTCGATAATGTCCTTGGAACGCGAACACACGGGCAACTGCATGCTATGTTCACGCACCTCGCGCAA
Organism: Scaptomyza graminum; assembly: GCA_018901835.1. Classification (NCBI taxonomy): domain Eukaryota; kingdom Metazoa; phylum Arthropoda; class Insecta; order Diptera; family Drosophilidae; genus Scaptomyza; species Scaptomyza graminum. The sequence goes on from JAEIFL010000243.1 coordinate 2,411,544, forward strand.
CAGGTTCAGCGCCTCTAGTCGCTTCACGATGAGATCTCGTGCCTCGAAACGTGGCGTGCCCTTGAACTCTGTGTATTCACCGAGGATGTGTCCGCTCTCACTGAATACCTGGCGTCCCTCCAGCTTGTGGCGCATGGCCAGCTCGAAGTCAAACCTGTCGTGGGCTGGCGTCAGCTTAACGGCACCAGTTCCAAAATCCCTGTCCACTGCAATGTCAAAGACCAACGGAATTGTATCCTCGCGAAAGGGATGCTGCAGTTTAACCTCATCCCGATTGCGGTACTTGCTGTAGCGTGGATCGCCAGGATGAACAGCAACTGCAACATCGCCCAAGATTGTCTCCGGCCGTGTGGTGGACACAACAATCTCCTCAGGTGTACCGTCCGGTTGAGTTGCGCCATCCACAACGCGATAGGCAAAGTCAAAGATGCGGCCGAAGAGCACCTTCTCCTCGTAGCCGGGTATGGGCAGCTCTGTGGGCTCCTTGATGTCCACAGTCTCCACTTCAATGTCGGAGATAGCAGAGTTTAAAGCACAGGACCAGTTGACCAGCGACTTGCGTCGCTTGATCAATCCCTCGTCAAAGAGTCGCTCGAATGCAACATTTACCGCATGAGCATGTTGCTTGTCCATTGTAAAGTATTCGGCATCCCAGTCCAGTGTACAGCCTAGTTGTTTCAGATCCTGCACGATGCCAGCACCCTTTTCCGCCTTCCATTTCCAGACTTCATCCAAAAACGCCTCGCGTCCGATTTCCTGGCGCGTCTGTTCCTTGGTGGCGGCCAAAGTACGCTCAACAACAACTTGGGTGGCAATGCCAGCGTGATCGGTGCCCGGCACCCATTCCACATTGTAGCCCAGTTGACGATGTTGCCTTGCAATCACATCCTGCACTGTGGCGTTTAACGCGTGTCCCAAATGCAAATTGCCTGTTACATTTGGCGGTGGCAACAACATGCGGTAAGTGCCACGTTTGCATGTTGTAGTTGACTCTGTTGTGGATTGGGATTCACGTGCCCAATATGCATCTTCCACTTGCTTTGGTTGGTAGCCCGGCGCCAAAGATAATGCAGCAGCTGCAATTAAACTTTTTCTTTAGCCGGCGGCAAACATATTTTGTAAATGAGAACCAGATGGAAACTTACCTTTAGAGGTGCTGCAGTAGAGCGCAGATGCTAGACATTGCAATTTTGGCTGACATAGGTGTTTGTGCTTAACTAATTTGTGAGTAACTTTAGTAATTTGCATTATATTAATCCCGTGGGGCCTCAGCCGTTGTTGTTATGTCAACTGGTATTGTTGGCAGTGTGTGCACAATTTAAAAAGTTCTAAACATCAACACAAACTCAAACAGCTGATTGATAGTGCTGAGTACGATAGTTGTCAAATTTTATATCGATAAAAATCAAAATGCGCGCCTTATTCAAATGAGCTAAGTTTTATTTTATTGATATTTAGTGGAACTTCTAGTGTATTTTTGTGTATAAAAACGACCAAAAAGATAAAGAAAACTCAGCATGTAGGCAACGCCTGTATAACTAAGCCAAGGCTGATATTCGCATCGATATAGAATAGCCTGAGCGCCCCAAGCCAAACCCAAAGCGAACTGCAGCAACTGCAGAGCGGTTAAGTAACGTTTCCACCATAGATACGGGTGTATTCGAGGTCCCAGAGCACTCAGTGAATAATATCCATACATTATGATGTGCACAAACGAATTCATCAGTGCTGGCACAAAAGCTGCAAACGGAAGCAAGTTAGGAAAGCACTTTTTGTTTATTTTTTATAATCAACTTAACTTACTGGATCCGGTGGGTATCCATTTGACTACTATCCAACATATGACAAACATGCTGCTGTGATGATAAACATGCAAAAAAGTTAATTGCGACCACTTCTTGCGCAATATAAAAAATACAGTGTCGGCAAATTCGAAAATTTTTGTCATGTAAAACCACCAAAACGCTCGAGCAATCTAAGAATAATTAAAAGCAGTTGTATTTTTTTAGTTGAGCGAGATAAAGAGAGTGTGTTAATAAACTTACACGAATCTCGTTTGGATCATAGCTCAGTTTACACGGCTGACATTGGATGCTGTAGTTCAAAGCTCGCGATGCCGTAAAGAGCTCCCGGCAAATGTGGGCATTGAGCATGGCCATGAGCAAATTGTAGCAGAACAATGGCAAACGAAGCTGAAACGGGCTGTGACTGCAATGGGAAAATATGATGGCGTTTGACACCCTCTACCATGTCCCTGTCCCATGTCCCTTGGCTGTTTGTTTGCCACACCCACCTGGCCATCCATTTGGGCGCAAAGTGTACCAGCAGCAGGTACGAGGTTAGCACAATGGCAGCGTTCCAAGGTGACGCAACCATGGGCCAAGATTGTGTTCGCTCATCGGCCAGCTCGGAAAACGGATAACGCTCCATAACAGACATGACCTGTCGTCGTATATTATACATAGTAGGAATGCCAGTTGGTACTTAGAGTGCGCTGGCTTTTTATTATGTTTTCTTAACCATTGATGCGTTTAAATGCCGATTGTTCGTTTAAAAGCGAACGTGTATATGTGTATCTCTTGTATTTTGTGTGATTTCTTTAATTGCAATCCAAATGGCAGCAACACTTTATTTGACCCTTCGAACGACTCAAGCGTAAACAACTCAAGGGTCATTTCGAATATGATGTGAAATAGTAATGTTTAGACATTTGTTAAAAACAGACAACAAACTTTGTTGCAATGGTTTCTATATGACCTTACCTTAAAATAGCTACATATATACTTAGTTGAAGGTAATGTTGACCATTTCATTTGGGCAAGTGCAAACGTTTAATACATATTAAATATATTTTCATTGTATCATTCATTGTATTTCTCTCGCCCTCCCTGCCACACATTAAAAAGTGCAGTCGGTGGAACCGATGAATGAAAAGGTGAAAAAGCACATACGTGAGTGGGAAATTGAAAAGCTAAAATGTTAAATAAACATTTGTCTAAGCAACACACTGAGAATGAGACTTGCATTGCCAAAATGCGCTACTCGAAATCGGGTATTTCAATTTGGCAAATGCTTTTTACAATGCTTGACAACATTTATTGTTATTGTTGTTGTTTTTGTTGAGTTCCAGACTTACAACAACTTGCAACTGGAGGAGTCTGACTGCTTTAGTATTCGATGTGTTTACCTACATATCTGCCCTGCAGACAATAGAAATAACTACAACAACAACAATAATAAGAAGTGTCTACAAACATTTGCTTGCATTCGATGCTCATGCCAAATCCTTATGCCCAAGCCTCAGCCAGCTGTTGTACTTTTACAGGTCCTTTGGCCTTTTATTTCACTTCTGACTTCTGGCTCCATTTTCTATTATTGTTTTCTTTATTTGTATTACTGTACGTGTCTGCACCTCAGGGCACTTTGTGCTCTCCCCGCCCACCCACAAGCCCCACCTAAACTTCTAATGCTGCAACGGGAATAAACTGTCTACTATAAATATATATATTGGGACGACCACGCGAGCAGCTGCGTCCAAAAGCTCTTACTCAAAGGGTTCTACATTGTACATATTATTCCAAGCACCAATAAAACGCGATATAAGTGCAGCACCAGGAACAGAATTAGGAACAGTCTGGGAAAAGTGTGCCTACGAGCAAAAGTCAAATGTTCATTTAAATAACGTCACAGTTGTCAGCCTGCCCGCAAAATGGCAAATTTTGCATAAATGTGTGTGTGTGTGTGCTGCGGTTAACCGCTTAGCTTTGCTTATCATTTGGGTAGAGAAACTTGCCATTATATCCTGCGGCAGCGACCCTGTCCTTTGCAGCATGTGTTTGTGCTTATGTATGCGTGTAATTAAGTTAGTGTGATTGTTATAACCAAACCCCAACACCACGCAAATCGGGGCTGGAAAGGCAATACATATATACTATATTGTAGTCTCATGCCTGACTCAACTATTTCAATTTAACATAAAACATTGTCCATCCCTGCATGAATTCTCTTTTTCCTTTGGGACATTTTGAATACATTTTTGTGGCTACATTTTTTGATAGATTTGCTCGTCGTTCTCGATGATGTCATTTTGCTCTCATCATTTCTGCTCACACCTCCATTTGTAGAGCCGGTTCTGCAACGTTAGCTCTGCCGTTGCCACTGACCGTAGTTGTGGTCAACAGGGGGAGGCAAACAGTTGAAAAGAGGGGCATTGACCAGGACCAGGACGAGGACACGGGCCAGTCAGTTTGAGTTTATCGCGCCAACATTGTCGCCCCACGTGTGCACCTCGTGAGTTATTAAATAGATTACTGTTTTGTGTTCAGGGGGGCTTTGCATTTGCACAATGTGTCACCGAACACACATGCCCTTCGGTCGAGAATCAGAAGTAGAGAGCTACTAACTCACACACACATACACAGAGAGAGAGAGAGAGACAAGCTCAGACAGAATAGCCAAAATGACAACATGCATGAACGATTTATGAAATTGAGTTTCTGTTTTGTCCAGTCTATGTTTCCCTTAGCGGCAACTATATATATGCTAGTATATGCCTATGTCTATGAATAAATTCTATAGAATATCTTAATATTTTAGAAAATTTAATAACAATTATTTTATATGATTTACCTAAGATTTGAATAATTTCGGTTTCTGTTCAAAGAAATTGATGAAAATATTCAGAATTTATTATTAATTATTATGAGAATTTTATATGTTTTATTTCCTCGCTTAATGATGTTTCATAAATTATGCCTGTAACCTAGTTTTTCTTATACTCTGTAAACAATAAATTCACATTATCAATACTCAGGAACCAAAGGACATTCGTTGCATTGAATGTGGTCAGCAATCGATGTCAGTGAAAATGTCATAAAGCAAGTTGTTTTCATCCTTGTTGTTTATGTTGTTGTGCACCTCCCACATTTTTCTTTAATGACTTCTTCATATTGTTTGTTGTTTCTTGTTGTTGTCTGACTGTCTGCTTTTTTTCTTCTGGCGAATAGAAGCCAGGTCAGTGGCTTGACAGTCGATGATGATGGTCGATGGTCATCCACTTTGAACACTGCACTTTGCTTTCATTTCCAGCAGTTTCCTGCTTGTATCCTGCTCAAGCTTCAGCTGGAAACAGTGACAAAGTGCTCGACGCTGTATTAAGAAAGAATTTCTGAAAACTGTCTCAAAGGATTTATTATTACTTACTATTGGTAGTTGTAGTATCAGTTGTAACGTTGTTGTTGTTGTTGTTTTTGTTGCTTCTGTTGGATGCACACATAAATTGCATAACATGAGCTGTTTTGCCATCGACTTGTTCTTGTTGGGGAGTCCAATCTACTTATTTGAGTAATTTTTTTCTGCGTTTCGTTCGTTTTCGTTTTCTAGCTCCTCTTACTTTTCTTGGGTGCAACTGTGCGTGGCAAAGTGTGCAACATATTTTATTTGTGTTTCCCGTTTGTTGAGTTGTCTCCTCGAGTAGATTGTGTCCTCGTACTCTCCTTTTTTCGAGTAGGTAGTTGGCAGCCAACCCATTTGGTAAATTCCATTTACGCAGCTTTGGATGCTGTTGGCGTTGTCACAACACTTTGATACGCGTTATTTACAACACATTTGTCTTGGCTTCGGTTCGGTTAGCTTGTGTGGATGCAACCAGCCAACAGGCAACAGGCACCAGGCACCAGGTGCTCTGTATTTCGTATCTTATTTGCTTTTATTGCATTGTGCTGGTGTCTTCTTTTGGTGAGTCATTCGAGGTATAACTTATTTAAGCTACTAGCAAAAAGAAGTGAACAGAAGTTTTCTCTTGAAAAACTGTTCAGCACAAGAACACTCAACTTGAAAATAATTTACTTCTACTCAGAAATGAATAATTACTATAGATATTTCTACATCAAGTACTTTTTTTCAAAATAATCTGCTTATTCAATTAGCTAACTGAAAAAATCTGAACTTCTTTTCATTTATGTACCACATTAATTTTTTTTCTCCCCTAACTAGTTTAGGGATAAGTCCAACAAATTGCCAATTTGTCAGCCTTATGGCAACAACTAATCTTTGGGATGCCTCAAATTGAAGTAACAAACTTGTCAGCAGGACCCTTTTCACTGTAAGACAACTTATTGCCGTTGGTAAAGATTTAAAATTTGCGTAAGGAATTAAATTAAGCCAAGAAAATGAAGGAAAATACCTTGGAGAAGTAGCAACAGCAGAATTTTGCCCCACAAATATTAATTGCATTTTAATGACTTTATTTTGTCGAATATTTTACAAAACAACACAAAAAGCCATTAAACTGATTAGTCACACAGCCATTGACACCTTGGGCTCCTTGGCTCCATAGTACACAAGAAGCTCACAAAAGAAAATCAAAATAAAATGTAAGAAAAAGCTTCTTGAGCTTATGTGTGTGTAAGTGTGTGTGTGTTCAGAGTATCGAAATACTGGACACATTGGCAGTTGTGAGACTTGGTTTGAAGCTAGCAAAAAGTAAATCCAACAATTGGCAGTTACACAAAATAAGTTTTACATTGCCTGTGGGCCAAAATAGCCGACACAGCATATATAAGTAATACTCCCAGTTGGCAACTGACCAGCAGCAAGCCGACAGCAAACCACAAAGCAAACCCAAGAATCTTCCCACCCGAAGGACGATAAAACAAATCGTAGAGAACTTCATTTTCTGTGGCAAGTCGGCGACGTCGTTTTTGCCATAAAAAATGTCCGTAAAATGGTGAAATGAAAATCACTGTTTAATTAAGTTATAAAAATATTTAGCTCATTTGCGATGTCGGCCAACACAAGGATTCTCTTGTCTCTCTTTCTCATGACCTTAATTGGAAGTAATCCATTTTAATTGCTTGCATTTCTCGCATATTATTGGTAATAAGCGAAACTTAAATGTGACTCTAATTATGATAGACTTTGAATTGTAATTAACAACGGAAAGTACTTTTGTATGTATTACGATTTATATATAAACAGCTTCAGTTGCTTTGCAACACTGCCTGTTGTCGAAGTTGCCGGAGTACATAAAACTTACAAACTTGTACTATTAAATTAGAAACAATAAAGTAAATAAAGCAAGGCAGGGTTAACAAAGTGCCCTCAGTTCCTTTTGTTTCTTCAAATTGATTGTTATCTTTTGGAAAATACGAAATTAGTTATGGAAAGTTTAGAACAATCCCTTGAAGCAGTTTTAAAAGGTATAAATCACATATCAATTTCCATTTTTTTTTCGACTTTATTTCACGGTATCCATTTACAAACAAAATGAAGCTTTAGACAATGTTATTGCCCTTTGCTTTATTCGTAGTTTTTTTTGTTTTGTTTTTATAACATTTATGAAATTCGGTATGAGTTCGTGCAACTTATTTTACAACTTCTTTATCCGTTTCCTTGTGTATACTATGTGCATGCTTAAGCTGATTTTGGCAACACACAGACACACACACACACACATCGAGTTAAGGGCTCACAACTTTCAAAGTCAACGTCTGTTGCAGCATCTTTGCAACGTTTTGCAACGTCGTCGTCTTTGGTTGCACGCTCCTCTGAAATACTATTTTGTTGGGCAAATTTGGAATGCAAGCAAGCATTGTCTTTCCCAATGCGTCACTGTGCGTGTGTGAGTGTTGGTTTATGTTCCAGTGTGTGTGTGTATGTGTGTTGTTTTGGAGTCCCGCGTGTGTGCATGAAAAATGCTTTGCCTGCGGCGCTGCGTTTGCACAATTTGCAGCCATTTTTAAATGCCTTTTCTAATGCATTGCCGTAAAAGCAGCTAAAACTGCTGAACAGGGCCATTGACCAGGCGACCATTCGCTCGTAAATCTCCGCTCCTTATCGAAAACACACGTTGCAGAGAGTTATGCAAAGCCCTAAATGTGCTCTCTCTCGATTTCACTTGATTTTAGCTAGCCCAAAACACATAACTTAAAACCACACAACTTGAACCTATTTAATATTCAAAATATGCATAAGTTTTTGGGGGAGTTCAAATAGATTCTAGAATACTTACACCTTACTGAGCTTGTGGAATTTCCATTTTCACTGGCATACCAAGAATATTTGGGATAACTTCAATTTATTGTTGTGGTACTCAAATCACGTAATTACGCGTTGCGTGTGAAGTGTTTGATTTGTCGATTGAGCAGATCACATTCAAAATCGAAATTGAATTATGCCGCACGACCCTCAAGCTAATTATGATGAAGCTGATGATAAGGATGGTGATGATAATATTGGAGCTCTTTGAGGTACTTTGGCTGAGAGGTTGTTTTGAGGTGTGCAACTAATGGTTTTGCTCTTTGAGCATTAATTCCGCGCTAATTATTATTGTGAAACATCCGCACAATAAGCGCAATTAATATTATGCAACTACAACTGCAACAACAACAACAATTATAATAATGACACCCAAAAACACAATCGGTAATTAAAATGCATAATGCGTATTTGTATTTTGCTCTATGCAACATATTTTTTTTTTTTTTTGTGTACCTCATTAAATCGACAACAGGTTTTAAATCGGCTGCCGGTTTTGTTGATGATGGGAAGCAAAAATTATTTTGGTGCATGTTTATTTATGCAAACTAAATTGTTTGCAATTTGCAAATGTTCAATTGTTTTGCGCCCAGTCCAACAGCAGCAATAATGTTAATTGAGTGCACTAAAATTCTGGGCAAACATAATTGACTTGCAATTAGTTTTGGTTCACGTTTAGCTTAATAAATCTTTGAGTAATTGTTCAGCAGCACAATTATAATGAGCTGAAAAGTCATAAATATTGTATGAGAAATGGAGCAAACAGCTCTTACAATAAACTGCTTAAGAAACCACAAATGTATCGACAACTGCTTCGCTAAACAATAATAACCACTTCAACCTATCAACAGCTAGTTGAACAACAAGCATTAGCCATTCATGAAAATACGACGACAACAGCAGCTCTTAAGTCACAAAATGGCGACAACAACAGTGTAATGCGCATTTGAAGCGATCTGGTAACGCTGCGAGCTGCTATGTTGTTATCGGCAACGATGCCAACGCTTTTTGTTTGCCAACAATTCATTGCATACTTTCGAGCGCGGACAGCAAATGACATTTGCAATGAAAAGAAAATTGTGCAATTCTTATTTGATTTTTTTCTTTTGGGGGTTTTTCCGTCTTGCACTTATCAAATTATGGGGTTAGAGCTTTTGTAAATTTTTCATATCGGCATTGGCCTTATATACCCTATTAGGGTACACATAATGTCACAATATTTTTGCCCAGCTTCAATAACTAAATTACTTAATTACCATAAATAGGTCAAGCTGAAAAACATTTAAGGCGTACTATGCAGAATTGCAAACAGGGTATCGCCTACTCGAGCTGTCTGCGTTTTTTTGCCCTACCTTTGCCATATTGCTGTTTGTTTTTTGTCAACAGCGTAGCGAGCGGCAAAGTTTTATTCTTCCTTTGCCTGGCGTCTACTCTATGCGGGCAGCACAATAAAAAACAACAAGTTATTACCATTGCTTTTAGTAGTTTTTTATAACTTTTACGACTTTTTAATAAAGTTGCAATGCATTTTGTTTTTGTTGCCGCAACGTTAGATGTTGCTGTTGGCTGCAGCTTGAACCCAAGACAAAGTTTCATAGCCTCATGGTTGTGCCTCAAGGCTTGGATTGTGGTCGTGTGGTGAACTCAGCGAATGTTGCATGTAATTTAAGCGACACAAAGACAGGCACAAAGTGAGTTATGCGATGTCACATGTTCAGTAAGAGTACGGCACGTGTGTCTCTGCCTTTAAAGGCTTTAAGCTCAACTCGCTGAAGGTTTACGTGCCCCACAAACCACAAAAGACAAACAGCACACAATACGCACAGCAAAACTCGAAGCCAATGATTCCAACTTTCCACAGGCAAGAATGCTAATTTGTCAGATACACATAAACACACACACACACACACAAATACATAGAGCAGTTCCTTCTGATTACTCGAATGCTGGCCAAAAAGTTTGGCGTTGTGCAATACCAAACTATAAAAACAATAACAACTACGGACTGGCTGTAAAGTCTGTGCTTGCCAAATGCATTTCCCATCACTTTTGTTTGCTTTTCTCCCTTTCTTCCTCTCCTTCTCATTTCTCTTTTCTCTGCTGTCCGCTGTCGTAACTTTTGCCCACTTTTGTTACATATTACAATTTAGCCACAAAATGTCAAACCGAAACCAAAAGTTATGTGTAAATTATATGCGTGGCTATATTTTGTTTGTATGTGTGTGTGTTTATGTCTGTGTTTGTTGGTGCTGGCTGCATGAGAAGGTACAGCTAAATGCATTTGACGAGTTTCGAAAGTCAAACGCTTTGCGCATAAACTTTGATTTTTATTGGAACGTTTTTACGGCTCTTGGGGGAATTCTGCGTTCACTTGTTTGGAAGTAAAATTAAAGCGGAGCGAAAGACCATTTTGACATGTTGCTAAAGCTTAGTTTGTATATTTGGCTTTAAAAAATACAACTTTGCCATACTTATTTTTGGTACGTTTCTGAAAGATTTTATTTCAAAGACGAGGTTCAACTAATTTGCACCCCGACGCATTTGAATGTTATTATTTTCTGCTTGGTATAAGTCTGAATTTTAATTTCCACTAGCTTGCCTTTGTTTATACAAAGAATAATAGTTTTCCCTATCAAATCAGAGCACTGCTCAAAACTAACTCAAGTGTTTTGGTTAATGCTGAGCATCCCTTTCTTCAGAAGTTTGCTAGCACTTTGTTGAAAGTTTTGTTTAAAGTAATAATTGCGCTTGAGGTTTCGCGCACACACACACACACACACATGTCTGGTATGTGAGGTTTGAAGAGGGTACTTAAGAGACGCGCTTAAGGATCAACGCATCGGCAGCTGCTGCCGCTTTGCTTAAGGCACAAAACCATGACGCTAAAAACCGCTGCCTGCAACACACTTAGAAGGAGCATCAGCATCAGCAGCTATAATAAGACAGCTCGTTTGCCAGCCTGCCATCCAACCACTCCTCTCATCGTCTCTTTTGCCGCTTGTTAACTTTTGCTCATTTGTGCATAAGCGCCCTAAATGCATAGCACACAGACACACAAGGACAAGGAACAGGATACAGGTGCAATGAAAGTTTCAACACGGTTATAAGTCAACTTGACAAGTGGCAATAAACGCTTCTCATTTTCGACTTGAAACGAAATGCTGTCTGAGCATGTTTAAAACTGAGCAACAGAGCGACTTGAAATTGAACAGCAAATTGCAAACAATGTTAAGTAAATATATTTAATTTGCAGTTGTAGCTGTAGGCGAGCGTAAAACTTTAGTAATTAAAAAACTTCAACTGCAAGTGCAACTGCAAAGGCAACTGCTGCAAATGAATGCCTCCGATTGTTGCAATTAAGTGACCATTTAATGTGAAACCCAACTTAAATGAGAATTAAATATAAAGTCGCTGAATACTAATAATTGAGTGATTTTATTCGCCGTTATAACGCGCTTAACTTGTTAACTGACAATGATTATCAGCAGCAAAAACCTCTTTGATGTTCTTTTAAAAATTTAAAAAAATGTCACCGTCGATTTATACTTATTTGCATTCCGGGAAAAATTCATTTCGAGCGGAATTTGGCACTTGTAAAAATAAAACTGTATAAAAAATAAATTGAATTACATGTCGATTGCCACTTTGGCCATGGTTTGATACAATTTGCATTTTTGCGTATTTGTCCAAATATACAATTTGTCTCTCTCAATATCGAACTGAAGGCAATCTCAATCCTCTTTACATATGTGAAACAAAAGTAGCAAAAATATCAACAAATATTATATTTATGAATTGTTAAATTCAATCTGAATTTTATAGAATTAAGTAAAATTGTGTTTTTCAGAACAATGTCGATTTTCAATGCATGTGTATTATTATCCCTTTTTAAAAAGATTGGGCAATATGTGGGCGCGGCTTATCAGTGGGCTGTTGTTGGCCGCTTCAAGTGGCATGTCAATCAGACTGAAATCCAATTTCATTAAAAAACCAACGACAGCCAAAATGGACAACTGTTTAAATTGTTCGCAATAATTTTAGTACGGCCATTTTGGCAGTTTAGCTGTTTTGCATTTTGTATTAGTTAAATGGATGCAAAAGTCCAGCTAGCTGTCAATTGTCAAAATGATTGCTGCAAATTGACAATGTGCAATTTGTGTATTGCATCGAATGTGCTTGACAATCAAATATGTTCGAGCATCATTTACGCAATCGCTCAATGGTATTGATGTACTTGCACACACACACACACACATTGCATGCCGGAAATACCTGTGGTAAGGTCACATCCTTTATAGCTTTATAACAATATCAACTTTCGAGCAGAGTGTGAAGCTAAGGAGGTGCACTTGTATGCGTATAGATTGCTTTTAAATTTCTCAAAGAGACATTTCGAATTTAATTTGCATACAAAATGTATATCAAAGTGAAATTGATTTGTAATAAGTGCTTGAACATATGGACAAAAAAAAAACCTAGAAACATTTCCATCGGTTGTCAATTAATTTATCGCCCCCAAGTTAGATATCGAAACAGAAAAGTTCAATTATTTGCTGCCGTTTCTCGGTTCTCCAATGTCATTTGTGGCCGCCATTCAAACTCACTTTCTTTCACAATTGTGGGCTCTCGATGCCCCCGCGTATGCTCCAAGTGCAAAAGAGGCATCAAAGACATTTCGTTTGCCTTCGAGTCGCTGCCTCAATCAATTTCAATTTATCAATTTTTACAATCAACTGATTTTATCAATTTTATGGCGCATTTTAAGACCGCGCGCATAGACACGCTGATGCTCCCGATGTTTGCAGGCAAAAAAGGGACATTCAAAATGTAACTCACGTCCAAAGGAGACTAGAAAAAGGAAGTAAAAAGATCCCTGCACACAGTTACATGTCAATAAAATAAACAAATGCCGCTGGTACTCAGCAAACCACTTGCCTTGTTCTTCTGCCATTTCCGCGTAGAAACCTACATATGCCATTTGCGTACTCCACTTCAACGTATTTGAATAAGTATTATAGAGACATTCCTTCATTGCGTGTTCATTTCTGCGGTTGCTTTTATACTACCGCAAGCTTTCTATCTTAACTTTCGCATTTCTTTGCTCTTTTACTATTTTGAAAAAAAACATATTGGGAAACTCTTCAGCTTTGTGAAACTTTGAACTTGCATCATACGCCACGTTAACGCTATGAAATAAATCGCTTAGTAACCTATTAACGCTTTCACATTCCATTTACTTACTAAATAACTTTGGTTACAATTTGCTTTCAGTCCATTTATCTGGTCATCTCGGCAAATGTAATCAAAAGTTCTCATAGTGTAATCTCCTGCAATCCGATTATATTTATGCATTTTATGTTGGTCAAAACTGATTACTGGAAAATATATTCTAGTATGAGCTGATTAAAATTTATAAATATGAAAATCTTGTAGCTTTTCTTAAAAACCATTATGACATGAAAACTGAAAACAACTCAAATGCATCTTTCCCATTTCGGCAGACGTAATTAACACACAATTTATAAAGCTGAGGCATCGTCACATGGCTTGATTTGCTTGGTATGCAAAATGGATGGATGAAAATCTGAAAGGGAGCGAAATATATGTATAAAGAGAGAGGGAGAGAAGTAGGTTAGAAGGAGCGTCGCACTAATTAAAGTCAACACTTGTTACTATGACCTCATTACACGCAAATCTGCTGGCAGGCTACTAGCTCTTAAGTTACCAAAAACAGGGTGCCAGAATTGAATAGCGGGAATGTGCCGTAGATTGGCTCAGGGAAGCGCGGCACCTGGTGATTGTCTTCAGTTTTGTGTGGGTTGGGGAGATGGGAGGAGCGGCTGCTGTTTGGACTCATTGTTTCTATGGGTACACCCGATACTTTCTCAAGTTCATTAGGGTAATGAAGCAACCACAGCCCCCCATAGCCGCCTTGCGACCCAGGACCCAAAACGACTCGAGTAACACACGAAAAATATATACAATATTCACCGAGTTGTGGGAAAAACCACCAGTACTACTTTTAGTAGTGACAAAAAAAAATGTATGTGGCAAAAATAAAGTTGTGTGTACTTTGCTTTATGGGGCAGCCATAAGTATGCGCCTCGTTGCTGTTGCCGGTTTTGTATGTTAGCTTTTTGCATAATGAATGGGCATAAACATGGGGCACACACAAAAGTTTATTCACAACTTTTGTGTAGCTGACTTTTAGGCGCACATGGCCCTCATCAGACAGAGATCCAGCAACAACCGAGAGCTATTCTCGTTAAAGTTTTGTTAAACAGGCAATATTTTTGTTTTTATTTCATTGACCGGCTGTACAATTCTCATTCTGTGTTATGTACACCTTGTAAACAAGAATGTACGCCTATTTTGTTAGATTCTTCTTGAGCCATTTTGCTTAATTATTAACAAACGTGTTGACTTGCCTGGTTGAGTTTCGTAATTTGCTGGCTTAATGAGAAAGTTTAATAATTTATTTTTGAATATTTGTACTAAATAGTTTGTATGTTAATTGATTGTGTGTATATTTTTTCACATTATTATTTAAATAATTAATTTACTTCATATTTGATTTTTAAATCGTAAGGATTTTCACGTTTATTCAAAGAAAAGATTTTCACATGTTTTCGCACAACATCTGGCAACGTTGCGTGGCTTTTTAATTTAACACGTACATAATTCAGTATCCAAACTAACATTAAAGTCCATCAAGCTGGAAAATTTTATTTGCCACTTGTTGGTGCAGTTTCCTGTCCGATGACCGATTGATGGCTGCAAATAATATTTTGCAAAATTCGCATTGCATTAAATGTACATATTTATGAGGCAGCTGCAAACCGACAAACGACAGGCTAGGCAGAGAGTATGGGCAAAAAATGATTTTGTGCTTCAAATTCGACTCACACAAATTGAAAACCGGATGCAGCAAGGACAGCTGTTGTTGTCAGTTTTGGTCGTTTTTGTTGCGGTTGTCTGCATCATTGCATCAAATTTTGTGCACATTTGCATTAAAGCTGCTTATTATGAAAATTAAAATACGTAAGCAGCTAAAAACAAAAGCAATGGCATTTTAATTGTTGTTATCTATTATTTATAAGTTGTAGCCAAGCCGTAAGCTAAATCGATTGTATTCAATAAAATGGCATTGCCTTAACTAAATATGCTTAATAATATAATTTTCTTGTGTATAACAAGTTAAGTTTACATCCTGGATGCCTGCTTCGGTTGCCAATTAGTCCATAGGAATTAAATATTAATAAGAGGCAACAACATGTTCTTGACCCCCAATCTGGCACCTTGAAAAGCCAACACAGTCTCTGCTACCAAATTCGGCATGCGGCAGCTGCTTGAGCAAGCAAACATTAAATATAAATTAGGCCAAGACAGCAGCAGAAAGGTCAAAGACAAAAGGCAAAGACGAGAACAACAAAATCAACAACAAAGCTAAGTAAAAAAAAACCTTGCATGCAAATGGCCTTTGTTGCTGTGCTGTGTGCTGTGCTTTTGACAGGCAAAAGGATAATAATATTGATTGCGGCGTAGAGGTGTAGTAGGTGAGTTTCTGTTTACAGTTTTGTTTGTTTGTCGGTCAAGTTGCCAGGACAACGGCATTGAAGCGTGCCCATTGTGTGTGTGTGTGTGCATGCGGGTGTGCGAGTGTGTGTGAAAGTTCTGTGTGAAAGTAATGGCTTTTTAATTGAAGCAGAAAATTCAATGAATAAACAAGGAGATAGTTGCACAAAGAGCAAAGAGTTTTCGTTTGCCTACTCCAAAACGCAAAAGTTCACTAAACCGGATAGAAAATTTTCTAATTGATTTAAACCTTTGCAGCGTTATGGAATATGCCTAAAGCTATTTTAAAGTTTGTCCAGCTTGTGGCTGCATAAATGACTTAATAAGTGCATAAATATGTTATTTAAATTAAGCTGAAAACTTGTTTTAGTACGGGAATTTATTAAACTAAATTGCATCGTTTAATCCTGGCAGGCGAGCAGGTTCGTTTTGCTAAATGTCCAAACTAAGTGTTTAATACAATTAAATCGCTTTGACTTATTGTTTGGGCTATGCCTTGATAGCAGTAAGTCAGTCAACTAAGACAAAGATCTGTTAGCAAAGATAGCTTACGGCATAAGCTTAACTTAAATTCGGACACTAAGTTGAGCTCGCGATCTAGCATTTAAAGTCCCCTTACCATTAATGCGATTTGTGATAATTGGTTTGCACACTGGCGCTGGACTGAAACTAGTATGCTTATCACAGGAAACACGCACGACGCACAGCATCCAGAGGTTTTTGCGGCAGCCACACTTATCAAGCTTGGATATAGATGTGTGGTTAAGTTTGTAAACTTGCTGTTTGTGGCTGGCAAACACACCCACACACATCTGCTCGCCATGGGGGACTGAAACGATGGTCAACCGCACAGACAGCTCATTATTTGAAAGACGAGATCCAATTTAAATCTTACACGTTGGATGTAATTATATGTTGTAGACATAGATCTAAGGTTACCTATACAGCTCATTATACTTGTGGGCTTAGCTAGCCAGCCAACAGGTCGGATTAAAAATTAAACGTGTTTGGGTTTTTGGTCAGGCCATGTCTGGCTGTCAGTAGCTAGTAGCAGTTTGGCCTTGGCTAGCAAGGACTCTGACTTGGCCATGTTTTACAGTTCAATTATTGTGACATTTATAATTAAAGTTGCGTGTGACATTGTAACCACTACGACTTCTGTCGATTTGTGGTCCCACCACCCTGACTTCTGGCTGCGTGACTGCTGCCCTTCTCAAAGCTTAGGGGGTGGCGGGTGGGCGTCGCCAGCTAAAGTTACTTTTTGACATCGTAGTTTTTGTGGTCAGTGAAATGCTGGCTGCTTTGTACCCGGCCGCTTTTAATTTAAAATGTACGTGACTTGTTTTAATTAGAAGTCAACAAAAAAACCGAATTTATGGTTATTTTTTTTTTTAACTTTTACGCTATGTGGTCTAGGAACTGAAATGTAAATGTTGCATGTTGTATTTTGGTTTTTATGCCAAATATCGTCAGCTTTAATGCTGCCTGTTTAATAAAAAAAAATGTACGGCACTCCTTGAAAAGCCAATTTTAAGTTAATTATAATTAACAAAATTATTATTTAATGAAGAACAATTTTCTTGTACTTGAACACCTTTAATTTATATGATAAATAGAACGATTAAGCATTTAAATTTCCACTTCTTAGCAATAATTACAAGAAGCTCAGTTAAAGCTTCAGGTGTTTTAAGCTTTGTTGATTCACTTATACACAATCCTAGATATAAACAAAGGACAGCAGCAAAAAACAATAACAGCAGATGGTAGAAGTAAAGCCAAGTTACTGATTATGTTCACAAATTTTCAAGTGCTTTGCACAAGTTTTCCGATAAAACGGCAAAACATGCAACCACAACGGCAGCAGCAGCAGCAACCAGAACAACAACAACAAATACGAGTCTTTGTTTTTGGCCAGCTGTCGATGGAAGGACAAAAAAACTTGTTTAATAAGACTTCTAAATTCATTTGCTTGAAATGCAACTTAACACCAGGCAACAAACCACCAAAGCGCATATAAAAAACTTGTACGAAGAAACCAACGACGATGAACCAACTTCATCAAACGAATGTGGTATGGTTGTTGTTGTTGTTATTGCTTTTTTAGTTCTTGTAGTTTTTTGTTGATATTGTTGTAGTTGGCCGGCATGTTTTTTGGGCAATCTTGGTGGCATAAAGAAAATAGTACAACTACAGCTCAAAAGTTGTAAAAGCTTGGCAAGCAGCTTAAATAAACAGCGCCGTTGCTCAGTCCTTACAAGTTTCTACCTACCCAATCCCCCTCTTCCAATGCCCCCTCGGCAACACTTTCCCTTCACCAACTCAACTCTTTTATGTTGTTTAGTTGTTTCGGTTTCGAGGTTCTTTGTTCTATGTACTAAAGAGTACTTTCATTAAATAGTATACTATGCATTGTAAATGTTCCCTGGGCCTTGTGCTTTGCATATTTCAACTGCTTATAACGACAGAGCCACCCAAACGCCCATCCACCTTCCACGCCACCCACTTCGCGCCCCAAGACACTGTCGTGTTTGTCTAGCAGCACATTGTGATAAGCAAGTTTTTGGGAGAACACAAAAACTAGTTTCATCTTGTCATCTTATGCTCTTAACGCTTCGTCATTTTGCCTTGTGTTGAAAGGGTATTAAATGGTTATATTAGCCCTTAAAGCATTAAGGTAACAGCAAAGACAAGATTTAAATCAATTTAATGTTCGCAGGTTCTTTTATTTTAATAATAATTAGTTCAAAATAAGTATGCATACCAAAAAGTTTGCATATTGATACAGAAAAAGACTTCAAAGACTTTATTCGGAATCTTTTGCAGCTGCACGTATTTTTCTTTTCTTTATGTTGTTCATCTTCTTTCTTTCTGAACTTCGTTAACTTGTTTTTTGATTGCCCATTGGGGCTGTCATTTGCTTCATTGTCAATTGTCTTCATTTCTCTGTGTTTTTTCTCTCACTTTGTTGGCCAGTGGACGGGCTTTTATGACTTTTACCCGCAACACTTTTATTGCCCCAGACGCGAAACCCTCACACTTTCCCGCCCCCCGCAATAAGAAACGAAAGGAAAGCAACGAAACAATGGCCGTCGAGTGTTTTTACAACTTAATTTGCAGTTTGTGTTGAGAGTTGAGAAATTGTAGAATGCTTTTAGGTGTGGCTTGCTTGACTTTTCTGTATACATAGCTATTGTTGTTGTTGTTATTATTATTGCTACGGTTATTCTTACTGCTTTCAAGTTACTTAATTGCTGTGTGGAGTAAATGTGAGTAAACTGGACTAAAGTCGCAGCACATTGTATTAATTTGTGCATATTATAACGATTATTATAAATAAGCTAGCGCGAACCACCTAGACCAATTAAAAGGGATTAGTTAACAAGAGCGAGCACACACACACACACATACTAAGTTAGGAAAAGCCATTTCCCAATGCTGTTGCTGTCTGTCGCTGTGTGTTAGCAAATGTTGGCTTACAACGAGCTTTTAATTAGCATTAAATTACATTTATTTACAAGTCAATGACCAGCCGGCTGCACCTAGTTTTTTTTAGGCAAGTCATTGCCCCGTTGGGGGGGCACATAATAAGTGGCATGATCATCAGACAGACAGCGAGTACACACAAGGGACTCTGTTTATCCAAGCTACACTTACACTTACAAACTAATATGCTAAAGAGTACGGAAAAAACACCTGATTTTTCGAGAGGCTGAAATTGACTTTGGTTTAACTTTAATATTTATTTAGTTTCTCAAAAGAGGCAGTTAATTAAACGCACTACCGCGCCTTGTCACAAATCAAAAGGACATGGTCTAGCCTCTAGAGATTTTATTACAGGCCATCAAGAAATTAACAGCTAATTAGAAAGCGGTTCCAAATTCAAGTTTTAGCACTAACTTTAGCAGATCAAGTTTCTAGCATTGTGGTTTGGTGCTGGTTTATTTTAGTGAAATCACAAAATAGAAAACATATTAAATTAATCGCTTTGAGCGAATCGCCCTGGCGGCTTAAAACGTCAAACTAATCTAATCAACTTACACACACACACACTTACACCCACCCAGCCACACACACACAAACACATACATACTTGAAAATTCGCTGTTTTTAATTAACAGCTCGGAGAACCAAATTGAAAAATTTGATTAAAAACTTTTTATGCAGTTGCGCGGCAAGAAATGAGATTTTCAAGTGCACTATTCATTAGAAAGAGAAAGAGAGAGGGAGATAGAGGGTGTGGGTGTGTGTGTGAAGTATGTTTGGGTGCAGCAAAGTTTTTAGTTAGTTTGGCTGCACAAATGTTGCAACATTTATTTCATTTGTAAAATGCCGAGAAACGCTCGCCATTTTGCACTTTTGCCAGGCGAACGAAACGGGGGGCGGCTCGAAAGGAGGCGTGGCGCATTAACACTTGTCGTGTCAGTGTCGCATGTCGTCGCTTGCAAGCTGTTAAACTAAATACACCATGTCTGGGCTTCTGCATGAACTCATACGCGAGAATGTTGCAACACGCTTTCGATTCATGTGTTTCAGTGTGTGTGTGTGTCTTTGTGTGTGTTAGTGTGCATCCTGTATAAGTGTTGGGTAACGTAGCCGAGCAGAAGAGTGCGCCTCACTCACGCTTGCCTGACTTATTCGTAGTAAATTATAAGCACATACAGACATATCATGCATATGGGCGTGGCAAACATGCTACGCAATTAGAACCTCGTTCATTATTTTTATGGTGCATCCGCACCATTTCCATTTAATAACAAATTAAACACAATACAGGGTATCTGTGGTTGTCACTCTTTTGTGGTTAAATGTTATGTGACTGGCATATTTTCGACATTTTCTGCCGAGTGTCACGGTGCATCATGAGGCATGCATCAGTAAGAAACTAAATAACACACTAAAAGTTTTCTACAATTTTTCACTGTCATAACTTTGCCACAAAATAAAGCCAACTTGGAAAATATAGCTTTTTAAGTCATGAATTGGCCCAAAGAATAATTCTGCATTTAAAGTTGAAAGTTAATATAAAAATTACACACTTAAAAATAGTTCTTAGCAATGAGTTTTATTTATTTAAAACTGAAACATGAAAGGGGGTCCCTTGGTATATGGTTTTAGTTTTTCACAGTGCAAAAAGTAAACCAAACAAATTATCTATGTGAATAACACTTTTTTCCGCTTTCAATTAAGTTTACAAATTTAATTAATTAGTGATTAAACTTTTTTGGTGAATCGAAACTTATTATCGAGTATGTTTTGTGGGCATTTTATGACATGCGATTTTGATGTCAATTAGGCGAAAAGTATTCAATTGCAAATATCAGCTTACAACAAGCATTCACTATGAAAATTATTGAAATAATTATTGATGGTGCAGTATGTCAGTCAGTCAGTCCGTCAGTAAGACATACAATAGGTAATAAATACGCATCAACAGTCAAGAGGAATATCCGATTGCGAATAGAGATGTAAACGTTTGGTATTTGCATTCACAGCTGCCATCAAAGTAACCAGCAAATGCGAATGAATACCATTTGGCTGTTTGTTGGGGTGCCAATGACAAATCAATGGGAAATTGATGAAACTATGGATTTTAGGGGTCGAGCATGGTAGATGGGGACGAAAGCAAGGGTCAGGTGCAATTGTTTAGCATGCTTATTGGCGCATTTTCAATGCCGATGCCAGGATCTGTGCAGCTGCATTTACATTTACGAATGCCATGCAAATTGCCAGAACATGATCTATATGTATGTATATACATTGTGTGTTTGTATGCAAATGAAGAGGCAAATGCGGAAAGTGCACGCGGAAATACTGAACACAGTTCGCTGCCGTTTTGCCCAATGTGCGCGGCCAAAAGTCAAACACAAAAAAGACTCTGAGGCAACTGCAATTTCATACCCATCGCATCTATTACGCATGCAAAGAATGTGCAAGCGAGCAAGATATATTATAGCAAGAAAGAGCAAAAGAGAGAGAGAAGTGTAATGGTTTTGGTTTGTTTGCGGCTTCTGCTTGAAATTCATGACTGTTTAGCACACATGCCGCATAATATTGCATACATTTTTGGTGCCCCGAGCGCGAATATTGCAGCTGCCGCGAGCATTGCAATTGTTGTTGTTGTTTTTGCTGTTGTTGTTGCCTCTAAATAAGAATAGAAAATATGCAAAAGTGCTCATGTTCGTGTGTGTTTGCTTGACAATATTTATGCGCACACATACATACATACATAAATGCAATGCATAAGCTGTGTGTATGTGTGTGCTTCGACTTGTTTTGAATGCTAATTGGCTTTTCTAAATAACCTACAAACTCTCACTCTGGTAAGTCGAGGCGTGCCTGCCTTCAATTTGTCGCATACAGTTCATTAGCTATGAAAATATGCATTTATCTGTTAAACCGTGTAAAGTGTTCAATTTTATTATGTGTTGCATGCAACACGCTCCAAATAAACAAATGTCAAATTGAGCAACTTACAAATGGCATATAATTAAATTAAAGTTAAGCTTTTAATGTGTAAATGTGACTAGAATTGAAAAAATCAAACATGTATAAGCAACTTTATAGCTATCTTAAAGAACTTTTCTTTGACTCGTTTATTATTAGCCAGTCAAACTTCGATAAGCCATACAAAAAGCCACAACTACTAGACCACAAATGAAACTTTTCATATCGATAAGAGATTCTTTTCTTTTAAGCAAAGCAAAAAACAAATGAATTGGAAGACTCGAGAAAATGTGGTGAGAATGCCATTCAAATTTGTTAACTGCTTTCCAACTTTAAGCCATTTATCGACTTGGGAAGTAATTCATGAGCTTTTGTCGAGAATTGTTGCTGTTGTCGGTTGCAGAGACACACACGGTGTATGCGTATTGTAATCATGTTTCTATTTAAGGAAACGCATGCCTGTCGTCTGCCTAATGGTATTATGCATATTTCATTACATTAAGTGGCAAAACAACGCATAATCAACTTGCGTTGCACCCTCTGCTTTTGACACTGCACACTGCATGGGCGTGGCATCTAATCCTCCCCCATTTGCCGCAGCTCCTCCATTCCGTAATGACGACTAAATGGGCACAGAGAATAGAGCAGCTAG
Organism: Scaptomyza graminum; assembly: GCA_018901835.1. Lineage (NCBI taxonomy): Eukaryota > Metazoa > Arthropoda > Insecta > Diptera > Drosophilidae > Scaptomyza > Scaptomyza graminum. The sequence continues at coordinate 2,434,252 of JAEIFL010000243.1, forward strand.
GGCCCACAAAATTTACAAATTGGAAAATTTAGTTGCTTTTCATCAATAAATGTACTCCAGCCGACCCCCGACTCCTGACCCCACAGCACCAAAATGCTTTCACGCTGCGTGCACTAATTGTATGGCCAACAATTTGGGTATTTGCAACGCTTGTTTATACTGCTCATCGAACTTTGTATATGCCTGAAATTAGTTGCGTAAACATTTTGGGCACATTTAAGATAGCTTGTATCTCTTCTATGCATTTGCATCTCATCTCGGTTCGCTGATGAAATAATTGATTTGGGGCCTAAGGCCATAGAGCTCTGAAACTTGTCGGTTATGCCGACAGTTAATGCTCTTGCCATACATTTTGACACGCGCTTCATGATCTTGGCGAACTACTCAGGTGGTTGAAAGGCAGCCAATTGTGTGTTTAAGATTTATTAGCTGAATAAACTGCGAACAACAGGTCGAAAATATAAACAAAATGTGTGCGCTAAAATATTTGCAATCTATATTTATGCATTGCATATAAATTCGCAATGGAAAAAGAGAGCTGTGAAAAATGTTAAAATTTAAATAAACATTGCACAAACATTGCCCCCCTGCTGGTGTTATGTTTATCAACGGGTAATCGTTGAGTTTAGCAATTAAAATGTGCAATAAGACAAAGTGCAAATAAATACAAAGTAATTCAACCATAAAGAAATATTTCCGTCAAGATACTTTGTTTTTGCTATAAACTCATGCTTGATAGATTTCTTTTGATAAGTACATCCTGTAATTTACATTTATTTTAAGATGATATCATCTCTCATTAACAAAATACTTTGAGTCTTAACATTATAAAATGCTTTAAATATCTGGTTAAGCGCATTTTAAATATTTTTATTTACTTCGATAATCTTATTTAATTAAGTACAAATAACTTCCAGTATTTTAACAAAATTTTAATTAACAAGCCATTTGCCTATAATCACAATACAGCAAATGTTATTATCTCTTTTGTGCCGGCAGCGTTCTTAATATTCGCCTGGTTTTACTTACATTTGTAATGCTTCCGTGCCATTTCCATCCTTTGGAAACTTTTGTCATTCCTGCGAAATCCCCTTTGGATTAGCACATGCCATAAATTCATTTAAGTCTGTCTAATCCTGGCTCACACAGCACAGCACACTCAAACATTAGTTTTGGCATTGCTTATGACCCGTTACTTATATCTTGGTAGAAGGGGCACCTTGATTGTTGCAAGAATTGGAAGGCTAACGTGTATTTGCCATTCGCCTTGCAATTTTGCATGCAATGCTGTTGTAAATTTATTTATGACTTTGTTTTTGCGCACGAATCGTTTCCACGTCTCTTACATTCCGTCTCTTTCTCTTTTTGTTCAACTGAATATTAAAAATGTTTGCTTTGTCTTTTGGCAATTTAACTTTCATCTTATGCATTTATCATCATCCTCTTTGTGCTTCTGAGTAAGCAAGGATATTTAGATTTTACCTCCATAAACAATCTTTTTCAAAGAAATTACATTTCATTTCCAATTATAGCTCTTGTGTTATTTGTTTACATTTTAAATAGATGATTAAATCCCCTCATATAAGGGGAATCGATAAAAATAATATTGTCTTTTGAGATTCCTAGAAAAAACACATAAGAAAATGATTTTACCAGCTGTCGTCGGTTCGTGTGTGGTCCGTGGACTGACGCACTTTCATCTTTTTCTGGGACTTTCAACAACATTCAATTTCTAAATTCGCAAACTGCTAAATCCGTTTCAATCCATGTTTACACAGCAGCAACGAGATACATGTTCGTCATGCAATAATTAAGCTATTAAATGATTGCTATTTTTGGCATTTGGCTTAAACAAACGAATGAAAATGCAAAAATATTTTTGCATTTTTCACCGCAAAATATAGCACAAGAAAACAAAATCCCCAAAATCATTTCCAGTGCAATATCATTTATATAGATAAATTGTTTGTACTCAAAGAAAAAGTTATCATTAAATTTAAATCCAATACCCATTGAATTTTGTTTATCGCTTGAAATTTTTAAATATTGTATATAAAAATGTATTATATATGACAAGTGAACGATGAACCACAAAATTTCATTATCACTAAAAGAGTAAGCATTGCGTTATGGAAAGGGAAAGTGACGTGTCACAACGCTCTCACACACTCTCTCTCTCTCTTTTTCTGTGACACTCACGCACTAGTTCTCCCGCTTTTTCTCTATCTCTCTATAGAATGATCGCGCTGCATTTGACGTTCAGATGTCATGCGACGTGATTTGTGTATAAAGAGCGTTATTGTCAAAAGTTTGAAGTACTTTCGTTATATCATTTTTGATGAAAACAAACATGCATTCACACATATATATATGTACTTTGTTTACTCTGTTCACATTTCAGATTGCTCATCTTTCCCCCTGTATTTCTCTCTGTTCCACAAAACAGTGCACGAGGCATCGGAATCGGATTCAGAATGGGAATCGGAATCGGTTTCAAGTTTTGCGTTGCTCGGTTGAACCGGTGGCACAGTCAGCGATCAGTGTTTGGACCGCGTGTTTGGCGTGCAGATCGCGATCGAGAATCTCGCAACGAAATATTAAACTTTCGCACCGTCATATTTGTTGTGGTAAAATAAAAGAGAATTTTCACAAAAATATATATTAAACATATTTAACGAAACAAATTTAATTCAATTTGTGGGCATTGAAGAGCGCTGACAAAAATTGGTGTGATTAAATAGGTTATTAAATAATAACAAAACACAAATTCATTTATTAATCAAACAAGTTTTTTAATGAGCATAAAATTATACAGCCAACAAAAACAAAATATAAATACATAATTAAAAAAGTTTTTGTTGTCTGGCTATTTAATTCAAATGAGCAGCTTAAATGATAAAACTACTTTAATTTAACAACAAATTTAATAAAATCGAGAAATCAATTTGCTTTGCTGCTTTTAATAGTTTAAATACGCTTTTGTGTGTGTTTTTTTTTTGGGCGCAAATTGATACAAAAAAGGTTTTAATTTAGTGCCTCGGGCAACAACTATTTACACAGCGTGGAGAGGGAGAGAGAGAGTGACCCAATCGCGACCAGCTGATTTGTATTTACATATATTTATTTTTGCTTTGGGCTTTCCGGCTCTGGCTCTGCTTTCAATTTGATTAGCTGTCATGTCGACCACACGACACGCTCTGCAGAGTTCATTAGCCTAAGAGATGTAAGAGACTCTTTGTACAATTTACGATGTATAAAAACTGATGCTCAATTTTATGCTCAATATGCTCTTATACTCACAACATAAAAACACTTGCTTAACCCATAAATACATAAATATGTTTATGAGCTGAAAATTGTTTTATTTTTGCCACTCTCTTTGCCACTGGCCGTGCATATGGCATTATTTTTCTGTTGCTTCTTTTTTTCGTATCACCTTTTACTGTTTTACTTATCACATCATTATGATCTATTGTATTTAGAAACTGTTTGAAAAGGGTTGCGGGGTGCATAATACGTTCTAGTCACCAAATTGTCAAGCAGAGTATTATATAGCCGTATAGATGATGTTCATTCTATTTCATATTTTGTGTAATAAGTGGTCTGGGAATTAATTTAGAATATTCAGCAAATTCCCATAAAAAGCAATTTAAATTATTGCGCATTTTTAAAACGGGCTTTGATTACAAAGCAAAAGGTAGGTATATTTTGTTGGGCGTTTATCATATAATAAAATTTGTTCACTACTTATTTACATTCCATAAGGGCTTTAATTGTTCCATTGTTTTGCTATTTGGGCTGTTATATTTATTAACAAAAAATTAAAGTGCATAGTGTAAAACACTCATGTTTAATTACGAAAAATACGAAAATACTTAAATATTTTGTTAGCTTTGTTAAACAGAGAGAATATTTTTTTATATGTAGAAACAAAATTTTTATTTGTTTTGCAATGCAGTAAGAAATTGGCTTTATCATAAATTTGACAAATTGCTCGCATTTTCTTGTCGACCACCCCTTGAGTTAGCATATCAAAACGATTAAGAATCTTTTAAGAAAGTGCATCGTCAAATTTTAAACCTTTATAAAAGTGATTAGTCATTTAATAAATTACTCATGCAGAAATATCAACTTATAAAAATATATATTAATTAATATGAAAGCTAAATAATTGTACAGCACAAAAAGGAACTGATAAGCACAATAAAAAAGCATAATGGAAAGGTCTTTAAGCACTTTACATAATCACTTTGATTGATTAGATGAACACTACAATTGTTGTTATTATTCAAATTAAATGGCCGGAACGATACTACAATAGTAAGTATAGTATATATCTATGGGAACATCAGCTATTGAGGCGAAGTGGTTGCATTGAATATCTTCATTTTAATGGGAAGTCCAAAAAAGTTGGATTCATGTGCATGAATATCGGTCTTAAAGCTCTGCTTTGGTCGGATAAATATACATTAGTTAATTGACATTTTATTACGCTTTTAGTAGAACTTACCAAAATTTCTGGGGCATCCTTATATAATGCTTCGGCTTTTAAGAAAGCAAGGATACCATCGTTAACCTCCGATTTGTTCTTGGAACTAAAATGTTGAGCAATGCTGTTTACCATTTGAGATTTTCGTCGCTTAAGAACTGACTTATTTGACTTATGCCCTGAGTCGTAATAATACTCCTCGCTCGATTTGCTTTTCGATTTCTTTTCACGCTGTTTGATGACGGTGCTTTGAGTATCCATGCTTCCATCACTTTCATCATTAGCTGGTGTCCCCTGCATTAATGGACATTTGTTATCTATTTCCTTGCGCTCATAATCAATACGTAATTGAATGGCCTCCACCAGGCTGATGGGATCCACAGGATACGGTTCGTCCGGTACGTAATCCCCAAATGCTATCTCAAAGGCATAATCATTAAAGTCCTTGCGACCATCTAGCGTTTCTTGCATAAATCCCGGACAACTTCGATCCAGGACCAACGTCTCAAAGAAGAGGGTATTTGTGCGTTGTATATAGCGTTCCTCAGCTAAATATTAAGCAAGTAAAAAGAGAGATTTATGAGTACCTAAGGCACTTACGCGTTGTATTATCAACAAATGGAAGTGACCGGATTGCAGAATTTTTATTTTTGGCCATAGAACACGTGGTGTTGCCACAGCAGCGAGATGATGGAGTTTCACTAGTATTTTGCTGATAAGGTGTCTGTTGTACGTTTGCACGCTGCTGACCGCAAGTGTTTGGGCTGTTGACTGAACAATTAGCATATCCCGGAGAAGTCCCGTCACTATTTTGGTTAGGAAAAGGTGCCGGCTGTACGTTTACCCGCTGCTGACGGCAAGTGTTTGGTCTGTTGACTGAACAATTAGAATATTCCAGGGAAGTCCCGTCACTAGTTTGGTTAGGAAAAGGTGCCGGCTGTACGTTTACCCGCTGCTGATCGCAAGTGTTTGGACTGCTGCCTGAAGAATTGCTACATTTTGGGGAAGTACCGAGCTTATAATGACTGCAGCTATCTGCCATTTCTCCTACTTCGGTGCTTTTCTGATTAGGACAAGGTGTCTGAGAAACGTTAACACGCTGCGGAGAGGAATTATTATTATTTGGACTGCTGCCTGAAGAATTAGTAAATGCCGGGCAGGTCCCGTCATTAAGACTGCATTTAGCTTCAACTGGTCTTCCTTGCTTGTTCTTCGGATTTGCAAAAGTCACACGTGGCTGTGGTTGCTGTTGCTGAGGGGGTGGTCTCAGGACTCTCGAGTTCCCCGCCGTAGGTAATTGCATGTACTCTGTATCATCGTAGGAGCATTCATATGTGTCACGCTGCTGCCAAGGAACTTTAAGGAACTTAGGAACTTAAAACAAAGCCATGCTGCTCACCTGAGGTGGAAGTTGGAATGCGTATTGGTCTTGGTAAGGAGTTTGTGCCGACTCCTTTCGAAGGTAAAATGAGTTTTGTGCTCTTTTCAAAGGACATGTTAGAATTGCTTACCTGTTGTGGCAAGCAACGTGCTGCACACGGTTCACTTTGAGTCTGTTCGTATGGTCCCCCAGTAGATCTGGCTGGCATCGCATTTAGTTGTTGTTGCTGCTTTTGCTGTTTTTGTGGCTGTTGCAGCTGTTGTTGCTGCCTTTGTTGTGCTTGTTGTTGTTGCTGCTGTTGTTGTTTGAGCTGTTGTTGCCGCTGCTGCAGCCTTTGTTGTGCTTGTTGTTGCTGCTGTTGCTTCGCTTGACATGGCTGTCCACAGCAGGCTCGCTGTGCTGCAGCTCCAGTGCCAATCATTGTACTATTCAGACCCGGTTCCTAAAAGAAAGACGCACCCAAATTCATAAAAGCTTTAGATTGCGTCCGGCCAACTTTCGTTGTGTTTAACTCACAAAATTGTCCATGGTGACGTCATTCCTTGGCCAACATTCATTGCTTTCGCCCTGTTGCCGCTGCCTCTGCACCTCCAGTTGTTGTTGTTGCTGTTGTTGCTGTTTTTGCTGTTGTCGCTGTTGTTGCACCCATTTGCCAATATTGATGCCAAAAGTGCTGCTGCCATAAACTGGACATGTGACTTGTCTTGGTAATGGGATGTTAGACGTTTCATTGGTATTGCCAGCGGATCTTCCGGAGCCCTAAGTTTCAACATAAAAGAATATATATAGGTTTTGACGAACTTTCGATATTATCTTTATCGATCTTTTCTACTTACGGAACCGTCCATGGACTCTGTTGCAGCTTGTGCATCTGGCATTTGCTGCTGTCGGTCTGTCTGTGTTGACTGTATTAAGCTAAAATATAATATAAGTCAATTATATTTGATGTTTTATTTACATTGTCTTGGTAAGGTTGTATGCCCAGAAAACGATGCGGATTAATATCTGGTATGCCACCCATACTCTATAATTGAAGACAATGAATAAATAACATTTCCTCTGCGAAAAGATTTAATAATCAATACTTACAAGTAGATCGGCGTATTGATCGTAATTTGTGTGAATCGCGTTTCGGGGCGGTACACTTTGAGAACGTAATGAACGACGAGAATTACCTGATTGTTGTTGATCGTTCCAGTATCGTTGGGGGTTGGGAACAGGCTGTAAATAAGTTCAGTTAAGATGAAAACATTATAATTAATAAGTTCTTATCAAGCTTTTACCATTTCATGTGGCGGCAATACCATGTCATCTTCTTCAGAGTAAGGAAGTGGCTGCAAAAGACTTTATAGATTAGTTTTATTAAGATGACAACAGCTCTTAAGCTCCTTACGTTCATTTCTATTCCTTGTTGATAATTTGTTATAGAGATGTGGTCTAAGTTCGCTGCATCAGCAATCTCATCCAATTCACTCTTTGAGCAGGGTTTCTGGGAGTCAACCTTGTTCTGAGCCTGCTGGCTTCTCAAATATCGATGGAAGCCGAAACAGAGTTCACTGGGCAGCGTAAGTGAACTTCTAATAAAGGGAGTCAAAAAATGTTCTACGATACACTGGAGAGTTCTTGTCAAATACTTACAGGCAATCTATAGTATTCGTGTTCATTTGAATGGATTTACAGCCTTTAATAATGCAAAATTTTGATTGCCAAAAATTTACAATTTAAAATAACATTTTATCCAAAAATTAAGCAGTTTATGAATTTGGTTTCCAAACATGAATGATAAAAAATTTCAAACATTCGAATCAAAGCACACTATAAATATGTTTCGAAAATTGATAAAGCAAAAGTCACATTCCGATAATGGTTGCTAAAAGTTGGTGATTCATATACATAAATTATTCTTATGTACTTTCAATATTTTTACATTCTATTCTTTGTCGTTCACTCTTCTCGTCAGCTGCTTTCTTATCTTTTTTTCAAGCGTTGCTTTGAGCATTATTTTGCATAAGACGATAAGATTTTCCTTTGTTTTTAATCAAGCTTACTTGACTATCTGAAAGACTCGCAGCAAAGAGTTCAAAAAAGTATCTTGATATATTTTATTTTTACTTAAACCAACATGTTGCAGCTTAAAACTAAGTATATATTTTAATAATCTACGCTTTGCATTTCTATCTGGAGTTAGTTTTTTCATTAGCCAACTGTTTCCATTGCAATTGCACAAAGGCCAAATCGTTTCTGTTGCTCTGCATATCCGTTTCCTCGTTTGGCATCCGGCCTCTGGGGCATCCGTCATGCCACACGGCCAACTTTAGAGGTGGCTGCAACAATTGCTCTCCAAGTTGAGCGAGAAATGTGGGCGTGGCATGCACATTACGCGTAAAATCCAATTCACGCAAACCAGCCGAAGCTTGCCTTGCCTGGCTGACAATAAAACGAAGCATTGCACGCACCACTTGCGGCGCTTGCGGCATCCACTTGATGCTGCCATCTTTCGCATCGTAGTGCACTATCAGCAGCGAATGCCAGGCGAAGCGTTGCATCCACAGCAGCTGGCTCAAATGTCCTTGCAGCAGTCTCGGCAGGCTGGAATCCACTTGACATTGCAAACTCAGTGCCACAATTTGACAAGAGGCACTCAGCGCCTTGAGACAAGCGGATATGGTCGCTGTGGCGACTCCACCACCACCACCACCAGCACCATTTGCCATCTCTTTGTCATCGTCAACGTCAGCGTCGCAGCAGCAGAGAAAGCCTGTCAATTGCTGCAACTGTGGCAGCCGTGCAATTTGCCTGCTCGCTGCTCGCATTGCGCACGCTGGCAACTTGAGTCTGTGCAGCATTTGGCCATATTCAATGTTGGCCAAGTTGGCTTTCTTAGCGTCACAGATGCTGCCTGGCAGCAGCTCAAACCCATTTAGCACTGGCAGCTGTGCAAAAAGCGTGGATATATCCCTAGGCGTGACATTCACACAGTTGCCCAACTGTAACTGAGCCAGGTTGTTGCCAATTTGAGGTAGTTGTCGCAGCAACATCACATTGCATTGCCTAAGACTAAGTCTTTGCATGTTGGCCATCCATCCGGTCTGCCATTTCCGTTTCCGTTTCGACTTGCGTGTCAGGCAGGCCAAAAGGATATCGCTGTCGCTGAGATTAAGTAGCGACCGCGTTATTCTCACCATGCACTCTATCAAACGACTCTGCTCACCGGCGCTTAGCAATGTTAATTGCGGCTCCTGCTGCCAGTCGAATACCCCGGCGTATTTGCATTGCCAAATCCGAAGCACCAGCTCTTCGAGCCGACCGCCCAACTGCAGCAGCGCGAATTGCTCCCCAATTGTCAGATGAGCACAGATCAACAGCAGGCAATCATCGTTGAGGATTGTCAGCGAAGTTGATGTTGCTTCTGCGTGGGGTAAAAGGGGATTAGAATGTTAATGAAGTTTTCGAGGCAGCGGATGTTTGTGCTTTAGTTACCGTGGCGCTCTAAATGCATTTCTATGTTGCCTCGCTAAGTCCGCAATGTCAACTGATGAGCTTGAGTTCGGGTTGAGTTTGCTGCGTAGCATGCAACGCGTGCCACCCTTGTTTCTTTTTGAATCACTGTTCCGCAGTCAGCTGCTTGTGAAGCCCAGCAACATTTACACCACCAATACACACAATAATGCTAGCATTTGTTGCAAGTTGCTTGCACAGTGTGCTATTTTCACATTTGTAAGACATATGACAACAAGAAAATAACAGATATCTTCGGAGACTTAGCATATGAAGTTGCCTCGAAAACATATGTGTTACAGATGTAAGAAATATATTTTTTATCCTCGCTACACAAGGGTGTTTACATATAAAAATATGATTATTACCTCAAAAGCTACTTCAAAAAATATTTTACAGGCTATTGTTAACAACTTCCTTTCGTAAAAAATATGTGATATCATAAAATAATTCTTTTCAAAATATGTTACGTTTAATAAAATATGAGTTGTATTTAAATCAATTTAGTGGCTTTATAAAAAAAGTCACCCTCTAAATGAATGTCTTCTACTTTGTTGATTGTCGACTCGAAAATGTTCATGCAATAAACCTTAGCACGCACACCACGGTGTCCCTGTTGGCGGTGGACACAGTGGTGTTACGAAAATAAATGCAACCCCTGGCGGGCACACGCCCGCCCTAAGACCGCTCTCACTGAGCGTCCGTCATTGAGTGTTTTGTAGTATTAAACGCCCAGCTACAGACTTCGATTGTGTTTTATCGCTGAGTGTTTGGGCTATTTTTAAAATGCAGGCAGCAGAGAGCAGGAGTTGGCACATGATAATAACGCACATATGGCTACCATCACATTGAGTGCAATGCGTAAGGGCAAAGGCGAAGACGCAGAGAGTTGAAGTTTCAAGTGCAAACAAACAACTGAGATTTTTCTTACCGATCATAAATAGATTGAGTTTTGTACTTTGCTTTCATACTCAGCAACGCCAGATGAAATAAGTTGTTCATAGGGTTAGGGTACGAGAACAATTTTTTTTTTTGTCAAAAAATAATTTTTTGGAAATTTTTTATAAATTTGCTAAATTTTAATCATGTCAATTGTAAGCAATAAATGGCCGCTACACTTATACAAAAGTCGGCACAATACAAGCCAAATGGCTATAAATCCACTAGAACAAAGATCGGTAGACGAAAATGAGGAACAGAATAGGGAACAGGATCCGGATGAAGAACGCAATCGCCAAAATAGCCGTTCCAAATATGACACTATCTGTTGGCATTTGAGTCTGGTCGTTTTGATTAGCACGATGATACTAGCGTTGGTTTGGACTATTTATTTAGGCGTTGATTACTACTGTTGCACTCCGGAACAACGGTTTTCTCAACAGCGTCGGGAATTTGCGGCCAAGGAGCAAAAAAGACGAGTGGGTGGCAGTTTAGTCTTAGCACCCATTGAGGAGGTGGCGAATCAGCGATTGCTGGCCCTTAAGCGGTGTGACGAGAAAATGCATCACATCTGGACCGATTATCAGCAACGTCCACATTTCCTAGCCAAACACCAGTTTAAGATAACGAATCTCTACGAGGCCCTGAAGTCCATGCCCAAGGGTGGTCTACTGCATGTACACGATGTGGGCATGTTCAAGACGGATTTTCTCCTAGAGTTGATTAACTACCCCGATCTGTGGACTTGTATTAGCATCGATAGTGAATTCGAAGACTTTCGCATCTCAAAAAGTATGCCACAAATTAAGCCACAGGGTGATTACAAATGCGAATGGATGCTGATGAGTAAATTGCAAGCCCAAGGTTCATATAAGGCAAAACTGCGTGAAAGTCTCTCTATGGACTCCAAAAGCTTTACAAATGCAACTCACATGGCCGGTCACATGAAAAGGGCGCAACGCCTAATCTACGGTTTAGTCTCCTATCAACCAATGTATGACACCTTCTTGTTTTCCATGCTAAAAGAATTTCATGACGATGGCATTAGTTATGTTGAGCTGCGTTCCTCGCTTCCAATTGTGAGTAGCTTTCGTAGGGGTTTGTTGTTTCTCTAGCTTTAACTACTTGCTGCACCCTTAGCTGTACGATTTGGAGGGCACAAACTATACGATCTTGGATACGGTTCAAACGCTATTGACCACCGTTGACACATTCGTTTCCGAACACAGTGATTTTGTTGGCCTCAAGTTGATTTATGCGCCTGTGCGGGATAACCAAGATAGTAGCTTGAAAAGTTATATAGAAAATGCACGTCTTTTAAAGGTTGTTTATTTAAGATATTATGCATACTTCTTCTAACTTATTAATTCCTTCTTAGGCCAAGTTTCCCATGTTTGTCATTGGTTTCGATTTGATCAGCTTTGGCGATGAGTGCCAGCTGCCGCCCTTAGGCACTTTCCCTCAACTTTTGTGCTTAAGCAAACAAATCGATTTTTATTTCCATGCGGGTGAATCGCGTTGTCTGAATACCACAGGCAATGTGCCCGATGCAAATCTAATTGATGCGTTGCTGCTGGGCAGTAAGCGGCTCGGCAATCCAATCAATTTGCCACTGCATCCGGAAATGCTGAGGGCCATGAAGCTGTTTAAGATTGCAGCTGAAGTGTGTCCGCTGTCCAATCATTATCTGCAATATGTGAACGATTTCAGTCAGCATCCGTTGGCCCATCTAATTGCAGCCGGTTATCCCATCGTTGTGGGCTCGGATTATCCGTACTTCTGGAATGCTGCTCCACTCACCGATGATTTATACGCAACTTTTGTGGGCATTGCCAATGGTCAATCAAATCTGCGTCTGCTTAAACAGTTGGCCATTAATTCATATAAGTTCAGCGCCCTTCATGAGGATGATCAAGTTAGAGCACTGTCAAGGTATCATAACGATTTCTATCTATGGGCTGAACGCTTTGTGCGAAAGATTTAAAGGAATTTTCTTAATTTATATGTCTTTTGGAATTGTTTTCCAAGTTTCAATCTAATCAAATTTATTGTGCACTTCAAAGCAATACTTCTAATAACACAGATATACATTTTCAAAAAAAAAGAACTAAATTGCATCATTCATTGTTCCTTTCTTGTAACTTATTTCCTACAACTTGATTTACAGATAATGAGTCTTTGGTGCTCTAAAAAGTATTAACGCTATTGCACTTGACTTATGGTGAACTACGGTGTCGGTTTTGAGCTGGCTAACATCTTGGACATTTATAATTATTAGAGAGACCCGTTGCCAGCTATTATTTGATTTGAGCTGCCCACGAAATATTTTTAATTATTTATTTTCAATCAGATCTTTTAGCTATTCGGCTTATCGCCCAAAATGCAGATACACGTGTTAAATCAGAGATAATACCTTCCACTCAAATCGATTAAAATTTTTCAGATAAGAGCAAACGACACTTGAAACTGGTTAACAAAATTCGACAGCACTAAGCAACTGGGTCTCAGTTGTTCCACGCTCATTGAAGAGTTCACAAATCTGGCAAAAATGTTGAGTCGCTGCAATCTAATCGCTGTTGTTTGTATCTGCCTGTTCCTTGGCTTTTCTGAGTCACGCCGGCGGCCCAAAGATGTAACGATAACGAGTTTTGTATCGCTTCACGCCGGTGCCTCCAACCATGTGGAATCTCTGCTGGGCAGTAGTAGACCCAGTCCGGATACATATAAGACGGTGCGCAATGCTTTCTTTCACTACGAGGAGTCCAGATCGTTGGGCTATGATCTGGAGCTGAACTCTCGTGAACTGGAGGCCAATGCAACCATTATGATGGCCAAACTCAGCGAGCTCTCAGAGGGTATAATTACACCGCATCTGTTCAAGCCATCGCAGCATATCTTTAATGTACTCGCTGCCATCAATAAAACAGAGCTCTTCAGATTACTCAAGCAAATGCCTAAAGGTGCCGTGTTGCATGCTCATGACACGGCTCTGTGCAGCACGGAAGCCATCATCGAACTGACCTACTACCAAAACCTGTGGGTTTGCCAGGAAGTCAGTGACTTGAGTGCCGCTGCTCTGCGCTTTGCCAGAAAAAAGCCCGAAGCATTGTCGGATCCCCGCTGTGATTGGAGTCTGTTGTCGGATGTTCGTAAGAAGTATGGCGCTGAGAAGGTCGATGCATATTTGGCTGAACGCCTTTCCTTGTATCCCACAACGGACTTTCAAGATATCAATGCGGCTTGGTCAAGATTCATGAAGATTTTTGGACTTCTCGATGGATTGCTTATGTATGCTCCCGTCTGGGGTGATTACTACTACAAGGCGCTACAGGAATTTTACGCCGATGGTGTGCAGTATTTGGAATTCCGTAGCACACTGCCAACGGTAAGGGATTTTAATTTCCACTTATGAATTCTATTTAATATTTGAATTGATTGCAGCTGTACGATATGGATGGAAAGACTTATACGCCAATGGACACTGTACGCATCTATGTGGAGACGTTGGAGAAGTTCAAGAGCCAGTCAAAGAATACGGATTTCATTGGTTCCCGCATGATATATGCGCCCCTGCGCAACACCGATTCTAAGGGTGTTTTGGCATATATTGAGATCTTAAAACAGGTTAAGGTAAGTTTACTCAAATTTAACAGCTTTTTGAGAAGTCATTTCTAATATATATGTATACTTGCTTTTAGGCGAAGTATCCTGATTTCTTGGCTGGTTTCGATTTAGTTGGCCAGGAGGATCTGGGCCGTCCACTTAGAGACTTTGTCAATGAGCTGCTGCAAGTACCAGAGGATATTGACTTCTATTTCCATGCGGGAGAGACAAACTGGTATGGTTCCGTTGTCGACGAGAACCTGATTGATGCCCTCTTGCTGGGCACTAAGCGCATTGGCCATGGTTTTGGTCTAGTCAAACATCCAGTGGTGCTGGACATGGTCAAAAAGTTAAATGTGGCCATCGAAGTGAATCCCGTTTCAAATCAGGTTTTGAAGCTAGTCAGCGATTTCCGTAATCATCCCTGCTCGCAATTCTTTGCCAACGGCTTTCCAGTTGTCATATCCTCCGACGATCCATCTTTCTGGAAGGCAAGCCCACTATCGCACGACTTTTACATTGCCTTTCTGGGCATTGCCTCACAGCATGCGGATTTGCGGTTGCTCAAGAGGTTGGCGCTCAACTCCATTCAATACAGCTCCCTCAGCGTCGATCAGAAAATCGAAGCGCTGTCCAAGTGGCAGGTGAAGTGGGATGAATTCCTGGACTTTGTTAACAACGTTCCGGTATCGGGAGCGATGCCTAGTCAAAAGCTCGATTGACTAGCACGGGTGGTGACAGCACTTTTGGTTGCGTTCTCCCTTTTGAACGCTAACCTTTGGTGCTAGTCGGGAATCATTTTCATTAACTAGAATCTATGGTAAACGCGCTTATACTCAGTTCTAATACTAAACTCCTTATTCACACGTATACTCTGTTCATTCACATCGCATATCCGCATGTCATTTCGCTGTAAGCTAATTAACACTGATTAGTATTTAAGTATAAAGCTAAGTTCTTATTTTACACTCGACTTCCTCAACTATAAACGCTAAGTATGTAAGAGATTTTGCACTCTAATCGATCTACTTATAAGCTCTATTTAGTACTAAAAAAATAAAAATAAAAAATTTGAATAAAGAGCTCGGGCCGCAATTCAGGCTGCCCGCTAAAAGGAACCTCTCGATAACTGTAATGAGTAATGCGTTCAAGCATTAGGGGCCCCTACATGCATATAGAGATGGAAACGTGAAAGTTGTATAATCAATATTAAGCAGTGAGCGAAAACTGATGGCTATTGCATAAAATGTTATATGTTAAACCTGTTTCATGTTGTAATGTGCCGCCGATATTCCAAGGCAGTAATTTACAATCTATCTTAGTTGCATCTCTAAGGGAAAATAGCATGCATTGCATTTGGCAGGCTGACATACGACCTGAACATAAATCTCTTAGCCTCGATATCTGTCTGTCCTTCGTCTGTTTGTCACTGAGTGCACAGCAAAGTGGTCGATGTTTAATGAATGTGGAATGTGTGGAGTGAATGGGCTCTTTACGGCGAACGGCGAACTGCAAACTCAATAACAGATTGGAGTACTGCGCCTCCAAATGTATCAATGTTACGTGCTGCTGCTTAGTGCTGATATCTGCGGATCTGTTTTTCGCCACAGTTCGATTTTGATTTGGTTTGCGTAATGAGCAGAGTTTTATGGGAATGCATTCTGCTTGTGGCAGTCTTACGGCTGGACGGATATGTATGGGACCATAAAATTGATGGCCATGTGTGTGTCGTGTGTTTGTGTGTAAAGGGGAGCAAAATGGCGGCACTGTCGGTGGCAGGCTCATCAATTTGATGTCGGGGCCACATTTAATGTGGTGTTGAGGACGCGAGGGCGCATAAAAAATACCAACGGCGTTTCACATAAATAACTAATAAAGTTTCGCGGATAGTTGTGTTCCGTGTCTGATGTTGAAATGTTTTTGTGGAAGCGGAGATGCGTGCAACGCCAATAAATTGACACATTAACAAATGTGAGGCTGAATTCACTGCTAAATATTCAATCTTATAACATGTTTTTGGAAAAGTTATCAAAATTTCTAAAAGCATACGACTAGAATGAGATGCTTTAGTAAACGAGTCCGTCGGTTTATGTCGAAACAGACATTCAATAATATCAAATATGAAACCCTATCGATGAGTCGCAGTCTAAGGGATATTACTCCAGAGGCTTATAGCACACTTCGTCATATAATGGTGCAACTGGAACGTAGTTCCTCTTTAGGTCACCAAGTTCAGCTTAATGAAGAGGAAGTGGCAGCCAATAAGGTGATCAAGAGTGTTAAGACCCAAGAGTTGGAGATTGGCTTCATTGATCCACGCAAATTCACGCCCGGGCAGCACATATTCCATGTTCTAAAACATGTGGAAAGATCACCACTCTTTGGCCTGCTTAAGTCCATGCCCAAGGGCGGCATATTGCATGCCCATGATACAGCGCTCTGTAGCACGGAGTTCCTGATTAGTCTCACCTACCGCGACAATCTGTGGATCTGTACTGCCGATGAGGGTTCCCGAGCAATTGCATTTCGCTTCTCTGAGACGAAACCTGAGCTGCCAGCTGTGGAACCCTGTAACTGGGAGCCCATGAGCAAGTTCCGGGAGCGTCTCGGTGAGAAGAAAGTTAAAAAGTATCTACAAAGTTGCTTCAGCATGTATCCATTCTCCAGCTTTCTGTCCAACAATCTGGCGTGGGATAAATTCATGAGCATTTTTATCCTACTTGACGGTTTGCTGCACTATGCGCCCATCTGGGCCGACTATTACTATAATGCCTTGAAGGAGATGCATGAGGATGGGGTGCAGTATCTTGAAATAAGATCTTTGCTCCCTGAACTCTACTGCCTGGACGGCAAGCAGCTGACAATGTCAGACACTGCAGAGATATATAAATCGGAAACGGAACGTTTCGTGGCCAACAATCCGGATTTCATTGGTGCCAAATTGATTTATGCACCGCTGCGAGGCGTCGAACCAAAAGTTGTCGATGAATATGTTGAGAAATGCATTGCTCTGAAAGTAAGTAGGAACCAAACACCCAAACACTTAAACTTATCGAAGATTTATTGGTAAAGTATTATTTTTTTTTGCAGAAGAAACTTCCCACATTTTTGACCGGCTTTGATTTGGTGGGTCAAGAAGAGCTCGGACGTCCGTTGATTGATTTTGTGGAGCCACTGCTGAAAATGCCCGAGGATATTAACTTTTACTTTCATTGTGGCGAGACGAACTGGTTTGGCACCTCCATTGATGAGAACCTTATAGATGCCATACTCTTGGGCACAAAGCGTATTGGGCATGGCTATGCAATAGTTAAGCATCCAGTGGCAATAGAGCTGGTCAAGAAACTGGACATTGCCATTGAAGTTTGTCCGGTTTCAAATCAGGTATTGCAACTTGGACAGGACTATCGCAATCATCCGGCTGCTGTGTTGATAGCCCATGACGTACCAATTGTTATTGCATCCGATGATCCTTCATTCTGGCGTTCAACTCCTTTGACACACGACTTTTACTTCGCATTCTTGGGCATAGCGCCTTTCAAAGCTGATCTAAAGTTGCTCAAACATTTTGCCGTCAGTTCAATTAAGTACAGTGGCATGACGGAAGTGGAAAAGTCTGAGGCTATGAAGAAATGGCAAAAGCAATGGGATAAATGGATTGAATATATAGCCAAAAAATCGTAATGCATTCAATTGTTTTTGTTTTTGTAACTATCATTTATTTTTAAGTGTATTATTACTGCTTGTAATTCTCTCAGCTAAGATTTTCTGTTGTTTGTTAGTAAGTTACTTACATCAATACAATTGATATGGGTAATGAGTATGCACAAGCTTGTTTGGTGTTTTGTTTTTTCTTTGTTTGGTGTTTAAAATTACCGATATTCATTTTAAAATAATAGAGCACAAATTTCAGATATATTTGTTGGGATATGTTTTTGGAGAGCTTTAAAGCAATTATTAGTTATTCACAGTTTGCATTGGGGTAATTCGTTATGTCAACTGTTAAATACGTAATGTGATATTTTATTAGATTTTTTTGTTTTTGTTTTCCCAAGCAGAGTCTTTAATACACTAACACAAGCATGTGGATATAAGCGAGTATATAGCACAATTATATTTTAAACATACAAAGTATTTTTTTGGTTTCCATTTCCTTTAGATGGAATTACGCTTTGATAACCCACAGAAAGCAAGCCATTTATTATTGTACATCTATGTGTATTTAACTTACAGTACTTTATTCGATCTATTTTTCAGCTTTTTGCCAACATTTAAGATAATTGTAATTTTATAAGAGATTTTTATTGTAAGCAGTTTTTCTGTATATGTGCTCGCAAAAATACATATAAATACCATAATTTATTTTCTTATATTGAGTGAAAGATTACAAAATACAGAATGTACTATATATTTGCCGCTCATTTGCCAGCTGATGTTCATAGTTAATTCGTATCTTGTTTTAATATATATATTTTTCTATCCACATACTTACACTTAATGCTCATTTAGCTCAAATCCTAAACCATTTCCTCCAATGCAATTATTTTAAGTTTTCATTCATTTTTACAAGCTTACTTAATTAACTCGCGTTATCGTCGAATCGCCAATATTTTCCTTTCCAATAATTCAAAATACATTTAAATATCGCTAGGCTGTACAAATCTTAATTTCTATGGTCTGTCCAACTGACCAATTTTATCGCTTGCGAGTGATAAGTTGTAGTCTCATTTTACGCTATGTGCGTTTCCATCGCTGTTGCTGTTGTTTCCATTGCTGTCTTTGTCGCTTTTCGCTTTGCCAACTTGTCTCGCCCACACTCAATGGATAGGGTATTATGTCGGGCTGTTGTTCCGAGGATGAGGACGACGACGACGAGTTCTCGTCGTTGCTATTGTTATTGCTGTTAACGTTATTAGCGACATGCCCATTCCCATACCCATTCCAGTCCCTAACTCCATTGTCCTCCTCCTCTGCATCTGCTTCAGCCCTTAGCAAACTATTATCGGGTGCATCGTGTTTTGAGGTTAGCTCATTTTGTACGCCATTAGTTTCGTGGAAATGTTGCCTTTGTTTTTTTGTCTGCCTTTGTTGTTGTACATGTTGCAAATTATGTTTGTTGTGATTGTTGTAACCATGTTTGCTGGTATTATGGTTGTTGCTCTCCGCGCTGTCAACACTGCAAAACTGCCAGGAAAATAGAAGAAAGCGGCAAACAAAATAGTTTGTTAACAATTTTATGAGAATTCGTGCATAATAAATAAATGCATTTTGCGGCATTTAATTAAATTGTGAAATTAATTAAATAATCACTGAAACAGCACTGAACGGCATAAGTTTATTTTGGCCATCAACAATAAGTACTTATATTTATTAGACGGTTAATTTCAACGTTACAATATGATAAGAAACTTTTACCGATAAGTGACTTATATAAGCTTCAACTTTTTGCGGTTAAATGTATTTAGACAAATTGCATTTGCACCGCAGATTAGATAAAAACCACAAATCCCCACCTAACACTACATAAATACTGATGAGCAGAGAGGGAGAAGGGAATTGATAAGGGTAAAGCCACACTAATAATAATAACATAGAAAACCAACCAACACAAACATCGAGAACCATAATAATAGAATTAATATTTAAAATTGTTTTAACAAAACTTTGTGTTGCCATTTGTTTAAATGGGCTATATTTGTTGGCAAGTTCAAGCTGATAAGCGATAAGCAGTACAAAAATAAAAATCGCTATTTATTAAGTGTTTGACTTAGGCAGTTATTGAAGAAGATATAAATTATATTTTTCACTATAACCCTTTTCTTATTTCCTGTTTGCCAAACGATTTCACACAGTGTTATTAACTAGAAATTAAAAAATTTATGTAAGTTCCCAGCCTAACAATGACCTTTGCCTATGCAAACAAATACAACCCACTATCTGTGAGGCCTATTAACATGTCAACAAAAACAATTGAACAAAAATAATATCAACAACTAAAACAACTCATTAAGCAAATAACAAATATGTCTAATCAAAACTTGTATAAAATGCTATCAAGGTCAAAGTCACAAATAATTTAAATTCAATTTAATTTATGTTATAATAATTGAATTTAAATGGACGTTCATAGTTATACATACTATAAGCTGCAGCTTTTAATGCTACGATATGCTCGATTAGCAAAAATATGACTATTATTTTTCAAACGTTTCATAATCTTGAGATGTTGAAAAGCTTACTCCGAGCAAATACAGCAATAGTGTTGAGAGAATCTAGTCCAGAAAGCTTCGAATAGATTGCAAACATCGTTGATTAGTTGCTGTTCCACTCAGTCGCTAGCGAAGCGTTAAGCAAATAGAATCTCAACTCGGAGAATACATTCGTCTTAGAAAAAATGATAAGCTCGCAATATGAATCAGCTTTGAAGACAAAGCAAACTGCTCGCATTGTTATCATTGGAGCAGGCGTCTCTGGAATAGCTGCAGCAACACGTCTACTGGAGCAGGGCTTTAGAAATGTAAAGATTTTGGAGGCAGAGAATCGCATAGGTGGACGCATTAATACGGTACCATTTGGAGACAGTGTGATTGATAAGGGTGCACAGTGGTGCCATGGCGAAAGTGGCAATGTTGTCTATGAGCGTGTCAAGGATTTGAATGTGCTGCACCGAACGGAAGATGCCTTGAAGGCCATAATGTATGTGCGCTCCAACAAGGAAATCTTGGCCGATGAAACTACATTTGTGCTAGGTGCAGCTGCCGAAGCAGCGCTTCCAACTTGTCCAAACGAATCCAGAGGCTCACTTGGCGATCATCTAACGGATAACTACTGGAAGGAACTGACCAATGCACCACCAGTTGATCGTACTATTGCCAAGGAGATGCTGGAAACGCTCAAGCGACTCAGATGCTCTTTTACGGCTTCAGATCATCTGTTTGAGGTTTCCAGACGCGCACATCTTGAGTTTGAAAAAAGCGATGGTGAGTCAATGCTCAACTGGCGAGATAAAGGCTACAGGAGTTTCCTTAAACTGCTGATGAATGCCAAGGCGGAACAGCATGAGGATCTGGGCGTGCTTAATGATCGCATTCAACTAAATAAGCGATTGACTGAGATCAATTGGGGCAACTCCAAGGAGATAATTCTGCGCTGCTGGGATGGTGAAGTCTTGACTGCAGATCATGTCATTTGCACTGTGTCCTTGGGCGTGCTCAAGGATCAGCATGAGAAGCTATTTGTGCCGGCTCTGCCTGCGGCCAAGGTTCGCGCCATTAAGGGACTCAAGCTGGGCACAGTAAATAAGCTTTTCCTGGAGTACTCTTCAGATCCCTTGCCAAAGGATTGCGCTGGCTTCAATTTCCTTTGGTTGGAGGCAGATATCCAGGAGCTGCGTGGCACCGAACGCTTCTGGCTGGAGGGCGTCTTTGGGTTCCATCGTGTTCTGCATCAGCCTCGTCTTCTGCAAGGTTGGATCATTGGCGAACATGCCCGCTACATGGAAACCCTCACGGAGCGGGAGGTTGTCGATGATCTTCAGTGGCTTTTCCGCAAGTTCTTGTCCTTCGATATGCCGCATCCGTCGAACTTTACGCGCTCTCAGTGGAACTCTAATCCCAATTTCCGTGGCAGTTACAGCTCTCGTACCAACTATACAGATGAGCTGCGCACTGGTCCCTGGGATCTGGAGGCACCCCTACTGGACGCAGGGGGTAGGCCTCTAGTGCAATTTGCTGGCGAAGCTTCCAGCAAGAAGCACTTCGCATGTGTGCATGGTGCCACAGAAACCGGTTGGCGGGAAGCGAATCGCCTCAATGATTACTACAGCAAACGCAATGCGCTTTAAAGAGGGCGTCTCTAGATTTTTAGCTAAGTTGATTGTGGGTAAGGTCAAGTGGAGCTATTGAGGACAAGGAGAAAAAGGAAGCCCGTGTCTAATTGTGTCAAATATATACAATAATCAATAAAAGTCACAAATATTTTTCAATGCGATGCAAAAAAATAATAATCAGCATAATTTTGTTAATAAAAGTTGATTATTAAAAATTTTCTAAAAGCTTTAATTTACATGTGATATCATATTGGCTTTGCCGGATCTGAATAAAATATGTATGTCGTGACATTAAATATGATAAAATTAAAAATTATTTTTGCAATCAGTTTACAATGTTAAGTTAAGGGCACAAGAACGCAGTGGTTGATAACACCAAAAACCACAACACAAAACAAACCCGAGTGGCTCCAATAAATACAAGTTCCTTATCCACTGGAAAATTAGTCGCTAGTTAAATTTTGAACCTAGTTTACAATGAGTTCTTGTTCAGTCTCTTCATTCGCTCGCTTAGTGAGCAAGTCTAAGGACACTGCTCGTATTGCTATCATTGGATCGGGTCCTTCGGGCATTGCAGCGGCTACACGCCTGCTAGAGCAGGGCTTTAAGAATGTTAGCATCATCGAGGCAGAGGATCGCATTGGTGGACGTATCAACACCATTCCGTTTGCTGATAATGTCATTGATTTGGGGGCCCAGTGGTGTCACGGCGAGGAGGGCAACGTTGTCTATCAGCAAGTCAAGGATTTAGATATTGTATCTAAAACAATCGATGAACCGAACAACGCTCGGTTCCTGCGTTCCAACAAGGAGATTGTTCCCCAGGAAACGGCAAATACTTTAAAGACAATTGCCGAAAACTCTTTGCCAGAGGGTCCCGAAGCTTATGGAGGATCACTGGGCGACTATCTGACCAACAATTACTGGCAGGAGATGGCAAAGCAACCGAATTTGGATCGCACAATAGCCACAGAGATGTTAGACTCCTTTAAAAGAGGAGAGTGTGGCTTGGAAGGGTCGGATAACTTGTTTGAAGTTTCAGGACGTGGTCACGTGGAGTATGACGAGTGCAAAGGTAACATGCTTATCCATTGGCGCAACAAGGGATACAAGACCTTTCTCCGATTGCTTATGAATGCCAATGAGGATCAGCCAAACGATTTGGGCAAGCTTAATGGAAAAGTGCAGCTTAACAAGCGCATCACAGAGATCAACTGGGAAGGTGCAGAGGAGTTGACACTGCGTTGCTGGAATGGTGAAATCCTTACCGCAGATCATGTTATCTGTACGATTTCGCTGGGAGTATTAAAGGAGCAGCATGCCAGCCTGTTTGTACCCGCTCTTCCAGAACCCAAACAGCGAGCTATCAAAGGCCTGAAGCTCGGCACAGTGAACAAGTTCTTCTTTGAGTATGCAGCACAGCCCCTTCCTCAAAATTGGAATGCCATATATTTTCTTTGGTTGGAAAATGATCTGCAAGAGTTGCGTGGCACCGAACTCTTCTGGCTGGAGAGCGTCTTTGGATTTCATATTGTCAAAGAGCAGCCTCGCTTGTTGGAGGGTTGGATTATTGGTGAGCATGCTCGCTATATGGAAACTCTTCCGGAAGAAAAGGTACTTGATGGACTGCTGTGGCTATTCCGCAAATTTCTGCCAGTTAATGTGCCACATCCGATACGCTTCCTACGCACCCAATGGCATTCGAATCCTAATTTCCGGGGTAGCTACAGTTTTCGCAGCACTTACGCCGATGAGCTTCGCACTGGCCCCTGGGATCTGGAGGCACCTCTAACGGATGTGTGTGGAATGCCGAGATTGCAGTTTGCTGGCGAGGCAACAAGTAAGACCCACTACTCCACAGTGCATGGAGCCACCGAAACTGGTTGGCGGGAAGCAGATCGCCTGAATGAGTTCTATACCAGACGTAGTTCGGAAATTTGATAAGAATATTGCTGAAATTTAAAATGAAATGTAGAACCAACTAGATTGATGAAAGTCATTAAAATTTAAAAAAAAAATCTCAAATAACATCTTTTTACGGCATAAAGTTTTCTTTTAACAATTTTGCCTGTTATTAGTTTCGTTAGAGCTTTTGATTTATGCATAGCTACAACTAACAATTACTTGAGCCGTTACATAACCCTTATTAAACTGACGTCCGACCAAGTCAAATGTTTGACAAAAGGGCTTTAAAACAAGGACCAGTCTCTGATTGTAGCAACGTATCTAACTGTTTGGACCCACACATACTATATACATAGTAGTATAAAAAGCAACAACTGTTGTCAAAGCCACAGCAGATGTGGCCAACTTGTACAAGTGGGGGTGTGTGTGTGTGTGTGTGTGTGTTGGGGGGTGGTATTCTTTTAGCTATACATGGCGACACAGTCGCATACGTAATAGGGTGCTATGCTAGGGTAATCTGCGAACAGATTTGACCGGGAGGCGTAAGGCAAGCAAACACATGAAACCGGATTCCTTATGCCTTTGGCCTTTGCCGTTGCGTGGCATAAATTTGAATTTTCAATGACGATAGGATGGGAATGCTGGCTAAAACCATTTTACAGCACAGCCCACACCAATGAGGCCGAGAATCCTGCAACTCTTGCTGCTGTTGTTGCTATTGTGGCATTGTTGGTTTGACTGGCCTTTTTCTCTCTGTGTTTGGAAGTGCCAAACTGATTTCAGCAACTGCATTTTTGTCGTTATTTGGTTTTGCATGTGTTAAGTGCTACAGCCACGCCCTCAACGCAAGCCAAGTGGGTGGCTGCAAATACCAAAGTAGTCATATGCATGCATGTATGTGGCCCATAATAACAGTGCAATTACATTGTTGTCTGTGGCTGCACGTTGCAAACGAGTTGGTCAACATGTTTTTGGCCAAACGCTAAAATGGGGTTAACCCTGACATGTTACCACGTTCAAATGAAAACGCATTCTACGCGCATTCTCAATTAAGCAAGTGGTATAGAGCTAAAACGCTTTAAATATTGAAAATATCTAACTATAAATTTCCTTGAAAAAACCTAACCTATTTTGATCATAATTTGACATCAATGTAAATACAGCAAAAACAGTTTTTTAAAGACAATTTCTTTCCCAAATTAATTTTTGTGACTTTTACTTCAGTGTTAAGTTTGACCTTGTCAATAAAATATTTTTATAAAAGACTTTTAAGTTTTACCTCTTTAGAGGCAAGTGTTTATAACGATTTTTATTTTGTATTATTATCTAATGATGACCATAAAGTTATTCCAGCGCAATACGTTTAAGTCTTTTATTGACACGCGCTTTCTACTCGAGCTGCTTATCACCCTCTTATAACTGGGCTGTTCGAGAGCGATAATAGGTATTCAAGCGATCCGCCTCACGCCAGCCCGTCTCCGCAGCACCATGCACCGTTGAGTAGAAATGTTTATGAGAAGCTTCGCCGGCAAACTGTAGCCTTGGCCTGCCACCCACGTCCATTAAAGGTGCTTCCAGATCCCAGGCACCAGTGCGCAGCTCATCCGCCAAGGTGGTGCGAAAAGTGTAGCTGCCTCTAAAGTTGGGATTTGCATGCCATTGGGTGCGCTGGCAGCGCTGTGGTTGCGGCAAATCGAAGGGCAGAAATTTGCGGAAAAGCCACTGCAATCCTTCGAGGACCTCCTCTTCGGTGAGTGTCTCCATGTGGCGAGCATGTTCGCCAATGATCCAGCCTTGTAGCAGGCGTGGCTGATAGGACACGGGATAGAAACCAAAGACACTTTCCAGCCAGAAACGTTGACTGGCGCGCAGTTCCTTGAGATCTTCTTTTAGCCACAGGCAGCCGAAGCCAGGCCAGTCCTTTGGCAATGGAGGCGTAGAGTACTCCAGGAACAGTTTATCAACGGTGCCCAGCTTGAGTCCCTTGATAGCTAGCTGCTTGGCCTCTGGCAGGGCGGGCACAAACATGCTGGCATGCTGCTCCTTCAATACACCCAAAGATACAGTACAGATGACATGATCTGCAGTTAGGACTTCACCGTTCCAGCAACGGATTAATACTTCATCGGCTCCTTGGTAGTTAATCTGAGCTATGCGCTTATTCAACAGGATATGACCCTTGAGCACACCAAAATCAGCGGGATCATCCTTCCGGGCATCCATTAGCAATCTCAGGAAACTCTTGTATCCCTTGTCGCGCCAGTTAAGCAGCAACTCACCATCACATAGCCAGTATTCCAAGTGTCCGCGACCTGAGACCTCATACAAATGATCAGAGGCCTCGACAGAGCTCTCGAACTTGTGAAAGTTTTCCAGAAACTCTTCGGCAATGACTCGATCTATTGGCTGTAGTTTGGCTACCTCCTGCCAGTACTTCTGTGTCAGGTAGTCTCCAAGGGAACCCTTGTAGTTGACTAGTTCCGTTTGTCGCTCCGAAATGGATTCAAATGCAATGTTTTTCAACTTGTTGGCAACATCGTCGGGCAGCACTTGTTTGTTGGAACGCACACATTTGAAGGTCTCATAGTGATCCTCAGTAGCTTCAAGCAAATCCAGATTCTTTACACGCTGGTACACAACATTGCCCAACTCCCCATGGCACCACTGTGCGCCCAGATCAACAACATTGTCCGCAAATGGAATAGTGTGGACACGGCCACCTATACGATCTTCCGCCTCCAGCAACAACACATTCTTAAAGCCCTGTTCTAGTAATCGAGTGGCTGCCGCAATGCCTGCTGTGCCGGCACCAATGATTACAATGCGAGCGGTTTGTTTTGTTTTGCTCAGAGAGCGCAGTGACGCAACACTCATTATGCTTTCAATACGCACACACACTCAGGTCTTTTCCACTGCGAGTTCGGCCAGCGACTGAAATGTCAAATGTATCTTTCTGGCTGTTGTCACTTTCGCTCAGCTGTCAGACGGGCTCTCTAATGAGCTGAGAGCGTGAATAATGAATCGCTGACATTGGCAAATTATGCACGCTTGCTCTCACTCTCTCTATCTCTCTCTTATACTAGTTTAATGCAAGGTATACTTAACTTAAGTTAAGTATACCTTGGTTTGATGTAACTAGATAAGAAACCTTGAATGTATGCATTCGAGAACATTTTAAAGATAATCTTAGACCGAAAATTTATTGCTAACATAAATACATTCTAATGAAATTGATTGTGTTTGTTTAAGAATTTGACTATAAAATGAAATAAATCAAGCAAAAATTAAGTTTATTTAAAACCTTCTCTTTCTCACTCCAAAGTTTAAAGTTCACACTTGCCGCATTCTACTCTCAATTTAAGCCACTAATAAACATCAACCAAACACAACTAGTACATACTACGTTTAAACGTATGTAAGTAGAATTTTCAAGTAAATAAAATTGTAAATACGAATGTGACTGACTATCTGGTGGCTGCCAGTGGCGCAGTGGCAAAAACGCTTTGATGAATGTATTCATAAAAATCCAATCATTGCAATTGCAGAGCACACTCGCCAAATAGAAATACAAAAAACTACCAGAATACACAGCAGAAAAAACAACTACAACCGTACAATAATAACAAAAGGAAAGGCATTCAAGATGAATACGCCAAAATAATGGGAAAACACAACAGACAGCTGGGCGCCAACTCTTACAAAACGACCAAACGAGACGGCTGACTCTAAATGCTGGCCCATTTTGTACCCACTACAATCCCACCCTACCTCTCTTTCATCCATAGACCCACAAAGCAGTCGACAAAAAATTGCAGTAATATTTTTTTTTTTGCAATACAAAACATTTGTGCATAGAACGTAAAATACAAAAGAAAAACAAACACAGAGCAAAATAAGGAAAAATATTTTTCCTGAACGGTGACGACTAAATACTCTTGGGAGGAAATTATGAAAATTAAAAAGAATTATTTACAGCCACAAGAGAATTTCATAAACAAAATAAAAATCAAATAAATCCAATTAAGCAGCTTTCATTTTTAAAATTCTTCTTGGACAGCTCTTCCTTTAATTATATACATTTTCTCTTCAAAATGTTTGCATGATATTTTTCATCTGAACAATTCAATTTGAATGGAACGTCGAACTGTTGTTGGAATATTCCGATATCCAGAACGAGGGTATCAGGAGCGAAAACAATAAAAAATAAACAACAGAAATCGCTTATAAACAAGAACAACAAGAAAAATACGATTAAAATGACAAGTGAAAGCAATTTTCGTGCAGCTGCTGTGGATAATGGTGCAGCGGGTGGGTAAGTGGTTGAACCAATGGATGGGGTTTGGTGAGGACTTATGTTGCTTGAAGTCCTTGCAGGCGATGTGGTCTGCTATCGAATGAATGTTCTTTGGCATGGAATGTGGCAACATTGACGACTCAAAATATGACTACGCCAACCCATGGTAGTTCCGCAATGTTCCTCAATGGCAAATACAGATATTATTTTAACGTTACTGCATAACAAAGCCCACTCCCACCTCCAACCCTTGGTATGTACTTACATTCTTGCTGCATTCACATTTCAGTATCCATTCGATGGCAATGAATTTATTCTCAATTTGTATTTGATGTGATTGCAAAAATTCCTGATCGATGGGTTCCAAGGCAATGGTGTCCCATAACTGGCCATCCAGCTGACGATGCCTGCTCTCACCTTCTCCATCTGCAGCCGCTTCGTCCTGTTGCTTGTAGTGTTGTGTTCGCTTTTGAACGTAATTAATTGGATCAACGGCATTTAAAGGACACAGTAGCTCGACCTGTGCACAAAATAGAAGGGTAACAAAATGTAGAAAACAACTTGAGAATGTAACAAGTGGGAAATCACTTTCAAAGTTCCGTTCTTTGCCGGGCACCGGTGATTGAGCTAACGTTTAATAAATAGGAAAAGTGCAACATTGCACCTGCAGCAGGTGCTAAATGGATTGTGACAGCCAGCCGGAGCATTTGATTTTGCTGACTTTGACAGCTTTGCCAACTGACATTTAAATGCAATTTCTTGTTTTTTAATTAATACTCAAAGGCGGGCAAAAGGTAAAATCTGTTCAATAAACAACATAAAGAAATTAAAATGGGTTATATAAGTTATTAAACTGTCGAATGATCTATGAATGAAATGGCTAGGAATTTGGATTGGTAGATGAGAAAAGTCCCTATACAAAAATGTTTTTTACGTCCATTTAATTAACAAATTCTTCTTAATATTAAAATCCGTTGTTTATAGCACGCTCGAAGCTACAGTATTGCGACATCAAATGGACAGGGTATTATTGGCTTTAGTTTTAAGTACAATTCCCTTGCTGGCATGTCCTTGGGCATTAAAAATGCAGCGCATTTTAATTGCCATCGGATGACTTGCATTCAAATTGACGCTAAGTTTAATTGAATAATGCAATTAACAAATAAAAGACGGCAAACGTGACAAAGTGGCAAATAGGAAATTTTCAAGCAGCTCTGCAAAAACAAAATGCAGGTGTCGGAGTGCAGAGTAAAAGTCAACCGGAGAAAGCTCCATTTGCAAAGCAGCTTAATGCTGAAACAATCCCATAGTACGAATACTCACTTGTATGGTTGTTGACGCAGCGGGAACACAGCACTTGGTGCCACGATGGCAGCTGCCACACAATTTGGGTCGATATAGTTTGCGAGAGACGCATTCGCCGAGTCGAATTCTAGACGGCCCCAGGCGCTGTAAGCTCCGGCACTCGTGACCTTTCTGCGTTATCCAAAAAGAAAACTCCTTTTAGGCAGGTTGCCACAAGCAAAATCTACTCAACTTACTCTTATTCTGTGCGCCGGCTCCTTCTGTTGCATATCGTACTTTGGCTGCTCCCGCTCCCTTTCTCGCTTATGATGATGAAGCTGACGAGGCTGGCTTCTGGCCAACTTGTGCTGTCTGCGCTCATTGGCTAATAGTCTATTATGGCTGCTGCTCGGGCGATTGCTGTTCTTATTGTCTTGGTCGCATCTGCGATTCTCGCATAGACGTAAATTGCTCAATTGATGGCAGCCGGCATGGGTGCTGGTGTATCTTGTAGCAATGCCCAGGCCACAGGCGCGACTGCAACTAGTCCAGTTGCCGCTTGTGCTGCTGTTGTGGCAGGTGGCATAGACTGCAAACGAGAGAATCATGAAAACAAAAGAGTTGCTAATGATTATGATTGGGCCAACTAATGGCGTAGAGTGCTTACTGTTGCTTAAGTAAGTAGCATAAAATATATACACATTAGATTAAGTTTCAAGCTGTTGTAACTTTGCTTTGCTAGAAAATACTTTTCAACTATTGTGAATGCACAGTTGATTTGCTGACAACTAAGTAGACAATCTTATAATTTAATAAAAATATTATGTTATTAATAAAAAACGTCTGAATACAAAACTCTTTAAACAAAAGCAGTTAACAAAGGGGCGCAAAGCCCCGTTTCAAGTAATGAGAAGACACGCTTAAGAGCGCTTAATAATCTTGTTTATTTATTGCATTTTGCGCGTTTAATTAACACTTAATCCTTGTGTAAGTAATTATGCTGCTGCTGTCCAATGCCTCGGGCAACAGCAATAAGAGCAACTTCAGCTAGCAAACCGACTGTTGCTGTTGCCTTGTCATGGAATAATTCATCTTCATAAATATGCGCTGCGCTCTTGGTTCTGTGGCGCTTAAAAAGCATTAAGTTTTGTGCTGGACGACTGCGACGACGTTGACGGCATGCCCCTGGGCGCCATTAACTCACAGCCAGCAATGGGACGTTGGACCAGGACACAACGACCATAAACACACTTATAAAACAATAACAAGGCCATAGACCAGAAGCGATGCTGCGACTGCGACTGAAACACAAACACAACTTACCATCAGCTGTTGGATTCTCACAGAGCCACATTTTGCAACAGTGGCCGGGTACCTCGACGAGACGTGGTGATCTGCACGAAATCGTATCATCCGGCGCCGGCAGCTGCTCATTGGGGCACAGTGTGGAGCAGGCGTGGCGACCATTCTGCAAAAAGAGCCGTACCATTAAAATACATTACATGTTGGTGGGGGCCCAGACTTAATGCTGTTGCTGCTGTTGTTGTTCATTTTGGCCAGATATAAAGTCATATAGTAAGTAAGATATGAGCCCTATGCCAAATCTACTCGCAAATGGTCCGTATAACCGACTGCCAAATACTTTAAGCTCAGCGCCAAAATTAACATATTTCCCATTACACTATTTTATTTACTACTCTTTTTACTGAACATCCTTTAGTTTTAGTTAGTTTTCTTTTTTAGAAATGCATAAAATTGTAAGCCAGCACTTCGAGTATTTGCATGTGTGTGTGTTTGTGTGAATTTTCCGAGGTTTGCCATGAATCTGCCAGGGTGTCATGATAAACGGCCTGCGTTGGCTAGAGGTGTGAATTCCACAAACACACACACACACACGAGTTCCAGACAAATGTGTGGCCATTTAGCAATGCCAAGGATTTAGTAGAGGCCAAAATACACGTCTTCACGCTCAGATTTGGCAATCCTTCCCATTCGTTTCATATAATTGCGCGTAAATCTTATTCTCGTTTAAGATTTTTAGATTGAATTCTCATACGTCGGATAAGTTAAGCAAACGTAGGAAGCTTAAACTTTAAAACGGCATTGCAACTTTTACGGTGCAGAATGCAAGACTTTTGTTAATAACAACACCATAAGTACATAAAACTACATTTATTTTTTTGTATCATTTAATCATTTTCTAATCCCACACTGCATAAAATTGAAATGAAAATACTGCAATGCGATTGTACTGCGTGT
This sequence comes from Scaptomyza graminum, assembly GCA_018901835.1. NCBI lineage: Eukaryota > Metazoa > Arthropoda > Insecta > Diptera > Drosophilidae > Scaptomyza > Scaptomyza graminum. The sequence continues at coordinate 2,465,732 of JAEIFL010000243.1, forward strand.
TTTGTCAACAAATAAATTACACAAGTGTTAACGTTAACCATTCTACAAACAAAGCAAAAAAAAAAAGAAAAGGGAGCAATCACTAGTTAAAGAACGGCAGCAAAACCAACAAAAACCACAAATGCAAAGAGCCGCTTAGTGTAACTGCATTTGACTTTGACCAAATCTGTATGCTGACTAAACACCGTATCCCTCGTGCCCATGCCCCCGCTTTCCCTTACCCTTTACTTACCTCGCATACGCATTGAGTTTTGCAATCCAATTTAAATGTGGCTCCATGTGCGAATGTTGTGTTGCCAACGCTGCAATTGGCTGCAGGCCGATGGACAGCGACAGCGAGAGCAAGTGGCAGTTCGTGCATATGTGGCAGAGTTCCATTGTTGTACGGTCCAGCATCAAAGAGCCAAATGAAGAGACGGCAAATAAAAAACAGATAGAAAAATCAAATCAGGACAGAAAAACGGACATGGTTAGAGATATGCCAAATTCGAAATAGGTAAAAGAAATTGAATTGAACGCCTCTGTTAGAGTTTTGTGGCTTTACAGCTAATAGTTGAGACCATAAAAACTCGACTTTAACGATTGAACTTTTTAGGTTTCTTTGGTTTAGTTGTTGGTTGGCAGCAGTATTGTGTTGCTGTTAAAGTTGAGTTGAGTTCTTTTCTATGTGCCGCATTGATGAAATTTAAACGAACGTATCTATCTTTTCTAGTAAATTAATTGTCTTTTCATCTATTCAGGAAGTCATTTGTCAAAGATTCTCTTCTTTTCAGAATAATCACGAATTGGATACGTTTAATTAAATATTTAATTTCCTGTTCGAATCTCAGTTTGTAGGTATATGTGCTACCCTCTTTCAATATGACTTGTTTATTACCAATTCAGTTGATTGTCATTTACCTAAGACCTCCTCTCATCACATGTCATAGGCAAAAAACCAATTAATATCTGGTAGAAGCGACTGTTATAAATTTGCTAAACAAAAACCCACATACATACTACATAAATATGTGTGCACAATACTATTTATTTAGGCAACAAACAATAGACTTTATGTGTGTGTCGTGTCTCATCGAAATTGTTACTGACAATTGTTGTGCTTTATGAGCCGCCATTAGGCCGCAAAAGTTTGCTTTGTGTGTTTGTGTAATATGTGTAGCCGCCAATCACAATTACCCAGTTTTTCGGCAGCGGCATTCGATATTTGCAATTTCGCAGTAACATCAAGTTTACCTTCACACACCCACACCCACACTTACAAACATACACACAAACATACTTGTACTCATAGGTACGTGCTCGGTGGCAATTTTCCACTTTCCTTGTTCATGTTCTCGAATTGATTTCGTCGGGAGCGACGTGACTCTGCTAAAGAAGATGTCAGTACCAAGCAAAATATTTTTGTTGTAGTATCTTTTTCATTCATTTCGGTGTGGCATCAATGGTTAATGCGAAAATTGGCATTACACGTTGTTTTGTAATGAATATATAAGCACGTGGACGCATATTTATGTCATTGGCAATTAGATTCGATGTATTGAAATACAACTAAATCAGCTACACATCACTGTTACAACCATGACGGAAGTGTCACAACTGCCTGTGTGGCACCCCAAGCTACGTGCCAACGGGATTTGTCCTTGGCCAAACTGTCTGTTGCAAGACACGTCCAATCCGCTCGACCCCGTTCAAAACCTTACACCTTTTTACTTTGTGGTGAATTGTGTCATTTTCGCAAGTGCAATTTTCTTAATGTACTTTGCCATAAGACACACATGCACAGACATAAACACAAATACACACAGACAACACACACAAGCGCAAAAAGCTTTACATATCAGGAAGTGAATTTCTGTGTTTTTGCGTGTTTGTGTCATTGCTCTTTGCAAGGAATTGCTGCTTACCCTTAACGAATCGACCAGAAAGAACAGCAAAAAAAAGGAAGTCAAATGAGAAACAAGGACTTGAGAAAACGATAATGCCCTAGAGAAAGTTGTGCAATAAAAAATCTTAGGAAGATAGCAATTGACACATCCGCCACATCCGTATACGGATAAGGGTTATAGCCCTTTGCAATCAGACCTGTTTTACCGGTTTAAATACAGGTAACGAGTATATCGCAGTCGGTTGCGTCCAGCTGCAACGTTTCCACTTGTTTTAATTGACAATGGCTTACCCATAGTTTTAGTTTCAAGGTTGTAATGGCATTGACTTTCTTTGTATATACAATGATGATAATATGTACAGTTTAATAATTTTAGCTACGAGTATATTTTATTTGAATATTAATTTTGTGTCGACTGTCCCTAAGTAAATAAACATTGTTAATATATAATGACATTTATTAAATAAATACCACGTGTTTTTTTTATTTGATGCGAAAGAATCTTTTTGTATTGCCAAACAAAACCAAGTGGAAACGTTGCAGTCGAACGCAACCGACTACGGTATACTCGTTACCAGTATTAAATCGGGTAAAAAAAGGCCTGTCTGCAAAGAGATACGGAGATACGGAAGTTATCATCAACTATCTTTGCGCAAAATTTTGTGACTCTAGCTAAAAGGCTATGGTAGATGGTGTATGCGTGGCTCCAAAATTTTTTGTTGGGGATGTCAGTAGCTATCTTCTTACCAAATTTGGTAACTCTAAATATAAGGGTGTGCAAAGTAAGTGGATTAATCGATTTTGAATTACAGACGGACGGACGGACAGACACCATGACGGACAAACCCAATATACTCTTTACCTTTGGTTACGAAGGTATAAACACACGTCAATGATATAATGGTACATGTACACGTTTATAAAGTAAGCATAAGAATACGCGTCAAAAGTATTTTTTAAACACTTGTTTATATATTCTTATAAATGGAAAAAATCATATTCTATATAAATAACAAATGCAATCACAATGCCAAAAATTAGATTAAAAATATTTGTTGTCGCAGCTGCGTAAATTAAGATATTTGAATGCAAACAAATATTGCAAACCCAAATTCGCTATATAAAAAGAGCTGCCAAAGAAACAGTTCGATAGTAGAACTAACACTTCGTCAACGAGATGAAGATTCAATCGGTTGTCTTAGGATTTGCCATTCTGGCTGTCTGCCTTATAGGCAGCAGCGATGCGCAATGTGCCGATCCAGCTGCCTGTACACCCGACGAGTGCTTAATGCCTCAAAACGCCGCAGACCCAAGTTGCCCACAACCAGCAGCGCCAGCACCAGCACCAGCACCAGCACCAGCACCAGCACCAGCACCAGCGCCAGCACCAGCACCAGCACCAGCACCAGCACCAGCACCAGCGCCAGCGCCAGCGCCAGCACCAGCACCAGCACCAGCACCAGCACCAGCACCAGCACCAGCACCAGCACCAGCACCAGCACCAGCACCCAGCACCCGCACCCGCACCCGCACCCGCACCCGCACCAGCGCCAGCACCAGCACCAGCACCAGCGCCAGCACCAGCACCAGCGCCAGCACCAGCGCCAGCACCAGCACCAGCGCCAGCACCAGCACCAGCACCAGCGCCAGCGCCAGCCCCTGATGCAGCAGCCACCGCTGCGGCATTGGCGGCGTCTCAGCAACAAGTTGCAACGCTGAGAAACACACTAGCCGCCGTGCGACAGCGTCAGCGCCAACAGAATATGAGGAGGAGACGTAATGCTAGACAACGTATGGCCCAAAGAAGAAGGACCGCTTTAATGAACAGACGCCGGAACAGACGAGGAAACCGTTTTGGTTGAGCTACAACAAGCACAAATATAAATATAGCACACGTGCAAATCTGTCAATAAAGTAATGGTACACATAAAAAGAATCTTTAAAGTTATCGCCTAAAATACGCATAAGAAGTTGCGTCAAAAGTCTTTTTTTAAACAGTTCTTTATATATTTTCTTAAATGTAAATAACAAATTTATCTGAATTCAAATATATCTCAAACATTTTAACACTGCAGCCCCAAGATGTTTTCAATAAATGTTTTAACATGACAAAGTTAAGATCAAAGTTATCTTATAATTATATTTCGGTTTCATCAATCGAAACTACAATAGTTAGTTTTCATCGTTGCTTCTTATAAGGCAGATAGCCAAAATGGCACAGCCAAAAATTACGGTTTGGATTCTCATGTCGATGTAGAAGTATTAATTTGACTGTTACTTTGGCAGCTCTTTTATAGCGAATTTGGGTTTGCAAATTTTATTTGCATTCAAATATTTGCATGTACGCAGCTGCAATATTAAAGGGTAGATCATAATATTATTTATACATTTCTTTAATTTTATTTGGTATATTTAGTATAGCTTAGGCATTTTGATTAAGCTATTTATATTGATTGTGTTGCACTTTTTCAATATCAAAATTTGTATTTGAAATATGAATAACAAAAATAAATAATCACGCAAATTTGCGAATTTTTGTGGTGGATGGTTAATTTGCATGTGTTATGTTTGATAATAAAAAATAAAAAATGGTTCCACTTCTTAGTGCGAAAAAAACTGGTTGCTAGCGTGTTAAACTGTTAATTGCTTGTAATAAGCAAATAAAATCATAATAGTTTTTAAACAGCATCCTAAAATTGTGAAGCAGGTGGAAGAATACTTTATATGTGTTCCTAATTAAGCAGCGTAGTCGATCTAGTGTTTCGCATTTTCTACTATCTTGTAATATCATTATGCATCACAGTTTGTATTGTGTTATAGCTGACAGCCTCAGTTTTAAACGACAGCTGTTTTTTATTATCAATGAATAAGGCATAGTTTTAGTATCAAGCTTGTAAGGGCATTGACTTTCTCTTAACATGTAGTTTAATAATTTTAGCTACGAGTATATTTTATTTGAATTTTAATTTTGTGTAGACTGTCCCTAAATAAATTAACATTGTTAATATATAATGGCATTGATTAAATAAATACCACATGTTATTTTTGTCTTATGCTTAAGAATCTTTTTGTATTGACAAAACAAAAAATTAATATAAACACAGGTGCAAGTCTGTCAATAAAGTAAAAATAATCTTTAAAGTTATCGTCTAAAGTAAGCATAAGAAGTTGCGTCAAAAGTGTTTTTTTAAACAATTCTTTATATACTTTCTTATAAATATGTAAATAACTAATGCAATCACAATGCCATTACACAAAAAAATAATATTGTAAATCGTAAAATTAATTCAAGAATTTTTGGCCATGTTGAATGTATTATTTTATGATTTATTTCATTTGTTTAAATTTAATTCATACTGATAACTAGAAATGAAATTCTATAATTATTTAATAATTTTATTTAATGCTTTTTAAGTCAAATAATCTCTAACTTAATTTTATTGAATTAGAATCTATATCGAATAATTAACTTCTCAACTCTTTTCTGTGTGTATTTTTTTTTAAGAAAAATAAGATTAAAAATATTTATGATTTACCATTTGTTGTCGCAGCTGCGTAAATTAAGATATTTGAATGCAAACAAATATTGCAAACCCAAATTCGCTATATAAAAAGAGCTGCCAAAGAAACAGTTCCATAGCACCAGTACCAACAGCAACACCAGCACCAACAGCAGGTGGTGGAGCAACACCACCCCACCTTCTCCAGCTGCTAGTAATTTATAGTTGTATTTCGATATGTGAAATATTCATATGTTCACTTTTAAAGCGATGTTTAAACGATACATTTGCCTGTTCAGCTTGTTTACTGGGTATAACGATGCTTGCCTTTAAGCCGGATGTAGCAAACAGGAATTGCAATGTGAGCACTTTTATCTGCGTTTGCTGTCAACATTTAAGACTGTCTACGCTTTCCTGGAGTGTACTTAAGCAGTTATGTGTATCCTTCTTTTATTCCTCCTCCCGCTCTCTTTCTGAGTGTGGTCCGCCTTATCCAATGCTATAACTTCATGTTATGTACTCGTAGGACTCTCTGCTATTGTTTACCTTACAACAACAACCCCTTTTCTCTGAGTATGAAAGAGAATGTGAAAAAACTGTAGCATATTTTTGTGCCCCCATAGTCCGCAGAATGTTGGTTAGCTGGATGGTCTGCCGGTTGTTTGGGTCATCATCATCAACACTTGTCCTGGTTTGGGGTCACGTGTTCACAGTTTGTTTGTTTTATATGCCGGGGCTGTAGTGTTTGTCTTACTTAGAGTTTTTAGATTTACTTAAGTCGTTGATGACCATGACCAAATAAAGTTTCATTTTGTGCAAAGATTTACAACACTTGAGCGTGTGTGACAAGTTTGAGTGCCCGAATGTCCAGTTTACCACAACCTTTTACATACAACACATACGCACACACACACAAACACACACACACACACAGAGGCAGTTCAATAAAGCTAAAAAGGCTCTTTGGGCAACGCTGCGTATGCTCAATTTTATCGCAAATTGCCTTTTCAATATTGTTTGCTTAGGACATGTTCTTATCAAGCAAAAAAAATAGTTATATTGTATTTGCTATTAGAAATAAAACTTTTGCAAGCCACAAAAATTTTTGAATAATAAATAAAATAAAATTAACTATAAAATTTAATTCACTGTTAAATTTTTAAATTTTTTGCTTCGTACTTAAATAATTAATTCTTGACGTGTGTGTAAGAATCTGAAAAATGTTTTTACAGAACAAATAAATCTCCTTTTATTTTGTGAAAAAACAAATTCCTCACGTTTTTTGTACAATATATTTCATGTGAGTTTTTCCCATCAGCAATCACACACACACACACAAACACTAACATTAGCACCATGCTCCACATTTTTCGTGTTTCGATAACTTTTGCAGAAGTTACACGCCCCCTTGCCCCTTGTGCCGCCTCGGCCCCTTGCTTTACAAACCGAAAAAAAAAGAACAAGTTTTACAGTTTAAATAAACTTGTTCCGCTTTGCCTGGACAATGCATCAGCGCAGCGGGGGGTGCCGCAAGCAACAGAACGTGTGGAGCATTGATATGCGCCCAAGGCACAAACAAACACAGAAGGGGAAGCAGGGATTAGACGAAGCAAGCTACAACAACAACAACATCTACAAACCCACAACAGGCGTCGAACTCTGGAACGAACGCAAACTGTATTGGCATTTGACTCAAAACTTTTGGCTTTTAGCTGCAGGGTAGAGGGGCGGGACTGCGGGACTCGCACAACACATAAAACATATGCAGCGATATGGCCTGAAGCAAAATTGGCTTGTATTTGTTGTAGCACCCCGAAAATCGCAAACTTTTTGGCACAGTTCGTGCTGCTGTTTAATTCTGAAAAGCTTTTGTACGACAACATTTGAAAGGAAAGCAGGCAAACAAGTTGAATGAATTTGCCAGCAAAACTCGACAAAAATACCTAAAAAAAAATCGATTAAAATCACTTTACTGGTTAGTTAGTTGCTTCAGTTAGAAACATTGTAACAGATTACTTAAACAAATTTTACAAAAAACTTTTTTCTAAAATTAGGAAATAAATGTTTTTTGTATGCCGGAAAATACTTGAAGAGGTAAAAGATAATAAACAAAATTTTTGATAACATTCTCTAGATGCAATTTAATCAATCTCCATTTAGTAGCACTTAAGTCTCACTTTCTCATTACTTATTCTTTTAAAAGCCGCATATTAAATAACTTTATAAAATTTATTTTCTTTTCTGTCTGTACTATTCATTTACTTAGTATTCTGTTGGTGTCTTTGTGTGCGCCTTATAATGAATATTAATTTAGCTAACAACACGCAGAAATATTTAAAAATGATGGCAGCCTAAATGGGCAGATTTTCTGTGTGACTTCTCCCTTCCCATTTGTGTCGTTTATATTTTGTTGTTGGCACATTGGCTCTTTGAATTTTTTTCCCAAATTATTTTTCTTGGGTTGATTCTTAAGACGCACATTTGAAGTGGCAGCCTGAAGAGTGCCTTTGATTAATGAAGCGCAAAGTTAATGTAATTTTACAATTTTCATTTTAAACTGATTGCGATTTCACGTAGTAGTAGTCGACCGATGATTTGCTTAACTTTAAGGCAAACAAAAAATCAAGAAAATCCAAAAAAAATATATAAATAAAAATGAATAAACCGACTTACCGGGATTTATATGCCTTGGCAGCTTTTGGGTCGCATAATTAGAGAGAGACAAAGATAGAGAGGGAGAGAGATAGGAAATATAAGTTTAGTAATGGAATTCATAAATAAAGACTGTTTAAAAGAGAACTCACTCTGATGACCTTAAAGCCTAAGCTCAGATTTGCCCCGACTTCAGCAACGAGACTATTACCAAATATACTCAGCAACGGCAGCAGTATAAGCATTTTCTGTAAAAGAACAAGAGATTGAGAGTGGGCGTGGTTAGTAATGGAGGGCAGGAGATTGGGCAACTGAATGAAAAATGTTTTCCCTCAAAAAGGTCGAGAACAGACAACAGGCAACCACAACCAGTACCATAGCCTCAGTCTCAGTCTCAGTCGCAGTCGTCGACTTTATTAAGGTCAATTCAATGTCTGGCATGATTTTTTTTTGTTTAGTTTTTTTTTTGTTGGTTGGTTACGGCTAATGGGTACGTCTATATAACAAGGTCCTATGGCCAGCGCGGTGTATACAAGTTTGTATATTGCATTTACGTTTGAGTTTGCTTCGTGTTTTTCACGCCTGCAACCAAAACACAGTCGACGCCGCCTTTCTTATTTATTATTATTGTGCTTCTAAAAAGTTATCTTTTGTTTCTCGTCAGCAAGAGCTTGTTTTTGTGTTAGATATAAATGAGAATAGTAACAAAAGAAACTTGGTGAAAATGTTCTCAAAAGAGAAAAGATTGAAAAAAAAAAACAAATTAAGTTCTGTCTTTAATTGCCTAAACTCTGAACCACTTCAACCAAAGAAGTATATAGATAGAGTTGTTAGCTTATTGATTTTTTAAGCGGTTTTCACAGCATGCCACAAGCGTAACGACATGTTGCACACTTATTTAACACAAAGGCGAAAAAACTCATTAAAAATATTTGGCAGTCATGCGCAAGAATTTTATAAAAGGTATTTAATTAAACTTTAATAAATAAATATGCCAGCTCGCGGCGCATTACAATGTGAGAAATGAAAAAGCATAACAGCATTAAAAACATAAGTGAGCAGAGGAAGGGGAGTAGAATAAAAGCAATGGAAAGTAACTTTCGCTTAATGCGTCAGTTTTCAATTAACGCCGCAATGTCGTGTGCCGCTAAGTGGATAAACAGAACGCTGAGGCAGTTAACAGATAGGGAAGTGGAGCCAAAGGAATCACACACTGAATGGACGTAGCAGTAACGATTCGAGGCAACGCGCAGTGCATCTGTGTGCGTTGCATTGAATGCTGCTTCATTAGAGTGCAGCCGAAGGAGCTTCATTTTGCCGGTCCTTGTCGTAATTATCGTAATTACAATGAGCGATGACGACGGCAATGGCTATAACGATGCCAACATTAATAAAAGCTAACGAGCCGAACACCAAGCAAAACGAACACAAAAACAATACCAACAACAAATGCAACAGCCATGCAGCAGTGGCTGCAACATTGTCATTGACACTTTTAATTGCACCTACACACAAAGAGGAGCAACTTTTATATGCTCAACTCAAAGTGATCCAACATATTATGCCACATGTTGGGGATAGCAAGCTCACACACAAAAAGAAAATAAATAAGCAAGTAGGAGTTGGAAAATAACGACTGTTAGATGCACTGTTTCCCATCTATCAATATGAAAATAAATCATAAATTTAAAAGTAATCGATTAATAGAAATTTCAGTTAAGGAAAGGAGTTGGAAGATCTGGATAATATTCTTATATGTATATCTAGTTTATTTTTAATAAAAATATATTTCCAGTGAATAAAATAACTAAACTATAAACTGCTTGTTAGCTCAGACTACCTGTTTGGCTATAATTATGATGAAAGGGGAAACTCATCATAACACTGTGAACAAGCGCACAACCTGTTCAACAGTATCCGGAGGCCCTGCAGCACACGAACATGGCACAAAAATTGTGTGTCATTTAGAAAATGAAAACAAAAAAACTGTCGACTCAAAAGGATGCGCAAAGAATAATAGTGCAGGAAGCTACACAACTACTACTGCAACTACTGCAAGTTCATTGAAATTAAAGGCTGCACACAGATCAAAGTGTTAATATATGCAGACAGAGAGAAAAAGAGAGCGAGATAGAGAGAGGGAGTGTTGCCGTTACAATGGCAATGTACAACATGCATATTACAAGCATGATTATGGCTTAATATGATAAAAGAAAAGAAGTTGAAAGCTGTTACGATAAAAAGATTCACATTTTATGGCCCATTTTTAAAGACCATCAAGTGATTAATGTCAGCCAAGAGCAAAGATCCCGACAATCTGGCTGTGTTTTAAAGCGTTTTTATTTTGAATGTCGGCATTTTTGAATACGTTTTTGTGTTGCTAAGCAAAATTAATGACGAAGCATTTTGAATATACAAACAATTAATCTTCTTGTTATTCTATGGCTGCGTCCTAATGGCAATGCATTAGCTACTAATAATTCCTTTTAAGATTTATGCTTACATTATGAATGGATGTTTAGGCCTATCTTGAACTCAGATGTTAATAGGTCGGTTTGCTCAGGCTTTTGCAAGGTTTATTGGAACTACGCCAAAAGTTAAGTTTGCTGCAAATTTATGTGATATGTGAAACAAATTGATAATAGTCATGGGATGTTCACGCCTTAGCAGGCAAACAGCAACAACTAACCTAACAATTGCTAAGTCCACACTTGGCCTAAACCATTGTTAAGCACTTGGCACTTAACCATGTCAAGCTATGTCGATTTATTGCTCCCCACTTGATGCTCGGGCGTAACGCTTGTTACTCAGCGATTCCTCTAAGCCCTGATCGGCTCTTAGTTTTAACGGCTTGGAGTTGGGGAGACAGTAGTATATTGATGGATTTGTGCTGTAGTTGTGTCATAGGAGAGCATGCCACAAATTGTAATCGGAAGCCCCAAAATCGCAATCCGGCAATGTTGACGCACTGTCATAAATAAAAACACTCGGATATTCATGTCGATGATGTTTTCTTCTTTTTTTTATTTCCTTTTTCTGTCTGGCCCCCCTTGTTATTCATTTGTTTGCCTGCAGCAAATGTTCCAAACACACAAATTGTATCACTTAATATTTTGATATTTTTCTATCTCTGACTTCGCTTCCTTCTCGTAGTAGTTTCCTACTACTGCAATATTGCCGTTTGTCTGTCTGTCTGTCTGCTGTTGAAGCTGTTTGTTTGCTTTGACGATGACTCTGCGAATTGTCGTCTGAGTATTTTGCTGTTGATTTGCGTTCTGTTGTTGAATAATTGATGGCATGACAATCTTTCGATGTGTCAGCATTGTCATTGACATCATATTGCTCTATGAAATGTTACTGCTGCTGCTGTTATCAACCTCAGCGTGATGGCTGTTACTATCATTGTTGTTAACGGGCCGCTTCATACAATAAGCGTCGACGTTGCACTATAATCTAGTTCACAAACATGACAACAACGCTTATGAATGCTAAGCAGTCAAGCAATCAGGCTTAAATATGACTCGAAATCAATAAAATAATGAACATGAATGGAAATCACAAGCAAACAAAAGAAATCCAATTCCTCTCTCTTAGGCAGTTAAGAAAGCAATTTGTCTCAATTTCAAGTTTATTTCATTGTCTGCGCTTTACAGAGTTTAGAGTTAAATCAACGCAAGCACATAAATTTCATTTCTGGTTAATTGAAATTCATTTGAGCAAATCAAATTAAATCAAAAAGTGCGCACATCCTGGCCATCTTACGTGCTGGCAAACACTAAAACGCCCTTGGGAGCAGCAGCATCCGGCAAATGGCACAAAGTGATTCATTCATAACGATAAATTAAGACAAAAAAAAGTGTAAACAGACGACGCAACGATTCGGCTGCGACACAACGCCTAACATTCACTTGCCTCCAGGGAGACAGTTTTATTCAAACTTTATGTGATACTCCCAAGGAGAAGGAGCATCCTTACAGCATCCTGGCTGCCTGTCGCACACGTCCACATAAATGTCCTTAAGCGTGGCAACTGAGTCACATTGAGTTGGCCTGCCGAAAAACGTGTCCAGACCAAAAGAGACAGAGAGAACGCCTTGAGTGCTTGTGTGCATCACCTTAACACAAAAACCCACATCAGTTTAAAAAAATGTAATAAAAGAAAAAACTCAATTACTGAATATCAGCAGGATCGCAAATAAATAAATTAAGGATACAAATCAGCAGCCAGCAAGCGTTTGCCAAGTTTGTTTAAATCGAAATGAAATAGTGACACAGACGCTGCCATAAAACCAAAAGCAAATACAAAGCCAGCCAACCCAACGTTTGCCACAGAAAAAGGTTAAAACAAATATTTATGCAGCAGAAGCAGCAGCAGAGAAAAGAATATCTCACACACACACACATACACATATGCTATGCTGTGTGTATGTAATTACCAGCTATAGTCTCCAAGTACAGCTGCGCCTAGGAACATAAACATATGTGTATGTGTGTGTATAGGTGTGGGGGTGTATGCGAGTATAAGTTTGTATGATTGCAGCGTACGTGGCTTTATGCTTAAATAAACATTTGTCGTCGGAGTCCTAGTCGTCCTCGTCTCTGTGTCTAGTTTACATAGCACCCAACGGCAGTCCGTTTGCCTGGTCAAAGCCAAATGGTTGATTGCATAAGTTGATGGTCAACACATGTCAAAGATATATACTGCCGATACACATATAGTATATTGTATATATTTAACGTCTGCACACGTCTGATGTGGCATACACAGTGCCTTTGGGGCAAACTGTTTTCTTTTTTATAGTAAGACTCACGTGTTGTTGGTAGTCGCTTCTAACGATGACGATGTTGTTGTCTGTGCAGGTTGCATTGGCTGCTTCAAGGCTGCTGACACGGCGAACTCCGTTGACTAGGTGACTACTTTGCTGGCAGCTATCTGAAACAGAAAAAAACAGTTAACTTATATGTATTCCAGTGAGAGCGCAGCGTGGCTGAGATTGCTTTTAAGATACTTAAACAGATATGGAGCTACAGATACTAGCACTTGAGATTGAACTAAATCAATAAGATGCAATTTGCGTGTAAATTGAATCTTTTAAAGGACTACGATTACATAAAGTAAAAGTAGTATGCAATTGAAAACGAAAGCAGCAATCTATATTTAAATAAATATAAAAGTACCTTTTGAAATGTTTGCTAAATGAACAAGTATTTGCTTTTAAAAATACGCAAAAAAACTTTCTGGGTTAAGCTAATTGACAAGAACTTACCCTTTCTACCCACATTGTAGCCAAAATGCCACTTATTTATTGTTAAGTATATTTTGGCAAAATGAGGTCACTGTGATAATTGCAATTGTGCCAACACTTTTAACGTTGTGCATTTCGTATTTGAAAAAATCGATGCAACAAATACACAACAAAAATTTGACAATGAACCCCGACATTTAGAATCGAGTGGAGAGAGGAGCACGTGCACCAGCTGATCGACAAAATACCGAAAATTGCCATTGGAAAATGTCATTCTAAATGCAACACACACAGCAAAATGCAATGTCATCTACTCGAACTGGCAACCAAAAGGTCCTTGTGTGTGCAGGGTGAGGGGGAGTTTGTCATTAGCATTGTCATATTCAAATTACACAACTTAAAACAGTCATAATCGAAGGACCAACAAAAATGAAACAACATTTTTAAAGAATTGTTATTTTTTTCATGGTTAAGGTGTTTTTATTATCGTTTGTTATATTGCTTGTTATGTAATGTAATTTATACACATCACACACACACACACAAATACAACAGACAACACAAAAATATAATGTCATAAACGCCAAGGACACAATGGCAATTCCGCATAACATTACGGACAGACAAAACAAACGGCACAACAATGAAATGAGACAGAGAGAGAGGGAAAGCGGATACGGTAAAAGCCAAAAAGTACGCGCTTGGCATAAATGATAAGCTTCGGCTACGCAACGGGATGACAAAACCGGTTTGCGGGAAGATGTGCGTGGCCAAGGGCCAGACACGGACCAAAGGAGAGCGCCCACAATTTGTGCCTGTGTATATGGGAGCTGGGCTTGACTTTTGAATACTTAACAGGAGAATGAAATGTCAAAAGTGCGACGCAAGCGAGGCAAGCGTGTTCTGCTTCCTGCTGATGTTTTTCATACCCTTGTTGTTGTTGTTGTGGCTACATTATTATTGTGTCCATGCCTAAGTGAACGTCATGGCGTGCCGTGCGCATTAAATCATAAAAAAAAGAAGAAGAGCAGCAACACATATATATTTATGATATATGTATGGGATGCCCAGAGCGGCATCTCCTGCAGGACATTTGGTTGGCCATTTTATGTTTACATAAATTTAAATTGACACAAATGTGCCAGGCATTGAATATCAACCACAACAAAAAACGAAGTGATAAACTACATAAATTATGACAGTGTGCCACTCACACACACACACACACTCACACATCCACGCACACCTTAAACACTCACATATTTCTTTATTTGTGCCAACTTTCCAGACATGCATACATACTTCATATGTCATTTATATGTGCGGGAATTGAAAATTTATGTGAGTGTACACAATTTGTTGCAGTTTAATATTGAGTGCGCACTAACAACAACAACAACAGCAATTTTAATCAACAAAAACTTTGCCTAAAGCAACTTTTTGGATAGACAACTTGGCCATTGTGGCAAAAATTTCAATAGAGTTGCCTTCATCTCTTCATGCTTCCACTTCTGCTTGATTGTTTCTTCTTCTATTGTTTTGCTTGCTTCGTCGTTTTTCCTTTGGGGTGGATGAGGATGGAAATTGAACTGAATGAAAGTCGATTCGTTTCGCACACTTGAGCTTCAATCAATGGTTTAGCAAAAAGACGTAAACAATAAAATAAATGGCCAAGGCACTTTTAAATATCTTCACATGTGCAAACGAGATTTTGATGCGCTTAAGTCTATTTATAAGGAGAGTAGTAAATGAAGCTAAGGGAACAATGCAAAATTACCAACCAAAAAAAATAATTTATGTACCAGAAAATTCTGCTTCTTTCGAGTAAATCATATTCTTAAGTGTAAGTTACTATATAGACCACGATAATAGACCTGCATCTGTTTTATGTTACGCTCAATCTTATCCAACTTACATTTAATGCAAACTCAGCTCGTTTTGGTCAGCTAAGAAGTTATCGCACAATTCTCATGTTATTTGTGTGTACTCATCCTTTAGGCGTTTTTATTAATTAAGCAAATTGAGGAAGTTTAACAAGAAAGAGATAGAAAAAGAAGAGGGAGCTAGTGAATAGCACTCGTACTTGATTATTTGCAGTGCTTCGCTGTGCGACACAAAGTAGGCAACATTAAATAAACGTTCAGAAAATGAACAAGAATCCTAGAAGCAAGTGTTTTGGCATGCTTAAAGCAACAAATTTTTGCCTACGCCTAGACACACGAGCACGCTTCATTTGGTTAATAAACTTTGGGGCAATTTCTTGCTGTCCTGTTTTAACCACACCGATGCCAAACTTTGGTAGCAAACGGCCTTTTATGTTTACTAATTGAAATCAAATTTAGTGAAATATACATAACCACAGTTGTAATTAGGCCCACCAATACAAAACAACATTTTATGAGCCCTAACTTTGCTCTCGACTCGAAAATGTATTTTACAACTTGGGTTGAGCTTAGAGGGGCATGCAGTGGGTTAGCGGGGCAACCGCTTGTTGTTTTGATTCGTTTATTGACTTTCATGTTGCTGCCAATTATGCTTCGACATCGAAAACTCAACTACAATGGTGCCAAAAACTTTTGGCGTAATCTTAACGAGAAAATCTGTAAATTACACGCCACTGCGACAAGGACAAACTTTTTCAAAGGAGGAGAAAAGTGAAAGGGCGTTCACAAATTTTCCAAATATTTATACACGTAAATAGATTTTATGTCCTAATTGAAATTTGTTGTTGTTACCGCTGATCGAGGCCATGTTGCCGCCGCTAGGCATTCAATACTTGTTTATTTCTATACAATTTGCATAAACTCATTGCAAATGACCGCCAAAAAAAGTTTGTTGCAAAGCGTCGGCGAAACCGCCTGCTCATAACAATCATAAACATTGCCTCGCCATCATTGAAAATGATTTAGGTCCTGCTAAAATCTGACACATAGCTCCAGGCAGCCATATTGTTTGGTTCGCTTTTGTGTCTACGTTTAACTGTTGGCCAAGTTAAAATCCGCTCATTTGTTAGGCCACCAACTTTTTTTGTTATGCTACAATTTTGAGATTCTTAACTGAACTCGAACTTCCTGCAGCTTTGTGTGACTTGAATTAAAAACTTTTGTTGTTACAATGTGGCATTAAACAAAATAAAAATATTTATCGAAAATGTTTCTTAAGTTAATAAAATGGCCGAAAGTTAGGTAAGGCATAGCAACATAAAGAATGTGTGAAAAATTAATTAAATTATTAGTTTTATTTTCGTATCATATCATTTGCGTATCTGAAAATAACAGAGGGAGGCTGGAAGAATTGAAAAGTTCTGCCCCTAAATAGCCTTTGAAATGGCGTAGGTTGTAAGAGTAGCCTGTTCTAAACTGCTGAGGAACATTGTTATAAAATTATGCCAATATGTTTTGATTGAAAATTCATAACGAGCTTCAAAGAACTTTCATATATTTATAAGCCCCATAAAAGGTAAGCAAACGCCATTTTTCCATTAAAAGTTTTTTGCATTAAACATGTTCATAACCGAAAACAAAAAGTGTAATTCAATTTAGTATATTATAAAGCACCACGAAGCATGCGATTATATTAACTGAGTCTTACAAATTGCTGATTAATTAACTCTTTGTTGTTGCGGTTGTTGTTGGTGTTGTTGTTGTTGTTGGCTTTAGATCAACTAAACTTTCTGTTGTAAAACTTTTGCCATGCTTCGCGAGCATTTTTCAACGCTCTAAACGCTATCCACTTAAAGCAACAGCGTCGCGGGCATTTAATGTGCTTACATTCATTTAATTTTAAATCTCTGATAAAGTGGCGGCTGCTTTAAGTTCTCTCTTGTGCTTTGCCCTCACTTTGGCGCGCAGCCCAACCCAACTGTTAATTCTCCCCGCACCCGCTTCCTCTTCTCCAGAGGACATAAAACGCAAAGTTGTCGCCGTGTCGCAAACGCAATTCTTTAGCACTCTGGGTTTCTTGCCGTTTCTTTTGAGCCATTTTTTTCCTTACTTTCCATTTTTTTGTTGCGTGCTTCCTGTTTTGTACGCGTTTTCTAGATTACTTTTATAAGTGAATTTGTTGCGGTTTTCCGCAAAATTTACAAGTACGTGAGAAAATTAGTGCTAAGCTTGTTGGGGGTCGACTTCTGTGGCATATTCCGCTGAGCCGCTTGTTGCTTTCCGGCTGGCTCTTTGGCAGTTTTTCAGCTTTATGTTAACTTAAAGTTCAACACGGCGTATGCTTAACTCGCCTAGCCACATTCGGGCATTACTTATACGCCCCATACGTCGCGGTTGCAGCCGAAAATGCGCACAACAAAGTGCAAAACAAAAGAAAATGACCAAATTCAGACAATTTAACGCCAACTGTGCGACTTGATGTAGAAATACATAAATGTATGTTTCTTCTTTATTATCGTTTGGTTTTTTTTTGTTTTTGTGCTTAACGCGCTGACGACATGAAAATAAATTCGATGTCTGACTTGAGAATAAAGTTTCATTCTCACTCTCTAACTTTCTCCCATTCTCGCTTGTTCGCCATGGCTTTGTCTCTTGCCAGACAAAGTTTTTGGTGTCGTTTGCCCACCCACTGCTTCACTTGTTTCGGCTCATTCTTTTTTCTTTTTCTTGACTGGGTGACGTTGCTAGTGCGGTTAGTCTGTATTTGCAGAATTGTTTGTTTCACGCTTTGTTTGTTGAGATTAGCTGGCAGCACGAAACGCCTTAACCCCGCGAGCCTGTCGCTCTCTCGCTTTTGCCAGACATACGCTGTGCTTTTGGAAACGCACGAAATAAAAGTGTGCAACTTACTCTACTTTATTTGCGGCAAGTTATGCCACACCACGTCACTACACTTGCTCTATGCAGACAGACCGGAAGAAAAAGCTCAAACAGCTCACAATGCAGCTTGTCAGGTGATAAAGAGACACGTTTTGAAGTGTAAAGTTAAAGCAAAGCATAAAAAATATTCCAATAAATATTTTCATGTATTTTATTTCAATCTTTACAACCGTACACAAACTAATTTTTGTTCTATAATAAAAAGAGCATTTTACCTTCGTTTTAAATGCAATATTTATCCTGTTTTATTTGCTGTGTATTTGTAGTTGTTTTTTCGCAGAAAGTTTGCACGTGAAAATGGCGTTCGTCTTCTGGGTATGTGGCCAAATCTCGTTGGCGTGTGCAAAATTGATGCTGCTTGTGAAGTTTTTGGCTTTTTGAACTGTTTTATGCGTCGCAGACGCTAACGCTCTCAGCGAAAAACTAGAAAAATAATTGTAATTGTGAATTGTATCCAGTCCCTTCGAAACCAGTATGTGCCAAAGAAGTAGCTCAAGATTCTCAACGTCAAACTTTAGCCACAATTTAATATGCTTCGCTCTGCTGTTTGTGGCAGTAACTGTATTTTCTGGATGTACTTTTTACGAGTAATTTCCTTTAGACAAGAGCTAGTTTTCTGTGAATTGTAATGGGAATTAATGGAAAATAGCATCTCTGTTACTCTTGCTCCAAAAATAAACAACAAGAAACTGATTTTTTCACTCCTTACCACTGTCAGATATAAATTTAAAAAATTGAATATATAATCGTATCACAATGCAGTGTTGTGTTCTAATATGTGCATTACGTACAGTAATTTTATGTATTTGAGTTAATTTTTTAACATGCAAAGTGAACAGTTTGTGTGGCAGGCAACTAGGAATAAGCCCATCACTCTTAGCTTTTCTCTTGCTCTGCTGTCTCTCTAGCTGAGCATAGTCATAGTTAATTCAGTTGGCTGTGCCGGCTGAGGCTTTATATCGATTGCATTTCCAGCCGACTGCCCCGCAACGAGAAGGGGCAAAACACTCTCACAGGATTCACGGCTCACGTGTGCCATGGAAATTTCAAGCGTATTATATTCTGTCAGTGCAGACAAACACAGCAAACCATAGAGAGAGGATAGTGAAAGTAAGAGAGAGAGGGAGAGGGAGTGGCTAAATGTTTCCTCACTTAATTAGCAAGTAAGTTTATTTATAATTCACTGGCACCGCCGCCTGTCAGCCTAATGAATCACAAGTTTCCTTTTTTGTTTTAGTGGATATTTTAATTTTTAATTGGCATGCAAAGGCAACAACTACAACAGCTGTTCTGAGCTGTTCTCAGTTTGGACGAATTTATATGACCTTGCGTCGAGTCGAGATAGTGTTTCACAAGCATTTGTTGTTGTTTTTACTAGGACATGCGTCACAGGTGCATACATATACACACGCTATATATAATAGAAAAATTGTGTAAAGCATATCAAAAGGATTCACACACACACAGCCACACATCATTAAACCAGTCAGCTCCACAGTCAGATCATTTCTCACCACAACTAGCATGCCCCAACTACAACCCTTCTCCCCCTTCCAACTACTAACCCCTAAATGACAGTTTTCAACATGGGCGACGAAGTTCATCAGCGTTGATGATGATGATTATAGCAGAGAGCTGGTGTCATTTGTTTTGGGTTTCGACTTTGGGATACTTAACATGTTTTCTGTGGTCTTTTCACTTCAGTTCAAGTTGGCTGCGTTTTAGTCAGTTTTCTGCACAATTAAGTTGTGCTATTTTGGTTTTACTTTATGTTAACAAGTTGTTGAAACATAAAATCTGACAGTAAATTTAAAGCGAACCAAGCAAAAAAATCACAATTTTATTGACAAAACAAAACTGGAAAACGTGTGACGATTCGCTTTAACATTACCAGCAAATTGCATTACCAAGAATAATAAATCAATAATAATCCTCAATTTTTTATTGGTATAAATGACATTATTGACAGTTAGTGACATTTGAGGGCGTCGCCGTTGTTCAGTTCGACTGTCAAATTTTATGACATAATTCAATTCGTTTTTTTTTTTTGGAAATTTCATTTTGCAACATTTTTCAAGGGATAAATTCGCGGCTGCCCAAATTGATTTTCTGCTGCTTCTTCCGCTTTTATCTCTTTTCCTTTATCGTTTTTCGTTTCAGCATTGTTAATTCAAATGATTTTCGCATCATTGGCAGCTTTGTACAAGTATTATTAACCCAGCAACGGGAAGTACAATATCCAATTGAATAGAAAATCAAAGGAAATATGTCGATTCTGGGTTATGAACACAATAAAATCCAATAAATCGCCAAGTTTGCCCACAAAGAAGATAATCATAACAATCTTATGAACTAATAATGTTGAAAACTTTGTGATAACTAGTTTTACTTATGGCAATCTAAAGACGAAATTTAATTTGGGAAAATAAAAAATAAAAAAACTCCCACATAAACATGTGTGAATTGTTATTAAAAATATCATACAGTCTTAAATCTGAGGAGTCTCGGCAAATTAATATAAGTCAACTACCTTTTGGAATACTTTTTTCGTTTTGTTTATTTTATTTGCATTTTTTTATGCCGTTTCATTTATTTCTTTATGCGCCAGTTATCGTTTACCTGGCTGCTGTTGCATGTGCTTTCATTCCTTTTAAATTGCTTGCCATAAATTTTTGACAGCACTGAATGGCGTCATCGAGCTGGCACACACATGCACAGACACTCACGCATAACAGTGGTAACAGACACCGCCAGGCAATATACATATAGCAGAAGCATCTGCAATCCAACCAAAACGATAGACAGCGGAACAAAATTAAGCCTTCAAACAAACATGCCTATGGGCGTATACAGTATACACACGCACACTCAATCGCGAGCACACACGCTTTGAGTCAAAAAAATAAAATGAAATATAATAAAAACGGGAATGTGCGGAAATTCTGATTTTTCGCCTGAGTTGGCAGCACCGTGGGGCACCCTGGCAGCCAGCCAGCCAGGCAGTTAGTCAGTTAAGTAGTTTAAGTCAGACATCGAATTCAAATTAGCTGCAGCATACGTTTTTGGGTGGCACCCAAAAAACTCTGTTACGTGTGTCGCAACTCAACCGGAAAAGTTGTACGTCGCGACGTAAGAGTGCGTAAGTTAAGTCAATTTTGCAGTAAGATGGCAGCTACGTGTCTTTTATGTGTGCAATTGTTATAACCTTTCGTCATTAGCTCGACAAATTTTGCACATTGCAAAGCTTCACAATTACAAAATAAAGTGCCAAAGTCCTGGTTAAATATAAAACTCTGTCGTAAAAGCCAACTTTAGTGGCAACATTTTGTAATTTAAAAATTTAAGGTCTATTACATAAGCGAGGCAGCTTGAATTATAAGCAACACAAGACTTGAATTGTTGTTGTATTCCGTAATGAAATTTATCATTTAAATTTTTGTCTAAATAAATCTATCGCAACAAATGACAAATTTGCATAAGTTTCTGTTTAATATTAATATTCCATGAAAACGCTTAAATCCGCTTTATGCACTTAAATGTCCAAGTCTATATTTACAACTCCCAAATTTCCTTTTTGATTGACTCAATAATTTCCCGTCTGACCTTTATTAATTATGCATAGACCCCAAACTTGTTTCCTAATTCCAATGACATGTATAAAAAATATATACTGAACTATTAACACACTAAACGCGTTGCTCCCACACAAAGGAATAAATCAAAATATGGCTTCATAAAATATTTATGCTTGTGCGCTTTCACAAGCCGCCACACACAAACCGCACATGCCACAGGCTCGAGTGGCAGGCCACAACGACAACAACAATAACAATGGCAAGTAATAACGCATATTGTTAAATAAAAATGACCTAACATTTGTATTCGGCCGGAAAACGGAAATGTCTAACACTAAAAGTGGTAAAGAGCGGAAAAAAAAAAAAGGTCCTTTTTGCCACCACACCGCTACTAGTTTACAATTTGTTGTTGTTGTGTTTTTGTGGGTAACCCAAAAAAAAAAAAAATGAAACTGATGAGGGAAACATAATATATGTATAGAAATGCGTGTGCGCTGCCAAGTGCCGATACAAAAAGGCAAGGAAACTTAGTTTTGATTTAACCCTTACAAAAAATAGCACAAAGTCCAACAAGAACTCCAACTTCTTGCCCTTTCCAAAAGTACACAGAACCCATGTGTGCAAACAAATTAAAAGTTGCCCATAAAAAAATAATCATATTGTGGCCTGAGTAAACAACAGCAACAACAAAGCGACGTAAAATTGATAAAACGACACGAGACAACGACACAACGAACGATAGAAGAAAATCAACAAGAATGTGTATAGGAATGCGCATTTGTGGCATGCGGCTTAAGTGCCAACACTCAAGTAGCAAGCCAGGCAGCAACCACACACACACACACACAGACACACAAGCACACAACAACAAGAAATGTCTAGCGATTTTCTGTGCGCATTATAAGGAACTTCCAAGTCATTAACCCGTTTATGGCGCTTAACTTGGCTAAGACTTGGACAAGCCGCCAGTCCGCCACAACAAAGCAGCAATAAAACGACTCACACACACACACACTCACGCTTCCGGCCTTTGGCTAACTTAAAGCATTTAACGGCTCATTTATTGCACGCTATCAAATTTCTTTTCCCCTGAAAATGCTACGATATGTTATTAAAAAGAATGCCTATAAGGACACTGTACGCTCGTGATATGGTTAATCCTTAACTGGTCAGGCCTTAAAAACATAATGGCGCCCATGTAAACCAACAGCAACCACATTGCCAATTATTTTGATTAAGCGGCGAATGCACTGACCG
The DNA here is from genome assembly GCA_018901835.1 of Scaptomyza graminum. Classification (NCBI taxonomy): domain Eukaryota; kingdom Metazoa; phylum Arthropoda; class Insecta; order Diptera; family Drosophilidae; genus Scaptomyza; species Scaptomyza graminum. Next base: position 2,488,669 of record JAEIFL010000243.1, read on the forward strand.
GAAACTGAAAACAAAAGCGGCTGCCACAAAAGGAACTTAATACATTTCGATGGCATCACATGCGGCTTTAAACATGTCGGTCATAATAATATATGCATAGGAAATATATGTTTCTATACTTATGTGTATCTTAGGTTAGATTCTATTTTATTTAGAAGCCACAAAGATAACCGCAAAGACAAAGATTTAAAAGATCAAAAGGAATCCATTGCTTGGCTTACATATGCAATGTTGGTTGAGTAATATCATCAAATAAAAACAGGTTTCATATTTTTTTTAGATCTATCGATTTGTCAATATTTTATTGTACGATTTTCAGGCTATGCCATGTGAGCATCCACAAGAAGACAAAAAACCTAGTACCATCCGCCTTTTTAAAAATAACAACAACTTTACGGCTTATGTGGCTTCTGTTGTGGCTCGGCACAGTGGAGCAACTGGGCGACTTTTGTATTAGAAATAAATCAGTTAAAAAAGTTTAGCACTAACACAGATTTTTGTCCAAAAATGTGCCAATTTTGTCCATAGTGGCTAATGTAAGCTGCGACGGTTGGTTGCGCTTATCCCAAAAGTCTGGCCCAATGTGACTGAGGCTTTGTTGGCCAACACAGCACACACACAAGCAAACAAAAACTAACATGTGTATGTGTACGCCTACTGAGACATATCCACAACAGGGCACACTCATATTATGCTAATATTATCTCTTCTCAGTGTTTTGTGGGTTAAGGACAGTTTTATGCATCCACACACACACACACACAAACTTCTCACGCATGTGCTTTTGCTTGGACATCTGCGTTAGTTGTGCATGTGTGTGTGTATTCGTGTTTGTGTGCATAGTTGTGTGTGTGTGAGCATGTTAAATAAGCGTAATGCCGCCATTATTGGACGCATTACAAACAAAATGAAAGTGTGCACACACACACACACACTGAACCCACGACACTGTGTAACCATTTGTGTTAGTACTAGTGTTTAGCGACATTTGGCTTCCGCCTCTTATGCATTTGACATGTGGCGGCTACTTGGGTCGCCAGCAGGCGCCAAATGTGTCCAACAGTCGCTTGGTTTTAACTTGAAATTCAACACTGCACAAAGCAAAGCCAGGTGCAGCTAATTAACAAACCTAATCAGTATGCAAGTCAAGCTTGATTGCATATAAATTTAATAAACTGTTTGTGTTAAGCGTAATTAAGAAGATTTTATGAGAAGGCTTAAACATGGAAGTTAAATTACAAATGTACAAGTTTAAAAACTACTATCTGAAAGAGTTTTTTTTAGAGTAATAGAATACTTTACCATATAAATACAGCAAATTGACTATGGGAAACACTGCAATTTGTAGATACGAATACGAATTCGAATTCGAATACGAATTGAATTGCCTTGAGCTCTTACTTTATCTGTGCGAAATGCAAATGAAGTGGAAGTGCCACAAAAATTGAGAGGATTGCTACCTTATCTTTTGTCGTTACCCAAGCCGCAATTACCGGAATCAAGCATCGATTTTCATACGCACAACTAGAAGGCAATTTCCTCAAATCCAAAAAAAAAAGGGTAAGTCCCAGAATGTTCCAACAAAAACAACAGTAAATACTGTCAACTTAACTAAACAACTAAACAACCGACAAAATCATGAAGCCTAAAACTAGTTGTCCCAAAAAACAAAAGAATTTTAATTCTGATTGAGAGACTTGCTTCTATGGGGTCGATTCTTTGCGTTGGCACTTCGCCTTACGTTGGGAAATTTATTACAAATACCTTCATGTGTAAGTATAATCGATTTGCGAGTATTTTTGCACAGTTCACGGATCGTTGGCATATGAGAAAATAAATGTCGCAAAGCAGCAAATGTCACATTATGGAGACATCGAGCACACAAGCGGGACACGCGTATACCGTTGTCGATTAAAAAGAGAAAGCAATACTGGACGTAATTATCTTAGATTTTTACAATATATGGAGCTTGGGCACAAAAATAGGCAACCACACAAAGAAAATTAAAAGAAAAGAACTTGAAATTGCCTCTGCACCGGCAAAATGAATTTAAGTATAAATCATAATTTAGGCAAATCTCCAGAGATGAGCTCTCAACGTCCACTGATGGTTGCGGGTTTCGCTTTTACTTCCGGCTAAGAGTTTTTTTTGTGGCTTGCCAGCAGGTAGTATAATGCTCGTTGTCTGTATGTGTATAATCCCTCAAAGCAAAACAAAACACAAGCATTTGAGAGAGCTCCAAAAAGTGTGTGTGTGTGTGTGTGTGAGTGTGTGTATGAGTCATGTCTTAGACGAGCCACAATTTATGCGCTTCGTCGCCTTTCGTCTACTTCAAGTGATTTGCTGCTGGCTCTGCATTGAAGCCCCGCTTACCCCGTCCCCACTTCACTTTACCTCAAGCTCAATTTATTTTGCGCATAAGAAATATCTGCACATTTTTTGACTTTGGATTTTTCAATGTAAATTTATTGCGATATGCATAGTTCAAGGAGTTTGAGTTAGAAGTCAGCGACACAAAGTCGTATTGTAAATCGGAATTTGACGCAAAGTCATGTAATATATCAGACCTGCTCGAAAAGAAAAAAAAATGTGAAAGGAACGAGAGGAAACGATAAGAAATATTTTCAGTGAGCTGTTATGTGAGCATGTTCAGATGCTTGATTGTACTTAAACATATTTTTTAAGCTTATCGGTGTGTAAATGTAAATACATATTTGTAACTTGCAGGGCCTTTGAATGGTGGCAAAATTTCTTTTCAATGCAAAATGCAAAATATTGCTTCTTTTTTCATCATATATTTTCATTGCTAATTTCTCTTTCAAACATAATATTTACACACAAACGTGCGCAACTATGATTAATGGAATATATAAAAAAAAACATTGCCCACTGTTCGGCGCTGGCGGCTTGAAGCGCATAGACCGAAACTATTTCTATTTTCACTTGACGCTGCCACGTCAATTGCCAAAGCACTTGACAAGTAATTTGCGTCGGCTGACGCTAAGCAACGCAAAACAATGTCAAAGCTTATAAACAACGAGCCCTCCATCTCCCCTACCCTCCTACCCTACCTGCACTCACTCCTGACCCAGTACTGGAATCGTTGGTTAGGTATACATTTTCCTGCTTTGACTTCGTCTCGCCAAAAGTTGTGCGTTCCTGAATTCTATTTGTGCAGATTTATTTGTCAAACAACTTTTTTGTTGCCGAACATATGCCAGAACATTTAAGATTTATTTATTTTTTTTTTTTTGTTATTTTTTACCACAAAAAGAATAACACACAAAAATTTTGTTTGCATTGTGGGCACCCTGTGCAGCATTTTCCGTATATGTACTTATATAGTACAGGAGCATACATATTATGGATGCAATGGTTTCATGGGTAGCTGCATTTCAGAGTGTTTATTTTGGGGGTCTTAATTGTTCGAACAAACAGCGTTGGGGTGAAACTCATGGGAATTGTTCTCGATTGAAAAGTGCTTTGAATGCCAACGAATGGACAAATTAAAGAGATTCATGGAATTAGCTGCCAAAATGAAAATAAGAAATAAGAAAAGTAAGCCGACTGAAGTGTTTAACATGGCTTAATGTTAGGAGCGTGCTAAATGTTGAAAGTCTGACAGCAGCTTAGTACATTTTTATTTTTTGTGTGAATTTTAATTTACAGAGCTTAAATATTTAAACTTCAAAAACACCAAAAGAAAATTAAGCATTATGAATTTACGGAAAACAGTTTACATCCCTTTTTAATATAATAAAATAAAAATATAGGGAAATAACAAATATTTTGCGAAACACTACTTTCTTAAATCGAATGATATTATTGACAAAATTTCATTTAAAATTATCTCTTATGCTATCTGAAAAGATTTTTATAAAATTTTATTGCATTTTAAAATTGGTTAAGCCTAGCTAAGTTTTTAAAATAATACTACATTTGATATGCAAGACTCACTCAAAAGTCAGGTTCATAATTCTGTCGGCGCGTGCCAAAAAGTGTATTTAATTGTTTCCAAGTGCAGGCTTTCAATTTAAAAGGCAGCCCTTTTGCTGTTCTTTTGTTATGCCATGACTGTCAACATTTAAATCCAAAGATTAAGTCAAATGCTACGTTTAAACGTTCATCATGTGACTAAGCAAGCATAAAATACACAATTCACAAACAGAATAAAACGTCTCTAAAAAAACAACAAAAATGGGCGTTAAAAATTGTTGAAAGCAGCAAAAATGGGGCGACCTTTCGTTGCTACCTTGGCCGCTGAGTTCATATGTAGTTTTATTTCTGTGATTTCTTCTCTTTTTTTGTTAATTTATGCAAACTGTTAAGGGCTAGCACACACACACACATACTGAACAAGCAAATTTTCCGCACAATAAAATTGTTCACACTTGTTATGCACAATATTTTGTTCCACATGCGTGTGAAACTTAAAGCGTGGCATGCATGTGAGCCTTGAATATCGTGCAAAATAGCTGCGATAAAAGGCATTGCAACTTACCTTTAATTTAAATCGAGTTTAAACGCTCTACTGATTAATACACAAAAGCGGAATTTATAAAGCCTTGAGTTTAACCAACAAACACACTTCGTTTATGAAAGGCGGTGGTGGTGGTTGTGGTGTCTGATGTGTGGTTGGTGGGTGAATGGCACTCAGGCTGCTTGCTTGTCAGTGACACAGCGATAAGCAAATATGCCATGCCCATCATCAGGCATCAACATCAAAGTCATTTCCCTGGCTGCATATTAAAAATTGTGTGTGTACTCGAATATTGCTTGTGAGTTGGCAGCAATATGCTAGACAAGGATAAGTATTTCCGGAGAATTTCATGAATGCATCAGCAGAAATTGGGCTTAAACTGTTTTAACTGATGATCAAAATAAAAAATACATCGTGACATGAACAACTATTAAATAAATTTAAGTAATTTGCTTTGGGTAAGTTGGAAGGTTTATTTTAAATATAGATAGAATCTTTTATTATTTTAATTTATAACGATATTATTTTTTTAAGCACTATACTTTCAACTATGTTTTTCATTATGATTGCTATAAATATTTAAAAACATTTCTATGCAACATTTTACCATACAAAATTTATAGTTACTTAGCTACCGAGCACGTCTCTTAATCTTTTCACTGAGCGTGAGCACGTACAAAATCTTTAAGGAAAAAATATTTCGCATTTTGTTAGCGCAACGACAGCGACACACAAAAAGTCCCTGGCTATAAGTTAGACGCAAGAAAGTACGCTATACGCAAATGAAATATATAAAAAAAACGGAGATGGCGGCAGCTAATGTGGGAGCAGACATTGGAAATGTCAGCAGGTGACAGAGCCTTAGAATGTTGCATGCCCCAAAGCTGCCATGGAATGGCACTCTCAAGGCATTTGTCAGCCAGCTGCCGGCGGCATATCGTGCCATAAATGTCTCTGTGCATTGTTGCAGCTGCCAAAAGAGATAGAGAGAGCAACTACTCTAGCAACTTAACAGCTGAAGCTGCCACGCAATGGCATGACGACAATGAGGCCGCGGCATTTGGCGAGTGGTGTCTTTAAGACTATGCCTCTTTACTGTTGCATTCTGAGAAGGTTTCTTTTTACTTTGCTGCTTTGATATTGAATAGCTCACTTATACGCACTTTATAAATGTTAGCAGCTGCTTAGTGCCCCCAACGAGACGTAATGCTATGCAAATTCAAATTGCCATCTAAATGGTGTCTAAAAAGATGCCAACTCAGAAATAAGCCAGGAAAAGTTTCGTACTTTTTATCTCACACTGGCAGATTATAGGATTATAACGCGAGGAATACAATAAGTTACAAAGAAGAGTCGATGCATAAAACCCGAAACAAAGTTTTTCCCTACACATTTTTACCAGATAGAAATTATAGCTACGGCAGTAAGGGCCAAAGCGTGCGACTAATATATTGCTAATTAATATAATCAACATTATTTACATTTATTTATTTCGGTATAAATTGTGATTTTACTCAGCTAAAATACCCCATAAGTTCAAGCACATTCTGTTAACAACCAACAAGTAAAAAAGCAAGTCACATGTTACTTTATTTATTGACTCGACTGGCAGCTGAAGGAGTCCTTCCTTCCTTTCATCTCCCATCTCCCTGCCTCGCCCTTCCTTCTTTATATGCTCCATATTTGTTAGCTTATGACTTTCACTAAGCTTTCACTTCGCTTATTTACGCACTTTCCCATACACACGTACACGCACACACACACCCACTCTACATCCCGCCTCGCCGTTATGTTTGTGTGTTAATTGTATTAAATTTCAAATAAACGTGTGCGTCAAACATTATGAATCGCAAGAACGTTAACAGTTTGACTTGGGTCGCGTTTAGCAATTATAATTTTCGTTGGGAAATGGAAAAATCTGCGAAGGCGTCACACAACCTTCACATGGGTCTAATGCAACCTAAACCCTTTTTATTGCGTTTGAAGCGAAAATGAAAGAAAAAACTTTGGTGTTTTATTATTTTTATTGTTCGTTTTTCGCTACACATTGCAATTTGGTTGGTAATAAATTTTTGGCAAGACAGGAAAATGAAAAGCAAAGCGCCAAGCGAAAGAAAAATATTTAAATTTTTTTGATCGCATAGCTTTCTGTTTCTGGGTGGCAAGCCTCAACGTGGCAAGGCAACAGAATAAAAAATCTGCTTAAATGTACTTCCGTCATAAAAACCAAAAAAACGGTAATGCAGAGCATCGCTTTGCATGCCTCCTTGTGTGTCTGTGTGTGCGGGAGGTGTGTGTTACTCACGTAACCCGACAAGCAAGAAAAACCTTTTTATAAATGTTGCTGCGTTGCTTCCGCAAAATAATAAAACAAAACCCACGACAGCCAACCAACATCCAGAAGCCAAAAAAAAAACAAATAAAGTCAGCCGACAACGAATACTCTTACTCAAACAAAAAAGTATTAATAAATGATATCAAAGCACCGTACAACAGGAGCGTAAATTCAATTACACCAACAAAAGAAGCTCGCTGAAGCGACATTTGTTTCTGATCAGAATTAATTAATTTTTTACACACGCTGCACAGAATAATAATTTTTAATATATAACTTTACATTTTTATCAACTCTTTTTCAATATATTTATCACAAGAATTTATGTAAATTGTATTGGCATTTTTTTTTAAACTAATTTAATGCGGCATTGTAATATCTTGTATCGGGTTAATTTATTCGTTTTTCTTTGGTAGAATAAAAAAAAAATGACAGCTTTTTAATGAATATAAATATGTTAAAATTTAAAATAAAATCAAGTAATAAATCCTTGTTAAAATATTTAAATGAATCGTGTAAAAATTGGCTGAACAAATTGTTAAAGTCTTTTTGTTGATATTGCTTTTTGGTCATGTATTTACCTGAGCTTTTATTTTATTGGGCTCGAATTAAAGAATTGAAGACGGCGTCCTTGTTGCATTCATCGCGTGCCACGTTCTCGTTAAACCCCACGCTCTCTCTCTATTGTTGCACGTTCATTAGGGCTACCTCCACTTGTGTGCTATGCCGTTTTTCTATTTGGATTGTTATATTTCATATGGATGCTCAAACACACACATCAATTAACCTAGTTGTTGCCAGGCAGCGACAACAATCGCAGAAAAACAGTTACGAAAAGAATGAGCCAAGTTAATTTGCTTGGAATTTTTGTTGTGTTTTGTTAAGGGCCAGCAAAGAATGCTGTAGTTAAGTATTTCTCACACACACACACACAAACACACTCAGAAACACAATCACATGCTCTTAACACTTTAACCGGCTTTTTTCGCTACTTGCGCCAAAATCCAATAAGCGCCAACTGTCGACTTAAACAAAGACAAAGACGAATATTACACATACGCCGCGTGGTCGCTGCAGATGAGAAAGGCCGTCCAGCATGCACGAGTGCCAACAACGAACTGAAAGTCGAAACGCAACGCGTCTGCCACATTTCGGTTCGTCTAGCCAACTTGGCCAACAAATGCCATCGGCGCATGCGTCACTTTTACTCAATGAAAAGCTTCGTGGCAAGCATTTCATGCCAACTTAATACCGAAAAAGAAGAAGCGTTGCATGCTGCCAGTTGGCACTTTTCGGAGTGGTCTGTTGATATCATTGTTGTTGTTGTTGTCATTGCTGTTGTCGTTGTCAGTGGCAACATAATCATTGGCGCGTGTTGCTCACTTGTAGGCAGACGGCAAACGGCCAGACTGCCACACAGACTGCCAGACAGACAATTGAACACACACATACTACAACAGCACAACAAAAACAAAAGACTTTTAACAAATCGCGCAACGTCATGTCAACGAGACAATCAGACAAATGCCGCACAACGCCCACATTACGCCGCCCCGCTCTACCTCTCCACTGTCTATATTCCTGACCAGCGAAACCCCCCTGCAAGGAAGCGTCAATTGTCTGGAGGGATTAAGTTGTATATTTTTTTCTGTTTCTGTTTTTGTTTTTTGTTTAATTTCCTTTATCAACAAGATGGCAAGTGAGCTTTGTTGTTGTTGTTGCTCAAAGTGTATCTCGTTATCCCTTCAATTGTCATTGGCTTGTTGCGCCTCCTGCCAAGCTTCTTCCTTTCCTTGCTCTTCGCTGTTTATTCGTATGCATGTGTAGTATACTATATATGCCGAGAAGATGGACAGGTAAAGCTATTGTAATCGCCAGTTAATGTTAACTTGACATGCTCAGCGAGTAGATTTTGTTCCCAGCTGCTTTTTATATAATATGCTTGACAAATGAATTGAGTACGATATCTTTGATACTCGATACGAATTCTTCAGTCAGCACAAATTGGCCAACAATTATACATTTATTTATTAATGAAATGCTTTTCAGCAACTGATATACAAATTAAATTGCCAAGTGAGGGCATTTATTTATGAAATTTATTGAGGCACAGCCAAGCGTTACAAGCCACAAAATGTTTTGTCTAATGTTTGTTTGTATTTGTGCACTGCTGCACTTATCAGCCAACTTTACTTAACCAAATTACATTGGCTCAACAGCCGAAACTTACAAAAGCGAGTCAAGTCGGATATATGTGAAGCCATTGGCCGGATTCCAATACATACTTTGCGGTCTTTTGTATACAAAATTTGTGGTTATCAGCTTGTTTGCAAACACAATAAATTATGCAAAAATACACACAAACCCATAGCCACTTGTTGTTCCGTTTTGGCCCAATAAAACATATTTTGTTATGCTAGCACAATAGCATTATGGTTCATTATGCGTATTATTTATTATGATAATCGGCTAGCTTAGAATTTAATTTAAAACTTTTGCCCAGGTTTCTTCTTTCTTTTTCTTTTCTTTAAGGTCTGATTCACAATTTGCAATTTACAATGTACATTTATGTAGCATTAGTTTGCGCCAAGCTAAATCTTATAAATAAGTATTAGGAGTTACGAGAGCAATCTCTGCATGCTTGGCAAAACCCAAGAATTCACTTTACTTTTGTCGTATAGTTTACACAGACAGCACAGAATAGAGAAGGGGAAGAAACTGTTGCTTGTTGTCGGTAAGCCGTGGACATGCTTTTTAATCCCTTTTAAATTGATATTGTAATTGGTTTTCTGTGTGTAGTTATGAATATCAATATGTCAGCCTGGGCTTTAACCCAAAAACCGAGTCTGTCAGTAAATATCATTGTGTCTGTGCGGCTGTGTGAGAATCAGAGTAAACGAATTCGAATTGAACTATTTATTGTCTTACTGCTGGCTGCTGCTGTTGATGTTAAACAATTACACTCGGATTACCCAGTTTGGATGGAAAATAATTTATGGCCTAAGCAACGTGGCATCCAAAGCGATTAAATTATAATCTATTGACATTTGAAATATCAATTTAAGATTGTATAAATCAATGGTGTTCTTGCATTCAAGCAAAGAAAATTCAAAATGGAAAACTTGAAGACTTTTTGGGATTAATTTGTGTTTACAGTTATAGCCACATCCATGTTTCAATCAAATTTTAAGCTCTGAAACTATATAAAGCCTTAGTCTATAATCAAAACTTTAACTTTTTAAGCTCTTACCAAACTAAAACTTATAAATTATACGAAATTTCTTCACATACCTTAATCTTCTCGTAGCTTCATAAATAATTTGATGGCACTAAAATTGTTCACACTTAATTTAAAGCGTCGCTTAACTAATTATAAGGCAACTTTTTGGCATACAGGCATTCAAAAAGTCAGTCAAAGTGACGACTGACAAAAAACTTTTGATTGCACTTTGGGGACACATTTTGAGGTGTGAATTTTACAACTAGCAAAAACTAAACAAAAGTCGAGTAGACTTTATACGCACTAGAACAACGCATTTGGGTGTCGCCGTTTTGGGTTTAGTTACAGTTACGGGATAAAGATGCTGCTTGTTTTATAAAGCACCTGCTTAACCCTAAATACGCAACCCAAACAATGAAAGCACTTTGGCAATAAAAATAAATCCCAATTCAAGGTGCACAAAGCCGGGCGAAACCTTTGGGGAGCATGGAACGTGGAGGTTAAAGTCCAGGCATGCTACCAACGGTCCACCAACAGCCAAACGAATTGCAGCAGCGGCTAGCTGATTATGTATTTACGGCTAGATAACTCCCATTGTCGTAATAGCAAAGTTTTCCCAGTCTGTAACATTGTTGCTGTTGTTGTTGTAATAAAATAACAGCCTAGATGATTGCTGGCAACTGTTGCCGACCCCGGCACAAAAACTTGGGAATGCGTGTGGGAAAACTTTATGCTGTGTCAGCGTAGTTTACTTAAGACGAGGTCGAGACCTGTGTGATTGTTTGTATGTCTAAGTGTGTGTGTGTGTGTGTCTTTTACGCCATTTTGTTAGTCTGCATAATAAACAGAGCTAAAAATTATTGATGCCCGCATTTCTGGGCACGTCGACGTCAGCAGCCAGGTAAAATGGCTTAAGGGACGACTCTAAATGTCTTTGTTAATGCTGTGGGTCTAAAGTTGAAGCCAGAGCAGCAATCAAATCAGCTAATCATGACTAAATCCAAAATGTTTCGAAGTGTTGCATACATAATGCGGTTAGTTTACTTTTAAAGACGAAAAAACAAGACTAAATGGTCAAAAAGTGTATTTTATACAAATAAATGTACTTTACTTTACAATTTTAATCTCACTTTTGTGTTTCCACTATACATTTTCTCTCAATGCACTCGTCAAAGTTCTTTTAATTCACTTAGTCACTGAATTGAGGTCATGGTCAATGGCTAGATAACTCTGCCAAACAAAAATTCATTACTTAACCTTTAAAAAAACCAACTTATCATGAAATTCATCTCCACAC